>OX383288.1:19535769-20906810 GCA_947523025.1 Dryobota labecula | reverse complement strand
GGCATGCAATCAATAAACTAAGCCTATTCCAGTCCACTGCTGGACATAGGCCTCTCCCAGGAAGTGCCACCCTGTACTCCGCCTTCCGCATCCATTCTGTTCCAGCCACCTTTTTATGTTTTCGGTCCATCTATCTGGGGGGCGTCCCACACTGCGCTTGCCGATACGCGGTCTCCACTGCCGGACTCGTCTACTCCACTGGTCATCCATCGGTCTTTCGACAAACATGGCCAGGCCACTGCCACTTTAGTTTGCTTACTAATATGGCAACCTACTTGCATACTTTTGTGCAATTTACATGCAATGTGTATTACGTGCTTTAGGAATATAATGGGGTTCCGTTCTTCCTATTAGTCCGTTGTTTAATGGACAGGACACCGTGTATAATCCATACTAATATTATAGCGATTAAACGGACTATTGTTGTAGTTTCACTTGTCTATATCAATGACGTGAAAGAGCAAAGTTGACAGTTCGTAACGAAATAAACTAACTAGTCTAGAATGTGATTTATTGCATTGTATCTAAGCCATACGTATTGTAAATATCTAGACTAAAACTCATACATGATCTTCCCTGTGCATCGTCATCATCATTTCAGCCAAAAGAAACACGTTCTCTGCTGGACATAAGCCTTCTATTGGAATTAGAATTCCTGGACATGTCAAAATCTTTACAGATTAAGACGTGTTCTGTCTGTTTTGCTTTCTAAAATACAAATATGTTAAATTTGATCATTCGATAAGTAATCCACAAATTTGTTTTACTTGAACAAAATTAATCCTTCGCGTATTAAAATGAATTATGATTATACACATCGTTTTAATATTTTCGAGACTCTCGAATGCGCGTATGTAGGCCGTTTACCTTAGCGTGTGATAATAATAATACGGCCACGAACACTGAAGTACGTGACTAGCCAGCTGCTTGCGTTCATACCGGCAACACGATGACGCGACATCGAAATCGTGCAGTATTAATCGAAGAATAACAGAAACTTATCTCAATTTGTAAACTCTCCAATTTTTGGTGCGGGGCCAAGGATAGGACCTTTAAGGAACCCAAGTCAAAATATTTTATTTTTAAACTTTATCTATACTTTATCGATAAGATAGCGTGTCAATGGACTGGATGTTATGTATTTAAGTGACGTCACAAACGGAATTATCTCAAGTAGCCGTTGCTACTTGTAGAAAGCTGAGTACATCGACTGATAACTCCGATCGAAAGCTTTAATAACAACATTTAAATATAATATAGATTAGATATAAGTTATGCTGTTGTTGTTCTGTTTATTGTCTCGATTCGAGCCTCGGAAAGCAAAGAGTTAGAGCGCGTTATAACGGTAAGAGAGAGATGCCTTAGCATCTTCATCGTTTAAGTCTGTATTAGTTTTAACAACTGAAACAATTTACTCAAATGGTATATCCTTGAAACTCAGCATCCAGAGCCGGCCTAGTTAAGAATCCCTCTTATTTATAAAACTTGCCTTGTCATCATGAGACAGGCAATAAATCTTGTGTATCATTATCATGTTCTTGGCAATGTAGAGCGGTTGTAGCCACATGCAGTAGGAATGGAATTAGTATGATGGGCACGTAACGTATCATGCTTTCTAAATCCATACAGTTATACGCAGTAACACTTGTCTAAAATATACTTAGTTTGCTTTTTGAAAATTGTTGGTGGTGGAGTTCCAACGAGAACTTTCTTTTTCGCGCAATAACTTTATCAGAATAACATCCTGCACAGACATGAGTGTGAGCGAACCTCCAATAGCGATAAATGTTTAAAAATAACACAACAATCGACAACCGGAGCGGTCACAAGACCGACAATTTACTCTAACATTATCACTGGAGCATTCTATATTTAGATCACTTAAGATGTTAGCCTTTTCGATTCTAAAGTGTGCCGTAAGTGGAACTTATGTGTGCGGTTGGACCGTAATTTTAGCTGGATTCTAATTAATAGACATCACATGTCCCATTATAGTTGTGACAATTGTCTCTCTCATCTATATTTACTTTTGGAATCCACTTTTTCACGTGATAATTCATTGCCTATTATGTTCCAGCTTGTCGTTAGTTATGGCTGGTTTAACTCAGTTTATTTATAGACATTTTTATCTTAATATGGAATCTAAATTGTTATGATCCATGTGGGAACATTTTGGAAGGGTTGCCGATGTGTGTTGTTTTAAATGACGGTTATTTTAAATGATAAGTTCGGCCCTTTTGCTGTTTTCTTACCCTTGTTTTATGAAACTACTAGTGCCTACTTATGCAAAAGTAAAATGCTAGTATTATCTGGGCTCTGAAGGTGTGTGCCGTTTTAATTAGGACAAAAATAAAGGACTTTTCTGTAAATTTGGTACGGTTCACATTGGTTATTTAATTAGTAAAAATGATATTCTTTGCTGAACAAGGATTTATCAAGTATCGTGTAAGACGCGATTGGATGTTAAGTACCCAACTACGGCAAAGCCAAAGGAGGGTTATAATTTTAACAGATCAGGCTATGTAGGTATGTTTGGATGTATGTATGTGTGTTTGTATGTATTTTTTCATGTATGTATGTATGTTCATCTGTTCATAACTCCTAAACTACTTGACGATAAATGTCAATCTTTCTAATAAATTTAGGTTCGATTACGTGTTCGAAAGGTAAACAAACTTAACTTTTTAGTTGAAAAAGAAAGGGAGTAGATCTTTTCTCATGTGTACTGAGCGAGTTCGCAAGGGTAACGTTACGTTACACGTATTATGTTTTTAATCTGTAAATATTGTATGGCATGGATATTAATGTTGTAAACATGAACTTTTAATTAACTACACTACCGAGTTGGGACACTGTAATGCTTGCGTAAGTAAAAAAATAAAAATAAAAAACAAACCTATAATAGAGTGGAGAGGACCGATTTGAAATAATTTGTTTTTTGTTATTTTTTTTTAAATAAATGTTGCCCCACACAACGAATTTCTCCTATATTGTGGGTTCTTGGTAGTACGTTCCTGTGGGATAATTTCCGACCTTTACGCAGGCGAAGCCCAGGCAAAATCTAGTTAAAAATAAAATCGGTTTCTTATAGCCGGAGTCGCACGTAATCTGTACGATTCTATGTTGACGTGTGACTCCCGCCAGGGCTTTAAATACCGGTAAATTTTCATAACGTTACTTTGTATTGTTATTATTAAAATAACGGTAATCGATTTAACATTATTTATGCGACTACTAATTTTATCGTTATTTTAAACGGGTGAAATCTAAGTAGTGGGGCCTGAGGCGTGCGGCGCGGCGGGGGCCCGCCCTCGCGCTTCTTTGATGCCATGCCGATCAAAACGTTGCCTGAATTCTTACCCACAGAACGGCAACGTAGCTAAATTAACGTTCGTTATCGTATTTTTGTTAATGTTATTTAACGTTATACCACTGGTAATGTCTGTGCACGGTATGCCTACTACAATTGGTTGGATGCGCGCGGTGGCTGGAGGGGCGCGCGGGCCGTGGTATCAGGATCGGCGCTCGCGCGTTCTCCCACTCCGAGCGTCTTCACTTGAAATCTTACCACGACAAAGGCACTGCGTTTGTTTTTATGTGTTCCTGTATTACACCAAATTGTTATAGTCCACGTATTTTATTTCATCCCTGCAACTGAGCAGTCAACGTAGCATCGTCAACATATGGTCCTTCGAGCCGGATCAAGTAACGTTAAATTTTTGTAACGTTAGTAGGTATAACATTGAAAATTAACGTTACGTAACGGTTATTATTTTGTTATTTGGCTTTATGAAAACCAATTTTATTTTTAATTAATTTTCAGTGTCTAAACGACATCGATGTCTTGTTTATACCTTTTTAGTTTGCGTTTTTGTCATAGTCGGGTAATAGTTTTTACTAATTTTTATATCAATATATCAATAAGAGGCATCGAACCTTTAAAGTTTTCGGATATTTTTGTTAAATAGGTATTTCTCTAAAAATATTTATCACTTTGCCGTGTTACGTTGGAGTGGACGTAGCTGTGAATAAAGATATTATTTTTGGCCTCCATTGACGTATTTGGTCGTACGACGTTTGTACCTCACCTGTCATGTATATCATCGCCGTGATGAATGAGTGGGCTTTGTTTCGAACTGTCTTGGAAGGTCGAATAGTACACGATGCCCTTTTGCGCCATTGTTGCAGATTTGGAAGATTATGAGACTGACGTTTTGGAACGTTGAAGTCAGACTACTACTTATGTTAAACAAATACGGGTTTATTTATAAACGCTGCTTAAAGTTAAGTAATGATTAGCGACTGTTTAACCATACATTTTTGATGTTTGAACGTCACTTAACTTTAAGCAACGTTTATGAATAAACCCGATCGAGTAGAGGCAACTCAACGTTTAGAAGATGTAAATCAATCCGTTAATTGGTCCAGTATGATTCGGATATTAAGTTCTAAATACGTACCTAATTCAAAATGGAGAAGACACCAATCCAATTGTATTTAGACAAATAAATAAAATTGAAGTGTATGTTTGTAATGTCAAACTAAAAGCTTATTACTAAATGCATAAGTATATGAAAGTTTATACTGTACCTACCTATAACAAAAAAACAATTTTAATTTTTTTTGGCTTTCTGTCTGTTTGTTCCGGCTAATCTCCGAAACAGTTGAACCGATTTTGACAGGACTTTGACTGGCAGATAACTGATGTTATAAGGAGTACTTTTATTTTCGACTAGCTGCTGCCTGCGGACCCGCCGCCGTGGTTATTATTTTTTATTTTTTTTATTTGTATAGAAATAGCCACGCGGGCGAAGCCGCGGGCATCAGCTACCAAACTGATAAAAAAATACAAAAATCCTATCTAGGAACACAAACTAGGGCACCAAATGATTACCTACTTGCTTTTACTATTCGTCTATGCCAAGCTCGAAACCGTGTCTTACCAGGCAGTTACGAAGCACCACATTTCGAACAGCCCTTCGCAGTCAAGCCCTTGGTACCTTGACTCGTTGTACACTACAGAGTTGGACTGGCTATTTGACCACGGAGTCCCAGATCGTATGAATTATAGGCTCAGACCAAATAAAAAACAAAGACAGAGCGCTGTCAACAGTGGCGTGAGGCCCGTTTCGTAAACATGTGTGCACTTAGTGAGGTGTAGTTTGATTGTAAATGTGTGCGTGTGAGCGTGTACGCACAGCGCGGAGGCGTAGTTTTGGCATGATTCACTGTATTCTTTGCAGCGCTCTGTCTTGGTTTTTGGTCTGAGATTATAGGTATTTTTATTTAATTAATAAATCTATAAATAAATGTATTGTTTTGTCTGTACAGTACAAGGGACCGGCGGCCGACGCGACTGTACTCGGTGAGATGATATTCGGCGCAGTCGCAATGAACTACAAGAGTGTATCATTGAAAATCCACATCATGGATGAACCAAGGAGGTAATAGAATACTCAATATATTTATTGCATTCCACAATCTGAACGTAGAAGTAGATGGTAGGTTTTTTATAGACATGATCATTGTGGTTCCTGTCGGCACAGCAAAGTAGGAGAGAGGAAAATATATGTTATTTCTTGACTAATCCTTTATCAAATGAATTACGATCGATTTGCACCTATCTGAATAATAAAAGTCGTGAACTGGACCATTCGTGATATACGCGAATTAGGACCAAAATTGACAATTGCATAATCAATTATAGTTAGTAATAAGTGCTTCATGTTCATCATTCTCTTATCTTTATCCCAATTTATTTGGGTTTGGCGCAACATCAGTCAGCTAGGAAATGATAGCGCCATCTAGTTTTAAAATATTGACCACAAATTGATGTGTAAGTGTCCTTAAAGATCTAGGTATTTACAATATTTTCTTATAGGCGCCTTTTTCTCAAACAATCTAGATCGTGATCTGTCAATCATGACAAACGCACTATCAAAATATCGTAATATTTGTTATTTAGTGACTTTAATCCTTTAACAAACAAATTACGATCGATTTGCACTTATCTAAATAATAACTCGTGAACTGGACCATTCGTGATACACGCGACTTAGGACCAAAAGTGACAACGGCATAATCAATTATAGTTAGTAATAAGTGCTTCATGATCATCATTCTCTTCAATTTATTTGGATACGGCGCAACATTAGTCAGCTAGAAAATGACAGCGCCATCTAGTTTTTAAATATTGACCAAAAAGTTGACCTGTAAAAGTGCCTTAAAAGATCTACTTACAGAAATAAACATCATTTCATCATCATCATCATTTCATTTGATCATAATTTTTTCGTTCTATACTTCTCAATTAGTCGTCATCTTGGTAAGTATCCCCTTTCTAGCCATAATATCATCTTTCACACAGACCATCCATGATTTCTTTGGTCTTCCCCTACTCTTTGGTTCTCTTTCCATAGTCATTTTTACTCAAGACTTTCCTAAGTGCTTGTTAATCAATACTGTTCCTAGGTACCTACATGTGCTTTTGAGCACATCAAACTAGGAATAATATAATAATAAGACCCCTCTCAGATTTATTAAAATGTTTTCTTATAGTTTTTCACAAACAATGTAAATCGTCATCTATCAATCATGATGGTAACACACTATCACATCGAAATATTTGATGACTTAATCCTTTAACGATCGATTTGCACATAACATAATAGTAAAAATCGTGAACTGGACCATTCGTGATACACGCGACTTAGGACCAAAATTTACAACTTCGTCATCAATTATATTATAAAAGCAATAAGTGCTTAATCATGATCCCAATTTATTTGAGGTCGGCGCAATGTTTTTTTTTTTCCATAGTTCTCTATTAGGACTCATCTCGGTAGTCACCCGTTTTCTAACCAAAATATCATCTTTCAAACGGTCCATCCATCGTTATTTTGGTCTTTTTTTAGCCAGCCATATTCATACTCATAACTTTCCTAAGTGCTTATTTATAATTATTATTCCTAGGTTGATGTGCTCAAAAGTGTTTTGCGTGCCATCGCGACGGATAAGCCGAGTGGAACGTAACCCTGAACGGAGAGAAGCGAGCAGTTGTGGCGATAACGGCGACCGGTCCAAACCGCTTAGCGTTCCCCTCGTGAGAGAAGAAGGAGTGTCGTTGAGCTTTTCGCTTGATAGGGGAGACTCGGGTGAGTTGGATTTAATATGCATATAAAAGACATAATTTGCGTGTTAAAAATATTAAAAAGACCAGTTTCCCATCTGAATGATATCCGTACTGTTTTTTTTTTATCTGGTCCTTCGAGTCGAACATAGCGATGATGATATTCTGCATATTCTATAGCCATAGATTTTATTGTTAAAGTAAAGCATATTTATTTATTTAAACTTCATGTACATAGGCGGACTTTATGCCACAAGGCATTAAGTCAATAATGACATTGGATGGTTTCAACGACCAGATATTTTTTGGTTCTTTGAGTCGCACGATATTCTTTGTTAATCATTAAAATATTCTAGTTTTCGTGTTATCAAAAAAGAAGCTGCAATACTTACATATAAATGTTATAAAAAGAAACCTGAGTATATTTAGGTACCTAAAATATGGCCTGAGTGTAACGAATTGCGCCTAATTATTTGAGTAGCTTCAATATTAAAACAATTCACGGAAGTGACCAATAGCTTATCAATGTATCCGTCAACTTATTGACTTCTTTTCTGTTTAATTAATTCGGGTTAGCTCGGCGGATACTGGCTTTGACTCCACAAAAGAGCAAAATTACTTTTTTACTTCTACGAAATGATTCTTAATACTTTTTTCTCAAACATTCATGGAAATATTATCATTGTTTTCGAAAAAAGAACACGCGAAGTATCGAATTTACGGACAAAGAAAATCAAATACGTTGCAGGAGCGTTTTTTGAGTTTGGAACATTACCACGCTCCAGCAATGTTTTATTTCCCTGCATTCTTTTGAGAAAAGCACTGTAGGGACAATGTAAGTATGAATGTTATGCGTCAGCGGTTTGTAGTATGAAAGAGAAGTATGTATGGGCGATCGCCAGTTACTGCGCACTGGCCGATCCGTGTGCTCCTGTTTACTCGTGGGACCTTTTTCGGAAATAAATAAGTATGCAACAGTAGTCAAGCCAGTGTCTTTATTTTATATAAACAAGTGTCGTGGTAACTCCCGTGGCAAATCCCGTAGGTACACACCAGAGACCTACAGTGGTGACCCCGACGTGATATATGCCTCGGCGGAAATGGCAATCGCCTGTCTCTTATTAGTGAAGTCCTCGCCTACGGCTCGGCCTTCATACTCATACTCGATCTGCGATTGCCTATTTCCCGGCCTTTGCAATAATGTACTATTATTATTGACATGTTTAGTATTTTTCAGGATATTATGGAGATCACTCGCCATACAGTAGTGTGGGTTCCACGCACGACTACTTCTCAATGTGCGATATTTGGGATAGCAACAACCAAGATGATTTCTGCTCTTTTCATCGTAAGTATAGCATAATCAGCCTATAATTTTACCACTGCTGATACACAGGGGCCTTACTCCCGAAAACGATTCGAGTTTGATTTTGATTCCGATTCGATTTCGTTTCTGATCCGAACTCGATTTAAAACTTAAAACTGACCGAAGTTAGTTTCGCTTCGAACCACCGCACGATCGTGCGCTAAAGTCGGATTCAAGAGCATGGATCGGCATTTAATTCGAACCCGATTCGATTGATTCAGAACTCTATGCTGTCGGGAGTAAGGTCCCAGAAACGAGTTCGAATCGGAACAAAATCAAACTCGAATCGTTTTCGGGAGTAAGGCCCCAGGTCTGCTCTCGGAGAGAGGGAGTGGGCCGTAATCCACCACGCGGGCCCAGTGCGGGTTGGTAGATGTCACATAATTATTATGCACGCTATAACATGAGAATTTCTCTTGCCGGAGACGTCAGAAAGTCTATAAAAAGAAGCTGATATTGAAACTAATAAAAACTTGATAAGGAAGTCACGAGTTCTAAATATAATGGAGAGTTTTAATATTAAAGTTATCTTGGGATTTTTATTTGGGTAGTAAATGTCAATACTTAATTTTATTAAATGACTAAAAAACTGGTTTATATTTTATTTGCAAGATAAAATGTGCTGTTGGAAGGACATGAAGTTACCGTAAGGATGTTAAGACGCAGATATATGCCAGTGACCTTGAGTGGTTAGCTTGCAAGTTCTGCACTGAGCTTACGCAGCCAGTAATAGGACTCGCCCATTCAAGAGCGCTGTCCTAAATAAGACGCATTATTAATTTATTATACATAAAACAAACGGTATTTTATTAAAACACGTATACTAAAAGATCAATAATTAAATTATCTCTAAAACAGTGAAGGTTTAAAAAAAAATGCTTGATATATTTTGCGTGATTCTCAGTTTTTTTTCCGCGTTAGACATAACTTTACAAATTAATTTCAGTATGTAATAAAGACATATATTAAGTCATTAAAAACATGCTCTAATTTAACATTATATTTTTTCCAAATCATTAACACTACTCGGTTTAGACGTGACCTTCAGTATAAAATCATTAAAAGTCGGTTATCGTCGCATTAATAAGAAGCATGTGAAACTGAAACTGTACTGTACTGAAACTGTAGCCGTCCTATACCGGTGATTTCCTTCAGTCAAATACGCCTTCTAAAGTTAATTTATTTTCTATCAGTACCACCTGGCAGAAAGCTGAGTACCTCAAGCAACGGCAGTTGGCAGCGAAGAACGTTCCAGAACATGGCGACCAAGTTTGACGTCGGACATCAAAGTTGCAACACGACCAACCTGTTAGGAGTTCCAACCAAAACTAGTAATGCTGCCAGTTCCGATTCACAGGTTAGTTGTTCGAATATCAAAATGCTTTTTTCTTTCTTTTTCTAAAGGAGACTTTATGATTAGGACTTGTGACATTTTTGCCTTTACCTCTTCAACATTATTTCCATAACAATTTGACATTGACAACGCCTTTATTACGCAGTAGGAAGGGCTGTTTTTGTAGTTTTAAGTATTAGTACTGACGTGTGATGACCGTGCTCTATTTTCAAAATTTCTTTTGCATTATTAAACGTGTTTTCCACCGAACGTTCTAGACATCAATATTGGCAATTTATAAATGGAATAATATCAAATCCACAATCTATTTTCCAAATAGACACGTCATGGTAAACATTGAAACGGTGCTATAACAATGTAACTGTCTGTCAGTCAAATGATTTGATGACGTCAGAGCTCGCGTGAGAAGATGCTTCCTGTTAGATTTAAATTGCATGTGATAGACAGTTGCATGGATAAGTGATGGATTGGCTCCGATAGCTTTTATAATGTATGTCGGGATTGAAATAAAACATGACATTATGATATTCTTTAAAATACCGTTATGGAGATTAATAAGTTTTAAATTTTTGCAACAACGAGATCATCATGCAGGATAACATGGTCAAAGGGCATCTACAACACCAGAAAGAAATCCCAATTGGATCTCATTATTACGCCACATGCACCAGAAAAACTCTTTCACTTCATTAAAGGTGAATGGGCCGTTCCTCCACCTCCGACCAAATATCCACCGCCTTGCTTGCCTATCTGCTCCCAGATTATCTGGGGGCAGATAAACAAGCAAGGCTAGCAAGATTTACACGAAACCTGAAACGGATAGTAGCGAGACCTCAGACGATGATTTTCGAAACAGCAACGTGTAACACAACATATCAGTGACATAGTAAAGAGACGAGAAATCAGCTGGACATGAGCCTACCTGGCGGCGACTTCGTTGAAAGATGCCCCATAGATAAATATCACCCGTCTCTCCACAATTCCATTGCCTACTTTAGGATGCATATCCGGCACGGCTCAAATCATCCTTCCATATCCTATGGGCACGTCATCTCTACTATTATCGCGCCCCCCGGTCAGCTCCTTGATATGCAATGGTCTCTGTAGCTTCATGAAACATCAGGCTCCTGTGAATCTTTGGGTTCATTCGAGTAATCGAGTCTGTTCAAACCACGATGGGGTCAGTGCATTTCATTCATTCAGAAGAAGAACTTGCAAGCTGACTTCCGATGCGGAGGAAATGGATGCCATTGTGGCGGTATCAACAACGGCACATGCGAACTACGCATGAAAGACCTGACGTCACAAATCCTGCATCGCGCTATCAGAGTTTACCGCGCGACTAGCATATATACAACATCCCGACATCAACCGTTGGGCAGTTGCCCACCAGACACAATACCCGTCTGGTCGGAGGATCCTCCCTTTACTATAGAGTATGAGTGAACTTTACACCCTGTTCCTCATACCTCTAAACCATTGTAATTACAGGCTCGTGAGACACTTCAGCGTTGTCTCTGGAATATAAACGCACTGCCTTGCTTATAGTGATGACCTGAAAGGCGACATGGATCTAGAGAGGGAGCGCAGAGCATTGTCAGTTAGAGCGAATATGCAACTAAAATAACCCTTTTTAAGGCATACTGCACAGCAATGTACTCGGGAGCCCTGTGGTTCACTTATACGCAAAAGGCTTACAATGCTCTGCGTATCCAATACAATAACGCATTCAGGGTATTGTTACGATTGCCTCGGCCTCGGCAATGTTTGCAGACGCACGCACTGACGGCTTTGATGCGCTGATGTGTAAGAAATCTGCCTCGCTACATCGCAGGCTGCGTGGCAGTCCTAACATTATCCTGTAATCAATAGCCGCCCGGGCAGACAGCCCGCTAGTGCACTGAAAAAAATGTTGACCACATAACTTTATGCAACATGTAACCAAAACCTGTGCTGGCTGTTGTGTATCACTTATATTAAATCAAGTTAACTTTTATAAAGTCTTGTCAAGCTTTGATTATTCCTGAAATAGCCGAAGTAGTTAGGCTAAATATTGTTTTCAGTGTGTGGGCGCTTGCAAACCGGACCCGTTCTGTTTTAGTTATTAAGTACTAACATAGGCTAAGCCATTTTGTTACTAACACTATAGACCATTGTAGTCTGAACAAATAAAGAAAAATAAAATAAAATAAAAATAGTATCGCAGATGTTCATAGGCTTCGATAATTACTTGGTGCGCAGTCTGCTTGTTAGTTACCCAGTAACAACATAAAATACGCGCTTGGACGTGGAGTTGCGGATACCAGCCCGTTATATAATACAACCGTAACAAAACAACAGTAACATAAGAAAGGCTTTTTTCCTGTGCAGGTATGTCAGTCAGCCGTGAGGTGTTTATCCGTGCACTTAACACATCTTGGGCCAATTTACGCAATACTTTTGAGTGTGCCCATCCTGGCAGCTCTTGCTCTGTGGTAAATTTATATCTAAATAAAAAATATAAACAGTGCATTAATGAAAAACTGTGCAACCATGAGATTTCATATAACATTTCTGCACTGCTTTGGTTCTGAGCAAAAAATAAGTCCTTTGTGATTGGTTTTGTAGTGATTAATTATAACATTACTACGTAGTTGAAAGAAAATAGTATATTATGCTATTAGCGAATAAAGGACGGATTTAAAGCGAGGGCCATAGATCAATCACGAGCAAGTGAAGGATTCTAACGACTGAATCACGAACGTAGGGAGTGATTCATGATGATTGAATCACGAGCGTAGCGAGTGGTTCATGTGTTAGAATCCCGAGCGACGCGAGTGCTTCATGGCCCTCGATATAAATCCGTTTTATTCAAGTGTTGCATATTATACTTTATACCATGACTACGAGAAAAAGAAAGATTTAAGCGAAAATAGACATTTAATGAGGAAAAAAGGAAAGTTAAATTAATTAAAATGCACATTAAAATTGAAACAATTTTGGAGTAATTTTCTTATTATTATATTATTAGGATGGTCAACCTGTAAAGCGATATTTTTTAAGACTACTGTACCTATACCTATTGTCAAACAAAAACAAATGCTATCGAAAGCTCTAAAATATAATTAAGTATCACTGGGGGCCATTCAGTAATTGTTTACAAACAACATTATCAGCATTATCTCCACCGCGTGATACCGGTCACATGATGTCCAGGCTATCATTCAGTCATGTGAGCCGTTATCAGGACAATGACAGAATGCTGAAGGTAGTTTATAGCTGCAGCCACGTTTGTTATGTTTGATTGTGGTGGGTGATGCAATTAGTAAGATGTTTTTATTGTAGGACCGTTGTTTGAGTAGCGTCAGGTCATGTGAGGTGTATTCTTCAACATATCTTTAGGTACTTATGGGAGTAGGAAAATAATATAAACTCTTCGTCTTCCGTCGTGTTGAACATGGCTTGTGTCTAAGAAAGAAATAATTTCATTCGTCTCGTGCCTAGGTAAAAAAATATTAACCACTAGGTTTTGCCCGCGGTTTCGCTCGCATGGACGTCGGTTTACCGGGACAAAAAGTATCCTCTGTTAATCCAGGTAATAAACTGTGTGCAAAATTTCATCCAAATCCATTCAACCGTTTCTGCCTGATTGAATAACAAACATCTAAACATATAATATTATAATTATAGTAGGACTAGCTTTTGCCCGCGATCTCGCCCAATTGGATGTCGAAAAATATCCCACAGGAACGTACTATCGGAATTAAAAGTATCCTATGTCCTTACCCAGGTCATGGACTACCATTTTGTAAAATTTCATTCAAATCTGTTCAGCCGTTTTAACGTGAAAGCGTAACAAACAAACAAACGAACTTACTTTCTCAGGGTTTGTGCAGGGATGACTGCCCGAGGCAGGTGGAAGTTTCGGCTCTCTTGGGGATGGGCCACTCGTAGGAACACAGACTGTATTAGGATGTAAAGTCACCATCACCCACCATAAATGCAAAAAGTATGGATGCCGAAATTATAAGCATATAACGACACGCCCTACCAACAATTTTTTTTAATTCCATGAATGCACTTAAATTGTGTAATAAATTTAATGATCATAATTTTAAAATAAAATTTATTTTAAGAAATTTGCAGATATAATAACGTCAATATTGTTGATTTATGAAACAGATTTTTATCCATATCCGACGTATAATAGTAAAATATTTCCGTGCAATATTGGTCATGAGTAATTTTTACCAATTTTACCATTAATTTAGTGAACATAACAGTCATGTGTGTGTGTGTATAATTTTAGTTCATGAGATTAGCGCTTTCAACCAAACAAACAAACACAAACAAATCAAAGCATCGACCACCTCCTTAGGCAATGTTAGCTACTTACCATCCAATGAGCTGTCGGCTTGTTTGCAAATCTTCGACAATCATAAAATGTCCCATAAGGTGAACTTTTGATAGGCTCTTCGTCGCTCAGCGCGCTATGACGCGGGCTATGCTCGGAGTTTCTTTGAAGGATAAGATCAGAAATGAAGTTATCCAGAAAAGAACCGGAGTTACCGACATTAGCCTTCAGAGTAAGCAAGCTGAAGTGGCAGAGGGCTTGCCATGTTTGTCGAAGGACCGATGGCTGGTGGAGCAGCTGAGTCCTGGAGTGGAGACCGCGTATCGGCAAGCGTGGTGTGGGACGCCCCCCAGCTAGATGGACCGACGACCTTAAAAAGGTGGCTGGGACAGACTGGATGCAGAAGGCGGAGGACAGGGAGGCCTATGTCCAGCAGTGAACTGCGATAGGCCGAGTTGATTGATATGCTCTTACATATTTGACTATGGACATTTAAATTCAAATATACTTGTTCTTGAACGTAGCATTGTAGTATTTCCACCGCTAGAGTTAGCATGGCTCGGTTCGAACGGTTGATAATGACATACAATTTATTAATAAAGCGTAATCTAGAACGGCTAATAATATGTGGTATTAAATTACTGAGGCCTTTCACTGCGGGCTATCTTTTATTGCAGTGAAAGTCGTTTTAATCTAGAACTTACTAATTGACGTACCTACGGGTATTGTAACTATATTTTTTGTGTTATCGTATTTTTTACTAGCTGCTGTGCGCGGCTTCGACAGGTGGCTTTTTCTAAAATAAAAGTAAATTTAAAAAAAAAAATCCTTAGTTACTCAAATTCAAATTCATTTATTCATTTTGTGAACATAAGGTAAAATTATTCAGATGTTAAAATAAAAGAATTGGTCCATACTATGTCCCGCCAGAAGGCATAAAAAATAGCTTTGGTAATCGAATGTCACATTAATAAAATAAAAGCAAAAAAAAGTCTATAGGAAATTAGATGTCACAATTTCATGCCCAACACTAATAGTTAATAACAATTTGTCAATAAATTAAGACGGCACAATTAACAAATAACAAACTCCTTATAAAATCAGCTATTTGCCAGTGAAAGTTCCGTCATCGAATCATCAATACAACTGTCAAAGACCAAGTAACCCTATTGAGTGACTATTTCTTGAAATCATTACATTTGAGGGTAATTCTAACTTAAGGAGTTGTATTGCTGATTCTAATGATTATAATTCTATACATACTTGTTAATTTCCCATTTCCTCCCCTGGGTGTCGTAAAAGGCGACTTAGGGATTTGCTAAAGAATGGGCAGCAGCGTTCTCTTATGCATTTTTACACCATACTGCGATCGCCAACCCGCCTGTCAAGCGTGGCGATTATGGCAAATCCCCTCCCTTTTGGCGGAGGCCTATGTCCACGTCGTCGGACGTCTTTCGGCTGAAATGATGATAAATGATGATACTTGATAAGGCTTCTACGAACAGGCGCGACACGCGACGCGACACAAAGACACCGCGTGCCGCTCGACTATCGGTATCTTTGTGTCGCCTCGCGGATCGCGCCTGTTTATAGGAGCCTTTACGGTCGCGAATCATATTTTGACCAACATATAACCTGCCACTGATCTGCACATTGCAAAAAACGTAATGGAGTCCCTAACGGTCAAAATTGCTTGACAAGCACGTGAGTTTTTCATGCTTGTCGAGCAATTTTGACAGTTTAGAACGAAGCTTGATGTGCTTGACAAGCAAACTACGAGCTTGAGAATGCTTGATGCAAAATTATGATTATTTTTGCAATGTTTGATGAAATATTAATGCGAATACTTGACGTTGCGTCAAGTCTCGTTTAGCGTGCTTCTCAGACATGTAAATGCTTATCAAGCAATTTTGACCGTCTAGGGAACCCATAAGAATATTTTAATTTCTTGGGCTACCTTAGCGCTTCCCCTTTAAGTAATGATAGGGTTTGTAAAGTTCTCAACTTCAAATTCTCAATGAATGAATGAATGAATGAATGAATGAATAAGCTTTAATTAATTCCATACAAGTAACATTAACAATTATTAACAACAGTAAATCATTAATAATAAAAAATCAATAAATTATTCAATTAAATTATTAATAACTAACAATAATCATTAACAATCAATGTATCAATAAATAATTGGATAAAATCAACAATAGCAATTTAAAAAATAAATAAAAAGAAAACCATCACCATTAGTAATAGCAATAATAATCGCTAACTACTTTCACCAGATTGATAGCATTAAAAATCATTAAAAAATAACAAACAATAAATAATTCCATCAAAGAACATTAATAATAAACAATAACCAAGGATAATAATCATTAACAAACAATAAATAATTCGATGAAATTAAAAATAATAAATAATAATAAGTAATAATTAGCGAATAGTTTACGCTGTTACTTTTGTATGGACCCCCTTCGGGTAAAAGCCTCCTCCAAAGATTTCCACTTCTCCCTGTCCTTAGCCCTCTCAAGCCATTCTCGACCTACTGCCGCCATAATTTCGTCTACCCATCTAGCACTAGGTCTGCCTCTCGCTCTGGCGCCGCGAGGTCCCTTCCATTTTACGGTTTTTAAAGTCCACCTGTTATCAGCAAACTCTCAAATTCTCAATACCCGGTGGTATAAGACTATTACAAAGTACTAAAAGTAATCTTGGTCGAATTGGAATGAGTTTCTTCAGTTCTTGACACATACGACAAGAAATAAGTACCGTTGCTAAGGTACAGTTGTTGCCATCAATCTCTTTAACTCACTTTTGTTCTTCTTAATTCCACTTCCGGCACATAAAACGAAGCAAACACAGTGAAATGCTTGATTTTAATGAAACTGTCAAAACATGTCTATAAATTGTCTCCTACCATCATGAGATAATCGAATAAGATCTTGAATTTATGTATTTACGTAAGTTCTATAAATATCTTGAGAATCAAAAGTCGAAAAAGTCGATAACGTACCGAATTGTGACCGAGGGTACGAAAAGTGAATAATAAAAATCCTTAAATTAATTTAATTCAAGACCGGGTGACCGGAGAGTCAGAAACCGGTTCCAAACAGAAATATCGAGATACGGTCAGCGACTCGAATCACGTGGGGTCAGGACAAAGCCATTGCACCCTCGATTTGAAGCGATAAAGGTCAAAAGGTCTAGAAGTTTGTATGTACTTATGTCATGGTTTATTTATTCATCTTTAATTCAGGCACAGTACCCATAATTTGTTAGTATTACTTAAACTATGTTAGACTAAATAAATTAAGACAAACATACATAAAAACATAAACAAATTATAAACAGCAATAACAATACAACACAGCCTAAGGAACATAATATCTATTCTGCCATCTTCCGGAGACACCAGGCAACAGTACATGAACTGCGCGCAGGTGCCCCATCAGGTGGCCTTCAGACTTACTGGCTACAATGCTCAGGAGGTTTATGAAATTGAATTTAATTTTAGAATTTTATAACCTTTATCTGAAAACGTCAATCAATCTGCCTAGCTTTTTCTCTACTATGTTGTTGGGGTCGGATTCCAGTCTAAACGGATGCAGGTGAATACCAGTATTTTACATGGAGCGACATAACCCAGTTACTGGGTAAGACATACCCCTTGGTAAAACTGGTTTTCAGACTCGGGCTTCTGACGACCCGTAACGACTGTCAAAGGTCTAAGAATGGACAGCCGGGACCAATGGCTTAACGTGCTTTCAGAGGCTCGGAGGGGTGTCGGTATGTTAAGATGACCGCGGAACGCGTAGCTTATCCTTATTGATTGACCCATGCGGATATTGTTACTTAGTCACGAACCCCCCCTTTATCTGAAAACGTATTAGGCATAAACCCTTTAAAGTTGCAGACTCAGTAGAAGAGTTTGATAACTTTTTCTTGATCCTCGTCAATCATTATGTGTGGTCAGATACACAATCGAGCAAAATTCTAGAATTTTTCGGTCTTTTGCAAGGGTGTCTGACCCTTGCAAAAGACACAACGCATGCATGCTTATTTTCTGCATTTTAATTCTAAAATAAAAAAACACCAAACAAACGATGAGGGCGCCACTGTGCGCTCGGTACCCTTTTAACACACTATAGAGGTATGAGGAACAGGGTGTAAAGTTCACTCATCCTCCATAGAAACGGGAGGATCCTCCCACCAGACGGGTGTCGTGTCTGGTGGGCAACTGTTGATGTTGTATATATGCTAGTCGCGCGGTAAACTCTGATTGCGCAATGCAGAATTTGTGACGTCAGTTCTTTGATGCGTAGTTCGCATGTGGCGTTGTAGATGCCGCCACAACACTAACAGTATTACATAAAGTATTTGATACAACTCAATCAATCAGACAATCTAGAACGAATTCATTTGCCTAGTAGTCTAAGTAGATAATCTTTCCCATGTGTTACTCGAACAATTAGAACGACTTAACAATCGAGCCATTAATTACTGGAACGGAAACGTTGGCAATCCATCACGTGCTTCTTGCACTTGCATACAGTGTTACTAAATTAATATTTAAATACAGGCTGTTGACTTTCTTTTTTTGGCTATAACTCGTAAATGTAGGACGATTGTGTGATATTGTTTAGTGACGTTTGTTTACCGTACTTATAAACAATGATAATTTAGTGAATCAAATAATGAAATTTTAGCAGCATATCGTCGCCTTAGAGTGAAAACCTCGGGAATGCAATTTTTGGAAAGAAAACCTCACCACGCACGTCCTAGTTTCACACAAGAAAAGTTTTGCCTGTAACGTTATCTATGACGGGTTTGAATATTGTACACTAATAGACACGATGTTTGAGGAAGCTGTGGTAATCAAATTACACAGGGCGCAGTTTTTTCTTCCTCCTGTAAAGTAGCCCTTTTCGCATATCGATATCAGAGACACATCGTGAACACATTGTATGTTTTGTTTCCATTATCAAATCTGCAACCTCCCCAATTTTGTAGGTGTTTATTCTCATAATCTTAGGTAGGTAGTTAAATTTTTGCGGTTGTTTGTTCGGTTATCTCGATACCTTGACCTAAATTCTAAAACCCACAAAAAGAAAGGATAATCTAAAATTGCCTTAAACTAATTCACACAGTGGATATTAGCTTTACTTCTTTGCTTTTAAACTTTGAACGTCATTATCATGCTATACTTACTTGTTTAGTCTTTATCATACTAATACTGGGAAATGTTTTTCTCCATTGTGTGTTTTGGAACACAGTTCGGCTTGCGCGCTAGTTGACTGGTAGAAATCGTCATGCTCCCTCCATGCGACCTTCTCTCTCTCTCAGTCTCTTTCTATTATTATATACGAGTGTGTGTGTGTGCATGCGGAACTTCGTCCCTGACTGCACACGTTTTTTTATTGTTTTACGTTAGCGGTCAAACGATCTTTTTCTTGAGCCTAGGAAGTTTTGGGAAAGGACTTTTGAAAATGTTTCTATGGAAGCTGGCCTTGTCAGTGGTATATTTGGATGTAAAGATATTTCTCTTCCGAGGATCTCGGCAACGTGACACTTTAGAGCACCTTAAACGGTTAAAGATATTTATTTCTCAAAATAATATGAATTCACATGTGGCAGCTTACTGCCACATAGCATAATATTGTTTTTGTTTAAGGCTCTTAGGCTTTATCACACTGGCGATGTGCGAGCGTGATTCCAGCGAGCGAGCGATGCGAGCACGCCTTTTGTACGCAACGTGTTCGCCGCGTTTGGGTAACGAGAGCTATTGACGTGACTGTACAAGAGAGTGATACAAGCGAGTGTATATTATTGTAAAAAACGCGGAGATCACGTCGCGTAGTCGCGTCTATCTCGTTTTGCACCCGCGGCGAGCCCACTGTGCTTTCAAATTAAGTGAAGTTTAAAATAAAATATTGCTAAAATGTCTTCTACCCAAATAATCAAGTTACACTATGCGCCGCAGTTTTGATGAAAAATCAAAATGGCGATAGGGTAACTATGCCACTTAATTTTTCGCCCTTTTAGTCACTTATGAAACTCCCTCGGCGACTTTTTCTTTGACATTGCTGTGTTCACTACATCAAATTTTTTGTTAACAGCTATACAGCAACAGCACGACGAGCGGTACAAGTGATAGCATAGCTAGCACGGGGTCAGCGATGGTGCACAGGAAGAACAAGCTCGGCCTAGCGCTGTTGATCAGCGTCAATGACTCCACGCAAATGTGAGTACGACTCTTTCTTTTATTACATTTTGGTCTTTGTGTCTCGTACATAAGGACCAATTTTGGTTTAGATCTGACGGTCTCAGCCTTTCAGCCATTTACAAAAAAAAAAAACCTATCTCGTTCTCTGCATCTTCTACTTAATATGTCTTAAATTCGTTCACTGACGCATGACGTACAACGCAAAGCTTACACTGGTGCATGAAATTTTGCACAAGGGTTCCTTTTACAGTGTGTATAATAACCGGCACGAGTCGTGAGCACAGAAAGGCAGTACTGGGGGCAAACTCGCGCATGTACACTTTCGGCTAAATAAAAAATGACACGCGAGAGTCCAATAGACGACGAGTATCGGCTGACGAACCAATCGTATGCAGCTCGGCGCCCCCCGGCTTCTTCATTCCGCCAAAGAGAAAACAAAAAACCAAAAAAAAAAAAACTACTGCGCAGGTGTCAGTTTGTGCTCACGACTCATGCCGGTTACTATAACTGAATTGCTGCTCATTATGAAACTTGTTTGTTCAGAATCGTTTACTGAATAGATTTCTGTAATTTTTAATATAACTAGTAAATTTTTTATCCCAAAAATAACTAAAATCTTGTAAATTACAGTCACACTTCCGCTGTACAGTCAAAACAAACCAAAATTGATAAAGTATCACCACGCTTGACCTTTATACGTGTGCGACTGTATGCTTGCGAATATTTGTAATGTGACTACAAATTTCTTCCAAAATCGGTATAACCAATGTTTTATAGAAGTAGAAGTCTCCTTAACAGTTTTGACCTGCCCGGGCTTATCCCACTTGTTAGTTATATCATTCGAAAAAACGGCATCCAAAAGAGTTTGAGGTGTAAATGTAGGATTATTAATGTGTGGTAGCTCTAGAATATTATAATTATAAATAGATGCTAACCTTGTCACGGGAAAGGATTGCATTTATGTTTACGAAGCTCTAACTTGACGTGAGATGAGTCAGAAGGTCATGTGAGTGTACGAACCGTTCTATAGCTAATTTGTTTTTTTGCTCCGAATAGTGTAATCATCATTATGTAGTTAGAGTAAGACCAAATTATGTTTGAGTTATTGTTTTGGTCCAATATTGCGCAAATGATTTCGAGTCTTTTTAGCCAATGTTTGCCACTTTCAAATATTATGTCTAACAATACAATAGTTTTACACTTATCGACTGTCATTATTCCGTAGCTTAGCTTGTTATGAAAAATAAATTACCTTAAGTTGCTAGTAGTTGACTTTATTTTAGTTATTAGCGGTCAATCGCTACTTGTTTGTGAATGTGAAAAGACATTCGCGTGCATTTTCCTTGAAAATGTTATAATCGTCAAAATTGTTTTTACCGACTGCACCAGAAGAAGGGTACTTAATGTTGTTCTTACAGTCTGTAAAAGTATTTAAGCATAATTCCACTAGCTTTTGAGCTTAGTAAAGAGCAATTAGGAACTTCAATTGTTTTTGAACTGTGGAGACCGCATCGTGGGCGCTTCGTGTAATTAGTTAAAGAGTATTCCGTTACTTTGGTCATTAAGGGGTTTATTTATAAACGCTGCTTAAAGTTAAGTAATGATTAGTGACTGTTTAACCATACATTTTTGACGTTTGAACGTCATTTAACTTTAAGGAACGTTTATGAATAAACCCCATAATGTTTGTAAAATATTCATACAGTGACGTAGTAAGGCGATGTTTGGAACACTCGCCGCAGCTACAAGCACTGGTGTGTCGGCTGCGACTGGCGACTTTAGCAGCCGGCGCTACCGGCGGCCGCGTGTCTACGTTGTACCGCGCGGCCGAACATGCGGCCAGCTGGTGAGTGACATAATTATGTGTGACGTAGTGACATGTCGCAGCAGCTGATAGAGGACTTAAAAGTTCATGAGTTGTTTCGTAGACTCATAGAAGCTTAAAAAGCTGCCCAAAAATGGTTTTTACTCTTTTACTCAAAAGAACAAAATCTCGACTACTGCGGGTCAAGTTAATTAATTTACAACGTTACAATAGTGTCTTTATTGTTGGTGTTTTTGTATGACAGATTTGTCATACAAAATCTGTCAGAAACTCACACGTTTGTAAATTGGTGAAATGAACATTGCAATGTTATTAGTAGACTAAGGCCTGTGTTCACAACATTCACAGCACCGATTAGGTACTTAAACATTTGTTTTATGTCAAATTTCCGGCTTATTCCACTAATCCAATCCCCCCTGAGAGAATCCCCCTCAATGGGGAAAACTGTACCCTAATGTAAAAAAAAAAATCACTTTCAGGGGGATCTTGGAATAAGTTTTTTTTTCTTCAATTCTAGTTTTCCCCCCTAAGCGGGATTATCAGGGGTGAATTCCAGACTGTTTTTTATAGATTCTACTTTTCCTCCTAAGGGGGAATTTCAGGGGGGATTTGTAGAATAAGACAAATTTCCTAAGTAAATTTTAAACATAGAACTGATTAAATATTTAATCAGTTGATTTAAATGTTGGTGAACACAAGGCTAAGACTCTGTGGTACTTTGCCTTTAAAAAAACACTACAAATATCTAAAACAGTTGGGAGATTTAGGTAAGTATGTGTAGTGTACAATAATGCCTTTATCTCTAGGTTATCAGACCTGGTGTACGGGCCTCGCCTCCAACCGGTGTGGTTGAATCTAGTCACGGGCGACTCGCGGGCGTGCAACAAACTCGCCGAGACGCTACTGTCCGATCTCTGCTCTGTACTGTCTGTGGGAGACACAAAGACCACTAACTTGTAAGTATTATTATTATTTCCTTATACGTAAAATCACGCCTGTAATCCCCGAAGGGTTAAGCAGAGGTGTATCTTAGTACACCCATATTTCGCTCATGTAATAGGGGGCGAGCCTATTGCCAGTAACTGGGCACAAATGCAAACTCTGGGCTGCTACTGAGAAATTCCTGATGGAAAAAGCCTAATAATACTTTGCTCGACCTGGGATTCGAACCCGGGACCTCATGCTCAATAGTGCTTGCGACCACAAGACCAACGAGGCAGTTTTTATTTCGTTATAGTTTTAATTTTTTGATTTCCTAATAAAGATATTGGTCTAATCCGCCTTAAGAAACTGTGGTTCGCAGGACCAATTTGTTATTACCTATCCAATTACAAACTGATCTTGCATCCGTAGTTTATTTATAGTATGATATAATTATGTCTACAGGATAAGTTTTTAATCAGTCGCAAATTTTTTTTGGTGGTTCAGTATCAGTAATAGAAAATATTTCCATTATTTGTTCAATACTTTTTTTTTGGTCCACTTCAAATCAGCAAAATATGGATACAATCTATTCGTAATAATATCAATGGGCGAGCGCACAGCTGATAGGTACCTACTACTGCGTTCCGCTACACTGACCGTGCCGCCTGCGCCGGCGCGTTGCGCGACGAGTATCCATTATACCAGTTTCAAAATAAACATGTTTCGTTAACGATAACTTCATTTTTTTGTACTAAGACATATCAAAATAGGAAATAGGTGTATAATAAAACAAGTTTAAGTATAATTTGTTAAAATTTTCGCACTGATTAAAAACTTTTCCTGTATAATAGATTTTATTCCTTCCACATCAATAATTGCAAATAATGAAAATAAAAGACGTAATTGCATTTCTTTGTAAACTCAAAAGATTTATTTACCTGTATAATCAAAAAAAACAACATTTTATAGCCTTTATTCCATGTCTTGTTATTTCTTCAGGAAAAGTTATTTATTCGATATTTTGACACTCTTTAATCTTTCACTGAATGTGTCAGCTGTCAGTGTCACAACTGACAGTCATCTTCACGACTGTGGTAGGCATGGTAGCTTCCTTCGATAACGCGGTGGATTAAAAATTAAGAAGAGCGACGACACAAGTATTTGAGTGTCGTGATTTTCTTTACATGTACCTAATTTAAGAACTTGTCTGGGTCAAAACTAATTAAAACTATTCCGGAGAAGAAATACTATCAAATGGTACTTTAGATTGCCCTGAGCTGTTAGGCAGTTTAAGATTTGTTACACACTGCAAAATGTTTTGCAAACCTAGCTTTTTATATCCCTCATTCCAAGTCAGGCAGAATTCGTTCCTAATCCGTGCGAGCAAAAGTTTTTCTCAGCTTAAGCATTTGTTGGTGAAATGCTTCTTTACGGGAAAGTAATTTTTTGAGTTTAAATGATGCTTAGTTTGTATAAGTCGATCGTGTACTATTTATTTAATAATTTATGTTACTTATAGGTATTTTTTGTACGGACATTTTTTTTGTTTTTATTTGTTTAAACACTAAACAAATAAAAACAAAAAAAAAAAAAAACATCATCAGTAGCTTTAAAAAAAAATCTTCAATTTCATATTGTTTAACAACATTGTATAACTAAGTTGTAATTTCCTGAATAGAAAAAAAAAATTAAAACATTTCTTCTACCAAGTAAGTAGCTTTTCCGTGATCTGCTTTGATGATGAGTGTTTTAGATGTCCATAAGCGGCTGTAACCACTTTCAATCAACCAACAAACCCACAGGATAAAATGATCGTCCAGAAAAAATAGGCTTTAAACACCAATACATTAGTCAGATGCTACCAATATAATTCCTCAGTCATCGTATCAGATTCTATGTTTCGTAGACTATTCTGGTCTAGGTTGTTAGCCCCATTATCCACTACTATTTTCAACTAGACAAAATATATTCGTACGATAAAGTCTAATCCAAATAAATTATAGTATTCTTATGCCCACGCAAAACTGAAATGAATGAAATACTGAATAGAAATTCTGTTTGCTTTCTCTGGCGTAGATTGTTACGATCGATTGAGGTAATCGGGCCACTATGATAGTATGTAACTAGTCCAGAATGTGCGTACTATTTCTATAAAAACATAGATTTCAAATTAGGCGTATCAGATATTGTTGTATTGTGAGAAGTTAGAGTGAATACTTATTGGTAATCTATGTAACTACTTAACAAGAAATCTATACAAATAAATAAAATTGAAGTGTCTGTTTGTAATGTCAAAAATGTTCTGTAATGAAATGAAATGAAATTTTATTTCCGAGAATTGTAGTGTATTACATTACAGATGGTCGGGGTTTTTAAGAGTTTCTTAAACAATTTGCTAAAACTAGCATGCAAAATAATTGATTACATTAATTAAATGAATGAAGCTAATAAAATTGGAACATACATCATAGTTTTATTAGTAAGAATAAGAATGTCAATCATTTGTCAAATTATAATAGTAGAATTTCAATGTGAATCTTTAAAGTTTGAGTACTAAAGTTTGAATGATTTTCATATAAGCCATTTGAATAATGCTGTTTTAAAACAAATGATTGGCAGTTCCCTATATGATTTTATCCTTATAACAATTGGAAAGCAACTTATGTGATATAAGTGGCTTTTCATTGGAGGAATAATAAGTATAAAAAATATAAAAAAATATTTATATCAGGATATCTTGTGTTATACGTAACAGTGTCTCCAAGACACTGTTACAATTTTTTTAATACTTTTTGTCTAAGACGGATATGGCGAAACTAAAAGAGTTCCTTGTTGACTACGGAATCCTTTTTTTTGGGTGGGAAATTATCAAATAACTTAATATATAACTCCCGCTCTGGACGGAGCTGGAGGGCGTGTCAGACTTTTACTGACTAAAACCCACCCGTGTTCCTTCAGTCGCCTGTGTATCAGGGCCACGGTATCCCTTTCGGACAAACCCGCAACCCTGGCAGGCACCGGTCCTAGCGGACCCCGTCAGTGCGTGCTGACATCTCTTTCAGGCGCGCATGGAACACAACGCGCCGTTGACCCGGGCTTGGTCCTTACCGGACGGCGAGCTGCCCATAGGTCGCCGTCCGCAAGCTCGCGCCTACGGTGGCCGGGAATCGGCTATCGATTTCAGATTCGAGCATTATTGCTTCGCAGAAGGAGGTGACTGCCTCCCATGCACTCTCCCTCCGGACCATAGCTTGGACCAGGGCCGGACGCGAGAGATCGCCGCCGCCGATCGCCTCCGTGAGAACATGGCGGTGCTCTGCCCAAGCTGGGCAGACCTCCACCGTATGCTCCACCGTGTCCTCCGGGCGATCTACACAGTGGTAACACCCGGGCGTTTCCTCCCGCCTAATCCGAAACAAGAACCTCTCGAAACAACCGTGTCCGGTGAGGACCTGTGTCAGGCGGAAGGTGAGGACGCCGTGGCGCCTGTCTAGCCACTCCTCAAAGACACTTATCGCCACAATTGTAGCGTGCCCAGACTTCGGAACCCTACGGAAAAAAGAAAAGCCAAATGAAATGGTGGATTTCGAAGAATAATAAAATAAATTCCAATCGGTTTAATTAATAAAAGCAATTTATTACAGTAATTACAGGGGCCCGACACGTACTAGGTCAGCTATTCTAATCAGATCCGCTACAAATACTGCTAAATCATAATAAAAAATAAATAAAAACAAAAATAAACATTCTTCCATTTTAAAAAGGAATAAAAAAAGTCATGTTATTCAAGGTCTCGAGAGATTTGTTCTTTAAATTAATCACGACAACATCTTATTAACACAGCGCACGAATATATTACTCTAGTACCATCACTTTCTACGCCCAAATAGCTGCCTAGTAACTATCTTCAACCATTATTTTTATCTTGATTTAATGGCTCGATCACATGATGTTAAGACTCACACAATGAAAGAGATTAGTACGACACGCAGAAATGTGTGGTATGTCACGATCACGTTACTGTTCATATAATAAAAATCTTAAGGGAAAAACATGTTGACTACAAACTATTTAAACAATGGTTAAAATGAAAGTTCTAGTCTTCTTATTCGTCGTGTCTCTGGCATGACTGTATTTAAAATTTGGAAGTTTTAGTAATAGCAAGTCACATCGTATGACTAACATACCTGTCGCCAAGCACCATTGCTGTGGAACATAGCGGTTTGAAGGTGGCGCTGTTAAGGGGATGCACTAACGTAGCCTGCGAAATTCAAATTTTCATACGTTTTTTGCAATTTGCAGGTTAGTGTCAGGTTGTATGTTGATTTCAATATGATTCGCGACCGTATGATTATAATTCTATAAATAAATATTTGATAATGAAGCATGCGGATGGAAAGAATACAAGTAAGAGGCATACGGATGGAAGGACAAAATATAATAAACAATGTGGATCGAAGGACCAGAAATAATGACAAATGCGGATGGAAGGACCAAACATAATAAACAATGCGGAGTGAAGGAACAGAAATAATAACAAATGCGGGTGGAAGGAATAAAAAATTACAACAAAGGTTGCGGGATAGAAGGAGTACACGATTGTTCAGATAACTTTTATCTGAAGAATAAATTTGTCTGTTTGGCATATTTTCTACACAAAAGCTGTTAAACTGCAATATTCATACCTAAGATCAGATATCTGAAGATTAAATAATTGGCCCTAAACCAGTCAAATTCTGGAAGCTACATTTGAATTATAACACAAATAAATAAGTAGTTATTCTACGACGAGTGCAGAGAAAAAAGTATTTCATCATTTTGTTTGTAAAATGTCTTGATTGGTTGATTTTAAATTGTGATGACAATTGCCACCCACTAGGAAATTCCTGGAGATTCAAACGTGTATCGCTTAGTAATGCGGTTTTTTTTTGACGAAACACAGGTGTATTTGGCAGTCCATACAAAAATGTTATACCCAGTTATTCCAGGATTATGATTAACTAAACAGATGGATCATTGTTAAATTGTCCAGGTTTTATTAGTTATTAAAGCGAGCCAATGGTAATTCTCTCTCGAGTTCCAAAATTAGCGTGGAACGTATGAAAGACAATTGACGTAAAGCGAAGGATTCTTTATTCTTTAGTGATAGATTACCTATTGACTTCCTGTACATACGTTTTGGTCTTACACATCCTACAAATATTACAACAACGCAACCACTTGAAGATTATATTACGGCACGGTTGGCGCATTGGTTAAGCGATTGATTGCTGCGTTGCGTGTCGCGGGTTCAATTCCCGCACGGAACAAATATTTGTATGACCTACAAGGTAGTTGTTCCGGGTCTGGCTGTTTGTGTATGTGAGTTTAAATGTTTGTAAACGCACCCACAATACAGGAAAAATTCCTGGCTTGGTGCTAAAAGGGCCAAAGTACGTTATTGTGAGAAATGAGATTTTACTGCCAAATTATTGAAAAAGTGATACATTTATGTGTGCTAAAAGGGCGTAAGTGTAAGGTTGACGGCCACTGTGTGGGGTTATGGACCTTTGGTGATAAATGGCGTTACATTATTAAGTCACCGACGAGCACATGCAAAAAGTATCACCATGGCTTAAATTACTCGAAAAAATATATATTGTCCTCTCAATCAGTGCCAAATTTTGGTACCCGGCTATTGTAATTCTCATGTCAAATAAAGTTCCGCATCTAACTGCCAAACGTCCTTCTACGGATTCCTAACATCGTGAAATTCTTGTGTTACTATTTTATTATTTCCTATAAAATTCACGTGATATGTGTAGGCGATAGAGAGATATTTTACAGTCGTTAAAGATATATGTCTGTATTTCGCTGCGTTGAATATACGGCTCATCAGATAACTGGGCATAAAAATATACCTAATCACATGATATTCTTAAAGCTCCTGCACAATCGTGTTAGCTGTTATATAATGTTTTACAAACGTAATTATAGGTGTTTGCTTTGGATACGAAAGCGGGTGTTTGTGTTACAGCTGTATTTGCTGAAGTAATTTTGCGTCATTGTAAGAGCTTAATATTTTAGAAGGTTCATGTTTTACCTGGTGTGACAAGATTTACAGATAAATATAATTGCTAGATGACGAGAATTAATTTACCTAACATAAATGTTTCATCTCGTAATGTACCTAATGTTAATCTCACGAGTGCATCTTCAGAGTTGCAATACACAAAAATAAAAAAATAAAAAATATTGCCGGCTTTTCTTCCGCAAATACGATGATAAATTGACAAAAACCGCGAAACATACACAGTTCATTATTTTTTAAATCAAAACAGTCGTTTCATTACTCATATTTCATGTCAGACAGCATAGCACCCACGCGGCAATTATGTAAGTTCAATAATCAATCTCGACTCCAGACGTGACTATCGCCTCGTTCACCGTCTGGAACGCGTCCAACGCCACCGATTAATGACGAAAAAAAAATAACAACAAAATCTCTATGCTTTTTGGCGAGATTTCGCGCGTCAATTATCTGAAACAAAGTGTGAATGGAAAAGCTGTCTGTTTCTTTTCTTTAGTTTATTTTTCGAAGTTAGTCAGGTAATGCTACTTGGCTAATTTCCGTCGTAATGTTTACGTATTAAACTCACGTGATTCCTGATGTTGTTTTTTTAATAGATTGACGTCCGTGCAACAAACTTCCCAACATTGTTGTGCAACATAGGTCCGCGGAAGAGTTCTCATAGCTAGAAATACATTGGCGATGATTGGAACTCGTTTTCAAATGATTTACCTATCTATTCAATTATTTAAATATACATGAAAGAGTTATTTATCTGTTTGTTTTATTTAAAATAACGAACTTGATAGTGTAAATTGAATTAGTTTTATCTGATTATATCAATCGATTCAATTGAACCGTTAAAATTGAATTTTGTGTTATTTGATACAATTTCTACAGTCAATTCGATATCCATAAACGGATAGGTATTTACATTCATTCGATCGAAGGCTACTTTACTTAAATAAGTGTACATTTTCAATTACTTAGTGCATAATTATTTACTATGCGAAACGCTCTTATTAAGCAATTATGTTTAATTTAGCTAATCGTGAATCGTGATCTGTTAATGAGCGAACCAAACACTGATTATCGTGATCGTGACTGCACGCGACATTCTAACGAGGTTTTTCTCTCGTTACAGTTTCATCAGCACGCTTCTGACGCACGTGCTTACCTACCACCTGGGCTGGGTGGCTACTGTGAGTCCGTATGACACCATAGACCACCAGACGAGGCCGCAGGACACGGTCGAGTCCTACAAGCCTTACAATGCGCTGTGGGCGCAACTCAACGATCTCTGCGGGAGCATCGGGTTCCCTCCCCGCGCCGCCCGCACCATCATCAGCGGCCCAACCAACACACAGTTCCTCAACAGACTCCTCGTCGTACTCACCTACTTCCTGCGCTGCGGTGACGTCAGGCGGAACGACTTCCAATTCCAAGACTGCACCATCAAAGAAAGTAAAGTCGTAAGTGTGACGCCGACGCCCGAGCCCACCGGCCTGCGCAGGACCGCCACACACGTGAACCAGCTCGGACAGAGCGTCGCGGATAGTTTAACAGTGCCGTCAGTAAATACTCAGAACAGTGATAGTAGTGTCAGTACTTTAGCGGCCAGCGAGGTCAGCTTCAAGCGATCGTCCACGCTTGCCAACTTAGGTCAAAAGCTCTCTAATAGCTCCGAGTTCGCAGTTATAGATTGTAGTTCAACGAGCGACGTACCGGTCACCAATCAACTCAAGAGGAACCCGACCATGATGTTGTCGTTGAAAGCCTCCTCGGATTCTAGTCTAAACTCGTCTCTCTCAGAGAACGAGACGGAGGAGAAGAAAGTCGTGTTCGTGTTAGGTGATAACGACAAACTAGTGGGGCTGAAGAATAAGTCAGCTGACGGGAAATCCGTGAAGAAGTCTTCCAAAGTCCACAATGAACCCCTCACCCTAGAAGTACCAGAGAAGATGACTGAGACGTGTCAGAAAGGAGGCTGTGAGCAGGACAAACGGGGTGACAGTCCGTCGAAATGCTGCGGGCAAACGCTTCAACATTCCAAACCAATCAAACATTCCGGTTTTAAGTTCGAGTTCGATAAGTACCCTCAGATAGTCACTAATTATATGAAGAGCAAAAACTTAGAGATATTAGATAGGCACTATATTGGTAAACCGGGGAATTTGAAGCTGGATAACTTCCAGTTTGACCCGACGATCGTGGCGCCGATACAGGAGGAGCGGTGCGAGATTTGTGTGAAGTGTCAGATGATGGAGTCGATGCTGCAGACGCCGACCAACGCTTCCGAAATGGAGTATATGAACGACATGCCTCGTCAGATAGAACCACAGTTCGCTAAAGAAACCATCGTCGACTCATCTCCAGAGCGAGAAGTATCACCGAAAACATTTGTGCGTCAACGTAAAGAAAATACAGTCGTAGTCAACTTTGTAAAGTCTAAAGAAGAAGTATGTGAGCCAAAAAGGTCTGAAAGGAGGTTGAATAGGGAGAAGGCTGCGGAGAAGTTGGTGGACGTGCAGCAAGTGGTGGAGTTCCCGCCGGGAGCGCTGCGGTGTGCGTGCGGCGTGCGCGTGCGCTCGGGCTTCGATGCCTCGCTGCTGGGAGCGGTCACCGATCACTATGTACCTGATTTAATTTTACAAGGTTAGTTTTGCATATATTTTTTTGGCCGTGTGCCCAATGGGATTTCCCATTGGCAAATATTACGAATTTCCTTACAATATTTAATGCTAAAATCACAATCCTACCAAATTATAATTTAGACTAGCTGCAGCCCGCAGCTTCGCCCTCATAGCTTCATAAAAAAAAAAAAAATGTTTCTTAATATAACATCAACTATCTGCCAGCGAAATTCCAGCTGTTTCGGAATTAGCTGGAACAAACAGACAGACAGACATAAATGCTAAAAATTTTTTTTGTTATAAGTACTGTATATACTTTTATATACATTTAGTAAAAAGCTGTTATTTTGACATTACAAACAGACTTCAAATTTATTTATTTTTATATATAAAAGTTAGCTCGATACCTGACAAAATACAGGGTCAAATTATATTAGCTAGCAAAACTCCGCAGACGTGATTGGTATTGGTGGTATCTAAACAGGATTAAAAAAAAGTTTTTAGGGGTCAACGACTGCTGGTCGTGTTTTTACTTGAAGTATGAGTTGAGGAAATCTGTTTTTTTGTGTTATCACTCTTGTGAAGTAAACACAAAAAAAAAAAAACATATTTCAAACGACTTCACAAACTGCGGTCGATGGTCCCACATTTGTGGTATTTTTTGTTTATCATGATATCGATACCTCTCAAGTATGTGGAGTTTCGCTAGCTAATTTGATTCTGTATATCTGTAACATGTAATAACTATGATTAACATATTTTTCTATAACATATCCTGTTGTCATTACAGGAACAATTGCCAAACCGAGTGCGTGGGAGACAGAGCTACGTCGCGACTTGGACCTGACGTCGTACATCAATAAAACTACAGAGTCGCCCGTGCAAGCTGTTGCTATTATAGGAGACATTAATACTTGGTAATTATCAAGACGAAACATAATGCTCTTTTTCTCTAACATGCATGGAAATATATCCTTATTTTCGAAAAAAGAACACGCGAAGAATCGAATTTACGGACAAAGAAAATCAAATTCATTGCAGGAGCGTTTTTTGAATTTGGAACATTTCAACGCTCCACCAATGTTACAATATTCCAGCAATGTTACAACGCTCCAGCAATGTTTTATTTCCCTGCATTCTTTTGAGAAAAGCACTATATATTCCTTGGCGGAAATGGCAATTGCCTGTCTCGTATTAGTGAAGTCCTCGCCTACGGCTCAGCCTTTATACTCATACTCGACCTGCAATTACCTATTTCCCGGCCTTTGCAATAATGTACTATTTTTCTTCATTTAAAATTACAACCACAACTTTTCACGTGAAATGAAATGTTGCTGGACACATGATATTTTCCAACTATACCAGTAAGGTTGGATAAGTTTAGGCTACCTTTTCGCTGTTGCGGGTCTAAGCGACGATAACTCACTTAAATGTCTCACTGATGGTGGCGCGTGTGTTGGATCATTCGGTTCCCTACAAAATGGTTGAGCTGGATGGTGCTGATCCACGCGTCATGTTCATGAACGGGCGCCGTCAGTTGAGACTGGTCATCTCTTAACTGCCAGGACTTATTTTTAATTTTATATTTTGAATTGATTTTTATATTGTCTCACATAAATAGAAGCAACAAAAATAATGTACACAGGATTTTGTAGTATCTTGATTTAAAAGAGTGTCCTTGGAGTTTCTTGCCCGTTCTTCTCCATAGAGATCTACGTATTGGAATGGGCAACTAGCTTCAACTTTCTGACTAACTGACCGGCTCTTTGACAATAAGGATGTGTCCTGGGTAAAAAAAAAAAGAAAAACTGTTTAGTCCGTCAATCAGATAATAAGAAAATATTAGACACGTATTTTTTGCTTTATCATATTAATAAAAAAATACTTAGATAAAACACATTAAACTTGTGGAGTGGGGGCTCGTTACGTCACAGCTACGTACAAAATGTAGTGAGAAGCAGTGATGGGCAAAAAGTATTTAGATTAATAATTACAAATTACAGTTACATTGTAATTAGTAATTGAAATACTTTGTAACAGATTACTTAAGTAACTAATTGCAATGAGTACATACTGTAATTAAATACAAAGTAATTGAATTGCAAGTTAATCTAATTACATTATAATAGATTACATAAGTAATCTGATAAAATGTAATTACACATTTATATAAGTATTGGGACACCTCTTACAAAAATGCCCTATTTAATACAGTTTTGACAAATACGAAAATAAAACACATATTTATACTAAAAAAAATGTAATCATCTGTCAATCATTGTTTAGTTTTAGATCTTTTATTAATTATAATTTTCACCATTGGCTGATTAAAAAAAAGCCACAACGTTTGTGCTAGTTAAGCCATACCTTGAATTAATTTCTTGCAACAATTCGTATATTTTGTCATAACTATGAGTGCCTTTAAAACGTTGACATGCTAATGCCCTTGAGACACGCTTTAAACTATGTGAATCAATCCAGTGTGCTGTTACACCTAAAAAGCTTCTTCGACGTCCAGACCAAATATCAACTGTTGTACAAACGTGTTTCACTTGATTTAGTTCTTGTTTCACTAAAGTAGATTCTTCATCAAAGAATTCCGTAATCATTCTTCCAAGTGTCCGCCGGCTCATGATTCTTAGATTATTCGCACCTATATTTAATCGACGTAAAATTTGTCGGAAGTAAGGGTCTTCAGTGCACTTTAGAGAAATCATTGAGTTAACAAAATACTTAACAATATCTCGATCGAATTCAGCTTGAGAATATGAGGGTACATTTGACGACCTTCGTGGTGATAGTTCGTTTGACGAACTGGAAGTACGAACGTTTTTCGATCTTTTAGTTTTAATATATTCTTGGTATTCTTGTATGGTTTCTTGTCCATGTTTCCGTTTTAAATGAGTTTTGAAATTGGATGTACACAATCTCGAGCCTTTTATTTCTACTTTAGTATGCAGACATTTCTTGCAAATGGCGATAGAACCCCCCCGCTCCCCCGCACATTATACCTACTTACTACTTCCCGATGACGTACGGGCCGCACTTGCAATACCTATATCGCAACTGTGCGATGCAAGCATGCGATATTTCATATTCAAAGCAATTATAATTATAATATAATTAAATACTATGTAATTAGGTTACATTGTAATCAAATTATTTCGTAATAAAATACATTGTAATTAATTTCATAGCACATCCAAAGTAATCTAATTACAATGTAATTGAATAATATGTAATTAAATTTTATTTTAATCAAATTATTATGTAATTCAATTATTAATTAGATTACATAAATAACTAGTTACGCCCATCACTGGTGAGAAGTGATGTCATGCCACATTCGAACTCAATGTATCGCCGTGTTTTGATTACGTAAAAAAAGAAATAATCTAGAAGATGAGCAAAAATAATTTTTTTTTAGTCATCATCCCTATTCAAAAGTGCCTGTAAATGGTTTAATTGAAATAAATGCTTAGAATTTGAGTTTGATAGACTACGGGCTACGGGCATCAGTTTTTCATCGGACCTTGTAGAAATGTATACTCCATTTACTATAGCATTAGACAAATAACGGCTAAATAACTACAGTTATTGTGTAATATTGTTGAAATTACTGCACTTTGGAGTTATTTGTTAATGTTAATGGTAAATAGATTACAATGCTTTGTATTAATCGGGAAATAACGGAGTTTATTAAACGTTTACATCGAAATAACGAAAAGGTGAGAATAGGTATTTGTCTAATGTTATAATAAATGGAGTATAGATGTGTAATATAGACAGGAGATTAATCAAAATTCATTTAATTCGGACAACAAAGATCCATATTGTGTTAGTATTACAAAACAACTTATATTCTAGTATTACTAGTACAGATATAAAATATTTAAAATAATAGACACTCCACGCAGAGGACGACCAGACAAGAAAACATGTTTCCTACCTGCCGAGCGATTCTGTAAAAATCTCACTGTGAGAACTTAAGTGAAGTGAGCTGGCCATAGTGTCATTCCCTATAGCATCATGTGGAATAACAGCTCACTCCACGCTCATTTCACCTAAGATTTCACCGTGAGATTTTTACAGAATAGATCGGCAGATCAACCTCCGCATGAAGTGTCTGATGTTGTCCGCCACAGCTCTCAGGATATAGTTGAGACTACTTCGCACTCGAACTCTAGTCAGCAGCGACGCGGTTTTGTCCTTGAATAAATTTTGCTGTCGTCCAGGGAAGTGCGCGTGGTGGGCCGAGAGTGCGGCTCGGGCGGCATGTCGTCGCTGGTGGGCGCCATGCTGGACACGCTGCCCGCCATGTGGGGCGCGAGGGTGCCTGCGCAGCAGGTACGGTCTTCATCTGTATCGCCATACTCCTGGAAATATCAATCAACCATCATTTCAACTTCAATATAAACATGTCGCATATCGGCAACACATAAAGATACGAAGTTTGGGGATCAAAAACATTTTTATATTTTAATTTCCATAAAAATATAAGGATAATATTTTTGTGTTCACCAAAAATCTTAAGGTACATCTATGTATGCATTTCTAAAATTTTATTCTTCCCCGAAAAATACTGATCGTGCACCAAATATTAAAGGTTAGGTTAGGTTCGGTTATATTTTGGTGCACATTCAGTATATTTGGTGGAACACAGGCAAAATTAGGTAAATGAAATGGGAGTACTTTTAAATAAAATTGAAGTACTTTTAAATACCATCCAAAATATAATAGAGCATTAAATTCTTAAATATATTATTTATTATCTTAAGTTTTTAAGGTAATAAAAATTTAATTATTGTGATTTCCCTTGTTGTAAGTTTGTGACACTCTCGTTGCCGATGTGCGATTTATAAAACGAAAAGAATGAATGAAATAGTAGATTGTACATCAAGTGCATAAAACGCACCATTTTACGCGAGACGTTTATCCATCCGAGCGAGCTTGCGAAGGAGGATGGATATAAAATAGAGTATAAAATGGGTTTTATGGACGAGTTGTACACTCTACTTTTCACTTCGATTGCGAGGAAATAAAACAGCAACATGTAAATAGGTATTGTAAATTTAATTAAAATTGAAAAATAATTATGGTTCCCGTCAATTAACTTTAGTAAGTAAGGTAAGTTAGTGAGTAAGGTTTTAAATCGAGTTCGGATCAGATACTAGTTCGAATCGGAAACAAAATCAAACTCGAATCGTTTTTGGGACCCCTGACACTGACCTGCAAATTGCAAAAAACGGACGAAATTTTGAATTTTACGGGCTACATTACTGCCGTGCTAACAAAGAACGCAGTAACTCGATTTTGCCGCTTCCGAGACTTTTATTTTTGATTATTGAATTTTTTATGATGTTTTAGTTATAGCATTCTTGCTTACTGAAAAACCGAGTTCCTGAAGGATCAATAAAACGTTGCTTAGAGAGATTTAATAGATTTCGATTCGTTGACTCCAAATATATAACTCAACGAATGTATAACTCATAATCGTCCAAAATCGAGTTACTGCGTTCTTCGTTAGCACGGCAGATTAGCACATCCCCCTTACAACAACCCAATTTCACTTTGTAGCATGCAAAGTAAAAATATTGAGGAAATATATCAATACTTGATTCCAATACATTCGCCATCGTCACGATTCGAATCCATTTTCACCAGCATTCGTAATTAACATTTTGACCGCCATGAAAACAACCTCTGCGCCAAGATCAGAATTCATCCTTTCGAGTTTTTCTCATCTTATGTTAATATAGATGAAATATAAAGAAATAAATTGAACTAATATAAATTAGGTTAAGTCAAGGATCATAATTAGCAAAAAAAAAAAAAAAAACAATGTTGTTTTATGAGCTTTATTTACAGATTTACGTATAAAAGTCTGTCATGTAATCGTGACTGTGGCGGTCAAAAGGTTAATACGACAATAAATAGAAAATCTAACACTTCTTTTTCCCTCTTCCAGTGTATATCCTTCCTCGAAGGCAAACTCCGTGAATTCTGCGTGCTATCAAAAACGTTAGCCGACATGCTAATGTCAACTGACTTCTGTGACATCGCTACGTTGACCAAGTCGCTGAACATTGACGTGAACGATGTACCCTTGCTACTAGCAGTCGCCACCACACATACGCCACAAGTCGCAACCAGATACGGGCTCAGTTATGGATAGCGTTGAATAAGCGTGGTTGTACCCACGCTTTGGTTTGGTTGAGTAATCAGATAAAAAGGTAGAAAGTATTTGTAAAGTTTTAACAGTTCTGCTGGCAAATGTAAATGTCTGAATTTTACGCCAGGTAGGCAAAAACCAGTCGAAGATGCAGGAGATTTGAATTAGGCAAGTGTTTTCATAACTATGTAGGGATCGACTTTCTCTACTAAACTAGCGGCTCTGTATGATGACGCCTGTAACAGCTTACGAATAACAGGAATATAGCTTATACATTCGATAAATTATAATTCAAACATCTGTTTACTCACATTTAGCCGGAAATATTAACTTGCTAACGTCACAAGCCCCCATACAGTGCCGCCGTTGTAGTAAGCTTAAATTATACCAAGTACTGAAGATTTTTTTGCTTAATTCGTATGAGCTAAATATAAATTACAATAATGATCACAAGTTATAATATACGCAGTTTTTAAATGACGTATGCCATATTTTAAATTTGTTCGATGCCAAGGTCAATGGTACGTCGCATGTTATCGACATTTGGTTGCAATTTCTTCTGCGCTTACGTCGGCTTGCGACGTTGCTTTGTGTCATGCTTGCGTCACGGAATAGTAAATAAATGGAATGCCAATGTTGCGTCCAATATCTGCAGAAGCAGTATGTGTGTCGCCGATAATGGCCATTCCAATGTAAATTGGAATGTTACACTAGACTGTATGAGGCGCCATGACACGTGCGGTCTCTTCAGCAAAAGTCATCAATTTTTTAATTTTTATTCTTGGAATCTTTAATTGCTACGCGCATCCGATTTTAACGTAGAAGGAATTCAACATACACAAAAACACTTTTATATAATCACTACCAAAGTCTGATTACACAAATATCAGTCTGCATTGCTTATATTCCATATAGTTATATGACCAAGTTGTGTTAGGTATGAGTGACAGTCAATAAGAATGATCCGATGTGTAGTTTGAAAGGATCTAAAATGTAGCTTAATATTCCTTCTATGGCACAATATTCTTCTTTATTCCTTACTATAAATGTTTATAATAAGGTGGCATACTAACCTCCTTACTAATAAACGTTGTATAGCGTCTGTATAGTTACACACCGATTTTTCTCTTTCACTCGTCAGTAATTTGACTTTCGATAGAAGAAGACAAAGCGTTGTGTAACTATACAGACGCTATACAACGTTTATTAGTAAGGGGGTTATTCGTTAGTGGTCAAGGCATGTAATTATTGGAAAGCGGAATTTTAGCGGCCCGCGCAGTATTGGTATATAATTAGTAATCTTCATGATACCCGGTTGGGAACCCGCGAAAGTAATTATTTGATTATGTATACGTAATTTTAGAAAATATCGCTAATATGCATAATAATCATTGACTTTATTAAATTATTAAAACTTGCCATAATGTTACAGCAGTATGACTTAGATAAATGCAGATCAATATTTTAAATTATTTCAGAAGTTTAACTTTGAAATACAAATTCTTGCAAAGCGTTGCGCGGGAATCTGTGATGTTTTATTTAATTTTATAATATCCAATAATTTGTATTTTTGTAACTGTTGCGGGCAAAGTACACTAAATATAGAATGTGGGCGTCTTCCGGGCGATGCCAGCATTGTCATGCTTTATTATAATTACTTAACAAAAACGTGTGAACACTGCCCAGTCGTTGTCAACATTTTACGAATAGCGGACTTTGCCCGCAGCATAGTATCTATTTTGATTGTGATAAATCGAGTAATATTATTGGAATATTGATTATTGTGATTTGAAATCAGTTCAGGTTTTAAAAAGGCCTATGTATAATTGTGATAGTCAATTAAATTTTATAAATTTATTTATATATTGTAAGCTCAAAAGCTGTCAAGATATTTTATGACACATATACAAAGTATATTAATAATACTTTGTATATGTGAGTTGCGTTGTCGATGCACAATAATGTTCAGTATAATCGCGTAGATGTAGGAATTTGGCAGTACTCGGCAGATAGGCAGCTAAAAAAATCGTCAAAAAAAAAATACTACCAACGTATTTAAAAAAAAATTACTTGTCAAAATCAGACATTATACGAAATAACGTATAAGATTAGATATATTATTCTAGTGGCAGTGAAGTTACCGGTACAAAAGGGGACTTTGATAAACTGAACAAATAATAATCAAGACTAAATATAAACTAATTAGAATGGCACTAGCTCTGCTGTTCACCGGCTAAACTAAACCTAAAATATTGCTGCCTCATTCTCTTACGCAAAAGAAGAAAAAGATGGAAGTAAAATATAACAGCTGTCAAATTAAGTGAAGCTAAAACTGAGGCCGCCTTCAGAATTGGCTAAAATCGCTCACAGCGCTCACATCGTCTCACATGCGTTCCGATTGAGATATTACGATTATGACAGCCGAGGGCTGTCAACGCGCTCACGGTGCTCACTCAATGTCAAAACGATATTAGAGGATTTCTCTGTGTATATACCAAAAAATTTCTTCCCCTTAGGTTAGGTAGCAACTGTAGCCAGAATAACAATTTTGAAAATGCCACTTTAAGATATGATGCGACTCACAACAAAACAGCACAACTGTCATTTTTGACAGCGCTCACGATGATATTAGTAAAAGGCATGATCGGCGTTATCGCAAGATGGCCAATGTCATGACGTCATCTATGACGATTCATGGGACATCGTTATCGCGCTCACGCTAATTCGGTACGGGCTTTAGCACGCGAATATCGATATTATCGCAACTCGGAACGCACTGTGAGAGACGTCAGGAAAAAGTTTGACAGCTCTGTTACTACCTCTTTCTTGGTTTGCATTACCCCGCGGCCTATTTAAAAGCGATCCAATACGCGTTCGTCGCGTGCATATGTCACTTTTTGTATGGAAAACCGAAAAACGCCCTCTGTAGGCGCGACCACGCATTCAGTTTCACCGAAAAAATGTGATACGAGCTTTTAAATAGGACGCAGTCTAATAGTGAAAAATAGAAATAACTTTAACCTATTGACCGCTTGGGTGTATATTAATTGCCGTGCCCCCAGCGCCCTACTAATAAATCTACAAATGAATATCTACGACAAATATAGTCATGCAATGATATAAAAAACAAAAAACGAACTTAGGTTCTCTATACGACTGAGTTGGCACGGGCACGAATCCTCCCCGATCCTTGCTCGACGAAGCGCCAGCCCGCGCTGTAGCTGAGCCTGTAGCTTTAAATTCCTCGATCAATAATAATAACCCAGTTTTGATCTAACCTGTCTCACTTTGCTGTCCTCCCCCCGACGTTGCCCTAAGCCGAGGTTCGTACCCCACAGGGGGTGCCCTTAGCGTGCAGTCGTTTAGTTTATAATTATATGCCCTGACTGGAGGCTTTAAGTTCCCTTAAGGCAGCCACAGGAAAGTCCGGTTAAGGAGTCACGACCTCTCAAGGTCAACTCCGAGATGCCATAAGTAAAAAAAAAAAAAAAATGGGCACGATAAAATTTGTCGTATTAATCCGACCGGGGCGTTTAATAGGTTGATATAGTTAAGTCGGTATACTTCAGAATCAGTACCAAATATTCTTCAGAAAATATAATACTCATCGTTTTTATAATGGAGCGAAGCTGCCAATCACGATACTTTCGGAGCAGGAACATTCCATTACGTGTCTTGATATCCGCTTGATGTAATAGTTGTTAGAAATAGCGTGATGGAGTATTTGGAGTTTCGTGCTTGGTGTATTCGAAAGGCCTATCGCAAACAATGATAAAATCTGTTACATACGTAGCTTCATTATAAGTTATTTGAAATAAAATAATGGTTGGATTTTATTTCGATATTATTCAGAAAATATATATTAACGTTAGATTTAATATGCTTGGAAATTGTAGATGGAAAAAAACTTTCTACTTAGTCTAGTCGCTAGTGAAGGTGTTATAGAGCCTTAATAAAAAATAAAAATAAACAATTCATTTATTTAGCTTACACAAAGTTCTTAAATATACAATTAAATTTTATAGGCACAGCCTGTATCTTGGTGACCCAAACAAAACACAAAGTTAATAATTTTTTGTGTTCTGCCAGCGCAAGATTTTTATAAAATTTACAATAATGTGAGTAAAAAGAAAATAAATAACGTAGTACATACAAAAACAATTAAGGTGAGTATAGGAGAGCAAATAAATAATGGCTATTTGTGTAACAGTCTTTATCGGTTTAGAACAGCATTCTGTAATTCCAAGTTCAAATATATTCGCACCAATGTTCGTTATTTAATAAGGAGCATAGTAACGTATAATTTTGACGTATAACGTTCTTCCTTTCAGTATACAAAAATATTTATGCCCGGTTTACAGTCCAGTGATCCAGCGAGAATCCAGTCCAGTGCTGGAGTGGATCTGTAACGTCTACATTATTCCAGTTATTTAGAAGCAGTTGAATACAGTCACAATGATTTCAAGAAGAGATCAGTTACGAATCGTTTGGAATGGCACTGGATTGGACGTCTACATTATTCCTGTTGCACTGGATTGGTCGCACTGGATTCAAAAGCCAATCCAGTCACTGGACTGGAATGCTAACTGGATTCAGTGCATTCCAGTGCCGGTTTACATTTTTCCAGTAAGCAATCCAGCGCTGGATTCGATCGCTGGACTGGAATAATGTAAACCGGGCATTATATGCAGTGATTTGGTTTGCGTGGGTGCTTTTGTCGATCGTAGAATTTGAGAATTTTGCATCTTACGTAATGTTATGACAATTTGGGCATTAATTTCAAGTCTGTATAGAGATGTTCTTAAATTAATAAGTCACTTAATTGCGTACAATTTACACATACTTATCTATTAATTTCAAGGTTCTTTATCGACCGAAAGAGGCGCTGATGTAAATCTCTTCATTCAACACATTTTTTTAATAAATAAAATAACATCACATAAAACAATTATTTTGCGATCTTGTGTGTGAAATGCAAAACTGAATTATTATAAAGTTATAAACATATCCGTTTGTACCTACTATTACCTGACTATCTTCTGTACCTAAATACCTTATCTGTTTTCGTGAGGGTGATATGTATAGTTATTTTTTAAGTTCTCATTTTAAACAATGAGTAATAATTTTTTTATACTTTAATCTGATAATAAATTATTTTTTTCATATTGAAAACTTGTTTTAAATGCTTATCTTCTCCTCATTCCCTATAACCTCATTGAACATGGTCGTATATACGATGAGGACGTCATACCTACTCCCCAGTCCCAGTAGTATTCCATTCAGTTTCACTTGGGTCAATCGTCGGTTGTTCTTGCGTCGCGGGCGCAGGCTGTGTGATATTATTTTGTGGCACAATATTAACGACTGACTTAATTACGTGATCATGTTGAACCTGCTCAGGTTCGGGCGAGATAATATCCTCGCGGTCGCTGTACACACCTTCGTTAGGACTTCCATAATATGTATCGTGACACGATGAACTAGAAGACCGCGTTATAAATTTATAATACGGTCGTACCCAATATGTACTCAATTTGTACATACTTATAAAAAAAAAAGGACTGAAAGGTGAAGAGTACATACACCTCAATTTTATTACACTGTAGAAGCATTCTCCGGCAACCCTGTTAAAATATGAGAAAACTTACGTAGATGTTTATTGTATTTACAAAGATCTGTCTGAAAACAATTGTATTGCTGTTTACCATTAAGTATGGAAGCTGTGACTAGTTATGTCAAGTTTAAATTTCTCGGGCTATGGCTAAAACTACTAAAGTACCAATTTTGTTGTTCGAGTACTAATTAGTACCAATTTAGGCGTTGGTGGTAGTCACGGACATGGAGCATGACGTCATTGAGGTATCTTTTCCCTACACAGTGTGAAAATTACTGGATGGTATTAAAAAAAATGTGGAGACAATATGAAAACACTGGGAATAAGGATAGCAGTTGTAAAAGCGAAACTATCAAATCGACCTGCAAATCTAAATAACAAATAAAAATCTTCAAACAAACCAAATAGTAGGTAATGAGTACCCTAGTAGCATTTTTTGTTGGCATTTAGTTGGGCCACTTACCTCTGTAAGTGGCCCAACTAAATGCCAACAAAAAATGCTACTAGGGTAATGACGGGCCGACTATGAGTTTTGCTGATCAGCCGAATGGGAGCGTTCAAGTATTACGTAACGCAATATTTGGAGATTTTTGACCCCCCCTCCCCCCATGTAACGCGCCGTAACGTTTTTCTGTACCCCCCCTCGCCCCTAGTAAAACGTTACGTAACCACCAAGTGAACATCCATACTAATATTATAAATGTGAAAGTAACTCTGTCTGTCTGTCTGTCTGTATGTTACGTTTTCACGCTTAAACCGCTGAACCGATCGTCATAAAATTTGGCAGAGATATAGCCTGGAATACGGAGAAGGACATAGGCTACTTTTTTACGCGATATAACCGACATCCACGCGGGCGAAGCTGCGGGCAGAAGCTAGTTTTTACATAAAAGTCATAATTATGTGGCGTAAAGTACCGGTAAGTCCCTAAAATACCTTTGTTATTGTTTTAATCGCGTTAATATACTATGTGTGAATTTTTCCATTTGAAATTTTGAGAAAAAATAAATAAAATGCGTGACAGAATCTCTGTACGCGACCGTTCTGAAGGGTTAAAAAAACAATGTTACGTAAAGCGGAGTTCAAACCCCCCTCCTGCCCCTGTAACGCATCGTAACTTTTTACAAGACCCCCCTCCCCCCAAATTCGTTACACGGTAATACTTGAATAGCTAGAGCTGAGACCAGTAACTAAACTATTGGATATAATTGATCGATTTTTATTTAATGCAAACTGAACGTCATTACCTATAGATTAGGTATACGAAGCCAAATTTTCCGTCTTTGTATAACACTGCCGAGTGACGATAAAGCTCAACTTAGTTCTCTATGAAGCAAAACTCTCCTTTTGTACACAATAATTAAATTTAGGCAATTTTGAAACTACACAGCTTAGTTGTTGAAGTTAGTCGGTTTCGTCGACTCATTCCTGCCGAACTTGGCTTACATTGGCCCAAACTTGTCTTACTAAGTTTAAGGGTGTAAGAACTTCTGTATATAATTATGTAGGCCCTGTTTAAAAGTTGCCGACCGTCCGTTTTATCCCTAGGAGATTAACGAGTGGTACGGTCAGCAAAGAAAGTCGATTAACACTGTCACTTTCGCATAATTATATCAGCTAAATAAATGAATGCTGCAAAATTTTACAAAGCACTGCATTTCGGCATTACGTGTACTTAAAACAAAAAAAAAAACAAAAATTTTGTATTAATTACGATTTAAATTTTATTTTTTACCAAATTCCATGAGACTCAAACATAACTGAAGAACAGTGGTTGTGTTAAACACGTTTGTCTAATCTTTAAAATAACACAGGCGCGATGTTGCGATATGCACTACCTAGAGAAAATTACGAAAAAAAAAGATACACGTGATCGCTTTAGCTGCTGACTGTACCAACAACTTGTATTATTTTCGGTTTGGTTTTGAGTGTGGTGCAAAAAAGTACCTATTATAAGTATCTTTCATTTTTATGACGGGAAAACGAAACTCATTTGAATTTTCTTCGGGGCTGTTTGTGGCGGAAGTTGTAATTTATTTTTGTAATGTAACAAATCAATGTTTATTTTGTGATGAAGCTGTATTTGTTTTAAATTTTTCTTTGGGGGCTGAACATACGCAGATACGTCAATGCATGATTTCGGAAAGCCAGAAAACTTCAGCTTTTTCATCGGTCATCATTATCTATTTAGCTTTTTTCCAGCAAAGGTGGGCTTGGCTGCTGGATACATCTGAATACCAGGTTTTTTACCTGATTGCCCCAGAAGGAGGGTAATGTTTTTCGAGAGTATGTATGTATATCGCCGCTTGAAAGGCAATATTGACTAAACGACATATTGGCAAAACATACAGCATACTATTCCAAATAATAAAAAAAAAACTTATAATGCTCCAGTGTATACCTACTACACTGGTTTTTATTCCACTAAAAATATAAAATACCTACTCTATTTTAAAGTTTTCTTTTTTTTAAATAATAACTTAAAATGCTCTAGTGTAAAGTTGCTAACATGTCGTTTGGTTAATATTGCCTTTCAAGCGTCGAAATGTATGTATGTACCTATGTATAATATGTCTATTAGGTCACCGTACAGCAGCCGGGATCACGTACTTTCCAAGGCACGGAGGTCTTACTCGTATAACTAATATTTTAAAAACAAAACAGAATAATGTGATTTAACTCTGAAAATACACCGTGGCATTTTAGTCGTCTTACAAAGACAGCCCACTTCATGTATCCAATGACTACTAATCATTCATGTAAAAAAAAAAAATTTGTTTTGATCATTTGTTATTTTTTTTTGCTTTTATTAATTATGACGCATGACATAGTTTAAAACACCCTGTTACGAGTGCAGTCCAAGCCTTGTGATATAAGGGCGCCGCAGAATGGATTTAGATTAAGTTTAAGTTGCAATAGTAAGAAACACATTTTTGCGTTAGGGTGAATGAACTCTGATAAAGATGTCGCCGCTGCATTCCGCGGCGCCCTTGTTACACAAGGCTCGGATTGCACTCGCAACAGGGTGTTTTAAACTATGTCATACGTCATAATTAATAATAAAAAAAACATTTGAAAAATGAAAGGTTCCGAAAAAAAAATTTTTTTTTTTACTTGAATGATTAGTAGTCGTTGGATTCATGAAGTGGGCTGTCTTTGTAAGACGACTAAAATGCCACGGTGTATAATACAAAATTTGACCGACTTGGATTACCAACCGACAACCAGCTTCTATTAATAATCCATAACTTTTGAGTATTTTTCTACTTGGAAATAATATTTGGGTTGACCAAAATAAGTCAAGCCTACAAAATAAACCTCGGTTTTATATACCCAACAAGCATTTAGTCTTCCATTTGTGCGGTTTCTTAACAAAACGAGTAATTTTCAAGACTAGATTAAGTCGGCAATTTATATTTATATTGCTTCATCAATCTGGTTTCTGATTATAATCACAGGGATTTGCTCTTTAATTTAAAATTCAATAGAATGGAATGAATAGCTAAACACAGATAATAACCAAGGAGACAGTGCTGAAATGATTTTTATTTCAGTTATTAAAATTTAATATCTGTTCACAATTAGGTATTATGAAAAGATATTAATTCGGTTTTATAGATCTAGAAATCTTGTGATTATCTATCTAAATGGAGATTGAAATTTCCATTAGTAAATATTCATCTAAATTATAAAGGAATAATAATTTGATAGGAAGTTTGTCTTAAACTCCTATTCTCTTTAGCTTGTGGTTTTCCCTAAACCTTAATCTCTTTGAGCGGTTTGCAACTTGGTAAAAAAGCCTTTTGTTTTGTAAATAGCTTCTTAAAGGGTTTTCAAACAGTGTAGGTAACTATGTATGTTATCAGGAATAAAACATTCTCTTAAAACCGTGGAGTTTCATACCATGTACATAATTTTCCAAAATAATTACACTACCACACAATAATTCTGCATTATAACCCTGCGATGCTCACGTTAAAGTGAAGCGTACTGCGTAGGCTATTTCACTAATTAGCCTCGCGCGGCCTAACCGGGCCATTACCGGGATTACCTTCGCACAAAGCTAATATTTTATGAAAGGATCACCCCGTTACGACTGCGCCTCATATCTCCGTAGGTTACGATGGATTGCATTTTAATATTGATAATTGTTCCTTTTAGTGGGAATTGGAGGCAGTTCATAAAATATGAAGAGTTCTATATAGAAATGAGAGTTCGTAGGCTGCTACGAACCGCTACGCCGTAGCAGCGTCGTAGCTATAAAGTTTTATGTTGCATTATTCGATGTTTTGTCGGATTAGTGTCCTATTTGATGATATTTTCAAACATAACATCATCCACGACTATTCTCCGGAGAGTAGTCAGATATGTTACGTAGTTCTTTCACATTCAAGTTAAATTGATGATGATGAAAAGATATGTTGTGCGTACCTATTTATTACCGAATTCAATGTATTCTGTGTGAACAACCCATTTGTTTTCCCAAAAAGTGATGAATTAAGGTGAACGTCCACTTGTTCGCGCCGGCCGCAACGCACGCACGACACGCAACGGATTTTGGCTAGCATTGTATAAATTCATATTTATAGCAATGTGTCTACTAACGGTACATGCTATTATATTGCATACCCGTATGTCCAGTTAAAATTGAATGACGTTCGTGCTAGGCCTACTGAACTTTTCTTCGTGCAACAATGAAATACAACAACAACAACACAAATACATACTAACAATATAAATGTCATCATCATCATCATTTCAGCCGAAAGACGTCCACTGCTGAACATAGCCCCCCCCCCCCCCCCAGTTGGGGGAAAATATAAATGTAATGGATCAATAGTTGTTTGAATAAAAAAAAATATTATTATTATTACTATTAATAGCATACTGGGGAAATTAATATATGAGCAACAAATGCGTTGCCTGCCGGTGACGTCACATGGATTAGTTCACCATATGCATCGCTCACTGCTGCACGTTGTTTTGTTTATAATTGAGGTGAGAACCGCCCAAAACATTGTATAATGAATGACTCACTCCAATTGGCTCTTCTTTTAATTCTCATTCTTTTTTTTTCTTCTTTTATTAGTATTAGTTTTTTCATAAGATATGAAGAATTGTATAAACTGAAACTTCGGTAACATTAAAATTTGCAAAGAAGAGATAATTTCCGGATACAGTGGATGCATGCCAACGACGAGGGGGCCCAATAAGGCCCAAGCCTGCCGGGTCTGCGGGATTGTCCGAAAGGGGTACCGTTGCCCCGGAACATAAAGGGCCAAGGAAGGAACACGGGTGGGTTTTAGTCAGTAAGAGTCTGACACTCCCTTCCGCTCCACCCTGAGCGAGAGGGGTCATTTGATGATATACTATACTCAATAAATCCGTTCAATACGTTGCGTGCCGTGCGTGCGTTGCGCCCGGTGCGGACTAGTGGACGTTCACCTTTAGATGATATTCAAAACAATTTTATTCAGTCAAAATAGGCCATCTCTTATTTAGTTACATCCACAAAATACCTATGAACCCCACCGTCCTTCAAACAAGTAATAAAATATTCCATTAGAGTAATTTAAAATTTTATTACGTACCGTAGGGCTTTCTAGCTAACCGACAGACACACTATGGGCGGGGAATTTACGAGGTTTTTATAGTCTCGCTTACATCCCCCTGAGGTAATCTCGTGTGATTATGTAGAAATATAGCTCTTAACATAGGTAATGTTATATATGTCTTTAGGTACATTATATGGCTGGTTGAGTAACTTGTTGAGTGGCAGTAAATGGGATAATTTGAGTAATACTGAACACGATGTGCCATTTTAACGGCCCAGCATTGTATATGTATTCACATGGCGCGGTTGTATTAATAGGACAATGGTTTGTTGACCTACATTGTGTTCTTTATATAGAATCAAGTTTTTCTAACTGAACAGGCAGCTGTGCTACTGGGGAGTTTGTTGCGCCACTTCTTTTTCCTAGCTAAATTAAAATTTTATTAGTGGTAAATTTCTAATGTAGGGGAGAGTGTGTATGAAAGAGCCAAGCTTTGAAAGAGCCGATGCGATTATCTCCTACTTAGCAAAATCCTACCATAATTAAATTTTACTCTTTATATGGCAAAACTGGACAACTATCACCCACAAACATTTGACAGTTCTAGAAAATCAAATGGCGTCGTAAGTCTGCATTGAAAATTTTGCTGCAAAAATGTAAGTATTTATGGGTTTACTTAAGTTTTTTTCACAAGAAGTGTAACGCATAGGTTAACAAAATGAATATGTTATACTGTTATGCATATATTTGGCATTATTTTACGCAAATATTATTTATATAATGTTAACGTAAATTAGCTGTAGTTTGAGATTATATTTTTTTATACAAAATGTTTTGAAAGAGCCAATTGTCGTGTCTATGAAAGAGCCGGCTCTTTCATGGCACGGACATTGGCTCTTTCAATATACTACTAGCTTTTAATTTAACATTGCCGTCTTTCTGATACCTAGTTATTACTGTTAATGTTACAGATTAGAACAACATGTCTTCGCGAGCTGCAGCACCGATTTTTAAAAATAAAAGAGCTGACTTTTCCACCACACTGCAGCCATAGGCTACAACCTCTGGACGTTACGGTGTATGGGCTATTCTTAACCAGATATCGAATAGCAATGAATGAGTGGATGCTTTCAAATCCTGGTAAAACTGCTATCATCTACCAAGTTGCACAGTCTGCAAAATGTTACTCAAGGATTCATCAAAACTAGCATTTATTCTTTAAATTCTAACACATTTTCCGATGATGACTTCCTTACATCATACGTGACCGACAGACCTAATCTAGTTTCTTTTGATGATTCTACGCCAGAAAACATGAGACCAACAACATCAGAGTGCAGCAGTTTTCATATTAACACTTCAGGTGCTCCTAGAATTCGAAATGTCGGATCCATACCCACAGATAGTTTGATTGAAAACATCCCATTGCCAAAAAAATGTACAGCCATCAACATCAGCACAACAAATTGCAAGTCCCGAAGTTGTAAGACCTTTCCTAAAATCAGGACCCAGAAAGAATTCTAAACCTAACAATCGTAAAATGATATCAGCTATAATCATGGAACTAAAAAAAGCTATTGTTAAGAAAATGACTACAAAAGAAAATATCAGAAAACTGAATCCTAAAAATCAGGATGATTCCAGTGACACTAGCGCCGACATGTCCTTGCACCATGATACATCATTAACAAGTTCAGATGATGAAATAAATTTATTACAATTCAAAAACGGAATAATAGTTTACAGCAAGATAAAAATTATTGTATTGTGTGTAATGGACACTATTAAGAAGAATGGTACCAGTGCAAAATAATATATGGAGGATGGACACATGGGTCTTGTATAAAGGAGTGATTAATTTCTTCCGCCAAAAATGTTTTTAATTATTATATCAGAGTTACGACATTATTTCAGACTGATTTTTATAAAAGTGTAGAAATAATAATAAAAAGAAAATTAATTGATTAAGATTATTGTAAGATGATTATTTGAGACATATCAAAAGGTGTGATTTTTACTTATGTTTAATTTTAATTAGATTTTTAAACCTATTAAGAGATTTTAATTGTTGAAGAACAAATTTGTTTCTACAAAGTGGAATCTGGCTCTTTCATAGCACACGGTGGCTCTTTCATTGACAGGTTGTTTTGAAAGAGCCGATTTCTATTTTTTTTGTAACTGGCTATATTTCAGATTTCTTACATTGTTACCTATTTAATTTAATTTGAGTACCATTACTATTAAACTGATTATTGAAAAAAAGTATTTTTATTTGAAAAAAATTAGCGTAAAATGTTTTTTTTTAATACTTTTTAAAACTGGCTCTTTCATGCACACTCTCCCCTACCACATAAAACGGCTCTATTTAACAAAAGCTTCTTTGGCATTGCATCAAAAATATACAACAAAATACCTATTGACATTCTGAGCACTAAGGAACTTCCAGTATTTAAAAATAAATTACGTAACTTTTTAATTGATAAATCATACTACACGATCCAAGATTTCTTGAATTATTTATTGATTTGTTGACCATGTATTAATTTCACTGTATTTTGATATTTTGACATTTATAATAACTAAATTTGACATGTAAAATAATTTTAAACTTAATTCCAACACATAATTATTGCATGCCTATTAGGCAGAATATATTGGAACTGATTTTTTTTGTTAAGACCTGTAACAAACATATGGCATATGTTTGTTACAGGTCTTAACAAAACAGCGGGCCTATCTGACCTCCACAACCCAGTAACTGGGTAATACTATACCCCTTAGGAAGACTGGTTAGGTGCTTCTGACGACCCGTAACGACCGTCAAAGATCCACGAATGACAGCCAAGACCATCGGCTTAACGTGCTTTCCGGGGCACGGAGGAGTCTCGGTATATAAAGATGGTCACCCATCCACGGACCAACCCCGGCAAGCGTAGCTTAACCTAATAGATCGAGCCGTGTGGCTATAAGTACCAGAAAGTGTGAACATAAATTCAGACAGTTTTCTCATCTCAGATAAAATATGTAGTAGACAACAATCAACTACAGATTTTTTCGTCTAATAACCCATCACACAGGTGGTTATGTTACCTTCGAAGAATAAATGAACCCAGAACCCTCCTTTTCTTTTTATCAAAGGCACAAACATATGACAAAAATATAGCCTAAAAAGAATTTGTTATAAACGTACGTCTATTACATATTTACCGGTACCTACCCGCCAAACAATCCAATTAGTGAAGAACCCGCGCGTAACTTTTTCGGCACTCAACCCTTGGCTGCGGCTCGTAACCACTGAAATTCCGGCCGCGAATGAAATAATCTTATATTCTCGTATTGTTATGAAATATTCTTTCGCTGCGTTTTGCTCTGGCTACGTCCGACCCTTAACTTGGAATTTAATAATGTAGTGAGGAGTATGAATGTTAGAATATCCTACCAACAAATGAAAATATTGTCGGGTATCTACACCTACAATAAAACCTTGCGGTTAGGTATAATGGTTGGATCTTTACGATAAACATGCCCCGCGTCGGCGTATTAAAATTAAACATAAACCTGCTCCGTGGATGACTACTGAAATCAAGAATGCTCGTAAGGATAAGGTGAAGAGTAGGTACAGGCCGCCAGACCCACGGAAGGTTATCTGACTCACTTTAAAGCTCTGCGTTACCGCTGCAATCGTCTGTGTCGGGATGGCAAGAGACGCTATTTCCACGAATCTCTCGTTGATCGTAGCTCCTCTGATGTCTGGACATTTTTAAAGTCTGTCGGTATCGGCATATCTCCCAAGAATACCTGTAAAGATGTCGACTTGTGCGCTCTTAACAGGCACTTTTCTTTTCCACTTGTTTATCTGGACCCAAGCATTAAAGCTTCAACTTTATCTGAGCTCTCTAACTTGCCGTTACCAAATTGTTACACTTTTTAATTTTAATCCTGTTTCTGAAGACGTTGTCAAAAAGTTCCTTCCCTCTATATCCTCCTCTGCCGTGGGCCATGATAATTTGTGTTCGAGAATGATAATACCCATTATTTCAGAGTTGCTGCCCATCCTTACTCATGTTAACTTTTCTTTGTTCTCGGGTATATTTCCGTCAGCCTGGAAACAGGCTCATATAATACCACTTCCTAAAGTTAGCAATCCTTCTTCCTTATCTCACTTTAGGCCCATCTCCATTCTTCCTTTCCTTTCCAAAGTTCTTGAACACATTGTTCATGGTCAAATTTTCAGACATCTATCGTCTAATGCTCTTATTTCCCATTTCCTATCTGGTTTCCGTGCTGGCCACAGTACTGTTACTGCGCTCTTAAAAGTTACTGACGATATCCGCTGGGCTATGGACAATAAATTTCTGACGGTTTTAGTATTACTTGACTTTAGTTGCGCGTTCAACTCAGTGGATTTCGACATTCTTCTTGGGATCCTTCAATCTTTTAACTTCTCTGCCTCTACGATAGCCTGGTTTGACTCGTATCTTCGGGGTCGCTCTCGGTGTGTCCGCTAAGAAGAGATCTTCTCTGACTGGTGTGATCTTACTGCTGGGGTTCCTCAGGGTAGCGTTCTCTCTCCTCTTCTTTTCTCTATATTCATTAACACTGTTACCACCTCCAGCTCCCATCTCTACGCAGACGATTTGCAGCAGTATCGACATTTGTTGCTGGCTGATGCGGAATCAACAATCAGCGCCATGAATCGTGACCTGGAAAGCATCTATCAAAGGGCTAAGAGTCGTTCGGCTTACAGATTAACCCTGCTAAGTCGCAGGCCATGATCATAGGCAGCAGATACTACCGCACTGCACTTGACTTGTCATCTTAGACTCCATTATCTCTGGGCTGCACGACCATTGCGTATACTGAAACAGCTAAAGACCTTGGTGTCTTAATTGACAGTAATCTTTCTTGGCGAGCTCAAGTGAATGTGGTTAGTCGTAAGGTTCACTTTTCTTTTCACTCTCTCAAATCATTACAGAGCTTTTTGCCATTCAAAACCAAAGTTTACTTAGCTCAAACTCTAATTCAGCCGATCATTGATAACGCTGATGCCTGCTATTTGGATGCCACCGAGGAGCTGTTAAATAAGCTTGATCGCTTACAAAACCTTTGCATTCGTTTTGTGTATGGTCTGACAAAATATGACCATGTTTCTCACTTTCGTAAAGAGCTCAAGTGGCTCCCAATCCGTCTTCGCAGGAACACTCAGATATTGTCTTCTTTATAACATCCTTTATAACCCTGCATATCCCAGCTACCTGCGCGATCGTTTTTCCTTTACCCGTCCTTCTGATACTCTCTGTAGATCCCACCTCAGGCATCATCTTAATTTCCCATCCCATAAAACTGAACCGTATTTCTACTCCTTCTCTGTTCACGCAGTACGTTTGTAGAACTCACTTCTGCCTAACATTCGAGATTCTAAAACTTTATTTCTCTTTAAAAAGCAAGTCAAAGAGCATTACCTCTCTTCTATACAGTAATATTCTACATATAATATATATGTATGTATATTATAGGTAATATTTATATGTGTGTGTGTATTTATGTGTGATTTTATATAGTTATAGTTTTGTTTTAAGTGTTTTAATTTAATTTTTCTTGTGTAACTTTTCTACACACTGTGTCTACATTTCTTATCCAACTTTCCTCTCGCAGGTTTGCTGGAACAAATTTCTTATGAAATAAGCAGTACCTTTGTGCTCTTCTATGTTAATATAGTATTTTGTGTGTACATAAATAAAATAAATAAGACTGCAATAAAAGATTTATACCCACCCTTCTTGACTCTCACAAATGAACGAAAAATATGAAAATAACGCGTAACTTTTCATCTCCTTTCATCTTCGGACAGGCACAAAAATTATGTGCACATATAACATGATAAACTCTTATTCACGTGACACAGAAGTTCGTCTTATATCATGTCAGAAAAGTGCACGATTCAATAAATTCGTGCCATCGAGAATAAAGAACGAATGGCTATGTAAAAAACTTGTTTAAGTAGTTGTTGAAGTATTATGCATATTATTTACTAGCTTGCTCGCGACTTCGTTCGCGTGTATTTCTTTTTTCCTCTGACCTTCCCCGTCGCATCGCATCGCCTGCGTTCTTTCTGTCTTTTTTCTTTTTGCTCGACTCCTAAGGGTCTTAGCGTGAAGTTTAATAGTCTTTCTCAAAAATTGGGCTATCAAATGGAAAAAGATTTTTTAAATCCGACTAGTAGTAGTAGTTCCAGAGATTACCGCGTTACAAACAAATAAACAAAAACAAACTTTTCATCTTTATTATTAGTATAGATATAGATAGGGCAAAAATAATTCTGGTAGGTATAACAAACAATAGATGGTTTAGTCTAACATTTAAAAATATAACAAAGATCAATAATCAATAAGAATAATAAGAGGAAACTTACACTACTACTTACTTACTTACTTTACTTAAATAAGATTTAAGTAAATTTTTTAAATCTACTTAGATTTAAAAAATTTACTTAAATCTTATTTTACGACGAGATAAGTAGGTAGGTGGTTACCTATAATGTGCTTCTAATTATCTGTCAATGAAACTTACGGTATTTATTTAAAACACAAATTACATCTCATTTTAACTCAAACTAAAAGTAACTACAAAATGAAGAAACATCGAAAGACCAAATGATAAACCAACATTTTACTAACCACGGGAAACCAAACACGATCTGTGACCTGCATGATAACATGGTCAGCTATTTTACAACTAAGTTGGGAGGCTTGGAGGCCTGACTAATCGAAGTTTAATTTACGTGGAGTAACGAGGGGCATCCATGGGCATCCATTGTGCGAACGTGCGGTGGAGGCAGCGTTCGATCGACTGTTGAATGTTCCTACGAAATTCGGCGCTAGATACCTAAATGAGATGTCTACAGGGATATTTTAAATTGGCTAGCTAAACTCCGCAGACGCGATGAGTATCGGTATCTAAATACGATAAAATAAAATAAAATAACTTTTTATTTGGGCCTTAAACGATCGCTTTTAGTGTTGTTACTTGAAGTAAGAGTTGAGTAAAACTGTTTTCTTATGTTATAACGTGTTTAGATATCGATATCTATCACGAAAGTGAAGTTTACAAACAAAAAAAAAAAAAACTGATTTTTAAACTGATATTACAAGTGAGGAGCATCTGTTCAAAAGGTCGTATTTCACTTTTCAACTTTTATTTTTTTTATTTTTTTTTGAACTCATAGCAGAAAACTCCATCGAATGAGCGTAAAAACTTGTTCAAAAGGAGCGTATTTCCCATATAATAAAATCCAAAAAACTTGGATTCCAATCAAAACGGATGTATTTCTGCATTAAAATGTTCCCTTGGATTGTTTTAAACAAAACAGGCATATTTCTTCTACAAATAGCATCTTTTATTTATTTTTCTGTTCAAAAGGTCATATTTTTTTCCATACATAACAACTTTAATAAAAATCGTTTCGTTCGAGTAAATAACGGTATCGAGTCAAAAGATGAGGGCTGTACGTTGAATATCATTATCAATAGCAACCCTATAAAAAAAAATATAAAAAAAAAATGACTGCATATAGATAGATAGATAGATAAAACATTTATTCAGTGCACACAAAAGACATAGCACAACACACAAGATCACAAACGATTAAAAATTTCATGAATATTATTAAACAGACAAACATGAACCCTCTAACGACGTCGACAGATGACACTGACAGATGTTATTCTTGACGTTCTGTCTTTCGATGCGAGTAGATGAAATTTGTGAAATTTTGAACTTTGGAAGTTATTATAAAGTAAAAATCATATTGAAAATGGATGAGCAAGGTTTAGTCGAGACCTTGAATGCTGGTTCAAGGAAAAAAAAAGCGTAAAGATCGTTCGGAATATCGTAAAACGTAAGTGACATTTTAATGTAGGTATATGGCATATTTCTAGAAGTGACAAATCAAAAGGTCGTGTTTCTGATTTTTCCGATCAATAAGTCTTATTTCTGAACTAAAATTAAATTAAAAAAAAGTTATGGTGTATTTTTTTTTTTTTAAATGCATGTAATATTGTAGTCTTAATCTTCACAATGATCTAAATTTAATTTAATTTTAGAATTTTTATAATAGGAATTAGATGTTTTTTTCTGTTTTTGTAAAGTTTGTTTATCATAGAAATACGACCTTTTGAACAGATGCTCCTCAAGTGACAGCTGAAAACTAAAGTCGACAACCCCAGAAAAATAATCATCAAACTAATTTTGTTTTGTTTTATTTATTTATTTATAATAAGCACACCAACAGAACAGTCACTTACAATTCAAATAAAAATAACATCTTACATTGTCGTTTTAGTAACCATGCAAATAACAGGTATGCATGACATTAGTATATGAATATTAGAGACAAAAAAAGAACAATAAAAAGTGTTTATATTAGACCTAAATCTAGAATCTAGAACACTACAAACCAAAACAATTTGAGCTACAATGAAGTGCGCTCGTCGTGCTATTTATACACCGTGGCATTTTAGTCGTCTTACAAAGACAGACCACTTCATGTATCCAATGACTACAAATCATTCATGTATTTTTTTTTAAATATTTGTTTTTTTTTTTAATTATGACACATTACATAGTTTAAAACGTCCTGTTACGAGTGCAGTCCGAGCCTTGTGTTACAAGGGCGCCGCGAAATGGAGCGACGACATCTTTATCACAGTTCATTCATTCTAACGCAAAAATGTGTTTCTTACTATTGCAACTTAAACTTAATCTAAATCCATTCTGCGGCGCCCTTGTATCACAAGGCTCGGACTGCACTCGTAACAGGGTGTTTTAAACTATGTCATGCGTCATAATTAATAAAATAAAATAAAAAATAAAAAAGTTCTAATGTCCAAAAAATTTTTTTTTTATACATGAATGATTAGTAGTCATTGGATACATGAAGTGGGCTGTCTTTGTAAGACGACTAAAATGCCACGGTGTATAGGGAGCGTATGAAGCGAAACTCATGGAGAAAATATCAATAGGGTATAGGGGATATCCAGATAACATCGCGTCTGCGGAGTTTAGCTGGCCAATCTAAAAAAACCCTTTATAGGTATATCATGTTAAGAGGGCTATCACCGGTCCACTAGCGCCACTCCTTTAAAAACATATTATTATTATTTCGTGACTGAGAAGGAATTATGAAAAACGGCTCAATCAGCTCCCTCGGTAAGTGTGTCTAGAATTTTATAATTTATTTATTTATTTATTTATTATGGCACTCCAACGACTAGTTAACAAAAAACATTAACAGAGAGCATATCATATAACTTACATACTTTAGCTAACTTGTCACTTAAAGGTGTGCACGGCACTTACATAGTTTGCTATTCTTGATTAGTCAAAAATATAATAATAAAATAAAATGAACAAGTTAATAATATTAATATCAAATAAATTAACAACAATAAAATCAAATAAATCAATAAAAATACAATCATGAATCAAATTAAGTTAAATAATGATTGAAAGTAATTAACATTAAAGTTTAAAATGTAACAATGGAACTAGAACAATATCAATGAATGAATGATGGAATTTAACAAAAATCGATTGTCAGCAATTAGCAATCTACAAGTTGCCGGAAAAGATGATTACGAAATTGAGTCAGGGTGTTTGAGAAGATGTCAATGCTATTGGTGCGAGTGTGATTTTCATTATACGTCCGCATGAAACGGTTCAATGGCGCTGATCGCCCGAGGTTGGTTCGAGCTGTCAATGGTACAAACACATCTAATACTTTTTAGGGTTCCGTACCTCAAAAGGAAAAAACGGAACCCTTATAGGATCACTCGTGTGTCTGTCTGTCCCTCATTCACAGCCAATTTGCTCCGAATGTAATGAACCGATTAAGTTAAAATTTGGTACACATATCAATTTGAGTGACCCAAACACGGACGTGAACCGTAAAAAAAATGTTTTTTTTTTTTTTAAACGTTGCCCCACACTAGGGATTTCTCCTGTATCGTGGGTGCGTTTACAAACATTTAAACTCACATACACAAACAGGCAGACCCGGAACAACTACCTGTAGATCATACAAATATTTGTTCCGTGCGGGGATCGAACCCGCGACACGCAGCGCAGCAGTCAATCGCTTAACCACTGCGCCAACCGTGCCGTCATTAATTTAGAATATTGGGGTCAGTTTTGGGGTGCAAAAAAGATAATTAAAAAAAAAAAAGTTTTGCAGACTGTACCGTGTGATATATCAAATGAAAGGGCTTACTGTGAGGGTCTCAAATATATATTTTTTTATAATTTTTTAATAAATTGTTTTAAAGTTATAAGTGAAAATAGACGAAAATTGACCATCCCCCCCCCCCTCATATCCGAAACTACTGAACCAAAAATTAAAAAAAAAATACAGAAAATAGTTCTATACTTATAGATTACAGGAAAATCTATAAGAAGTCTATGGCCTTAAAATAACATGGTAAATCTCTCGATATTGTGCGTACAAACTTACATTTGCAGTTGAAATATATGGGAGATTATGTTTACCAACTACAATGTTAAGTTTGTTCATAGGATAAACTCTTTCTTTCTTTCCAAGTACGGAACCCTTCATTGTGCGTGGTCCGACACGCACTTGGCCGGTTTTTATAAAGTGTACGTAAGTGTGCGTGCGGTGCGTCCGGCGCGGGCCAATGGACGCGTACCTTAAGGGACTTACTAGAATGGGTAGCAGCGTTCTCTATGCATTTTTTAACACCATACTACGATCGTCAACCCACCTGCCAAGCGTGGCGATTATGGCAACACCCCCCCCCATTTGGGGGAGGCCTATGTCCAGCAATGGACTTCTTTCGTCTGAAATGATGATGATGATGTTGCATCTAGTAAAAAGTTAATATTTTGACATTACAAACAGACACTTCAATTTTATTTATTTGATCTGTATATTGTAGTATGACCTTCATGTGATTAAAAACCATAGAAAGGTAAACGTACCAGTTTTAGTTCCACCTGTGTAAATATCGAGTATGTACTGCCGTAGGAACCTGCCTACCTATCAAATAGAGTGTTTTTTTAGCACCTCATTAAAATTGCCTTTTATCGACTTACCTATAGAGCACCTATATTTGCCAGCAAAACTCCACGCACCACTCAAATTAATTGGGAGAAGTTAATTGGCGTATCCCTCTGCGATCGGCATGGAAAACGCGCTTTCGCTGGAAAACGTACTTCCATGAACAGCCAGGAAAATTATTTAAGTACTAAGCAAATAACAACGGTCAAAGAATGACAGTTTTACGGACAATATTTATGTTGGTCTCAGACCAAATAAAAACCAAGACAGAGCGCTGCGAACAATACAGTGAAGCATACCAAAACTACGCCTCCGCGCTGTGCGTACACGCTCACACGCACACATTTACAACCAAACTACGCCTCACTAAGTGCACACATGTTTACGAAACCGGTCTCACGTCACTGTTGACAGCGTTTTGTCTTGGTTTTTTATTTGGTCTGAGATGTTGGTAGTCAATTTGCTTAGCACTTAACTTCACTGATTTTGTGTAATTGGGAAGGAGCTTGGGAGATTTTATTTTTCTAAACAATAAACCAATGTAACGTAAACTAATAAAATTTCCTGAAAGTCTCCAACTAAGTACCAAGCTGACGGTGTTGTAAACAACGATCAACTCTAATATGTATATTAAAATAAACTATACTAACTTGATTTGACAGATGTCAGGAGAGCGCGTCAGCGACAGGACCACAGATAACATTTTTTTTTATGATGAAGGCTTTTTCATCTTTAAATAATGTGATTAGCAAGTTGTGCACTTGTGCAAAAAGAAATAAGGCAAAAATTAAATTAAATTAGTCCATTATTAAATCAGTAAACCATAATTACCCAGTGTTGTAATAATAATAAAACTGTCCCACTGCTGGGCAAAGGCCTCTTCTCATACAGAGAAGGCACGAGCATTGATCACCACGCTTGCTCAAGACGGGTTGGCGATTTCAGACTTATACAGGATACATTTTTAACCAGTGCGCAAACTGTAAAAAAAAAAACTATGATACAACTATGATTAGTTTTAGTATATTTGTGTATTTATATGTATTTATTTGTTCTTATATTTATATATAATTAGGTATATTTATCTTATTTATAGTTATGGTATAGGTATATCTAAGGATATTCCTATATGTATACAATTAATCCTCCAATTTCATAATTGCACCTACCTCTGTTTGTCTCTGCTCCACCCAAAGGTTGACTGGTAGAAAATGCCTATGGCATTAAGTCCGCCTCTGTACATTTTTTTTTGTGCTAAAGTATTAAATAAATAATAAATAAATACACGATTCACGATGTTTTTCCTTCACCGATGTCACTAATGTCCAAGATAAACTCAGAAAGTACATATGGATTGAAAAAGTCACATTGGTACTTTTGGTTAACTGATTTGGCAACTGGCCAAGACTGGCCACATATTTTAAATATTGTCAATACGACTGCTTCTGGTTAGAGTTGACACGCAAACCTGTTTTCATAGCACTGAAGAGGTTTTATTTAAACTGTTGCGTATCTATAAGAATAGAATTTATGTTTAATTTTTATTTTGCGTTGGGTTTGCTCTTGACTCTAGTCTAGGTCTGGGTGTCAGAGACAAAGTCGACGATGGAGTGAGCTTACCCAGAAGAAGCCTGTTCACTCTCACTTTGAATAGATTAGGGTTGTATGCGTTCGGAAACACAGACGCAGGCAGAGAGTTCCACTCCTTTGCTGTGCGCATTATAAAAGACGTTTGAAAACGCTTAGTGCAAGTTGGTGGAATATCAACTAGGATAAGATAAGAATATAAAAATGGAGAGTCAGCTCGGGGAGCTGACGGGTCCCGTCTATACAGGGTCAAATAAAATAAGCTAGCGAAACTCTACGATGTATTCCGTAAATTTGGTTAGTTTGAAATGCTCATTTTTTTTTTTACTGTTTGTATTTCCTGTGTTTGTCCCAAATAAAATATTTTTCTTTCTTTCTTTCTTTATTTTCTTTACGTCATGTTTAGATATCGATACCCATCACGTCTGTGAAGTTACAGCATAAAATTTGGGGTATCGTTGAATAGGTGGCAAAAATATTACGGGTTTGTGAGAACCATTTTTCGATTCAGGGATCCGTTTGCGTAATATTAAAGGGCGCACCGAGGAAACGATACGTAATTGCGTAATAATTGCATTCGTTTGATCCCTTGCTGCATCGTTATTACTTAATCATTAGTTATTCAATTAATATGAACGATATTTAAGGATTCACTCTTTAAATCGTATACTATAGAAACACGATTATGTACGTGTAGTTTTCTATAGAAAAAAAAAATCCAAAGTAATTTCTAAAAAACAAAATAAACCCTTAGCATGGCGTAAATACTTCACGGAAGGTCATCAGTTTTTTTAATAATATCAAAACTACGTTTTCCATAACTTAACTCTTTCCGTAATGTGTATAGCTGATTATATCATAACAATATAATGAGAATAAAGGTTTTTGATTATTTGTTTTCTTGTTTTATTTCATAACAAATACATTAGATAGAGAATACCACAACGAACTGTGTTATAATATTCTAAAGATACCAAAAAAGAAACTTCAATAGGTAAGTCCTGGCCCATAAGGTATGACTCGCAGCACATCTTGATAAATTGACAACACTAGATACAAGACTTCATTATGCTTCATAGATACACGTAAATTACTTATTTATGAATAAATGACTATGACTATGTATCAAGACTCGTAAAATGATTCAAAATTATTCCAACCCACGTTAAGAAATATACAAGGTGTTTTTTTTTATATCCCACTAGCAGCCCGTCCCGGCTTCGCACGGGGTAGACAATTATTTATTTTTGGAAATTTCGGCAGCGCATTCGACGAAAGACATTTTAAGACTCATTTTTCTACACCTTCGGTTACATTGTTCAAATTTTACCAAGGATCCCTAATTTTTTTCAAAATGAAATGTAGCCTATGTCAAATTGGAAGAATGTAGCATTCTATTGGTGAAAGAATTTTTTAAATCGGCCCACAAACATACAAAAATAGGTACAAATCTTTCCTCTTATTAGTGTAGATGTAGATAACTCTAGGGTAGGAATGAGACCATATCAAAGAATCAGCTGGCATATGAATGATTTCAGTTTTTTTTTTATAATTCGACAAAGTCACGATTATTAATGTAAAACACCCTTACGTGAAATATGACAATGTCGCATTTTCTTAGCTTTAAATATTAATGATTGGTTTGAATGAAAAGGAATTACTCGTATTTATCAATGAAACTTAGATACCTACACACATCGAGGGTCACAGTTTCATCAGTTTGACAACGTCGCAAAAGTAACAATTCGTCATACGAGTGACAATTTTTGACCTAAATTAATATGATTGATGATAATTATCTTCGAAAATATGCATTTTTGGACCACATAATCCCTAGATTATGTGGTCCAAAAATGCATATTTGTCAAAAATAAATAAAATAATTTTATTGGTCAAAAATAATACAAAAAGTCCTAACTTTTTGTATTATTTTTACTCATAGAATATAACCCTAGAGTTATGGGATATGAAAAAAAAAAACACGTTGTATAATGAATATAAAATTCGTTTATGTTCACTTAGACATTACCCGTCAAGTCTCCGGAGTTTCGTTAGTGAAGAAATAATTATCCTATATTAATATACCTAAATAAAATACGCCTTTTATTGCTTACTACTACAAGAGCGCTAAGCTGCCGACCTACTATTCACGCGTATGTACCTATGCAACACAAACAGCATCTTACACTAATATCTAAGATCAACAAGATTTAACTAGGTAACGTCTGCACCGTATCGAACTCGCTAACAAGAACATCCGAGACATCGATCTTAATTAGAAGATCGATTAGACATCTAACTGGGCGAGATGTGTGCCTGTAATGCATTTATCTTGTACCAGTAATTACACGGGTTCTCTCTTGACAATTTTCTGAGAAATACTGGTTCTCAGAATGTTGGTGCTAAATAAATTAATTTTTACCCGACTGCCCCAGAAGGAGAGTAATGTTTTTCGAGAGTATGTATACAGTATATCTATTTCTTTGGCACGCTCTGTCTAAACGGCTTGATTGATTTTAACGTATCTGAAAATACAAAAAAAAAAAGGAGGGGAAGGTTTTTTTTCTAAATAAATTACTACTTTATTGGTATCAAATAAAAGCTGATAATGAGAAAATTCTAAATATATATGTGGCGGCATCTACAACGCCACATGCGAACTATGTATCACAAATCCTGCATCGCGCAATCAGAGTTTACCGCGCAACTAGCATATAAAACATCCCGACTTCAACCGTCGGGTAGTTGCCCACCAGACACAACACCCGTCTGGTCGGAGGATCCTCCCTTTTCCATAGAGTATGAGTGAACTTTACACCCTGTTCCTCATACCTCTATACTGGTGACCCCGAACATGAACATTATCGCAGCCTTCGTGCAACTACTTCAGCGTGACGTCATCATTATTTCCTCAAGCTTTCGAGCGGCGAGTCACACAACCAGCCAGCACCCACGGCTTCAATGGGTATCCTGACCACCTTCATGCAGCGAACGCGCATACCTGGTCATCACCCTTAGCCTCATCAGCAACCTTGGCACAGCACACTGTATTGTCGGAGTATAGAATGTGCGGCGGGATGTGAGCGGCGGGGTGGGCATAGGCGCGATCTCGTGCACGCGGTTCTCTAAATCTGTGACAGACTGGAGAGCAAGATTAAGCTGTGACGCGATAACTGTCTGGATGTTGGTTGGCAGTCTGCTCGCCCACAGTGTGGACAGCAACGCCTCCGGTACACTTGGTCCAGCCAGGGTTTGAAGGTGTCGTAAAAATTGCGAAGGTTTACGGTCGCCAAGCTCTTCGTGGGTGAGGATTTGTTGTACCCTTTTCTCACCCGAGTCGGAGAGCCTACGTACAAGTTCGGCCTTCAGCTTTGCGTACTTGTCCCGGGCCGGCCTGGGGTTCTCTATGATATCCCTCGCCTCGACCATATAACGGTGATCAAGCTGGCCCACGACGGTATAAAATTTGGTACTGTTGGCGGTAATACCGGCGATCGTGACCTGACCTTCAACCTTGGCGAACCATAGTGCCGGGTCCTCTGGCCAGAACGGCGGCAACTTCACGCTAACTCGACAGAGGTCCTGCTTCTCTGCTGACGCTCCTCCAGTCGTTGCTCCTGCTCCAGTTGACATGATGGCTCCGTCAGGCTTCTGTGTTCTTCTCGGGGTCACCAATGAAGGCTTATTCCACAAATCCCCCCTGAAAAATCCTCCTTAGGAGGAAAAGTGGAATATATAAAAACCAGTCTAGAATTCACCCCTGCTTATTTCACTAATCCCCCAGAGAATCCCCCTCAGTGGGGAAAACTGAACCCTAATGTAAAAAAAATCACTTTCAGGGGGGTCTTGGAATAAGTTTGTTTTTTTAATTCTATTTTTACCCCTAAGCGGGATTATCAGGGATGAATTCTAGACTGTTTTTTGTAGATTCTACTTTTCCTCCTAAGGGGGATTTTCAGGGAGGATTCGTGGAATAATCCCCAATGAAGTGTCCGACCTTGCTCAAGGCGACATACTGTACTTTGGTCTCTAAACTCCTAAACTCGTTAGAACGTTCTAGATCTTCTATTTAGCTCATTCGATTTTTTGTAATATTCCTAAATTCGTATCATAATTGTCTTAGTCCTTATATTGTGTTTGTAACTATTTATAATAAGGAAATGAAGTGCCGAGGTAGGCAGAAATACAAATAGATTTCATCTTAAAGTCTTTATTTGAGTTTACCCCGTAACACTTCATGTATATTAATAAAACTAAAAGCCTGAAAAAAAGCAAATAAAATATATCTCAAATTCATACCTTTGATTTGATCTGGCACACAGTAATTTGCCCCCCATAAGTGAACGGAAATGTAACGAAAATATTTAACATTTTGAATATGGGGATATCCAAAATGTATTTATTTTCGTTACACGTCTGTGTTTGTGCCACAGACATTCATGTGTGCCTTGAATTGCAACTTAATCGGTTCAATGGATCTGGAGCAAATTAGATATGACAGACAGAGAGACAGACACAGGAGTGATCCTATAAGGGTTCCGTTTTTTCATTCGGTCGTACGGAACCCTAAAAACTAGAATTTAATCCAAACAGTATAGCTTTCTATGTTTCTGCGAAAACAACATAAACTTGATTGAATATTGCTTTTATATATCTTCTGTTTTATACCAAGAAACACCGTAAAGCCTCGCACTAACTGGACCGAGCGCCGGCGGAGCGGATTATTGCTAGATGCGCCATTGTAATCCCATTTTATGCGGCAGGTCAGCGTTATTGATATTGTGTGCGGTATAGTGGATTATGCTTGAATTACGTACCTGTATCTACATATTGGTTTAACGTCCTTGGTCCTAAATAATGTTTGCAACTTTGTATGTAGAGCAATTAGAAAACCTGGGCGAATTAATTTGTAGGTATAGTCAACCGCTTGTAGGGCTTGTGGCTAAGTAATAACAGCCGCACGGGTCGATATATCAGGTTAAGCTACACTTGTCGCGGTTGGTCTGTGGATGGGTGAACATCTTTACATACCGAGACCCCTCCATGCCTCGGAAAGCACGTTAAGCCGTTGGTCCCGGCTGTGATTGTAGATTTTTGAAAGTTACTACGGGTCGTCAGAAGCCTGAAGGTCTGACTTTTTTGAACCATAGTCTTGCCAAGGGGTATATGGAGGGATATTACCCAATTACTGGGTTATGGAGGCTTCGCTTCATGTAAAATTCTGGTATTCAGCTGCAACTGGTAAGTCTGGTAGCCGAACCCAACATAGTTGAGAAAAGGGTAGGCAGATAATGATTTAGAGTCAACTGCTCATCAGTACAGTACAGTAAAACTGGTAATACTTGCATTACGAAAATTGCCTCTACAACTACGATATAAAGGTGCTTATAATGTCAAATTGTTACCACTGATTAGAGGTGGGCGCCGACCAAAAAACCATGGAAACATGCCTTACTTCCCACACTCACATATGCCTGTCAAACATGGTCCCTGACGAAGCGAAACTTAGAAAAAATCAAAGTGTGCCAAAGAGGAATAGAAAGGAGCTACATGAACCACAGACTTAAAGACAAAGTAAAGAATACAACAATTAGAAGTGAGACCAAGGCAAAGGACGTGGCCATAAAGGTACTTGGATTGAAATGGAAATGGGCTGGACACTTCCAAAGATCACCAGATGAAAGGTGGACGAAAATCACCACCAACTGGTACCCACTGAACAAAAAGCGCAGACAAGGTAGACCACAAATGAGATAGAGCGACGACATTATAAAAATAGTTGGTAAAATTTGGAGCAGAGTAGCTACAGACAGAATAGCATGGAAACGAATGGAGGAGGTTTTTACCGCTATTGACTAGCGGTCCTTGTACATAATATTAAATAACGGTACACAGAAATCAAGAAACATATTATTACTAACATTATACGAGTCAAATTTGTAACATTAATCATAAGTTAAGTCAAACAAAATTGTAGAAGGAAAAATAAACCTATATATTTTTTTTTTTTTTTTGTTATCACTGCTGCCCATTCTCTAGTAATTCCCTTAGTCGCCTTTTAAGACACCCACGGGAGTAAATAGGGTGGTGCTATTCTTTACGTCCGGCACCACACGGCACGGTGTTGCATTGTTGACATAATTTATTATTGTATGCCTAATATGCAGGACATAATTGGATCTGTAATTTAGCTAACATCTGTCTGTATAACCTATGCCCATAATAAAAATATTTGATTTGATTTGATGATTCATTATTTTCTCTTAGGTGTATACTCGTAAAAACAATATTCAGCTATTTCAGACCTGGATATAGGCAGGTAATATTGACAGTATGCTTACAGCTGAAATGATTTCAGGGTTTGTAAAAGTGCTTGAAAGACAAAACCAACGTTTGTTTTGATTGTGAACTAAACTTCTTAAATAAGAGCACAGAAATAAAAGGTACAAAAAAAAAAAAACATAAACGAATAGCAATAATGCATGCACATCTTCTTCTTCTATTGCTCCCTCATTACTGAGGATCGTGGTCACTGGACCCCTGGAATACATGCACGTCGTCGTACAGAACCCTTTTTTTATCTTTTTTTTTTATCTAGGGCATCTCAGAGTGTAACCACTAAGGTTCCGACTCTTTAACCGGACTTTCCTGTGGCTGCCTTAAGCTCCTAACGAAACTTAATGCCTCCAGCCAGGGCGTAAAAACTATAAACTAAACGACTGCTGCTCTCTAAGGGCACCCCCTGTGGGGTACGAACATCGGCTTAGGGCAGCTGAGTCGGAGGGAGGGTGGCAAGGAACCGACGGTTGCTGGATAAAATCAGTGTTTTATTAATCGTGGGGAGTTTGAATTACATGCTGCTCAAACCCTAAAAAACCAAGAATAGAAATACTTCAACACACAAAACCTACATATTATGGATACTATTTATTTATCAATAGTTACAGTAGAAAATGTAGTCTCAAACATTTCCAACTTTACGCCAAACTTTAGCAAAGTGGCAGAAATAAAAAGTCTGCCCACTAAGCAAGCGGTAAATGAAAAATAAGGGACAAAATAAAAAAGTGCCGAGTTTCAATGACATGGTTAATATGAAAACTTTGGAAAGTTTGAATGGGACGGCTGGAGTTTGGTTTACGGACGCGTCCTATATTCATGGAGATACCGTGTATTGCGACAATTTGTTAGAAATGTGTAGTCTTGTGACTTTTTCTTTGCATGCTTAGGAGAATGTAGACGACTTATTTTATTTTTAACCAATTTAAAAAAAGAGGAGGTTTTTTTTTATCTAGCGCATCTCAAAGTTAACCTATAGAGGTCGTGACTCTTTAACCGGTCTTTACTGTGGTTGCCTTAAGCTCCTAAAAACTTAAAGCCTTAAAACTTCCAGCCAGGGCGCAAAAACTTATTAACTAAACGACTGCGCGCTAAGAGCACACCCTGTGGGGTACGAACCTCGGCTTAGGGCAGAGTCGGCAAGGGACCGACGCGTCGGTCCCTTGCCTGATTTTATCTGATAATCATAATGATAATGACATGATAATCCTAACCCTGATTTTATCCAGCCACCGTCGCGACGGGGGTTGGATAAAATCAGGGTTATGATTATTATCAGGGGAATTTAAAGCTACAGGGTCAGCTATAGCGCGGGCTGGCGCTTCGCTTATGAGCAAGGGTCGGGGAGGAAAGGAGGAGGTTATAATGTTCGTTTATATATATTTTTTATGTATGTTCATAGATTTCTCCGTGATTATTGGGCTGATTTGTTAACTCTCAAAAAATAACCAATTTCATAATGTTTGTTTTTTATGGTAAACAGTATTTTCTCAATTTTCTGTTGGGCACTGTAGCTAAGTATTATAGGCAAATTCAAAATGGAACAAAACAGAACATGTTAAAAAAAATCTGGCAGATAATTTTAACCAAACCATTCCAAGAATTTCTAATTTAATTGCCGATAAATGGCAATTTAAAAAATCTCTATCTACATTAAGTAGGCCATTTTTAACTTTGAGTTTTGAATTCGGTAGCAAATACTATTAATATGTTGTTTTCTTTTTGACATCCTTCCTTCTTACTTTATCATTACAAAATGCAATATATCTAAACTGACAAAGAACAAGAGAAAGTTAAACAAAGAAGGCAAACCCTGGCTTTTATTAAATGCTTAAAGTATAACAATAAAACGTCTACCAGGTTGATTTATATTGCACTCGGGTGCAGGGTATAAATTACCTCTCGCTTAACGGAGTGACACCACCGGCGTTGCGTGACAAGGCAAGCTGCGAACTAATTCTGTAATAGGAATGTTAAGCGGGATTATAGAAGCCTGAAGCAGCGTAAAAACTAGCATAGTTAGCTATAATAATAATAATAATAATAACCCCACCGCCGTATCTCTACGTTTGACGTCGTGCTTGCGCGCTCCGAACTCTAGTTCTGTGCCGGTAGAGTTTACTTTGCCGGAACAGCTCTAGGGTGAAAGAAGATTATTTTTCACTTTTGCTTTTTCCTAAGTTCCAGATTTAAACATCACATCTCATAAAAAATCTTCCCGGAAAAACTGCGTGACTTCGCTTACTATATAATATGTATATACTAATAATATCATGAATCCCGCCACTAAACTGCTAGGTCATACTATAAAACGTCTTCCTTGCTTCCGCTAAATGGAAGTTCTTATTCCAGCGGATTAGTCAGTCGTGGCACGTTCGCTGTCTAGTTAGGACGTCCCGCACCGAGGTTCCTGGAGTCGGTGGCATTTAAAAGATTAAAATGTTGTTTAAGTGGTACGTTTCATAAGAGTTTTTGTATGAAAGGCTTCTAAGACATATAATATCTACTGTCTTATATAATAAGATTTTTTGTTTGAAAGTAACCGAAATATGTGTAAAAAGGATTGATAAATTATCTTAACTTTATAGAAGACAGACAATGTTGGTCAAGTGAAAACAGTCTAAGCACTTGTTTAAATAATTCTGAATAAATTTGAAGACGTACAGCAAATAGGCTAGCTATTTCTATTAATTTTCCTAATTGAAAAATAAGTAATAAGTCTTTTATGTAATCCTAATTGTTATAAGCACAAATAATGAAGCTTTTAGAGCCAGTACCTAGGTATTTCATTACACTAATACTTAGAGCCCTCATTTCTCCAAAATGGGCCCTATTACAGCAGCAGAGTATTTAATTTCAAGCCTTGAAAATTTTCTCAATGGTGAAAAATGAAAAAGTCGTAGTGTGAAAAGAATTCATTGGAGCAGGGCCGCTCTCATTTCTCAGCTTGCTTTCGCTCCACAAAGCGATTGCAACAGGTTGCGATGTAAAGATTTTCTTTAAGCATGTACTTATGTACTTACTTGCTGTTTTGGCAAAGTGTGTCGGATGAAATATATGGCTGTTGATGTTAGGGTTATATCATTTTTGTCGTTTTGTTCTGTTGCTTCAGAAATACTCGTACTGTTCTTTTATGGTGATTGGTTGGTTTTATGGCACTGATGTTAGATTTGATTGATTTCTGGTTGTTGAAGGGGTCAAATAAAACGGAAAGGAGTTTTTCTCTTTAGTAGGTACATACTCCTAAAAGACGTCTAATATGAAATTGCACGCCCCGCCACAAAAATGTATATACAAACATTTGAAATATGTAGGCAATAAGCAGTGGAGAGGCGTACCTGTACTATTAAAAAAAAAAAAAAAAAAAAAAAATACGTCATCATTAATTCTTCATTACGATTATAACGCGAACGAATAGTAATTTTTTTTATAAGGATATAGACCAGGGTCGATAATTTTTGAAACAAAAAACAATTATAGTAGGATGAAACCCATTGGAAAAGGAAGAGAATATAACAAAAATTAAACGAAAAATAATTTACGGGCGATCTGAGGTCGGGAAGTGGGGGGGGGGGTTAAGGGTAAAAACCGATTTATCTCGATTTCCGGCAAAACTACAAGTCCTATGGAAAAAAGTTAAATGGCAAAGTTCTAGATAATAAAAAGATCTGCAACTTTTGTACGAGTATCTACACTTTTTTCACATAACCTCAAAATTTATGTGAAAAATTCAAATAACCAAGTTTTTGGTTTTTTATTTTTATCTTTTACAAAACATTTAAACATTTTTTTTTTCACGATGTTAGGTGAATACTTACCTTTTTAGGTCCCAAACACACAAAATCCCACTCAAATCCCCTTCCACTTCCCGACCTCAGATCGCCCGTAAATTAATTTTGCTTTCATTTTTGTTATATTCTCTTTCTTTTCCAATGAGTTTCATCCTACTATATTTTTTTTTCACTTTTTACCATTTTCAAAGGCTTCAGCCCTGGTCTAAATGGCACAAAACAACGCAAATGTGCAATATTATGAAGACTCGAATAATAAAAGAACTAATTACGTTATTTCATTACTTTGCACTTTGCAGAATACATTACAGAAAGACATTACTAATATTTAAAAAGAAAATCTGTAGGTGAACTAAATATTAAATAAATAAAGATAATGGAGAGGCTTTATTCTATTGTTTTCTTTATTTAGACACTGATTTATTTGATTTATTTAGTATGTGTATTACAGTATAGTATGGCTAATAATAGGTTTCCCAGCATAACTAGCATAAATATAAAACATGCGAATAGATGACTAAGAAATCTTTAAATTCATAAGGAGCAATTTTAGGTATATTACATTAAAGTTTAAAAAATTTAAGAAAAAAGTTTGGTTATTAAGAAAAAAAGTTAGTATAATAAGTAGAGATCGGATATTCGGATGCATATTCACCTAAAGTTGAGATGTTTGCTGTTATGGAAAGCGCTTTTGTATCGGATAAATCCCGTGGTTCCGGTGTTTTATTTTTATTTTAACTAACACACCACCCCTACTCTTACAACCTACATACACATATTTGCATACGGGGTCAAAATAATTTTATATAATATGCATCTGAATAGTTATCCAAGAATCCCGGGTATTTTTTTTTTATAAATAATATTTTAGAAGTCGCTTCCATACTATACACCCGACTAGTTATGCATTGCCGTTATTCCTGGCATGACGGGATATTTTCTTACAAAAAATATATTTTAAGAAGGTGTTTCCATACTTTCATGCGTAATAATTAATTTTAGGTAAATATGCATTCGATTATCCGATCTCTAATAATAAGAGATTAGTTGCTTGTCATTAATTTGCCTTCGTTTATGGTTTTTATTATTTGTTTTACTCATTCACTATTGATCGATACCATGAGGAACTATAAAAGTCATATAACGAAGTTCTAGCTTCATAACTAAACGTATACTTACAAGGCAAAAAATACAATTTAGAGAAAATATATAGGTCAAGATACTTTTATAATAAGTGTATTGTTATGTCACAAAGAAATGCTCTGAGGGGATACGAGAGTGCCTCAGGGAGGTACTGCGGTGTCTACAGCCTTTATGTAGTGGGTAACTTTGTACTATACATAGGTATCAGCGATGTTGCGGATGCCGATTTTTTCACATCCGTGGATGTGAATGCGGATGCGGATGCCTATGTTTAAGATCTTATCAAATATAGTATATGAATGAAGAATTAAAACAATGATATAGTAAGTATTAACATTTTTATTAATGAAAATTAGTATTAAATATAATGCTCCTATTTTTTTTTATTTTCACTTACTCATTTTCATATTAGTAAGTGAAGTCAAAAATCAGAGCATTATATAAAAATCAGAGTATAGCAGTATAGCTTCAGTGCTACCATTTTCTGGTATTTCTTGAATTCCTTGTCGCAACTTGTATTACATCCGCATCCGCATGAACATCCGCATTGATTATTGCGGATGCAAGTGTCCAAATCTATGCGGAATCTTCGCATTTGCGGATGCGGATGCGAATATTCGTAACATCCCTAATAGGTATATACTTGTATAGAAAGTTGTAGAGTAATTCGAGTCATAAATTCACTGAGGTTATAGATGGCCTATAGATTCTTTGTGGTTGAAATTATTATTAATTTTATTAAGCCTAGTATAGATAATAAAATAACCAAGCCTCGTATTCGGACGAATTTTGTGAAAAGCCGGAGAGTGCAGTCTGAATATTTTCGGTTAGAATAACTGTTTTTTATTTAATTTTTTTATATATGTAGTTTTTCGGCTATTGAAACTTTTTAACGATAACACATTTGTTCTGTTTTTCCAGTCTGAAAATGTTTATTTATTTGCTAACATGTAAAACACTGATTAATAGGCATGCATTGAAATTTCATGATATAATATTAAGACATGCATCCTGTAAGGGCACTGCAAATGTTTCATTTATCAAATTATTGAATTACATAATCTATATATGTATATAATAATGAATTGACGTTTGTAAGTCTCTCAAAAACTCGAGAACGGCTGAACCAAATAGGCTGATTCTTTTTTTTTGTGTGTTCGTTATTGTCAGGACAATGTTTGTATTTTTTTTTTTAATATATTTTTTTACGTTCAGTTGTTCAGCAAGAAGTTGTTAAATTCAAACATACCATACGTCCTAATGTCAATGTTGTAAGCGCCCGGGAAGGTTATAGTTAGGGTAGGGTAGGTAGGTAGGGTAGGGTAGGCAGGTAGGTAGGTAGGGTAGGGTTTTTTTAATATTTGTTTGTTTCGCTGGTTTTTGTTATTTGTTTTGGATTTATGTTTAGATTGTTTTCATTTTCGACAGTCTCTGCGATTTGATACAGGTTCTGTCTTGTTGTTTTAATTGTTTGTGGTTCGCGCTGGGGTTATAATTATATATATATTTTATTTTGTGCTGGTAGGGTAGGGTAGGTATGGTAAGGTAGGGTAGAGTAAGGTAGGTAGGTAGATAGGAAGGGTAGGGTTGTTAGGTACGGTAAGGTAGGTAGGTAGGTAAGGTAGGGTATGTAGGGTAAGGTAGGTAGGTAGGGTAAGTAGGGTAGAGGGAAGTTAGTTAGTGCTACCCGTGCGAATCCGGGCCGGGTAAAGCTAGTATTTATAGGTTGCAAAGTACGGAATAGTTTATCTGTTATTACATCGTATATCCATTTCATAATATAAAACAGATTGCTAGGTTATGAAAGGAAGCATTTCTACAAGTTTTCCAGAGCAATTTCCTGTATCCACGTCTTAGCGGGATATAATTACATTAGCTTAACTACAACGGAAGTCGAACCTGATTATCTTCAAGTTATATCAAGAAAATAATGATGTAGTGTTATTAGAGAAAATGTAATAATAGAATTTTCTTCTTCATTGTAGCTTTTCCGGAAATTATCTTAAGTTCTCTTATCCAAAGAACACAGACTGTTTTCAATTCAATTTAATGAAAAGGTAAAAAATACAATTTCTAGAATTAAGATTATAAAAACCTACTTAATACGCACTCTCAAGGCAAGAAGGAGGTAAATTTATATTACTTGAAAGGTAACTCCCAGCTCCGCGTCAGGAAAGCTTCTGCAATCTAGTGGGCAGGGCAGCTCCGAGGAACAGGAGTCAGGCAGCACCGAAGAAAGAATCTGAGCGTAGTCTCCGCAGTGTTGAGAAGTATACTTCATAGAAGAAAAGTAGGGGCACGTCAGAGCGTCGGCGACCCCAACACTGTTAACTTTAACAGTACAAACACGAGATAAATCCCCAGGAATCAGGCAGTAGACCTTCTGCAGAATTTTGTTTGTTTTTCAATTCCACAGAATCAGAGACTTTACAGAAATAAAAATCATCTCTCTTTTCAATAGGATAAAGAAAGAAAGAATAAAGTTTATATGGACACAGTTCGTGAAACATGAAATACAAATAACAAAATAATGTTTTAAAAATAATAATGTGTGCCTCATGGTTGCACCAAAAAAGTCCATTTCATCATTAATGCCACAGATGCTGTCTGACGCTGGTTTTCTAATTAACCTTTAGGGACAAGTGACGGGAAGTAAAAACTGTACTAACATACATAATACAAATTTTATATATTTATAAATAAATAAACTAGTAATCAAACAAATATAACGACACCTGCAAGGAATAACATTGTAACTAATATTAAGTAACTTTACAGGAGAGCGCGTCAAAGATTTAAAAAAATCTCTCAGATTTCAGTTAAATCTTGTTGCCAACCAACCTTGAAAATATGAGGCAACGAGGGATTAGCTACACTTTCGTATGATTATATTATTATATATTATATGTATATTTTAAGACTTTTTTGACGCGCTCTCCTGTAAAGTTACTAAATATTAGTTACAATGTTATTCCTTGCAGGTGTCGATAATAAGAAAACTAAAAACAATAAATTGACGTGGAAAAGCAAGCATTATACGGTACCTTGATATCAACTCAGACTATGTTGGTGCATAATAATATGAGGTATAATGTATAATATGTGAGAAGGAAAAACAAAAAATGTAGTAGTGGATTTCATTGATAATCTGGAATTAAGTCTATAAGCAGTAATTTATGAAACATACACTTTTAGAGGTATGAGGAACAGGGTGTAAAGTTCACTCATACTCTATGGAAAAGGGAGGATCCTCCGACCAGACGGGTATTGTGTCTGGTGGGCAACTGCCCAACGTTTGATGTCGCGATGTTGTATATATGCTAGTTGCGCGGTAAATTCTGAGAGCGCGCAGGATTTGTGACGTCAGGTCTTTGATGCGTAGTTCGCATGTGGCGTTGTTGATACCGCCACACACTCATACATGTATATGTATGAGTGTATGTTTCATAAATGAAGAAGAAGGCGTGAGTTTATATACATAAACTCACGCCTTCTTCTTCATTTATGAAACATAAATGCCATGCATGCATTAATTGCCATGGGGGTGGGGGTAGGCAGAAACTACAGAACGCGACTTGCTACGATCCTTGCATACTCTTGTGCTGTACATACTCATCTACAACGCCACATGCGAACTACGCATCAAAGACCTGACGTTACAAATCCTGCATCGCGCAATCAGAGTTTACCGCGCGACTAGCATATATACAACATCCCGACATCAACCGTCGGGCAGTTGCCCACCAGGCACGACCCCCGTCTGGTCAGAGGATCCTCCCTTTACTATAGAGTATGAGTGAACTTTACACCCTATTCCTCTTACCTCTATACTCCTTTTGCTTTGTTTACGTTCATACATCTGTGCCCTAATTGCGTAACACGCTTTAGTCACAATCTGAGGGTTTTCAAAGATATTCCTAATCCATTGCTTCATAGGTTTGTAAAATTCGTCTTGTCATCAACGTAAAGAACGCAATGAATGTGACTGAACTGTCGAAATAAAAGTAAAAAAAAAAAAAAACATATATGACGTGTAAAAGTGATTCCGATATCCTATTTACAGAATAAACGATTTCATGTCATTTAATTTTTGTAAATGGCACTGTTGCCTTATCAGTTAATTCCTCAGCCTATAATTCCTAATTACACCACACATGCTTCGCAAGGAACATAATTATTTCCACTGCATTAATTTTACGTTCATGTTTTTTTTTAAGATAAGATAAGATATTTTATTTTTGCAAATATGGGTAGAGTACATGGCGATACAGGGAATAAGTTCTGCCATATTTTACCAGTACGCATGCAAACATTACGGATGAATTAATCCACTAAACTAATCTAAACATTAACAAACTGAACAAAAAACACTACAAAACCGAACATAATTCTTATTTTAAAACAATATTAACAGTCGTAAGTTTCAAATATTTTTTCACTATTAAGTTCTATTACGCTATAGTATGCTTTGACCGTTAAAAAGCTTCGAAGCCTTTTTTTAAATAATGATAGCGGCAATTCTTTCCAGCTTTTAGGTATTCTATCATATATGACTGGAGCCATGCAGTAGACACTTTTGCGCATTAGTGCTGTCTTAGCGGGATGATGACACAGTAGGGTATTATCACGCCTATTACGTGATAATGCATCGGCAAGACGTTTAAAACGATTAGGGTTCGACTTAACAAACACAGCTACTTCTAGTATGTACAAACATGGTAGTGTTAGTATTTTATACTGTTTAAAGTATGGCATGCAACTGTCGGTTGTTTTAAGCTTAAACATCGCCCGTAAGCATCTTTTTTGAGCCTTAAAAGCTGTTTCTTTTTCGGTTGAGTTACTCCAAAATAATATTCCATATCGTAAGTGGGATTCTGCTATACCGTAGTAGGCAGTTAGAAGCGCATCCGTGTTTATTATTGATGATAATGTATGTAAAGCATATGCGGATTTTTGCCACACCCAACATTAATAAGCGAAGGCACCAGCACACCATTATGAACAGCTAGTCGAGCCTTATTTTTCAGGGTTTTTTAAACATTCTGATAAGAAAACAACAATCAAGTCCTCCAGATATTTAGGTAAACGTTTACAAACTCATAACCTCAAAACTGTCAAACCGTGTTCCCGCCAAGTGATGAGAACACCCTTATCTCAGTCACACAAGTACCTTTCTGGCGTGGGTTTACTAATTATATTAATTAAAATTCTCCCGGGCAACACTCCAGGACGCGAAACTTAACCGGGCCTTAGGGGATTTAACTCATAATGATTGCTGTTAAAAAATTAAGATATTGGAAGGATGGAGTGAACGCCCGTTTATTAATTTAGTTTTGGGCTAATAGCTGAAAGCTTACAATGAAAATGAGAGGTTTTCAGATTACTCTCACTGAGCAAGTCGGTGACCATAGGTGACCGTCCGGTCTATTCTAAAAACTTATACTCTTTACTATAGCATTAGACAAATAACGACAGTTATTGTGTAATATTGTTGAAATTACTGCACTTTAGAGTTATTTTTTTAATGTAAATGGTAAATAGATTACACTGCATTGTATTTATCGTGAATTAACGGAGTTTCTTAAACGTTTACATCGAAATAACGAAAGGGTGAGAACAGTTATTTGTCTAATGTTATAATAGAGTATAGGTGACGTGAGTTTGAAGTGAGTTGTCTATTCCACGTGATGAGATTGACACTGTTCACAGCAAATTCACTGATCAATAGTTTGATTAAAGGCTTAGAAACCAATTTCGCATTAGTGCCTTGCTGTCGAGGTCATCCATTTTTGAGGGTGACCAAAATAAAAAGACACAAAATAAAATTAATGAACTGGCACTAAAATAAATGAAGACAATATTAAAAGGCCCCTTTCAGAGCGAAAAACCTTTATTCAAATCCAATTAGCGGAAAATTAAAGACTAAAAGCCACAATTTTTGAAAAAATAACATTTTCCCTCAAGAAAAAGAGGCAATGCGTTTCCTTTTTAACTGATAAAAACCGGCCAAGTGCGTGTCAGACCACGAAACATGAGGGGTTCCGTAGTTTGTATGAATTTATCCCAACAACAAACTTAACATTGTTGAAAAACAATGTTTAAATATGTTTTTCAACTAAATAAATAATATAAGAATATTTTTAAACAGCTTTTCTAACGACATCCCACACTACGGGATAGACGAGAGAAAAAAATTTAATCCCCACTTTACATGTACATTGCAAAAAAAAAATTTTTTTTTCATGGCTTTATTTTACCACTTTGTTGGCGTGATTGATATGTATACCCATACCAAATTACAGCTTTCTAGTACTAAGAGTGTCTGAGCTAAGCCGCGGACAGACAGACAGACAGTCAGACACAGACAGACAGTCAGACACAGACAGACAGTCAGACACAGACAGACAGTCAGACACAGACAGACAGTCAGACACAGACAGACAGTCAGACACAGACAGATAGCCAGACACAGACAGACAGTCAGACAGACAGACAGACAGTCAGACATGGCGAAACTATAAGGGTTCCTTGTTTACGACGGAACCCTGAAAATGTCTGTTGTTAAGAATTCATTCGTAAGATTCCCTTTTGGAGTTTTTTTGGAACGTTCCTTTCTGATTGCGTGGTTAGGGGGCCGAGAAGACAAAGTTGCTTGGGGAATAGCGAACGCCATCTTGATTACTGAATTAATCAAAAAGTATCACTGGGAAAGTTAAGATATTTAAAAAGTAACAATTTTATTATTTCCATTCTTATTGTAAAACTTACACGTTAAAAATAAAATGCGAGAGATTATTAAAAACACACTAACTTCTATACTAAATTTGGCCCTGGCAAGCCTCATTCCCATTCGCCTGGGCGGTCTCTGCGTCCGCAAAATTTCAAGTATAAGTTTACCGGTTTTCCTCTCCTCGGTCCACAGTACCGATAAATTGACCAGGACCATTTTATCTTCCTCACTGGTCGATTTTGAGATATCGTGTTTGACCAATGCGTTGAATACTTGGAAAATGGCTTGCCCCAATACGGATTTGCCCGACAACCAGGTTTCCCAGAAAAGGTGGGACATGCCGCTCTGCAGCATTATACGGAATACCGATAGCCAGCTCAATAGCCTTAGGGAGGTGTTATTTCTTTGTATGGGATTGGGTACTCGTATCTGTGCGTAGTATTATTAAAGCACAGTTGTAGTTTTTCTGGGCTGGTACGGAACCCTCGGTGCGCGAGTCTAATTCGCTCCTTGACCAATTTTTATCTTTTATAATTTTTATTGTAAATAGTGCTTTAGAACGGTGTTGCTTAGAACGGATTAGAATTTTATAATTTTGTTTCTTATGTCCATAGTTCTAAAAATTATGTGTGACGCCTGAAACTGAATTCTCTTGATCACACATACAGAGTATATGGGCGAGACAGTGCTCTCAGTCGAGTGTTCGGTACGTGTAAACACAGCACCGAGTGCTCGGCCGAGTTAAAGGGCGAGACAGTCACTCGGGCCCTGTTCTATTTACTAGACCGAGTGCGCACCCCGCACTGACTCGCTTGCCCACTCGGCACGTATAAACATGCACTTGGTGCGAACTCGCCGCTCGGCACACTCACGTCGCTCGCAGCACGCTACCGTCTCCTGCGATTTTTGTAAACCGACAGACGCGTTCCCAAGTAAAAAAATATGTGTAAACACCTACTCACCCAGTAGGTGTTTACACAACCCAACTCTATCGGTATAGTATCATTTTGCTGTCTCAGCCACCTACTCGTTACGTGCGATCAAGGCATGAGAAGTGAAATTATGAGAATTGTCATTTATACTTCAGGAAGTATCATCATAACTCATAAGTATAGTAAATTCTATACGTGTAAACTGTTGTATTACATATTTGGGAATTAATAATTTGACTTTGACTTCCAAATACGTAGGATGTTCCATAAGTCTTGCAAAAATCTAACTATTTATTAAACTTTTTCAAAATAAGAACCATCACTGTTAATACACTTATGCATGCGTTCAAACCACGTATTAAACATAATCTTCCACTGATCCTTTGTGACACTGGCACAGGCCTCATCCCATGCACTTATTAATTCGTCATCAGTTGCAAATCGTCGTCCTTTCAACTTTCAAACTCTTTGAAATTCCTTACACCACCTGAACACAGTAGAAAGAGTAGGGCTCTCTTTACCGAAGGTATTAAACATTTCCTCGTGGCACTCTTGGTAAGACAATCCACGTTTGAAATTGTAAAAGAAAATCACTCTGTACTCGCGGTTACCGAGACTAGCCATTTTCACATTTTTTTTTAATATTTATTTACCAAAGATTACTGATGCCAAGCTCAACAAACACTGCGTGCATGGACTTGTAATAAGTGGCAGATAACCATACGTTCAGTCATACATGTCCAAACTTGTTACATTCTTTCTATTACAACACTTATGGAACTGCCTACGTATTTATGTGGCCTTCAAATAGTTGTTCTGGAAGGCCGGATTTAGGAGTATGTGCACCACCTATTTCTTTGTTCCAGGTTTGAGTTCCGCACCTGAGGGCACTTTAGATAACAAAGAGTTATTCTGCAGACAACGTGTCACGAGAGGGACTCCCCTCAGTCACCCCCGGGGCGTAGCTAAGCTGAGAGCTTGTGGCGCGCTTAATAAAATGAAGGAGCTGTTGCGGAGAGAGTTTTATGACCGTATGAGTTGGGTAGGTAAGTAATTAGACTGGAAATAGTTGTACGGAGGGATTTTGGGAACAATTTTACGTTCGAAATTAACTTTTAACTTAAAACTAACTGAATTTCAAAAAGCTTCTAAAATGTATGTGTCTTTTCGTTAATCATGTAACTAAACTAATTTTTGTAAGAGGTCATCTCTGAAATTACAAATCCGATTACAAAAATTATTTTATGACAGAAAGCTACAATTTTAAAGACTGCTATAGATTATGTTTTATGGTATAGGTAGGTGACTTACACGCAGACGGAAATCGCGGGCAGAAGTTATTTAGTGGTTAATACTTTCATTTAATATCCACATCATCATTTAAAATTGTCTCTGTGTATTCATCATTCATCATTTCAGTCGAAAGAAGTCCTTTGCTGGACATAAGCCTCCCCCAAGCACCGCCACTTCGACCGGTTCTGTGCTTCCCGCATCCAGCGGATTCCTGCGGCTTTTACAAGGTCATCAGTCCACCTTCTGGGAGGCCTTCCCACGCTACGTCTTCTGGTACGCGGTCGCCATTCCAGAACATTTCGACCCAACGGCCATCTGTTCTGCGAGCAATATGCCCTGCCCATTGTCACTTAAGTTTGGTAATTCTTCGAGCTACGTCAGTTACCTTGGTTCTCCTGCGGATCTCTTCATTTCTGATTCGATCACGTAGGGAGACTCCAAGCATAGCCCTCTCCATTGCCCTTCGGGTGACTTTTAGCCTTCAACGAGGCCTTTCGTTTAGTCGAGAAGATCTGTGTATTAAACTACTTATATTCAAATAAGACTAATGAGTTCTTTTGAACGTGTGTCGTGTAGGTTCACATACAGGGTTATTGGTAAAACACTAATAACCTCTCAGGACTATAATACCAACATCATAAACACAACTTCGGTTCTATGACTTTTAATAATTCATCAGATTTTAATTCATCAGGCTTTCATACAAAAAAATAACAACGCTGTAAGTTCCTTACAAATAAACACGGAATAAAGTAATGCTAGAAATAACCTCAGTATAACCATACATTTTTTGACGTATATACCTAGCAAAACTTTATTCCGTATTTATTCGTATTAGGATAAATGTATAGAACAACGAAATCTTGAAGTTTTGTTTTTGGTAAATGTATTATGTTTCAAAAGAAAAAATATGGACATGTGCATTCTCCCCATTTCGACCTATTGATCCCAGACTTGGTCTTTGACAAACATTCAAAAGTCCAAACTTAGGGTTTGCCAACGTGCGATGGAGCGCAGTATTCTAGGCGTCAAATTGACAGACCGTATTCGCAACACCACACTGCGCTCCAAAACACAGATTACTGACGTTGCTCAACAAGCCGTTAAGCTGAAGTGGGATTGTGCTGGCCTCGTCTGCCGTATGCCCAATGAGCTGTGGGCCAAAATTACCACTATGTGGAGCCCTGACACAGTCAGAAGGTGTCGGGGCAGACCCCGTAGAAGATCGCGGGACGAGCTGGAAAAAACAAACGACTAGTGGTCCTCATTAGCCCTGGATCGAGAGAGCTGGAAGTCATGGTGAGAGGTCTTTGCCCAGCAGTGGGATGATGCAAGGTTGGTAGAGTCCGTGCCTAGCCTAAACCCACATAATAAACTACCCACCTATAAATAACAAGACAATACTATGTACAGAGTACACCAATTTTTCACACAAATTGTACGCACCAATCACAACAGGCCTACGCCTTTGTTGTTGTAATGACTGACGACAGCACATAATCCTTTTTGTTAGCCTGTTCGCGACAGCACAGCGGACGAGCTTATATTTACAATTGAGAGGATTAATGAGCAGGACACGTGCTTCAAAATTAATTTTATGTTTTTGTTTGGAATTTATGAAGTGTAGTATGGATTTAATAAACACTTAGGGCTGTATTCTTTAAGAGGGCGTAATGTTCTAATACCTTTTATAAAGTTTCATATTGAGATACGAAGCAACAATAGTTATTTGTGCTACAAGAGAGCAAACCATAACGTAGCCAAGAGCGTAAGCGTTACCTATAGCTGCCTTAGCAGATTTTTAATCTGTAGAGCTTTTGTAAGCCGACTAAGCATAAGGCCGTTTATCCGCCGCCACGTCAATGGAACGTCAACGAGGAGATGATGGCGCCATAGTAGTAGCGATACATTCATTTACTATGGCCGCATGTCCACCGCACGTCCGTCAACGGGACGTCACGTTCGGTTCGAATAATCTTTCCTTTTTTTTCTTTCTTTTTGTTTATCTTTTTTATTTCATCCTCTTTCTTTTCTTTTATTTTTCTTTCTTTCTTTTTTTATCTTTTTATTTTCTTTCTTTCCTTTCTTTTTTTTAAACTAGTTGACGTTCCGTAACGTTGTGCGGTGGACAAACAGTGTATGCCTTTACGAATGACGGTATTGGAAATAATTGGAAAACTTTCTACCAAGTCTTGAGCCATTGTTATTTACCCCGGTCTGACGCAAAGAAGCCAAGCAAATACGATTTTTTTTTAAATATTTTTTTAGGAATCTTACTAAAGTCAACAACAACCCTGTAACTCTATTTTAAGTTCGGGAAAATGGAAAGGGTTTTTAATTATAAGCAGTCACATCGACGGTTAAAAGGTAATAGGCATAAGCGGCATTTTGGTCGAAAATGAGTCATGAATGCCATCCTACTTAAAATAAGACTAAGTAGGATGGCATTCATGACTCATTTTCGACCAATATTACCTTTTAACCGTCGACATACTTTTTTTTATTCCTACTGAAAAGATCGGTAGCTCTACCATGAGTTTGCACAGCCAATACTCGCTAGCGTCTCCGTAAATAATATGTATGAAATACTGTACAGCGCCCCTAGCGGTCACTGAAAGAATTAAAATGCGTACCATGAGCACTATAGATTTCGATAGGTAAGAAACCTAACGTAATCTATTCGATAGTCACTAACGTTTTTCAGCTGTCGCCATACAAAACGGCACCATGAGTCACTAATTTCACAGACGCTATCGAAAAATACGCTTACGATAGTAGTTACGTAACTCACTAGCTTTTTGAGGTGTGAAACGTAGGTTTACATTAAAATTATATACGTTTTTAGTCCATTAGAGACTAAATAATGTCTGGAAGAGCTTATTTAGCATGGAATATGGGTTGAGGGGCAACTAGTAATTTCGTAACTTTAAGTTTTAAAAGAAATTAACATAAAGTAAAAACACACCTTTCCATGAACTCCACCAACAATTGAAATTGTCCTCATTGTAATATTCAATTTTTTCTAAGTTATATCACTTTTAAAAATAAAAAACGCCGCAAACCGAGTAATTCAACAACTCGACCCTACACATCGTCAGCAAAACTACAAATTGAATAGACGATAATGACATATAAGGAATAAAAACTCAATAACAACTAAATAACTTACGTAGTCTACGAACCGCCAACCTTTCTGTTTAGTCGGATTATTTCGTGGTATTGACTGTCGTTACATTTTTAGCCGTTCTCGCTTCTTATTACTGAGAAAGAAAGAAACAAAAACATAGGAGTGAAGTTCGCTAGACGCCACAATCTATCGAGCTTACGTTAGCGCCCGCGTAAGACTCCGTAAAACTCATGGTGCAAGCATTATCGAAATCTATTCGATCCACGTTAATACGCTAGCGAGTTTAATGATAGCGAGTAAGTTTTCGATAACAACTCATGGTAGGGGTACGGAAAACGTTAGACACATTTTCTTTATGAAAAAACTAGAACCTACGTGACACGATTTCAAACGAATACAGAAAAGAAAAAGAAGTACTAGGAATATACATCTAACTTTCAAAGGCGGATATGGCCGACAGGTCACACGCGACATGTCTGAAATTGCTCTCCGAATTTCAGGTCTCGGCACTTTGGTAGTCTACGTCCATTTTTTATTAGGTAGTTTTCGGCCAAATATCTTTTGTTTGAAGCCTTTGGAGGTAGGTATAATAGAACCTGCTGGTGAAACTCTATTAAAAATTAATTTTTCCGATAGTATGTTACCTAGGCAGAGAGGTTTTCATAAAGGGGCTTTTAAAACTTGTGCATAATACTGGCTTTTTTTTTTGTCTTGTACTGGCTTTTACAAACAAACTAATCGTTGGAGGAGATTTGAGAATTGTTGATGGAGGTTTAGAGGTATGAGGAACAGGGTGTAAAGTTAACTCATATAGTAAAGGGAGGATCCTCCGACCAGACGGGTGTTGTGTCTGGTGGGCAACTGCCCGTCGGTTGTTGTCGGGATGTTGTATGTATGCTAGTCGCGCGGTAAACTCTGATAGCGCGATGCAGGATTTGTGGCGTCAGGTCTTTGATGCGTAGTTCGCATGTGGCGTTGTTGATACCGCCACAGAGGTATGTAATATTTGATTGTTTGTTACAAAAGTGGTTATTTTCCCACTCTACAATCGCCATTTATTTGTTTGTTTTGATTGTTTGTTTGTTGGCATTTGCCAGTTTCGCAACACAGTGTAATTATGCAATATGAATTGTCTTTGATCCCTGGTCCTGACATCAAGCAATGGACTAAATTGTTTATTTTCATTTTTTATAACAACTTTGGCATCTCGGAGTTGAACTTGAGAGGTCGTGACTCTTTAACCGGACTATCCTGTGGCTGCCTTAAGCGAAACATAAAGCCTCCAGCCAAGGCATAAAACTTAAAAACTAAACGACTGCACGCTAAGGGTACCCCCTGTGGGTTACGAACCTCGGCTTAGGGCAGCGTTGGGGGGAGGACAGCAAGGACTAAATTGTCAAACTTTGATTGCTCAAATACGAGGCTTTTGGCTACTTTGCATGTGTATTTTATTTTTTATAATGTGCGGTTTGTTTGTGCAGAATCAACAATTTTTCTTTCTTTCTAATAGTTACCTACAGTCTTTGCTTTCACAGCCTTTTGGGCACTTTTCCTGATGACAGCGATGCGGATGAATTGTTTTATATGATTATTTTCCCTCCCTTTTGACTATTAGCTTTTATATTATGTAAATATTATCCAGAAATAAAAAGCGTTAATTACTTTTAGAACGATGTTCTTGAACGCGACTTGCGGTAGGAGTCGCCTTGAAGAAAATAATCGTCACTTTATAAAAAAAGCGGTCAAGTGCGAGTCGGACTCGCCCATGAAGGGTTCCGTAGCAGCAAGCGCGGTTTACGATTTATGACGTATAAAAAACAAAAACTACATACTAGATCTCGTTCTAACCAATTTTCGGTGGAAGTTTACATGGTAATGTACATCATATATTTTATTTAGTTTTATCATTCTCTTATTTTGGAAGTTACAGGGGGGGGGACACATTTTACCACTTTGGAAGTGTCACTCACGCAAACTATTTAGTTTAGAAAAAAATGATATTAGAAACCTCAATTTTGAAGACCTATCTATCTATAGATACCCCACACGTATGGGTTTGATGAAAAATAAAAAAAATGAGTTTCAGTTCTAAGTATGGGGAACCCCCAAAATTTATTGTTTTTTTCTATTTTTGTGTGAAAATCTTAATGCGGTTCACAGAATACATCTACTTACCAAGTTTCAAAAGTATATTCTTATAGTTTCTGAAAAAAGTGGCTGTGACATACGGACGGACAGACAGACAGACATGACGAATCCATAAGGGTTCCGTTTTTTGCCTACGGAACCCTAAAAAGCGGTATATGAATATTTCTCTCTTGTCTCTTTCTATTATGCACAAGTGTGTGTGTGCGTGTGAGTATCGAGATTTAAGCAGACGAGCATGGTGCGTCGTCCCCTTCCTTTTTTAATTTAATTACTCTCAACCTTAAAGCAAAAGCAAACGATTTATTTCATTGTGCCTGTTATTTAATACATAATATACAGCGAAATGAACTTCATTCCAACCAAGACACATCTCGTTATTTTTTAGGCTTCCGTACCTCAAAAGGAAAAACGGAACCTTTATAGGATTACTCGTATGTGTGTCTGTCTGTTTGTCTGTCACAGCCAGTTTGCTTCGAATCTACTGGACCGATTGAGTTGAAAGTTCACATTTGAACTTTTGTGACCCAAACACGGACGTGTAACGAAAATAAATGAATGTTGAATATGGGTGTCACTTTTGGGTCATCATCATCATTTCAGCCGAAAGACGTCCACTGCTGCACATAGGCCTCCCCCAAGCACCGCCACCTCGAGCGGTTCCGTGCTTCGCGTATCCAACGGATTCCTGCGGCTTTCACATGGTCATCAGTCCACCTTGTGGGAGGTCTTCCTACGCTACGTATTCCGGTACGCACTTTGAGGTAAACCAGAAAAAAAAAAAAAGTTTTTCAAACTGTACCGTGTGACATATTAAATGAAAGGCTTTAATTAAAAGATAATTTTAAAATAAAAACTTTAAAAGTTATTTAAGAAAATAGATGAAACTTTACCATTCTCCACCCTTATCTCTAAAACGACAGAGCCAAAAACCGAGAAAAAAAAAATACAGAAAGTCTATGGTCTTAATATAACATGGTAAATCTCAATATTGTGTGTACAAACTTACATTTTCAGTTGGAATGTATGAGAGAACATGCATTTCAACAACAATGTTAAGTTTGTTTTGGGGATAAATTCGTTCCAACTACGGAACCCTTCATTGTGCGTAAAAAATATTAAAAACCAGCACTTGACTGGTTTTTAATATATTTTTTTTACTTTCAATTTAAAAGTAAATTTCATTTATTCAATAACATTTAAATATCTTTAATAATAACAAACCTACCAACTTAATAAAAATATATAATAAACTAAACTAAATAAAACGAATAACAAAATAAATCACACGCACGGTGCACGGTTGGCGCAGTGGTTAAGCGATTGACTGCTGCGCTGCGTGTCGCGGGTTCGATTCCCGCACGGAACAAATATTTGTATGATCTACAAGTAGTTGTTCCGGGTCTGGCTGTTTGTGTATGTGAGTTTAAATGTTCGTAAACGCACCCACGATACAGGAGAAATTTCTAGTGTAGGGCAACGTTTTTTTTTTTTTTAAAGAAAAGAAAAATAAATTAAAATAATAATAATAAACCTACAGAATGCTGCCATCTTAAACACTTGCAGAATAGAAAATTCATGCAGTTAGAGGAAGAACACACAGCCTCACCTTAAATATACACCACACGCTGCATTTACTTGGCTTTCGCCCGTAAATGTAGCTAAAACCAGCCTAAATACCCACTCAAAATAATAATAATAATAATGTCAAAATGAATAGAAAGGGGATTTGACACGCGCGAAATGTCATTTTCTAACCTCTAATCCACCCTCTCAAAAAGAAAAGATGGCGGATTACATAAATTCCATGGATATACAAGCTTCACCAAAATAAAAATGATTTTTAATTTTCGGCGTAGCATCGGTAAACAGAAAAAATCGTGAGGAAACCAGCAGACGTATTCTGTAAAATCTCACCGTTAAAACTTATTTATATTCATTTTTTTTTAAACTTTGCCCCACACTAGGAATTTCTCCTGTATCGTAGGTGCGTTTACAAATATTTAAACTCTCATACACAAACAGCTAGACCCGGAACAACTAGTTGTAGGTCATAAAAATATTTGTTCCGTGTGGAAATCGAACCCACGACACGCAGCGCAGCAGTCTATCGCTTAACCACTGCGCCAACCGTGTCGTCAATTTATTTATTTTTTGTCACAAGTGAAAAGACAGTTCTTACAATAAGCATTATTGTATCACTTTCATATTTTTATTACCCATGGGGTGTAAAATATTTATATGTAGGTATGTCAATATTATTGGCTATGTTAAAAATAATTAATAATACAATTACACTCTTAATTGTTGGTGGTTAGTGGTGCCGATTCCCTTGTTCACAAACTAAACTAAATTTAATTTCAGTGCATCTTTTTCTTTCAATTTCATTAAGAAAAGGACAGAAGATAAATTTTAGTTTAGTCCTGTCAAATTAGTTAGCGCCTGTCACTACTCCATATAGGTTTAGACGTGATTAAAAACATGCCGACTAAAATTACGTCAATTTACGTCAAGCGCTGATTAATTTGACAGGACTAAACTAAAATTTATCTTCTATCCTTTTCCATTGCATTGGTTGTTTTAGTCACCCTCAATTTACATTAATTTTACTTACATAAATGAAGTGAGCTATCAATAATTCTGTAATTCGTAAGGTATACAGTAGACGTAAAAGTAACACTGTTCAGAGTCTACTGCCAAAACTTTTACGCCAGCGCTTTATGGTTCAACTACACCCAGCGGGCCTACGTCGCTTTTCGAATACATACAATAACGCCTTTAGGATTTTGGTGAGGCTCCCTCGATTCTGCAGCGCGTTATTTTCTGACGCAAGAATCGATGACTTTTATGCCATTATGCGTAAGAAAACAGCTTTTTTGATGCACCGGATTCGGGGGAGCGCCAACGAAATCCTAAAGATGATCTCTGAAAGGCCAGAGTTTGCAGTGCTGGGGTGATTCACCAAGCTTCATGTGACGAGATGATAATATATGATTTTTTGACATAAATGATTTAATTATTTCGCACATTCATTTCAAAACCAAAAACAAAAAAACTAAATTTTACAGGAGAAATAATTTACGATTTTTCGTAAAAAATATAAATTTTAAATAAATTTCGAAATTCCGTAAAAATTTCGTAAAAACGGTTTGAAATAAAGGTGCGATTTGTATATTATGAATGTTGTAATACTAACATAGTTTTAGGACCTTTATAAAGAACAATTATGAACATAATTAGTCTGAAATAAATAAATTTAATGAATAAATATGAGATTAATGAATGCAAAACATGTCGTGATAGCCCGTTGGTTAAGCCCTCGCCTCTCGTTGTGGGTTCAAATCCGGGCATGTACCAAGGTGAATTTTTAAATTCATATGTACTTTCCGAGTTGGAAGTATACAATTTTAAATTTTGATTATTTTTATTACAAACGAAAATTACAGGATATTTTTCTATAATTATTTTACTCAAGCTTGGCAATTTTATACGAAAATTAAGATCAGCGTAATCTCCTCCTTTTCTATACTCAAAATGCGATCGCTTTTCATTGTGTTTTCATTAAATTTTCGCATACTTTGTTAGTTATCCCACTAACAAAGTCACAAATATTCTGCTTTTTGTAATCAAGATTGACCACGACACGTCCCTTTGGATAACCCCATACAAAAAAAGTCAGGACATGTCGCGAAATCCTCAATGATCAAAATGGTATTCGTTACTCTTAATGATTTGTTGGAAAAATTGGTTCAATTTTAAATTCGTTTAAGAACTTCAGGATAAAATTACTGAAAGTATTGCGGTGGTCATGGTCTTATAGAGTGTGCATAATGAATATGCCGCATTTTAACTAAATAATAAATACCAAACAACTGCAAAATTTGGTTTTGAATCAGAATAGGGCTAAAAAAAGTTGTATACATTTTAATTGGCCATCCTGTATTAGTCTGAAATCGCCAACCCGTCTTGAGCAAGCATGGTGATCAATGCTCTTGCCTTGTCTGTATGAGAATAGGCTTTTACCCAGCATGGGATAGTTATACGCTGGTATTATTATTATTATAAATGCAAAACGTTTATGCAATTTTGCGTGTTTAATAAGTTCAGTAACAGTTTAGACAATCCATCTGCGATATATTTTTTATTATATTTATTTATTTATAAAAAGCACACCAACAGAACAGTCACTTACAATTCAAATAAAAATAACATCTTACATTGTCGTTTTAGTAACCATGCAAATAACAGGTATGCATGACATCAGTATATGAATATTAGAGACAAAAAAGTACAATAAAAAGTGTTTATATTAGACCTAAATCTAGAATCTAGAACACTACAAACCAAAACAATTTGAGCTACAAAGAAGTGCGCTCGTCGTGCTATTTATATAGGGAGCGTCTGTATGAAGCGAAACTCATGGAGAAAATATCAATAGGGTAATCTGTCAAGTTGGACCTTTCATTATATTGCCTGGCCATACGTGTTAAGGGGCTATTAAATGTGGAATTTAAGGTGGATGTAGGCAATTCAAAAATACGATGATGACGCTTACTACGTTGGCAATACCTAAAGTTAAAATAGTTAATCAATCGTGCATCTATGGAACCGTTTATAATCTTCAGTAAGTCAGAATGGTTACGTCTTTCTTTTAAGGTAATCAATTTAAAGTGCCTCAACCTCTCATTGTAATCAGGTATAGCTTTACGGATCCCATTCTTCATACATAAATACCTAACAAAACGGGACTGAACAGATTCAACATTATTAGTATAAGTTGAATAATAGGGAGACCAAATAGTGGAACAATATTCCAAGGAGCTCCTTACTAGTGCGTTGTAAAGTAAAATAATGCTACTACAGTTACGAAAAGGATTTTTTTTTTACTATTACCACTTACATTTGTTTTTACAGGTGGGAACCCAATACAACAATGTAGTCACAATTTCCACACTTGGGGACGTCACACAAAAACCTCATTAATAGATACCACCACCAACAAAAATTAAATGTTTATAAACTGTCTTATTTTGACTGACAGAGTTCAAATTTATACCTGTCGTATACCAATTAACAAGTCCCAAGTACCGGCACCATTCATCAGAGGACAATAAGTTAAGTGTCACCCTCTGGAATTCCGCCAAAGAGCAAGTAAAGATATCCAATTGCAGAGAAACACTGTTGAGTATCTTTATTGCACGCCCCACCGGTGCAAATTTGAACAAGTTTGAACGAGCCACCGGGATTTGAAACAGCCTCTCTCTCGGCCCTTGTCGCAGCCTACTGTTTGGAACGAGCAATCCCAAAGATTCCAGTATTGGCGGATTATTCAGCAAACCACGAAAAACCATGAAAACATATTTAACTAGAGCGAAATTGCGCTTTACCTCCCACTTATAGTAACCAACCATCCCTATTACAAAGAGGGTTGGAATATATTCTATAAGATTGTGCGCAAAACGCACAATCGTTCAAAAATTTTCAATGCCATGCGGCAATTCATTCATATAGTAATATATCTTAGTAAGCTATTAGTACTCCGTTATATTTAACGTTGTGAACGAAACCATAGCGCGATTCAGGAATTTAGTCTGAACGAACAACGCCATCTATCGAAGATTACAAGAGTTAAGGACTTGTACCGTTCTTGTACTAACATTTATAAATGTTTGGCCTGAGTGTGTCAATACGTGGTGTAAAAAAGTGTTAAATAATTATATATCTTTTTACACTCATTATATACTAGCTTCTGCCCGCGACTTCGTCCGTGTGAAATTTCTTGTTCCCCATTCCCCAATCAAACTTGTGAGTGCCGTGTGGTGCCGGACGTAAATAATAGCACCATCCCATCTCCTCCCGTGGGTATCGTAAAAGGCGACTAAGGGACATACTAGAGAATGCCTATGCAGCGTTCTCTATGCATTTTTAACGCCACACTGCGATCGCCAACCCGCCTGCCAAGCGTGGCGATTATGGCATAACCCCTCAATTGGGGGACGCCTATGTCCAGCAGTGGACGTCTTTCGGCTGAAATGATGAATGAAATGATGATTCCGCAATCAAACTCTATGCGTAGCCAAACAAAGCAAACTGCCGTGTCTAGTGTAAAGGGCAGGGGGCTACAGTGCACGGAAGGCGTAGGTAGGTACAACAAAATACAGAATTGAAATGTGTCAGATAGAACAATGAAATCTTGAAGGTTTGTTTTTGTTAAATGTATTATGTTTTTGATGTTAGTAATAATGTTTCACCAATAACCCTGTTATGGAACTCAATTTCATGTTCTCATGTTCCTGTACCCAGCAGTTTAGGCTGTGCGTTGTCTGTTAGTATGTGAATTTAAGATTTTTATTAAGTAGTTAAATCGTGTGTCTTTTGAGATGCTGCTACAGACATTTTTAACCAACTTTCCAAAAAGGAGGAGGTTCTCAATTCGGTTGTATTTTTTTAATGTTTGTTACCTCAGAACTCCGTCGTTTATAAATTTGGAATTTATTTTGAAAATTTTGAATTTTATCGATTTGGAAAATTCTTTTTTTATTTGAAAGGATATACTTCCAGATTAGTCCCATTTTTTTCAAAATCCAGGTATGATAATGGGATCAATGAGGAATTGAGGGAACTCCTCAAATTGTATAACATATAGCGATTTTTGTATTTTCATCAACAACTTAAGCATTTGCATTCAAAAAGTATCATTTTTGATGAAAACGAACTGATGAAGAAGACCACAAATGGCCACCGGAACTCCTCAATGATAAGTATTTCACGGGTGGCGATAAGATATTTCGATTAAGATAGTTAATTACAAGGAACATTACAAGGGCTGTCAAGGAAAATATGAAACATAAAAAACTTTTTAACAAAAAAACACGACTTTGAAATGAAAAAAAAAAAAAAAAAAAATGAAAAATAACTTTAATATCGGAAGTCGGTGTCCTTGGTTCTGTATTTTCGTTTTTTGCCACCGACTTTCGAAATTAAAGTAATTTTTCACTATTCAGTGTTTTTTTTTTTGTTTTTTTGTTAAAATGTTTTTTGTTTCATATTTTCCTTGACAGCCCTTGTAATTCTGCGGACTAAAATATTAGCACCATCGTATTGACATAAGCACAAAAAGTATTAATTTATGGCAGTTAACGGGAGACAGACAGGACACTCATCTGCAAACATAAATCATACAGATCTTTATCTGAGAATAGCAGCCTCCGACAGCAGGCATGTGTTTTATCAACGAACTCTGTATCTCGTCCGATGACGTCACTCTACCCAAACTTATCACAGAATATTGTTTCCGTACTTTCTTTGAGATCTCCCTTCAATCTCCCCTTTGAAGATAACAATCTAAGATGATTAAAGGCATCCCAACTTACGGTACATTTGCCGTCGGTTTAATGCTTTTCGTTGTTATACCGAAATATTCGAAATTACTGCTAAATTCATGCTCGAATAAATTGAGATAAAGATGTTGTATTTGCATGTAGGATGTTAATTAATAGGTATGTAATGATTGGAAACAACCTATGCGAATTTCGAATATAGGGACAAAAGGAGCGATTCTCTATTTTGCTATAAAAGGTTTTCGTACATACTGAATATCGTACGTATAATTACAGGGAAATTTCGAGTAATCTAATTAAATACGTCCAATATTTTACGAAGACGTGGAATTACGAGGACGTATTTAACTCGGCGTGAAATTCAGAAAAGACGTCAACCAAGCGTGTTTCTGTTTGCACGGGAACATTTGATGCGTTGTCACGTGAAATATTAAACTCATACCCACGTTTCAGTGATTTTAGGGACAGATGGTGAATATATACCAAATTTTGGATTACGCCGCAACATGCCGTATAAAATATATCCTGCGGATATGTAGGTAGCAGTAACGAGTAACAACTTAGTTTAAGATAACAATGCTGAAAGGGATTAGGGAAAAAGATGACAGCGGGTTGTGGCGTGGAATTATATTAGGTATAAGATAAATTACACCATGTTAGGTAAAGGAAAATGTATAATTTTTAGGTAAGCTCGTAGTTTTCTACAGATATTTAAATTTCGTTGACAAGAGATGTCTACATTTTTGGTAACATGGCTCTGAAATTCATACTTGTTATAGTCCGATATACATTTTTTTATTTTACGATGGGTTTGCTCTTGACTCTAGTCTAGGTCAGAGGTGACAGAGACAAAGTCGACGATGGAGTGAGCTTACCCAGAAGAAGCCTGTTCACTCTCACTTTGAATTCATTAGGCTTGTATGCGTTCGGAAACTCAGACGCAGGCAGAGAGTTCCACTCCTTTGCTGTGCGCATTATAAAAGACGTTTGAAAACGCTTAGTGCAAGTTGGTGGAATATGAACTAGGTATGGATGGTAACTTGCAGTGCGTCTAGATGTCCGATGGTAGAAGGGGAATACATAAATATTAAATGAATATCAATTAAAGATTCTTACTTCCAGCAGTTCCTAACTTAAAAACTCTTCAACTCGCAATTTTAAATCAATAAAGTATTAATTTAATTCCCCTGTTAATCTATTTTCCCGCGCAGTCGTAAATCTCCGTGAAATCGACGTATATGCAAAGGCCGTCACTTCCACAAAGCTGTTCGTCCTAACGGCATTACCGATGTAATGGTCTGTACGTTCCACGTAATTATGGACCAGCCTCGCGAGCAGTACTTCCTATGTCTTATAGGGTTGTTAACAGTAATCAATGAATGTAAACTTTTTGATGATAATTGCGTAACACACATAAAATTACAATTGATCGCAATGGGTTTTATTTTGACAGTTCTCCCACGTTCGTTTCGTTATTTACGTTGGTGAGCTGATGAATTTTTCAAACCTATGAAGCAATGGATTAGAAATATCCTTCAAAACTCTCGGATTGCCATTCAAACTGTGTAACGCAAGCGGTGTTGAGCAGTGCTATTTTGTAACCATCACACCGTGAAAACTTAAGTGAAGTGAGCGTGGAGTGAGTTGTCAATAGTGTCAATAGAGATAGGGGCCTTTGGCCCCGTACAGGATTTTGTTTTCATTTTACTTTAGTTTTTATTTTTTTATTAGTGTTACTATGAGTGTGTTTAGTTTATAATGTGAACTTCCTGTATGAGTCCCAATAAATACTCTTTCTTTCAATTCCTAGCATCAATGGGAAGACAGCTCACTTCAAGCTCACTTCACCTAAGTTTTCACGGTGAGATTTTGACAGAATAGCACTACTGTAGTGCTATTCTGTAAAAATCTCACTGTGAACTCGTAGGTGAAGTGAGTTGCCAATAGCATCAATCCCTAGCATATAGTGGAGTGACAGCTCACTTCACCTGAGTTTTCACGTTGAGATTTTTTACAGAATACATCGGCAGGTCTATTCCGTAAAAAAATCTCACCGTGATAGCTTAGGTGAAGTGAGCTGTCAATAGTGTCAATCCCTAGCATCATTCTGTCAAAATCTCACCGTGAAAATATAGGTGAAGTGAGCTTGAAGTGAACTGTCATCCTACCTGACGCTAGGGAGTCTAGAGATTGACAGCTTACTTTGAACTCACTTCACTTACGAATTCATGGTGAGATTTTTACAGAATAGCGCTACAGGTGGAATGACAACTCACTTCATCTAAGTTTTCACGACGTGATTTGTACAGAATTAATTGATATCCTTTTTATTTGGTAACGGAGTGGAAATCCTCACGGATGTCCTCCGCACTGGGTCGGACGGAGGGGTCTGTCAGACTTCCACTGACTAAAACCACCCCGTGTTCCCTCGCACGCTTGCACTGGAGGCTAGGGGGGCTCTTAAGCACTTTTCAACGCAGAACCCGACTGGTGCAGGCCCGCCTCTGCGGGCCCTGTCTGGTCAAGCGTGGGAAGTGAGGTGTTTGACTCCCCCCGCGACGTTTAAGCGGGGCGCGCGTGGAATATTACGTACCACCACCTCGGGTCTTATATATGATAGGGGGCGGGGGACATCCGCCGTCCCTTGTCCCATTTAGGGGGGCCGGAAGAGGGCATTATCTGCCCTTTGGCGACGCCCGGTGCGCCTATTGTGGGCTGGGAGAGCACTTGAAGTCTCCCTCTCCCTTTCCGGTGCCTTCTTCTGCGATATAATAACATCATAAATCATACATCATTCATAATAATATCTTAATGTAACTAAAACTATTAAAATTATAATATATAATTAATTTAAATTAAAAATTCCTTCGCATCGCTGTCGACTAGTAATTTACCCAAGAGCCTGGCAGCATTGCCACTTTGTATGGCAATACTTAGTCTTTGGCCAAGGTAAAACCCAGTTCTTGGGTCACGGGAAGTGTCAACCAGCCATTTGGAGATTTCGTTGAACAAACCATAAGCACCCCGACCCCAAGGCCCGAGGGTTTCAACCCCAAACGGCTCGAAAATATAATATTATATACATCGATTGTTTTATGTTCACAAAAGTCGTGGGCTGAAGCGCAGCGCACATTTAGGCGAGCTAGACCGCGCTGCAAAAATTATCTTGCTTCACTTTCGTGTATTTTGTATGAACTATCGCATACAACAGGCTGGCCGCACCGCACTTTTTTGTATTGAATGCCTGCGGATATAATGTGCTGCTGGAGCACTCACTTTTCATCGTCATCATCAGAAGAGCTTTTGATACCATGTCACTATCAAAATACGTGAATTGGTCGTAAAATCAAGAACAAGATTTATTTATTTATTTATTTGGTACACCAACAGTAGTACATACAAAATATTTAAAAAAAATAACAATAAAATAATAAAAGTACTAGTATGTATGCCTATTATAGGTGTGTAAAATTAAAATATTATTATTAATATTATTATATTATTATTATTTATTTGGCGACAGATACTGATAAGTAATTGAAGTTTATTCCCTGAATTTGAACGGAATAAGTCATAAGAAAATGTTTCGAATATTTATTTATCTTCAGATGTCAAATCTATCTCTCTATAGGAGGTATATAAATAGTGTGAAAGATCACTGTCCTCAGTGATTTTTCGGCTCTCAAACATCGGTATTTAAAAGGGAGGGACTGTCCGGTCCTAACCCCCTTAACCCAATTACTGGGGATGTCAGACGGAGATATTTTCCGGCTTCCAGTTAAGTACCCTGAAATGACTATTGTAGCACAGGTTTTTAGCATATTAAAATGACAACAGCTCAAAATCTAACCGTGAAAATGCAACAATTTTAGAAAAATGCCGGTGTGTATTCAACTTGAACATAAAAAAACCGGCCAAGTGCGTGTCGGACCACGCACAATGAAGGGTTCCGTAATTGGTATGAATTTATCCCAAGAAAAAACTTAACATTGAAGTTGAAAAATATGTTCTTCCATACGGAATGTAACGGAGAACACGTTTTTCAACTGTAAATGTAAGTTGGTCGACTATTACTCGGTAATTTGTAAAGCCTACTTATCTGTGATAGTTTTCCTTTTAACTTCGTTATAGCTGGAATTTTTTCACATATCCAAGTACAAGCATTACGCTGGCAGAAAAAGGATTAGTACTTAAAAACTTAATATTACAAAGGGTCGCTAAATCGAAAAATGGTTTGCCCACAATATTTTTGAACGGCCTATCCAACGATACCCTACACCCTACACCATGGTGTAGACGAGAAAAAAATATCATCCCCACTTTACATGTAGGAGAGGTACCCTAAAAAAATGTTTCTAGATTTTATTTTACCACTTTGTCGGCGTGATTAATATGTTTACCCATGCCAAATTACAGTTTTCTAATGCTAAGGATCTTTGACCTAAGCTGCAGACAGACAGACATACAAGGTGAAACTATAAGTGTTCCTTGTTGACTACGGAACCCTAAAAAATTTAAATATAATGTTTATTGTTATGGTCTAATAATGTAACTAACTCTTTCAATAATAATATTATATATTAAATAATTTATTATAATAGGTTGCGGAAAAAGTTTCTTCGCATTTTTTAAGAAAATTCAAAACATTTTTTGATACGAGTATAGTTTATTTACATTTAACTATAGTACGAGTATGTAGGTACCATTTTGTTCGATAACTTTTTGCCATCTTGTAGGTAGGGACATGATCCCATTGCTATAGAAATTTTGGGACTTCTGATCAAAATACCGCGACAAGTCAAAATCAAAATCAAAATCAAAATATTTTATTTCACATAAACCTACATGGGCACTTATGAAACGTCAGAAGCTAGGTGCACGGTTCGAGTTAGTCGTTTCCTATGGAGAAGAGCCGGCAAGAAACTCCACGGTTACTCTTTTAAAAATAATTGGCTTTACAATATTATTAAATAACAGTGATCATAGGTATGGGAGGACAGTGTAGGCCTTTCAACAATTACCAGGTACTTAACAAAATAGAAAACCGCCAAGAAATCTACACTCTACTAGGCCTACAACGTTCTCACATTCACAAAATATAAAATAATCTAAGTATATAAAATATTAATGACATGATTGCAATTACAACTACAGTAACATATCTGAATAAATATCATGTCCACAAAAGCCACTAATAAAGAATTGGAATTCGATTTGTAGTTAAATAATGTCAAATAATGAAAAGATTATGTCATGTACGTAAAATAAAAAAAATAAAAAAAATTCTAAATAAACATCGTTACTTGGGAGCAGTTAATAGACATTGACATAGTTATGTTGTTTATGAGGTACCAGGGAAGCCACATGTGCAGAAGGAATTATTGCCAAACTTCCTTGTCTTCAACGTAGTCTTTTATCTTATAATATGCTTTTTTGATAAGGACACGTTTGATGTGGGTTTTGAACTTTCCGTCGCTAAGTTCTGTAACCGACTTTGGCAACTTGTTATAAAAGCGGATACTGTTTATAAGAAATGACTTGCTAGTTTTAGTTAATCTGAATTTGGGTATCACAATTTCATGTTTACTACGTGTATTTATATTATGGAAATCGCTTCTTATTTTGAAAAGTCCTAAGTTTTTGCGAACATACAAAATACTTTCTAAGAAATAAGAAGTGGTTTTGGTAGTCCTCTCGTGACATTAACCTGACACTGCCTAAAGAATTCTGAAGAGACCGAAACAGGTGGAAATCTGAAGGTGCAAGGTCAGGACTATACGACGGATGCATTAACACCTCCCAGTCAAACTCTTTTAATTTTTGCTGAGTGGCTAAAGATGTGTGAGGTCTAACGTTATCATGATGAAAAACCACACCCATTCTGTTGATTAATTCCGGCCGCTTTCTCTCAACTTCTTGCTTTAATCTCATCAGTTGTTTGCAGTAGAGTTCAGAATCGATGGTCCTGCCTGGTGGTAACAGCTCATAATGAATAATGCCCTTCCGATCCCACCACACACACAGCATCACCTTGTTGCGAGTTAACCCGGGTTTCGCCACAGTCTGTGAAGCCTGACCGGCCTTTGGCCACGACCTTTTTCGCACGTTCTTGTCGTACGTGATCCACTTTTCATCACCAGTTATCAGCTTCTTCAAAAATGGTTCGGTTTCATTATGTCGTAATAAAGAATCACAAATGAGTACACGGTTCATTAGGTTTCTTTCAGTGAGCTCGTGAGGTACCCAAATATCGAGCTTTTTTGTGTACCCAGTTTTTTTCAAATGTGCCAAAACTGTTTTGTGGTCAATTCCCAGCTCTTCAGCTACGTCGTAACTACTGATATCTTGCTCCATTTTTTCAAAAATGGCATCCATTTTATCCGTAATAGGGCGACCAGAGCGACATGCATCTTTGACATCAAAATTTCTGGATTGAAAACGCTTAAACCAAATTTGTGCTACTCTCACAGACACTGCACTAGGTCCATAAACATCGCAAATTTTTTTCGCGGCTTGCGTTGCATTTTTACCTTTTTGTAGATTTTTTTTTAAATGTATCGAATTTCTTCATTAAATTCACTCATCTTGACAGTACGAAAAACTAATGAAAATCACACATTTTACTGATTTGAATTTGGAATTATGTTCTTTAAAATGTAAACTTTCAATGATACCAAAACCAGCCAGATACAAATAGTATAGCCAAAGAGATCTTATTACAAGTTCGTACATACTATAATGCGAAAAGACTTTTTCCCCAACCTAATATAATACAAAAATTATGTAACTCGCTCTCTTTGATAACAAAATACTTACTACATTTACCTAGAACACAAGTTAAATACGGCTTCATTTCGCTCCCAGAGTTTCAGAAACAGACTATATTGAAAACTCCCTCAAACTTTACCCACCGGCCACGACGCTTCCGTCGTATGGCACCCCTAAGTGCACAACTATAGGGTACTACAGGTATAACGGTACTTTAAGTACCATTACATATATAGGTACCTAAAGCACGTATACGTAATTAAATTGAAGCCAGCTTAGTTGTCGGTTTGAATAAGATTAGGCTTGCTTTGTAAGGGTTGCCACGAATGAAGGTTTTAGTCTTTTAAAAAGGGTTGGTGGAATGAAATTGGGTTTATTGGTATTCCCTTGAGTTTTATTTGAGTGTTACATTGAAAGGTGTTGGTGGCTAATATTGAATTAAACTAAGACTACGTTGTATTCATGAAAAACCATTTTCACGTAAGAAACGTAACTTTTTAGGGTTTCGCAGTAAACAAGGAACCCTTATAGTTTCGCCATGTCTGTCTGTCTGTCTGTCTGTCCGCGGCTTAGCTCAGAGAATCTTAGTACTAGAATGCTGTAATTTGGTATGGGTATACATATATTAATCACGCCCACAAAGCAGTAAAATAAAATCTTGAAAAAATAAAAATATTTAGGGTACCTCTCGTATACGTAAAGTGGATATGATATTTTTGTGTGGGGTATTGTTGAATAGGCCGTTGAAAAATATTTGTGAAAACCATTTTTCGATTCAGGGATCCGTTTGCGTTAGAGTCAAGTATACCCCCCTGCTAGCTAAATGGTTGTATTTGGATACGTGAAAAAATTCACAGCAGTGGTATATATAACGAAGTTAAAAGGAAAACCATCACAGCTAAGTAAAATTTTAATTGTTACCGAGTAATAGTCAACTAACTTACATTTACGTATGTTAAGTTTGTTCTTAGGATAAATTCATCCCAACTACGGAACCTTGTGCGTGGTCCGACACGCACTTGTCCATTTTTTTTAAAATATATTATTAAAGATACTTCTATAATAATATATTTTCAGACATATTTGTCTGGACATTGGATTCAAACTCAAACTCAAACTCAAATCATTTATTTCAATTAAACCATTTACAGGCACTTTTGAATTGTCAAGCAGTCGGTCAGTAAGAAAAATTAAGCTACATTCCCATTCCAAAGCGTAGGTACCTATGGAGAAGAACGGGCAAGAAACTCCATGGACACTCTTTTAAATTAAATTGTTACAAAAGTATTCGGTTACATCTATAATGTTGCATTTATAACTAAAAGTGAGAACGATGTAAAAATAAAAATAATAAAAACTTACACGTTAAAAGCGTCAAGCGTAGGTACAACAAATAGAAACAAAATAAAATAAAATAACCCGTGGCAGCTAAGAGATGACCAGTCCCAACTGACGGCGCCCGTTCACGAACATGACGCATGGATTAGCACCATTCAGCTCAACCATTTTGAAGGGAGCTAAATGATCCAACACACACGCCACCATCAGCGAAACCTTTAAGTGAGCATGACATACTCTCAACCGCCAGGGCACATTCAAGTCAATGAAAGACATATTACCCGGTCAATGGTAGCTCTATAGTACATAGGACTCACACCTGTGCTATGCATTTATATAATATGATTGTTCTTATAAGTCCGACAAGATTTTAATACAACTTTGAATAACGCTACATTTGCTAGTTTACCTCGTAACATAGCTTTGCTAAGGCGACTTGTGTGTAATATTATTATCAGAATGTTCTACACTAGTTTGTGATGCAAATTGACGAAGGACGTTACACTGACATATACACCGGGTGCAACAACGCCATAAGTAATAAATGACGTTTTTTTCAGGAGATCGATTTAGAAGTTATTGTTTTATTAAAATGAAATGTATTCGATGACCAAAATATTGGCTATACTCTATACAGGAAAAGTTTTTAATCAGTGCGCAAATTTTGACAAATTAAACTTAAACGGGTTTTATTAACCACCTATTTCTTATTTTGATAAGTCTTAGTAAAAAAAAATAAGTTATCGTTAACGAAAGATGTTTATTTTGAAACTAGATTACTGGATACACGCCGCGCGACGGCGCGCGGCGGGCGCGTGCAGTGAAGCGGAACGCAATTGTAGGTACTTATCAGCTGTGTGCCCGCGCAATTCGCCGATGTAGGTATTTAAGCAGGTTATTAATCGCAATTTTAATATTTTTTTAACTAAAAACAAAGTACAGAACAAATAATGGAAATGTACAGATCCACCAAAAAAATTTTGCGGACTGTTTAAAAACTTATCCTGTATTTAAAAATTAAGATTATTTCAGAAATGTAAATGTAAAGTGGTAAATTTTTATTGTTTTTGCGCAGAAAGTTAAATTAAATGTGGAACTTGTCTGTATTATAACGTCATAAAGGCGGAACTAAAAAAAAAACCGGCCAAGTGCGTGTCGGACCACGCACAATGAAGGGTTCCGTAGTTGGCATGAATCCAAATCCCAAGAACAAACTTAATATTGTAGTTGAAAAACAAGTTTTTCCTTACATTCCAACTGCAAATGTAAGTTGGTACGCACAATATTGAGAGGATTACCATGTTATTTTAGGATTATAGACTTCTTATAGATTTTGCGGTAATCTTTAAGTAAAGAACTATATAATGTATTTTTTTTTTTCAGAATTTTGGATTCTGAAGTTTCGGAGATGGGGGGTCATTTTTCATCTATTTTCTTAAATAACTTTAATAGTATTCATTTTAAACTTATAAATAATTGAAATTCTTACAATAAGCCATTTGATATGTCACACAGTGCAATTTGCACAACTTTTATTTCTTCTAATTTGCCCCACAAAAGTTGGCCTCATATTCAAAATTAATTTATTAATGTTACACATACATTCACTCGTGTAGTGGTCCTCCTATAAGAGTTCCGTTTTTTCCTTTTGAGGTACGGAATCCTAAAAATCAACTCTAAATTTATAAAATATCACTTGAACAGACTTTTTCAGTGGGTAATCAACATTGTTATTAAAATAAATGGCATATTGAAGTCTAACAAAATTATGAAATAATCAGACTTTTATGAGGAACTAATAGGCTAGAATAAAAAATTGCACACGTGTGTTTTTTTACCAAAACATGCGAATAGTACCTAACTGTACTAGTTAAAATAATTCTAGCATTCTTGATGTGTTTTGGCATGGTACTTAGTACCTAAATACTTTTACGTCACACCTGGCCATAATGTGAGTAAAACTCGCATTGTGGCCAGGTGAAGACGTAAAATTGTGTACTCACCACGGGCAGTAAAAAAGAAAGCCATCTATCGCATATTTACAACCCTCGCCTGTGGCTCGGGTCACAAATACCTGCGATTTCGGGCTTTCTTTTTTTTACAACCCTTAGTAAGTAATGTACTATTACATTAAACAATACGCAAAGACGGCACTGTTAACTTGTGTCATTTTTGCCTCAAAATTGTATGAAATATATTTGTCATAATTACCTTTATGAAATTGTTGCTCCTTCAAATTTACAAAAACACGCCACAACCACAACGACTTTTACGGTCTCAGTGGGTCATTAAGTTACATTTATGACATTGCTGCACCGAATGTAGACGCATGTTTGTCATTATGTGATCAAGAACTCATTTTACCAATTTTAGCATTTATGACGTGTGCACACCGCGTGCATTTCTGATTCTGATTTAATTAACTTCATAGATGACTGTGGCTGAACTGAATAAGGATATCAATCTCACGCAATGCACCAAAATGTTCAAAGAGAAGGGCCTACCTAATTTATTGTGTTTATATGTATTACCCACCCATAACTTTTTACAGAGTAGTCCGATTATGATGATTCTTTTGTTATTGGAAAGGGTTAAACCTCAAAGTTCGTCTGGGAGTTTGAGTACTTTATTCAGCCTACCCAAATAGCCTTTCTTTGGTATTGTTCATTAAGTCGTTAAGCTCCTCAAGTTCTGAGTTGAGCTACACGTTTACTGACAAATGCTTGCACTGACTTTGTTACTGACTTGTTTATCCCTCTAAAGACCATTCCAAACACTAATCTACATGGTCCTCACATGATCTGACCATGATTATGTCTTGACTTTGATCCCTGAGTTTGTTTCGCCATTTTTTCTCAGGGGTAGTCAGATAGTAGTCAAATGTCGACTCCATCTAGCTTATTTTTTTTTATATGATGTGTAAAGTGATTCTCATATTCTTTTTACAGAATCATCAATTTCATTTAATTTAATTTCAGTTCATTTGGTGCCGTTGATAATTAAAAAATGAAATCCACCCCTAAGGGTACGAACTGAGTGCACGCTCGACTCTCGGTCCGGCGGGGCGGCGCGTGCGGCGTTCATGTTAAACACATACAATCCCTCGCGAGTGTCCTGAGTGGTGGCGAGCGGCGTGCCGAACAATCTTTCGCCGATTGCACGCGACGCAAAACGCTCTGCCGCGCCGCAAGCCTTTTCATTCAGGCCGTACACTAAGGGTAGAAAAATAGGGGAAGAGTGATTTTTAACCTACTGAATTTTCACTTGGAAACCGATTCTGAAGGAAAGAAAAGAAAGAGAGAAAATACGTTTATGTGTGGTAAAAACGAGGCAAAAAAAGAACAAAAAAAAAATACTAGTTGGGTGAACATATGTTGGTAAACGGCCATCGCTCAGCATAATGCTGCGACCCTATGCGAGACAGAGTCCCAGCGCTGGTTTCCAGCGACAGCCGGCGTAGACGTCATGACGTCGAACGGTACAACATACAATGAGATATTAATAAGTAATAAAAAAATAAACTAATTTACAATCATCATCATCATCATCATCACTGCTGGACATAGGCCTTCCCCAATTGGGGGGTTTGCCATACTCGCCACGCTTGTCAGGCGGGTTGGCGATCGCAGTATGATGTTAAAAATGCATACAGAACTCTGCTGCCCTTTCATTCATTCCATTAAATGAAAAATTACATGAATTCTGTTGAAAGGCACACAAATGTCGTTCTGATGATACTACAACGATCTGATGATGGAGACGGAAGCCAGCAGGAGAGCACCTCAACACACAGCAGCTGCTACATCGTGTTTAGGCTTATTTTATCTATCTCTTCTAGCTGGAGTATGACTTTCATCGAGGGTTTCATGGTGGAGACGGACGGCTGTCGAGGGCAGTTCCTATTTTAAAAGGAAACTGAAAAGCTAAAAATAAATATAAAAACATTAAACCAAATTACTTAGTGTCTGAGTCGGTGCAAACAAACAATGATCGAAGAATAAATCAAGCTGCCATCATTATACTTGGCACCTTTTTCTTTGTTTGGCGCCGATACCGACTCAAAACTAGTGATTTACATTAATTAAGGTAGAGTAAAAGTTTTTTTTAAATATATTTTTGCTTCTCAGTTTCTTTTCTGTCGGCAATTTTTTTTGTGAGAAAGTTTTTTTTTTGCCATCGTAACACAAACGACAGCTCTTTTGAAGAATTTACAAACCTTATTAAAATCTTGTTATTAAATAAAATATGAATTTTCATTTCCTAAATCTCACCAATACGCTATATAACTAATAACGTTGCTGTTCGTCTCGCAGTCTTTCAGACAACTCTTACAGTCCTTATTAGTACAATTTAATATTAATATTATAACACTACTTAACAATTTATAATTTGCAATTACATTACACTACAGACTAGGTTTATGTAACAAATGAGATCAATTTAAAACCTGTAGGTATCGCACAGATTTGGATACGCTTATGTTTAAAAGAATATTTTCATTCTGTCCGGTAATAAATTTAATAGTAATGTGAAATATGAATTATATTGGATCAAAAAGATCATAGAGAAAATGTAGAGAAAATTTGTAAATTTTGTGAATTTATTTTATATCACATGGCTGGCAATTAAATTGATTCTAGTTGCTAAACTAGATTTGTAAAATTTGACGTTCAAATTTATGTGCCTTTTTTAAATAAATGCTTTGACTTTGACTTATATACTCGTATATCTAATGATTTGTACAACTGATTAGATTCGAATAATTTAAATTTCGATATCTTCTTCTACTTAGGTTTATTTAAATTTAACGAGCAGCGTTTTATTAAAAAAAAAAAATGATAGAAACTCTTACCTCAATTGACTTCTGACTCTGACCCTTTAACAAGCAAAGTTCATAGATGAAGCCCATGCGCCTAAAGGGAATATTGTAATACAGAAAAGTAAGATTACTTTTGGATTCTTTTTGCAGAAATGAGGCTCGAAGCTGCGGAGAAAAAGTCAGCAAAAGTTTAGCCGCTTATACGAAGTTAATGTTAATCGTTGTACCGAAGAAATTAGGAGCACTTGTCCTTTAGTTTTATCTCGAGAACGACAGAATTACTTTTGATGTGGTTTTCTCTGAGATAAACTTGTTATTCGCTGGGGTAATGAACGAATGACTCATTTCTTGTTCGCATTGCTAACTCCTAACATCTAGGTAATTTGGTAGGTATGAACTGATCAGATTTTTTTTTTGTGAACAGAAAATAAAATGTTTGTCTTGTAGATTAACTTAGATATTTCCTGAAATTACTAGAGTATTTTCAGTCTTTTGAAGCACCAAATGTTTGAAGGTTTTTCACGTAAGATTTTCTGAAGTGTCTCTTGATTAAAGTTAAAGTGGCAGCTCTTAGCAAACATGTAGGCTGCGGTATGATAGGATAAATGTATACAGAGTTTATATTGAAACGAATGAAATGATAATTAAACTGCTAAATCACTGACAATTCTTCCCAATGGCGAATTAAACGAATTTATTTGACCCTTTACCGTTTAATCGAGTGCCGGCGCCTTTTATCGGACAGAAATATAGCCGCAGGTGGGAATCTCAAGCGTTTCTTTTATATAAATTGTTTTAATTTGAAGCCATTCAAGAAACGGGCAATTTAAAAGGCAATTTCGTTTGAATTGAGCTTTTTCTTTTAATTCAAGTATCGTGCAATAGAAAAAGGAGCTTTTCCCGTAACTGTAACTTTACAAAGATGTTTTGATCAAAACATCTTTGAAAAGTTTTGTAAAATTGCAAAGTTTAAAAAAGGACATAAAAGTCATTTTATCCAAGGCATAATATTTTTTTCACTTCAGTAGCTCAAACATGTAGGTTTTGCTGCCTGAAATCAGTAAGCAAAATGCGATTTTGCTCACTGAGTGAGACAAAGTAACTTTTTTTTTTTCAGAAAGCCGCGAATTTCTTATTCAGCCTTGGGTTGATCATACAATTCGAATCATTCACACTCTCTTTCCCGCCATTAGAAAGTAAGAGAGACAAAGACCAGCCCTTTCGAAGTACCGATTTTGAATTCGACCTCAAAGACAAACACGTTCGGAATTTTGTACTAACTAAAGAAATTTTGCAAAAAGATAATTATGTCTTGTAATGTAATTTATTGAATTTTTAACGAAAATAAGTATTTACTGCAAATAAAACTGATATTTAACCTGTAAATATTTATTATCTCCTAAAGTGTTCTCGCGGTTTGTTCCCACTAGTTCTACTGAACAGTTCTACGGTAGTAGTAATGGGAATTTTTTTCTCACTAGTACTACGATATTAGGTATAACAAAATAGTAGAACTATTGGGATTTTCTATTCCCTCTATTCCCACTAGTTCTACGGAACAGTTCCACGGTAGAACTAATGGGAGTTTTTGTTTTGTTCTCACTAGTACTACGATATACTATATTACAAAATAGTACAACTAGTGGGAGTCTCTATTTCCCATTTGTTCTACCTGTTCCATCGTTAGAACTAATAGGATATCGCTGCTGAAGTGAAAATTTATGTGTGTTACACGAGAGCAAAGTTTTTTGCATCTCGTGCCTTTGAATCCCTCACCACACTCAGGATTCAACTTTAGAAACACTCGCTACGCTCGTGATTCAATCGTTGAATCCTTTGCTTGCTCAGGATTCAAAATCCGCACTCGCAGCAAAAAACAACTTTGCTCTCTTGTTGCACAAATAACTATTTTTTTTTGTTTTTCCTTTGACATCTATGATTATTTTTTCATTATTTTATTTTTTGAATTTGTTTAAAGTTAATTTGTATTATTATTTTTATGATTGTATTTTGATTTATTTTAATGTTTTCGTTCTTGTCAAACTTAATATAACTAAAAACTAATATATAATAAGATAGATATTAAGTGAATGATGTGGTCTGCTATAATTGGAGGCGCACACTTGTATTTCTCCCTGTTTATGCTAACATGCATGTAATTGTGTAGCCTATGTTGGCGATCCAAAGATAAATAAATAAATAAATTATCCGGGGTAAAATATTCAAAGAAATTGATAAATAACCTGAGTGCTTATTTGCAGCTGAAGTTCTAAAACCTACGAGTATTTCTACTAATTCAGGAGCTCGCTACGTTTGATTGAATTAGTTTCTTAGTTTATCCTTTTTTAGATGACAGCGAAGTTTTAGTGAGTTGTTCGTACTTAATGTATCATGAATTTTTACGATATTGTCATTCTTTTCAAGACTTTTCATGTCCTTGGGCAACTTTATTTATAAATCTGAAGGTTCCATGTTTGCGAGTAATATAGTCCGATGAAGTAACAAGAAGAACTTTGAAATGATTTCATTTCTTTTACTAAAATATAATACAGCGATACTTTCAGACTTTTTCGCTTCGACCTCGAAAACTTGGAATAGAATGTTACGTGACCAAAATAACGGCCGAAAATATTGAACGCCTTTGCCCCTAGAATCGTTTATTTATATAAAAGTTAAAGAAAATGTCTATAAAAAGAATTTATTTGATTCTTTTTAAAAGCTTTTTTTACCCTGGAAATATTTCAGTTATTTTAAAACTCCTTGCTATGCTATGTCCAAAATGTTTGAATGAACGATTTGAGTTTTAAAAATCTTGTAAAAAGCGTAAGCTGACACGGCAGATTTCGAATAAACCTAACCAAAAGTACTTAAAACTGATCGTAAACGCAAAATGATGGTCCTAAATTCGTTAACAGCGTTGTGTAGTAAGCGAAATAAGTAATTTTAAGGAGAGAGAGAGAGAGAGTGATTAAATGTTTAATCTCCTTAAGTTTCTGTGTCTTCCTTTCAATTATTCATGCCGTGTTCCGAATTTAGAATATTTCGTGAAGGAGATTGTTCCATAAAGTAGGATTAAGGTATTGGATTATATTGAAGAGTTTGCTGTTTTGAATTATGAAGATGGTTCTGTTCCGAAATGAAAAAAAACCGTGTCCTAGCCTTTTTTTTTTGTTATCTTTGTTTTATGTTATACATTTTTGGCCTATTATATAATTAAGTATGTAAAGTAACCTGACTTTTATATAGCTTTGCCGTTTTGTTTGTTAACGCATTTGCTGCCCAGTTCAAAAATATTTTTTTCTTGTAAGCCATATTGTTTGGCAAATTTACATACTTAGATTTGGTGTCGCTAGTCGGGTCCTGGGCATGAACAGAAGTCATCTATAGCGACTGCTCGAATACGGGTTGTAGGCACACGAACGAATTATTTTTCGACCACAAATGCTGGGTGCTTGGCATCGAAAAGGCAACCTCATCAGGATAAAACTACAATTGAATAGTATGTATTTATTAAAACTTTATGCACAATAAAAAAATACTGTACAAAGGCGGACTTAATGTATTAGTATTTACTTTTTTAAATCGTTTATCACTTTGAATATTTACCCGTTCAGCTATGAATGTATGTACAAGGAAACGCTTTTCTAGTTACCTCACGAAATCAGCAAACAATACATAACGTCGATCGAAGCACCCCACTTAAGGCTGGAACCAAGTTCAAACAGCAACTAATCTCCGTAGATAGTACAGCCGAGTTTTACCCGCAATCAATTCACTGAACTCGGCTAACTCTAAATAATAAATAATTTTCGAAACTGCCGGTGTCAGTAGATAATCACAAAACCAGAATAAGGGCCCTGTATAGGGTAAGGTGGTGCAAGAGTGCGCAATTTTTAAATGAGGCTTTGTATTAAAAAGATTATTATAGTCAATGAAATTAACTTAATTTATTTTAAATCTCTATATATTTTAGAACAAATCAACGTAAAGTTAAACAAGTTATTGCTATAATTTTAGGAATAAGTAACACATTAAAAAAATAAGAGAAATGCGTACTCTTATACAACCGGTCGTATAAGAGTGCGCACTAAGGTGTATAAAAGTGCGTATTTTAATTATGAGCGCATATGTCACACTTAAAGAGACCTTGGCCAAGATAGGTGGTACAATTCTCGTGCTACCATTCTTTGTAGTCTGAAAACTCCATCCAATCTTCTATTATAGGCTCTTTGTATATTTCCTGGCAGTCAATACAGCACCAGTTCTTCTTTTTTGGTTCTTGACCTATTTTTCGAACGTTTTGACGTTTGCTTGGATTCGATTTTTGAGGTCCTTCAGGGTCTATTTTAAATGTTGGCTTCTTTTTCATGTTAATTTGCATTTCTACTTCAATTTTGTATGGTGAACTGCTAATTATGTCAGATTTTTTATGTTTTCTGTTCGAATTTTTTCTAGCCTGAGCTTTGGGAACGGGGCATCTTTTATTGTTTTAAAAACAGAATCGTCAATAGAAGTTCCTGGAGTAGGAGAGGATATCGCATATGCAAAAGGATTTTCTGTTGCGCTAGATAAATTCTGCGTTGATGACTCGGGTGCCGTAAAATTATTTTGAACTGAAAATAAGTAATAAAGCTTTAAAGTAGGTAATCTAACCAACATTATTGAAATACTAAATATCTGAAGTGTATAAGAGTGCGCGCGCACTCTTACACGAATCGGCCTAACACGGGATGACGTGTCTCTAGCGACATCGCTTGAACAAGATCGTCATTTTCTCTTTATAACTTTTTGAACGGACACCAAGCTTTGTACAAAAAAAGTTTTGATTAATGTTTCCTGGATAATTTTCGAACTGTATTCAATGGAAAACACAAGAAAATTATATGAAGAGAATTAAAAATCTATTGGCTTACCTAAAATCCACGTAAATAGTCTTACACAAATTATTATTCGAGAGCACAACGGCGTTCACTTCATCACCAAAATACGACTGAAGTTAGTTATAAATGTCACGTAGATGCGCACTCTTACCGACCACGCAATCTTGCACCACCTTACCCTAATTCCGGTTACAATCCTACAATTTTGTAAAAAAGTGACAAAGTTGTTAAGTTTTACTACATGTGCTGTTAAAGAAACAATTACAATTATCACAACGTTATACGCTGTTTAATTAACATTATGTAGAAAACGTCTGTCGATTTAGATGACGATATTGTATTTACAAATACATATGTAGTTGTAAGTTACATTTTACAGAATTTACGGTCGAGGCACAAAATTGTAAAGTTTTGACACATCGTGAGATCACCTGTCGGAATTATACTACAAGTTACAAAATATGTTAACTTGTAATTGCAAATATGTGTTCAATAAAGCAGTTTTACCTACAAAAATATGTAAAGTGACACCGTTAAAGAGAAAATGTTTATCAAACAGAATTATGTAAAATTGTAGGTGCAGTTTTGTAAATTTTCCACCATGACAAATTTGTAACTTGTAATTTTCATTAAACAGAAACTTGTAGAATTGTAGCCTGTCATTTAAAATTTACAGTTTACAATTTGTAAGGTTTATTAAGACTGCACCGAGTGCACAGTGGCGCCCTCATCGTTATTTCGGTGATTTATTTTATTTTAGAATGAAAATGCAGAAAATAAGCTCGTCAAGTTGTGCTTCACAAGACTATACGTTATTATTACTACAAACAGTAGTTTTAAATTGTTATGTCTTATTGTTATCATTAAAACGGAGCTTTGTGGCCACTATTTTCCGTATGATGAGGCGCCACAGGCTGGCCTCTTATTGCATGAAAACTCCGTAAGTATTACGTTAGGACAACTCAAAGTCAAAGTGTTAACCACCGAAATGAGGCCTACTGTCTTACTTCAAAATATAATGGCGGTCGCTGAAAGTTCGCGCCGTAACCAAGAGGTAAGATGAGGCAAGAACAACAAAGCTTAAGCCGATAGGATTAGGTTAGATTTCAACATGTATGTATACCTGTAGGAGTGTAGGTAGTTGTGTTGAGTTAGGAGATGAACAGTATAGGAGCGGATTCTATGTTCTATGTTAGAGAATTTGGTTTTTCGCACTAAATCCTTCAGGTGGACCATTGTTCGTGGACCATGATGGCCGTCGGTGGTTGTGGGTGGCCCATCTCCAGAAGTTGATGTTGATAGGAATGGATATTATCGCCAATTTTAAAAAGCAAAAGATTTATTCCTATTTATTGGTGCATGAAAGTCGTACCTACCTACTTGGTTTCGTCTCGATGTTTATTCTGAACAGGTTTTGGTAAACAATTATAAAAACAATAAACAACGAGCTACGATGACACAGACAGACACACAGATATACACGTTAAACTTATAACACCCCACCGTTTCTGTCGGGGGTTAAAAATAAGCTGTTGTATCCTCAATAACAGTGTATAGAAACTTAATTGCTCAAGTTGTTTCCAAAAATTATAGTATTTTACATATTGAGCCATCGGAAACGTTAAAAGACTTTTTTACTACTACGGTACTATCATTTCAGCCGAAAGACCTAGGCCTCCCCCAAGCACCGCCACTTTGACCGGTTCTATGCATCCGGCATCCAATCCGGGCGGTACCAATTTGTACCAATTTGGTATGGTATGGCGGATTCCTGCGGCTTTCACACGGTCATCGGTCCACCTTGTGGAGGCCTTCCAATGCTACGTCTTCCGGTACGCGGTCGCCACTCCAAAAACTTGAAAGCTACGGTACTATAATTTGAAGAAATAATTTGAATTGTGCAACTATTTATTGAATGCCATGTAAAACACAATTTTATTTCGATTTTCAACTATTTTATGTCCCAACTTACCAAAGAAGGTCAAAATCAAAATAGCAAGCTAGTTTCAACTTAGTTCCTGTAACATAACTTGTTGTTATGGTATAAGTTTGAGCTATAGTCGGTAATACCTTAACGTGTTCCAAGTTAAACTTTGATTCAAGGTGGTCTGTAGTTGGCTTACTTTAACGTTTATTGGCGCATGCCAACAGATATAGTTGTACAACTTTATTGCGGCTCAGTCACGAAAAACTAGTCATAAAGGTCGTAGCACACATATCAACTCGGAAAGGGATCGTCACCGTATCGCCTTTCGCCTCGCCGTCAAAAAGGCGTCAACCTAACGTAAGCACGTAACCAAAGTGGACCAGCAGCTCCGATACGTCGACTCGGCTACAGCTAGGCGACGCCACGCTTACGGCTCGCTGACCGTTGCTGGTTGACCTGGCTGGCACCAAATCAGTTTGAATCCGAACGCGGGAGAGGTGAGAGGGACAAGGGCGGACGAAGAGACGCAAGTGCGGCGACGGAGAGGCGTAAGCGCGGGGAGGACGAGCCGTAAGCACGGGGACCGCTGGTTGACCACGCGCCACACCGCGGTTCGTGAGCTTGTTCTGAGGCGAATCGTTTACGTTACGATTCCGATTAGTGTGGTTTTCAGTAGGGAGTTTCATGCAAAGAATACTAAAAGGCTTGAGTTGATACGGTTACGATCCGTTTCCGAGTTGATATGTGTGCTATGACCTTTAGAAGTCTAAATATATCATGCAACTAGCGCTGGCCGCGGCTTCGCCCGCGTTGCTTTTTTCAAAATAATTCGTATAACATCAGCTATCTGCCAGTGAATATAACTAGTGTAGTAAGTAGTGCATATATAAAAAAGTAAGTATATATTATAGTAAATACGTATGTATGTCTATTATATGTTTCTAACCTATTTATGTACTTATAGAGGTAAGAGGAACAGGATGTAAAGTTCACTCATACTCTATGGAAAAGGTAGGATCCTCCGACCAGACGGGTGTTGTGTCTGGTGGGCAACTGCGCAACGGTTGATGTCGGGATGTTGTATATATGCTAGTCGCGCGGTAAACTCTGATTGCGCGATGCAGAATTTGTGACGTCAGGTCTTTGATGCATAGTTCGCATGTGGCATTGTTGATACCGCCACATTTCTCCCCTCCGGAGACCGGACGTCGATAGTGGACTGAGTCAGTGCATATTATCATGCTGATCTCGGTGAGTCGGAACTTCTTCTTCTTCGGAGTTTCCCCAGTAAGTCGGAGTGGTGCTGCGATATGCTCCAGTGAGTCGGATGTGGCACAGCACCGGGTTGAGGGTGACTGCTGGCGTCAACCAGGAGAGGGTTTAAGGGCTCTGCTTGTGGACCGGCCGAAAGTGCAGTGTGATGTGCCGAGGTTGCTGATGAGGCTGAGGGTGATGACCAGGTATGCGCGTTCGCTGCTTGCTGGTGGTCAGGATACCCGTTAAAGCCGTGAGAGCTGGCTGGCTGTGTGACTTGTCGCTCGAAAGTTTGAGGAAGTGATGATGATGACGTCACGCTGAACCAGCTGCTCGAAGCTTGCGCTAATGTCCATGTTCGGGGTCACCAGTATAGAGGTATGACGAACAGGGTGTAATGTTCACTCATCCTCCATTGAATAGGGAGGATCCTCCGATCAGACGTTTGCTTGTGTACCTATTTTTATAATTATGTTATCTTTTTATTATCTCTTCTAAAACAGAGTACCTGCCATCTTATCTCTTCACCACACTTGGTTGACTGGTAGAGAATGCCTAAGGCATTAAGTCCGCCTTCGAACTTTATTGTGTGCGAGAAGTTTAAATAAATAATAAATACTAGCTTTTGCCCGCGGCTCCGCCCGCGTAGATGTCGGTTATCGCGTAAAAAAGTAGCCTGTGTCCGTCTCCATATCCTAGGCTACATCTCTGCCAAATTTCATGACGATCGGTTCAGCGGTTTAGGCGTGAAAACGTAACATACAGACAGACAGACAGACAGACAGAGTTACTTTCACATTTATAATATTAGTATGGATTTATGAAACCGCATGCTTTTTTTATTATTTATCTTTGCCCCCACTGGGTATCGAATTCCGGACCTCTGGGTCTGAGACAGGTGGTCTTACAAGTCTAGGCCACAAAGATGGTTAAAATCTTGGTCAACTCTAAAATCTGTCGAATAAACCTCTTATTTCCTTACATTATAGATACACATAGATTTAAGGGTTTATGGTCAGAGTGTGCTTCGTAGACGAATTGAAAGTTAGACACTTTCAATTCGTCTACGAAGCAACTAAAATTAAAATTAATGTCTACACAGCAAATTGCCTAAGATGTAAATCGAGATCAAAATGTTTAACAAGCAAAATGCCTAAAATGCAATAATTTCTAAGTTGTGAAGATGGTTGAAATAAACTCACACTAGGACCTTGAACTGTAGGTTAGGTTAGGTTAGAACTGTGACCCCCCCGGTGGGTTCCCGCATTGTCGAGGCGGGGGGGCTCAGTAGCCGTGGCTTGGAGGGCCACGGTGAAGCTAAGAGGAACCCGAGGAGGGGGCCGCTCGTCAGGGCTTTTGCGGCTAAGCCGATGACGTAGCGGCCGTAGGTTGCGGTGCCGCTTTGGCGACATCGCAACTGAGGCGGGCCGCGATGTCGAATGGGCGGCATCGCGGCTGAGTGTGGGAGGCCGCGGCGGGAGAGGAGTGCCGGTATTGCGGTGAGCCGTTCTCCCTACCTTCCGCGGCCTTGACGGGGTCGCCACCGTTGAATAGCGGACGCGGTGGGGCCGCAGAGGAAGAGGAGTGTCGGTATTGCGTTGGCCGCTCTCCCTATCCTCTGCGGCCGAAAAGTGGTAGGCGGCGGGGCCACTAACCTGACCCGTCGCGGGGGGACCAGGGGCGCCTGGACGCGGGGTCGTCTGGCGTGAGGTCCCAGGTGGAGGCCAGCAGGCAACGGGTGCGGGGGCACCCTTGCCTGTATTGCACAGGCCTCCACCAGTGTCGGACGGGAATGGCCAGGTGTTCCCGGTCATTCCCATTTCGCCTCCAGGCTGAGGGGCATGCGGGGCCCGCCAGCTAGGCGGGTATGCGCCGGGAGGGTTGTGGACGTAAAGGCTGTGCCGGTTTCCCATGACCCTCCCATCAAGGCGATGAGGGAACTCCGCTGAGTTTTAGTGGGTATACTGTCATTTTGGCGGGGAGTCCCACATACCACGTCTCGTCCCCCGACGAGCGGGCATGCGTAATGCATTTCTCAGCGTCAAAAAAAAAAAAAAAAAAAAAAAAAAAAAAAAAAAAAAAAAAAAAAAAAAAAAAAAAGGTTAGAACTGTGACCACACAACGCACGAGCCGAGCGAGCGTAGCAAGCGTGTCGCGGGAGCGGCCGGTGAGTGCCAGAAACGGTACTCCCTTTCTTCTCCTAAAATAATAGACATATTGCAAGGTAGGCATTTTGGTTCTTAGTCAGAATAAGGATTAGTTCAAATACTGTATAGACATATTGCAAGGTAGGCATTGTGCTTCCTAGTCATTATAAGTTTTAGGCAATACTTGGCATAGACGTTTTGATTTCTAGTCAGCATGTTCATAAAGGGATTTAAGCCTTATAATGACGTAATTTTCCTTTAGATTAACTTACAATAAAATTAAACAGTTTGTTAAATGGTCTGTCCAATACGCAACGTTAAAGTAACGCGTATCTACCATTGCACACTGCAGACTGTAGTGACAAGCAATAAACCACGTCACTATGGACGATTGCTCCTTGTGTGTACTATAACTTGTAAGACGCGACGCTCGTAACTCACAGCGTATGCTTTGTTGCAGTCTGTTGCAGTTTATAGATCATCTATTTTGTCCCAGTTCTCGCAATAGCTAAAGGGAGATCTGTCAGAATGTTGGATTTTGGCGCATTCACCTTTAACACGTTGAACGCCGCTTTAAGTTTTCAGTCTTTCTGTTCGAGCCGTGGGGGACACCATGTGTTCGACATAGAATAGTTCCGTTGGGGCCGCGGGGGTACCATATGACCAAGAGTCAGAGGCAATTTTAAGCACCTCTAATGGGCCATCGGGCACAGATATGAAGCTTATATGTATTTGACATGACCCCCACGGCCCTGAAGACAGTTAGATTGTATTGGTTTTTAGTAAAAAATATGACTATAACTTAACAATCGGGCATTTTTAATCTGGCTCCTTTTACTAAACAAGTGACGCCCATATGTTGTCCCCCATGGCGTTTAACTTGTTAAACTGGTTGGGCTCCAACCTAATATGAACCATACATATGACATAACATCACGCCTGTATTCCCCGAAGGGTAAGGCACAACCTGATCCCACCCTCGCCCTTTTACTACCTGACTACCAGATGTACTGCAGGGTTGCATCCACGCCCACGCTTGGTTGATATCCCGTCCATTCGTACTCAGCGCTTCTCCACATTCATTATGCGCACAGTCAAATTGTGGAACTATCTGCCAGCGTCTGTGTTCCCTTATATAACCCGTCTACCTCCTATGCAAGAGTGAACAAGCATCTTCTGGGCACGCTCGTTCCATCATAGACCTCGTCCATCGCTTTCTATTAGGCGAGATCGACGTCAAGAACAGGCCCAATCAGCAATAAAAAATAAAAAAAGGGGTGTAGGTTCCTAAGTATACCCACATTTCAACAGTTATGTTTAAGTCCCATGTAATAAATGGCGAGCTTATTGCTATCAACCGAGCACAAATTCAGCCTCCAGGCTGCTATTGAGAAATTCCAGAATGGAAAAACCCAATAACACTGCCTGACTCGGGAATCGAATCCAGGACCTCATGCTTAGGCAGCTTAGATATGGCCAGTCCCTACTGACGGGGCCCATTCACCAACATGACGCATGGATCAGCACCATTCAGCTCAAGCATTTTTAAGGGAACTTGATGCCTTTATGATCATGCTGACTAGAAATCAAAACGTCTATGCCAAGTATTGCCTAAACCTAAACCTAACCTTATATTGACTAGGAAGCACAATGCCTACCTTTCAATATGACTATACAGTATTTGAACCTTAGTCTGAGAGTGGAAAAAATGTATGTAGGTAAACCCACGAGCAACTTGAAAGTAGCGTTCGCCGGCCGCTGCCGCGGCACCGCTCGCTTCGCACGCTCGGCTCACGCGTGGTTGGTCACAATTCTAACCTAACCTAAACTATTTCACCCAGTTCAAAATGACGAATCATACCTACAATCTGCCGTAGAAATTTTCACTATTTTCTAATTATCTAGTCGCAGGCAGATTGTATGATTCATCATTTTGTTCTCCAGGCAATTTACTACTTAGAAATCATTGCATTTTAGGCATTTTGCTTCTTAAACATTTTGATCTCTACGCGATTTACAGCTTAGGCAATTTGCTGTGTAGACATACATTTTAGGCATTTTGTTTCGTAGACGAATTGAAAGTTAGACACTCTGATCATATAGCACTTAATGATCCAACACACACGCCACCACCAGCGAGACATTTGAGTGAGCAGGACATACTCTCAGCCTTCAGGGCACATTTAAGATAATGAAATACGTATCCAGTAAATGGCAGATTTATAGTAGGTAAGTAAACGAAAATAGATCCACAATCTAATTTTCAATAACCGCCTGTCAAAAGTTAAGTCGTTACACGGAAACCGGTGTCCGTCTGAAATTGGAGCGTTTACCTGAAATCAGTCAGAAGCATTCCCCTGCTTCTGACTGATTTCAGGTAAACGCCCCAACCTGCCGCGATTATTGTGGAGTCCAATCAATTATAACTTTTTCTACAGGATACAAGACAACTGTGTAGGTGAAAACAATCGGAAAGTTTTCTCATTTCCTCTTGCACCTCGCAAGCGGGATTAAATGTTGTGACAGATTCAAGTGAACGGAAGAATATTGGATTTCTTTTTAGGGAGATTGTGTTGTGACAAGTTTTGAGATTTAACAGAGTTATCGTCGGATACAACAAACGGTTCAATAAACAACCGATCTAAATCTCACCGGGAAAACTTAAGGTGACGATTACCGACTTTTACTGATTTTATACTGAAGATACTAAACGAGTAGTGTTAATGATTTGGAAAAAATATATGTTAAATAAGAGCATTTTTTAATAGCTTAATATGAATACCTATTTAAGATTATGTTTATATTACATAGTGAAATTAACTTATAAAGTTATGTCTAGCGCGGTTAAAAAACTGAGAATCACGAAAATACTATCAAGCTTTTTTTTCAGCAGCACTAGCGTCCCGATAATTCAAGAATCGATGGCGTAAATCTCACCAATAACATCGAAAAAAAATGCTATGCTAACCATTTGAAGCCGGAGCGGGTTGCTAGTTAGTCTTTTTATTGCTTTAGTTAAGTGAACATCAAAAGATGTACCTACAATGATGCAACTTGTTACAAGAGAAGCTATTAATGTTAGATGCATTAGACACAACAGAATTGCAGCTTGGAAATGGTCTTGTTACATTGTCTACCGGATGTTTGAACGATCCACGTGTATTCTAGGATAAGGTAGTTTACGAGGTAATCATACAAGTTTTGATATCGTAAAAGCTGTAACAGTATGTAATATTATGTATTATATATATAATACTGTATGGAGCACTCGTTACCCTTGGTCCCGGTGGGTCGATCCATTACTGGGTCCATGGGTAATTTTTATTACCCGTGATTCCATGGCATTAGGGATTGTTCCCAGACTTCTGACTATATCGACGGGTAACGAAGGTTCTGAGAGCCGCGGTGATGAAATAATTTGAGCAAAGTAAAGCGCCTTACAGGGTTTGAACCTACGACTAGCCTAGGTTCGCACGGACGTAAAAATAACGACTATTAAATATCCATGAATGACAGCCGGGGTATGTAAAGATGGTCACCCATCCACGGACCAACCGCGGCAAGCGTAGCTTAACCTGATCGATCGACCCGTGCGGCTGTTATTACATAGCCAAGAACCCCTCAAATAAATAATATCAATTAGAAACAAGGATTTGAAATGGAATACGTCGTTCTTCACAGTTTATCGTCAATATTATTAAAACCTAAAAGCGTTGCATTAGGTCGATGTTGATATGCAAGTCATATTATCAAAAAATACTTACAAATTTTGACATTACCTTTACTTTATATTGGAAAATGAAATGTTCTTAAGATACAACCCTCACCTCTTTTCTCGCATGGCGGATCGATTTCCTCGTAATAGACGAGATAATAGTCCACATCCTCGGACCAACCGGCAAAAGCAGCTTGACTTATTCGATCGACCCGTACGGCTGTTATAACTTAGTACAAGCCCCTTAGTGTCATTAATACCCGGTTTTAATAAAAATCTCTGACCAAATCTGTTTATGAAATTACATAAAGGTGTTATAATAAGAAGACTATAACTAGCTAATACTAAGTATTAAGGTCGAAGATAGAAGTAGAGCGTAAGTAATGTCAATTTGATCCGACCAGCGCCGCCGCGTCGAGTATCTAAGTAATCAATTTGCATCAAGACACTTATAAATTAAGGATGTCAGCCAGTTCCCAGTGTCAAAATAAATTACAAAGTAATTGAAGATCACATAAAATAGGTAGATAAAAATATAACAAAAAAATACAGGAAAGCATGTTAAACATAGGTGGGCACTTACCTACTTTTAATTACTACTAATACTTATAATTACTTATTAATTTAAAAGTTTCTCTTTCAAAAATTCACTGTTTACATTATGTATGAAGTAAAAATCAACGAAAGAATATGATGTGTATGTCGCAGGTAGATTTTTGAATCTGCTGTTTTACAAAACCGCTATACTTGTTTTACAAAACAGTTAGTTATGTAAAACAGCTGAACAGTGTTCAGCTGCAGGCTTAGCGTGTGGCTTTTAGCGATAACACCGCCCATTGTCACCCTTTAACATTTCAACATTTATATCTGTAGTTTTATGGTATACATAATAAAGAGTATTCTATCTATTTTTCTATATCTACTCTACTGTAGAATATATATCGCTTGTCTACCCTTCTCGAAATATCTTCTTCCCGAGTACGAGGACACAACTAGACTCGGGATTCTTCGTAGACTTTTCCATAGCAACGGGATAGTCACTAGTAATGTGTATTACTACACAATTTTACCGTATTTTTGCGTTTCGTTCTTAGACAAATATACCAAGCAAAGTGTTTTGAACGAATCTTTCTTCAATAACAAAATGCAAATGGTCTATTTGTTATGTCATACATTTTGATTTATGGCTGGTGCACGTAAAAATTAAAGTCACCAACTTAAAACTCATTTATGTGTATTGCGTATAATTTATAGCCATTATTTAAATAGAGTACCATTATTATACTATTTTGATGGCGTCACACAAAAAATAAAATCATTTATGATTCTACTGGGTGTTATTGATTGTTGTATTCATTTATGTAAAGTAATATCATTTGATTTTAGATATTTTATATAATTGTATAATCTCCATTTAAAACTGAATGTAGTCAGTGTTTAATGAGAGTATCTTGGCTCATATTAATTTGTTTTGTATTCCCTGTGAATGTATTTATTGAATCAAAGTTAGAAAATATAGTGTAAAAACTGTAGTCTATTGTTAACTAGCTGCTACCAGCGGCTTCACCCGCATGTCTTTTATTTTAGATTAAGCCACGCGGGTGAAGCCACGGCTAGCAGCTAGTCTAAAATAAAAGTAGCCCAAGTTAGTTCTTATAATTTTAGCTATCTGCCAGTTAAAGTCTCGTCAAAATCGGTCTAGCCGTTTTGGAGATTAGCAGGAAAAAACAGACAAACAGAGAGACAGACCGATAAGCAGACAAAATAAAATAATTATAATTATAAGTGGCGTAAATACCAAAAATCTATTATTTACAGAAGTTTCGGGCAACAAGCCATGGCCGATTTTCTCGCATAAATATTGCACCATCTTGTTTTTTTTTATGATTCGAGCTCTCTAATAGTATTTCTTTCCCATCTTCGCTCAAGTTTTTTTGTTTAAAAACTTAAATAATATCGTCGGATTTGAACTTAACAAAATGGATAAATGCAAAACTAAACGTTTTGCATTTATGAATGCAATTCTACGAAATTTCAGTAATTATGAGTAATTTATAAACGTCGTTCGGGTATTTTACATAACGGAACTGTTTTGTAAAACAGCTAGCGGTTATGTAAAACAGCGGATTCGACAATCTATCACCTGCGACATATACATATCGGACTAACGACGAGATGTACAGTCTACATGCTCTTCTTCATTAAATTTTTTATGTTGTAGATAACCATTAACAGTGTTCTTATGGCATCATTAAGTTCCAAATCTAAGCACATAAATATAGGCAATAACACAGGAATGTTCAATAAACTGCGCATAAACAGTACGTATATAAACAAATCACTGAGTTCGAAGCTCTGTAATAAATTGACTGTGCCTTCTGTTCAATTCTGTTTACTCCAGATAAATATGTCTTATTTACTGTAGGTACTATATTTGGCGTGAACCTGTAATGATTTACTTTAGATAAAGTTCAATGTCGGATTGTGTACATGCGCTCACTTATTGAGGTTACAAGTAATGAACTTTACAGATCAGTACTTCTGTGCCTAATGTGAACATCATCATTTCAGCCGAAAGACGTCCACTCCTGGACATAAGCCTTCCCCAATTGGGGGGGTTTGCCATAATCGCCACGCTTGGCAGTCGGGTTGGCGATCGTAGTATGGTGTTAAAAATGCATAGAGAACGCTGCTGCCCATTCTATAGGAAGTCCCTTAGTCGCCTTTTATGATACCCACGGGAGGAAATAGGATGTAATGTAAACATAACACTATTTTATTTTTCTGTAACTCCTCGGCCACTACGTCCATAAGTTCTGTTTGTATTGAAAAGCTGTGTGCTGTCTTTTACTTCCACATCTGGTAATCCTGGGCAACCTATAATTTTTATTATTTTATTTTTAATTATTTAATTGTGGCATCCTCCCTTGTACCGATAGCAACACAACCAATTACAGAAATGAATTACCTCTAAAGGTTAGCGCAAAAAAATCATCCTTCATCATTTTCGTACATATTCTATGAACCAACGCAAACTACAGGCACAGACACTGCACTTTTTCGTATCAAAAAATAAAAATAAATTAAATAAAAAAACAGTACAGTTAGCCCTCGGCATCGATCACGAGCGCACGCGTCTGTCACACGTTAATGGCTTTTGTCTTCTCCCCATAATTGAAATCGTGTCAAATCGGTTCAGTAGTATAAGAATTACAAACACAGCCTGGGCCTGACAGCTAATGCGGGCGAGGAGATAAAAATAATAAAGAAGTACTCTCTATTGCTGTTTGGGCACGAAGTAGGTCGGTATATTTTGAAAAAAATTAAAAAAAAAAAAAACGAACCTAAAACTTTTAACTTTTAATCTCAGTTTCCACCTTGTACGTTTTTCTTTTTATATGTTACTGTTTAGGGTAACTATAATTCAATATAACAAATTATTGTTGTGGTTGCTCCCAATATCTATTGTTAGATGAATCTATGACGGAGAATAAGTTGTTAACTCCTTATTAAAAAAAAATATTGAGAACCATGGATGATGTTATTCACACTTCCGTAGCGATATTATAAATACGAAAGTCACATTTACATGCCTAAACGGCTAAACGGATTTGGATGAAATATGGCACGTATTTGCGTAACAGACTAACAATAGGGTTTCATTTTGACAGTTCAAGAACATTCATTGCGTTATTTACGTTGTTGAGAAGACAAATTTTCCGAACATATGAAGCAATGGATTAGATCCTTTAAAATCATTCAGATTGTGATTGACAGTATGTTACGTCGCCGACAATTAGGGTGCTGGGCTATAGCTGTAGCACGTTCACGTGGAATTCCTTCATACACGCGGGTGAAGCCACGGGCAAAAGCTGGTACTTACTGAATATCTTCTTCTAAGCTAGAAAGAAAATAATCTAAATCGTGTCAGCTCAGAATTTACGACGAGTATTGCAGTATCAGTAGCATCCATTAGTTCTTCTAGAGTAGGTAGAGTACACGCTGGACGTAATACAATCTGCGCGCACGCAATAATCGGCGGCCGAGCGATGGCGACTGCGGAACGATGCGTAACGACGCGTACAATGCGTGCCACGAAAGATGAGACTTGACACACCAACTGGTTTGACTTGCGCAGTACACTATTTTAGGTCTCTTTAGCGGTATGAGGTCTGTGCGCGGGACGGGATCGGTCGTCATCAGGGCGCTGGAAAGGGCGCGGGAGGCGCAGTCAAGTCTCATCTTTCGTGGCACGCATTGTAACATAATTGATTTGTGTAAACTTACCTCAGAAGGGTGTCATAGAATTTAAATGAAACAAATAAATCAATGTTATAACCATATTTATTATAATGTATTCAATTTATTGCACTTCAGTACAATTTACAGTATTTTTATTGACCTTACAACTTGTCACTTTGGTGATGGTACCACGTTCAAGACTGAATCATGTCGGCAACTTGTTAAACTGAAAATTTCCTCTAATGTCAAATGACTTGATCTTGACAGTTACTTTTAAAGGTTTCAGAATGGCACAAACACAGCGCGACTATAACAAGACTTATCCACCATGGACTATTTACTACATTGTTACTAATTTAAATCTACCCTCAAATAGATACCCTCAAGTTTCTTTACACTTGCATCATCTAAACACTATTTAGACGGTGTACATTTTATTGTGCTTCAACATATGGTATGCCACAGGCAATTAAATCTCACCATGTAAATCAGGCTTTATTAGCAGCTATAATAGAAAAAAAACTAGTTGTATATGATACGAAAACAAACTTTATTATTTGTGAAAGTCTGAATATTTCGTATTCAAAACTGGAATGAGGTATAAACTGCAGATGGTACTACAGATATTTTTATAGTGCAGTTATTAAAACCAGCTGAAATGGCATATATTTGATGATCACTGCGACACATTCACGTTGCCATATAAAAGTGCTCGTAAAATATTAAAATTAGCTTTTTGTTTGAGATAGATGTCATGGTAATTGGACACAGTTTTTAATTGTTTTTGTAATGAGAAACGTGACACCGCAAACTAATTATACTTTTTGAATGATTAAATTGATGCTGGGTATTTAATTAATTTTGAATTATTAGATTCGTGGGTTTTGTAAAATGTCACGCTTCGAAGGAACAAGGCGATACTTACCTTACCTACTTACAAGTACCTATGTATAAGGTGGGCACTAACTAAGTACCTACATTTAGAAGTTCTTAGATTCTCTACAAATTTTCCTAATGGTTGTGTTTTTTAGTAATAGTCAAATGACACATTTAGGCAAAGGCAGACTATAGATTTCTGTGACAGCAGGTCATGAGCACCATTGGTTAAGTTCCTAGTTTGCTAACTTATCTGGCAGATATCTTTTAAACTGTTTCGTTTTTGGCTTTATCGTTATATAGAACCTATTAATTTACTTTAAAACAGATCCGGAGCTTATAATTTTTTTAAAGAAAAAAATTAAGATAATAAAATATGATTAAAATTATTAAAATTTAAATTTTATTAAAATTTGATTCATTATTCACAAAATGGTGTAACATCTAACAAACACAAAAATAAAAGTACATAACTGAATACCCGACATGCAAAGAAAAATAAACTACTGCACCCTACCTGCGCAACACATTATCAATTACAATCTGAATGGTTTTGAAGGATATTGCTGATCCATTGTTTCATATGTTCAAAAAATGTGTCTGCTCAAACTCAAACTCAAATAATTTATTTCAATTAAAACCATTTACAGGCACTTTTGAATTGTCAAGGAGTCAGCCAATAAGAAAAATGAAGCTACATGCCCATTCCAAAGCGTAATAGGTACCTATGAAGAAGAACGTGCAAGAAACTCCATGGACACTCTTTTAAATTAAATTGTTACAAAAATATTAGTTACATCTATAATGTTGAATTTATAACTAAATGTGAAAACGATGTACAAATAAAAACTTACACGTTAAAAGAGTCCAGAGTAGGTACAACAAATAGAAACAAAATAAAATAATTAAAATCACCCGTGGCAGCTAAGAGATGACCAGTCCCAACTGACGGCGCCCGTTCACAAACATGACACATCTCAACATCGTGAATAACGCAATGAATGTTGTTGATCTGTCAATATGAAACCCATTGCTAGATCAGTGGGTCGTCTTAGGGGTGGAATTGTAGGAGTTGAAGTATACGCTTATGGACATTATGAGCAGCAACGAAAACAAAAAATAAAATAAAATTTGGACTTGATGGGAGATGTACAAAAACCCGCGAAATATTGAAAATTTTAACTATTGTGGGCCTACTATGGGTAGTGTTGGTTACTGCGCAATAGAAAAACCGTTTGCAGTTCAAATCAAATCATAATTTACAATCAAATTAATGACACTAGTAATTCATACACTGTACGCTGTACACCATACAATTATATAGAACGCGCGACAGTTTCTAAACGTATTCACTGCTCGACGGCCACCGACAAACTGAACTTCTCTCCGGTCGAGCGTTATGTTGTAGACTCTGTCGAACGCCGCTAGGCGGCGCTGGCGTCCCGATTAGTCAAATCAGTGACTAGCGTATTTCCAACATATTAATACGCGTTTAACGTTATTCTTCTTTAACTACGATTTGTATGCAGTTATGAAGTATGTATATGCAGCCGTTGTATCCGATGTAGTCGGCTAGATAACGAGTGTTACTAACGTTCCTGCACCGGCTATGTCACTGGAGTTATTTCCTACCAAATTACTAGCGAAGTGAATGTTGGGAGAAATGAATAGGATTGGAATGAGGTGCAAATGTTGCGACGTTGAAATTCTGGGAAATGAGTGAATATTTTTCAGAGATATTAAAGAGAGTGTATTATATAATTGCATAGCACGGGTGTGAGTACTATATACTATAGCTACCATTTACCAGTATGTCTTTCTCAACCAAAATAAATATCTTTGTACTTACCTTTCGAGTAAAAGTAGTCCTATGTATGACCCCAGCCACTTTTGGGATGGCTCAGCAAAATACCACCTTGCTGCACTTGACTCGGTGGAACGCAGAGCAAAAAGGCTTACAGGCGACGAAACGTTGGTGGCTAGGCTTCACACACTGAAAAAATATTTAGCATAACTACTTCGGCTATTTCAGGAATAATCAAAGTTTGACAAGACTTTATAAAAGTTAACTTGATTTAATAAAAGTGATACACAACAGCCAGCACAGGTTTTGGTTACATGTTGCATAAAGTTATGTAGTAACTTAATTATATTACATGTTGACGGAAGTTTGGTTAAGAATAAGTTAAAAAAAAATTCAGTGCACCCTGGCTCACTGGCGTAATGTTGCTTGTCTGTCGGTTTTCTACAGACTGTACTTCGTCAGTGAGCGCAAGAGCTCCACAACCTGATCCCACCATCGCTATTTTATTACCGGACTACTTGACTTACTGCAGGGTACCATCCGCACTTGGTTTATGTCACGTTCAGTCGCACTCAGCGCTTCTCCTCCACATTTATTATGCGCTCAGCCAAAGTGTGGAATTCTCGGCTAGCGTTTGTGTTCCTTTCCACATATAACCCGTCTGCCTTCAAAGCAAGAGTCAACAGGCATTTTCTGGGCACGCTCTTTCCTTCATAGACCTCATCCAACGCTTTCCGTCAGGCAACAGCAGGCTTAATCAGCAAAAAAAAAAAGGAAAAAGAAATATTTCAAAACGCAAGGGGGTCCAGAATCATGGTCCGCGTCGATGTCTCTGCCACCCTGTATGTGTGAATCCATAGCCGTGCGTTAGTTTCGCAAAAACTCGAAAATGGCTCAACCGATATGACTTTTTATATATATTTTTTTTCGCGTTAATACTAATCCGTGGTTCAGGTAAAAATAAAATTAGGAAAAACCCAACGGAACAGCCGAAAACCTAAATGTTGTTTCACGTGATACGAATTTCACAAGGTGATCTAGCTATTTTCATAAAAATAACGTTTGAGTGACGTCATTGGCCGGTAAAATGTAGACGCTGTATTATGACGGCCACTGCTCTTCTAGCAAACAATCTTATTTTTTGTTGTTTTCAGGAAGTTTTAAGAAGAACAACAGTACCAACTAAACTGTGCATCTGTAAAAGCAGCAGGCAAATTATCAATCTAATCTACAAAATTTTGTACCTGTAAAATTTAGGTACCTGGTAATTTAGGTCTGTAAAAAAATAAACCAAGTAAAAGAAGCTACATCCTCAAGCAAATTTCAGCAGGTGGTGATGGCAAAGTTGGACCAGAGTCGATGGAAGCAGATTGTTCGCTTAAAGGGGTCCAGTGACCGCGATCCTCAGTAATGAGGGACTGATTGAAGAAGAAGAGAATAGGTCCCTACAAACAAAACAAAATATCCACTTGTATTGTGGCGAGTAAGCAAGTTCACTCGCACGACTCAACGCAACACAGGATCATACGATTTTACGTCAGAGCGTGCCGTGTGCAAAACGAGTTGCAAAGCTCCGCCTACTTCATGACGTCAGTCGGACTTAGCCCCGCCTTCCAGTACATGGCGCACGCGCATCTTTTGTTCGAGCACTAACGAGGCAAGATGTCGGCGGACTCGTCTATTGTCTTCGTTAACGAGAGGGCGTTGACTCCTGCGCAAGAAACGGTCAAGCGTGAACCGTTATTATTATTATTAAGTTTTATTCATTAGTATAAATACCAGTACAATTTGTATGTAGATTCATTACTGCTTATAACTTTGTTCTGCAATATATCTCTGTCGCTTCTCGCTAAGGAATTTTATTGATATACCTATTGCCTAATTGCTTCAGTAGCTGCCGCTATATTTATATAATACTGCAAGTAGTATACAAGTTTATAAACGGAGTACTATACTACTTCAGTATCTTTTGAATCTCCAAAATTATTTACGTAGCGTAGTTCGAAATATAAATAATACCGTGTGTACCGAGCTTGTCCACGGCTTTGTTTTACATAATTTATTCGGGGCTCTCGCAAACGGCTTGTGGTCAAGCGGGCGGTCAAACACAGATGTGTCCGGGCCTACAATGGTACCGAAATGTTGTGTTTTGTTTTCTAATATTTTGGTACAAACAGAATTATGAATGAGCAGTGTCAGAAATTAAAGTGTGTGTAAATATTCGCCGTGTCCCAGTAGTTCCATTCTCTAGTTCCATTATGGGACTACTGGGATTTTTTTCTCCCAGTAGTTCCATGGAACTGGTATACAGGGTGTGGCGTAAATAGTGGTCCGTCGTTAAGAGGTCGATACACCGTATATTCAGCTATCACATACTACAATTTAAACAACTCATTTACTACAACATTCAGATGTACCTGTTCTAACCCTGTAAACTTTATAATAACGTGCAAACTGAAGAATATAAACGAGCAAATACTAGCTGTAATTTCTAGAAATTACATTTTTTAATTATTTTTTGTTTATTGTCTTAACATGTCTTGTATAGAAATTACAGCCAAATTAGTAAATAATAATAATAATTTATTTAATTCAGACATTCACAGTCCATAGACAAACACAAACATTAAAATTAAAATTATAAAGTAAAGTAAATGTAAAGCAAGCTGTACATTAAATTATACAAGAAAAAAAAAAAAAGATAAATAGTTCACATTATAGCTGAATATTATGGTGTATCGACCCCTAAACGTTGGACCACTATTTACGCCACACCCTATATGCCAGTTCCATGGAACTACTGGGAAAAAAAATCCCAGTAGTCCTATAATGGAACTAGAGAATGGAACTATTGGGATACGGCGTAATTAGGCAGTGCATTTACTTTGAGATAGAGTTGAAATAAATATAACGCGGATCTTCTTTCTTTTTCGTGGGGTTAGTGTCTGACCTGGTGTCAGAGTTTTTATGCCGACCAAAGGCCTCTGACTTGGCTACACAGGTCGTCGAGAAATGTCTCTCAAGCATGCCATGTTTCCTCACAATGTTTTCCTTCACTGTATTTTAAGCAAGTGAATTGTATGACAGGGATTAAATCTAATAAAAAAATCGTAGAATAATGCTTCAAGGTATTCCTGTGTAAGTACAGGACGGCGATTAAATAGAAAAATGGAGTCTGTTAGTAATTAACATAAATTTATGGTATTTTAATAATTTCTAGGTCTCTGGGATGTTTACAAAATAGGCACGGGACAAGACAGGCACGGGTCAAGACAAGTTCTGGAACTGAATCTATCTAAAGAGTTTAAAGCCAAGTAGATTAATATGAAAAAGCTTTCTCTGGCTAGCCTTTTCCCAACTAAGTTGGGGTCGGCTTCCAGTCTAGCCGGATGCAGCTGAATACCAGTATTTTACATGGAGCGACTGCCTATCTGAACTCCACAACCCAGTAACTGGGTAACACGATACCCCTTGGTAAGACTGGCTGTCAGACTTTTGGGCTTCTGACGACCCGTAACGACTGTCAAAGATTCACGAATGACAGCCGGGACCAACGGCTTAACGTGATTTTCCGAGGCACGGAGGAGTCTCGGTATGTAAAGATGGTCACCCATCCACGGGCCAACCCCGGCAAGCGTAGCTTAACCTGACGGATCGACCCGTGCGGCTGTTACTACTTAACCACGAGCTCCTCTCAGCTTATTATAAAAAGCAAATTATAAAAAAAAAAACAAAAAACCCGACTGCAAAAACACATAACTGAAAAGAGAAAAACAAGCATTATCTTATATATTCTCGTGTCACAATGTTCGTTCCCGTACTCCTCCGAAACGGCTTGACCGATTCTCATGAAATTTTGTGAGCATATTGAGTAGGTCTGAGAATCGGCCAACATCTATTTTTCATATAGCTTTTGTCAGAACGAAGTTTGTCGGGTCAGCTAGTAATCTATATAATTTTGGTATCGCAGAAACAAACAAAAGTTACACCATATTTCAGGTTATTGGTTTGTTCGCCTGCGATACCTAAATTCTATAGATTTCATATGTATATATTTTTACTCTTTTCAGTTATGTGTTTTTGCAGTCGGGTTTTTTGTTTATTTTTAAATAATTTTCTTTTTTTAAGCTTTTTAGTTTTGTATGATCTTGATCATACATTACTAAAAACTATTGATCTTGATCATCTTCCGGGCTCTGGGATTGTACTGATAGTCGTGGAATACTTTTCCAGTCCTCAAGCATCGCAGGATATGTTGCCTCCTTGTTGCTACGGCACTAAGTGCTATCGTCCGTTTCCGGGGGCCCATTATTGAGAGTGCAAGTCACCCCCTGCCATTTTATCCATGTACAACATTGATCAGGCACAGGCCATAGTCCTTCCATAGTTTTAGGTAACCAGTCCATTTTAACCACCCGAATCCATACTCCAATATGTTTGTTTCCATATCCTGCAATAGTCCTACACTAACCGGTGGTTGTCCTTGGGTGCACTTGCATAGTGCGCACAGGGATAATCGTCCGGTTGGTGCCTAGCGTCTAACGAGTCTCTGCGAGTTGGCTTCAGCCCCTCGGACGCCTTCCATAGGTCAGGGACCCCAGGATCCCAAGATATGTCAAAGACATTAAAAATAATAACAATAATCGTTTATTTATAAAAAGGGCGCATTTCCAATAAGTTTTTTTTAACAATTAAAATAGAGCATAGTTTCTTATTTGCCTGAACTAGGTTGAACCTGTGCTTCAGGCTAGGAAGTGCATAAGAACTTAATGTAATAAATTAATAATGAGGATAAAGTGAAAAATAAATCTAATTTAGGTTAATAAAAATAAAATTGCATGTTAGCGTTTCTATAAATTCGCAGATAATAAGTAGCTCTTCTGTCTGTGCATAGGCGATGGTTAGTAAATATTTAAGTATATATTATATAATTTACTAACAGCTAAAATAATTTAATTTATAGATGCTTCGTTTTCTATTTAATCTATTGTACAGAAATGGGCCTAAGAATGCAAAAAATCTTTCTACAACGATTTTTTTTGAGGTTACATTAGATGTGCATACCATGTCATTCCGTCTCTTGTTAGTATTGTCAGCAGTGTAGGTTAGCATTACCCTCCTTCTGGGGTAGTCGGGTAATAAAAAGACAACATTTTTCTTTCCAATTTATCGCTGCTACAAATCGAAACAATCCAGACTTTTCGACTACTATAAACGACTGTAAGGCTTGTTACAAGTAAGAGAAGTACATTTATCTCATATATTCTTGTTCTTACTAAGAATATCACGAAAGCGCTCCGCTTTAGGACATTTGCATCCCGCTTCCACAGTTTATGTAATTTGAATGTCCCAGTCCAATGTACCTTAAATGTCCCAGTGTTCGCTGAATATGCTAGTAATTAAAAAACATATTACAGAGATACGGAACCGTACCATACCGTATCTCTGTAATATGAAAGGGTTTTAGGAAGAGGTTCTGTGTATGGTAACGGTACATGTGTATATGAATATAAGTGTTTTTACATTATCTCTATTGCTAATGTACTACTCGCAGGTATGGTAATTACTGGGATTGGGACTTTGCATTTTGGATTGTGAATAATGGAACTGCTGTACGGAAAAGCATACATAATGGTCTATGATCAGAGTGTCTAACTTTCAATTCGTCTACGAAGCAAATTGCCTAAGCTGAAAATCGCCTAGAGATCAAAATGTTTAATAAGCAAAATGCCTAAAATGCAAGAATTTCTAAGTAGTCGAGATGGTTAAAATAAACTCACACTAGGGCCTCTGAACTGTAGGTTAGGTTAGGTTAGAACTGTGACCACACAACGCCGATGCCATTTAGGTTCATAGTCGGAATAAGGTTCAGTTCAAATACTGTATAGACATATTGCAAGGTAGGCATTGTGCTTCCTATTCAATATAAGGTTTAGGCAATACTTGGCATAGACGTTTTGATTTCTAGTCAGCATGATCAGAAAGGTACATAATCAGTATAAAACGTTCCTCTCTGTGAAAGGGAGTGGGCCGTAATCCACCAAGCGGGTCCAGTGCGGGTTGGTAGTTGTCACATGTCTTCGAATTTTTTATTCAAGTTCATGCCGTTTTGCTGTCGATGTTTTCCTTCACCGTTTTGAGAGTAGTGGTGATGAAATAATTTACACAAAGTAAAGCCTGTCTGGGTTCAAACCTACGACCTAAAACTCGTAAGTCGTGGCCGTTATCAATGGGCCACAACACCAAATCAAATCAAATCAAATCAAATCGTTTATTTGTGATACATGGGTTTAAATGCAGGTGTTCATTACATAATTACAAACTAATAATGTTCAGCCACTTGGGCATACAAATTATAAAATAACATAATAAAAATATAAGTCTAAAATTACAAATCGGATTACAGAAATTACCGATCGGATGCAAACTACTTACCATGACTACTACTACTACCAATAGCATGACTACTTTCATTTTCAGCGAGTGCACAGTAATACAGTTAATTGTCTATGTTTTTAGACAGTAAAAAATAAAACAATACGCGTTAAGGCTCCTGCAAACAGGCGCGACACGCGACGCGACACTAAGAGACCGCTTGTCGCGAGGCACGCCGGTGTCTTTGTGTCGCGTCGCGTGTCGCGTCTGTTTGTAGGAGCCTTTAAGGTAGCGCTGCATACCTACCAGCCAGTAAGTATAGCTTGATTTGTGGCCGTGTGTACAAACAAACATTATTTTTTTCAAGATTTTATTTAATTAGTGTTGGCGTGATTAATATGTATACCGATATTAAAATACAGCTTTCTAGTACTAAGAGTCTCTGAGCTAAGCCGCGGACAGACAGACAGACAGACAGACGGACATGGCGAAACTATAAGGGTTCCTTGTTTACTACGCAACCCTAAAAACTAGCCAAGTGCGTATCTCACCACGCACAATGAAGGGTTCCTAGTTGGGACGAATTTATCCCAAGAACAAACTTACCATTGTAGTTGAAAAACATGTTCTCCCATATATTTCAACTGCAAATATAATTTGTGCGATTATTACTTGTTAACTTGTAAAGCCTACTTAGCTGTGATAGTATTCCTTTTAACTTCACTACTACCCTATGGTCCGGTACCGTATGCCAAATTACAGCGTTCTAGTACTAAGAGTCTTTGAGCTAAGCCGCCGACAGACAGACAGACAGAAAGACATGGAGAAACTAAAAGAGTTCCTTCTTGACTACGGAGCCCTAAAAAAGCTAAACTTTTAACGTTTACCCTTATATGATTCACACTGCAACTAATAACGTTATATATTTCGTGAGCTCATAAAAATGGTCACAGAAATCTGACATCATGGACAATTTCAGCACAGTAATATCAACTAGAATGTTAGACTCAGCAAACACAAATATAAAAATACGAGTAGTATAACAGTTCACAAGAAACGGAATGGAAACCCTCTGCGAATTTCCCGTCTTAAGCTAGCGACAAAAAAGGTTATAACACCGTGAAAAATACACATAATATTTTTTGATTACCCTACCTATCCGCATGACGTTTGCCTCCACATGTAGATTCGCCATTAGTCTTGATTTCCTCGGATTTGACCTCATTTCGATTTCTTTGTTTGCATTCGAGACCAAGACGAATGTCTGAGACGAGCGTCGGCGACATTTTATATTATTTGTTTTATTTAATACTTTATGTACACCGGATCCGGAATTTTCTTTGCGAATTAAGAGCTTGGATCGGATAACATTTTTCGGGCAACCATAATAAGCGTTTGACACTTAATACAGCCCTACGGCTTTTTTGATAATAGAATTCGTGTTATTAAAAACGGCGTTATTAAAAGGGTACTTATTTCTACAAAAAGAGTTTTCTTATTACATTCACAAAAACGTGCTAAATCAAAGTCAAAATATTTTATTTCACATAAACCTTCATGGGCACTTATGAAACGTCAGAAGCTAGGTGGACGGTTACAATTGGTCGTTTCCTATGGAGAAGAGCCGGCAAGAAACTCAGTTACTCTATTGAAAATAATTGGCTTTTACAATATTTTCAAATAACAATGTTAATAGGTATGGGGGGGCAGTGTGGGCCTTTCAACAGGTACTTAACAAACTTAATAGAAAATTATCAACATATCCAGTCTACTAGGCCTACGACATTCTCACATTCACAAAATAGAAAATAATCTATATAAAAGATTTCAAAAATATATACCTATATAAGGTGTATCTATTCATACACTAAATATTTTAAGAGAAACATAGGTGGTAGAAGAGCCATAAAAACGAAAAAAAAAAATATCCGTTTTATATTTTTACATAGTTATTATAATTTTAAAATTGCAAAGTAAGTAAAGGTATTTTTGCAAAATCTTGAGAGATTTTGCAAAAATACCTTTACTTACTTATTTTTTTAAATCTATGAATGACCCGACCGGACGCTGTGACGGTGGCGGCACGAGCGCGGTGCCTTTTGATGATTAATCATCATAATTATTAAGTAATTTTAAATTATTTAATTTTTTAATAATATACACAGATTAAAAAAAAATAAAAAAATCGTTTCCATGGCTTCTTTAACAACGATAAGTGTATCTCTTAAAATATTTCGTGTTTGAATAGATACACCCTATATATAAAAATGAAAAGTTATTTATACCAAAACACATGATTGCCATTACAACTACAGTAACTAATTTGAATAAATATCATGTCCACAAAAGCCACTACTACTGCGGCCTACATTCCACTATTTTCTACACACTTCACTGACCCTGATGACAAAAACATTTTATCCTTCCTGACACAAATATGTCTCCTGGTGACCCTACGGCAAGTAAGTACACTAGGTAGGTTTATGAATAGCTCCCTGCCATCCTGTCTGCCGCTTGCAATTTTTCCCTGTCGTTTGTGTAATAAGCGCGACTTTTCCGCGTCTCTCATTAGCCCGGAGATCGATCTAAGCGTAATCCTGCTTGTTGGTTTATGAGATTTTTTTGTAGGCACGTTTTCAGCAGGGATTTAGAAAGTATTCATATTTCATATTGACGACTTTTATGGCAAATGAGAGAAATATTTTAACGAGATTGAGTTGATGTAGAGTTTTAAACTGAAAGTGCTTGAAACCACAAAACTGTTATCCGTTACGATCATACGTCCATCATTAAAATCGCTTACCTTTGAGAGAAAATGTGGCCCGAAAATATTACTGAAAAAATGATTTCGTATAAAGTAAGAGGATTTCAGAGCATTGTACTCAATGAGAGAAGAATATCAAATGAAAATAAGCATCTGCAGTAGGTAATGAATAGTAACTAACTGCATGCTACACGACGAAATCCGACTTCAATCTAATAATCTCCCACCGAACATGCCATCAAAAGTTCCCGAAACCACCAACTTACACTCAAACATCTGTCCTTCAACAGCATGCGCATCAGAACTTCCAGCACCCTTTCAGTTCGTAATTACAAGTTGAGTTCGTTATAGTTTTGATGCACAAGACATTAACAAGTTGAAATGCCTGTCGAGACTTGTGCAGAAAACTTGAAGCTAAAGTAATGATAGTTGTTGAGAAGGCAGCTATTACTGGTGGCTCTGATGGAAATGGTATTAAGCGGGAAACATTCTGAATTTAGCTTTGAATCCTTATTGTTGTTTGGATGCAGATTGCGGTGTAAAAGGTTTGAATGAGTATTTATGCCATTTATAGGGGATACGTTTGGTTTGTTCTAGGGGTGAGTTGATTTAAAGGTAACGTAATATAGGATAGGATAGGTTCTTTAAAAGTGTCAGGTGTATAGTATTTGTAATCAGTGCACATGTATATATAGCTAGACTTGATGTATTAACGTGCACAAAGCAAAAGAAGCATTAAAGATCGTAGCATGTTATATGGAGTTTCTCCTGAATGTTTAGAGAGTATAAATAAGGTTGCATCTTAAATTCTGTAGCAAATGCAAACATACAGTTATTCTGCAAGTTTTGCAAACGGTATCTAACATGATATCGACTCTGTTGCACGAATCGAGTTATCACAAATTTCTCCCCAAAATACCTATGCAAAACAATCCTCATCATAAAAAACTTGTTAAAAAGTACATAAATTAGTGCAGTTCAACATGCGGGTAGGTAACCCGAGTCGGCACTGTCACGTCAACTGACATCGAGGCGAGCGCTGGCCAAACCTGTCAGTTCCATGCTTCGCTGTACCTACTCTGTACACACCGAATTGAGGTAACTGGTCTAAGTTAGGAGAGGAACTGGGAACTGTATGATTAAACTAAGAAAAAAGCTGATAATTAAGGTTAATAACTAATCTTATTTATTTATTTATAATAAGCACACCAACAGTACAGTCACTTACAATTTAAATAAAAATAACATCTTAAATTGTCGTTTTAGTAACCATGCAAATAACAGGTATGCATGACATTAGTATATGAATATTAGAGACAAAAAAGAACAATAAAAAGTGTGTATATTAGACCTAAATCTAGAACACTACAAAACAAACCAATTTGAGCTACAAAGAAGTGCGCTCGTCGCACTATTTATTATTTATTGGTGATGATGAAGAACAGACTATGTATTGCCTTACAAATAGATATCATTGGGTGCAACTACGGGATAAATTATTAGATTGAATGGTGTAACATAAGGTTAAGTTCAGCTATGCACTGATAAGTTCTTCAGCGAGGCGACGATGTCTTCAAGAATCCAGAAGTTGGCGAAATCATTGACAAAGGAACCATTTTATTACACCAGTTACGAAATCATCTATGTAACGAAGGCCTATCATTTTAATAAAATAATTTACTTAATCAACTTTGCGTAAAGGTCTAAAAAACAAAACGGCCAAGTGCGTGTCTGACCACGCATAATTAAGGGTTCCGTAGTTGGGATAAATTTATTCCAAGAAAAAACTTAACATTGAAGTTGAAAAACATGTTCTCCCATACATTCCTACTGCAAATGTAAGTTTGTACGTGTTGTTTTAAGACTAGACTTTTTATAGGTTTAAGTAATATAAAAGTATAGATTTATTTCCAGTTTTTTTTTTTTTTCATAATTTTAGTCTCAGTTGTTTAGGAGATAAGGGCTGGGAATGGTCAATTTTCATCTATTTTCTTAAATAACTTTAAAAGTATTTATTTTAAAATTATAAAAAAGAAACACTCACAGTGAGCCCTTTTATTTGATATGTCACACGGTACGTACAGTGTGCAAAACTATTTTTTATTTTCAAAAGTGATCCCCGTGACACGTCCGTTTGGGTCACAGAAATTCATATGTGTACCAATTTTCAACTTAATAATAAAACAGACAAACAAACATACACACGAGTAATCCTATAAGGGTTCCGTTTTTTCATTCGGACATAACGTTACTAACTTACAAATAAACTATTTAACAAAAAAAAAAAAAACAACATCAAATCAATTTTTATTTCAGGCATTGTATAAGTAGGTACACACAAATATAAATACATTTCACCCATAGTGACTACCTACATGTTATAGATAAGTAAACATTAGGTAGGTATTATTATTATTATTAAGTAAGTGGGTTAAGTAATTATTATACGTTAACGTTAGGCTCTCCTCACGCAGCAGTCACACGTGAGGAGCCTCAGGACCATCAGGTGTGACTGCTGCGTGAGGAGAACCTTGGGATTTTCACTTCGCTGAACCCCTCCTAAACACTCGGACGAGCGACGGTGGATGCAATTGCTGCGCGTGAGGAGTACCTCGGGATCTTCACTTCACTGAAGTCTCTTCTATTTCTTAGATTAATTCTTTACTTTTTTTTTTAAATTTTTATTAATGTTAACTTATAAATAACCCCTCAGGTTATTTGTAACGTTACAACATACGGAAACCTAAAAAAGGAAAATGTAGACGAAATAAAAACCTCTAATGTCTTACACCGTGAACCACACAATATATACTATTTCACCTGAGAGGTTTTCATCCAGTATAGATGGGTCAAATATCGCTTGCCACCCGGAAACCTTATTCTTGCTTTATTTTCAAGTATTCATGTATTTTTGTTTCGTATTTCCTTTTGCTTCCGTTTCATGTAAATAATACAAATCGCATTTCTTGATTCCTCTCCGTGAGATATATCGATTCTAGTTCCATCTGGATTCTATTGGTAGCCGATTGTTGATAGCTAGACAAATGTTCGGTATGCTAGAATTTGCCTATTTAAACTTTCTTTTGTTCCTGCGTTAATAAGAACATAAGTTACTCATAAGCAATTTAACTCTAACTTAATATTTAACTTGATAGTTTATATTATAACTAAGACAATTTGCACTTTTACGAGTACACAATTCCATATCACTTTCTGAGGGTCTGATAATTCCGCCTAGTCTAGCGGCTAGTGGGAGTGGGGCTGGATTTGACGGAGAGCTAGTTTGGTTTCCGCAGGGGGCGCTCTACGGTGGATGCCATCATGCGCTTGCGAACCCATTACGATGGGAGATACTGTGAGGGGTCGTCTTGATGGTATCTCTTGACATCGCCAATGCCTTCAATACTCTGTCCTGGAGTTGCATCAGGGAGGCACTCCTGTATCACCTGATGCCGACCTACCTCTGTCGCGTGGTCGAGGCCTATTTGACGGACAGAGCTATCGTCTACTCCGGTCACCAGGGAGAGTGGGTCTGGCGACAGATGTCGTGCGGTGTCCCACAGGGATCGGTCCTGGGGCCGCATCTGTGGGACATCGCGTACGATTGGGTGCTGCGCGCCGAACTCCCTAGCGGCGTCAGCGTGGTTTACTGCGCTGACGACACGCTGGTCCTGGCGCAGGGTAGGTCGCACCAGGCGGCGGCCAAACTAGCGATACATGGGGTTGCGACAATCGTCGAGAGGATCCGGTAATTAGGACTCGAGGTGGCCTTGCACAAGTCCGAGGCCATATGTTTTCATGGTCCTCGGAACGCGCCACTGACGGGTTCCCAAATCACGGTAGGAGGGGTTTATTATACAACTTTTTTTAGCCCCGATTTAAAGCCAAATTTTGCAGTTGTTTGATTTCTATTATTTAGTTAAAATGCGGCAAATTCGATATGCACAGTCTTTAAGAACATGACCACCGCAATACTTTCAATAACCTTATCCTGAAGTTCATAAACGAATTTAAAAACGATACAATTTTTCTAACACATCATTAAGAGTAATGAATACTATTTTGATCATTGAGGATTTCGCGACACGTCCTGACTTTTTTCTTTGGAGTTATATAAAGGGACGTGTCGAGGTCAATCTTGAATACGAAAAACAGAATATTTCTGACTTTGTTAGTGGGAAAACTAATAAAGTATGCGTATAAATTGGTAAAACATAGTGCACATATTTTAGACAATATATTATCTGTAACCATACCTATGTTTAACAAAATAAATGATTGATTGATTGATTGAAAATTTAATGAAAAACACAATGAAAAGCGATCGCATTTTTAAGTATGATAAAAAAGAAGAGTTTAGGCCGATTTTAATTATCGTATAAAATTGTCAAGCCTGAATAAAATAATTATAGAAAAATATCCTGTTATTTGTAATAAAAATAATCTTAATTTAAAGTTGTATACATCCAAATTGGCCACCCTGTTTATGTATGGGAAAGTATTCATCCGTTATCCGAGCGCAATCGCGTTTTGGACATTTTAACCATTAAATTAAATGATTCCTGAATGAATTATAAGAAATCTAATTTCCCGTAGCAGTTAACTTACCTACTACCTAGATTTATTACTTCGTAGTCATCGACTCTTACCAGACATAAAATACCATAAATCCAACAGACATCGCCATCTAAAGCATTTGGCACACCGAGTTCTTGGCAGCTGAAGTACCCACTGGATCCGACCTTAATCTTTGATCAAACATAACGACCTGTCGGCCCTCGAGTTTTGTTCTTTGAAGGGTATGTTCTAAATATAGTAACTCTTACGACGAACTTTAGAAAACTGTCAGCAAACCCTGAAGTATATGGGGTTTATTCATAAACGTTGCTTAAATTTAAGTGACGTTCAAACGTCAAAAATGTATGGTTAAACAGTCGCTAATCATTACTTAACTTTAAGCAGCGTTTATAAATAAACCCCTATATCGTTAAATCAGAGATTATTTTTGGTGTGACTGATAGTATTATAACTATCTATTGTAATAGTCTCTATAATGCTCCTACAAACAGGCGCGAAACGCGACGTGACACAAAGGCACCGCGTGTCGCGCGACGATCGGTGCCTTTGTGTCGCGTCGCGTGTTGCGCCTGTTTGTAGGAGCCTATAAACAATAAGCTCTGTTACCCCTTCTCCCACAAAAAAGTAAAGTGCTTTACATAATTAATTATAGTCTTGCGCGAATGCGGTAGGTATTGTCAAAACGCAAACTAAAAACACGGGGTGTTGATTATCTCGACAGCCGTAAAGGCATAATACTGATCAACTGTCCGCAAAGAACTGGGTACTTATATATGAAATACACAGAAAAACTCATACTACCATTAGCTGAGCTTAATTTTGTTACAAACATGAGTGGTACCTACCACAACAACAGCACAGGCAATGACATTATCCCTAAATAGAAGCAATTCTTATCCTTACCGTTATTTGCCAATAACACATCAAATTATATCAAAATATTTTTTATTTTTTATTAATTTGTAAGTAAATAGTCCGTAACATTATAGTGCAAGCATGGAAAATTGTAAAATCCCTTTTTTTATATGGGTTATAGACCTGAAATAAATGAATATATATTTTTTTTAAAATTTTTATTTATTCAAATTAGGCTGAGATCAGCACTTTTGGAACAGCAAAATTACATAAGATAGTCCCCCAAGATTCATCCACTTCACCACTTTCTAGTGCTATAGCTGGGAAGAAGAAGTGGCGCAACAAACTCCCCAGCAGCACATCTGTTTGTTCAATTAGATAAACTTAATTCTATACAAACTTGATTCTATACAATAGAAGGTATGAAAAGTAATTAACATAACGAGAAACAGAACAGTAAATTAATTTATTTGCCATATGTCAGCTAGCACACGCCAATATACCAGCAAATACAATGAAAACTACACTCAAGCAAAAAACAAAAAAATAGTAACAAAACTTTATACCTAAATAAAAGTCACCTGGCATAAAGAGAGTGCCCGCTAACATATGCAGTCCTGACGGCGGGATATTAAGCGGGCTGGCATCCAATACGGCGGTTAGAGTGGACCCACAATACTAGATGAGTACTCATATTGTTCGATGAAAATATTGGATACTACCGCAATGGTAAATATTAGACACTACCTCATCATATGTAACATAAAATATATCAAGTTTTTATTCTACGTAGGAAATGAAAATGAAATGAAATGAAATCGTTTATTCTGTAAATAGGATATCGGAATCACTTTTACACGTCATATAAAAAATATAAAAACAAGCTTGAGGAAGTCGACATTTCCTATCTGACTATCCCTGAGAAGAAATGGCGAAACAAACTCAGGGGTCAAAGTCTCTTTTAAAGTCCAGACATAATCTTGGTCAGATCATGTGAGGACCATGTAGATCCGTGTCTGAAATGGTCTTTTGAGGAAAGAACCACACAATTTTGAGTGGACCTGTCCAGTCAGTGCAAGCATTTGTCAGTAAACGTGTAGCTCAACTCAGGATTTAAGGAGCTCAACGACTCGACGAACAATACCAAAGAAAGGACATTTGGGTAGGCCGCATAAAGTACTCAAAAAACCAGACCATCATTAAAAATACTTGAGAAAGAGGAAAAAGAGATAATCTTAAAGAAAACAAATGACCCACATAGTGCTCACATTCACAATAATTAAAGTAATATATGTAATACTTTTCAAAGTAAATATTCATGTCATTTTGTATATAATATTTAATAATGTCAATAATTAGGTATGTATATAAAACGTTGTATAATTATTAAAATGTCAAGTTTTACGGTTTAATCAAACGGCTTTAAGCAGAGCGAACAGTTCAATCCCAAGCTTTTTTGTCTTCTAAATAATCAGAAATGTTATAGTACCCTTTTTTGCAAAGTTTGGTTTTAATACAGCTTTTAAATCGTTTAATGGGTAAGTTTCGAATTTCAATGGGAAGTTTGTTGTAAAAGCGTATACATTGACCCATGAATGAGTTGCCTACTCTGTGGAGGCGAGTGCGATGTACAGCAAGATTGTGTTTATTTCTGGTATTTAGACTATGAATATCGGACATTTTCTTAAAATTTGATATATTTTTGTGTACATACAATAGATTTTCAAATATATATTGAGAGGCTACAGTCAGAATATCTATTTCTTTAAATTTTTCCCGAAGGGAATCTCTTGCACCAAGGTTATAAATGGCTCGAACAGCCCTTTTCTGTAAAACAAAGATTGTATTAATATCCGCACAGGTTCCCCAGAGAAGAATCCCATATGACATAAGACTATGAAAATAACTAAAATAAACAATTCTGGCAGTATCTAAATCAGTTATCTGTCGAATTTTTTTAACAGCATAGGCGGCCGAACTTAGCCTTCCTGACAATTTTTCTATGTGTGGGCCCCATTGTAATTTACCATCAATAGGTATTGTAGAGGTATAACATGGTTTAGCATGAAACCTCCGCGGGTTTATTATACATAAATTGCATGAATATAAGCTGTATCTATTCATAAATTAAATATTTTAAGTGCCATGGCTTCTTTACCACCATGCTGCCGGGCTAAATAAGAGTACAATAACTCGATTTTGGACGGTTTTGAGTTATATATGTATTCGTTGAGTTATATATTTAGAGTCAGTCTATTAACTCTCTCTAAGCAACTTTTTATTGATCCTTCAGGAACTCGGTTTTTCAGTAAGAAAGATGCAATAACTAAAACTTCATAACAAATTCAATAATCAAAAATACAAGTCTCGGAAGCGGCAAAATAGAGTTATTGCATTTTTCGTTAGTGCGGCAGCATGGGTGTAGGTATCTCTTAAAATAATTCGTGTTTGAATAGATACACCTTATATATGACAAGTATTGATTTGTAGGAGTCGGCTTACCGAGCGCGCGACTGACAAGCACATGTCATGAGAAAAATAGATTTAATATAAAAATGTATATACTGAAAGATCCTAAATAATTACGCAATATGTAATTAAACAGGCGCTTTATTAATAACGGTACCGTTAGCTCGTGGAGAGCTAACAGCACCTGCCTATTATATTTGTTCCATATAATAGAGTATCTAGCATATTGGTGTTTCTTCTATTTAGCCATCAATTCAGCAGCATTTTCACTGTTCACGAAGCACAATCCTTAAAAAATATCCGTGAATCGATCACAATACCTACGGGTCCCGAAATCGGGAAAGGGTTAATTCTCTGTTATAACGTAAACATCGACTGTTTTTCTACCGATAGGAACGTACAAACAAAGATAACACAACCTTTCGCATTGTGGTACAAAATATTTCCATAAAATTCGCGAGTACACTCCCCATGCCAGTGTGCAATCCAATTAGTGTTGGCTCCAGCTCCGGCTCGTTAAAACCATTTTAATCGAAGATTAAAAGTTAACTTTGCCTGTTTTGACGTGAATACGTCTTTAAATTTGCTTCTTTATTTCTAGGCTTTCAGAAAACTGATGGTAACAAAATCGGGGGATACAGTTTGGTGTTGCAGATACACATATATCATCTACATCTTAAGGATCGAAGAATTCGTTATGTTGAGGGAGGATTGTGACGCATGGCGCGCGATGGCATTTTGAGGTCGTTTCGCTGCGTCACATATTTTCCGTTTAGTATAAATTTTGTCTCCGAGAAGCTACGACGTTCGTTTGAGCTAACAAAATTAGTGTGAAATCAAAAATTCTAATGCAATGTAAAACTCAAACTCAAATCATTTATTTCAATTAAACCATTTACAGGCACTTTTGAATTGTCAAGGAGTCGGTCAGTAAGAAAAATTAAGCTACATTCCCATTCCAAAGCGTAGGTACCTATGGAGAAGAACGGGCAAGAAACTCCATGGACACTCTTTTAAATTAAATTGTTACAAAATCTATCTACCTTAAAAATTAAGGAAGTATCGTCAGCAAATAACACCATTTGTGGTTGATTTTTTAATAAATGGAGATCATTTATATACACTAAAAAAAGGAAAGGACCCAAGATCGAGCCTTGTGGAACACCCATTTTTACTTTTAAACCGAGTGAATTGATACCATTTATTTGAACTTGCTGTTGTCTATCATTTAAATAAGATTTTACTAAACTAAGTGCAAGTTTTCCAAGTCCGTAATGCTCAAGTTTCAAAAGTAAGGTTTCATGATCGACGCAATCAAATGCCTTGGAGAGGTCACAAAAGATTCCTATGGCGTCTTGGGCCTCTTCCCACGCGTTAAAAATGTGTCTTAATAATGTTACACCGGCGTCGGTCGTGCAACGTCCTTTGGTGAAACCGTACTGTTGTTCGTGAAGGATTTTATTCGTGTTAAAATGATTGAGCATTTGATTAAGCATTACCTTTTCAAACACTTTACTGAAAACCGGCAACACGGATACGGGTCTATAATAATTGGTGTCTTTACTGTCCCCGGATTTGAAAAGAGGTATTACCTTACCTTACTGTATTTCATTCAATCCGGGAAGACTCCTTGATCTACACACAAATTAAATATTAAGGCTAAGTAAGGCGCTATAGTCTCAATTATAAAGGTACAGACTTTAATAGACATTCCCCAAAGATCTTCGGTTAATTTGATCTTGATTTGCTTAAAAGCTTTTATTACTATTATGGGGTTAATATGAGTTAAATTCAATCGGGCAGGCTGAAACGTTCGCCTTTACTAAATCAAAAGAGAGCGAGGGTGAGGAATTTAAGGTTTCAGTCGTTTTGAGTGGGATACTGGTAAAGAAATTTACAAATTCTTGCGCAACTACTTTGTTATCGCAAATAAGACCACAAGACGTCTCCAGTGTATAATCAGAATTATGCTTTTTGTTCCTATTTGTGTTCCTATTTGTGTCGGGCCTGTGCTCGTCAAAAAGCCAAATCAAGCCGTATCATATACGGTTGAAAAGGGCTTCTCAAGAGAAATCCAGTGATACCCATAAAATACCATATAACAGAGTGAAGCGGGATGCCGAGAACGTAATAAAAATTAAGGCGTCCGAGCGTATCAACGACGACGGCACCAGTATATCTGAAGACGTACACGTATTCACGTAAAACACACGGTCGTGTCCACGACACAGCCTCACCCCGGGTTTTTTCTGTAATTACTTGTACGATACAACAAAACGGCCTATCTCATGATTAAAACAAAAGTTTTGCCACAGAAATATCCGAAATGATTAAATAAAATTCTCGTACATTTTTCGAGTGTGCTCGAACCGTCAGGGCTGGCACCCAATCAGTGTTGGCTGGAGTGGCCGCTCGATCCGGCCGTACTTAATCTCTGATCAAACGTAAACAAGCCCACCCCTACGTGTTACGGGTGACATACGCGACAGGATTCAATTAAGCCTCAAATATTTTTTTCGCAAAGAATACAACAGTTATCGGTTAAAACTTCAGGATTGGATGTTGATTGAAAAAACGTGGTTAAACTTTTATTGGATTGTTTTTAAGGATTCAGTTGGGGTAAATGTTACCTAAAATATACGTAATATCACGGGTACGTACACCTGACCACCGTGAAAACAAAATCCCGTGTTCACGACCATGACCACATTTGTTTACCGCCCCTTTGCAGCGACCAATAAAAAAAGAAACTTTCGTTTAAATTTTCTCAGGCTTTGTTACAATGATCACAGATGCCTGACCACCACAGCTGGTTTTCTTACGGTCTTTTTGGGGTTCCGTAGTCAACAAAGAACTTTTATAATTTCGCCATGTCCGTCTGTCTGTCCGCGGCTAAGCTCAGAGACTCTTAGTACTAGAAAGCTGTAATTTGGCATGGGTATACATATTAATCACACCGACAAAGTGGTAAAATAAAACCTTGTTTTTTTTTTTTTAGGGTACCTTCCCTCTTCGTAGTGGGTATGATATATTTTCTCGTCTGTCCCATTGTGTGGGGTATCGTTGGATAGGCTGTTAAAAAAATATTGCGGGTTTCGATTTAGGGATCCGTTTGCGAAATATTAAGCTTTAAAGTGCTAATTTTTGTTAGAGTTAAATGTGTGTCCCCCAGCCAGCTAAATGGTTGATTTTGGATATGTGAAAAAATCACGGATGTAGCTCAGACCAAATAAAAAACCAAGAAAGAGCGCTGTGAACAGTGACGTGAGGCCATTTTGTAAACATGTGTGCACTTAGTGAGGTGTAGTTTGATTGTAAATGGTTGTAAATGTGTGCGTGTGAGCGTGTACGCACAGCGCGGAGGCGTAGTTTTGGCATGCTTCACTGTATTCTTCGCAGCGCTCTGTCTTGGTTTTTTATTTGGTCTGAGGGATATAGTATGTATAACGAAGTAAAAAGGGCCTGCTGGCTGTGGGTAGATGGGAGTCGGGATTTTGGCTTCATGCACTACCATCGTCGAACATAGGCACTTTCTTCGACGACACTACTTTCCGTCTCGCTGTTTCCCTACGACTAGGAGCTCCTTGTTGTTCTCCTCATCGCTGTCACTGTGGCGAGGTTGTCAATAGCCTAGGACACCACGGCCTGTCCTGCAGCCGAAGTGCGGGTCGCTTAGCGTGGCATGCAAACATTAATAACATCATCCGACGAGCTCTTGTCACCGTCGGCGTTCCAGCTGTATTAGAACCCAGTGGCTTGGTACGCGACGATGGCAAGAGACCGGACGGTATGTCTTTATTTCCTTGGAAGTTGGGTAGGCCTTTAGTGTGGGACGCAACTTGTGTCGATACTCTTGCGCCATCCCATCTTCCTGGCTCGGCGAGTTGTGCTGGCGCTGCTGCTGCGGCTGCTGAAAACCTCAAGCAGCGAAAGTATAGTAACCTTATCGGTAACTATATTTTCGAGCTGTTTGGGGTTGAAACCCTCGGGCCGTGAGGTCCCAGTGCTCATGTTTTATTCAGTGAAATCTCCAAAAGGCTGGGTGACACTACCCGTGACCCAAGGGCTGGCCTTTACCTTGGCCAGAGGCTAAGCGTTGCCATTCAGCGTGGCAATGCTGCCAGTCTCTTGGGCACATTACCAGTCGACAGCGATGCGGAGGAATTTTTCGACGCTATATTTTAGTTTATTTTGTTATTAGTTTTATTTAGGTTAGTTTATTATAAAGTAAAAAGGAAATTTATTAAAAAAAAAATAGGCTGGCTTATGAGTGCATCGGAAATGTTCGCGGTAAATCATACCGATGGATTTCATGCCGTCATCCGCAAAAAAACGGCTGTCTCCTGAGCAGAATAAGAGGCGGTCACAATAGTATCCTGAAGGCGGTGGCGGCAGACACTTCCTCCGCCATAATAAGGCAATTTGTGCGAAGACTTATACCATAGTTAGACCATTACCATTTCTCGTTGTGTCTAGATGTTGGGTGGTCTTCTCACAAATTCGTCTTTAGTTTAAACTAATTTTTTGTGAGAAGAACGCAAACATGTGACTAACAATTTATGGATCTTTTGTGTTATCCGAAATAAAATGATTTTATTTTATTTATTTTTATTTTACTAAATGCATATGAAAGTATATACGATACTTATAACAAAAAATATATCTGTCTGTTTGTTCTATTTTAATCTTTGGCTAATCTCCGAAACGGCTGAACCGATTTTGAGGGTACTTTCACTGGAAGATAGCTGATGTCATAAAGAGTAACTTAGGTAACCTTTATTTTAAGAAAAAGCCACGCGGGTGATGCCGCGGCTAGCAGCGAGTTTAACATACTCTGGTAAATTGCTACACTAATACTTATCCTCATTAGACACAACACAAAATGGAATAGAAAATTGGGTTACATTTTCTTGATACTAATACAGTTTGCAGTCTGTAAGTAAATTTTCTAGACTACTCAAGTTCTATAAGACGATTTCTCGGAACATTTAGTGGAGATTCTTGAAAACGTTTAATGCAGCAGAAAGCCATTACCCTCCTATCACTTCGTTTGTCAAAGGACATCGTTTTGCACCAACCACTGTCCATATCCACGTATAATAAAATCTAAGCATCATAGAGAAGGAATCTGACGCGTATTTATCGTAAACGTCTTGGCTTTTATGAACCATCATTATTTTTATGTCCCATAATCTCCCCTGAAGTTTCATTAAGCAAACTTTGCACATAAAAACATGATATTGCCAAATCGGGGATTGATTTGAACTTTATTACTACGTAATAAGGACTTGTCTGACTTGACATTCGAATAATATTTACTGATCTTTATAGGTATCTGTTTATTTTACTCAATACTCAATATCTTTATATCTAACTATCTCCTCTATCTTTTTTTTTTCTTCTTTTTTTTGGTTATCTGATTCCTTAGCTTTGATTCTATAGAATTCAAGATATTGTTGGATTCATTTTAGGAAATAATTTGCCAAAAGATAAATGCGGATTAAGCTTAGGAATTCCACTACTGCCTGTGTATTATAAAATACTTACTCAAACACCATTTTAAACCCCAAAATTATAACACATGAGTATTCCTGCCGCGGCTAGTCTGCCCACTTAAACCTTAAGGCCCGTTTCGGACAGTAATTTAGCACTAATTACAGAGCAACTCGGGCCTACGTTAAGCACATTTCCAACTCAATTTGTAGAGGTTCGCTCTCGTGTTACCTGCTTGTGTTACATTCAGTTATTTTGAGATGGAGGAATTTAAATCCGTTTGGGCATTTGTAAGGTTTTTTGGGTGAATTGAACGACCCTTCACGTTTGACGATACTCATAAGTTCGACGCACCCTGAAACAGTCAGCCTCACTAACATATTTGCTGACTCGCTAATCTTTTTAGTACAGCATTCTAGTTGTTCTCATGATGATAGGTTGTGCCTACGTGAAAGAAGGAGAATAAGGATTAAACATGGCTGCTCATAAAAATTATGATGTGCAGTAAAGACCAGTAGTAGGTAAAGCTGGTAAAAGGATTTCTTCAAGTGATACTGTGAGAAATTTTGTATTAATACTGTGGAAATAGTTTTTCTTATAAATATATGTATTATAAGTAGCTGTAGTAGTCGCTTTCTAGAGTCTAGTCATTTAAAACCACGTAGGTCGCAAAAATTGCATTGTACTTATTTTTTGGGATGTAAAACAAAGCTTGCAGCTTCAAAAGACATGTTTTGACTGCGTGGTGCTCGAAAAACCTCGAAAACCTTTTGGAAAAATGCCCATTGTTGAAAGTTCTGTATCTAGGGTTTTATTGAACCTACAGAGCTACGGCTGCGCTCAAATTGAATCAAATTTTGCATACTTTATATTTATACCCATTGAGTAAAATAACTAGAGAAGCAAACCTCATTAAAATGTGTCAAAAAGTGTAACCACTATTTGAACGCGACGACGTAGCTTTGAAACCACTAAACATTAAGTTATTATTATTAATATATTTAGGTTCACTTCGGTTGGCGTCACACAGAGCACTGAACTGACGTTAGCTACGCATATGGCTGTGGCCATATGTCCAGTGGTAACGCGTTAGCGCGGTAATTACTAATCTAGTGTAACATATATATCAATGTTTATACCTTTCAGAAGTTATAAGTCAAAAACTGAAGGAAGTTCGAAAATTTCGAGGTTTTTAGAGCACCACGCAGTTAGTACAGGTCTTTCGAAGCTGCAAACATGGTTTTACACTATTGGTATCTAGCCTATCAACATCCCAAAATATCAGTACAGTGACATTTTTTGTATCTACAGTGACTGGCCTACTAGGTCACAATGGGTTTTGGTCTAGTAGTATACTTGTTGAACACAGTTCACTTTAAAACAATAAAAATACTATAGTAAACTAGCTTTACCCGACCCGGCTTCGCACGGGTAGCACTATCTACCCTACTTACCCTAACTACCTACCTTACCGTACCTTCCTAAATAAAATAAATAAATAAATCCCTGCCCTACCTACCTACCTACCTACCCTACCCTACCCTACCCTACTCTACCCTACCCTAGCCTACCCTACCTTACCCTATCTACCTACCTAAAACCTACCCTGAACCTGAACCTTCCTTTCCTTCCTTATAATTATTAAAGTACTAATATCGCTATTAAAAATATGGGTTGGTGGTAGAAGGGTGAAAATTTAGGGTTGTATGTATTTTTTAATGCAACTTTATAAAAAAATAAAAATATAAATGGTCCAAAAAATAAAAAATAAATAATGTTAGGGGTGGACAACCCTTATCACTTAGGGGTATGAAAAATAGATAGTAGCCGATTCTCAGACCTACTGAATATGCATATCGGTCAAGCCGTTTCGGAAGAGTATGGTAACTAACATTGTGACACGAGAATTTTATATTATACTAGCTGACCCGACAGACTTCGTTCTGTCAAAAGCTATAGTATTAACTCCCTACCCTACCTACCTACCTACCCTACCCTACCCTACCCTACTCTACCCCACCCAAATTTTTTGTAAAAACCATTAAAAAAAAAAAAAAAAAAAAAAAACCATCCTTGGACTTCAACGAACATTAAAAAAAAAGAATTGGTTAAATTGGTCCAGGCGTTGTTCAGTTATGCGCTTACCAACACATTTTGCGATTCATTTTTATATTATAGATAGATAAGAATAAACGTAAACTGTTACCTTAAGCTGAGCAGGATACGCATTCGCCCATAAATACGGATAATACGTTAAATTAAGTGGTAATCCATTAGGGATCGGTAATCTGGATGTTACGTGATTATGTACATGAATTTTATATGGTTTTCCTTATCTTGTGTTATTTTATCAAATACTCTTTATTGTTAGAATGAGAGGAATGGCCTCTTTTTTTTGGTTATTTTTTGGAGGTTCCTTGGAGGAAAAAAAGATCTTATCTCCATTCCAATATTTCCAGTAGAAAAAATACCGTCACACATAAGTTCCAGTAATGGACATTTGCCTCCCCCAATTGGGGGGGTTTGCCATAATCGCCACGCTTGGCAGTCCGGTTGGCGATCGCAGTATGGTGTAAAAAACGCATAGAGAACGCTGCTGCCCATTCTCTAGTAAGCCCCTTAGTCGTCTTTTACGACACCCACGGGAGGAAATAGGATGGTGCTATTCTTTACGTCCGGCACCACACGGTACCCACCAGTAATAGTAGTTTATTTTATATTTTTATTATATATTTTGTTTTTGATCCATAAAATAAAGTAAAAATAATTAATAAGTAAAAGCATTTTTAATCATTAATTTTCCAAAACTAACAAGTAAAAAGGGTGGTGTTACATTTTGTAGGAGAAAATATAAAAATCCACGCGGACGAAGTCGCAGGAAAAGTGCTAGTATTATCATACTAGCTAATGCAATTCTTTTTAATTTTTTTAAACACCTTCTCCGGCGTGCACACTATAACTTACCAAAGTTATATCATAATACTAACAAACGGCAATTGGACCTACATACGCAAACAGGAACCAATTCACACACATATAAAAATCGAGATAAGTATACAGAAGCTTTCACAAATGCTCCACCGCGAAAATGATCTGACAATTTTGACAGAATAAAACATTTCTATGACAAAGTTATCAACCCACATAACAACAGTTACTATTATAGACTATGCTGATGTTTGTTGTTCTGATCTTTCCCTAGAACTTCTAAATAAATTGGATCGACTTCTCAAGAATTGTATTCGGTTTGTTTTTGGCCTTCGTAAATACGATCACATTTCTTCCTCCCGTTCTCAGCTTAAATGGTTGCCTATCCGACTCAGGAAGTCCCTCAGATCTCTCTGCTTGCTCTTCACGGTTATGAACGATCCATGTGCTCCCGATTATCTAAAGAATTATTTCAAAGTGTTGGGCAGTTCTCATAGTCTTAACCTACGAGCATCACACCGTACCGGTTTTATGTCAAATTCTTACGTTATCTCTACTATAAAGCTCTGGAACGCGCTACCTTTTGGCATTAAAAAAGCTATATATAGCTACCACAAAAATGGTCCATTGTAAAAAAAAAAATATATATATATATATATATATATATATTCTATAGAACCATGCGGGTTGTCCAGCAGTGGACGTCTTTCGGCTGAAATGATGCGAGTTGGTTCTTGTTTGCATATACAAAATGGAAAAATCCTATATTTTTACAAAGACTCACATTACTTGGTTCTTTGTAATATAGTATAACTAAATCTATTTAAAACATCTAAGAAGTCATTATTTATCTAAGTCAGTGATACCTACATACATTATTGTATTATTAATGTTATAAGGTGATGCATCAACAGCTTCACCACAGGAGCAGATTGTCTGGGATTAATTCGCAATGTCCTCTGCACTCGTAACCCCTATATTACGGTAGTACAGTCCTCGTCTTCCTTGTTTTCAATTAGTACCTATGACGTAAATTATCTGTTATTTGCACTAAACATCTCATTATTCTAAGCACTAGGTACTAATGCTAGGTTACTCACTCAGTGACTTTGTAGCCGGCGACTCGCTGACGTTCAAGTAACATAATATACTCACCTACGGCGACCTCTGAAGATTAGATAAGATTCACTATTTGTAAAAATGTTTGAGGGTAAATTTCGTTGGGTCAAAATAATTAAATGTATCCACATACCTATCTACACTCCATTTATTAGAATATTAGACAAATAACTGTTCTCACCCTTTCGTTATTTCGATGTAAACGTTTAATAAACTCCGTTATTTCACGATAAATACAAAGCACTGTAATCTATTTACCATTTACATTAAAAAAATGACTCTAAAGTGCAGTAATATTAACAATATTACACAATAACTGTCGTTATTTAGCCGTTATTTGTCTAATGCTATAGTAAATGGAATATAGTTACTGAGTTATAATGAACGAGATGTTTTCTTAATTTTACAGCTGTTAATAATTGTTTACAAAGATATCTTTATAGAATTTATTAAAAAAAAAAACAATATTTATAATTATCAAGTTTTTAATTGATAAAATAAACTCGAAAATATAACTTTAGAGCGATTTATATAAACAGATTTCTATCTTTCTTTTTATAGTAAAAGCAAATTTTTTACGCACTTATACCTAATCGCAATCTAGTGCCCAATTCTTTCCTGTGAAACATCCACAACTTTCTAGTGTTTGCGTTCCCGAGTACCCAAAAACATATAGAGAATGCACAATGGTACATTGAAACTATATTACTAACGATTAATGCAGTAATTATGATATTTTGTGTGTATTTTATTTCTAGAAAAACTAACTTAAACAGGTCCATGACCATCTGCTGGAAACAAAACAGAAAAATCAGCATAATCATGACTAGAATAATTCGAATGTTTTTTTTGGGTTTCATATTTTTTTTTAGAACAGATCTGAGAGCTAAAATTAGTAACACTGCATTTGCAATTAACATAGGCCACTTGATTATTAATATATACAGGAAAATATAACTGCGGGCTGCATCGTGACCTACTTGAAACATTGCCTGTAGTAGCAAGGCAACAAAGATGGGTCCGAGCCACACACATAACGACACTTTCCAGATACTCCATCTTTCGGTGGTGAACACTTTAACTAAACTGATGTATATTTGGCGACTGAACACAAACATCCAAACTACGAGTGCCATTTCCGTATACATCATGAAAACAATGTCCAATAAGACGACGCGACCAGAATAAGGGCACATGTTGAATAGTTTCTGTACGTCTCCGAAGAATCTTACGAACGTGTATAAAAATCTTGCGAGCATAAATTGAATGAGCAGCTGATTTTTGTAGCTCTTTCTCCAGTCAGCGAACAGAACGGCGGTCAAAATAAGCAGCAACAAAGCTGCTGCTGATAACGCTATCCCCATCGAACTCCATGCCAAAGTAAAAATGGTCCAGAATGATGTGGCATTCTTTGGAGTGTAGATCACGTTGCCTTGTTCCACTTCTATCAAATGCAACTTCGAATTAAAATCTTCACTGTACAGTTTATTAATTTGACATACAGAGCTGTTATTGTCCATATTTGGAATTATTTAGTCAGTTTAGCACATTATTGCACACTCTAATTTATCTGGCGATAAAACACTATCTCCCGCCTGATTTTATTGATTATTATATTAGTATAACATGATTCGTACATGTTTTTAGCTTCATTATGTTGCACTTAATTTGTTACTGCGAGATCAGCTTCGTAGTAAGCTGCATCAAATAAGCAAAAATATTGTTTCTATAAACAATTGCCAATTGCCACCAGACGCGTCCACTGTTTAACAATAACTTATGGATTATGTACAAGCAGTTACTTGATAACATATTTTTTTTATCTGGCATGGATAAGATTGGATATTTTAGTATCAAACAGGGTACTTAAAGATATGTAATTAACATATCAATAACTTTCACTTATGGGATCATAATATTTACTTAACAATTATCAGGTGTCGTTAACATGGATTACTTTTATATGGCGATAATCACCTGAACTTTTGAAGAACGTAACAAGGTTGAAATGAATATAAAAGTATCTCAATTACAAATAATATTGTGTCTCAGACACTAATAATGATCGTTACTCTCAAATTATTTTTCAATAAGATATTTTTCTACATAAATATGGAATTCTAAAAATGAGTTTCGTCTGGCAGAATCGAAATTGCTTAGAAATGAATTCTGCTGCTTAGAAAGTTATTTAAAAATTGTTCAGTATTCCATAAAAAAATAATGAGTCGTTAAGTGGGATGGTTTAATAAAAATACATTTAAGAAACACAGAGGATATATTTTCAGATATAATGCCACGACAGGTCAAAAATAAAACTCACATACGTGAGGAATAAGAAACGATAAATATATAAAACTCTATACAAATAGTTAACAAGGTGACAGTGTCTAACGATTATAGTATTAAAACTTATTGCATTCCTACTGTACACTTGAGGACAATAGTATGACAACTTTGACGAATTGTATACACTTCAGCTTTAAAGTTAAGTACGTAGCCTTTGTTGCGTCTGTTACATTTATTTGCGAATACAAATGTTACTTTCGTGATTCACTCCCTATGTTATTCCGTCCTCAAGTGTAAACATCTATCGAATTTCCCTTCAAAACACTTTTAGCTTGTTTGTGACAGATTGATTTAAAAAGCGTAGAGTGCCAAGCTTTGTTTGTTTGTTTGAATATACTCATTCAAATGCTATTCAGAAGAGGAATCAGTTGCCTATTCGACTACAAGTAAGTGCATCTACTTATGAAATATTATTGCATCGTCTAATTTATACATACATAAGTAACGACTATTACCAACATTCAAATTTTAGAAATTCTACACAATAAAATTTATTCTACTAATAGCATTAATACTAGCTGCTTCAATCAAATTTTAATTAGATAAATATAATCGATATTTAATTAACGAACTACTATTAAAACTGACTGAATTAACAGAAGTTATAATCCAGTTCAAATTCAAACACGAAGTCAACAGTTCTATCTTATCAGAATTAAAAGCAATAATAGATAAGAAAGTTTATACATTTATAACAGTCACTTGGGTAAAACTTTAGCACAGGGCGTAAAAGCTTATTATTATGTTTTTTTTTTTTCACAAACAACGATTTTAATCTTTATGAATTAGGTTTGTATACAAAGTTGCCACTGAAAAACTTTAAACTTCTCGTTAGTTCTTAATATGTAATATTGATAACATTTGTCATAAATAGTTTTTTAAATTAAATTTTGTGACGTTGCAAATGAGAAATTAGAAAAGATAAAAAAGGTTGTTTTTTAAGTTAGAAAAACATTTCAATAGGTAGATTGTGTCTAATAGACGATAATATTAATATAACTATTCATAAGGACAACTCTTTGCAGTTTGAATACTATGTGTACTTATATAGAAGTCTTTATAAGGGATCACAGTTGGAAAACACTAGTTCGATACACAAATCGGGGAAATTACAATCTATATCTAATTAAACTACGCTTCTATTATTTAATTTAACACTATTTATACTTATTTTAACTTTATTATTTTTATTAATATTATTAACAGAATATGATTGATTAAAATATCAGATTTTAAAACATGGTAAGAAAATATTAACAGAACGTACAACAATAATATTATTCAAATTACGGTAATTGGAAACATTTTGATAGCGAAGGCTATACAAATAAAATTTTCGAACAAATGAATAAAAACAAGCGCGTAAACCGATTATGAATACATACCTTTACCACAAATACTTTTATTTAAAATATTGTACTAAATTAAATTAACTTTGGTGAAAATATTAACGAAATAAATAAAACGATTCATACTATTTTGCGTTTAAATGTAGCTTATATTACAGCGAATTCATTTTTAACACCAAATAGGTGTAAATTATAAATAGATGCTTAATATTTTAAAACTAATTGATATAATAAAATCAGTGATACGTTAAATCGACTAATAGCTTTAAAACCGAGGCTCGAAGAATATTAAGTCACTAAGTACTTATTCTTAAAATTACTCTATTTAGTTGTACCTACGTAAATAGTGTTTTTGTTTACTTGTCTTATTTGAAAAACAATATGGCGTGCTAAAATTTCAATGAAGCTGTATTTGGTGTACCTAATCAATAACGTACTAGGTAGGTATGTATTGTTTAGAAAGATTTCAACTCTCAAACCTAAGTTAAAGAGAGTGATTGATCCAATGCGAAACTCGTGAATTTTCTACCGTGTTTGTTTACCAAATCAGACATGTAAGAAAAACATACTATACATTACAGTGTGCTGACACAGTTTCATAGCGTGAATCAAAGTTATAGTAGAGTGAACTACAAAAGGACCAGTTTCCAATATTTTCGTTCCAAATTGGTCTATTTATTCTGGAATACATTGCTGGACATAGACTAGATACTATATGCTTTTAAAAGTGGACATAATAAAAAGTGCTTTTTCGTTATTTTGCAATACAATTCGCTTAAAATATTCTTTGTTTTAAAAGAAACTGGCCCCAAAAGGAAGCTAGTAAATTCTAGAAGATCACAATGCGTACAATTTAATTATCTTAGTATAGTTTCCTACAAAAGTATCAGCAATTTTAGCTTAGTTCGTATTTTTTATTCTTAAGTCTACTTTTCGTAAACATACTTCGTAATTTCTCAACTTTAGTTTTTTTTTCTTGTTTTTAATTAGTTTTCTAATGAAAAAAAGATAAATGCGAAGGCCATTGAAATATTTAAAATAATTCGCACCCCCAGAGCGACAAAGGCGTAAGAAGATTATACTAACTTTACAGGAGAGCAAAAAAATCTGTTTGGTCTGGTATATCTATTTAGCATTTGATCTTATGATCTTTTGTTATATTACTATTAAACAGTAAAAAAATCAAGCTTTTTTTTAACAATATTTCAGATACCTCAAATTGTCGTGTATAAAGAATAATTAATATTTTAAGTTTTACACACGTTTATGGACCTTTTTATCTGAAAAAATGTAAAACTTATGTGACGCGACAAATGTCTTTTTTGGTATAATGGGTTAATTTTTCGTCAGATCTTAACGGATAAATTAAACGCTATACGAAACTGTTTACGTATTCTTACTTACGCCTTTATCGCACTGGGGGTGCGAATTGTGAAAAATAATTCAGACAGACAAAACTTTGGGCTTCAAAATGAAATAAAAAGAGCCTTTTAATATTTTTAAATGCAAACAAGATCAATCTAAAGTTCAGATGATAAAGTTGCAGAACAAATTAAATATTAATTTAGTTTTCACAATCAATTATCGTTAGTAAAAAACTAATCAAAAGCAGTTTGCAAATAATACAACATAAACGAGACCAGCTCTTATTGAGTCAATCATAATTTTAATGATATTTTAAATTGGTAAATTAACATTATTACCTAAACATTTTCCAATAATTACTGTTTACTCGACCATGTGCTCTGTGAAAAAAAAAAAGGTAAGTTGACTTTTATTATACATATACACAAATACATATACACCGTGGCATTTTAGTCGTCTTACAAAGACAGCCCACTTCATGTATCCAATGACTACAAATCATTCATGTATTTTTTATTTATGTATGTGTGTGGTCTTTGTAAGACGACTAAAATGCCACGGTGTATACCTAACGCTGAAAAAATAGTTAAAAGGATCGAAAAGTTCGTTCAAATAAAAAAATAAATCGATATCGTTATGAAGATGAAACGACGCATTGATGGATTGAAATTACAAAGTTTATCCCGACTTTGTATGCAAAGTCTATCGTCAAAGTTTTTGAATGGGAATTAATGTTGAACCTTTACTTGAGCAGAAAGTCTATTTCAATTATATTTTATAAGGGTATTAAAACTGTATCCATTCTTAATCTTTTATTGTTCAATTTTCCTACTAGTAATTTGATATAATAATTATTTTGGGAGATAACAATCTTTTGTAGCTTCTCTAATAATTCGTTTTTATTTACTTTAAAAACGTTATATTATACAAAAAACTATTGTTTTACGAACGGAACCAAAACAGCTAGAATTTTAACACCATTTATGCTTACAAAGGATAATAATAAAACAACACAATTGAGAACAAAGTTAGAGGAAGTTACCTTGTTCCTCTACAGGAGTGTGCTCCTCATCCGAAGAGTCGAATCGACTCTCGATTAGCGAACTTTGTTTCTGCAGTGACTGGAACAAAACATGCAATTATCGACGCTATTAATAGAGGAACATTGTTTATAGAAGGTCATATGTTGGTTTGCGAACAATTGATTTTGATACATAATTTTCGAGAAGAAATACTAACACCCGGATTCTGGAACGAAAATCAACACAACACTTAGCTATCAAATTGTGAAACGCATGTCCACTGCTGTGATTGGTTGACTGAATTATTAACAGCCAATGTGCGCTTTTATATTTTCTAACGTGGCGATATTATCGTGGACTACGTCCATAAAATGTATGGAAATACGTGCATGTTATAACGTTATCATGGACGGAAATTTTAAAGCTGTGGTAACGTAATGCCATGACGTGGACGTGGACGTCCACGATAATACCGCCAGGTTTGAAATTAACAAAGGGCACAACCCGTTCACTGGACATGAGTTTAAGTTTGCCACGGCGTTGATTTTCGTTCCAGTAACCCGCTGTTACGATTGATTTGTTTGAATTTTGTGGCTAGTTACATAAATTTGAATTATTGCCTGATAAAAGATAAGCACAAGTTTTTAAAGCAATAATTTTTAACCTTCAAAATCTTGAATTTTTAGCAAAGATGTGAATAATGTAACATAAAATCTTTAAAGTGTTTAGTTTATGTAGAAGCTATATTCGAAATAGCCCACATTTAAATTGAATTTCGCTATAAAATGTCCGCCATACCTTATTGGAACGTCGTCTCGGGGGCGATATCTTGTTCCATAAAGCTTCAAGCTGATCGAAGTGCTGAGATTGCGCTATCGCTGCTTCTTCAGGTCCTAAGCTCACCTGCACATGACGGTTTATGTCAATTTTAAAGTTAAAATCAGATAGTATACCTTAAAAGGAGTTTAGGTATAGATATTACCTGTGAACCTAAGTCTTTGTTCTTTGCTTCTTGTATTTTTGAGATCTCTTCCATTGATGCGGAAACGGAGAATCTAAACAAAAACAGAGTTTTAAACAAAACGGATTTATTTTCTGATTATAATACGGATTTATTGTTTGTTTTGTTACCTTCTTTTCAATCGTTCATCTACTTGAGCCATCATGGCTGCAGAAGTAAGATGTCCATATTTCTTTTGCCATGTATAAGTGTCCAAAGATACTTCTTTCTTCAATAACCTTCTCATTGGCCGCTTTGGTGCTAGCGGACGTAACTCTGGACAAATAAATAACATTTTTGTTCTCTTATACACTAAAGTTAATTGAATTTCTATTTTTTTTTTCTCCATTAAGTAATGAATTTCTCTTTTATAGTAAAAGTAAATAAGGTAAAGATCATGAAGTTCCATTACAGTAATTAAAAGTATCTTGACCGTATAATGTTAGATGATAATGTCGTCTAAATATGTCAACATAAATATTATTATATGTCTTAAAAAATTCCATTGTGTTAGTAAAAAAAGCTGTGACTTACTTGACTTACCATCAACATCTTTAGTGGGCGCAGCATACGTTGGTATCTTAACGTACGTAGCTGGTGTATTATGTAGGCAGATCATGGGAAGACAACCTGGTGAAAACCACTGAGTAAGTCCAAGGTATTGTTAAAACTTCTTCTAAGAAAATAAAGACTACTTCTAGAGATAAAAATCTGGACTATCTTTGACCTTAGAATAAAGTGAAATAATTAATTCATAAACATACGATACGATACAGCAAAGTATGCCAGCAGGTATCTAAGGCAGACTAGAGAGTTCTGTAGTCAACAAGGAACTCTTATAGTTTCGCCATGTCCGTCTGTCTGTCTGTCTTTCCGCGGCTGAGCTCAGGGACTCTTAGTACTAGAAAGCTGTAATTTGGCATATATATTATAATGTACATATTAATCACGCCGACAAAGTGGTACTTTGTTTTGGTACCTCCGGTACACGTAAAGTGAGCATGACATTTTTTTTTTCTCGACTATCCCGTGTTGTGGGGTATCTTTGGATAGGCCGTTCAAAAATATTATAGGTTTGTGAAAACCATTTTTCGATTCAGGGATCCGTTAGCGAAATATTAGGCTTTAAAGTTCTAATTTTTGTTAGGGTTAGAGTCAAGTATCCGCTCCGCCCCTGCAAGCTAAATGGCAATAGTATACTTAACACATTTGGCATGTATAGCAATGTATGGGAGAACATGTATTTCAACTACAATGTTAAGTTTGTTCTTGGAATAAATTCGTTTCAACTTGGTCGGTTTTTAGGTTAAGTATATTTCGCCTTTATGTCTCAATCTACTTATTTGCTTAACGTAATTCATTGATATATAAATAAAGACGTAACAAATTAATCAAACAAATGTGTTTTCATTACACTGAAAGAAAGGATCGTACCTCTGTCCAAAAGATGGATGGCGATGCGTGCGCAATCGCTGGTGATCTGAAAGCCGAGTAGAGGCACGTGGAGAGCCAAAGATGTCAGAGCCAGACCTCTTTTAGTTTCCCAGATGATAAGTGTTTTATCTTCAGCACCTATTTTGTTGACAACAATACATTTTGTAAGTAATTGTGTTGGAGAAAGACATGACATTGTAAAGTTTTCCTTCAAAAGAATAGATGGATTGAAAATTTTGTTTGTATTAGATCAACAACAAAGTTTTATTATTTATTTATTTATTAACAAACATGTTTACAGTAATCTTAAATTAAGAACTATGCCCCGCAAAACAGTTTTCACGGTTTGTCTGTGGGAACAGAACAAATAGTTATAACTAAAAATGTTTATGTTACCTTAGATTGGATAGAGAGATTAATTAATTAAAACTTACCAATTATAACTTTTTTGCGAATAATTGAAGTTTAGAACATACTTTAATAATTAAGTTAGGTATACACGGTGATTTTTAATTCACTGTAAACCTTTTAGGGCGTGGAAGTACTCATGATTATGAGAAACTTGGACTTTGAGACCAACTCTGAAATATCGAAATAATATCAGCTGTTTCATACAAAAATGCAATATTTACCCGAAAATTTATGTTTTTTTCGTTTTGTAGTTATTTATAATTATATCTATCATACATTTTTTTAAATATTATTATTTTGTTTGCAATTTATATAGTTATAATTGTTATAATTTTTTTTTTTGGTATTTTTATTACATTTTACTATTTGGAAATTTTATATTTTAAGTAAATTTTATTTACGATTCTGACACTTTTACAAACTTATTAAAAAAAAAATTATCAACAGAGTATTGAAATTTAATTAACCAAAGTTTTATTTTGGTTTTTTATCTGTTTAAAATAGTATAATTTTAATTTAAATAACTGAGTGTGTGTCTATGGACGATAAATGTCTGAAATAAATAAATAATTATTATTTATAATATGAATAGTGGAAGTTGTTTATAATCATGAGTACTTTCACCTTTTGAAAGGTTAAGGTCACCGTGTATAATACCTAATCAAAAATAGAGTTTAGACGCTGACCCTAAAATACTAATAATACTGCTGAATGTTTTTTTTTTGTCATGGATGTTGAGAAACTATTTATTAATTATTTCAAACTATTACTTACTAGACACTCCAATTGTTCCATCTCCTGTGACTTTTACGCAGGTGACTTTCCCAAGATGTCCAGATAACAAATGTAGGTCTGAACCAGTGTTGATGTCCCATACAATGAGGTTGCAGTCCCAAGACCCTGATACGATCTGAGTCTTGTTCGTGATCGACACTGCTACACAGGTTACTATGTCTGAGTGACCGACTAATACCTGTTGAGAATATTAGTATTACTTACTAATGTATTAATCTAATTCACAATTACATATAAAACCTTTACAGACTCATCCAAGGAAGAACTAAATACTAATATATCAATTTTATTATAAACATGACAACGTTTGTAATATTAGACTTCTTTCAATTGTTATTTGTGCCATTTGAATGAATCTCGGCAGGTTTTGCCCAAATAATATTTTTCGATACTGTAATGATTATAAATAATAAAATCATTTTATTTCGGATAATGCAAGAACCATAAATTGTTAGTAACTAATTATGCAACTGTTGTAACAATTTGTACCAAAGTTGTTGACACTTATCTAAGAAACAGGTAAGGACGTTATTTTATTCAAGAAATAAGATCAAAATGTAAAAGCAAAAGTTAATAAGTAACAAGAACATATTAAAGAATTAAATAATCTCTTATTTGCAGTCCGGTTGCAATATCAAAGTCTTTCCAATTTTCGATATTCTGCAAAAATCTCACCGTGAAAATGTAGGTAAAGTGAGTTTGAAGTGAGCTTTCATGCCATCTAATGCTAGGGATCGCTAGGGATTGACAGATCTTAAAGGTCACTTCACCTTAAGTTTTCACGTTGAAATTTTTGCAGAATAGACCAGCAGATCGAAAATTGGAAAGACTTTGATATTGCAACATGAATGCAAATAAGAGATTATTTAATTCTTTAATAATTATGTTCACACTAACCTGAGACAATTTTCCTCCATCTAATTTCCAAACTTTGAGTGACATATCCATAGACCCAGTGACTACATGTTGCGAGTCTGCCGTTAAAGCGAAACATGTAATCCGTTCTGCGTGCGAAACATTCCTTTTCTCTTCTCCACTGTCACCTCCGGCCAATGTCCAGATACGAACTGAATTGTCGCCGTCTGATAGTACCTGTATATTATCAACGTTATTGAAGACAGCATTGTCAATTTTAGGTGAACTTGAGCTTAGCAAACAAAGTCAACAGATTGTGTTACAGTAAGTTACTATAGCAGTATCATAATTGGTACTTAATACAAATGTTAATATAAAGTAAACCATGAAAAGCTCCTGAATATTTTTTTGATTAAAAAGTAAATAATTACTGTATTTATGTATACAGGGTCATCAGACTTTCATATAAAAATAAAAATATTTAAATTCATCGCTCTAAATGTATAGATCAACGAAATCTTGAAGGTTTGTTTTTGCTAAACTAAAATTTATCTTCTGTCCTTTTCTTAATGAAATAGGAAGGAAAAGATGCACTGAACTAAAATTTAATTAAGTTTGTGAACAAGGGAATCGGCACCATTGACAATTTTACCAAACCCGAAACCCACAAACATTGAACATTCAACTCGTAAAACCTGGAATCTATCACCCTAATCCAGTGTAATGTAGAGTATGCCTAACTTTGCGAAGTCAGTTTGAAACTTACGGCGAACTTCATGTTCAGGGTAACATCGAGGCTCGCAGTGGGTGCTGCGGTTGAATGCAAGACGATGCCAGAATCGACAAGCCACACGTGAACATTCCGAGCTCTGTCTCCCGACATCGCGCGTCTCCCATCTGACATCATCAGTAAAGTTTGGAGAGCTGCCGAATGCCCCTGCAAAAAGTCCGCTGTGTGTAATTCAATATTGTTGAAAAGTTTGACGACGAAGTTTTGAATACAAAGATAGAATGTTTGTTAACAAGACGGAGTTTTTTAATTAAATGCCCTAGACTGAATCTTCTTTAATGTCTACGACCTTTATTTCTAAAGGATCTTGTTAGGGTTCCGTAGTAAACAAGGAATCCTTATAGTTACGCCATATCCGTCTGTCTGTCTGTCTATCCGCGGCTTAGGTCAGAGACTCTTAGTACTAGAAAGCTGTAATTTGGTATGGGTATACATATTAATCACGCCGACAAAGTGGTAAATCAAAATCAAGAAAAAAAAAAAAAAATTGGGTGGTTTTTTTCTCGTCTATCCCATGGCGAGGGGTATCGTTGGATAGGCCGTTTAAAAATATTGCGGCTTTGTGAAACCCATTTTTCGATTCAGGGATTCGTTTGCGTAATATGAAGCTTTAAAGTGCTAATTTTTGTTAGAGTCAAGTGTCCCCCTCCCCTGCCAGCTAAATGGTTGTATTTGGATACAAGTAAAAACCTGTTTTTCATCTACAATGTTAAGTTTGTTCTTGGGATAAATTCATGAACCCTTCATTGTGTGTGGTCCGACACGCACTTGGCCGGTGTTTTTAAATATAATACAGCTTGAATATGAATTCTTACGAAGATTATGGGAATAAGACCTTCTTGTAAAATAGAATAGAATATTTTTATTTTAGACAAAGTCGATAGGGTATAACCATTTTATTTAAAATCTAGTGTTAGTACAGACACAGATAAACAAACAATTAAAATTAAAATTCAGCGTGGAGCTGTATCCACCTGCGCAACATCGGGGAATCCCACCGATCTGGGAACACTCTGGGAATACTGTTAGTACTAGGGATGCATCCGATACCGATAACGATGCCGATATATCGGCGATACTCGAAGTTTGCCGATATATCGGCATCGGCGATATTTTTATAGCCGATTCAACGATACTTTTGTCATCAATGTTAATTTTAATTACTGAAACTATTAACTAATCTCAATCTGACTATATTTTTAAACGGTTTGTCCTGTTATTTGTTCTTTTTATACTAATTAAAAAAATAACTTGACTTGTGTGTTATTTATTTTACATTAATTTTTTAATTCAATAAACGTATCGGTATCAGTATCGGTATCGCCGATATTTTTATAAGAGCATCGGTATCGGTATCGTATCGGCAAAAAGGCGTATCGAGGCATCCCTAGTTAGTACTGCGGCGAACCCGCGACACCAGGGATGGACATCTTTTTCTAATAATGGCGGCAAAACTATCAATTTTGTTGTGCGCAAACATCCCTGGCGTACTACAACGCCACGGCAGCCGCTGCAGTACTCTCAGTGTATGAATAGTGTATTGAACACGTAGGTCGATGTATGCCCGCTAAGCGAAGTTGACCCACAGGCTGTACCTACGACGTATAGAAAGACTGACAGTAAGCTTTGAAAAGTGTTACTTTAACTGCCCTCGTACATCGTGCCAACCTGTGGGCAAACATGTTACATCGGACAGCTAGCGATTTACGTTTCCTTTCAATGTCAAGGTTATCTTTAAGGTCTTCAGAGATCCAGTGGCCCAGATACTTAAGGCGACGATAACCGACTTATAATGTTTTTTTTACTGAAGATCACGTCTAAACGAGTAGTGTTAATGATTTAGAAAAAATATATGTTAAATTGGAGCATTTTCTTAATAACTTAATATGTGAATATTTTAGATTATGTTTATAATACATAGTGAAATTAATTTGGAAATTTATGTCTAACGCGGATATAAAACTGAGAATCACGCAAAATCTATCAAGCGTATTTTTCTGAAACCTTCACCTTTTAAAGATAATTTAATTATTGATCTTTTAGTATACGTGTTTTACTAAAATACCTTTTGTTTTATGTATAATAAATAATAATGCGTTTTATTTGGGACAGCGCTCCTGGATGGGCGAGTCCTATTACTGGGTGGACGTATGACGCGTTGCGTGAGTTCAATACAGAACACGCAAGCTAACCACTCAAGGTCACTGGCATATATCTGGGCCTTAAACTTGTCCACTCTTCGAATGAAACGAATATGTGACGCCGCCTGCTTTGAAAACCATTAGTTCACTCTTTGAAATACTAATTAGTTATTACTAACCTTATACGTCAATGATGGTGAATTATCAGCCAGTTGCCATACAACTATCGTTCTATCTTCAGACCCGCTCAACACCAAGAGATTGTTGGGAGAGAAAGTCACACAAGTGACGTGTCCCAAGTGTCCGTTCAGTGTTGTTTGAAGGCGATGGGTAGATAAATGCCATACTCTAACCAGACCACGGGCACAGCCGCTTGCTGCCAGTTGGCCATCTCTAGAGATTTCTAGGCAGCTGATTGGGATTAGCTCACTTTGTTCTGCCTGTTAGGAAAAATAATAACGATGTATACTGGATTTATATGAACAAGACGATTAATTAACTTTTTTTATTATTTTATTATGGTTAGTGATAGTAACACAGTTAATTCCGTAAGATAAATATTCTTTGAGGTATAAATAAAACCTTTAAATATACGATAGCAGAAGATATGATAGAATATATGAGTCAATCATCCCGCTATGTTTATTTCTGTCTCCATTTTTCCTTGTTTCCCTAGTCAATATTGGAACGATAAAAATATGTCGACATAAAAATATTTGCAGAATCTTACCGAGAATAAAGATCTTATTATAGGCCGTGAATTATTTCTGAGATCGTTACCTGTAACATTGTGACATTCGTCATGGATTTCGTTTGGCGTCTCTGTCTCTGTTTGGTTGGTCGGAAATTAGTCAAGTTGTCTTCTGTGTGGAATGAATATATAGTTACTCGGTTGCCGCCTGAAAATTATAATAATATGTTAGCAACTTATCCTATAGCTGGTAGCGGGCGATCGTGTTTTGACAGCGACTGGTATGGTAGATGGCAGCGTCGTCGGCGATAAGGGCCAACTGAGCCTTTGTACTTTTCGGAATGTCACTGGTGAACAACGTGAAAAGACGGGGGGAAATAACGGAGGAGAAGAGTGAACCCTCGATACGATAGCAGAAGGTGCGATCCGACAGAAAGTCCCGTAAGATGAGCACGAGACGGTCAGGCGCTCCCGAGTTGGTACAGCATATATAGTAAGCCGTTGTGCCACACTTATCGAATCATTCACAATATCGAAGAACAATACGCCCGTCATTGTGTTCAACTAAAAGCCAGAGCTTATGTGCTCGATGATACGGTGGACCTGCTGTATGTACGAGTGTTGGGTTCGGAAACCGAACTGCTCGTCGGGGATGAGGCTCTTTGCCTCGACATAGTCCTTGAGATGCTAATGGATAAGCAATGGATTTTTTCTCCTAGATTTTACTGAGGACATTGAGGAGACTAATGGGGCGGTAGCAATAGGGGGCTAGGTGCATGACTATCGGACGGTGGTCAGAATTGAGCTCGTGTAGCGTCTCAATGGATTGTAAACGGCGGTTTACATTTTAGAGCAGCGCTACATCGAGAACGTCGGGAGGATGATTGGGATCGCTAGGGAAATGAGTGGGGCTAATGGGAGCTAAGGCATCGCAAAAAAATTGGCGGTCATAAGGACTGCCGACAGAAGTGAAAACACAAAACTTTGGAATAACTGTTCTTTTATACATATAGCTCATGGAAAGCGTTCGGTGACGATGACGCGACTTCCATGATTTTTGTTCACCCAAAAAGTACACATACATACACAGTATACATATAGCTCATGGAAAGGCGTCCGGTGACGATCGCGAACCCATAAGTTTTTCCCCTACCAACGCGCCTAAAGAAGTTTTCACTTCAGAAATCTAAAAATGTTTTAAGATCTTACCAGCAGCTAACAAAAAGTGATCTTTATCAGCGACGGCCAGCGCCGCTAGATCATGCGCCACAGCCAATGTGCGCAAAAGTGTTGCGCTGTGCAGACTGTACAAGTAGATCCTCTGGTCAGCGCAGCCTACGGCCGCGCGAGACGAGTCGTGGGCCACGCAGAAACATTTCACCTTAAAGGGATAACTCTTATAGGTTATTCGTTCCTGGTATCTATAAAATAATTAAGTATTGGCTGTTCTATAGATAAAAACAAATATTAGTAGGAAGGGACTACTGAGCCGAAAGGGTATTAAAGTTATCATGGAAACGAATTAATTTTGTTCTACAACGTTCCACAGTAATTAGCAAAATCGTTGTTCCAAGATTCTATTAAACATAGTAGGTATATATGAGATATTTATACTTTATTAACCGGAAAACTGGTATTGGTTTGCTTTTCACCTCTTCTAAAAGTTTAAAAACTTCGAAAATTCTCTTTTTGCAGATATTTACACTTTCAAGATGGCTGAAGCAGATACTTCGTTGTCATGGAATTAATTAAAGCATCAATTAATACTTGTTCAAGTCAAACTTTTCGATTCTATCTGCTACTAATTGAAAGTTTGTTACCGATATCGGGAAATGAACACCTGAAATAATTTAATTTTGTCTCCGGATTTATTGCTTGATAGTTGTGAAAATTGCAATTTAATTGCTCGTTTCAAAATCAAAGATAAATTGATGGATTTTCAGATTGGTGGAAATTGTAATCGGAAAAGCAATCCAAAATCATCAATGTCTTAAAATCATAATAAATGATGAATTTAATAGGTATTAAAGTTGTAGTGAATGTCTATAGAGATAACTTCACGTTCCCAGAACTAGTCACTGATAATAACTATCTACTCGTGACGACAGGAATTGTAACAGTAGCATTGTGTGGCTGGGTAGAAAAGACGCTGCCACCACTGATATAATCCCTTTGACTGACCGCACAATACCGTTTGTTGCCCGTCGTACTCGTACTACCAGTATTACTACCAGTAGTACCACGGGTAAAAAAAAACCCGTAGTACTACCAAGCGATCCATGGATCGCTTGGTAGTACTACGGGTTGCAGTAGTACCACGGGAAGTTTTTTTTTACCCGTGGTACTACTGGTAGTCCACATTTCATATTTTACACCACGAAAACCCTAGGGATGTTGCGAAAACACAGATAATTAGACAATGGTTGTTCACAGTTTTAACCTAACCTAACCTATTTCACTCAGCTCAAAATGACGAATCATACAATTTGCCTGCGAGTGGATAATGAGGCAATGGTAAAAACATTTCTGCGGCAGATTCTCATCTATCTGCGTCATTTTGAACTGGGTGAAATAGGTTAGGTTAGGTTTTTGTGTAAACTATGAAGTGTGGACTACCAGCAGTACCACGGGTAAAAAAAAAAACTTCCCGTGGTATACTACCAGATCGCTTGGTAGTACTACGGGATTTTTTTTTACCCGTGGTACTACTGGTAGTAATACTGGTAGTACCACGGGCAACAAACTCACAATACAAGAGACTGATTAACAGTAAATATGAAATCTGTATTACCAATAATGTAATATCAAATCCTGATATTGCTAAACTTGTAACATACCAAGAAAACGTTTTTACTCCAATAAACAATGAAAGTTCCCGTAATCCACAATATCGATGGTAACGTAATAGCACCGCTTAGAGGCGTTTCGACCAAATGTAATAAGAAATGGGTCCAAGAGCACTTAAAAGAAATTGGTAGTAATCTATTTTCTCTAACGAATAAAGAGCTTAACCAATTTAGTGATCTTCAAATACGTAGGTTGAATGTGCGGTAGATGTCAAGGCTGTATTGGACTGAATATTTCGCGGACAATATTTTGGTCTACGGGTTTCAGGAAGCTTGGATTTATTAGGAATTAGTTGTTGGAATCTGAAGTTATTGAGTTGGAATCTGGGAATTTCTTTAGTCAATTTATATACCAGTGGTTCTACAACGCCACATGCTAACTACGTATCAAAGACCTGACAAACCCTGAATCGTGCAATCAGAGTTTACCGCGCAACTAGCATATGCTAGTTGCGCGGTATACATCCCGACATCAACCGTCGGGCAGTTGCCCACCAGACACAATACCCGTCTGGTCGGAGGATCCTCCCTTTGCGAGTATGAGTGACACCCTGTTCCTCATACCTCTATATACCGATTGAATGGAATGTTCATTGAAATGTATCATCCACTGAAAATATATATTTCTTGAGCGGTTGAAATAGGTCTCGACGAAATACTTATAGCAAATAGTAAAACAACCATAGCGTGTGATTATCTTTTTTGTTTTGCCTTACTTTGCCTGTGAGATTATTTATCTTTTACTTTTATGTCGTCTCTTTTTCTTTTACGTTACCAATAAACAAGTATACAGGGTGACTTGTAATTTGACGTATTCCTTCCAGAACGTGATAGTGTGTACCATTTGCAATAGTTAAGCACTCTATAAAGCCTAGGCAAAAATTCATGAGATTCGAGAAAACCCAATTTTTCTGTATTTTTGAAAATTTCACACAATTCGTCACTAAATATTACTTTTTTCTAAACTCTCAAATTGAATGGCCTTCATTGTTATCCCATTGGGTACCTAATATTTTAACAAAGCTTTTGATGTAACCAAAATTTCTAAAACATCAAACAGTTAAAAGTTAAAGGAAGAAGTTTAGTAAAACTGCTTGTTTTAACTTCCAAAAATCATCTACCTACGTAAATGAACTTTGACATCAGTCATCTCAAAATTTTAGTATCGGATGAAGCGTACAAATTATGAGGATGGTATCTTCATTTAATCAGATATCTAAAGAGGTACAAAAGTTTAAAAAATATTTTGAAACGCCCATGAAGCAGTCGATAATGCTTGCAAAGGTCGCGGGTTCGATTCCCGCACGGAACAAATATTTGTATGACCTACAAGTAGTTGTTCCGGGTCTGGCTGTTTGTGTATGTGAGTTTAAATGTTTGTATACGCACCCACAATACAGGAGAAATTCCTAGTGTGGGGCAAAGATAAAAAAAAAAATATTAAAAAAAAAAGGTAGAAAATGTTGCGAGATTGCACCAACTTAGCAGGTTTTATCTATTTAATTTGACTAAATCCTCGCTTCTTAGCGTGAGATTAACCTGGTTTCATATAATGGGAAGGTAATGCCGAACAAAGTTTTAAGATAAAATTATTTTCGGACGCAACAGGGGTCCCTATGAATAAACTTGTTCTTTATTCGTCCAACGTACAAAATGAAAGGGATTTAATAAAAATGAAAGTGATTCTATGTCTGGAAGATTGAATTTATGCTGGAAATCAGATTAATTTCCAGGGACTGAGCGCAGCCGAGGGCTAAGACTGGCCTAGTCTCTATAGTAAATGCGTCATCTTTTATGCTCTACTCTGAGATATTAGATTATCAAACTGTACAAACGCTAGTCCTGTTTGGAAGCCATTCTCTATTGTAATTCTCACGGGATCGACAGCGGGATTGTAAGACAAAAGATTCCTTGTCTTGAACTAAGACTCTGTTGTTTGCATTCAGAGTTAATTAAACTGGTATTTGTTTTATTTTCTCAAAAATAGCTATATATTTTCTAGCTATTTCAAATTAGCTATAAATAATCTTTTGTTGTAATTAATTTAATTAGATTTTGTTAGCACCAAAACGTGTTTTGTCTAAAGGGAGCAATGTTTTGGGTTTAACAATAAGTAGGCGTTACGCATCATGCTTCTGTAAAGTTGAGTCGTTTCAGTTGATGTTGAAGAAATAAATTGTCATTCGTCTCTTCCATGGTACAGTCAGCAACAAAAGTCGATTAACATTTCACTTTCCTAAATCTTAATTATTGAACCAAATATTTAATTAAAATTTTAATTAAATATTTGGTATGTAGCATAGAGTTATTTTTCTTTACCTTTTACTTCTGTTCCGATTTTAATTAAATATTTGGTTCAATAATTAAGATTTAGGAAAGTGAAATGTTAATCGACTTTTGTTGCTGACTGTACGTAAAGGTATGCAGCGTGATCGTGAACAAATTGTCACCTGTCACTTCCATAGCACAACCGCGTTTACGGTACAATGAAGTTACAAAATTGTGTATTACCTTAGCCTTATGCCTTTTCAATATAATTATGATTAATTTTGTTAGCACCAAAACGTGTTTTGTCTAAAGGGAGCTTTGTTTTGGGTTTAAAAATAAGTAGGAGTTACGCATCATGCTTCAAATGGAATAGTTTTAGTTGATTTTGAAGAAATAAATTGGTATTTGTCTCTTCCATGGTACAGCGAGATCGGGAGCAAATTGTCACCTGTCACTTCCATAGCACAACCGCGTTTACGGTACAATGAAGTTACAAAATTGTGTCTTACCTTAGCTTTATGCCTCTTCAATACATGTAGATGCGTTCCAGTGATAAATGTTCTTACATGCAGCTCATTCTCTCCTTGAAGCGTGATAAGGAACACATTGTCGTCTGTCACTTCCATGGTATTTATAGGTACTCCTGCGTTCACTGTACTGAGAAGAGTGAAATTGTCGACGTTCCACGTGCATACTGTCCAATCTTGGGAGCAAGTGACGAGGATGTCGCCATCTTGAATTACTTTGACAGCTGTTACTGAGCCGCGGTGGTGGTCCAATTTTGTTACCTGGTGAAAATCGTTGTGGTGAATAGGGCTGACTCGAGTTTTAAGCAACGGAAATCATAATAAGAAATGCGTTTTATTGGACAATAAAATACAATATAGTAATAGTACATTACTTACCAAGGGCTGTAAAAAAAAAGAAAGCCCGAAATCGCAGGTATTTGTGACCCGAGCCGCAGACGAGGGTTGTAAATATGCAATAGAGGGCTTTCTTTTTTACTGCCCGTGTCGAGTACACAATTTTACGTCTTCACCTGGCCACAATGCGAGTTTTACTGTACGCGTAGCGTGCGGTAAAACTCACATTATGGCCAGGTGTGACGTAAAAAATATAACGCAGGGCCTCACCAGGCGGCATGGCATGGCAAAGGATTTCCGTAAGCGGAAATGATTTTGAATCTTACATACATACATAAACTCACGTTATCTTCCTATGGGGGTAGGCAGAAACTGTATATCGCCACCTGCTATGCTCCTTACGTACTTCTTTTGTTTCGTTTACATTCATACGTCTGGTCATACACGCACGCTGGTTGCGAGTGCTACGCACCTGACCTTTCTGAAGAACATCACCAATTAGGTCACTATATGTTCTCCTAGGGCGTCCCCTCCCGGCGTTTCCACTCACATCTGCCTTGTAAATACCTTTTGTTAGTCGCTTTTCATTCATCCACTCAACATAACCAAACCATCTAAGCATACTCTTTTAAATTTTTGTCACTACATCTTCTTTTAAACCACACCGTTGCCTTATCACATCATTTTTCAGCCTATCATTCATAGTCACGCCACACATGCTTCGAATTTTGAATTTTGAATCTCATTTCTCACATTTCGTTGATATCGTCACAAGGGGACTTGGTATGCCGCCAAAGTCTTTGGCATAAAAAATTGAAATGCTTTTCGTGCCATGCCGCGACGTGCCGCTTAGTGAGCCTTTAACCTCTCGTATATTTAGTAATTACAGACATAATTAAAAAACCGTTGTATCTCGTGTGGATCCGCGTTTACAATGAAACGTGAACTTTTTTTTTGAAGGTTTAAACTTCTCTAAAGCGAAAATAACAGGGATTATTTGAGAATCCCGCTCGTGGCTAAGTAATAACAGCCGTACGGATCGATCCATCAGGTTAAGCTACGCTTGCCGGTATTGGTCCGTAGATGGGTGACCATCTTTACATACCGACAGTTCTCCATGCCTCGGAAAGCACGTTAAGCCGTTGGTTCCGGCTGTCATTGGACCAGCGGTTGACTGTCGTTAAGGGTTGTCACAAGCCCGAAAGTCTGCCAACCAGTCTTGCCAAGGGGTATCGTATTACCCAGTTACTGGGTTGTGGAGGTCAGATAAGCCGACGCTCCAAGTAAAATAATGGTATTAAGCTTCCTCTGGTTAAACTGGAAGCCGACCCCAACATAGTTGGGAAAAGGCTAGGCAGATTGATTTGACTTGAGAATAAAACGAAATTACAATGATACTTTCATTTAGATAATATGAGCCTGACAAAAGGCTCGCTTATTTTAGGTAATAAAGACGTTAAATTTCAATAAAACACAGCAAAACACACAAAAACAAATTCATTAGTCCCTTACCAGTGCGCCATCAACGAGCGAAGTGACAATAACCGCAGAGTCTTCCCCCCCGCTGATCACTAATGACCTGTTCACGATGGCTGCCACGCACAGTACCGGCGCTATGTGTTCTCTGACAAACAATACACATTCATACATAAAGATATGTATGTAGGTAGGTACAGTCGAACAAGCTGTTGGGTATACAGGCTAAATATTCATCATTCCACTACTCTGCTGATATTAATTTCATTGTTTCCGTTATAACTTTTTCACCCTTATTAATAATCCCGGGGTAAAGATATGACAAGCCTGAAATCGAACTTAATACTGGTGTAACTTTACTTTTTTAGGGGGTTTACAAACAAACTGACAAATTAACATGTGTATCTATCACATAATTATTTTTTCTGTCTTTACTTCACTTTTCATTATTTTTACCTATTGTGGTATAGTAATTTTATTCTAGGTAGTTACATCGTCTTGACTTATAATTAATCATTAATATATACAGATTATTGATAGCATTTTAAAAGAGTAAGTATGGAGTTTCTTGCCCATTCTTCTCCATAGGTAATTACCTTTTGGAAGGGGCAACTAAAACCTTTTTATTTTTCTTTCTGACGTTCAAATGTGCTTTTTATGTGCCTATTTGAAATAAATGATTTGACTTTTGACTTTTAAGGCAACACTTTAAAGAGTGGTATAAAAAACTTGATAACTCCTATAGTCAAGACATTCACAACAATGTTTATAAGTAGTTACAAGTTTGTTCGACTGTACATACAGTAAGCACGTGTACAGGTACTTATTACTAAATGAACGATGAGACGAGTGATGCTGAAGTAATGAGAAAAGCACGTACGCACTTATAGGCTCATATTTACTGACATCTCACAAAGAGCTGTCAATGCGTGATTGGAATTATAATACAGATACATTTGACGAAAAAAAAATCGTATATAATAATATACGATTTTTTTTTAAATCACCTTTAGGAGGTTATTTCTAGGGATGCGTCCGATACCGATACTGATGCCGATATATCGGTGATATTCGAAGTTTGCCGATATATCGGCATCGGCGATATTTTTATAGCCGATTCAACGATACTTTTCAAATTTCGCGCTTTAAAAATGTATTAGAGAGTCCGAGGAAGATAAGCCCACGTCTACTCTGAGTTGTAATTCTCTCAAAAAAGAAGTCGAGAGATACCTAAGGTCTCCTAATATATTGAGAGACTGTTTTCCACCGCATGTCTTATCCAAACAGATTTGCGAAATCGCCTTTCTCCGCAAAACTTATGAATACTTTGTTTTTTAGACAAAAATATCATCAATTTTAATTTCTAAAACAATAAACTAATCTCAACCTGTCTATAGTTTTAAACGGTTTTAGTTTGTCCTGTTACTTGTTCTTTTTATATTAATTTAAAAAAAAATAACCTGACATGTGTTTTATTTATTTTACCTTCATTTTTTATTCAATAAGCGTATCGGTATCGGTATCGGCGATATTTTTATAAGAGCATCGGTATCGGTATCGTATCGGCAAAAAGGCGTATCGAGGCATCCCTAGTTATTTCATAGGCATTTGAATTGATACTCTTTATAGCTACCTAACTTTGTTTTAATAACAACGAGGGTGAATATCTAGATCATCTCAAACAGAAGATTCAAAAGTACGATAACAATTTCCAAGCTCTTAATTTCTCTTTATAGGTTACGTCTATAAATATTACAGAACAACGAACTACATGTTCAGCAAAATGACCCTTGTAATAGTATCTTCAAATTGAGCTTATTTGGTCTTTGTTATATAAGGGATAATGGACTGTAGGTATCAAGTAATGTTGTTAGTACAATGGAACAAGAGATCAATTAGGTAATTGATTACTTGTTCTCCGTGTACTTAATCTTGTACCTACGGAGAACCGTAAAGGTGGTGTCGTTTGTTAAGGCGTAATTACATGGTTCACTTAATTCTTCTTGTGTTGTTTAATTGAAAGACAAATCCCTCTATACCTAAATATACGACTTATAGCACGGTAAAGTTATCTACCAGTATTGTAAATCGTCTCTGTTCTTGAAATAATTACCTACAGCCGCGCGGTACGGAAACACGCGATAGGGCTGTCCGCCTACAGTATTCAAATTTCATCAACCTACTTGAGTTTTTTTCTATCAACAACAACAGAAACTACCTTCTACAAAATCTTACTTAAAAAGTAAATTTTACCTTATGTAAATCTTACAATACCCAAAGTCTCAAATTCAGATTATTTATGTAAACAAAGGGGATAACATAACAAAAAAATATCTTCGTAATGGTAATTCTCATAAAATGGCGAAAAAAGTGGTTTCATTTTCTTTTACGTACTGATTTTAGGAAATAATAATTAAAAAATAATCATGCCGTAATTATTTTTATAAATATTCGGTTTTAAACAAAGTTATTAAAAAAAGGAGATTTTCTGGTATAAAATATTTTATGATACTGGTAACAATGCAGGAGATCCAAACATTTTCAATTTTTTTACATCATCAACAAAACAACACTGATATTACAATTCTCATTCATAGATTCATATTGTAAGTAGCTTATCTAGTCACAATTTGGATGAAAACGGCTGTAAACTGTTTCGAGTGGATATCGATTTTGGGAGGCCTACGTCTAGCACTGGACTTAAAAGGGCTGATTATGACGATCATATGTCGTATCGCCGACATAATACACAAAACATTGTTTGGCAATGGTATTTTGTTTGCATAGTTCTTATAATTAATTCACAAAAAAACAAAAAAAAAATATGATAATAATTTTTGCACCACTGTCCTGTCGTTTTAACAGTGACATTTCTGATTTATTCCATTCGCATACCAAAAACTAATACCACTATACATGTTTTTCAACAAATTTGATGGAACAAATATCAGTGGTATTCGTTTTTGGTATTAAAACGGAATAAATCACATTTCTTGACATAAATTTGTTTACATAAATTATCAGAATTTGAGACTTTGGGTATAGGTAAGTACCTACCATTTATTACTCTCATTTATCATTTCATAATGATATTTCGTCTAATTCAATAATACACGTAAGTAGCTAAGTAAGCCTAGCCTAGGAAACTACCTACTAGCTTTTTTACGCAAGCGTAGGTAGGTCACTCTTCTGTCACTTTTTTCTTCCTATCCACATATTTATTTATTAATCCAGGTATTTTATCCGGTGGCAATGCGAAATACCTATCTATTAAACAAAGAAACAAATTAAGTACTAGTAGGTATATAAAAAAAAAGTCTCATTTTTCGGAGTATCCAGGTAATATATCTCTGGGTGCGTTATTGACGAATTCAAGCAACCAAAGACAGCACAATATACTTTGCCATATTAAGTACTTGTACATAATTCAATGAAAACTTGTCACAAATCGCACGCTTGTTGCTTACAAAAAACTATCATGCCCGTCGTTCGTCATTGCGGCGCATTCGCGACTGTTTGCTTACCGATTGTGTACCGAACTCGAGGCGCGTAGGTATGACTTGCGTTTCGACCGTTTGTATGAAGATAGAATACTGTAGATATTATTACCGTGCTTATAGTAACTAAAGAGATGTTATAACGTATTGTATTATCCTTTCTCTTTGTTAAAATGACAAGCAAAAGTAGAATTTTTAAAGCGTTTTTATAGGTATATCTAAAGATTTATGAATCTGATAATTTATCATAGTAAGGTCGACCACACATCAGTGGTAACAATTTGACATTGACCGAATGTTACCATTGATTAAGGGCCAGTTGTTCCAAACAGTTCATTAATGTAACATACGTACGTCAAATAATAACGATTACATTATGATGTTTAACGTTCGTTAAATACATGTTCCTTATGTTCTGAGTTGAGCTGCACGATTACTGACAAATGCGTGCACTGAATGGACAGGTCCACTCAATCTGTGTGGTTCTTTCTTCAAAAGACCATTTCAGACACCAGTCTACATGGTCTTCACATGATTTGACCAAGATTATCTCTGGACTTTAAAAGAGACTGTGACCTCTGAGTTTGTTTCGGTCTTTCTTCTCAGAGTAGTCAGATACGAAATGCCGACCTCATCTAGTTTTAAAATATGATTGACGTGTTTGTAAAAACCTACTTACAGAAATAAAATCATTTATCATTTATCATTTACAAAGTGTTGTTTCACTGCATAAAAACCGATCGTCAAAGTTCAAATGTAAAAGAATAAATCGACGTTAACCAGTGTGTATGACACCTGTTACTGTAATCGTCATTTTTTAATGAACGTCAAGAGCATATACTTGTAATTTTGTGAAACAACTGTTTGACGATAGTTAGCGCCATTTATGACGTATACGCGTGCGTTAAGTGGACGTGAAACAACCCGCCCTTACAGTTGACTGTATCTATGAGAATTTAATCTACATATTTTTAAAACTATAATGACTACTTACAGTATTTTAGTTTTGATTGCCAGCGTGTGGAGGTCCCAGACAATGACGCTGGTGTCTTCAGAACCCGTCAAAAGATATTGTGATTCTCTGGTTACGCACATGCATAGGATCCTTCCTGAATGACCTGGTGACAAAATAACATAATATTTAATAAGTTAGTTAAAAGCCTTTAAAATAGATTATTAGCGGAGCGTATGATTTCCACATGTTCTACAGGGTCAATGCAATGTACATATGTGTGGATAGAATGTCAAGGTATTTTTATTCGTATTTTTTTTAGTTCTTACGTACGTACATAGGCAAAGTTATTTTTTGTTTTTATTGTAAAAAAAAGCTGCTACACGCGGCTTTGCCAGCGTGGTTTTCTCTAAAATAACGCGTGGCTTTTTTTCATTACTTTTTATAAGATCAGCTATCTGCCAGTGAAAGTCCCGTCAAAATCGGTCCAGCCGTTTCAGATACAGAGACAGATAGCCAGTTACACAGAAAAAAAAAATGTGTTAAGTACCATAATTATATACTTTCGTACGCATTTAGTCAAAAGCTGTTATTTTGACATTACAAACCGACAATTCAATTTTATTTATTTGTAAAGATGCGTGGTAGGATCAGTAAAGGTCGACTTAGACCAAACGAACATTATAACCAGAGCAAGAGTAAAATCATTATTTTAACAAAGGAATGCTCGATCTCTGATCGCGACGATAGGTCGTGGTGGAGCAAAATGAAAAGATAGCGGACTGTATAACAAGTATAATAATGAAGAAGAATAAAAAGAAATTAAATAACAACGGTCGGTTATATATATGAAAACAAGAGAGGTTTAAAACGCGCAAGCGCAGCCGTGCATAAAGGCGAGCAACAGCTGACTGCCGTGGCGGTGTGGCGTGGGGGCCCGCGCTCGGCCGCACGGTGGGCTGATATGTTAATCGTAGAAGACTTAGGCCTGTGTTCACCAACATTCAAACCACCGGTTAGGTATTTAAACAGTTGGTTTATGTCAAATTTCCTTAGAAATTTTGAGTAAACAACTGATTAAATACCTAAACAATTGATTTAAATGTTGGTGAACACAGGCCTTAGGAATCACTAAAAACTGATTAAGTTATTTTTTTTAAAATACTACGGAAGTAAATTCTACTATCAAATACAAGATAATAATGTTCTATGGCTGTTTACGTTTTGACCATTATTTTCAATGTTATAAATATTTAAAGATTTTTTTGTATGAAAAAAAAAACATAACTTCATGAAAATCTCGAAACTCTCAAGTTTTCTCAGTAAACGGTTTAGAAATTTGAATAGTACAAATTATTAGCCTATTTTAGCATATAATCTGATACTGCGATATTTTGCGATTTTGGAGATATAATTATATTTTTTTAATTCGTCTTTGTTTTTTTTTAACAGTGGTATCGTCGTGCCGTCGGCGGACTGATTCCCCGCTGTCCCCGCGTCCCTCGTTCACTGCCGCTAGCGCGCGGCGATGTTGAGTGAAGGCGTCTTAACAATCTCCGTCAAAACACTAAAAGTATTCGAAAGAAAAGGGATATATTGAGCATTCGTTCGTTTGGTCTACCATTAGAAACTAGGGGGTTTATTTAAATACGCTGCTTAAAGTTAAGTAATAATTAGTGACTGTTTAACCATACATTTTTGACGTTTGAACGTCACTTAATTATAAGCAACGTTTATTAATAAACTCCAATAAGTTCAAACAGTAATCAATATAATCCTTTTCTTTGTGTTGTTCTTTTTATTGCCTTATAACCGGCGCCGGCGTTCGTGTATGACCAGAGGGCCAAGTCTGCTAATGTACAAACGTTGCAATGGTCTCTTCATTGTGAGTTTTTGACAGATTTGCCATACAAATACTGCCAAATACTCACAATCGCGAGACCATTGCAACGTTTGTAAATTAATAGACTTAGGTCCCTGATGTATAAAAAGAAAATGTAAGGATTGTAGCAGATAGCGTTCTGTAGCTGTAGTCTGTACCTTTTTCAACCCCCATGGGATGAAGCTGTGAGTTTATGTATGTATGTAAGTGTTCTTTGTGAAACTCGTGTATACGCAGTACATAAAGTTACCTACACACAAGTATGCAAGCATAAGCACCAATGTTTATACAGCCAAAAGCGCAGAGTAAGGGCTGTACCCACTACCCAGGATAAATATACAAATAAATGATTACCCAAACACCGCCCATCGTTGACATGATGTGTCAGTATTTCCAAACTTAAACTGGATCGAAACTGCATCGTAATCATTTCCGCTTTTCTGCCCGAAGAGCGAGCGCGGGTAGGAAATAATGACGTGGACATTTGCAAAGTTTGACCGTAGCATGTTGTTGGAAGTTATTTGTAGTGGAATGTTTCATATTATTTTACACTAGCTTCTGCCCGCGACTTCGTTCGCGTAGAAGTCGTAAGAAACTACAATATACTAAAATACCAGCCACATTTTAATTTTTTTCCGACACCTCCAACAAATGTCGTTAAAGTATACAAAAATGTATATAAAAACTTAACAAATTATATACTAAAACCTTCCTCGAGAACCACGCTATCCATTGGTGAAAAAAGCATGAAAATCGGTACAGCAGTTTTTGAGTTTATCGCGAACAGACAGACAGACAGACGCAGCGGAGGTCTTTGTTTTATAATATGTAGTGATTTAATTCAGCATATGTAGCGAACAAGCAGCAGTTGACTTCGTTACCTTGACGTGACTCAATATTTTTATAAATTAACTAGCTGACCCGATAGACTTCGTTCTGTCAAAAGCTATAGTATAAACTCCACTACTCTACCCTACCCTACCCTATCCTACCTACCTACCTACTTACCCTACCCTACCCTACCTACCTACCTACCTACCTACCCTACCATACCCAATCCTACCATACCTACCTACCTAACCTACCCTACCCTACCCTAACCTATACTACCCTACCTACCTCCCCTACCCTACCCTACCCTACCTACCTAACTAAAACTTAAAAAAAAAAATTGCCGATTCTCAGACCTATAACTGAATATGCATATAAAATTTCATAAAAATCGGTCAAGCCGTTTCGAAGGAGTATGGTAACTAATATTGTGACACGAGAATTTTATATATAAGAAGATTTAATTTCCTACACTTACTTTAGGAGTTTCAAAAGAGTACTTTTGACTAAAACCAAGTGCAGGCACGTGTGTCGTTTGCTACGGCATAATTAATGTAATTGCTACGATGGAGCATTTTGTTGAATATTATTCCATATCTTTGTAAGAGACTTTTCAAACAAACTAATGTCTTTCTAACTTAAATTGACAGGGCTACTATCAAAATAAGATAATGAAAAAATTTGCCAATTAGATCTACACGTTTCAAAAGTTTTGAACTGAGAAATAATTAACCTTTTAGACAATTTATTCAGCACTAGCTGACCCGACAGACTTCGTTTTGTCAAAAGCTATAGTATAAACTCCACTACTCTACCCTACCCTACCCTACCTACCCTACCTACCTACCTACCTACCTACCTACCTAACTACCTACCCTACCCTACCCTACCCTACCCTACCTACCTACCCTACCCTACTCTACCCTACCCTAATTTTTCGTAAAAACCATTTAAAAAAAAAAAAAAACGTAGAAACCATCCTTGGACTTGAGAAAGAAGAATTGGTTAAATTGGTTCAGGCGTCGTTGAGTTATAGCGCCAGGAAGGAAAACCCGACTTATTTTTATATAGTAGATGACATACCTACTAATACACTCCATCGATTAATAATCGAAAACCGTTTAAAAACAAATCATACACGATTGAAAACCACATTTACAATATCCAAACCAAACATAATCGCGCCAAAATTAACGTTTGTATAATAAATTGGATTTTAAATTCAATTCAATAATATTCGGTATATCGGTTACCAATGTAATCGACCCGGAGATAGGTATTCGCACAATGAAATTTACACTCGACTGGACAAACAATAATGTTAATAGCTCACCGACCAATCACTATAATTACAAATGGAATATGTTCATTTTGTTATTGATGCGTGGACGTTAAATACTCTAAATAAATGGACAGGTAGGTGGAGCTCAAATGGTTAAGGTTTTTTTTACTAACAAATCGTATGATTTACATATTTTTCTAGTTTTGGGTAGATTTCGTATAGGTATTTAAATAAAATTAAGAATTATATCGATATCGATTCGTATTCTAAAAAATCTTAACCATTTATGCAAAGGGCAGCTACTTGCAATAACTGATTGTACGTCATTTATGGTAGAATCTATGTAAATAAAAACCGATCAAGTGCGTGTCGGACCACGCACAATGAAGGGTTCCGTAGTTGGGATGAATTTATCCCAAGAACATACTTAAAATTTTACTTGAAAAACATGTTCATCCATACAGAATGTATCGGAGTACATGCATTTCAACTGTAAATTTAGGCTGGTCGACTATTACTCGGTAACTTGTACTTGTATTTAGCTGTGATAGTTTTCCTTTTAACTTTGTTATGTGCTGTGAATTATTTCTCATAACCAAAAACAACCATTTCGCTTGTAGGGGGGGGGGGGGGGGCATACTAGACTCTAAAAAAATTTGCACTTTAAAGCTTAATATTACGCAAACGAATCCCTGAATTAAAAATGGGTTTAAAAAACCCGCAATATTTGTACCCCACAATATTTATTTATTTATTTTATTATTTATGTACACACAGTTAAATACATAGAGATACGACATAATTATAATTTCAGTACGAAGGTACTGCTTATTTCTTAAGAAATTTCTTCCAGCAGACCTGCGAAAGGAGAAATGAAAAAGAAATGTAGACAATAGTGTGTGAGAACATGAAGAGAATGATATGAATATGCGAAGTCTTAAACTAAAATATTAAATATAACATATACTTAAATAAAGCTACAAAAATATAAATACATATATCTATAAATATATACATAAAATACTCACAGTTGAGAGGAAAGGTAATGCTCTTTTACTCGATGTTTGAATAGAGATATAGTTTTTAAATCGCGAATGCTAGGCGGAAGCGAGTTTCATAATCTTACAGCATGGACAGAGAAGGAATAAGAATAGTAGCTAGTTTTATGAGGATGAGATTTAAGGAGGGATCTAAGGTGTGATCTACACGGTGCGTCGCTAGGACGGGCGTATGAAAAACGCTCTATGTGATATCGCTCTACGCAATATGTGATAGACAAGAAAAAATATCATCCCCACTTAACGTGCAGTGGAGATACCCTAAAAAAAAATACCACTTAATCGGTGTAATTAAAAGAAAAAAGAAAAATGAGTTAATAAAATAATAATAATATATAGTTAGTTAATTTGTATACCCATACCAAATTACAGCTTTCTGGTACTAATGTTGAGTTGCACGAAACCAACATTAGTTTAACGGAGACTTTAAATTCAAGCCACCCTTACATTGTGTATCAAAAAGAAAGTGACAGCATCAATTTAAAGTCTCCGTTAAACTAATGGTGGTTTCGTCAAACTCACCCTAAGAGTTTCTGAGCTAAGCCGCGGACAGACAGACAGACAGACGGACGGACATGGCGAAACTATAATGGTTCCTTGTTGACTACGGAATCCTAAAAATGAAATGCTGTTCGTTGGCAAGCTCATCACCTGAGAACGGCTGGACCGATTTGGCTACTTTTTATTTTAAAATATTCGTGATTCTTTTCCTAAACCTAATTCAGTTCGAATTAGGTTTTATGGAACGAAAAATTGAAAAAAAAAAAAGTAAAATTGGAAATTTGGAAAAACTGAAAATGATTTTTTTACCGACTTCAAAAAAGGAGGAGGTTCTAGGTTCGACTGTATATTTTTTTACATACATAAACTCTTCCTTCTACCCATGGGTAGGCAGAAACTATAGAAAGCCTCCTGTTACGCTTCTTACTTACCAATTTTGCTTCGCTTATGTTATACGCCGGTTGTGAGTACTACACGCCTGACCTTTCTGAAGAACATCACCAATTAGGTCACTCTATGACCTCCTAGGGCGCACCTCCCGGCGTTTCCACTCACATCTGCCTTATAAATACCTTTTGTTAGTCGTTTTTCATTCATTCTCTCAACATCACCAAACCATCTAAGCATAAATTATTTAAAATTGTTACTACACCTTCTTTTAAACCACACCCGTAGGTCTCGGCTTTCATTCGTATATCTTTGACTGTCGTTACTGGTCATCAGAAGCCCGAAAGTCTGACAAGTCTAACCAAGGGGTATCGTACGAGTATTACCCAGTTACTGGGTTGTGAGTAAAATGATACTTCTTGCTAAGACTGGTTGTCAGACTTTCGGGCTTCTGACGACCCGAAACGACTATTATCTATCTTATATGAGGTACAAATTGGATTCGCAAATAGGAAATCGAATCTTTTAGATTGATCCTGTACACTCGCGATGAAATCGATGGAACGAAGTAGATTATTGCAATAAAATTGGTTTAGGTACTCTTCTGTTACAAGCGGGTTGGGACTGTTCTAAACTTTATCGCTGTTACCTATATAATAATGGCGCAGTGGCCGAGTGGTTGAGTTGTACCTACATTCATGGTTTTGTGGACGCACAGAAAAAAAGGTCTGCAAATATTGGTTCATATACAAATAAAAAATATGGGTAATTTTTATAATATCACAAAAACACATACGTTTTTGTGGTATTATAAAAATTACCAATATTTTTTACTCTTGTATAGAAATGAAAATGAAATGAAAAGGAAATGAAAATGAAATGAAAATGAAATGAAATTGAAATGAAATAATAATAATTAAAAAAAAAGTTTATTTCTTATAAAATACAGATGTAACATGATGTTTCATATAAAGACAATTCAAATGAGCTTTGGTAGTAACACAACGGAATACAAATCTAAGAACAAAAGGTCTGCAAATATTGGTTCATATACAAATAAAAAATATCAGCAATTAAAAAAAAAAATGCAAAATGAAATAAAAAATGAAATGAAAATGAAATAAAAAAGGTTTATTATTTGGACAAGAGTAAACCTTACCAACTAGTGATTGGAGCCTCCTTTTAAGCAGATAAGCCTGTGTTAGGAGACTCCACCATAACTCTGCCATAACTTAAGTAAGTATCATTTACTTGATTTATGCAAATGTAGGTAGGTAAATAATAATATATTTTTTAAAGAGAAAATTAAAGCTAAGCATGCAGCACGCGCGCAAGAATTCATTCAAGTGTGTGAGTGAGAGTGAGGGTGTGTGAATGTGAGGGTGTGTGTGAATTTGAACACGAATGAATCAGAGTGTATGAGTGAGGTTAAAAATGGTGCAGGCATTAGGTGTATAGTTATATTTGTCTTTGGTCCCTGGTACTGACATCAAGCAATGAAATAAATTGTCAAACTTTTATTGCTTGAATAAGAGGCTTTTGGCTACTTGAACGTGTGTACATTTTATAATTTTATTTTTGCTAAGTGCGTTTTGTTTGTGCAGAATAAACAAATTTTCTTTCTTTTCTTTCTATATTTTATTAGCTAGCAGTGCCTCTGTATCCTCACTGGTTAGTGGTTTTATCAAAATACTGGTGCCGATTCCCTTGTTCACAAACTAAACGAAATTTAAGTTCAGTGCATCTTTTTCTTTCTATTTCATTGAGAAAAGGACAGAAGATAAATTTTAGTTTAGTCCTGTCAAATTAATCAGCGCCTGTCACTACTCCTTATAATTTTAGACTTGATTAAAAACTTGACGACTAAAATTACGTCAAAGTACGTCAAGCGCTGATTAATTTGACAGGACTAAACTAAAATTTATCTTCTGTCCTTTTCATAATGAATTAGAAAGAAATAGATGCACTGAACTTAAATTTAGTTTAGTTTGTGAACAAGGGAATTGGCACCATTTTCTTTGTTTTAGTATTAATTTTGTTTCTTATTATATACGTACGTAAATCTCTTTGTTAAGTCTATTGTATATCTGAACTGAGCGTTTATTGTATTGTATACAAAAAATCTTGGTTTTATTTTTCGGAACTTCCGCTGTTATATCTTTTCTTCTTTTCAAGGTTAAGCTGGGAAACGAAAAGTTTTGTTTATTTTCTCTTTAGAACAGTTTTAATTATATATAGTTTTCGCACCGAGAGTAAATCGCTTATTTGGTAAAGACTTCGTAGGATATCTAAGGTTTTTAAAGTAGATTCGTTTTATTAAAGTCCGTTGTGTTACAATCGCACCCCCCAAATGAGGTTGCAGTATTCTAAAGGTCTCTGCACACAGCGGGCGCGGCGCGGCGGGACGGGACGCCGACGCGACGCGGAGCAGTTGTAATGTACTAGATATTATGAACGACGCCACACAGAGCGTCGCGTCGCGTCGCGTCGAGCCGGGCGGCTCTGTGTGGCGTCGTCCGTAATATCTAGTACATTACAACTGCTCAGCGTCGCGTCGGCGCCCCGCCACGCCCCGTCCCGCCGCGCCGCGCCCGCTGTGTGCAGACACCTTAAGACAGACTGTATTAAAGCTACGTTAATTTCGTTGAGTAGGTTCCTGGGGATAATTGTGCTGGTGGGTGAAAAAGAAACAACATTGGTGTAAATGAAAAACATTTTGTAACCCACACATTGTGGTTTCATTGGTTAGGAACTTAGTTCTAGTGTTGACCAGACGAGCGCAAAGTTATTTATGGAAGAAAAACAAAACAAATACGCGAGAAACACTAGATTTATTATTTGAGTTCATTAAGTTTAACGCTGACCAGTTTTAATTGCTTTAAAGTTTTTAATTAAACGCTATTTGAGTGAAATTCTACTGTAAATGAACAGCAGCTATTTAAGAGTGATGTGAATTTACTGCTACATGTAATTTTGAGGCAGATTTTTTTTATTGTCGTTTGTCGAGAGAGAGAAAAGTTTTCGATAAATTAGTTTTTTTATTTGAAACTTATTATAAGTTCTTCGGGGAGTAATAGATCAATTTGTATATGTTTCATGTTGCATTCCGAAAGGTAGTTGCTGAAATCAGCGCTTTGATGGTAGGTTCGTCCACAGTCACAGCATTTTGCTGAGCAACGACCTGTTCTTGCACCGGTGGGACGTACGGCTTAATTGTTCTTGTTATTGTTTATTTGTTACAAAAGTAGTTATTTTTAGGAGTGGGCGTTGTGACGACGAACCGTTTTCAAAGACCGTTTTGTGTTCTGCAACGATGAAACCGTTTTACGTCCTGGGTTCAAACAGTCTTCGTTGCACAAACCAGTCTTCGAATTATTTAGTTTTATTTTTTATTTTACGTCTATGAAAATACAGTCTAGAACGCAATGAGTCAACTATCTCGTCCGTCGTGTCGTCATCCTTAACGTTCCGCGTTCGTTTACAAAACAGTCCTTGCAATAGAAAGTGAACTTTATGTCAATGAAATACAGTCGATAATTTATTACCTGTTGTCAATGCGTCTCGTTCCGTTCGTTTGCAAAATAGTCCTTACAATAGAAAGTGAACTTTATATCAATGAATTACAGTCGATAACGTATTACCTTACCTTACCTACCAGTTGTCAATGCGACGGTCGTGATGAGACGGTCAAACTTGTTGATAGTTGTAAGAAACTACAACTATTTCACTTGACGAAAACGCAATGCTATTTCATGTTGGATAAGATTTGTCGTCCGTCGTCAAACCAGTTACAACGACGACCGTTTTTTGCAATTTTTTTCGTCGTCCAAAATTGTCGACAACGACCCACTACTAGTTATTTTTCACTCTTTGTTCGTTGTCATCTTTGCCAGTTACACAACACAGTGTAACAATGTAAATTATCTTTGGTTCTTGGTCCTGACATCAAGCAATGGACTAAATTGTCAAACTTATGTTGCTTGAATAAGAAGCTTTTGGCTACTTGAATGTGTGTATTTTATAATTTTATTTTTATTAAGTGCGTTTTGTTTGTGCAGAATAAACAATTTTTCTTTCTTTTTCTTTCTTTTCTTTCTTTCATACTGCTAATTTTGTACTAATTTTCGAAACTTAGGTATTCTAAAATCTTATTTCTCGGATATTTTATAATGGTGTACGGTATCTTAAGGGACGCTATATAATGGAATTAAAATTCAAATATCACTACATACTATAAAACACAGTCCCCCGCCGCGTCTGTCTGTCTGAACGCGATAAACTCAAAAGCTAACGAACAGATTTTCATACGGTTTTCATCAATGGACGGAGTAATTCATGAGGAAGGTTTAGGTGTATAATTAATTAAGGTTTTGTGTAAATTGGCTGAAATATAACGATGATTGTTGAAGATATCGGAAAAAATCATTCCAACTGGGAGTTTTACTGGCATGCGCCGCGTAAACCAATAGAGTTATATGAAAACCCCGGTAAAAATCCCGGTATATCCGGTACTACGTTCCCGTGGGATATTTTCAGATATCTATGCGGATGAAGCCGCGAAAGGGAGCTTTAATTATTATCTTACCTTTAAACGTGTGAACTCTAGAGTTAGACATGACATGCCACAGTTGAGGATCTCCAGCCGACGGTGCGAGTACCAGGTGCTGTCCTGACGGCGCCAGTTGCAGCAACCTGGCTCCTGCTCCAGGAGTTGACCCACCCACGGAGAGCACGCGAACTGTTGACGCTATTGGTGGTTGAAGCCTAGGAGAGAAAAAACAAGTGAACATCGTGCCAAAATACAGGGTAATATTTTCTTAAAGCCGGAAGCTTACACGGTGCAATTTAATTGCCTGTTGCATACTATAAGTTGAAGCAACAATAAAAAGACGATGCCAGTCATTAGTTGCTTCAATTTCATAGTATGCCACGAGCAAGAAACTTGCTTCAGCTAAACAGTATTCAGACGATGCAAGTCACTTGTTGCTTCGATTTTATTTTATGCCACGAGCAAGACACTTGCTACGGCTAAACAGTAATTAAACGATGAAAGTCATTTATTGATCAATTGTATTGTATGCCACGAGCAAGAAACATGCTTCGGGTAAACAGATTTAAACGATACAAGACATTTATTGCTTCAATTTTATTGTATGCCACGAGCAAGAAACTTGCTTCGGCTAAACAGCATTTCGACGATATAAGTAATTTTTTGCTTCGATCTTATTGTATGCCACGCGCAAGAAACTTGCTCGGTTAACAATATTTAAACGATGCAAGTCCTTTATTGATCAATTTTAGTGTATGCCACGAGCAAGAAACATGCTTCGGGTAAACAGATTTAAACGATACAAGACATTTATTGCTTCAATTTTATTGTATGCCACGAGCAAGAAACTTGCTTCGGCTAAACAGTATTTAAACGATGCAAGTCATTTATTGCTTCAATTTTATTGTACGCCACAGGCAAGTGACTTGCTTAAACTAAATAGCGCCTAAATATCAAGTTACTACATCTACAACTGGTTGTTAATCCCGTAATCAGCTGCAAATTGTTTGTGTTTTATGATATCGTTAAAACAATATAAGTATATATCCACATCTGTCAATTTTTGCTGGTTAGTTAAATTTGAACTTGTATAACCACAAGGATATCAAAAAACTATCTGACTGCTGCTATGAATTCTAAAAACGTCATAGGAGACATGTAAAACTTTATTGAATGTGAAAAGTCACGTCCTAATTTTATTGATGTGACTTGATACTGGCAGATACTGGTATCTTCTTCAAAGCACGTCGTATTTACATTTCCATCTTTAAGTGTGAGTTAAGACTCTGTTTCTAAGAATAATCCTTAATATTCCAAACTAATATGTCGAGTGAAGTAATATAAAAGCCGTATAATGTTCTTCAAGAAAGAAAACAATGGCATATTTTTAGGGTTCCGTTCTTCAAATGGAAAAAAGGAATCCGTATTTATAGGATCACTTCGGTGTCCGTTTGCCAATACCCTTTTTCTCAGGGACGTGTGGAGGTATCCAGTTGAAATTAATCCATACTAATATTATAAATGTGAAAGTAACTCTGTCTGTCTGTCTATCTGTCTGTCTGTCTGTATGTTACGTTTTCACGCCTAAACCGCCGAACCGATCGTCATGAAATTTGGCAGAGATATAGCCTGGGATATGGAGAAGGACATAGGCTACTTTTTTACGCGATAACCAACATCCACGCGGGCGGAGCCGCGGACAAAAGCTAGTATCAAATACGTAAGTTTACGGTCCCTTGGAGCTCTAAAAAAATCAAGTAAATACGGCCATTTATGCGACATATTTTGATACTCTGAAATTCACAGCAAAAGTAAAGGAAGAGTCCGAAAATCGTTAAGTTGTAGTTTTATCACATATTTGTTTTTTTTCTTGCGATTACAAACTTGTATTTGCAGTTGGAGAGTTGGCTGTGACGTCATTATGTGCTAACCCCCCAAGTAACCCTCAAGTTTTAAAATGTTACACAGGTTACACTACTAGAACATTGAATTCGTTACGAAAATATCTAAAGAAAAGAATATTACAAAAAGAGTTACTCGTAGTTATTTCGACTTGGATTCGAAGCATCGCATCACCGAACGTCGTCACACTCAAACCAGTAGTTTGACGAACTAGCCAGCGAGCCCATATGATATGTGATAAATATCTACTATCGTCCGAGCCACTTTATATTTAGGTCTCTGTCTAATCGATAGATGTTATAACTTGAGGGTAGCGTAGAAAATATCGATTACAGTATCGACATCTGGCATAAATACTGGTATTTTATATCAGTAATTTGAGCATCGGTATAAAACATCGATGATTATATCTATACTCAGTACTGATATCAGGCTACAATGTGCAGTCGCGAATCATATTTTGATCTAGATACAACCTGACACTGACCTGTAAATTGCAAAAAACGCAAGAAAATTTAATAATAACGGTATTATATCAATACCCAAATACCGGTATTTATAGCGATATTTTGGTATCATGTATCCAAATTATATCGGTACCAGCTTTTGCCCGCGGCTCCGCCCGCGTAGATGTCGGTTATCGCGTAAAAAAAATAGCCTATGTCCGTCTCCATATCCCAGGCTATATCTCTGCCAAATTTCATGACGATCGGTTCAGTGGTTAAGGCGTGAAAATGTAACATACAGACAGACAGACAGAGTTACTTTCACATTTATAATATTAGTATGGATTAGTATGGATTCAGTCTCTGGTACTAACTTACGTTTTCTTTATAAAATTAATCCTTAACCTCAAGTCATAACTACAACGTTTGCGTCACTTGTCTAGGGACCCGATTGTGCCAGTTGGCAAAATATGTATATTATGATAACTGTAAATTATCAAATCAAATTGTAAAATATAAATCATTCAATAAATAAGATCAAAGTTTTGTTAAATAAGTTTTGTGCAATAATAAAAATTATTAAATTATTATTATTAAAGTATTTTATTTCTCTTGATTTTTATATTTTTTACTAAAACAAAATAGAAAAATGCTTTATATTAAAAAAAAAATATATATATAATACATGACAAACAGCATATTTTGTACCTAGGATTTGAACCTCCAATCTTATGCACGGCAAGCGGTCTTGAAACCTCTATGCTATTTAGACGTTACATTAATTAAAACAATACATTAATTATAATAAAATATTTTTGCAAAATACAAAAACCAACTTGGGCCTATCACGGATTTGAACGCACATGTCTTTCGGGGGGGTTACCACTTAAAGGAGCTGTGTGAGAACATTTTTCCAACCACAAAGTTATGTTTGTTCTTGGGATAAATTCATCCCGACTACGGAACCCTTCATTGTGCGTGGTTCGACCCGAACTTGGTCGGTTTTTTTCTTATTCATTCCAATTATTTTCCCTGGATTTCTCATTAGGGATAATTGTCTACTCTTGTCCCCGGGCACATTAAATACGAAAAATGTAATGGGAAAGATAAGAGGAGTGATTATCAAGTTAATTAACAATAAACGTTACTGTTCTAAAGGTTATACCGACCTTTTGAGCTTTTTTGGGCAAAAACAAAACCTAATTTGTATTAAAAACCTTACTACATCATTTTAAATTAGTGTATCTATTAGCTGTTATTATTCATCCCTAATATACCAATTCATACCAATTCTATGAAAACGTTTAAAATAATTGTCGAACTATTTAATGGGATCGTTATTTCACAATGTTTGAATTATTGCAAAATTAAGGCAATTTAGTAGATGAAAAACTGAATAGAAATAAATTGATTTGAAATAGATAGCTAACTGGTAATTTTATTTCAACAACGGAAATACTTTAAAAGAAAATTACATTTATACTCTGAAAAATTTCAATATAAGACGGCCATTATTACATGCCTTACAGAACATTATGGACTCGGGTATAATTTACGATAGCTACTGAGGCATAAATACATCGTTATACCTATCTAAGTTTATTCTGAGACAGCCGATCTACGAGTATTATGTAAAAATCTCACCGTGAAAACTTAGGTGAAGTAAGCTGTCAATCCCTTGCATCCCTTGCATCAGGTGGAATGACAGGTCAGTTCAAGCTCACTTCACCTCTGTTTTCACGGTGAGATTTTTACAGAATAGACCGGCTGTTATGTCAGCTCACTTTAAGCTCACTTAACCTAAGTTTTCACGGTGAGATTTTTACAAAATAAATCAGATGGTGGAATGACAGCTCACTTCTATACCCAAAGTCTCAAATTCAGATAATTTATGTAAACAAAGGGGATAACATATCAAAAAAATATCTTCGTAATGGAATTCACATAAAATGGCGAAGAAAAAGGTTCAAAATTCAAAATTTAAGAAATAATAATAAAAAAATAATCATACCGTAATTATTTTTATAAATTTTCGGTTTTAAACAAAGTTATTAAAAAAAGGAGATTTTCTGGTATAAAATATTTTATGATACTGGTAACAATGCAGGAGATCCAAACATTTTCACATTTTTTACATCTTTAACAACACTAATATTACAACTCTCATTCATAGATTCATATTGTATGTAGGATATCTCTACCCACATTTTGGATGAAAACGGCTGTAAACTGTTTCGAGTGGAAATCGATTTTGGAAGGCCTACGGCTAGCAATGGACTTAAATGGGCTGATTATGACGATCATAGGCCGTGTCTTCGACACACTACATAATACATTGTTTGGCAACGGTATTTTGTTTGCATAGTTCTTATAATTAATTCACTTTAATTTCATAAAATATAGTCATAGTTAGACATAGTTGATTATTTACAAAAAATAATAATGATGAAATGTTTTGCACCACTGTCCTGTCATTTTGACAGTGACATTTCTTGACATTACTTTGTTTACATAAATTATCTGAATTAGAGACTTTGGGTATAGCTCATTTCACCTAGGTTGTCACGGATTTTTACAGAATAGGCCAACTGTTGCGCGATGGTTCGATAATGCCATGGCGCCCCTGTAACTATAACTAGGGTGTATGTAGTTATAAGTCGTTGACTCATCACTCTAGTGACTACTCGTGCAACCGTAAAAAGAACCCTTTTCTTTCGGTTGACATTTACAGATTGAGCAGGAAGGTAACCATTCCATCTATGTCTGTTTTTTCCTTCAAAATCTAGGAGAAAACGTTAACTATAGGAACTTAAAAGTACATAACTACTATTTGGAACGAGTACTATAGCTAGAATTTTGTATATATTCCATCAGTTCTGAACAGGTCTTAAGGCCAATAAGCTAGCCACCTGATTTAAATCCAGTTCTAGTGTTTTATACAAAAACTAGCTGCAGTCCGAATCGATTATAAAAAAAAAAAATGCCTAAAGTCTAACTCCTTTTATCATCAGCTATCGGCCAGTGAAAGTCCCGTCAAAATCGGTCCAGCCGTTTCGGAGATTAGCCGGAACAAACAGACAGACAGATAATAATTAAAAAAAAAAATGTTTTTATTTTGTTTTTTCCGTATATGCTTTCATATTCATTAAATAAAAATCTGTTATTTTGGTATTACAAACAGACACTTCAATTTTATATATTTGTATAGATGCGGCGCCTGGGTAAAAACAATTTCAAAATGTCGGTCTGCAAACCCTACATGTATGTAAGGACTTTTTACATTTATGTAGGGTTTGCTCGTTTAGTATTTAGATACATATTTATGTATCTATTAAATTAGTAGTCACACTAACAATCATACATTTTGTATGTTAACATTGTTTAGATTATGTTAATTTACATTTAGAATAAGATCTTTTTGTTAACTTGTATTAACTTTTCTGTTAATAAAGACCTTTAAAAATCGAATCAAATCAATTACGTTTATCAAAATGCTGTTTGAATGAGCTCTTTCAAATCAGTCAGTTGTAAGTTTAAGAGGCTACCGAGCGCACAGTGGCGCCCTCATCGTTTGTTCGGTGATATCTTTTATTTTAGAATGAAAATGCAGAAAATAAGCTCGTCAAATTGTGCTTCACAAGACTATACGTTATTATTACTAAAAACAGTAGTTTTAAATTGTTATGTTTTATTGTAATCATTAAAACGGAGCTTAGTGGCCACTATTTTCCGTTTTAATGATTACAATAAAACATAACAATTTAAAACTACTGTTTTCATTCTAAAATAAAAGAAATCACCGAAATAACGATGAGGGCGCCATTGTGCGCTCGGCGTGGTCTTAATAATTCAGAGAAGCTTCTATGCAAGTTATAAAATCAAAAATTAGGTTGAAAGTAAAACCTTTTATGAAAGTTAAAAACTATTCGCTAGCAGTTTAGAATGAAACAACGGATCATCATTTACACCTTGGAAATATGCACCCGGATTTTCCATTTCGCTTACTTAAGCAGTTTTAGGCTTTTTTCCATAGAGTTCGGAGTTCACATTGCTCTTTGTTGCTTACATTCTCTCATTCCCATGTGAGCCATTTCGCCAAGGATCACACCTTTACGGAATTATTCGCGACGTGAAACTGTAAGTGAGTTAGCTATAAAACGTGATTCGGATATTTTACTCGTATAAGGGGAGTAGATAGGAAGTGTAATATAGGTTGATGAATGATACTTTTGAGAGCAGATTTCGATTTGAGTTTTTTTCGCGTATGTCATGCATTTTTTTTTTGTTATGAATTCTACAGCAAAAATAAGTTAAGATTGATGTAGGAAGTCTTTTGAAAATGGGTGTTATTTAACAATGTAGGTGGTGTAATTAAATTAAAATGTAATAAGTCAAAATGTAACATAATAAAACATTAGCTAAGCAGCACAAAACTATTAGCTATTCAATAACTAACTCTAAGAATAAAGTTTGCCAATTGTGTCCAATCGAACTGAGTCGCCAGTATATAATATAATAGAATACTGTTATTAGCATCGTTAGCCAGCCAATTAACTTTGTTAAGATGTAACCAGACTGCGATCGATCGACGTTGATCCCCTCAAAATATATTAGATATTCCATATGGATCGACAGTCCTGAGTGGCCAGTATGTAATTTAATAGAACACGTTATTTATTAACATCGTTAACCAGCCAATCAACTTTGTTAAGATGTAACCAGACTGCGATCGATCGACGAAAATGACTAGTCGACGTTGATCGCCTCAAAATATTTTAGATATTCCATATGGATCGACGGTCCTGAGTGGACAGTATGTAATATAATATAATAGAACACTGTTATTAGCATCGTTAGCCAGCCAACAAACTTTGTTAAGATGTAACCAGACTGTGATCGATCGACGTTGATGACCAGTTGACGTTGATCGCCTCAAAATATATCCGATTTTACATATGGATCGACGACGGTCAATTCATGAAGAACGACTAAGTATCTATAATTTTTTGACGATTGTGACTGGTGAATTCCACACCATCGATCGAAATCGAAAGAAAACATTCGACGTCGATCAATTGGAATTTGGCTGCCGTTTAAACACTGTAATAGACCGCAAGCTGGTTGCACCTTTCCAATGTCTAGGCCTGATTAATCACTTCTACTGTAAGTTTTGTCTAATTAATGACTACTAAATGCTTTGGATTTCCTCCAAAGTGTTGATTTATTTGAATTTATGTCTCCCGGTATCTGTAATGTCTCCGGTACCGACGTCTTGTATACGGTGGTGCAATTAATGTAGAAGTTTGGTTTACTCCGACCATATTGTGCGGAAACTTAGACGTCATCTCAATATATCCGAATTTTAGTTTAGTCGTAAATACATAGGTATTGATTTGGTAAGTTGTTGGGCTTTATTTATTACTTTTCATGTGAGTTTTGGAATAGATGGAATATGACCAAATTATAAATATGAATTTTCCTACAAAAACACAAGTTATACGCGAGACACTGATGAAATCATATTGTGCAGTAGGTACTTATAGGTTTTCAATGGGCTACCTACGAATCTAATTTGATTTTAGAAATCTGCTAATTACGTCGTTTAGTACTTAAAATAATCTGGACCAGGACTTCAATGTTTAAAATTATTTTGAGAACTGTACCAACAATATAATTGCGGAAATTTTAAATACTAAAAGTTATTTTGGATATTTTCTCCGAAACTGTTCTCGACTACCGAAATAATTATAAACTGAGGTAAAAGTGCATTATTACCTTTCTAGGTCACGTTAGAAGCATTCTTTTTCCCCGCAGCTGTACATTGAGAAGGTCGATAACAAAAAAGTTCTCCTGTTAAATAAACGCGATATTTATCCTCATCTAGTTCGATAGAACTTTTGCGATGATATCGATCAAGACATGGTTGTACTCTAGTAGCATTTTTTGTTGGCATTTAGTTGGACCACTTACAGAGGTCAGTGGCCTAACTAAATGCCAACAAAAAATGCTACTAGGGTACCTACCTAGTTTTTTCATATGTCTTTAAGAGGGCTGTCACCGGTCCACCAGCGCCAATTCTTATCTCGTGACTGAGAAATAATTATGAAAAACGGCTCAATCAGCTACCTCGGTAAATGTGTCTAGAATTTTCTAATACCTTTTATAAAGTTTCATATTGAGACACGAAGCAACAAAATTTGATCTAAATAAAAACGGCGACATTCCTCTAGATCGTATTTTGTAGATAATGTTTATATTACATACTGAAATTAATTTGTAAGGCATTATGTACGGATAAAAAACTGAGAATCACCCAAAATCTATCAAGTATTTTTCTGAAACCTTTAACTTTTTAAAGATAATTTAATTGTTGTACTTTTAGTATACGTGTTTTATTAAAATACCTTTTATTTTATGTATAATAAATTAATAATGCGTCTTATTTGGTACAACGCTCCGGGATGGGCGAGTTCTATTACTGGCTGGACGTACGACGCTTTGCCTGAGCTCAGTACATAAAATGCAAGCTAACCACTCAAGGTCACTGGCATATATCTGCGTCTTAAGGGTTTAGCGTAGTAGGTACTTCGTCCATTTTGGTGTGTTTTTTGTCTGTACAGCGGAAGTGTGACTGTAATTTACGTAGTTTTATTTATTTTTGGGATAAAAAATTAGCTCTGCGATAAAAAAATACACCAGCACGAGACTTGTTGTTTTTTTTTACTATGGGTTTGCTCTTGACTCTAGTCTAGGTCTGGGTGACAGAGACAAAGTCGACGATGGAGTGAGCTTACCCAGAAGAAGCCTGTTCACTCTCACTTTGAATAGATTATAGGGTTGTATGCGTTCGGAAACACAGACGCAGGCAGAGAGTTGCTTTGCTTTGCCTTTGCTGTGCGCATTGTAAAAGACGTTTGAAAACGCTTAGTGCGAGTTGGTGGAATATCAACTAGGATACTGTGCCCGCGATATCAAGCCAGTGTGTGAGAATTTTCACAGTTCTTTCCAGTCCATTTCTTTGGTCTTTTCAATCAAGTTCCTTGTTTTTTTTTAACTTTATAAATAGGCTATATTAATGAGTAATACAATAACTTACCATCCGTTTAACGGTACAAGTATTGGTTTGTCGTAGCCGTCGCACCAGGCCATTGCAGCGGTCACTAGCGTCGCTAGAACACCACGCCGCGCTACTGCAGGCCGCAGCCACGCTATTATCTATGAAATCAGACAAAAAATATTATAACTAAATATTTATATGGCAAGTGGTATTTTTTTGCTAAAGGACTTACTTCTGTAATGTGGTTTTGCGAAGGGGTGAAGTTCTAAACTAGTTAAGGAAACCCGAAATATGCACGTGAAATAGTCAAAGCCGCATATTAGATTGTACTTAATAGATTTTACGCAATCTTTGCCAGTGCAAAGTTATGTAGCTTTCGTAAACTGATACTTAAAACTAAGCAAAAAAAAAAAAACACGGATTCTTGTAGGATTTAAGTAATTTAAGCTTCTGAAAACTTACAAAAATCACGAAAGAGAACAACAACATAAATCACGAAAGCCTTGAAAAGGAGCAATTGGAAGCAAAGTAAGTATCAGCTTACATAACAATAGTTTAACAATAAAACACCCTCAAAGCTTCGCTAATAAATCCTATCCTTCCCAACTTACTTCAAGAGGAAGTTTATCACACTAGTTCAATAGAGAATAAACCGCACGAGCTAACCTCCCTTTCTTGTTGACTTTACAATCTGGATGGATACTTTACCACATGAAATATACAGGATCAAATTTAATTCGTTTAAATCCTCATATGGGATCATTGTACTCATCATTATGAACAACTTTTACTATGGGATCAAACCTGAAATCGCGAAAAAAAAAAATCTGCTGTTCCCTACATTTATGTTCGTTTATGACAGTCAAAATGTAGGGAAGAGCTGATTTTTTTTCGCGATTTTAGGTTTGGTCCTTTTTTTTTTATCGGTCCTCTTTTATGCTTAAAAGAATTCCTCTTTTATGCTTAAAAGCATAAAAGAGGACCGATTTAAAAAAAAGTCGTTTTTATTGTGACGCATCTATTGCATTTGTTCTTTGACTGACTTTTATAAGTTATCTGAGGTTCATTGGCGCCGTTTTGACTTAAAATTTTGGTTTCATCTCGTACCTACATGATTAATTCACTACATAAAAAAAACTATCAGCAAGTATTATTATTGACTATGAGCGATATACAATACGTATTCCATCAGGAAAACTAGCACAATATCAAAAAGAATAAACATGACTCGATAGTCATGGTTATTCTTTTTGATATTGTGCTAGTTTTTCCACCTTTTTTGTCACCAACTCCACCATTTTAGATCAGTCATTTTTACGAGCTCAAAATATTAAGTAGGTAAATGGCAAATAAATAAGAATTGCGCAAATCTATGTAAAAAACATTTAACAATTAGAAAGAGCATGGAATTTTCGTCCAAATACACTGGGCTTGGTTGTGACTTGTGACACCGGACTTTTCGTTTGGTACAGAGTGCCTTATATTTGATGGCATTCTCCTTTGACTATGTATTGAATTAAAAACCTAATTGTGTAACACACTATCAAATACAATCCGAATGATATTGCTAATACATTACGTCATATTATGTTCGAAAAATTTGTCTGCTAACCAATGTAAATCACGCAATGAATGTTTTTGAACGGTCAAAATTAAACCCATTGTTACTGTTAATGTGCTATTTATTACATTTGTTTACCAGCCAACTGTTAACTGCCCCGTTGGTCTGAGCATGGGGTCCTGGGTTCGATTCCCAGGTCGGGCAGTGTTTTTGGAATTTTTTAATTATAATTTATTAGTTTCAGCCCGTAATTTGGAAATTGGCGGTGTGATACCCTCGTGCCTCGGTGCACACGTTGATCCTACGCCTGATTTCTCTCCGCGAGGGTCGGATTGCGTGCCATCGCATCGTTAGTATGAGAGTGAGGGAAGATTGCACCTGTGTCTCTGCACACAGTTGTGCACTATAATACAGGGTGTAAGGGACAGCTCTCCGCAAACTAACAGTTATGCATTCAGCTCCTGATTGTGAATCATATTCCACCGGAAATTTTCTCAGTAAAATTTTAATTTTTTAAATCTTTATTTCAGTTACTATTCCTTTATTTCAATGTAAAATAACATTCTCTGTACGCAGCATTCCATTTATGTAAATAAAACATCTGAAAAAAAAAAAAAAAACAGTAATGGATGTTGAAATACTCTAACCAACGACGCGCGAAATCAGCTGTTCACTTTCTGCCTAGCTACAGAGTTCATCGAACTCACTCGCTGCGTTGTCGTTCGCTACCTGCGTTTTGCCACGGTAACGATACATTGCGGGTGAGGTAATAAAACAAATCAGGTTTATTGGATTCCCATAACGTTCCTGAAATAATTTCATGTACCGGTCATCTTAATATTACATACTGAATTCACCCTATCAGTCGGCGGAGGGCTGTCCCTTACACCCTGTATATTCCGCACCGAAGGCTAGTCTCCTTTGAGATTGGCTGCCATACCCGAAATACGCAAACCATATTTCAGTCATAGCAGATGACTATTATTTGACTAGCCAAAAGGCTCAAGGCATTGGTTGCGGTACTGTTGAAACTAACTGTTCAAAATTCGCTATGGAATAGGTATTCTGCTCTATGTAGCCTACGATAATGAATCATAGACAACGAAATTCGCCATACCTAATACTATGTTTCTTGTTGACCTGCGTTTACTATTGAAATGTTGACACAATTCTAAATCTATAATTTCTTCATTTTGTAAGACGAAATTGTTGGGAATCATCTTCAGACTGTCTGAATATTCCTATCTTCATTCTCAGTATTTTTCCATACATACTGTCTATAAAATAAACTCCTCATTCTCAAAGTCTCATGTCTTTATAGCCAGCTATTGAATTTGTGACTGTACGTAAACCAATTTCGAAAGTTGGGGAGAACAAAGGCTTATTGAAACTCGTTAAAGGGCTTTGTGGGCCCTGCTGACATCGAGGGCACTTTATTGATTGATACTTGATCCACGATCTGATATCTATCTTACGTCCCTTCATATATATTTTTAAGCATATATTTTTATAAGCTTTTCATACATTATTTTTACTGCGTGAAATGGATTTCATGAGTAAGTTATAAGGATACAAAAATAACATCGACAAAGATTTCCATATTAGGCTGTGATGGAAAATAAAACATGTTATGTTTTTTGCAATATTTTTTTTAATGAAATATACTTATTTTAACTCTTTCAGACACAAGGGTTAGGTTAGGTTAGTTAAATTATTTTTACGACGTGAAAAATTTATATATGTCGCAGTCAGGGTAAATAGGATTGCAATCAGAAGATACTTAGTGCCATAATAGTGTCAGCATTTACAGTCGTGGGCGCAGAATTGGGATACGGGTAGACAAAAGAAATAGCTCCTTTAACTTCTATACAGTTTATTGTTACAGAGTCAATTACTAACACTACTGTACTAATTAATACTCTGAACTTAAAGGGAAACACTGAGCAGTTCCTAGGCCAGTGTGTGTCCCGACCACGTCTAAACGATCACTGTCGCTCCATAGTCCGTATCGAACACCATACTTAATCCTAGAGTCCGCACAACGCTAAACAATCATGAAAGATCCGACATATAGACATACAAAAAAAAAAACACTGGTGCCGATTCCCTTGTTCACAAACTAAACTAAATTTAAGTTCAGTGCATCTTTTTCTTTCTATTTCATTAAGAAAAGGACAGAAGATAAATTCTAGTTTAGTCCTGTCAAATTAATCAGCGCCTGTCACTACTTCATACAAGTTTAGACGTGATTAAAAAGTTGCCGACTAAAATTACGTCAATTTACGTCTAGCGCTGATTAATTTGACAGGACTAAACTAAAATTTATCTTCTGTCCTTTTCTTAATGAAATAGAAAGAAAAAGATGCACTGAACTTAAATTTAGTTTAGTTTGTGAACAAGGGAATCGGCACCACTGTCAAAGATTTCCATATTAAGCTGTGGTGGATAAATAAATATGTTTTTTGGTTGCACTTAATTTCTGACTTTTCATGTGCCATGTAGGTATGTATGTGAAATAAAATATTTTGATTTTGTTGTATATTTTTATGAAATATAGTTATTTTAACCCCTTCTGACACATGGGTTAAGAAGTTTGTGTTTGGGAGCTGAATGACGTACTCCTGGTTTTTGATGGTTTAACGGTTTTAATGAGTATTTTACAATATGTTTAGGAAAATACAGTGAAAATGGTGACACAATAACGTATGTCATTCAGTCTGTATCGGAACTGAGCGGGAAGGTTCTCTCGCGGTTCTTTTGGTGGTTCTTTTGGCGTTTTCATGACACTTGACATCGATGACATTTGACAGTGTCAACTTCGCGTGCAGTGACGCCAACACTGTGATCCAAAAGGGTAACTTACTTTTCTTGGTAAAAATAACAGTGGCAACTAGTGGTGTTTAAAAGTATGTTGTGTTGTTGTTCTGATATATGGCAAAACCACTGATGCTATAAATATACGGTTTTCTTTTATTGTCTTAGACCATTATATTCTCATTTAGAATTTATACATTTTAGAGTTCAAGCTTGTTTTCTTCATTACCAACCAACCTTTTATTTAGCCACTTAACTTTACGAAAGCAAGTAATTAATATAAGCAAGGCCCAATTACCTGTGCTCCTAATTGCATAGGATCCCTGGTGAGGATATCACTGGATTTCCTGACTGCTCCATACACCAGTTCCACATCTCGGTCCAGGATGTAGCATCGCACATGCTCCAGAATACACCGGAGATACGATATCGTTACTGTTTGTACCTGCGGGGGATAGCATCATGGTTATTTGAAAGGTATGTGCAATATGTGCATGGTTTTTATTCTGTTATTCTGGTGCCCAAGATAGAGGCTTGCCTAGTTTGGGGCCAATGTAAATTTTTGGGGATTTTTTTTTTGTCTTGTCTTGTCTTTGTTTTGCGCATGTGTGCAGGGAACGTGTAGGAGACCAAACACGCCAGGTAAAATAAATAATTAATTAATTTATTATTATATTCTTTCCCATTTGTATAATGTGCTCTTTTCCCCTTCCACCCCTCTCATCTTAAAAAACGTTTACAGTTTCTTTGCGACTCCCACACGAAATTTTTAAGGTCATCAGATAACTTGAAGCTTAAAATGCCCATGCATTCCACAACTTTCCTTGTCAAATCCTTTACGGTCCAGGCCGATCGTTTGTGGAATGCCTTACCAGATCCAATAAAACGCGCGCAATAGTTGCCTGTGTTTAAAAGACTCGTGAAGGAACATTACTTGTCGTTGTGATTTTGTTCTCGTTGTTAGTTGTGATAATCAATAGTCTTTATTTATTTTCTTTGCTTATATAGTTAGTATGTATGTATCTATTATATAGCATATATCTGTGTATCTATTATAGGATATTGTACTGTTATACTTTTTATTTTCACCAATGACAACCCCATTTGATGTCCAGAAATTCACTGTCCATGCCAAGGTTGCCTGGAAGAGATCGCAGTATGCGATAAGGCCGCCCATTGTATATTTTGTAGTGTATAAGTTTTTCTTTTCTTTTGTAATGTGTAATCTGATGTACAATAAAGTATATATAAATAAATAAATTATTGACACAAAGTTACATAATTTAAATAAAACAGTATTTAAAACGTTATAAAATTAAAAGGAAAGAGTAACATACATGTCTTTTGACACCAGTGGCACGAGAATCCTCGTATTTTAAAATTTCATTGTAAGTCGACACATTCATTAATTCATTCTAACAATAGGGTTGTAATCATCATCATCATTATTTCAGCCGAAAGACGTCCACTGCTGGACATACGCCTCCCCCAATTGGCCAATGGGGTTATAATATAAGGTGTTATTTGTAAAGACAAGAAGTGCAAAAGTTTTCAATTGAAAATACGAATAGAAAAAACTAAATAAACTCAAGTTTATCTAATTGAACAGACATATGTGCTGCTGGGGAGTTTGTTGCGCCACTTCTTCTTCCCAGCGAAAGCATTAAAAAGTGGTGAAGGGCGGGCGTTTTGGGAGACTTTCTTATGTAATTTTGACGTTCGAAAAGTGCTGATTCTCAGCATAATTTGAATAAATGATTTTTGATTTTGATTTTAGGCATTCGGGTGTTATACTTAATATTGATTTTTATGAGGGGCAGCAGAGCTGAAGAGTCCAGCGTGGAATATAGAATAATAGAATCTTCTGCAGGTTTATTAAGTCTTGCTGTTTGCAACGAACATGCAGTTTCGTTCGGACCTATAGCTTTGTGGCGTTCTATACTCCATTTAGACAAATAACGTATCATTTTGCTCACAGCCCAGTAACTGGGTAATACGATACCCCTGGTAAGACTTGTCAGACTTTCGGGCTTCTGATGACCCGCAACGACGGTCAAAGATACACGAATGAAAGCCGAGACCTTCGGGTGTGGTTTAAAAGAAGATGTAGTAACAATTTAAAATAATTTATTCTTAGATGGTTTGGTCATGTTGAGAGAATGAATGAAAAACAAGTATACTCCATTTTATAGCATTAGACAAATAATGGCTAAATAACGACAGTTATTGTGTAATATTGCTGAAGTTACTGCACTTTAGAGTTACTTTTTTAATGTAAATGGTAAATAGATTACAGTGCTTTGTATTTATCGTGAAATAACGGAGTTTATTAAACGTTTACATCGAAATAACGAAAGGATGAGAACAGTTATTTGTCTAATCTAAATATATAAAAGAAGAAACTGACTGAGTGACTGACTGATTGACTGACATATCAATGCACAGCCCAAACCGCTGGGTCTAGAGATTCCAAATTCGGCACGTAGGTTCCTTATGAAGTCTAGGGGTGCACTAAGAAATTATTTTTGGAAATTCCATCCCTAAGGGGATAAAATAGGGGATTAAAATTTGTATGAAAGCCCGTCAGTTTTGAAGTTAGGATCTTAAAATTTTGTGTTTAGACTGTCGATTGAAAATAAATTTATACGTGTCTCAGCGTTTTTGATAATTCCACCCCGAAGGGTTAAAAAGGGGGATGAAGTTGAAAAGTCCTTAAAACAGCATAACGTGCTTTCCGAGGCACGGACGGGTCTCTGTATGTAAAGATGGTCACCCATCCACAGACCAACTGCGGCAACTTACATAATTATCTATTAGATAAAAAGAATGTATACTCTACGAAGACGAAGTAAAATAAAATTGTAACGAAGTCAAACCTTACTTTGAATATTCGAGTCTGATGCCGAAAATATAGTTTTTAGAATTTTCGTCTGTTTGTTTGTAGGTATGTTCCGGTTTGCACAAAAACGGATGAACGGATTTGGATGATATTTGGCACACAGATAATTTATAACCTGGATTAACCTATAGGTTATTTTTTAATCCCGGTAGTACGTTCCCGTCGGATATTTCTCGACATCCAGGCGGGCCAAGCCGCGGGTAAAAGCTAGTGTTATAATAAATGGAGTATAGGCTTTTATAAAGTAACTAGCTTTTGCCCGCGACTTCATCCGCGTGTTTCTTGTTCCCCCGTTCCTCAATCCGTTCTCGAGATCAAAACAGCCGTTCTTTACAAAATGTATGAGTAAGTTAATTTTCTACATAATTATATTTTTTTGTGAATTTTTCCCTTTTTTTAATTCTGCTATTCGGGGCGGAGACAAATCCAACAAATCCAAGATCATAAAAATCGATCCAGCCGTGCTTGACTTATAAATGGTGTAAATAAACTGAGTTTGTTTTGTATATTAAAATTGTATTTATTTTATTTATTAAAAAAAAATATTTATTAAATTTATTTTATTTTATTTATTAATTTTATTATTTTTATTTATTTTATTTTTCTTCTTCTATACATTCTTTCGTGTGTATGGATGCTGTTACTTCAATGTAACGACGACGACGCGGTTGGCGCAGTGGTTAAGCGATTGACACCTGCGCTGCGCGTCGCGGGTTCGATTCCCGCACGGAACAAATATTTGTATGACCTACAAGTAGTTGTTCCGGGTCTGGCTGTTTGTGTATGTGAGTTTAAATGTTTGTAAACGCACCCACGATACAGGAGAAATTCCTAGTGTGGGGCAACGTTTAAAAAAAAAAAAAAAATGTCTTGTATTACTTTCAGAAACTGATATTGCAAACGGTTTCTGAATGGCTAATCAACACAAAAATTTGCTATCAGACTGTCAAAAGCATGATAACGGTTTGATAGGTAGTTGTTTTTTGTTTTGATAATCCTTTCAGAAACGGGCTATGAGTTTATGAGTCTTATTGATTTAAATATCTAAAAAGGCCGAACACAATCCCATTCATTTTGAAAATAACTTAGTTCTAAATCGGGTCGCTTCCTGTACGTGAGAAGGCTCCATGCTCATATGTCATTCCATCGGTAATTTAAATTTCAATTCAAAATTCACAACAAGATCGATGAAATGAAAAAAAAATAAAAAAAAAATTTAAGCAAAAGATTAAAAACAAGCTAAATGATTTTAGTGTTGAATGGGCACAAGGTAAGTACTAAATAGATTATAATATTTACTGTGCAATTAAACCGCCATTGTGTCCAAAAGTGGAAAACTGAAAACCAATTTTTCCATTGCAGTCGGGGGACGGTTCCTTGGAACAGTTCTTTACAGGTCCCCCGACCCAGAAACATGGCGCACAATGGCGGTTAACGTAAACTTCCGAGGTCACCCTACTCCATTAACAGCGAAACTTTGAAAACTATCTATTACCTGCCTACGTTGGGTCGGCCGGTACTAATTACACTTCTAGACCATTAAAGTCTGTCCGTTGGACGAAGCGTTTTGTAATCGTTCTGTAGATCGATGAACGATAAGCTCAAAAGACGTTGCTTTTAACAAATTAAATGGATTTGCTTGATCGGAAAAGCAGATATTTAAAATGAAAATGATAGAACTTAAAGTAAAAAGGCGTCGGACATTCTTCTTCCTAAGAATATAATGATTTATGGCTTGAAACGGTAATACAATTATAGCCTAATGTTAGGGTACTTTTTCCATTAAAAGGCGTACCTAGGGGACATCAAAGGAGGTAATGACAGAGATGGTAAGATAATGAATGACTTTTTTTTCCATGATTGCCATTATTTTTACCGACCAGTTATTTTATAGACCGAGTTTGCGAGTTTTTTTTTGTTCAGTTACAGTTTCTACTCAATGGATTTTACGCAATCTTTGCCGTTGCAAAGCTATTTAACTTTCGTAAACTGATACTTAAAACAAAGCAGAAAAAACACGGATTTTTAAGTTTGCAGATATCTGGCGCTTCTGAAAACTTAAAAAAATCACGAAGGAGAATAACAAAATAAATCACGAAAGATCAGAGATGGGATGAAAATGAATGTTTTTTTTTTTCCCATGATTGCCAATATTTTTACCGACGAGTTATTTTATAGACCGCGTTTGCGAGTTTTATTTTTATTTCTACTTATAATTTAAGAGGCATTCAAGGCAATGCAAGCCTTACATACTAAATATTTATTATGCTATGCACGCTAGCATGGCTTGCACCAGCTGCTGAAATTGCTATTGAAATTCTTCCCTTTGACATCAATAAAACGATAAGTTTTAAAGCACGAAATAGTTTCACAGTTTGTATTTCTATTCAATAAACGAATTGTATTCAATGGACGAATATTGGATGCGTGAAACCGTTTATTAAAATCAATGTTTGCTTTTGTACACACATGGGAAACGTTTAGTTTTTTGTGAAGAATGAAACCACTTACCGATGCGAGTAAAAAGTCAAAATTGCAGACTGTAAGGTCCTTCAGTTTAGAAAAGTCCCCAGCCAATAGTAGATGTAACCAGGATTCTTCAACATGTCTCTGGGTGAATGCAGCTGCTGTTCTGCTGGCCGAATGAAATGGAGTCGAGTCCAGGAGGGCATCGTCGTCGTTCTCCACGCAACCTATTAGGACACGGACTATGTTTGGGTTTAGTAGAGCTCTGTATAATATAGTAGACAAACATACGTATATACGTTCCGTTTCATTTTAGGTATATCATAATATTTTACGTTTAGAAAAAGCATTTCATTTACACATCGTGCTCTAATTTATAAGTAACTGAAACTCAAATGTATTAGGTACTTACAAACGTTCAGTAAAAAAATAAAATACATAAAAGTACTCGTAGTTATGTAGGCACTCGTATTGAATGCCTTTTACGATACTGATATCTAAAATATCCATTTATTTCAGAACTAATCCATCAATGTACCGAAGCGTGTCCCTTACGGGCCTTTGTGTACAAAATCCATTACATCACTTGTGCCTATGTTAAAACTTGACATTTTCAAAGGTAAAGTAAACAACAAAATGTGTTACCGTTCTGGAAACAATACGGCCGATTGCAATACAACGTGAAACATCCACTTTGGATGGAAAGGTTTGGTTTTCATCATCTCGGATATCTAAAGGAGTTTTCTTTGTGTGAAGGCGCAATAAATGTACGGAATTCAATCAAAAGGAATTGAATGGCAGTTTCACGTTTTGGTGTATTTGGGGACACATTTTCGTTCAAACTGATAAAGTATTGTGCGCCTTGCCTTTGTTCCGTTCCATCGATGTTTACGACGAATACTGTTTATTATATTCCTTATCAAAATGTTAAGGGAAACTGGCATTTCTAACATACCAGGAACAATAATTGGAATTTAGTATGAAATTATTGGCGCATTAGCGCCCGTCGTCGACGATATCAACGAGATTATTAAAATGAGCTTACGTGGTTCATTTGCTTAGGATCAGCGCCCTTATGGAATTTTGTAGCATTATGAAGAAGGCACGCGAGGGATGGATAAGAGTACGGAGTGAAGATATTTTAATGTCAGCAGAATTTAGTAATAAATCCACTGACTCAAAGTTAAATTCAAGTATTCAACTAAAATCTTGATGAAGCATGAAAAACAAGTTGTACACGAAGTTAACCTGAATCTCGCAAAATGAAAATGAGTATGTTTCTATTCAATTTGTAAATTGTTAAAGTAACTGAGGAATTGTAATGAAGTTTGGTTCAAGTATATCTCCCTGAGGGACACTTGGGTTAACACATTAAATGGCAAATGAATCCATGACTGTTGGTTAATATTTATTTATTGTATACTTGTTTTGTGAAAAAAATTGAAGATAACATTTTTCCGCCTTGATCTTTAGTGACATCTACATCATTACCGTCTTTAGAATATATAGAGAATAATATGCCTCTGCGAGTTCCATTTCCAACCATTAATAAAATTATGTTTTATGCTACATAAAAAAACAAAAAAAAAAAAAAAACTCAACTCACCAGGTTCCTGAGCTTCAGAAGTATCCGTATCATCAGCCTCGTGCAGGAAGTTAGCGAAGTGTAACGCAGCCAGGTCCGAATGTGCGTCCCTAAGAGCAGCTTGTGATCGCACGTAGCGACGTCGAGCTCGCGAGCTGGCGGCTGCTGCTCGCCAACGCCATGTACACCGGCCCGATACTACGTTCTCCGATATTAAATTTTCTGTGGAGCAGTTTTGTAGGTTAGTAAACGTTGAAAGTAGATTTTGTTTTTAAGAAACTAGACCTTTATAGAAATAAGACATAATACTGGATTTATGAGAGTAGAGAAAAACCAAAAATACGATGGATAGATTGTGTTAAAGATGATGTAATTAGAAAAGACTTTACTAAGATGGAGGTGAATATAGATTTATGGAAGAAGATGCTGCACCAACTCCACAAATATACTGACCATAAGTTTTGTACATGAAGTATTAATAAACTAGGATAAGGAGAGGATGATGACAAAATTATACATACGATCAATGCTATTTATATATTGGTTGATTTCCCTATACGCGGTAGTAAGTGGTAAAAGTGACATCGTTGGCAACGAGAAAACATAAAATTGCGAATAGGTCAGGCTAGGATAATAAGCAAGCTGTATAACATTATCATATCCACATAAAAACGCAACAAAACTCGAATGAAGACAATAAAAAGTAACAACCAATTTATATTTATGTATTTCGAATCGACATTGTTCAATAATCCGACAGCTTTGCAGATAAAATAAATAATAACAATGAAACACAATTATTGGAACGAATGTTATTAGCGATATAGAACACGTACAGTGTAATAATGAAGTAAAAAGTAGGTGGATTGTAATTGAATTACATGACAACAAAGCTGGAACAGGTGCCACAGAGAATATTGTTTGTTATCGAAACGCCAGTTTGTAGTTTAACAATTTCAATATTGGATTTTGGACACAAAAAGTCTGACTCCATGAATGGAATACTTAAAAGGTGCGAGTAGACTCAATTCATATAATATTATGTTCGAGTTGCTTTTCGACCAGATGATGTGATTTGAACTTTGATTTAGTGGTAGGATGTTATAATTATGTTTGTATATTGTTTTATTCTTGCATCGAATGATGAATGGCAAATACAGATATAATATAATCTGTATTTGCCATTCATCATTCTAATAGAATAATTTTATAATTTTTATCGAAAAAAAAAAAAAGAACCAAATTACTGTTAATTACTGTAAGAAAAAATCTATGTTACAGTAAAAGATAAGCACAGCATGTATTTCGATAAGTATATGTTTTTATTTTGTCTGGAAACAATATGAATACAAAACTGGCCCAATCAAAGGATTAAGTTATGAGGCGGTGAGGCTCGATACCGATATTGGTGCGATATAATATTATTATTATTGGACAAACACTGGCATTATCAATATTTTCTCAACACCACTCTCGTATAATCAAATTTGAGGTCCGCAAAATTCATTAAAATTGTATTGGAGATTATATTTAGGAAAATAAATATCTAGTAGGATGATGTTTACAATTTGTCATGTTTGATTTTCATACCAACTTCCTAATAATACGCTTTCTAAATTGACATTTGATTCAAATTATCTCAAAATAATTATTGTTAAGTTTCAAGTTTGTGATAATTAAATATATCAGAGCTTCGCTCAAAACATAATATTTTCATAGAATTCATATTACCATGAATTTAAGAGATATTCGTATTCATAGCATGCACTTGTGTATTCATAGCACTAAGACGTCTTCATGTGAAAGTTTTTAATTGTAATGAAATAATTACATATACATTCCCATACAAGTATTCTTGTACTAAAATGTTAAGTAAAATAACTCTTAGTAACTCTTAGTCTAAATTAGATTTTTGAAACTCAACCACGACTTGGATCTATAGAGGTATGAGGAACAGCTTGTAAAGTTCACTCATCCTTTAGACCAGATGAATGTTGTGTCTTGGCCTGACGGTTGATGTCGGGATTTTGTATATATGCTAGTCACGCAGTAAACTCTGCTTGCGCGATGAAGGATTTGTGTGACATCAGGTCTTTGATGCGTAGTTCGCATGTGGCGTTGTGAATGCCATCACAGATCTAAACGGAGGTTGAAAGTTGTATGCGAAAAAGATTACAGTAACAGTGCCCGCCGTCATAGTTCTGTATGAATATAGCATAAAAATGGACCTGAATCTTAATAACTAATACTTACTCATCATACATTTGGCGACACAAATAGTAGAAAAGTTGAAGTTGGCTTCCTTCAGTGTTATAACCGCGTCACTGTTACTAGTCGGCATCAGCAGTTCCAATAGTTCTAGTTCAGTCAGCCCGAACTCCGAACAAGTTATGTAACCTACGGGTAATGTGAGAATTGTTAGAGACAGTTTCGGGAGTTGTAACGTATTGGATTAAAGTTTGAGTGTGTATGAGGGTTTGACAACAAAATGTATCTAAATGAAAAATAAAACTATCGTTAATTTCATTGAAAGTCTGAAAAGTTTCAAACTTTCATACAAGGGGCATTGATAAAACCAAATATTGTGTCGGTATTTCAGAAAAATTAATCTGAACAATCAAAATTTTAAGTTTAAATTCTGACTTAAGAATCAGACTGCTTTCAGATAAAATGGATACAGACATATTAATGCATCAGCATCTCAATTGTCACCCCCATATAGTCAAGGTCACGTCCCGCATACGTAAATGTTTTCAAGAAGCTACGAAATTCTGCTGATTACGATATGCTAAAATTACTATATTTTGTCCTATTTTCCCGGTCTGTCGTAACGTTCTACTAGCCCGTATAGGGTGGTACCACCCAAAATGTATTTATCCGCCTTGAGCGAGCCCAGAGAGTTGTCAATGCTTTCTCTTCCGCATAGTTACCCCACTGTACATCTCTATTCCGATTGCAAGGTACTTACAGTCAGGCAACTTTATGTGCTCCTGTCGACCCTACACAAGAACCGACTGGCAGACTTAAGCATAATATTTCCCCCCGGAACGCCATAGGACTTGCCTTTGCCAAACGCCAATTCTAAGTTAGTAGCATTAAAATGTACAACTTCCTAAATAAAAGGATAAAAATTTATTCGCGCCCTAAATATCAATGCAAAAACCTACTTAGAGATTATCTCGAAACACTAAGTTATTTATTTTATTTTATTCTATTCGGGAAACTTACAGCTAACATAAACAGTGTTCTTAAACAATATGCATTTGAAGGCCATTTACAAGTTTCCACTGATAAACACTGAGGATCTTTTGATGGGTTATTTACAATGAATGAACGATATAAATCTCTATCTAACTATAAACGGATGTGTACACACCCTACACCTACTCACTACATATACACACACACACTTCCTGCACTCACTCACTACACACACACTCAAAACCTAAATTTATTCACCTCACCACACAGTTAAACGTTTTTCATTTTTGTGTTTTCTATTCATTAATTATACTCCCGTTTTCTTTTACACCATTTGCTTATTGTTGAAATGTCCTGATTTAGTGTAATATGTTTTTTTTTGTTATGGAGAATCACTGACTCCTAAGACACAGGCAAATACACCTAGTTTAGGAGTAAGAGTATTATAATTATTGTGACCGAGTTATAAGCCTTTTATGCTCTTAGTCTTTGATATTGTAATGTGATGGCTTTTGGTGAAATAATGTATTTTTATTTATTAATGTAGGTATCCTTTTTATCCGAAAGCAGTGTTTTCTTTTGACTATAAATTTTAATCGTAGGCATATACCCAACTGTGCTTGATTCCGGACTGAAATGATGATGATGATGATGATGATCAGTCTTAAAACTAATGAGTAGATACTTACTTGCTAATTTACTAAACGCTTTAGAACCGAAGACCACTTCTAAGTTATCAAAGGCACCATCAATATAGTCTCCGTAGCTATTATTCTCAGGCGTCTCCTCTATCGCGTCCAACAAATAGTAACAGTTCTGAACTTTGAACTTTTCTTTCTGAGCTGGCGTCAGCTGCAGTTGTTCTAAAGATACGGCACTAGTACACACGAGGAACACATTTCTTGGCAATGACATCGGCAGCCAAGATAATCCCGTCACTATATCACATTCCAAAGGATTCACTCTATGAACATTATCGATGAATATCAACAAAATCTCATTTTCCATCTCTTCACATTTCCTAAGCAGACTTTGGAACCAATTGTTAATATAAAGAGGATCAAAACTCGCGTCTTTTGGCAAGTAACCTTCGGGAATGTTTAAAATTATCGATATTTGTTGACACATCACTCGTAGCAGTTCCAAGTTATAGGCCGATCTCGGTGTGGATGCAGAAAATCTTACTATCCTCAAAACAGGCTTCGGGAAAATTTCTTCGCATTTGAAGTAAAGGTGTGTCAGTAAGGTGCTTTTTCCTGACGCATCTGGACCATATATTAAAGCTGGTGGATGCCGCGTTCGATTTTCGTAATTTTCCTTAGCGTTATTTAAAATACTTTTGGCTGCTTCTTCAATTTGCTTAACGTTAACCTTATACAAACGATTATGTTCTATACATATCCTAAGATGAGTGATGTGTTCCAGAAATACTTCCTGAAAGTTAAAAGGAAAACCAATAAATTATTCATGCGAGGAAACTTGTCACATGGAGACAGTATAGATAAGTTGGTTCAACATTTGAGACTTGAAACATTCGAGTCTGTTATTTGATGTCTTCTAGCTGAATTTATATGAGTATTTGTCATGGGAGTTACTTTAAATTTTGTTTACTTGGATTTGGTACAATGTTCAAATATATTATAATTACCTGTACAGTCTTTTTTCTTCCCTTCCCCTGATCGGGTTCGGTGCTAAGGCTCTCGTCGACCAATGAACTGATCACAACTTGTACCTTCTCCCTGAAAGGAGCTAATTTTTCTTCGTTGTCAGATGCTCCGTCTGTTCTTGACGAATCTGCTGACAATGACCTATGGAAAGACACTACATATTTAGAAAGAAATATTGTAAAAGATACTATTCTTTATAAGGTCAAGATAGATTTAAAAAGCTCCGGGCATTCACTGGACTTTGAAATTCTAACCACTGCTCTGTAACTTTGTATAAGAAATTGGCAATAACGCTTGCCAAAAATGTTTTATCAAGTGTACCGTATTTGAAATTGTAGTAAGAAATGTTATTTCAATGGTCTTTTTGGTTTCTGTATCTAAGATTAAATTTTATTTGTTGCTGTCTAAAGCTTTTGTGTTTTCTTAACTGCACTCAAGTTCTAGGTAAATTCTTGTCCTTCATAGCCCAATTCAACGTTAAAAGTTTTTTCCAGAGACAGGACTAAAAATTGATCGTAATGAATTTATGATTCGAAAGTCTCAAACTTGATTATTTCAGTAACTTTTGCATTAATGAGAAAGGTTAAAAGTTCAGTCTTGTACGTCTCGAGCTATTTAATATAATTATTATATACTTAGGTAACTATGATGTATGATAACGATAATAAAGTTTGAGTAAAATTTTCAATTCAATCAAATTTTAATGAAACTGACATTTATTTTTGATGATTGATATAGGTTCCCCCGCCTAACTAATGTAGGAGATTGTTTGTTAGTGCTAATGATGTTTTTATAGATTAATTAAATGTTTTGTTGCTGTTCAATGAAGTAGTGTAGCTGTAATGGTTTTGTATTATAAAACAAAAGTTAATAAACTAAATAATAACTTCTGAGGACTTGCAAATTTTTCTGTTTTTATAAAACCTTCCTAAAATAATAATATGTCTTAAGATGCCACTTATTTTGCATATCAGTGAAACGGCTAAGGCAGTGCAAAGGAATAAAATAATTCACAGAAATACATATACCAAATACAGTTCAAGAAATAATAAACTAATATTTTTTTCTTTTATCTCCATTGACATAACTTGACTCGTAATATGTATGTCGAATAGAACCTTAACTGCTAGAGGGACTGACAGTACCAAAGAGCAGGAAAACCTTTTGTTAGATTGCCTTTTGCTATCTTATTCAGAAGACAAGGTCAAAGATCTTAAGGAATTTATCATAGATGATGAGGAAAACACGTTTTTTTTTAACTAATTCCCTAAGTAGGTACAAACAAGTTTATAGTAATGTAAATGTGAATGGAAAAGGCCTGATTTCTTTGATCTCAGGCCATAACTACCTCACGTTTCATGTTTTCGGTTCCCGTAAGTTAGTGATATTCAAGATTAACTATTATTAATAGTTAATCTTGTACTATAAATTCATAATATATTATAAGATGCATTAATAGTCTGTGGTAGACCAATAATATATTGGACTACCACCTTCATCTATCATTCTTTTATCCTTCTGCTTACGCTACACTTCACGCTTGGAAGCTAATCTAATTATTAGTAATTTTACAAGGTTTGTAAATATGTGAGCACCATGTATCTAACGCATAATTAATTTGTCTGTCATGTTCACTTTTCATTATTTTACCTATTGTGGTATAGTAATTTTATTCTAGGATTTGCATTGTCTTTACATATAATTAATAATTAATGTATACAAATATTGTAAACATTTTAAAAGAGTAAGTTTGGAGTTTCTTGCCCATTCTTCTCCATACGTAACTACCTTTTGGAAGGGGCAACTAGAATCAATTAATTATTTTTGTAAATTTTGACGTTCAAAAGTGCCTTTTATGTGCCTATTTGAAATTAATGATTTGACTTTGACTTTGAGTACGGGTTCGATTTATTTATTTATTTAATACTTTAGCACAAAAAAAAATGTACAGAGGCGGACTTAATGCCATAGGCATTTTCTACCAGTCAACCTTTGGGTGGAGCAGAGACAAACAGTGGTAGGTGCAATTATGAAATTGGAGGAATAATTGTATACATATAGGAATATCCTTAGATATACTTATACCATAACTATAAATAAGATAAATATACCTAATTATATATAAATATAAGAACAAATAAATACATATAAATACACGAATATACTAAAACTAATTAAACAAACAATGGGATAACATTTCCGTTGTTATGATACTGCCAGCTTCTTACGAATGTGCTCGCGAACTTTAACCTTAAAGGATAATCGATTCCCGATCTAGTAGAAATTGGTGACTAATCAATTTTCTCCAAGTCTATTATCTTATATTATGAATTTACAGTTAGTCGTGGTACACACTTATTCGGGTCGGAATTCATCGGCACACCGGGCGACGAAATTAAATATTCATGTAGTAACTAGCTCCTGCCCGCGACTTCATCCGCGTGAAATTACGGCCCTCGACCCACCGCGTCGCATCGCATAGCCCACCCGCGCTATAACCCTAGTAGCATTTTCCGTTGGCATTTAGTTGGGCCAACTTCAGAGGTATGTGGCCCAACCAAACGCCAACAAAAATGCTAGGTACTTCGTTTTCACTTAGCGTTCCTTCTGACTTTTTCTTATTGCTCGACTCCTAAGGGTCACAGCGTGATGTTAAATAGCCTATAACCTTCCTTAAGAATTGGACTACCAAATGCAAAAAAATAATCAAATCCTACTGGTAGTCTCAGAGATTAGCGCGTTCAAACAAACAAAAACACAAACTTCAGCTTTATTATTAGTACTAGCTTCTCCCCGCAGTTTCAACCGCGTAAGTTTCGATTACAAAGGTTATATAGTGAATCAATCTTAAAAAAGATAGACATATGTTGTCGCGGACTTATTTTTTTGAACTTTTAAAGAGGAACAATTCCATCATACATGATATTTGCGTAACTTAAACCGTTTACGCAGCGCACCAACGGAAACTCTCAAAATGGAGTATTTTTTCCCGTTATTGCAACATTTTTATTTTATGCTCCGCCCCTATTAGTCGTAGCGTAATGTTATATAGCCTTTAACCTTTCTCGATAAATGGGCTATTGAACACAAACATAATTTTTCAATTCCAACCAGAAGTTCCTGAGATTAGCGCGTTCAAACAAACAAACGCTTCAGCTTTATGATATTAGTATAGATCGCTTCGGGTCGGCTTTGTTCTTCAACGAATAAAGGCTCGTACAGACTCGCGCGATATCGCGGCCGCGACAGGCACCGACAAAGAAATTGTGCTACTAGTGTCGCGTCGCGCCCGCGATATCGCATGGCTCAGTAGGAGCCTTAAGTACTGCCGAATCGATTAATAATACTCGAATAAGTGTGTAGCACGCCATATACAGGTTATTGGTAAAACACTAACAACCTTGCAGAACTGTATTACTGACTTTATAAACAACAAGTTTTGTTCTATGACTTTTTACAAAACATATTGCATTTACCAAAAACAAACCTGCAAGATTTCGTTGTTCTATATATTTAGAGCGTTAAATTTAAATATTTTTATTTTTGTATGAAAGTCTAATGAATTATGAAACGTCATAGAACAAAACTTGTTGTTTATAATGTTAGTAATGATAAATTCGGTTTGTTTATAAGGAAGCCAAGAATATAATTTCTTGGTATATGAATGGGTACCTACTCCAATGTAATGATGTGTGTTTCAGGCAACGCGTCTTCCATTTTTCTTCTCAATTCTTTTAACCTGGTGTGTGCCAACACTGTTAATTTGGAGTCATCTGGTTCCAGGTCTGGTACATCTCTTACTACAGCTACCACCCCTTTTGGATGATTGCCATTTGTAAGGAGTTCTGAAAAGAAGTATTGCATTAGTTTTTAACGAAATTTTTGTTTACTGAGAGTTATAGATTATCACTGTTATTTGCAAACATTGTAAAAGACAATAATTTTTTAAAGAGTAACCGTGGAGTTTCTTTCCGGCTCTTTTCCATAGAAAACGACCAGTTGGAACCGTGCACCTAGCTTCTGACGTTTCACAAGTGTTCATGTAGATGTGAAATAAAACAATTTGATTTGATTTGAATGTACATAATGGTATATATTATGGAGTAAACATTCAATTTTATTGGCAATGGTGTGTTCATTATCATCATTCATCATTTCAGCCGAAAGACGTCCACTGCTGGACATAGGCCTCCCCCAAGCACCGTCACCTCGACCGGTTCTGTGCTTTCCGCATCCAGCGGATTCCTGCGGCTTTCACAAGGTCATCGGTCCACCTTGTGGGAGGCCTTCCAACGCTACCTCTTCCGGTACGCGGTCACCACTCCAGAACCTTTCGGCCCGAACGGCGCGCAATGTGCCCTGCCCATTACCACTTAAGTTTGGCAATTCTTCGAGCTATGTCGGTTACCTTGGTTCTCCTGCGGATCTCTTCATTTCTGATTCAATCACGTAGGGAAACTCGAAGCATAGCCCTCTCCATTGCCCTTTGGGTGAATGGTGAGTTGAATACTCTTATTCAGTTTACTAGGAGAATAACTATAATTTTGAAGTTTAAAGTTCAAAAGGATCAAAATGGATTCTAGGTTTTTTAATTTTTTTATTGCTGATTGGGCCTGCTCTTGAACTCGATATTGCCTGATAGAAAGCGATGGATAAGGTCTTTGATGGAACGAGCGTGCCCAGAAGATGCTTGTTTAAATTAATTATATCCAAACAACGGATATTCAATTGATTACGATAGTAGTCATATTTCTGACAAAACAAATCCAAATAGCATTCGTTTTAACCCCAACACAACTAAAAAGACTGGCACAAAAACAAACAACCTTATCGTCATTCGTAAATAACATTTACATCCCACTGCGCAAAATAATACCACCATTGTTTTCAACAGCACTAGTGGAAACTAAAAGTTGGATAAAAACATTCCCTCTGCAGAGTGAGGTACAGTATGTACAGCCAACAAAAGAGTGAGGTAGCAAAATATTACACAGTGTTAAACACACAAAATATTACTCAGTGTTAAACACACAAAATCAGCGGTCCCCTACATTTTGATCGCGTAGGTAACGACAGTTTTTTCTTCTTCATATTTTTAATGGTTGGTCAAATAATATATATCAAGTATTTCTAACTGATCAGACAGCTGTGCTGCTGGGGAGTTTGTTGCGCCACTTCTTCTTACCAGCTAAAGCACTAGAAAGTGCGGGCGGGCGTTTTGGGGGACTGTCATAGGTAATTTTGACGTTCGAAAAGTGCTGATTCTCAGCATAATTTATTTAAATACACTACTTTGAATTTTGATCATAGTTAAAGTTGTTCATTTTCATGAATACTAGGTAAACTCCATTAAAATATGTCCCTTGTTTAACCCAGCACCTTGTAATAACATTTTTGCATTACATACGTTACGGTAATATGCATTGTTGTGATCCAATCAAGCGTCAACTTCTAAAACACAATTTTTTTATCTATGTTTAGGTATTGTTGCGAGACTCAGGCTGTGTTTTATTTTATTTTAAATAAGACTCCCTGTTGATCTCTAACTTCTTAGTGCATACACGACTTGAAAGAAAATAGTACATTATTGCAAAGGCCGGGAAATAGGCAATTACAGGTCGAGTATTAGTATGAAGGCCGAGCCGAAGGCGAGGACTTTAGTGAAGTATACGAGACTATATTTGGCTGACTTATTATGGCTATATAGCCACGTGAACGCAATTTGTGCTAAGCAAAGAGATGAACTTTGGTATGCCAAGAATGTTATAAGATCAAAGAGTATTTATTAACCCCAGCACGCCATTTCATACAACATTGCTGGAGCGTTGTAATGATCCAAATCAAAAAAAAAAACGCTCCTACAATGTATTTGATTTTCTTTGTCCGTAAATTCGATACTTCGCGTGTTCTTTTTTCGAAAATAATGACAATATTTCCATGCATGTTTGAGAAAAATAAATTTATTTGACCCAAGACTGGACTGGAATTTATTTGTTGAACTTGGTTTAAAAAATAGTAAAAGTTAGTAATCTGCATACTTATCCATTTTGTTGACTGTACAATCCTCAATTCTCGTTATACCTAGTATCGCTAACAAATAAAATACGACGATATTTTCAACCGGGATGCTGTTTCCGCGTAATTGGATCGTAGTAACGGACCAAGAAAGCTTTTGTGCTTTAAATATGTATATGCATAAACTGATTGGAGAATTTTAGTTGCTTATTCTGAGGGTGCACTGTTGTTAGAATGATCTAGTGTAAGGATTGTGAGTTACCCATCTTCTGCTACTTTCGTATTGGCACGAATTATATTATACATAAAAAACCGGCCAAATGTGTGTCGGACCGGGAGTTGCAAAATTCTCCCATACATTCCAACTGATAATGTAAGTTTGAACGCACAATAAAGAGAGATTTATCATGTTACTAGCTTTTGCCCGCGGCTCCGCCCGCGTAGATGTCCGTTATCACGTAAAAAAAGTAGCCTATGTCCGTCTCCATATCCCAGGCTATATCTCTGCCAAATTTCATGACGCTCGGTTCAGCGGTTTAGGCGTGAAAACGTAACATACAGACAGACAGACAGACAGACAGAGTTACTTTCACATTTATAATATTAGTATGGATATTAAGACAATAGGCTTCTTATAGATTGTCCTGTAATCTATAAGCATAAGAATTTTCTGTATTTTTTTTTTCAAAATTTTAGACTCAGCTGTTTCTGAGAGAGGGGTGATGGTAAATTTTCATCTTTTTTCGTAAATAACTTTAAAAGTATTTATTTGAAAATTAAAAAAAAAATATCAAAAATTAATCAAATTTCTTTATAAGTCAATTTATTTGAAATAAAACACGGTTTCAGTATGCAATATTTTTTTCCTAATTTGCCCCCCAAAAGTGACCCCCATATTCAAAATTCATTTATTTAGGTTACACTTTCGTGTCTGGGTCACAAAAGTTCTTATGTATAACAAACAACTTTATCAGTCCAGTACGAGTATATTCGGAGCAAATTGGCTGTGACAGACGGACACACGAGTTATCCTATAGTTTCCGGTTTTTCCTTTTGAGGTATGGAACCTTAAAAACATGCCAATTAGCAAGATAGGCCACTATACGTAAGTACATTTAGGTAACATTTCATATTCTAGACAACTTCATAAAGTTAATGAGGCTACTCGTCAGAAGCAATCTGTACAAGACAACTGGGGCTCAAGTCTGCTATTTGTATAAATTCGTCACTCCAACACGATCCCATTGGCATTTTGCTAAAAGTTCGTAATCTGCTAAATTCATAATGGTCGATCATTGTTCGGTCAATGGTCTCGTAATAGAATTGTATTACAATGGCATTTTGAACATTTATTCAAGCCATATTTCATTTATATATATTTTTACATATTATCAATGAGTGTTATAAGCAATCTGAAGTAGTAGGAAGTTAGAAGTTTAGTAGGAAGTTTAATTTGTCATTACGATGATGATGTTGTTTGATTTGTTTGTACGAGATTACCAATTCTTTCAATGGAGTGTCAGTGGCTGACCATTGGAAAGTCATAATGACGCCATTATATTAAGATTACCAAACTTGTCAAAATCAACAATTATGAAATCAATGATGGACCATTCTGACACTATTGTAATAGCAGATTTGAGCCCTGATGAATTAAAAACTATAGGTATGAAATGATTAAAAAAAAAAATGTTTTTAGATTATTTCCTGAAATATCGTTTTACGGAGAAGATTACGCATTTCCTTAAGTTTTCGGAGTATTCTTCATCTGCCTAGGCTTCTAAGGGGGGGGGGGGGGAGGGAGGGTAGGCTTCTAGTCTTGCCAATTTTAGGAACATTATAATGTAAATATTCATTTGATATTTTAAAATGTAATGTATTATGTACTTAAACATATCTGAAACATATAAAATTAAAGTAGGTACTTACTGACAGGACCTTACTCAACGGTGGAAAACGACAGCCCCCATTACATCTAATTCAAACAGAATTTCAACCAATGGTAACAAAACTGATTTGTCAACAATAAACAAGGACAATGAAAGTTCAGGAAATTAATTATCACGGCTCAATATTATGGGATACGCCTGTCAATTATATTTACGAGGAGACTCCAAATAATATAATAAGCTATAAGCATCATAAGATATTCCGTCTTACCAAGGGGTATTGTTTTACCCAGAAACTCGGTTATGGAGGTCAGATAGGCAGTCGCTCTGTAACATATGGCATTATTCCAATATGGAACGTGCTTAGCATAGGCTAAAGATATGATGACTGCAACGGGGGAACGTCAAGAGAGAGAGAGAGAGAGGACTTGTCAGCCACGGAGCAGAGACGACTACAATACCTCGATGTTGTAAAGACTTTTAATAAATGTGTTACCTACTTGACATCTGTTTAAATAATACACGCTCCATGTAGAATACTGGTATTCAGCTGTATTCGGTTAGAATGGAAGCCGACGTCAACGTAGTTGGGAAAAGGCTAGGCAGATATTTTATGTGCCACTTATGAAGTCTTTAAGTATTACAGAGAATGTCACCTCCTTCTGCGAAGCAGTCATGCTAGCGAAGGAGGTGGCGGAATCGGAGAGGGCGAGAGCCTCCCGTCGTCCGAAAGGGGTAGGAGCCCGTTCCCACTTATCCGATCAGTCATTTTTCTCGGTCAGTCTAAATAGACGGATGTGCCAGTGGCAGTATAATTTGTATGAAGCTGTTCACATTATGACTGATCCGGGAAAAAAGACTGATCCGAGTTATTTGACGGACGTTTTGCCACTGCGACGATCAGTCAAAACGCCCGGATCGGATGAGTGTGAACGAACGTTGCGTCAAGACTGAAGACGTGACCCCCTCCGCCCCGCCCTTCATCGCGTCGCTAGTCTCATTCGGCGTCAGTGCTCGTGCAAAATGGACGTGGACACTTGCGCGTTAATATCGCTAGTCGAAAATAAACCCGTATTGTGGGATAAAACGTTGGACGAGTACAAATTAACAAAGCAAACCACCGACCTTCCGGCAAAACAGACTGATCGGATATAATGTGAACACCCACGTCCGGCGTCCGGTTTCAGGGCAAAAAGACTGATCGGATAATTGGGAACGGGCTCTACCGCTGCCCCGGAACATAAAGGAAGGAACACGGGTGGGTTTTAGTCAGTAAGAGTCTGACACTTCCTTCAGCTCCACCCAGAGCGGGAGGGGTCATTTGATGATTTCACATACTCAAAAATAAAAGTATTATAGAGAGTGAGATTAATTATAGAGTATAGAGGTATGAGAAACAGGGTGTAAAATTCACTCAACCTCTATAGAAAAAGGAGGATCCTCCGACCAGACGGGTGTTGTGTCTGGTGGGCAACTGCCCAACGGTTGATGTCGGGATGTTGTATACAGGGTGTTTGGCAGAACGTTGAACATACGAAAATGGTGGATAGGTGGGGTCATCTGCTACTTACTCAGCCCTAATTTATTTGGCCCTGGCCCCCTGGATATTAAAAAAAAAAATTTTTTGCTTTCTTTTAGTTTCACCACTTTCTTAACTTTAAAGTGTATTTTTTTATTAAAAATGGGTAAAACAGGCAATATTTTAGTTTATTTTTTTATCTTTAATATTGGCAGATTCTTATAAAATTATTGCTTTATTCAGATGTTAGCTAGAAAAAAGTTATGACTCCTCAAACTTACAGAAAGATGTAATAAATAAAAATATTGCCTGTTTTACCCATTTTTAATACAAATTACACTTTAAAGTTAAGAAAGTGGTGAAACTAGAAGAAAGCAAAAAATTTTTTTTTTTAATATCCAGGGGGCCAGGGCCAAATAAATTAGGCCTGAGTAAGTAGCAGATCACCCCACCTATCCACCATTTTCGTATGTTCAACGTTCTGCCAAACACCCTGTATATTCTAGTCGCGCGGTAAACTCTGATTGCGCGATGCAGGATTGTGACGTCAGGTCTTTGATGAGTAGTTCGCATGTGGCGTTGTAGATTAAAAAGGTAACGAAAAATTACCGTTGCCTTTTAAGGAAAAACCCGATAAACAATTTAAAAAAGAAATAAAAACCAGATGTATGATCGTAAACGAAGCAAAAGGAGTTTGTAAGGATCGCAGCAGGTGGCGTTCTTTTGTTTCTGCCTACCCCATAGGAAGGAGGCGTGAGTTTAATAATTATGTCATCATCATCATCATCATTTCAGCCGAAAGACGTCCACTGCTGGACATAGGCCTCCCCCAAGCACCGCCACCTCGACCAGTTTTGTGCTTCCCGCATCCAGCGGATTCCTGCGGCTTTCTTTTTCGTGGTCGCTCACAATGGGCCTTATTAGAAGGCTCAAAGTCACCCAAAGGGCAATGGAACGGGCTATGCTTGAAGTTTCCCTACGTGATTGAATCAGAAATGAAGAGATCCGCAGGAGAACCAAGGTAATTGCCAAACTTAAGTGACAATGTGCAGGGCACATTGCGCGCAGAAAAGATGGCCGTTGGGGCCGAAAGGTTATGAAATGGCGACCGCGTACCGGAAGACGTAGCGTTAGAAGGCCTCCCACAAGGTGGATCGATGACCTTAATAATTATGTATGTATGTTAAAATAAAGTGTTGTTTACCTAAGGCTAATTCACATTGTAATTCGATAGGACTTCGGAGCAAATCAGCTACTTCAGCGCCATTCTCTAGAGCTTCAAGCACAGTAGCGTTGAACGCCTTTTGTACCTCGAAGAGTCGACTCCGCTGTTCTTCACGATCCATCAAATCACTGAACCTGTGGAAAAATACAGGTGTTAATGAAATAATTAGGTACATCATTTCAGCTTAATATTAGAGCTTCAAATCTGAAAAAGTTATCGTCTTTGACTTGTAGGCGGCAATTTAGGGTACGTCGAAGTATTATCCCTTAGTTTTCCTAAGTACCTACGTAGTTCTATAATAGAGATCATTTTTCTCCTTTTCGTAGTAAAACTTTTAGTTAATAAGATATTATTTTCAAAGTTTGTGACAAGGCTCAAGGGAGTTCTCAGTTCTAACACTTTATCTATGCCATGCTTTATTGCATCGTGTTGACTGCAAAAAATTTATATGAATTGAATAAAAATAAAAATTGTTAAATTAAAAATTAAGTAAATTCTTGTTAAATCGGCAAGTACATAGAGATGAAATTAAGATAAATGATAATAGTTTTAAAAATTATCAACAAAAAAAAAATCTAGTTGAATTCAATTGATAAAATTGGTAAAAAATAAGAGATAAAATTGATATTTTATAATAATAGTTTTTTATTGATTGATGTTTATACCTATTTAAAAAAGTGAATAGTTTTTTGATTTCATGTATTTTTCTTTCTCTTCTACTCTTACACACGTTGTCTACATCTCTTTATCTACTCTCCTATCGCAGGTATGCTGGAAGAGATTTGCTTGAAGCTTCTTAGTGTCGTTCATTATTATTACACAAGGATTTATGTAAGTGACAAAGCTCATTACCTATTTTCTTCTGTAATATTATAAATAAGTCACTAAGCTTTATTATTACTCTAACATTATTATTGCTGACATGATAAGCGTTGTCGTAAATCTAATATAGAAACAAAGGAAAATAAATAGAGCACCTATTGTGAGGCGAAAATTCTTTATTACCGCATTTATTTTTATCATCTATTGTTCTACTTAAGTACCCTTAGGTCTACGTGAGCGGTTCTTCAGAATGATCCATTTCGCCAGGGGCCTAAGTCTACTAATTTACAAACGTTGCAATGGTCTCGCCATTGTGAGTATTTGACAGTGTTTGAGTATGGCAAATCTGTCAAAAACTCACAATGAAGAGACCATTGCAACATTTGTACATTAGTAGACTTGGCTCCCTGGTCTACTGCTTCTTTATATCCTCATATTTTGGGTTCCCTTGTCGTCGCAATAAAATATAACCTGTGGGACCCACTTGAAGGTGTAGCAATATTTATGTCGACGGGACCCTCCGGGTTAGACAATAAATTATATATTTTACGATGCCGTTGAGTAATCGGACCTCGAGCTAAGGAACCGATCGTAAATTGTTACGACCTAAATAGAATAACGCTATAAAGGATGATTCAAACTTTCTTTGTAAATTATTGAATAGCAAGTCAACGAACAATAAATTGTAGAGTACAATCAAAAGTTTTGTAATACAAGTTTTTTGATAAGGACAAACGATAGGTAGATACGAATAGATGGGTCTCCATTCAAAATTGTTAACGAGGTTTGAACTTAGTTTTAAGTTCTATTCAAAGCTAAATATCTTGAGAAAGGACTGGTATTTTTGCGTATAATTATAAAACTCTTTAGCTCTTTATATCAAAAATATTTTATGTCTCCAAAGCGTTTTATCCTTACATAATGTTTAATGAGGTAAAATTTTACATTAAACATTTAACATACATATTTCTGAAATGCAGAACTATTGGGATTTATTCTGGCATTTCAGCAAATATCAATATTTAATCTTCATTGCTCGTTAATGCTTAAAATTAACGAGCTATAATTTTAAAGCGCATTACTTATATCTTTTTGTTGATATATATCGCCCAATTATTGCACTCATTACTGTCTACTGAACTGTGACATCATTTATATTGCTGCTTTTAAAATCGTAACAGCTAAGCTAAAACAAATTAAGCTTTTAAGAATATGCCTTATAAAAAAATGTAAGTTTATTAGCACAAAATACCTTTTCACTTCTCATGTTCTAAAAGTACGCCAATATAGCCCTACGAAGCGGGACTAAAGTGACCAATTTAGTCTCTAGGGAGTGAAAAGTAATTAGTTTTTTAATTTCCTACATGTGACATAGAGAAACTCAAACAGCCAGTAAATATACTATTATCTGTGGACATTTTCGCAATGAAGATGGTCCACACGACCATCTTCATTGCGAAAATGTTGAGAGTTCTAGTTCCATGGTTTTTCCACAAAGAAGGTGGCGCCATGTGTTTTAAATTGTTAATTTGAGTGGTTTAGAAGAAAAAACTGACCGCGAAAATTTCAGAATTTTTATCGAGTGTAAATTGGTTCGGTTTTAAATAAATTTATTAAGAATGTCCAGTGACAGTGAAGAGTTTGACGTCGAGCAAAGAGCAAAAGACATAATAGATATCTTTTGCCGCCAAAATCGCAGAAGATTTAAGTTATATTTATTAAATGTTTTTGTACTAAATGGACTATTTTTCTCGCACTCAAAGTGAAAATTACAGTTTGCACCTCGAGACTAAATGCCAACTTAATGTACCCTCGGTTTCATTGACTCCCTCGCATGCTTGGGAGTCAAACCACCTCTGGTATATTATGGCTTCATTTAGTCCCTCGACATAAAATATACTATTGCATGACAACACCAAAACTTTTCACATGGTTACATTGGATTTTGGGAAAAGGCTGCACAAATTGTGAAAAACCCTGCCTCCTAAACTAGGGGAAACCTGTGACCTAGGAGTCAGTGTTCTACTGTAACTTCGTGTACAAAAGAAACCTTTATTTATGTATGTTAATAAACCCATAATGACCTGATTTAACTATGAATATTAATGGGTGAGTATGTGTGTAAAAGGGGTGGATGGCTGTTTGAGTGGGATATGATGTGGTGTGGTGTATGAGAGGGAAGGGTGTGTTTTGTGGGGGTGGTGTGTGTAGTCGTGTAAGGTGTGTTGGTGTGATTTTGTAAGAGTATCTATATCCGTTTTTGTAGAATAATAATGATTATTATTACGTGCCTATATTATGTTAGAAATAAGGTCTTCTGTACGGGAATAGTCCTGATTATATAGCCAGTTTTGTAATTTGGTTTTGACTTCGTGTTTGTTAAATTTATTAAATTGGATATGTTTGTTGACCTATATTAATTAGGTTCTGTATGCCGCTTGACTGGGGTCTATGTTACGGTATAATAAAGTCTATGTTGTCCGTCGTCAACAACGTCGTGGCGGGTGGCGTGGCTATTTTATAAAAAACGCAGCTTTTCCATACAGTGACCAAGAGAAATAAAGCCACTTTTGTACTCTTCTATTATATTGTTTATTATTTGGTTCCTACGTTCTGCATATTTTTGAGATATAGACTTTTCCATTTTTGCGCGAATTTATCAGATCTTGTATTTTCTTGAAGGCCCCTTAAAATCTTTGCCAGATTTTTGCTACCATTTTTATTGATATCTTTATTAATCACTGAGTAGTATGTCTCAGAATAAATGGTTGGTCTCGTTAGCCTGGCCGTAACAACACCATTTGTTTGACCAGAATATGTTGTCAATCCACTGTGTTACCATATAATGCAGCGCTTCGACAATGTTTGCGGAAGCCCAAGTTGATTGTTTTTACGCAACAATGCGCAAGCGAAGCACTTCGCTGGTGGGGCGATTGCGGGGGAGCGCCAACTACATGCTAGCCACGCTCCTCGCGGGAAGGTTTGATTGTGCAATAATAACTCACTGTTGTAAGCGACACATGGCGCGCTTGGAAGTATAAACTTATATTTCCAAGCGTGTTACGTGTCGCTTTATTTTACGAACAATATTATCGAATTTTCTTGTAAATTTAAATTTGAGTTTTGATTATATTTTTATTTTTATCTTAACAGTATTTTACTGGAATTTTATGTGTAAATTTATATGCTTTTCAGTTATGAGTCTATTGTTACTCGAATTAAATTATTTGAATTAAAATGTGTTACGTATAGATCGTGTAGACTCTCACTCATAATGTAAAGCCTGCCTAGTCCAAAGTATCTGGTGGCAAGTGTGGTAGGATAGTAGGCACAAAGCAACGTGTTTTCTATGAACGCTGTTTTCATTTAGCCCAGCTTCCTTTTCGTTCTGTTTTAATGCGTTTTTGAAGTAAAAGTAACATCCCTTCACTGTCACTTTGGGAAATTCAGACAGTATTCCTTTTATAGACGCTACTTCAAAGTCGCTAGTAAAAAAAAATCCACAAGCATGTCAGATATTGCAAAATTTAAAAGTTGAAATAAATAAATAAAAGGAGACTTGTTTTTCTCTAAAAGCATAGCACATGCTAATGGTTTAACGACACCATCGATCTCACCATGGACTGTATGACGCATAATCTATGTTTAAGTATATTATTTTTTTAAATATTTATAGTACCTACTTAAGATGACTCAAGACTGATTTTACAATAGAAGTGCCAATTACTGTCTGTGTCATATTAAAAAAAACATTAACATGACAAAGTTTACTAAGAAGAAAAATGATCGTAAATAATCCTAAAAAGTATTTGTTTCTAAATTATATTGTAACTCAAGGCTGATTTTGCAATAGGTACAAAGGAAACTGGTTGTATATTAAAATTATTAAAAATATAAATTATTAAACTCTCTACTGATTTGAATCGAATTTTTGATTTTGACGTCCTAAAAAAAATAAACGTCCCAACACTAGTACACACGGCTACATATCAAGCTATACATTTCCAGTTTATGCTGATCTCGCATTGTATAAGATTTCCGTAAAATGAGAGATCAGCTTATACTGGAATAGTATAGCTTGATATGTAGCCGTGTGTACCTACTGGACCGTGGGTGCCATTTGTGGAATAAAATTTTAAATGATAGATTATTCCACTAATGGCACCTGCGAAAAATATCGAAAGGTGCCGTATGTGGAATACCTCAGGTGCCATTCATTCAGGTGCCGATTAAGCGGGTGCCCAATATGGAATACGTCTTAAGTCCGCCTCTGTATATTTGTGCGATAAAGTATTCAAAAATATAGTATCTAATTATGACTTATTTTTACTTACCATTTATCCTCTCCCCCGAGGTGATAGCTACCATCACCGTTCAGCCTGTAGCAAGCCCGAACAAGTGCCGACTGGGCAGAGTCCGACTTGATCAGCTCTTCGAATGTAGCTTCCGGGATCTTGTAGGGAAGAACTGGCTGGTATGCTGATGCATCGCCACCGATGAGGCACTAGGAGAAATATATTGTTGTATTTTAAGAAAAACATAATGCTGCGCCAGCAGCATAATAACAGTCGCGTATGAATAACAGAATTTTTCCAGTAGCATAACTGAAAAAAAGCTGAAAAAAGGCTACCCATGTACTTGGTCTGCCAGCTAGTTCGAATTTTTGTTTTCCTTTTCACTTACCAGAAAATAACCGGCTTTTGATGTATGGTTACAGCATTGTATTTCTTCGAGGTAGTGGTGAAGTAACGCCGGATTGGCTTCGTCTCCACCGTCGGTACCATAGTGCATGTCCACGAACTCGATCTACGAAGGGAAAAAAAAACTATGTAAATAAATAAATTCGTGAAAAATACCAGTGCAGCCTAACCCTAACCTAACAGTTTAGGTTTATTTTTGTTTAGTTTCTCTTCTATATTGTGAATGTCAATACTCAATACTCAATATCTTTATTGCTTTTCTATAATGTGTACTTAGGTGGTAACTATATAATTTAGATCATTATGGACCCTGTAGGGCACAGCAAAAGCGTAGGAGACAGAAAGCCCTGTTTTAGGTATAGGAACAAGTTTTAACTTACTTACAATCAAAGTCAGGAGATCGAGAATAAGATACTAACATTTCACTAATCTATTATTTATGTATTATTTTATCTGCAAATGTACCTAAATATTTTAGATTGTTTTTATATACCTGTTTATATGTATTATAATTCTTTTTATTCATTTATATAAATTGTTTTTCTTTGATTAATTATTACTTCTTATTTATTTATTTATTATTAATTATTATATTATTTATTAATAATTACCGTATCATAAATATATTTTATGCATACCTATAAATTTCGTGAATATTATTAATTATTGTTATCAATTATTATTTATTGTTATAGTAGTAATTTCCTAAACATATACTTTTTTTTGTTCTTATTATGTTTATCATTTAAATATTCTTCTAAGGAGTAATAACATTTGTTTACCAGTAATTTTTTTAAGTTCTTTTATAAATATATTAAATTTTTCTTCTTTCTTTATGATGTCAGGTAGTTCGTTATAATATTTTTATAGACATTACGTAGGGACCTGTGGAATGCATTTTTAATTTGGATGTTGGTATGTTTAGCCTAGATGGATGCCTAAGGGCCCTAACGGCTAACCGCACGGCTAGCCGCTTTTCCAATTTAATATGCAACCGCTATCGTGGTTGGCCGCTGTAGCGGTCAGCCGCTATAGCAACCGCGTCAGGCGGCTGGCCGCTCAAACGAACCGCCTAGGCGGCCAACCGCTAGTGCGTAACGGGCCTAAGTGTGTACTGTGATTGGATGTCTTCGCGTTTTGTGTGATAACGTTGTAGGCCTTATAGACTCATAGATGTTTTGATTTGCTGGCTATATCCTATTTTGTTAAGTACCTGGTACTTCTTGGGCTAAACCGTCCTCCCATACTGTTATCACTGTAATTTGAAAATATTGTTGTAAAAGCCAGTTAGTTTAAAAAAAGTAACCGTGTAATTTCTTGCGGCTCTTCTCCATAGAAAACGCCGAATTGGAACCGTGCACCTAGCTTCAGACGTTTCATAAGCGCCCATGTAGGTTTATGTGACATATAATATTTTGATTTGTATACAAAATAAATATAGCGTCCACTGCAAGTACCCGCGGTTTTTATCAGGATAAAGTTCTCGGGTGAGTTACATCAATTTATTTGAAAAGGAACGAACAAATACTAGCTTTTTGGGGTTCCGTAGTAAACAAGGAACCCTTATAGTTTCGCCATGTCCGTCTGTCTGTCTATTTATCTGTCTGTCTGTCTGTCCGCGGCTCAGCTAGTGCTTAGTGCGAGTAATTTGATATGAGTGTACATATTAAACGCGCCAATAAAGTGGTAAACTTATATAAGTTTTATATAAGTGGAAACTTGTAATTGGCCTTCTTCTACATATTACCTATGACTACTCGAATGTATTAGCTGTAAGTTTTCTTAAAATGAATAAAATAAAATCTTGAAATTTAAACTTTTTTAGGGTACCTACCCCCTACACGTATAGTGGGGATGATATTTTTTTTCTCATCTGTCCCATGGTGTGGGGTATCGTAGGATAGGCCTTTCAAAAATATTGTGGGTTTATGAAAACCATTTTTTGATTCAGGGATCCGTATGCGTAATATTGAGCTTTAAAATGCTAATTTTTATTAGAGTCAAGTGTCCCCCCCTGCCAGCGAAAGGGTTGTATTTGGATATGTCAAAAAAAATCACAGCTGTAGTTAGTAGTTTAAAATGAAGTTAAAAGAAAAACTATCTCAGCTAAGTAGACTTCACAAGTTATCGAGTAATAGTCGACCAATCTACATTTACAGTTGAAAAACAAGTTCTCCAATACATTCTGTATGGAGGAACATGTTTTTCAACCACAATGTTAAGTTTTTTCTTGGGATATATGCATACCAACTACGGTACCCTTCATTGTGCGTGGTCCGACACGCACTTTGCCGTTTTTTTTACATATGATTCGTTTTCCTTTCCCATGCATATATTATTTAGGTAAATGGGAATAATATTAATGGCTCTAAAACTCACTTCACCATTGTCATGACTTCAACGCGAGGCAAACGAAATGATGATGAACTGCGAATGAGGCAATTTGGAGTTGGACGTTGGAGCCACCAGCGTCAAATACTGGCCAGTTTTATGGAGAAGGAACTGTTTATGATGAACTCTTTCTTTAGAAAACGTGAGTACAGAAAATGGACCTGGCAAAGCCCTGATGGCGAACAAAAAATGAGATTGACTTCATTATGTCGACGAAGAAGCAAGTCTTCAATGATGTCTCTGTGATCAACGCGGTGAAAGCCGGAAGTGATCATCGCATGGTAAGAGGCACATTGAACTTAAATACCAAGCTGGAAAGATCTTGACTGATGAAGTCTACGCTCCGCCCAGCACCGATCCATGTCCAAAACCCCGAGAGCTTTCAGCTCGAACTTCAGAATCGTTTCATGTGCCTAGGGAGCTCCGTGGACGATTATAGTCGGGTCTAAGATCTTCAAGACCCGTCGTACATAGGCCCATCTCACTTCTGACCCAGGTCTACAAGCTGTTTTCAAGAGTCATCACGAACTGTCTCGCGCGCAGGTTTGACGACTTCCAGCCTCCCGAACAAGCCGGATTCCGTAAAGGCTAGTACGTAGACCACATACATACGCTGCAGCAGGTTATACAGAAGACCGAGGAGTATAACCTGCCTCTCTGCTTAGCGTTTGTGGATTACGAGAAAGCTTTCGATTCGATCGAGACATGAGCTGTACTGCAGTCTCTTCAATGGTGCCAGATAAACTATCGGTACATTGAGGTGCTGAAGTGTCTGTAAAAAAACGCCACTATATCAGTCCGACTCCAGGACCATACCTCGAAACCTTTCCTTCCGTAGCGAGGAGACAGGGAAATGTTTTCCTTCCGAAACTGTTCACCGCTGCACTGGAGGACGTCTTTAAGGTTCTGGACTGGAAAAGGGTTGGCATCAACATCAATGGCGAGTACATCACTCACCTTCGGTTTGCCGACGATATAGTTATCATGGCTGAGACTATGGAAGACCTCAGTACAATGCTTGATGACCTCAGCAGAGCTTCCGAAAGAGTGGGTCTTAGAATGAACATGGACAAATGCTCATGTAACACCCACGCTCATGAATATTGGAGACGCTACACTCGAAGTTGTGGACGAGTATGTTTACCTAGGACAAACTGTCTACTAGTTAGGTAGGTCCAACTTCGAGAAAGAGGTCAATCGTCAAATCCGACTCGGCTGGGCAGCGTTCGGGAAGCTACGCAATGTCTTCTCTTCTCACATACCACAGTGTCTAAAGACGAAAGTTTTTGACCAGTGCGTGTTGCCAGTGATGACCTATGGTACTGAAACGTGGTCGCTCACAATGGGCCTTATTAGAAAGCTAAAAGTCACCCAAAGGGCAATGCAGAGGGCTATGCTTGATGTTTCCTTACGTGATTGAATAAGAAATGAAGAGATCCACAGGAGAACCAAGGTAACTGACATAGCTCGAAGAATTGCCAAGCTTAAGTGGCAATGGGCATGGCACATTGCATGCAGAACAGATGGCCGTTGGGGCCGAAAGGTTCTGAAGTGGTGACCGCGTACCAGAAGACGTAGCGTGGAAGGCCTGTGAACAAGGTGGACCGATGACCTTGTGAAAGCCGCAGGAATTCGCTGGATGCGGGAAGCACAAAACCGGTCGAAGTGGCGGTGGTAAGGCTATGTCCAGCAGTGGACGTCTTTTGGCTGAAATGATGAAATGGGAATAAAATTCATTACATTTGAATTAAAAGTAAAGTAATTCTATTATTCAAAATCGTATAAAAGCTTTCCCAAGATTTTCCCTTTTTTTTTCCACAAAATGTCTAGCAGCATAGCTGACATTATCTGCAATTCGGTAACTGAGATTTAAATTTAGAATTTTATAAAAAGTAACAAATTAAAATAAAATCTTTTCCGTAGGTCAAAAAGTCGAGTTTTTTTACAGTTCTAATATATTAATGACCCAGAACCATGGAATTAGTATGTACTTTATAGATTTATTTAAGTTCCTTGCCCAGAACATAGGTCCAGTGAAGTTACTGTTCATGCAACTTGCAATATATATTTTTTTTCTAATATTTTCAACCATCAACATCTCAGACGCACATTCACCGTCATTTGATACCACAAAGCTAATCCCACAAATAACAAACCTCCTTCGATGTAACAACTTAACACCCAACTACATTTAATCCCCTCTTAAGTGCAGCTGCACATTTGAAGAAAGCCTTTAAACCGAAGCGGTACAAAGTTTCTTTGGCTCAAGTATAAACCGCATCCTACGTAAGTTTCTACTTAACTTACTTTAGTGAGCGGTTACGTGGCATTTAAGTTTTATTGATTGAGTTTGATTGCGTTTTAGATACTTTTATGTAGTATTCTTTCTTTTAAATTTATATACATTATAAAATGAAAGTCGCTTTTCGTGTCTGTCTGTGTGACCGCGTTTTTATTCGAAACTACGCAACCGATTTGATGATTTCACCATAATTTACCAACAAAAAAAAAAACCGGTATACACAAACATACCACAACCTATACATTAATATTAAACTTTTACATATACATTTAATCAATAAATCTCAATGTTTTTTCAAGTTGTAAAAACCATGCGAAGCAGGGGCGGATCGCTAGTGTTGATAAAGACGCTCTTTTAGTAAATCCAAATTCAAATTCCAATTCCAAAACATCCATATAATGTTAGTAGTAGTACAACTTAACCTAATGTTAGTCTTAAAAATTAATAATAATAAACAAATCGAATTATTTGGATAAGTGTGTCTGAACACTTACCCACCTTCGAAAAAGGGGAGAGTCCCACCGGTCGAAAACACTTGACCTATTGCACTGAAACGTGGTCGCTCACAACGGGCCATATTAGAAGGCTAAGTCACCGAAAGGGCAATGGAGAGGGCTATGCTTGGAGTTTCCCTACGTGATCGAATCAGAAATGAAGAGATCCGCAGGAGAACCAAGGTAACCGACATAGCTCGAAGAATTGCCAAGCTTGAGTGGCAATGGGCAGGGCGAAAGGTTCTGGAGTGGCGACTACGTATTTGGATAAGTGTGTCTGAACACTTACACACTTCGAAAGATGGGAGAATCCCACCGATCAGGAAACACATTCAGGATAACATTGGTGGAGGAGTGCAATCGCGCCATCATGGAAGCGCACCGCTTCCGCATATTCGCGGCGATCCCGTCGACGCACGCTTCTGCGAACATCCCTGACGCGCTACATCGCCACGGCCGGTAGCCCCAAAAGCACCCTGAATGCGTTATTGTACTGTACGCGCAAGTCGCTGTATGCCCGCTGGGTATACTTGGTCCACAGGATGCAGGTGTAAAACGACTGGCAGAAGGCCATAAAAAGCGTTATTTTTACAGAATCAGTACAGCGTACAAACCTGCGGCATGTTGCCACGGACAGTCAGCGACCTGCGCTCCCTATCTATGTCTACATTGTCTTATAAGTCATCAGTGGCCCAGTGACCCAAATACATAAACATCGAAACCCAACCACAAAGGAGACCCAGGGAGTGAGAGTTCAAATAAAATCAAAAATTCAATATTTGGATTTTTCACTGCCCCTATTTTGCTTTTAACTCTTTCCATGGCTTAAGGGCAATATACCTGTAGTTTAACTAACAATTGTGTATGATTGCTTCGGTTTTAGGGTCCATATGTTCGAATGACGAAATGGAACCCTTAAACGATCACTCGTGTGTTTGTCTGACTGTCCGTCTGTGACAGAGAATTTGCTCCGAATCTAGTGGACCGCATAATTCGCTGCTTTACACGTATAGCCGTACAATCCAAAAAACACACATTTTACAGGGTAGCTATTAGAAAATAACAAAATATTTACTGTCATATCTTTTCATGTATTTAGTCAATAGAAGAATAAATAGAATGTATAAATCGAAAGGGCATTAATCATGTTTAATTAAATAAGGACTATTTTGCACTTGGCTGTGTTTTGAAAACAAAATTTTGAAAATACTGGTTTATAGGTAACCAGTATTTTAAAAATTTTGGTTTGTGCGGGTATTCATGCAAAGCAGCGATATCCATTTCTGTGACCCAAATATGGAAATGTTACGTAAATACATAAATGAATTTTGAATATGGGGTCACATATTGGGAGACAAATAAGAAAAAAAAATGCACACTGTACCCGATGACATATCAAATAAAAGGGCTTGCTTTGAGGGTCTCAAGTATATATTTTTTTATAATTTTAAAATAAACAGTTTTAAATTTATTTAAGAAAATAGATGAAAATTGAACATAGCCAAAACTGTTAGAAAAAAACTTGAGTAATATTTCTATATTTATAGATTATAGGAAAACCTATAAAAGTCTATGGTCTTAAAATAGCATGGAAAATCTCCCAATATTTTGCGTATACATAAACTAGCATTTACTTTGCAGTCGGAATAGGAGAATATATTTTTCAACTACAATGTTGAGTTTATTCTTGAAATTAATTCATCTGAACTGCGGAACCCTTCATTGTGCGTGGTCTGACACGCACTTGACCGTTTTTTTTTTAACTATTATAACACAGAATATTAATTTCAAGAAATCTAACACTACCACCTCAAGATATATCTCAAAAACAAATTCCAGAACCCCACTAACGGTTAACAATCTTAGCAGTATCAATTATGTGGGTTGCATTCATTCGCCGTCAAAGTTTCAGATGCAGTCGAACATACATTAATGGCGCCCGCGGCGTACTCCATTTGATTGAGATATAAATTACACGATGTTCTGTGGAATTTACGAAGTTTGTTTACGAGTATGTGTGGAAATTATTCGTTTATTTGTGTGAATTATAAGTGTGCAATGCTTAATCTTATTTACCGGTAATTACGGTATTAAGTATAGCATAACATCACGCCTGTATCCCCGAAGGGTAAGGGAAGGTAAGGAAAAGGGGCAGGGACGTACCTACCTTTAGTACACCCAAATTTCGCCACTTATGTTTAAGTCCCATGTAAAAGGGGGCAGCCTATTGCCATCAACCGGACACAAATATAGACTCCGAGCTGATACTGAGAGGTTTCTGATAGAAAAACCCAATGACGTAGCGTAACGATCATAGCTTAGTGAAGGAGATTCGCTTATGCGTTAAGCGGATGGCCGCGCGGTTCCATACAAAAGTGCTCAGTCGTGGGGACCAGCGCGGGCGTCTGTCGCGGGGAGTCGCGCCCGCGCAATTAGGCCCGCCCCCATGCGACGGAATCCGTCACGGGGATACGCTCGGGGCCCGCCAGTGCCAGCATACTGGCTGCCATTTTTTTTGCTAGTCATCGTGTTACCACGTAATAATATATTAAGTTCTCCATCGACAGAGACGGTGTGCATGTACATTCCGGACATGCACGCGGTTAAAATTGAACTACGGGTAATTAATTGCGATGGGTACCTGCAACGGGGAGCGTTGCGTTCCCACGGAGCACACCCGCGTGTCCACGCGCGTAGACACACAACGGGTGCCTGTCGTGGGCGCCCGCTTAACGCAGTTTCAGGCCTTACTGATATTTTAGAACCGTTTACGCGGCCTTTTCATGACTTTTTGGAGCTTTCAAAAATTATGTATCCTTACTCCGATTGATAAAGAAATTCAATATGGCGGACATTGGACCGACCAGCAACCTCAGTTCAGAACACACTTTCAATCCCAATCCGAAGGATTTTGAAAGAAATTCCTCTTCAATCCATTGCTTCATAGGTTTGATAAATTAGTCTGGTCACCAACGTCAATAACGCAATACTTAATAAATTCTTTATTTCACCAAAAAGCCATCACATTACAATAACAAAAGTCTATTATAAGGTTTGATAGAAAAAAAATAAATAAAAAAAAGAATGTATGAATGAATGATGTAATGAATGTGGAAATTGTTGTGTTGTTGTTGTTGAAAAAGGTTGTACGCAATTATTCCTCAGAACTTTTAACGCATTCATTTCGTTCTTTCTGTAGACGGATTATGATTAAATTATTAAAAGAAAGAAAAAAAAAAATTGTAGGTTACAGTCTAATTCAATACACCCTTTATTTATCCGCTGTTTACTATGTAATATCCGAATATACATAACACGATTACACATTAATCGATTGCCCGGTAAACCTGACCAGAATGTTGGACCGGAGGTTAATTCGGGACCTCTAATTCTGCTCGGATGATTAATTCTGATCGCATAATTGAATAACACCACCATAAAGTTGGTCGTGAAACACACCTGCACTCTAATTGCGTAACACAATTTATTTTATAATCCAAAGGATTTTGGAAGAAATTCCTAATCCATTACTTCATAATTTTGTTTGAGAAATTCGTTTGATCGATAACGTAAATATAGCAATTAATCTTATCGAATTGTCAAAATTAAAGGCATTGCCATTTATTTATTTATTTATATATATATAAATATAGCCATTATACATCATGGCATTTTAGTCGTCTTACAAAGACAGCCCACTTCATGTATCCAATGACAAATACCATTCCCCCTCTAAAAAGCTTATTTTATTCACTGAAAACAGTGAATAAAAAGCACTTTTAATCACTATTTTGGTGTTTGAATTTAGAACACACCAATATATTCGACCTCCATCTCAATGCTATACAACCTCCATGCGAAAAATAGGTACTCGATACAAACAATACTCGACGGCACGGTTGAAGCGATTGACTGCTACGATGCGTGTCGCGGGTTCGATTCCCGTACGGAACCAAAATTTGTATGACCTACAAGTAGTTGTTCCGGGTCTGGCTGTTTGTGTATGTGATTTTAAATGTTTGTAAACGCACTCACAATACAAGAGAAATTTTTAGTGTGGGACAACGTTTAAAAAAAAAACTTGTGCACTCCACGCCCTTCAACGTCCAAAGATGCCCCAGAGTTTCCTCCAGCAGAAAGTTCTGACCATCGACAGGAAATAAATATCGCTACGCTCGTGATTCAATCATCATGAATCAGTCCCTACGGTCGTGATTCAGTCGTTAGAATCCTTCATTTGCTCGTGATTCATCTATGGCCCTCGCTTTAAATCCGTCCTTTATTCACAAATTGCACAATATACTAACTACTAATATACTATTTTCTTGAGCATTTGTTTTTTTATTTTTATTAATGATGACGCATGACATAGTTTAAAATAGGTACCCTGTTACGAGCGCAGTCCGAGCCTTGCGTTTATTCATAAACGTTGCTTAAAGTTAAGTGACTTTCAAACGTCAAAATTGTATGGTTTAACAGTCGCTAATCATTACTAACTTTAAGCAGCGTTTATAAATAAACCCCTATAGTGAATGAACTCTGATAAAGATGTCGCCGCTCCATTCCGCGGCGCCCTTGTAATACAAGGCTCGGACTGCACTCTTAACAGGGAGTTTTAAACTATATCATGCGTCATAATTAATAAAAATTAAAATTAATAAAAATTAAAATGTTCAAAAAAAATTTTTTTTTTTACATGATGAGTAGTCATTGGATACATGAAGTGGGCTGTCTTTGTAAGACGACTAAAATGCCACGGTGTATATTATTATAGCCATTGTAGCTGGGCCGCCATTTTAATTTCTCTTTCGCTTTTATAATAATGGCTGTACCTTGTTGCGTGCTTGTTGCAGTAGGTACCTGTTATTGCATTAAGCCGTTGCCTGATTTATGGGACGTTTTATGAGCAGCAATTAAAAAGCTTTTAGCTATTGTAGAAATATTGTGTTGTTTATTTAATCCTTGGTTATACAATTTGGAACAGGGCAAATGTTTTTTTTTTAATTTTTGGTGATCCTACCTCTTTACTCCTTTCAAAATACGATAAAAACCGGCCAAGTGCGTGTCGGACCACACACAATGAAGGTTTCCGTGGTTGGTATGAATTTATCCCAAGAAGAAACTTAACATTGTAGTTGAAAAACATGTTCTTCCATATGGAATAATTATATGGGAGGACGGAATATATAATTGTTCAACTGTAAATGTAAGTTGGTCAACTATTACTCAGTAACTTGTAGAGCTTACTTAGCTGGGATAGTTTTCCTGTTAACTTCGTTATATATATGTATACAACTACTATGAATTTTTTGATATATCCAAGTACAACCACTTAGCTTGCAAAAATTAGCACTTCAAAGCTTAATATTACGCAAACGGATCCCTGAATCGAAAAATGGTTTTCACAAACCCGCAATACTTTTGAACGGCCTATCCAACGATGGGATAGACAAGAGAAAAAAAATACCATCCCTACTTTACATGTAGAAGAGCTACCCCCAAACAAAAAAAAAAACAAGATTTTATTTTACCACTTTGTCGGCGTGATTAATATGTATACTCATGACAAATTACAGCTTTCTAGTACTAAGGGTTTCTGTGCTAAGTCGCGGATAGACAGACAGACGGACATGGTACTATAAGGGTTCCTTGTTGACAACGAAATCTAGAAACTTTGGGCTGTAGATGCCTTGAAACAAACATGTAAGTTAAAATTATATTTTAGACTACCTACCTACATAATATTATGTACGTATTTGAAATGAAACATTTTCTCGTGTGAAAGTGCGAGTGTCTTTGAATATTTTATCATAGCCTTCGGATGGAAGTCCTATTTCCAAGTTTAAAATTCACGCGTGTAAGGTTTTCGAAAGAGCACTTAGGGCTAAAGTCGTGTGAGTTGAAAAAGGAAAAATTAAGTGAGTGGATGAATATTAAAACTTAATGGAGGTTATATTAAGAATACGCTTTTTGTGGGAATCGATAATGGAGAGAAATAATCAACCTAACTCCTTCTGTGATCATGTTGGCACAAGCTGTTTGTTCCCTTTTATCTCATATGATAAGATTTCCTAGTCAGCGGAGTATCGTATAACTTGGCAGCTGGGCTGGCTGCCAAGGATTTGCGAGGCGTAAGTACATAAGTGTCACTTGTGGAGGCCTTTTTATTACACTTTGGAACCTCACTGAGGCGTTCATCACCAACTTACTGGCTATACATCCAATATTCATTCATTTCAAAGCCTACTCTCTCTTCATCTTTCATATTTACTAACACTGTCTTTAGTTTCCTCGTTCAGAAGCGAGACATAATAGAAAGAAAGAAAGAAAAAAAATACGTTTATTTTCGGCAAACATGACGCAGAGAAAAAACACAAACACGAAAATAACAAGTTGGGGGAAAACATGCGCCACATCCACGCTAAACGGCCATTGCTCAGCATAATGCTGCGACCCTATGCGAGATAGAGCCCCGGCGCTGGTTTTCAGCGACAGCCGGCGCTGACGGATATAATAACAAAACAACAAAAGCCGTGATCTTGTCAGAGGGTCTTACGGATAATCCAAAATGAAATTATTATTTTCTTTCATCTCCTAAATTTTATTTGACTTCTTTATTGTATCGGTTTCGGTTTGTTTTGAATTGAATTACAGGTAACGTTGATAAAACATGTGTCCCATACAGAAAATTTATATTTTATTAGGTACTAGCTGACGTTGTCCTGAAGCACCGGTTCAAATTTCAATAATTCAAACAAAGGGCTTTGCGTGAAATGTATGGGCGACTGGTACCTTTTCTTTGGATGGCACACTAACGCCTCTTTACGAGTATTACAAACAATTTTCACATCACACTATGTCACTTATGCCAACATGATGCAACATGAAGTCCAAATGGTGGTATAACAAGGCCGAAAGAATTTTTTTATTTTAATTTTGATTAATAAAATAGTAGTAGCATTACTATTAATAGTGAAGAGTGACTATCATACAACGTAACTTGAGTCCAGATAGTGTTTAAACTATAAAATAAACAAGATAAGGGCGTAAGAAGCCCTAATATTTTCAGTTTTGATAATAAAATACTCATGAAATTGTTACGGGAAAGTGTAACTTGATGTCCCGTTGTACCGTATGCACCATTGACCTGCACCATCAATGGTGCAGACGAGACTATTAGTTTCGTTTGCACCATGAATATTAATACAACTACTTCACCATACTTTCCTAGTCATAGGCAAAATAAAAATAAACACTATCCTACTTACGCCAGTATGATGCAACTTGAGTCCAATAGAGTTTGTACTATGAAATAAATAGTATAAGACCATTAAAAGTAACTCATATTTCAGTTTTCCTAATTAAATACCCGTTATAGATTAGGGCGCATAAATCGAGATGGTGTGGTACTTGCTTTGCAAAACCACATCATCTTGTCAATATATTATGTTCATAGTTTAAAAGGAGCTGACGTTCTTTTATTCGTTTAGACTTTTCATCTTTTCATCTAAATCTATGTTTTCATGTTTGAAATCGTATCATACTCACTCAACTTACATTTTACACTTTTATGAATATTAACATTCTTTAATATTCATACTTTTGATTATTTTGGCTGTTTACTATATTATTTTTGATTTGTTGTTTTTCTATTGCAATAATTTTATAGTTTGACATATTTATCATGAATTGTCATCTGTCAGTTTACTTTTTTCTTTGTTAATTCTTTATGGTATTTCTGTATTGTCTATGAACCTCTTGTAAGGCGAGTACTTTAGGGTACGAACTGAGTGCAGTCCGGCGGGGCGGCGCGTGCGGCGGTCATGTTATTAAACACATACAATCCCTCGCAAGTGTCCTGAGTGGCGGCGAGCGGCGCGCCGAACAATCTTTCACCGATTGCACGTGACGCAAAACGCCCCGCCGCACGCCTTTTTGACTCAGGCCGTACACTGTCTTTTCTTTATTCTTTTTTTGTAAAATTAGAGTCAATTCTTTATTGTAGTTTTATAAAACTTATCAAAAGCAGGTCTAAATTTTGAGCCACTCTTTTGCTCCTGGCCGGCTAATCAAATTTGACATTTCTTGATTCATGTTTAAAAGGCTTAACATAAACTGTGATTTTTCTATTGTCAGAGAGTGTCAGAGATTATTGTTAAATTTTTGATATTATTGTTTAAAATGAGTGTAAATCATAGTTGCGAAGTTCTTTACTGCGATGTATGTTACTGCGAAAGTTTACCATTGCGACGTACGTTGTCGCGAAAGTTGTTTACTGCGATGATTGCAGTTTCGATATCACGCTATTGCGATGTAGGTCATGTAGGAGGGTTGGTGGACTGGTGGTAGTGGAAATATTATAGTGTTGGACATGACTAATAAATAAACAAAAATTGTAAGCAAAAATAAGTTAAGTTATAATTGGACCTTATCTGAGGACCATAAGATAATAATAATAAAATCAACATAAACAAAATTCATCTAAGTAGACTTTTTGGGGTTTATTTATAAACGCTGCTTAAAGTTAAGTAATGATTAGCGACTGTTTAACCATACATTTTTGACGTTTGAACGTCACTTAACTTTAAGCAACGTTTATGAATAAACCCATTAATTGGCACAAACTGTACTGTGTTATTTGTAACGTTACAATGGATGTACATACTGAGCTGAGCTGCCATAGTACCTAACTATAGTTTGTATGGATGTACTCTACACATCTAACAAAGTGGCGTTAGAGTGCCATAAAAAATGGCACCATTTTTGGGCAAAGTCATTTCCTATAAAATGCACTTTCAGTTTTCTGAATTTTTCTATTTTCCCGGCAACTTTTTGAATTGTTCTTTCCGTTATAACCTGATTCAGCTTATTACCAACGAACAGCATTTCATTTTTATTATACACTAGCTTTTGCCCGCGGCTTCGCCCGCGTGGATGTCGGTTATCGCATAAAAAAGTACCCTATGTCCTTCTTCATATCCCAGGCTATATCTCAAAATTCTAACATAATATTAATTTTAATGTGACTCACTATGTGAATAGAAACCGAAACAAATGATTTAATATAATAAAAGTACTTATGTTCTGAACGTGAATGAGTCTTTACCTAAAGATAACAAACACAAAATCAAAATACGAAATTTCACTCAAATTCTTAAAGCAATCAATTGTACCAAATTACAACACGAAATAAAAGTGCGACAGAAATGATAATTTTAAAATAATTCACGTAAGTACCAACAATGTGAAAACAAAACGAAATCCTCCGAAATGTCGCATGATACACCGTTTGTGCTGATAAAACGCTCGAAATATATAATGAACACCATTGGTGCATAACTTTTCTCAGGGTCACGTTCGCAATTGGACGAAATATTTGACATTTATTTTGTACTTGCAACACAGAATTCGATTAATCGACTAATACTTGACCGGTTGACATTTTAGCAGACACCACTAAACGAACGAAAAAAAAAAGAAAACAAAATACATCTGTACTCTGTGGTCGTGTGGCGGTGTGGTGCGGTGCTTAATGTAAACATCCATCAAGGTTATACGTGCGTAAAGATTCAATGAGAAAACTGTTTAATCTTTGAAGAATCTTATAGTTACAGAATTACTGAGAAATAAGTGTAGATTTCGTATCGAATGTTAGTTTATCGAAAAGTGATAAATATGTCAGTGAAAAAGTAACGAAAGTTTTTGAATGCACATATTTTGATCATAAGGCCGCCGTGTTTAGTAATGTTTTTATGATAAATATTCTTGTACACTGTTTGAAATACACATAAGTAGCTAGCTTATTTATCTACGAACATAATTTGGCTAATAGCTACTGATATTATAGCGTATTGTTATCGTAATCGTATTTCCAAGAGTAAAATTCGGCAAACAAATACCTACAAAATGTCAATAAAATGGATATAGTATGTTATCCTTATGAGATAGACATATGCCATCGCGGACTTTTTTGAAGACCTTTATAAGATACATAATTCCACCATACATTATTTTGTTATATCTCAAAGGGTTTAGACAGCGTTTTCGTTGAAAGCTCCCAGACGGCTTATTTTTTTCCGACACCTCCAACAAATATCGTTAATTCACACAGAAATGCATACAAAAAGTTAACAAATTATATACTAAAACCTTCCTCGAGAATCAAGCTATCCATTGAAATCACAGCATGAGAATCGGTGCAGTAGTATTTGAGTTTATCGCGAACAGACAGACAGACAGACAGACAGACAGACAGACAGACGCGGCGGAGGACTTTGTTTTATAATATGTAGTGATGTAGTGATAGTGATAGTGATAGTGATACATATAGATAGAATATATATAATCCTACTACGACTCATTTTGTCCACACGTAGCTTTCCTCACAAATATTTCGGTCTACATCTGTTTCATCTCAATATTACCCACTTTTTGCGAAACCCAGCACATGAACCAGAAGTTCCAAACTAGTAAGTCCATTTACATTCTGATGGCTAATACGCTCAGAGGAACTCTGCATCACAAACTTCAGGTACCGTCGTTTTGCGTCCAAAACTTTTAGCTTCGTCCATGTTCGCACATTTTGTGGCCATGTAGTTTAATGGAAACTTTGTGTACTGTACTTTGTCAGTTGTAATGTAATGTTATATTATGTAGGCATCTACTTCGTTGTAAATTAAAAAAACTGCGATCGTCTGCGTGGTGATTATGAAAGTTTGTTGAACAGGGCCTCAAGTCTGCTATTACAATAGTGTCAGAATGATCTCTTCATTGTGAGTTTTTGACAGATTTGCCATACAAACACTGTCAAATACTCACAATGGCGAGACCATTCTGACACTATTGTAATAGCAGACTTGAGGCACTGGTGTTTGGGTTCACATGCGTGACTTGGTTGTTATAAAATTTGTGTCAAATTGCTGTGTCAGTTTGTGTAAAGGTCCAATAAAATATTTGTGTTCACATAGACATTTTATGTTTCCGACTTAATTAGCGAGCTATTTTGCTTCATCTTGGCACCTTAGCGAAATAAAAAATATGGTGTACCTACAAATAATGTGTTTTGGTGTTATTTACCTCAATATATCGATCGTCGTACGTGGACTGCAACTCTGGTCCGACCATCTCCAGGATTTGTCTCCTTTCCTCACGGAATTCTGTGAAAACACCTCACAATGAAATATTTTACTTACAAAACTCTTTGTATGAAGTGGTGCCTACCTAGAGTAACAAGAGTGTTTTATGGACCCATAGCGATAGAAATACTGCAGTATTATTGGACGCTTTCCATCGACTTCACTTAATCAAAATACCGCCACCATTTCCTTCAAATTCCAAGTTGAATATTATATTCCACAGTAACAAAGCAACGGTAAGCAGGTATAAGCCCCTTGTCTGCTTTGCGGATACTCGGTACTCGAGTACTCGAGCACCTACAGTACATTGATACAAGAGTATTCTGTCGGATTCCACTTCGCAAGGAAAATATAAAAGATGAGAATATTCGTGAACATGAGGCATGAACAGGCACTTGTGGGTGCCGAGGGGCTCTCAAATGAGTGAGATGCCGAGACTCGTTGTTTATTTCGCAAGTGAGGAAATATTATTCAGGGAAATTACAATTTTGACGTGTTTTTTTTTTAATCCATAGCGGTCTTCTTCTTAGCGTATGGGCTAAAAGTTAAAATAGCATATAGGGCTCAAAATTCAGCTACGCTATGACATAGCGGTGCCATCTTGACAATGTAAGAGATACTTGACGATAAACATTGACCTTGTTAAAGTAGAAGCACTTCAACACTAGCTTTCCTATTCTAATTTGCGTGACATCAGAAGCTATGTGACGAAGTTATGGTCATCAACTCGTTACTTTGTTACTTTTGATCTTTCACTCGCAAAAAGAAGCCCGTGCAAGGTACTGGGCTTTTTTAGAAATTCTCACTACTTAATCCGTAGAAGTAATTTGAAGAAACATCCACAACAAGGTAACGAAAATTTTCTTAACATGTTTAGGATCACTTGTCACTGTATTTCGCACCTTCATGGAACTAAATACTGTCTAGCATTGAAATTGAGTTTCCTTCTTCTCTTGCAAGAAATAAAATATAACCCTCAAGTACGTGAGTACCTCTTACCATTGTAAACAGAGTCGACGAAGATCTTCAACACTAGCTTTCCTATTCAATGTGCGTGACATCAGAAGCTATGTGACGAAGTTGTGATCATCAACTCGATACTTTGTTACTTTTGATCTTTGACTCGCAAAAACAAGCCCGTGCAAGGCACTGGGCTTTTTTAGAAATCCTGACTACTTAATCCGTAAAAGTAATTTGAAGAAGCATCCACAACATGGTAACGAAAATTTTCTTAACATGTGTTTAGGACCACTTGTCAGTGTATTTTGCACCTTCGAGGAATTGAATACTGTCTAGCATTGAAATTGAGTTTCCTTCTTCTCTTGCAAGAAACAAAATATAATCCTCAAGTACGTGAGTACCTACTTACCATTGTAAACAGAGGCGACGAAGATCTTGACAGCACGTGGGCCTGGCCACTTGTCGCTGGATTCTGTGAACCCCTTCAGTGCGTTGAGCACTGACGGCTCGGGAGCGCTCATGGCGCCCCGCACCCCGCTTCCTCACCCCGCGCCACTTACGTCACGCCGCCGCATTCTGGAGACAAAGGAAACATGCTGTAGCATAAACATTCGGGAGATTTTATTCTGTTTTGCGGGTGCATGATGCGGAAGATGTTGTTGAGACTTGTGTCTAGAGAAGTAAAGATTTGCAGAGCTTGGAATACATTTACCAATAGAATTCTTTTGTTTGCACTGCAAAGAACAACTTCGCAATATAATTCTATGGGTTTGTGCTTTGCACTGCACCGTGTAGCTCAGCTCTGATGGACAGGTATTCTTATGTCAAGAAATGTCATAAATGCGCTAAACTATTAAAAAAAAAAACCGGCCAAGTGCGAGTCAGACTCTCATACGAAGGGTTCCGTACCACTGTAAAATATTTAACACTAAATATAGAAAAAAAAATACTTAAGCGCCTATTACAGAGTTATTATTAGAAAATAATGGTTCACAGTTTATGCATAAGGTTTACGTTTATGAAATTAAATGTTTTTTTTTTTATATTTGTGTTGATCGAATGAAAAGTAAATTGCGGTTTACGATTTATGACGTATAAAAAAAAAAAGCTACTTACTAGATCTCGTTCAAACCAATTTTCGGTGGAAGTTTACATGGTAATGTACATCATATATTTTTTTAGTTTTATCATTCTCTTATTTTAGAAGTTACAGGGGAGGGGACACATTTTACCACTTTGGAAGTGTCTCTTGCACAAAGTATTCAGTTTAGAAAAAAATGATACTAGAAACCTCAATATCATTTTTGAAGACCTATCCATAGATACCCCACACGTATGGGTTTGATGAAAAAAAAAAAAAAATTGAGTTCCAGTTCTAAGTATGGGGAACACCCAAAATTTACTGTTTTTTTTTTTCTATTTTTGTGTGAAAATCTTAATGCGGTTCACAGAATACATCTACTTACCAGGTTTCAACAGTATAGTTCTTATAGTTTCGGAAAAAAGTGGCTATGACATACGGACAGACAGACAGACAGACATGACGAATCCATAAGGGTTCCGTTTTTTCCATTTGGCTACGGAACCCTAAAAAGCCCCTCTGGCACACCTTGAGTTAGCTGCGTTATCAATGACGACTAGCTTTTGTTTTAAGTACTTTAATCCGATCCAGCTTGTCCCTTGCTGCCCTCCCCCAGCAACGCCCTAAGCCGAGGTCCGTACCCCAAAAGGGGGTGCTCTAAGCGTGTAGTCGCTTAGATTGTATGTTTTATGCCCTGGCTGGAGGCCTTAAATTATTAAGGTACCCACAGGAGAGTCTGGTTAAGTAGCCGGCAAACTTCTAGGTTGTCCAGCCAGATGCCAATCCCTAAAATAAAAATAAAAATACTAATGTAAGTCCTGCCGGCACAAGAAAACAGAAGAAGATAAACAGTGAGTTGAGTTCAATTTCCAGCAAGCTGTTCTATTAGGTATTGATATAGATACCTATACTCCATTTATTATAACATTAGACAAACAACTGTTCTCACCCTTCCGTTATTTCACAATAAATACAAAGCACTGTAATCTATTTACCATTTACATTAAAAAATAACTCTAAAGTGCAGTAATTTCAACAATATTACACAATAACTGTCGTTATTTATTTGTCTAATGCATATATATATAGTAAATGGAATATAGTCTTATTTACGAGTAGTTCAAACAAACATAACTATTGTGTTTTCAGCACAAATAATCGATATACCTAATCCAAGATTATGCTGCGATAAAAATAGGTACTAAAATCATATGTTGCCTAAGTATTCTTTTCTATAAAAAGAGGTGTGTTAAAATAAATGCTTTATTTTTCAGTCTTTCCAAAAACATCGCAACCTTCAATATGATCCCGTAAAACGATTGATTGCTGTGATCGTAAATCATCAACTGTGTCAAAAACAAGCCTTGCCTACAAAGAAAACTTATTTTTATCAAACAAATAACAAATTATAGCCATTTGTAGATATTTGTCATCTAACGAATGTTCGAGACACTTTGTTCGAATAACAGTTGGTGATATAATCTGATAAAATGACAATTTTACAGTTAAACTTTTGCTGTGATGTAAAACTAAACTTTATACTTTTCGTAATAAATAGAAATAATTATGTTCACTTCGTTCTTTTTGGGTAGATGGAGGTCAGTTAAAGTCAGGGTAATTAATTGTTTATCAAATTGACTACCAACTTTTTCCGTAGGTAAGTATATTCAAATCACAACTGTCATCTGTCATTATTTATTTATTTAATAACTATGGATGACTTACAGCTAAAACAAACAGAATAAAAATAGTATGTGAGACTGACAGCCAATTAAAAGTCTTCACTTCTAAAAAACAGATTGGAAAGAAAGAGTGTGAACAGCACAACACACATACCAAAAACAGAAGAGAAGAAAAATAAAAACATAATAACATTCAAGGTTAAACTAAATTCACATTCCATATTCAATACAAGAATAAAATCCCGAACAAACAAAATCTTAAGTAAAAAAGCCAAGGCTCAGGCACTTTCTGGCCGACGACACATCTGTTATGAAAGTATCAAAATCATGCCGTTTACACATGATGTTAAAGTTACTACTTGCACGCACTATAAATGAATTTTTAATTATAAACAAATAATAAGTTTATTGTACAAAGAAAAACACTAAAGGTAAGTCATACACTAAACATGATTGTATAATAGCAGTGGTCAAAAGCAGATTGAACAGTTGGCTCCTGATTTAAGTAAAAATATACTTGTATCTCAAGAGCCAGATCCATTTAACACGGCAAATTGACGTAGTATGTCAATTTGATAAACAATATTATTTTCCCTGACTGTACATTTAAAAACCGGCCAAGTGCTTGATGAACCACGCACAATGAAGGGTTCCGTAGTTGGGATGAATTTATATAAAGAAGAAACTTAACATTGTTCTCAACTGCAAGTAACCGAGTAACAGTCTACCAACTTATGGTAGACTGTTACTCGGTTACTTGTAGGTACAGCCTACTTAGATGTGATAGTTTTCTTTTTCACTTCGTTATATAAATATACTTCTACTGTGATTTTTGTCACATATCCAAATACAACCATTTAGCTGGCAAGGGGGGGGGGGGGGCTTGACTAACAATAATTAGCACACTGAAGCTTTCCAAACGGATCCCTGAATCTTCTTCAAAAACCCGCAATATTTTTTTACGGCCTCTCCAACGATACCCTAAACCATGGGATAGACGAGAAAAAAATGATATCATCCCCAGTTTACGTGTACGGGAGGTACCCTAAAAAAAAATATATATTTCAAGATTTTATTTTACCACTTGGTCGGCGCGACTAATATACCAAATTACAGCTTTCTAGTACTGAGAATCTCTGAGCTAAGCCGCGGACAGACAAACAGACGGACGTGGCGAAACTATAAGGGTTCCTTGTTAACTACGGAACCCTAAAAATTATTGTGACAGGCTAATAAAAAATATTTGCCCGTCACCCTTTATTTCTCTTTATCATGTTCGTTTGCAAACCCAATTTCTCATGATAATATATGCAGAAACATTCAAAAATTATTAGTCATTAAACTTGAATTTCGAAGCCATTATTATTTTATTCTGCTTGAGAAGCAAATCTTACGCTTGGCTTGGTGAATATAATGCGATTAAATCCGTCGGCCCAGCTGACTCAGCAGCAAAATACCATTCTTCGGATAAAACGCAAAGTAAGTAGTCACCTTTGCACATAAAAATGTCTAAAATCATATAGTATGGTTTTGTTAAAACTAGGATGCCCTTTAACTGTACTAACAAGGAATTAAAATTGAAATATTAATATGAAATACTCGTGCTTTCATTCCAAACGAAACTAAAGTCTATTGATCCAATTGATGTTATTTCTAATTAACCCTTTATTGAAATGAAAAATGAAATGAAATTAAATCGTTTATTCTGTAAATAGGATATCGGAATCACTTTTACACGTCATACAAAAAATATAAAAACAAGCTTGGTGAAGTCGACATTTCGTATCTGACTACCCCTGAGAAGAAATATTGGTCGCGTGGGGTACACCCAGTGCATCTTTGAAGATTTAGAACTCTTTTTTCGAATTTACCACGCTGATATTCCCGTTACCTTCTTAGAAACGCATGAGCTTTATGATCTAGTACCCAGCAGCGTCGTGTTTGGGTTGTATATTACCCCACGCGACTCTTTACGTGGTTCAAATTTCGGCTGAGTGAATATTTGTTTGTTGAATTTTCAGTGTGAAAGTTATAATAGATTTTGTAGTGTTATAATGACTATTTATTACATATGTGATAATTTTATGACAGCATGTTATTGTTTTAGGTCATAAATTCAATATCAGTGGTATCAACTCTTATGTCATATACATGGCCGGAAATAAATAAGAAGAAAGAAAGAAAAAAATGTTTTTTGCGGTAAACTTGACGCGAGAAAAAAAAGAACACAAACTCGCCAAAAAAAAAAAAATTACACCATATAAAAAAAAAATGATCTAGCACTTTGCCCTTGAAAAGCATCTAAAACGGTACATTGAAGTTGAGGACCAAGAATCATCTTCTGGAGCTCACGATGATGATGTCACGTATATGTCCAAGAATCAAACACAGAATGACAAAGACAGCAAAATGTCAAAAATATTTGTGCAATGACCACATGATTGTTGTCTGGCAAACATGTGGGGAAGAAAACTAATATATATCTTTGTTCTTATTTCAAAGGTACTACTCGTATTTATCTGTTTATGTTTAAAAATTAATAAGTATGTCAATAACACATCTCCTAATCAATAAAATACTGATTTTGCATGTATTTCGTGCTTGATGTCTATGATCAAATTTGGGGTCACACACCCGACGCGACCGTTTACTGTAACTCTTAAGACGCGACTAATTAAGGGTTAAATGAATTCCAACTTTATGCCGGTTTAAATTAAGTTGATTTCAAAATGAAAACTGGTCATTTTAAAATCAACACTAACTTAATTTACACTTGTCTACAAATGTCATCAAATGTTGCGCGAACTGAACTTTATGAGAAGGTGTTAGAGGTATTTTACCAAATCACAAATTTGTTTCTATATTTGGAAACTAAATCACGAACGTATTATGTTGTAGGTAAGTTGCTACTGCTGTTATTTACAAAACTATGAAACTATCATTTTCAATCTTGCTGTGAACAGATACCATTTTGTATCCGATTGCTTTCCACCACCGGCGTAAGGGTCTATTATTAAAGTTCGGAGGGGGACGGTTCTCGTCTCAGATTGAGCGGAACACAAAAGGGCACTAATCAAAAGCTGCTTGCTTGAAATCTTTTTGTAGCTGGTCTTCACACAATGAAGAATGAAACTGCGGGATTTATGATGGAAATTTTTAAAGTGCGAATAGTTGCAGCTCTAAAATATTTTTGAAAGATTTTTGGTGTGAATGCGATTCTTTTGTGGGATATTTGTGGCTCTTATGCACAATGCAATTTATCCAAATTGCGATCCTAATGAGTTATTGTCATAAACTTGAACCACTTCTTGGAGCTTAAAGTGCGATGTGCAAGTTTAATTGTGGAAATTGACGTCCTCAGCCGTGCATATTAGAGAACATTTGAATGTTGCTAGTATTTCATCAATCGGGTTGTTGACAACATTGGATTGTAAGTTTCTGAAGCTGTAATAACTATACACTTAAGTTTGTTATTGTATCTGTTTATTTTCCAAATATAGTATTGTTAATATATAAACTTATTTATTGTTCGCCTTTAAATTCACATTATACGATTCTATCCCATCTAAGAATTCTAAGAGGCGTACCTAATTGTAAAGAACCCACATGTATCAAATTCACTATTTCATCGTCCACCCCCGTACCCCTATATGAATAAATAGATTACGTAGCATCAATGGCAGCTCATTGGCTGGTACGCGAGCGCCCAATTAAGGCAAAATGTGTTGAACTGAAGAGTGCAAATGTCATTAATTGGCATTCCAGATCGAATCGAAAATGGAAATGTCTTTAGGACAAATTACTGATGTTTATTGATGTTTCACAGCAGTGGTAGACTACTGATGTGACCGTTGGACTGGGTCTCGAGTACGAACCGAAGGCACACACCTCTGACTTTTCGGATTCATGTGCGTATTGTATAATTATCACTTGCTTTATACACGGTGAAGGAAAAAATCGTGAGGAAACCCACAGGCCTTTTTTTGGGTGGAAAATTATCAAATAACTTCTCCCACTCTGGGCGGAGCAGCCCTCCCGCTCAGCCCAGAGCGGGAGAAGTTCAGAATTTTGACTAAAACCCACCCGTGTTCCTTCAGTTGCCTGTGTGCCAGGGCCACGGTATCCCTTTCGGACATACCCGCAACCCTGGCAGGTCCCGGTCCTAGCGGACCCCGTCAGTGCGTGCTGACATCTCTTAGAGGTGCGCGTGGAACACAACGCGCCGTCGATCCGAGCCTGGTCCTTACCGGACGGCGAGCTGCCCATAGTTCGCCGTCCGCAAGCCCGCGCCTACGGTGGCCGGCTAATAATAATAGGCTATCGATTCCCGCCGCCCAGGGCGCCTCCTGCGGTGACTAGGGGCGGGATCGACGATTGCAGATTGAAGAAGTTGTGTGGTCTGGTGAAGATGATGCCTAGTTAATTATCCCATTTCTGTTATGTTGTAGTTACTTTAATTAGTGTTAAATATTTGATGAGGTACGATGGGGTTGGCGTATCCGTGTGGATAAAAAAGCCCTTATGTTAATAAAGAATAAAAAAAAAAAAAATACTGAAAATTATTTTTTCTTGGCCTATCCACTATTCACTCATAGTTTGGGAAATGCTGCTTTTACATGATTAACTTACATTCAAACAATTCTCAACTAATATAAATTGGAACTCGTGTAATCTAACATTTGGCACATTAATTCAGTTTGGACAATACGGAAACTAGAATTTAGTGGCACAATATAACTCAAACGCATTGTATTTCCACAATACAAACTGATTTGCATTTTGTTAAATAATTAATGTGGATACCTACGCCAACCGCTGTACAGTCGGTAGGATTATGCTGAATTCAGCGCTGTAATTGCAATTTGCGTAGGTATGTATTTGCTTACATTGAGTACTTAGTTACGTGGCTATATGTATGTTGTAATTATAGTGTTCAAGCTATTGTGAAATATGACTGGTAAACATTTATGGCCTTACAAATAAACATGGAATAAAGTTATGCTAGGAATAACTTCGGTATAACCATACATTTTATGATGTTCATGCTTGTCATAACTTTATTCCGTGTTTATTTTAAAGGCCCTTATCTAAATATATAAAACAAAGTCGCATTATTTACACCATTTATAACTCAAGAATCAGACGGGTGTCATGTCTGCTGGGCAACTGTCCGACGGTTGATGTCGGGATGTTGTTTATATGCGCAATCAGAGTTTACCGCACGACTAGCAAGTCGTGCGGTAAACTCTGATTGCGCGATGCAGGATTTGTGTGACGTTAGGTCTTTGATGCGTAGTTCGATGGCGCCACATGCCTAAGAAAATAAGACCAGTTAAGGGGGAAGCGCTAAGGTAGCCCACCAAATTAGAAATTTCTTAAGATTTTTGCAATTTGTAGCTCATTTTGTCTGGGTGTATGTTGGTTAAAGTATAATTCGCGACCGTAACTAATATGTATTTCATCATCATCATTTCAGCCGAAAAACGTCCACTGCTGGACATAGGCCTTCTCTAAAAGGAGGGGATTTGCCATAATCGCCACGCTTGGCAGGCGGGTTGGCGATCGCAGTATGGTGTTAAAAATTCATAGAGAATGCTGCTGCCCATTCTTTAGTAAGTCCCTTAGTCGCCTTTTACGACACCCACGGGAGGGAATGGGGTGGTGCTATGGTACGTCCGGCACCACACTGTACCTACCTATTATGTATAAAACATAGTATTTTGATTAAATTAGTTATACTGACTTTAGGAGATAATTGTGGTCACATTACAAATCTACGAACGCACAAAGTCGCATCCTTAGTCTAGCGTAATAGGTACTTCATCCATTTTGGTTTAGTTTGACTGTACAGTGGAAATGTGACTGTAACTTATGGAATTTTAATTATTTTTGGGATATAAAATTACCTAAGTATATAAAAAATTATAGAAATGAATGGTTCGTTCGGAACCCAACCCTCATGTAGAACTTAAAATCCCTATGATAGCCCAATTCATGAAGCGCATTTCAAAGCGCTTCTTTGATTCCGCAGCCACTCATCGCAACGCTCTAGTTGTGAAGACCGCCAAATACACCCCCTCTCGCATCAGTAAGATCCGCTGTCCAAGGCATGCGCTGACCGACCCAGACGACCCCATGACTCTCCTCCTGGGGCCTAAGTCTACTAATTTACAAACGTTGCAATGGTCTCGCCATTGTATTTGACAGTATTTGTATGGCAAATCTGTCAAAAACTCACAATGAAGAGACCATTGCGACGTTTGTATATTAGTAGACTTGGCCCCCAGGAGAGCAGTAGGGAAACAAGTACAGTAGCTCGCAAACACACCGACACACACGACCTTCATTCCGACCTCGCCGCCGAGGCCCCGCGCGAAATCCCCGACTAAATAGTCCTTCCCGACCCTTGCCCATAAGCGAAGCGCCAGCACGCGCTATAGCTGAGCCTGTAGCTTTAAATTCCCCCGATAATAATCATAACCCTGATTTTATCCAGCCATCGACGGTCCCTTACCATCCTCCCACCGACTCTGCCCTAAGCCGAGGTGCATACCCCACAGGGGGTGCCCTTAGCGAGCAGTCGTTTAGTTTATAAGCTTTTACGCCCTGACTGGAGGCATTAAGTTTCGTTAGGAGCTTAAGGCAACCACAGGATAGTCCGGTTAAAGAGTCTCAACCTCTCATGATTAACTCTGAATGCCATAGTTAAAAAAAAAATAAGAAAGATTTTAAATTACCTACGTAGATATATTAAAAATTGTAGAAATCAATTCAGTAAACGATTCTGAATAAACTATCTACTTATGTACTGTGTATAAATGCAGTTACACATTGTAAAGATAGAGTTAGATAAAGAACTTTACACACCAGAGACAAATAAACGTAACAAAGCAAAGATACCTGACACGTAAAGCCATAAAAGCAAGGCTTACTACTATATCAACACTAGTAGGTAGTTCTAACATAATTATCATACTTAATTTACTTTGTACACTAATGTACGTACTTAACATTCTTAGGCCGTATTACGGCTAAGTGCGTCGTCTGTACTTAATGTTAAGTACAGTAACCTGTTGGGCTCAAATATCACGGTACAGTTGTTAAAGAAACTTAGGTACTACTTAGTATACTTGGGTAGGTACTATTACTTAATCTATAAGTATTTTAAAGATTTTTGTATAAATTTTAATACTTTAATAACTTGTTATAGACCAGGGGGCCAAGTCTACTAATGTACAAACGTTGCAATGGTCTCTTCATTGCGAATTTTTGACAGATTTTCCATACAAACACTGTCAAATACTCACAATGGCGAGACCATTGTAACGTTTGTAAATTAGTGGACTTAGGCCCCAGGGCTGAAGCGTTTGAAAATGGTAAAAAATGAAAAAAAAAAAAAAAATAGTAGGATGAAACCCATAGGAAAAGGAAGAGAATATAACAAAAAAAGAAAGGAAAAATAATTTACGGGCGATCTGAGATCGGAAAGTGGATGGGGGTGAATTTTTAAGGGTAAAAAACGGCTTATCTCGATTTCCGCCAAAACTACAAGTCCTATGGAAAAAAGTTAAATGTCAAAGTTGAAGGTTATAAAAAGATCTGCAACTTTTGTATTTACATGTTTTTCACATAACCTCATTTATGTGAAAAATTCAAATAACCAAGTTTCTGGTTTTTTCTTTTTTACTTTTACAAAAAATTTTTTTATTTCACGAAATTTGGTGAAAACTTACCTTTATATGTCCCAAACATACTGTAATTTTTATGATTTAAAATATTTATTTTATCACCTTATTTTGACTTAATATGGAAAAAGCACCTTAATTTTTAATTGAAAATTCTCACGTCAAAATATCTGCTTTTCTTTAAAAGTCGGTGGGTTTTTTGTTAAAAAAAAAAATTCAAAAAAAAATTGGCCGTCATAAAGACTGCCGACAGAAGTGAAAACGCAAAACTTTGGAATAACTGACAGTCTGGCTCAACACGTTACGAAAATGTCGCACATTTCGGTGACGTGAACCCATAAGTTTTTTCCCTACCAAAAATCGCTCAACGCCGCTAAAGAAGTTTTCATTTCAAAAATGCAATACCTTCCAATGCGATGCCTTGGCTAATTGTAATAAGGTTGTGAATTGTATCCTTTAGCGCGTCACAAATTATGATCCTTAGGTTTTTTTTATATAAGCGTAAACATGGCTATTATCCTTACCTCTATCCAACCAAATTTCTACTGGGATGTCTCGGATATAACTCGTTAGAGGTAAGGTGAGTAAAAGATCAGCTCACAATAGCCTGTAAGACGCTCCGTGGCATTATTGACGCGCGTGATCTGCATGTTGTGCTGGCACGCTTCTTTGTCCCAGAAAATTACTGCTGCAGCAGAAAGCACAGGCTGTTTTCTGCCTCCATGTCGCACCGTTGCGCGTGCTAAGTCCCCAGTACCTCGCACTCTGGCCGCACTTAGTGATCTCTTGGATTCTAATCCAACAAACGATCTGTTAGAAGAATGGACGAAGATTTTATTGGCATGTCAGAAGTACTGTGAGAGAGATTATTGAAAATGTTGTTAACTTTGTCTTTAATTTTTGTAATTGGTTTTTAAACCGTCTTAATTAAAGAATAAATAAATAAATAAATGACAGCGCTAAAAAGAGAACATGAACACAGAACAAATATATAATCTAAAACCTGTGTCTAAAACAGTCGCATTCATTAACATTAATAATAGTTAGGATAAAATAATTCTACTCCATAGTCAGGAACTGAGCATTTACTTTGAGCTTTTACCTGAGCATTTACCTACCAACATCATCATCTACCTAGCCTTTTCCCAACTGCTTAACTGACCTCCACAACCCAGTAACTGGGTAACACGATACCCCTTGGTAAGACTGGTTGTCAGACTTTCGGGCTTTTGACGACCCGTAAAAATTGCAAAGATCTACAAATCGCAGCTGGGACCAACGGCATAAGGCGAGGTTCTTTGAGCGTGCATTTTTGTTCTCGAGGTGGCAGCTGGGCGCAAGTAAATTGTGCCGTGAATTTCGTGAATTTTGGGTTGAAAATTATGTTTCACGATATTAACAATGATAAACCCGACGGACATTACATCATCATAGACGTTTATTTTGATGTGATTTTCAATACATAATGTGGTATAATATTGAAATAAAATGGTTTTAATCTACAAAATAAGGGTATGTTTGGTTTTTTTTTTATCGAGCGAATATGTAACGAGTACCCGACGTACCTACAGAAAGGTCTAAAAAGCAACGTATAATTTTTTCACGAGTTTAATCATTACCGTTTCTAAATAAAATTACATTTCCTAGAGGTTTACTTGAAGAACATCGCCTTAACGCGCTTTCCGAGGCACGGAGGGGTCTTCGTATGTAAAGATGGTCACCCATCAACGGACCAACCGCGGCAAACGCAGCTTAACCTGATCGATCGACCCATGCGACTTCAACCAACCTACCAACATACCAAAAGAAAATGCCGTCGAAGGTCACAGTTCTCTCCCACTCGTTCGTTCACTGTGATCACACAAGTGTGACGGTATCCAATTTCCACTTTATATCACTTAGGGAAAGATAATCCCGCTATGTTTTTCTTTCATTTGCAGATCAAGATCTTAGTACCCATAAAATATGGCGTCGGTATAATCCAGAGTAGATACTGTGAATAGAATTGAATATAATGCGTCTCATCCAGAGTGAATTATTCATAGGAAGAATCAAGACTTGTGTAGCCTTTTATGGTACTCTGAAATAGGAGTGGTGTAATGTTTCGTCAGAAAGGAGGAAGAAATGGAATGCTAACATGAAGTTCTCATGATTAAAATGTCGATGTGGGGGTTGACTGCGCCAAAGTTATTGTTGTCGTTACTAAATGAAAACTTAATTGAATTTGCAATTTTCAAACCTGCTACTCATGTATCCGTAATTATTTTTTTAAGTTATATATGTCTTCATGTTGTTTTAATTTTAACTAATACATTTCGATACAATGTAAACATTGTTAATGAAATTAATAAATAATAACGTCGGTGGCAGCGCACAGGTCACTATGATTGCATGTTTTGTGAGACAGAGGGCAGAATAAGAGGTGGAGCATAGTTGCGACATACTCGTAGCTCCACATCCACCACCCTGCTGCCGTTTCGTTGAGATATCCTTAGAGTGTAACCCGCCACATTAACAGGTTAGAGTTACATCACCCCCTATTCTTCATTCCAATGTACCTATTACTAAAATGTCGTAACGATAATGCGAAGAAAATCGCACTCAAAAATTGGTCAAGAGCGAGTTGGACTCGCGCACCGAGGGTTCCGTACCATCAAAAATCATTTAAAAAAATGACATTACATTACTATCGGTCAAGAGATGGCGCTGATATAAAACTGTTTTTAATTTGTAATTTTATATTTTTAATTGTTTTATTAGTTTTTACATTGCCTCACATATAGAAGCAACAAGAATACCCAGGATTTTGTAATATCTTGATTGAAAAGAGTGTCCTTGGAGTTTCTTGCCCGTTCTTCTCCATAGTGATCTACGTATTGGAATGGGCATCTAGCTTCAACTTTCTGACTAACTGACCGTCTCTTTGACAATTCAAAAGTGCCTGTAAATGGTTTAATTGAAATAAATGCTTTAAGTTTCAGTTTGAGTTTGCAATATTTGAAAAAGTGTGCTATTAAGAGACATCTTTTTATTTTTCCTGTAATCTTTACATAAACTTCTTAGAATAATTTCAGATTTTTCTCTATGAAAACTTCGGAGATCTAGGGGGAACGATATTTTATTTCTATTTTTTGTCATAAGTCGAAAACTACCCGGCCTATAAAAAAAAAGAAAAATGTTTGAGAATGTGCAAATAGCACTCTTTTATATGATATCCCAACTGCCCCAGTAGCCCCACTTCCATTTTTTAAGAAACCTTCAGACCCATGTTGCAAAAAAAAAAAAAACGATTTTATTTCTTCCTTATTTGCAAAATAGTTGGGCAAACGTCATCTGAAACTGTTCCAAATTTCAAGTTGATAGCATTAGTTGGCATTACTAATTAGCATTACTTGATACCTAAAGAACTCTTTAGGTATCAAGCTGTGACAAACGGACGGACAGCCTAAGTCGCACCATAAGGGTTCCTTTTTACCATATTGGTACGGAACCTTAAAAAGGAATCGTGCTATTGGTCATAATTATACAGCTCCGTCTCTCTCTCACGCTAGCATTAAAATGGCACCTGGAAATACCACCCAATAGGTAGACAGAAAAGAACAGTCGTTAAAGAATGAAAGTCTCTAAATCGGAAATGTTATTGTTATTTCTCGTCAAGAAATTATAATATTAAAGAGAAAAGCATCCAGAGAAAATTGTGTTTTAAAGTCTGTTTCGTAATAATAGCTAGAATAATCTGGGATGAAAGATCGCCGCAGACCAGTCTCTGACTTGTATAATACATCTTTATGAGTATGGTTTAGAGTTTTCAACTTTCATTACCTATCTACTGGTTTTATGTTCGAACAGTGATTACTTTTTGTGAGTGTTGATCTTAAAATAGCAATTCGTAAGTATGTATGTATAGTCATGTTATATAAAAATATCAATGTGGTTGATACTAAAGATTCTAGCAAAATCTAACATAGAAATTATGTTCTAGTTTCTTGCCCGTTCTTCTCCATAGGTACCTACCTACTAGGCTTTGGAATGGGCATAGCTTCATCTTTCTGACTGAACGATCTTTTGACAACTCAAAAGTGCCTGTTATTGATTTATTTGAAATAAATGCTTTGAGTTTGTGTTTGTATCTCATTAAAAAAAAAAACTAAGCTATATCTAAACATGGCCCCATTATGCTCCCTTGCGCTACACCATTCTAATTAGTACTATAGAGTACTATAGATATAATTATCGTAAACCTAGAGTCACCTTTCACATCCAGGGGAAGGTCGCTTTATTATATTTTCGCTCGAGACCTCTAACCTCATCGTAATAATAACTTATAGCTACAACGAAAATATTTTCATTCCCCGACCCTACGTATGTATAGCGTCCTTTTTACGTTAACCCTTCTGTGTTTATTGAAGCCGCTTTATTTTATTCAGCCAGAGATATTTCTATGATTGCTTAGCTGGCTATGAAATATTCACGTATCTCTTCTATTATTTACCCTTTCTAGTCAGCTACTTTGAAAACATTTTAGGATTTAACATGAATTGACAATTTCTTTCTTTTTTCTTTCATAATAAAAATATGTTTACTGTGTCTTCTTCCATAAATGGGCGAGAAAATAAAATCAGGTTGTTTGTTTGCTGTTGACTTGTCAATTTATCCATTGCGTATGTAGTAGGTGTCTTGAAGTTTTCCTAGCGAAATTACTGAATAGCTGGTGGTAAAATCAGGATTAGCAGTATCTACGAGTACATACGAGTACTTATCTCAATTCTTCATGATTTAATTTGTCCCTGTCATCAAACATTTTGATGGCACGATACTTGTAAAATTATTTACGTAGTTTAACATTTCACCGTAGTAATTACATATTTTATTATTCAGGAACCTTGAATATTTTAGTTCACAAAATAGTTCTAAAGACTAGTTTCTAACTATGTAATTAGTAACAAAGGTCCGTAATTAATTAAAGGTTTGCCCATAGGTGTCTACATAGTTGAAGGCTATGGCTTGAATTTAATTGGAAAGCTTTGTCGGGTCAGTGGAATAGTTCCACCTACATAGATAATAAGTACGGACTTGAATAACTTGAATTACTTGATAATCGATTGGTTTCAGTAGCAATCGGGAGTTTACTGGTTGGAGAATGTTCGGATAATTTCGTGGTTTTATGCTGAGTTCTTGATGAGGTAGCGAATTGTTGAAGTTTAATGTAGGAGTGTTAGCTATTGTTATTATTTGATTAAATAATGTAAAGCAATGTTCTAAATATTATTTATTTTTATGATCATGTATTTGCAGTTTTAATAATTTATTTTGTAAAGTTGTTTTGTAACCATGTTTGTTTGTGCCCAAGTGAAAAATTTGTTATTATTTGTTGTTAATCTGACTTATACCGGTTGAGAGCAACTAACTATCAAACGGTAGCCTACGTGTACAGTTTCACTTGGGAACATGGCAGTCGAGCTTGACAACTCGCAGAGTGAAGACATATTTGGGGATTTAGAAACAGTGTTATCTAAGTGCAGTATTGTTTATTAAACTGATTATAAAGCTATACAGAATTTACTTTTTGCAACCTTATAGTGCATTACAAAGCTTTTATACATTTAAAAGCGTTTATAGGTTTGGATTAGTTTGGTTAAATTAAAATGTTTTGTCTAGGTAAACGAACCTAGAAAGACTTCAGGAACCATTTATTTTAGTACAGTAACTGTTATTGCACCAGTTTAAAATGAAATGATAGCAACAAAAGGAAAAAGACCGTACTATTTAATTGTTATTCGAGATTTCTAAAGCTATGACTTCTAATATTTTTTGTTAATTCTACCGTCCTATTGCATAGCACTTTTTAGCCATATCACTATAAACACAAGACCTGCAATATATTCAATTTTACCTACTTTTAATATTAGTACTTTTATTAGAAACAATATCACAAAAGTGACCAAACACACTCATTAAATAGAGTTCCCGTACCGTTTTGAGGCCAAACCCAAAACGCTAGGGTGACGTGTTACTGTGGCGATTGGCGGTAAACGCACCTGTGGCTTTGCACGCATATCGATCTTCATATTGTGTTAGTGAGCTGGTCTCACGCCATTTACGATGTAACGTTGTTTTGTTACGTTTTCGGGGGTGCAATCTTGTTAAATTTGATATTGTTTGGAGGTAGGGAAAAGCGTATAGGGCGATGACGTAAAGCATACCTACCTACCACTTTTCTATATTTGGTTTTCATTATGCGAAAATTATCAAGGGTCTTATGAAATTATGACCGACGCCACGGTTGATTGAATTTGAGATTGAATATACCTACCCCAAAAGGTGACCGTCAAGTTGATCGAAACCGTTAAGTGAAGAGGTATCACGCTCAATTAAGTAATGCAGCTTAGAAGTATCGTTTATGTGTCAAACAGTGTTCGATTTAAGGCTTGCGCAGTTTCAGCCTTTAGCAAAGGCAACTCATGCCAAAAGTACAGCTTTGAGTTCATTGACCGCGTGCTGAGCTCTGCGCGGTATTGATTGTAAAATCTACCTCTGGGCTTCTATTTTGAGAGTGGCTTCAGAGGCTGTTTCTCGTAGAAGGAAATGAAAAATGCAACGCAATTCTAGACAACATAGAATCTAGGCCACTTTAAATGTTCAAAATTCTAAATGACTGTAACCAGGACGTAATTTATTTTAATGGCAAATGTTTTAAGGGCGGCAATAAGTCAGTTGAAGATATTTAGCGTGTTAGCGCCTTGTCTACTTCGTGCAATGGGCTATTAAAGTTGTTTATGAAGACAAACATTCAGCAGTTTGATAGACTGTTATATTGTTTTTCTTGAGGCTGGAGAACCTAGATAAAGGATATTGAATTACGTGTCGTATACCTCTGCGGACTAACACCATAAACGACATGTTCTATAACTTTTAATAATTCATCAGACTTTCATACTAAAGTAAAAATATTTAAATTCAACGCTCTTAATGTTTAGAATAACAGAATCTTGAAGATTTGTTTTTGGTAAATGTATTATGTTTAGTAAAAAGTCCGCTAAGGTCCGCTAAGGTCCGCTAAGGTCCGCTAAGGTCCGCTAAGGTAGCCCGAAAAATTTAAATTGTCTTACGTTTTTGCAATTTGTTGGGCAGTGTCAAAGTCAAGGTCAAGGTCAGTTGGGTCGTGTCAGGGTGTATATTGATTAAAATATGATTCGCGACCGTAACAAATATGGATTTACAGAATTATAGTCTTTAGAACCAGCAATACAACTCCATAAGTTAGAATTTGCCGCAAATGTCATGATTTCATGAAATAGTCATTCAAGAGGGTAATATTTATGAACTTAGAGAGTTGTATTGATGATTTATGTTGTTATAATTTTATAAATAAATATTTGATATGGCCGTGAATCATATTTAGATCAACATACAGCCTGGTACCGATCTGCAAATTGCAAAAAACCTAAGTAAATCGCGGGCTTATTTTGCCTTAAGGACCATGCAAATAAGAGGCCATTATGCCTGTAATTCTCTGACCGGGATAATAGTAGGAACACTGAAAAAAAAAAAAAAGTTGTTGCCAAAATCAAGATTTTGTTTAGATTGACTAAGTAACTTGTTTGCATCTGAGCCTATCAAGTACAATGATCACAGCTACTACTTTTATTTCATTGAGATTTGAAACGGGATCTTGATTGGAGTTATCACAAAACTATTTGCAGCAATCAAGTCAAAACATAGTTGCTCCAACCAAGATTATTGGATTACAAGTTTCAATGATCTTTATTGAAGTAATCAAAATGCTTGATTGACACAACTAACTTACTTTGTTACAGTTAACATTTTTTTAACTTGTCTCTTTTTTAACTCTTCTATTTCTACTCGTATAATGATGTCATGTTAAGGGTAATCGAGATTCTTGTTTGAGAGTTCACTCATTTGAACTAGTATTGCTACAATCATGTCGTGATGATCAACTTAACTAAGAATTAATCTAAAGAAGATATCGTCAATCAAGCTAAAAATTCACTTGATTGGCGTGCATTATTTTCAGTGAAGAAATCAAATAAGTAGGCATAAGCTTTCGGCACTTTTGTAGATAGACAAAACCATACACATATCAATCCAGTTCTATACAGGGTTATTGGTAAACCACTAAACACCTTGCAGGGCTGTATTACTAACATCATGATCAACAACTTTTGTCCTATGACTTTTTACAAAACATAATACATTTACCAAAAACAAACATTCAAGATTTCGTTGTTCTATACATTTAGAGCGTTGAATTAAAATATTTTTATTTTTGTATGAAAGTCTGATAATAAAAGTCATAGAACAAAAGTTGTTGTTTTTGTTTGGGTGGGAAATTTTCAAATAACTTCTCCCGCTCTGGGCGGAGCGGAAGGGCGTGTCAGACTTTTACTGACTAAAACCCACCCGTGTTCCTTCAGTTGCCTGTGTGCCAGGGCTACGGTATCCCTTTCGGACAAACCCGCAACCCTGGCTGGCACCGGTCCTGGCGGACCCCGTCAGTACGTGCTGACATCTCTTTGAGGCGCGCGTGGAACACAACGCGCCGTCGACCCCGCCTAGTTAAATATTTATATTTTTGTATGAAAGTCTGATGAATTAAAATATGATGAATTATTAAAAGTCATAGAACAAAAGTTGTTGTTTATGATGTTAGTAATATAGTCCTGAGAGGTCAGTGTTTTACCAATAACCTTGTATAGGCATGTGAATAACAATGGGTATGTAACTATTCACTGCAAACATTCCAACCTATGTTGACCCAATAAATCTGAGTGAGTGCGATGTTTGTTTCAGGAATGTTTTCAGGGGAACAAAACATGTACTTTATTTCTTTTGTAGAGCAAGGCCACCAATTTATTCAGATGTTTACGAAGACAGACATGCGTTGTTTACGAAGATTTCCTCATATGAAACTGTTTAAAATATGAGCCTACTATTAACTGAATTTTATAGTTTCGTATAAACAAATCAGTAATGAACTACAAAATATGTGGCCAAATCATAAATGGCCAATTTGCATATGGCCGTTATGTAAATATTTGTTTTATACCATTGACCTGACCCGCATATTTGCATCTGCGTTGTTGAATCTGAATATGAATCTGGCACGCATGATAAACTAAAGCCCCATTTAAATGATGCAAGTTTCATGCTTGTGGCATACAGTAAAATGTATGCAAGAAATGACTTGCATCGTCTAAACACTGTTTAGAAGGTGAAACGTTTATTGGTTTCTTCAACTCAAAGTTTGCCACAGGAAATTAAGGGCGAATTCCAACAATGAAACTATAGATGTATGAGGAATAGGGTGTAAAGTTCACTCATCCTCTATTGAAATGGGAGGATCCTCCGACCAGACGGGTGTTGTGTCTGGTGGGCAACTGCCTAATGGTTGATGTTGGGATGTTGTATAATATATGCTAGTCGTGCGGTAAACTCTAATTGCGCGATGCAGGATTTGTTACGTCAGGTCTTTAATGCGTAGTTCGCATGTGACGTTGTAGATGCCGCCACAAATCTAAACGCGATCAGCACATCTTAAACGCGTTCAAGAGCTGTCAGTATCAATATTCCACAGATAATAATGACACTGACAACTCTTAAACGTGGTTTATGTCCTGATCGCGATCAGTTTTTTTTTTTTGTGAAATTATTAATGAAATTCACCCTGAATCGCACCAATTGAATTTTCATTCAGAAATTTCATCAAACCAATACTTTGAGGAACCTGTAGTATAGATTTCGTTCTCGTTCCTTATCTTTACTTTCTTAAGCAGTCAACCCAAACGAAATAGTCCTTTTATAACGCAACGTTATCAGGTCCAGCACATCCCACAATTCACCTCTCTAAACGCAAACCCTACCTAAGTACATACCTCACGCGCGTTTAGATTCGAGCTAACAAAGCTAATTCGTGCCTCCGTCGTTAAACCCTCCCAGAGGTCTGCCTGCACTTACACCGAGACCGCGACGTGCCTAATTAGTGCGGTAATACACGTTTAGTACGAATTTCTGCGGATTAGTGCCACTTGTTAGTCTGTTATCTCCTTCTGTAGACTATCTTTTTGGTCGGTTGCGTTTTTGTTGGATTTGAGGTTGTTAAGGCAACGATAACCAACTTTTAATGATTTTATATTGAATATCACGTCTAAACGAGTAGTGTGTAATGATTTGGAAAAAATATATGTTCAAAAAGAGTATTTTTTTAATAACTCATTATTTAAATATTTTAGATTAAGTTTATATTGGATAGTGAAATTAATTTGTAAAGTTATGTCTAACGTGGATAAAGAACTGAGAATCACGCAAAATGCATCAAGCGTATTTTTATGAAACCTTCAACTTTTTAAAGATTATTTAAATATTGTTCTTTTAGTATACGTGTTTTATTAAAATACCTTTTGTTTTATGTATAATGAATTAATGATGCGTCTTATTTGGGACAGCGCTCCTAGATGGGCGAGTCCTAGTACTGGCTGGACGTATAACGCATTGCGTGAGCTCAGTACAGAACACGCAAGCTAACCACTCAAGGTCACTGGCATATATCTGGGCCTTAACCTATTCCATCATCCATATTGATTACTTATTATTATCTAACTCACACCGCCAACTTCCTAACTCCGCACAGTGTGGTAAGATCCCGCTTAAGTGGTTCTAATGGATTTTGGAATTTTTGCTCGAAAAATATTTTATTATGAGTTCTCTTAAAAGTAGGTACATGCTATATATATACGTATAAAGAGGTTATGTACATATATAGAGGTATGAGGAACAAGGTTTAAAGTTCATTTATCCTCCATACAAAAGGGAGGGGCCTCCGACCAGACGGGTGTTGTGTCTGGTGGGTAACTGCCCGACGGTTGATACTCAATACTCAATTCTTTATTGCATTCCTTAAGTATTACATAGATTGTATAACAAAGTAAACGATCAATATGGACCCTGTCGGGCACAGCAAAATTAGGAGAGAGGAAGAGGGCTAAGTAACGAGCAATTCAATATTATTATAAATTATTAGATGTGTTTAATTTTGTGTAAAATTTATGTATATACAGCGTGTTACGGAAAGGGTATATACATATCAAAGGCACGGATTCTTTTGGTGATAACAAACTACAGGGCAATATTTTTTAATACCTATACCTACATAAATAAAAAGTTAAGAAACATTTAACTAAAAATCAAATGTTTCCAATTGAATTCTACACATCACTAGACCAAGTCAGCTGATCGGTGTCAATAAGCTACACACAAAGAAACGGCGGTAACACGTTTGTTATGATTTAAATTTAATAGACTATCGAAATAAAAAAATATTAAGCATTTTCTAGTAAGTGCTTTTGAGCTGAAATTTTGTACAGATATTCTGAACCAGATACACTCTTCACCCCGTTTGTATGGATATACCCTTTCCGTAACACGCTGTATATGATGTCGGGATGTTGTATATGAAATGCTAATCGCGCGGTAAACTTTGATTGCGCGATGCACGATTTATGACGTCAGGTCTTTGATGCGTAGTTCGCATGTGGCGTTGTAGATGGCGCCATAGTATTTACGACCATATTGGATCGGAATAAACATAAATGTACAAAAATACATACATTATCAGCCTATAATGTTCCCACTACTGGGACGCAGGCCTTCTCTCGGTGAGATTGCCATAGTCCACCACGCGAACCCAGTGCGAGTTGGTAGATGTCACATATCTTCGAATTTTTGGTTCTAGGACATGTCGGGTTCCTCAAGATGTTTTCCTTCACCGTTTTGAGAGCAGTGGTGATGAAACATTTACACAAATTAAAGCGCCTGTGTGGGTTCGAACCTACGACCTACAACTCGTAAGTCACAGCTGTTACCGCTGGGCCACCGCTGCTCTTGTACAAAAAACCAGCTACTGACGTTTAAGTTTAACACATTGAATGCCGACTACGGATATATCCGTATATGGTTTCTATTTATTTATTTATTTAACAATTTATGTACACACATATAAACAGACAAGAAGAAAGGAACAGAAAAATACGTACAAAGGTGATGCTTATTTCTAATGAAATCTCTTCCAGCATACCTACGATAGGAAAGTAGATATAGAGATGTAGACAACGTGTGTAAGTGTAGAAGAGAAAAAATAAAAAATAAATAAAAAATATATACATAAAATCAAAATAGCTATACACTAATATAAATACTTATAAACAGGACGCCGACTACGGATAGATACGTAGGACTTCTATACGAGTTTCAATAGAATCTACAGTAGCTGGCCTCACCAATAAGGTATTTTTATATAGGATGGCATCTCAAATAAAACAAGCTTTAATTAAAGAGTAACTTTATTGATTTTTCGCTGATGCCATATACGTATATATCCGTAAATAGACAAATGTATGGTGGCAACCAACTTTGGCCGTATAGCCAATTTCAGCATTCAATGGGTTAAACAAAAGTGAAGTGTCATCCGCAAACAACACTATATCATAATTATCCTTTATGCGGTAAGGCAAGTCATTAATATAAATAATAAACAAGAAAGGACCAAGAGTTGTGCCCTGTGGGACTCCCATTGTTACTAAAGATCCGGGAGATCTTTTCCCACTAACGTCAACGCTCTATAACCTATTACTCAAGTATGAAGCAAGAATATCCAGAGCGGTGTTCCGGATCCCGTAGTGGCGGAGTTTCCTGATTAACGTTTCATGAAGAACGCTATCGAATACCTTGGACAAATCAAAAAAGATGCCCAAGGCATCGCATTTATCTTCCCATGTATTATAAATATGTCCTAAAAGTTCAACACAACGGCATCAGTAGTTGAACGACCCCTTGTAAAACCGAACTGTTTGCTGTGTAATAATTTGTGTTTATTAAAAAATCTTTGCAATTGGTCTAAAATTAATTTCTCAAAAATTTTACTTAAGGTGTGTACTACTGAAATAGGTCTATAATTTGTGGGGTCTGATGTACTACCTGATTTAAACAATGGTATTATTTTACAAATTTTCATAATTTCAGGAAACTCCCCACAGTCGATACAATTATTAAAGATAAAAGCTAAAGTAGGTGCTACAATGTCAATAATAGATTAAGCAACTTCTACAGAATTACCCCACCGATCCGCAGTCTTTTTTACGTTTAAAGTGTGAAAGGTTGAAATTGTGTCTCTACGGGCAATATGTTTAAAAATAAATTCCGAATCGCAAACATTAACATTTTTCTTAAGCAAAGACTCAGCAATAGAAGGTGAAGAGTTTAGGGATTTAGTAGTTGAAATGGGAATATCCGAAAATAAATTTTCAAAAGCCGCGGTGATTTGTGAGTTTGATTCTATTATGTTGTTATTAATTGACAGGCTGTAGTCAGTATTTCGGTTGCTAGACCTTTCCGTTTCACTATTAATAATATTCCAAGTCGTTGTAATTACATTACTACTGTTTTTAATCTTCGAACTCAAATAGCGCGACTTAGCCATACAACAAACTTTTTAAAATAATTTTGAATAATTTCTAGCATATAAATGAATGACAGAACCTGAACAGACCATGTCTGCTAGAGTGTTCCAATTGCCCGTTCACCTGCACCTTAGACGATCTGAACGACGATGCTGATGCAACCATAAAAATGGCCACCTACTGGGCCCAAATAGTATAGATGTACCGTCGAAACGAATAGAAGAAGAAGCAGAGTAGTTTTGATCCCTTTTTGTTTTGGTTCATTTTTCCCTCTGTTTTGGTGTTTCACTTCAATTTCAACTAAAAATCTCTTGTTTCATTAACTATGCTTAATTAGGAATCCATCAACGTTCCAATTTCATGGAAACAAGCCAGTTTCATAGACAAACCTAGCCTGTTGCACATCTGCCGACATGGCAATTTATAGCCACATTTACGTAGATTGAAATGGTCAGACTGTCGTGATTACGCTGTGATTCTATCGTCCTAAATCTGTTTTGTGTACCCAACGTTTCCCTTTTGCTATTGGATCTGTTTTAATGTAGAGTTTTGAAGGGATTGTAGAAGTGTTATGTATTGTATCCACATTACTGGTAAAATTGGGTCAGAAAAAGAAAGAAGAAACCGGCCAAGTGCGCGTCGGAGCACTCACAACGAAGGGTTCAATAGTTGGGATGAATTTATCCCAAGAACAAACTTAACATTGTAGTTAAAAAACAAGTTCTTCCATACATTCTAACTGCAAATGTAAGTTTGTACTCACAATATTGAGAGATTTACGAGTACCATGTTATATTAAGACCATAAATTTTATGTAATTAAAATATATATATATATATATATATAATATATATATAGGATCAGTAGTTTCGAAGATAAGGGCAATTTTATATAATGGGCAATTTTCATATATTTTCTTAAATAACTTTAAAATTATTTGTTTTAAATGTATAAAAATATATATCTGAAATCCTTACAATAAGCCCTTTCATTTGATATAGACATGGTACAGATAGAAAAACGTTTTTTTATTATTTTTTCTAATTTGCCCCCCGAAAGTGATCCCTATATTCAAAATTTATTTATTTACGTTACACGTCCGTGTTCGGGTTACAGAAATTCATATGTGTACCAAATTTCAACTTAATCGGCCCAGTAAATTTGGAGCAAATCGGCTGTGACAGAGGGACGGACACGTAGACAAACACACTAGTGATCCGATTTTTGTTTTTTTCCTTTTGTGGTAAGGAACCCGTAAAGTATTAGGATATTGTGAACAGTCAGGATATGTTAGGCAATCCAATGTGCCGCATCGAAGACATATCGAATGCACAGCTGAGACCATCGGATTATCTAACGAGCTCAGTCGAGAGGACGTTCAGTCTGCCAGTGGTGACAAATGCCTACTTATATTTTACTTCAATTGGATGTTAATGGGAAAGTACGTATAGTAGCAGCTTTATCCACAATGTAACTGTGAATTGCGCATATGCTTATGCGTTTCACCGTTTATCCTTCATTTTTTTTTAAATCGACGGAGAGACGCTGCTGCCTTCTCTTAATATCACATACAATAGGTAATTTTTTTTAACTTCCACCATGTATGTTATATCCTTACCGTCTCTCTCGCGAACTGACGGCATGGTTGGCGCAGTGGTTAAGCGATTGACTGCTGCGCTGCGTGTCGCGGATTCGATTCCCGCTCAGAACAAATATTTGTATGACCAACAAGTCGTTGTTCCGGGTCTGGCTGTTAGGTGTATGTGAGTTTGAATGTTTGTTAACACACCCACAATACAGGAGTAATTCCTAGTGTGGGGCAACGTTATATACAAATTAAAAAAACTCAAATACATAATAAATACATCTCTAGTTTGAAACGTATGGATCCGTTATATGTTTTTTTTTCTTTGATTATACATTATCATTAATTAATTTTTAAGGATAAAATGTACAAGTATATAAAAAAGGAGGGGAAAGAATCAAAGGGAAGACAAAATTTTCACACACATGTGTGAAGATGATGCAGTTCATCCTATATTTTGGCGTCGCTTGTCTCGTCAGATAGTTCTGGTGTTCCTTCGATGTCACATATTTGTGCTGCTACTTATATGCCTTCCACAATTATCTATCATATACAACAAGTCCAATTAACGCACACCACCAAATACGCCAATTAGAATATTTTGTTATATAATCATAATACATAAACTGAATAGGGATGCGTACTGGGTAAAAAGAAAAAAACACTGTTTAGTCCTTTAATCAGATTAAAAAAAAAATTAGATACGTATTTTTTGCTTTATCAGATTAATAAAAATTTACTTAGATAAAACACTTTAAACTTGGGGAGTGGGGGCTCGTTACGTCACAGCTACGTATAAAATCTACTGAGAAGTGACGTCATGTCACATTTGAACTCAATGTATCGCCGTAATGTTTTGATTACGTAAAAAAAGAAAAAATACGTGTCCAATATTTTTTAATAATCTACATGACGGACAAACAATTTTTTTTTGTCATCATCCCTATTGTTATTATTATGTATAAAACATTGTTTATTTATTAAAATTAGTTATACTGTTTGGGAGAAAATTGTGGTCACTTTACAAATCTACGCACCCACACACTCAAGGCTCGAACAAACAGGCGCGACACACGACGCGACAAAAGACACCGCGTGCCGCGTGACGAGCGGTCTCTTTGTGTCGCCTCGCGTGTCGCGCCTGTATGTGGGAGCCTTCAAGCGTAGTAGGTATTTCGTTCATTTTGGTTTGTGTGGAAGTGTGACTGTATTTTATGTGGTTTAAATTATTATAAGGATGAAGCATGTGTGGCGTGACTACAAATGATAGGCTGAAAAATGATATGATAATGCAACGGTGTGGTTAAAATGAAGATGCTGTAACAAAAATTGAAAAGAGTATGCTTAGATGGTTTGGTCATGTTGAGAGGATGAATGAAAGGATACTTACAAAAGGTATTTACAAGGCAGACGTGAGTGGAATCGCCGGGAGGGGACGCCCTAGGAGAACTATTTGGTAATAGTAACCTATTTGGTGAAGTTCTTCAGAAAGGTCAGGTGCGTAGCACTCGCAACCGGCGTGCGTGTGTGACCAGATGTATGAATGTAAACGAAGTAAAAGGAGTATGTAAGGAGCGTAGCAGTTGGCGTTCTATAGTTTCTGCCTACCCCCATGGGAAGAAGTCGTGAGTTTATGTATGTATGTGTATATTATTTGGGATAAAAAATTACCTATATAAAAAAATTACAGAAATCGAATCAGTAAACGATTCTGAACAAACTACGTTTGTAGAATGCATTGCCAGATCCAATAAAAGGCGCGCAATCGTTGCCTGTGTTTAAAAGACTCGTGAAGGAACATTACTTGTCGTTGTGATTTTGTTCTTGTTGTTAGCTGTAATATTTTTATCTATAGTCTTCATTTATTTTCTTTGCTTATATAGTTAGTTTGTATGTATCTATGTATCTATTATATAGCATATATCTGTGTATCTATTAGAGGATATTGTACTGTTATACTTTTTATATGCACCAATGACAACCCCATTTTATGTCCAGAAATTCACTGTCCATGCCAAGGTTGCCTGGAAGAGATCGCAGTATGCGATAAGGCCGGCCATCGTATATTTTGTAGTATATAAGTTTTTCTTTTCTTTTGTAATGTGTAATTTGATGTACAATAAGTTTATATAAATAAATAAATACTTTTATAATTTGCATTATTTCAGTTACACATTGTATATTTACTCGTCATAGGTTGAAAAAAAGAAAATAAAGAAAATGCACTGCCACCTGCTTGCTTGCTTGCCTACTGTCATCTTGATGACATATATTAATGGATGAATCATGAAGTCAGTTATTATTGTCGAGCTGTCCATATTAATATAAATATACTCGTGACATTAAATTACGGTATTTGATTACCAGCTATGTATTAAAACAAAACCATATCTGCAACGCACACTAATTATGGTTCACAGTGTCAAAATCAGTGTAATCTGTGGCTTCCCTGACATTTCAGCAAATTATTTGGAGGTAGATACGTTTAATTACATTTTGTACACATTCATGACGTCACTATGTGGTTTGACGTCATTTGAGTAACAACCTATTTCAGTATCGCGGCGTAATACCTGTGTAATGTAATAACGTACACGAAAAGTAACATTACCTATCGATGTGGTTTGTCGATAGAGAATTTCCTGTTTGTGTTTTATAACTAAGGTATTGTAAATTTTTTCAACCGCAACAATGTGCTATCCATGTTTTATTTGATTTCACAAATCATGATTATCATTTCTTATCTCCCAAAGATATAAACTCATTTAAAAGTGATTTACGTCTCTTTACTTGTCAAAGCGATGCCACTGACACTAAAGACATAGATAAGTAACTGTTGTTACGTCGGGTACTGACGCGGATTACAATGATTTTTATTACATTTTTTTTTTTTAATGATATTTCACACATATCTATTTTTTATTTTATTTTATTTTAATATATTTTACTTTTTATTTCTGTATCTGTCCGTGACATCATAGCGGACCCTATCAGAATCGTGATGCTGCGACACTTATTTTTAAATGTCGCATCATCATGCTGAGATAGGAGCCTTTTGACCCCATACAGGATTTTGTTTTCATTTTACAGTTGTTATTTATTTTTATTAGTGTTACTAGAGTGTGTTTAGTTTAAAATGAGAATTTCCTGTATGGGTCCCAATAAAAACTTTTTCTTTCTTTCTTTCTATTTAATTGAAATGTTATAAATTGTTTTAAGTAACCCAAAGATCGAGCCTTTCCGTTACTATTTCCAAAGACTACTGTACAATGTGTAATTATTATTCTTTTAACTATGTATACATATTTAACTATGTACGTCTACTACTAAAAGTGGAACTCTTAACAACTTCCACTCCTATTTCAAAACGATTGGTATTTACCATCGAGTCTGTTTCACCCTTTAGAAGTTATTCACCCCGATAAAGTGAATTGCTTCGACCTTTTAATTCTATTTGTTACCTACTTCCCCTTTATCAAATGTCATTCATGCTGCTGTCCTTTCTAAATGAGAATGCAAATTTATGGTTAAATGAGTTAATAATTTGACGGCACGGTTGGCGCAGTGGTTAAGCGATTGACTGATGCGCTGCGTGTCGCGGGTTCGATCTCCGCACGGAACAAATATTTGTATGATCTACAAGTAGTTGTTCCGGGTCTGGCTGTTTTTGTATGTGAGTTTAAATGTTTGTAAACGCACCCACGATACAAAGAAATTCCTAGTGTGGGGCAACGTTATTCTTTATAAAAATAAAAAAAATAAAAATATATTTGAGTATTATAATTTACTAGCTTTTGCCCGCGGCTTCGCCCGCGTGGATGTCGGTTATCGCATAAAAAAGTACCCTATGTCCTTCTCCATATCCCAGGCTATATCTCAAAATTCTAACTTAATATTAATTTTAATGTGACTCACTATGTGAATAGAAACCGAAACAAATGATTTAATATAGTAAAAGTACGTTCTGAACGTGAAAGAGTCTTTACCTAAAGATAACAAACACAAAATCAAAATACGAAATTTCACTCAAATTCTTAAAGCAATCAATTGCACCAAATACAACACGAAATAAAAATGCGACACAAATAATAATTTTAAAATAATTCACGTAAGTACCAACGATGTAAAAACAAAACGAGATCCTCCGAAATGTCGCATGGTACACCGTTTGTCCTGAGAAAACGCTCGAAATGTCTAATGAACACCATTGGTGCATAACTTTTCTCAGGGTCACGTTCGCAATTGGACGAAATATTTGACATTTATATTGTACTTGCAACACGATCTGGATGTAGAATTCGATTAATCGACTAATACATGACCGGTTGACATTTTAGCGGGAACACCACTAAACGAACGAAAAAAAAAAACAAAACAAAATACGTCTATACTCTGTGGTCGTGTGGCAGTGTGACGCGATGCTTAATGTAAACATTCATCAAGGTTATATGTGCGTAAAGTAATGGATTCAATGAGAAAACGGTTTAATCTTAGAAGAATCTTATACAGAATTACTGAGAAATAAGTATAGATTTCGTATTGAGTGTTAGTTTATCGAAAAGTGATAAATATGTCAATGAAAAAGCACCGAAAGTTTTGGAATGCACAAATTTTGATCATAAGGCCGCCGTGTTTAGTAATGTTTTTATGATAAATATTCTTGTATACTGTTTGAAATACACGTAAGTAGCTAGCTTATTTATCTACGAACATAATTTGGCTAATAGCTACTGATATTATAGCGTATTGTTATCGTAATCGTATTTCCAAGAGTAAAATTTGGCAAACAAATACCTACAAAAAGTCAATAAAATGGATATAGTATGTTATCCTTAAGAGATAGACATATGCCATCGCGGACTTTTTTTGAAGACCTTTATAAGATACATAATTCCACCATACTTATTTTGTTATATCTCAAAGGGTTTAGACAGCGTTTTCGTTGAAAGCTCCCAGACGGCTTATTTTTTTCCGACACCTCCAACAAATATCGTTAATTCATACAAAAATGCATACAAAAACATAACAAATTATATACTAAAACCTTCCTCGAGAACCAAGCTATCCATTGGTGAAAACAGCATGAGAATCGGTGCAGAAGTATTTGAGTTTATCGCGAACAGACAGACAGACAGACAGACAGACGCGGCGGAGGACTTTGTTTTATAATATGTTGTGATAGTGATAGTGATAGTGATAGTGATAGTGATGATGATAGTGATAGTGATTTATACAAAGCAAGCGCCTGCCTGGGTTTGAACACACTGCTCTCAAAACGGTGAAGGGAAACATCGTGAGGAAACCGGCATCTCCTAGAATCAAAAAGTGATATCTATACCAACACGTCCTGGGCCCGGGTGATGGATGACGGCCCACTCCCTCTCACAGAGACGAGGCCTGTGTCCTAGCAGTGGGAACGTTATAGGCTGATTATATGAGGTATAGGTAATAATAATATCAGTACATATTAACCAGTGCACAAATTTTTTTTTGGTGGTTCAGTATCAGTAACAGAACACATTTCCATTATTACTTCAAATTTTTTTTTGGTCCTACTTGAAATCAGCAAAATATCGATACAATCTGTTCGTAATAATATCAATGGGCGAGCGCACAGTGTTAGGCAACTACTACTGCACTGACCGCGTCGCCGGCGCGTTGCGCGACGAGTATCCATTATACCAGTTTCAAAATAAACATCTTTCGTTAACGATAACTTTCTTTTTTGTATTATACGTATCAAAATAAGAAATAGGTGTATTGTTTGTGTATTGTGGTGAAGAAATGGTGTATTGTGTAACACGTTTAAGTTTAATGTTTCAAAATTTGCGCACTGATCACAAATTTTTCCTGTATACTATAAAATAGTAACGAAATCAAAACTGTACGTATTGAATATTTTTGAAAAAAAGTAAATTCTACGAAGTGTGGACACGAGTTTGATGCCGAAAATATAGTTTTCAGAATTTTGTCCGTTTTCCTTTTTATCTGTCTGTTTTATGTTCCGGATTGGCGTAAAAACGGCTAAACGGATTTGGAAGAAATTTGCTATACAGATAGTTTATAACCTGGATTAACACACAGGGTAGGTACTTTTAATCCGAGCAGTACGTTCCCGTGGGATGTTTTCCGACATCCACGTGGGCGAGGCCGCGGGTAAAAGCTAGTAAATAATAAGCCACTACCGGCGGATAAATAAACCAGTGTACGGTATTACAAAGTATCTGTAGGTGTTACACATTTGGCCAAAGCTACCTTCCCAGTCTAAGTTAGCTAGCTCATTTCTCTAACAACTCTCACGGGGCGTGACGTTTCCCTATTTATAGCCGAAACCTCACTCTCCAGAGTGCATTTACACTAAAAACAAACTATTCGAATAGACTCCAAAGATTTCCCATTTAGCCAGGACCCTAGTCCCTAGAGCGAAATAAATATGAAGCAATAAATACAACTATCAAGGAGCAGGGTAAAAACGATTCTCGAACATAAAGTACAAAAGCGGACTAACGTAAAATCGCGATAAAAGCCGGGGCTTTTATTTATCTTTTTTTGCAAGCACGAAAAATTATTCTTTCTGCGCGTTATTGTCGGATCGCGTGCTCAAAGGTACTGAGTCATGGTTGTAATAACCGCGCAGGAACCGTGACGGTTGAAAACCGACGTTGTACAGTCAGGAGCATAAATATGAATGCACTTTTCTCTTCAGAGCCAGGGACTGAATACCGATATAATTTGAATACACGATACCAAAATATCGCTATAAATACCGGTATTTGGGTATACATATAATACCGTTATTATTTCATTTTTGCGTTTTTGCTATTTGCAGGTCAGCGTCAGGTTGTATCTTGATCAAAATATGATTCGCGACTGAAGAATCATCAATAAAGATTCTGTGACGTCACATTGTAGCCTGATATCACTGATATCGATACTCAGTATTGACTGAGTATCGATATAATTGTCGATATTTTATACCGATACTCAAATTACTGTTATAACATACGAGTATTTATGCTAGATGTCGATACTGTTATCGGTATTTTCTTTAAAATATCGGTATTCATCGAATATCGATATCGGTCCCTGTTCAGAGCCACAAGATACAAGCGACGTTTAGTTTATGGATCACCGAATATGATACATTGTATTATTACTTTATGATGCATAAACTTTATTATTATTATCTTTTATTTCATTAATATACATACAAATGACATTTTTAAATATATGAATATAAAAACATTTAAAAATATAAAAAAATAGTAGTAATATAAAATAGCAATCGTTTATTTATTTTTAATTTTTTTGTTGGATCGATTCCCGGGTGAGCCTAGTGAATTTTAGAAGATCTTTGAATACAGTTTTGTTTCTTAAAAAATAAATAAAGGAATGTTTTCTTTCAGTAAAATGAGCTAACTAAAGGATTTAAGGTAGTTCTCTACGAGGGCCCTTAAATGTTTTCCACCCTGTATACTTTCATAATATGTATTTGTATTTTGACACTAAACAGACACTTCAATTTTATTATTTTATTTGTATGTATCAGTGATCGGCGATTGGCGACCATTGATAGAAAAAATACATACGCTACGAACATAAAACCTCCTCTTTGGAAGTCGTTAAAAAAATACAAATACAATTTCACTCAATATTTTTGGGGTAAATCGCTTTTTAATATACTAAGTGTAACAAATATATGCTCGTGACTGTACAACCAGAGTTTAATCACAGTCCTGCCCTAAATGCGGGGTATTAAAATGCTAGCTATGAATGTATCGCTGGCTTTATAATAACAGCAAACAATAGACTCATGCTTGTATTAATCCTTGTGTATTTTAAAATGAATACGTAAGGCGCGGTTTACATAGAGTGGACGTAGCGTGGACATGGCATGATCACATTTCAGCCGGTCGATTCTGTTAAAAACTCACCGTGAAAACTCAGATGGAGTGAGCTTGCAGTGAACTATCACTCTACCCTGCCAATCTATTCTGTAAAAATCTCAGCGTGAAAACTCAGGTGAAGTGAGCATCAATACACAGTGTCACTGCTTAGCATCAATGGAATGACAGCCCACTTCACCTGTGTTTTGACGGTGAGTTTTTTGTACAGAATAGCACTGCAGATGCTAGAGATTGACAGCTTACGTCAAACTCCCTTCACGTAAGTTTTCACGGTGAGATCATTACAGAATAGCAGAACATTGAGCAGAACAGACGAATCTGTGTCGGTTCCCTATCCATTTGTATAAAATTTTCATACTTTTGTTTATCCTAACTATATCTACGCATAACATTATTTACGCATAACAGCTTACACATAATTATTTTAAGCATAATTTCTCTAATCATAATAATGTATAAGCATAACATTCAACAGCATAAATATATTACAAAATAAATAATAATTAACTCCTACAATGTTCTCCTCGCGGTTCCACCCGCGTAAGTTTCGATTCCGTGGTTTATAGGCAAAATTTTTCTACTTTGGGTTAAATTAGGTAGGTATTGCAATTTTCTTAAGGATCTTAGGAGGAAATTATAGCCTATGTTACTTCCTGATAAATTAGCTTTCTCTTCTTTAATTCTTTTTAAAATCGGGCCAGTAGTTTCTGAGCTTATTCGAAACAAATAAACAAACATAATCTTTACTCTTTATAATATTAGTATAGATTGCTCTAATGTTTGTAGGCACTTTACATATTAGGTAGAACAAATATTTTTTTAATTTTTCTAAGTGTACGGTGGATGGTATCATAAAACTATTGTATTATATTGAAAGTTGTAATTTAATCCATTAAATAAAGTGAATAGTAGCTACAAATGGAAAATACAGTGCAACCTTTATAACTAAAAGCGGCGGAATCAAATTAAATGTGATTACATTGGTTGTATGCCAAGAACAATTATAGACAAAAATTATTATACAAAAAAAAAAAAACGGTTATGCCAAAGTATACTAGGAAAAAAAAAACATTATGCGAAAAAATGGGATCCCATCTGTGTCTTGTCTTGTCAAGTGTTTAGCCTCCTTAATTGACAGTATAAGCGTAGGTATTGCTTAATTATTTTGAGGCCAGTAATCCATACTAATATTATAAATGTGAAAGTAACTCTGTCTGTCTATCTGTCTGTTTGTCTGTATGTTACGTTTTCACGCCTAAACCGCTGAACCGATCGTCATGAAATTTGGCAGAGATATAGCCTGGGATATGGAGAAGGACATAGGCTACTTTTTTACGCGATAACCGACATCCACGCGGGCGGAGCCGCGGGCAAAAGCTAGTATTGAATATGAGCACTTGTGGCCCAGTGGTAACGTCCGCGACTTACGAGTTATAGGTCGTAGGTTCGAACCCAGACAGTTGCTATACTTTTGGTAAGTTTTTTTATCACCACTGCTCTCAAAACGGTGAAGGCAAACATCGCGAGGATACCAAGGCTTAGAACCAAAAATTCGAAGACATGTGACATCTACTAACCCGCACTGCGTGGTGGATTACGGCCCACTTTCGTCTCGCTGAGAGGAGGACTGTGCCCCAGCAGTGGGAATATTAAAGGCTGATATTGCATTATTATTAAAATAAATATGATAACTATAAATGTGCCACATAATTAATCTTGTCTCATTTTCTGTCTCTTATTCTACATATAAATGAAATTCCATAGCAACTGTAATAATGTGATAATAAATGTGCAAGGCATACAGAAGGGACGGACACGAATGGATTATGGTAAGTCTGTGTTATACATCCGCATTACGTCCACGTCTTGCATGTCCAATCTATGTGTACTACGCCTTATACTCGTAGTCAACCCTATTGTTATATTCATGAAGTTATTTATGTTTGCATGAAGACGGTATGTACTGTAAAAAAAATCAATTTACCAGAACGTGTGGACATTTTTTTTTTTTAATTCAAGCTCTATTTGTTTTTATTTGCTTTGTAATATTAATTGGGACTGGACTAAGCTGGGTTGAATATATTGGTGTTTAAAATAGCAGGAGTTTGTTGGCCAGACTTTTTTATATTAACAAGCTCCGCGACTTCGTCTGTACTTATTTTGTATTTCATCATTTATAGGGTTCCGTAGTCAACAACCCCATAAAGTTTCGTCATGTCTGTCTGTCTGTGCGCGGCTTAGCTCAGAGACTCTTAGTACTAGAAAGCTGTAATTTGGTATGGGTATACATAGAAATTACGTCAACGAAGAGTGGTTGAACCAAATCTTGAATTGTATATAGCGATGTGACTTGTTGGATTTTTTTTGACTCGAGTTACTCGAGTTGATATGGCTATTGACTCGAGTCGCAACTCGAGTTGACTCGACTCGGTGTCTCCTGGTGGCTGGCACGCTGGCTGGTAGTGGCCGCCGGGCGCCACCGCCGAGCGAGCCCGACGGCCCGACTCAGCCCGAGTTCTATTTCACTCAACTCGCATCGAGTTGAGTGAGTGAGATGCAATGCATGATGCAACACCGAACGGCGCGCGCGGGCCGCGCGGTTGTTTGACTCGTCAACTCGTAAGCCCCCGCCCACGTCGTGCGGTGTGCTTTCGATAGACCGAGTTGATTCGAGTTGTTAAAAACTGAACTCGAGTTGACTCGTTTACGGTTTGAATCGAGTTACTCGAGTCAAATAACTCGACTCGCACATCACTAATCATATATATTTTTAGGGTATCTCCCCTACATGCAAACTGGAGGTGATATTTTTTTCTTGTCTATCCCATGGTGTGGGGTACCGTTGGATAGGCCATTCAATAATATTATGGGCCTGATAAGGCCATTTTTCAATTCAGGTATCCGTTTGCGTAATATTAAGCTTTAAAGTGCAAATTTTTGTTAGAGTCAAGTGTCCCCCAACCCTCAACTATCACAGCTAAGTTAACGAGTAATAGACGATCAACTTATATTTGCAGTTGAAATGTATGGGAAAACATGTTTTTCGACAACAATGTTAAGTTTGTTCTTGGGATAAATTCATCCCAACTACGGAACCCCTCATTGTGCGTGGTCTGACACGCACTTGGCCGGTTTTTATACATATAAACAAAAGGCCAAGTCTACTAATGTACAAACATTGCAATGGTCTCGCCATTGTGTGTATTTGACAGTGTTTGTATGGCAAATCTGTCAAAAACTCACAATGAAGAGACCATTGCAATGTTTGTACATTATATATATTATTGTGTCTGTCTATTTATATACATTATATATAGACAGGCCCCAGGACGAAAAGAATCCTATGTCTTTCTCTAGGCTAACTTTCCGTTTTTCATAAAGATCGACTTAGTGCTTAAGGCGTAAAAGTTAACGGACAGACAGAAAGGTTACTTTTTAAATATGTAAAGAAGTATGAATAACTTTATGGATTCAGTATAGGTAAACTAAACCCTATCAGTCAAAATAGGATACTTTAAAACACATTAAATTTTTGTTAGTTGTAGTATCTAACTGGTTTTCGGGTGACGTCTCTGAGTGTGAAAATTGTGACTACATTGTTGTAATTGGTTCCCACCTGTAAAAAAGAAATGTAGGTGGTAATAGTAAATAAATAATAGAAGTAAATTTTTTAATTAAAAAAAAAAAAAAACCCCGACCAATTGAAACTTTAAAAAGTAATAACATAATATGTGTTAGTCCTTTAAGTTTAATATAAGTTGAAGGTAATATTTTGGTCCACGTGTCGTCGTGTCGGGAGACGGTTAATGAAAACGCCAAAAAGACAAGGCTTATACCTAGCAATAATGTATAGTACGAGTATTGTAGAAAGGGTAGCTGCTGTTAATTTCTTAAATTGATTAGCCATCTCCCGAAGCGACGACCCCTCTGTTGGGGGTTAAAAAAATAAATATAAAGGTAATAGATATTCTTTTTGAATCTCCGCATTTTTTATTTAAACTTCTCACACGAATTTAAGGTACAAAGGCGGACTTAATGCCATAGGCACTCTCTATCAGTCAATCAAGGGTAGTGAAGAGATAAAATGGCAGGTGCTCTATTTAAGAGGAGATAATAATAATAATAAAAATATTGAAAATAAATATGTTATAAACTTATAACAGACATATGTACATACATATTACTATGAGTTTAAAATTTTCTTTCATTTAATAGTTATGTATTATTATTATATTTATTATCATTACTTATTTATTTATTTTTCTAAAACATTTATATCACATTTATTGGTCATACATTATTTACATTATAATAAAAGTTACAGTCAAACACCTAGTCAAATAACCCGCCCGTCCCTAACTGTTCCCGGCGCAAAAGTGCCCATAACGCTTGCTGCATTGCCACGTTGGATGGCAATGACTAAACTTTGCACCAAGAACGAGCCGGAGCGGAAGTCACCCGTTTTGTCACATAGTTTATGCCCTATCTTACTAATGAGCTTCTTGGCCTCAGTGCACCAACAACCCATGGTCTCAACGGCAATGGGCACAAAAATGTAACGGTACGCTAACGGAGCGTACTTCACCCTCTTCCTCACCGCGGCTTCTTCCGCTGCTGCCGACGGCGAGAGTACCGTGCGACCAAGGTGGTTGGCGGCAACAGTGCTTACGCAAGTTGCGTCCCATATAAGGCACCTGCCGTTCCTCCAAGGCACCAGAGTCAGACCATCCGGCCTCTTACTGTCAGTCCTGCACAGACCCGGAGGCTCCAGCACGCAGGGGACATCTGCCGACACGAATGCCCTCTTCACAATATCATTTAGCGCATGGTGACGTGGAAACCTCCCCGAGCAACGTCGACAACTCAAAGCGTGATGGCCATCGGCCTCCACCATAGAACCGCAGGTGCATCTGTGGGGTTCACACACCTTGTAGCCCAAGCGGAGGGCCACCGCCACACGCAAAGAGTCATCATGAAGCAACGTGCCCAGTTGAGGCGAAGGAAGTGCGTGCAACCATGCCCACGCTTCCGGATTAAATTAGTTCATCCAATATTTGTTGGCCACTATCTTTGACTCACGCAGTTCTATAATTTATTTTTCAGGTCCTGAAAACACGTGCCTAGGTTGATTATAGACCTTCATGTTCGTGTGCTATTTCTAATTTAATGATCACTATCTGCTGCATTTTATATGGAGTGTACTATGCGAGTGAAAAGTGTCGGACATAATTTATTGGTAGACTGAATAAAGCTGAAATATTCAACGAATGAAAGATTAGCATTTCCTGAATATAAGGGAAAATGACTGCCCCCCTTATTATCTATAATAATAATATTATAAAGAGGAAATATTTTTTTGTTTGTTTATTTGTATCAAAATAACATAGAGTCTAAAGTAAAAAGGATAACCATGAAATTTATTATTTAATTGAATTTTTTGCTAACGATTTAATTTACAGGAACGAGTATGAGAGTGTGCAGGAGTTACAAACTAATCTTTGAAATATTATTTTAAATATTCACCATGAAAAAAAAAAAGAAATCAACGGGAAGTGAAATTATTAAAAGAGTTTCAGTTTGTATACAACAAAAAGGAAGATATTTTGAGTAGGTATTTAATAAATTAAATTGATTTTAAGTTTAAGTTAAACGTACCTTATTATTTAAAATAAATGATATATTTCATTTTCTTCCTTTTTGTTTAGATGATAGTTATTTAGAAGAAATAAATGTCTAAGCTTGAGCCTTGCGATCGGTACAGTAAAATTACAGGTTTTTTTAAATATATGTAGCGGGTTTGATTCCCGGTTCAGACAGGCGTTTTATAAATTTCTTTGAATGCAGTTCGTATTGTTTTGAAATTAAAAATGAAGTCTTAATTCAGTATTTTTTTCTATCTACAGTATATAAGGTACTTTCCCTCCATGTGGCAAAGTTGTGGGACGCCCTGTATAAGTTAACTAAAACTTTGTTTTTGGGCCACGAGCTTACAACCTCAATCATGTGCGAATACTTATAATGTCAACCCTCTTCGGGAGAAAATAAGCAGGAAAAATATATCAACGAAAATAGAAAATACCGGCCAAGTGCCACGCACAATGGAGGATTCCGTAGTGGGGATGAATTTATCGCAAGAAAAATATTTTTTTTCTCCGATACATCGATATACTTGAAGTAATCTTCAACTGCACATGTAAGTTTGTAATCACAAAAATATATTTTTGCATGTGATAAAACTACAAATTAACAATTTTTGGACTTTTTCCGTTTCTTGTGCTGTGAGACTGGCTTCTTGCCAAATTTCATGATTCTTAGTCAACGGGAAGTACCATATAGGTTTTGATTTATTTGCGAGTATCAAAATATGTCGCAAAAATGGCCGTATTTTTTTAATACTTACAAGCTTGTTTTTTTTAGAACTCCAAGTGATCGTGGATCTACGTATTTGGTAACCAACCAATTGATACCACCACGCGTTCCTGAGAAAAAGGGTCTTAACTGTCAGACGAAGTGATCTCTAAGGGTTCCGGTTTTTCCTTTTGAGGTACGGACCCCTAAAAAAGACACATAATAAATAAAAGCTTAAGTAAAGAAATGGATGAAAGCGCAAACGTGTTAAGATTTCCATTGGGCAATGAGCTGAGATGATTGATTCGATTTGGTGGAAGAGATTACATACATAGTATGAATAGCCTAGTTTATGTTTTTATTTCTACATAGGTAGGTACAGTAAGCAGTTCTTTGTTTTTTTTTTTTTTGACAGTATTAGGTAGAACTGTAGAGCTGAAGTGGCAGTGGGCTGGTCATGTTTGTCAAAGGACTAATGGCCGGTGGAGCAGACGAATCCTGTGACGCTCCGGGCGTCAGAAGCCGCGTGACGACTCCCGGCCACCGTAGGTGCGGGCCTGCGGGCGGTGAGTAATGGGTAGCTCACCGTCCGATCAGGACCAGGCCCGTGCCGGACGGCGCATAAGTACCTATTCCACGCGCGCCTCAAAGAGATGTCAGCAACGACGTGGGGGCCCATTAGGACCCAAGCCTACCTGGTCAGCGGGATTGTCCGAAAGGGGTACCGCTGCCCCGGAACATAAAGGGCCAAGGAAGGAACACGGGTGGGTTTTAGTCAGTAAGAGTCTGACACTCCCTTCCGCTCCACCCAGAGCGGGAGGCGTAATTTGATGATTTCATATCTTCAAAAAAAAAAAAAAAACAAAATTGGCCTAGCCAAGTTACGAACGTATCGTATCGAATCTCTTTCTACAATTTTTGACGCCTCGTCATATGCGACTATAGAAAACGATAAGTTGTTAGCCAAGTCGACACGACTGAGTCGATTGCTCGTTCTACAACGTATTTAGAAAAAACCTATACTTTAGTCTATGGTGAGCGTTCCTACAAACGTCAAACTAACGTCAAAGTTACATTTGAGTATATAATGCGCGGTCATTTATTCCGATAATTTTTAAGGGATGTAGCGATCAACGTTGTAGAAAGGATCAGATTTCATTCTAATATTTTGAACGAACTGATAAGTTGTAAACTTGTCTACGAATTTTCTATTCGTTTGTTCTGACCACGTGAGTTAACGTTGGGATGATGTCATTCCTATACATTTGATTAGTTTTCTATTAGCGTTATCGATTGTAGATTGTCAACTTGGCTAAGCCTACTGGTATGGAGACCGCGTATCGGCTAGCGTAGTGTAGGATGCCCCCCAGCTAGATGAACCAACGACTTTAAAAGGGTGGCTGGGACAGACTGGATGCGGAAGGCGGAGGACAGGGTGTTGTGGCGCAGCCTGGGAGAGGCCTATATCCAGCAATGGGCTGCGTTAGGCTGAGTTGATTGATTGATTAATTAGGAAGAGTAAAATTTTGATTGAAACTACCTATCTCTCTTTTTATTCATTTCTTGCCTGCAAGAGAATAGCCTTTGTCCAATAGTGGGATTATTACACGCCTGAATTACCACCGACGGCTGCCATGGCCCACGTACAATGGTCCAACAATATTGACATTGACAGCTCATAAAAGCTTTTTAATGTAAATATTAATTGGGATTGTATTTGGTATCAAATTTATTAATTGCATTGTAATCTGAATTTAAATTAAAAAAATATTATTAGTATTGTGTAGCTTTAGTTAGATGGTAGGTAGCTGTGTATACTGCATGCTATAAGTATAACCAAGATGTAAAATCTAAATATTTGCACGGCTGAAATGCCGAATATAGTGAAACCCATAGATCTTAAGAACTTATGTAAACTACCTATATTTTTGCAAATCAATATATCGTTCATTAATTCATTTATTCATTCATCCATTCATTCATTTAAACGCAGTTTAGATGTGCTGATCGCGTTCAATTACATTGTTGAAATCAAAAATCCCTTAAACAATTAGGGAATTCTCGAAAATCTGAACATTCATAATACGGAATCTTTAAACCAAACAATTATATTTCTTTCCATTATGCTACAAAGATCTGTTATTTTTCTTTACTTTTCGTGTTTTGGGGGAACAATGCTGTAAAATTTTATCTTGTTTACCGACCAGCCTTTAGGCACATTCTTCTAAATTAACTTTCCCTTTGTTCTAGAACTGTGCGAAGTAATAGGATTCCAATTAAGTTCGAAGAATGAGGAAAAAGCGTAGATAAGTAACCTGAGATTTTTATATATTCAATTCAATTCATCTTGAGTGTATTAATAAATATAAACAATAATTATGGACCCTGTCGGGCACAGCAACATTTTAAATAAGTATTTAATGATTTTCCTTATTATGGGGGTGCGGGGCTAAGTAACTGGCTAAGTAATATCAGCCGCACGGGTTGATCGATCAGGTTAAGTTATGCTTGCCGCGGTTGCTCCGTGGATGGGTGACCATCTTTATATAACAAGAACCATCCGTAGCTCAAAAAACACGTTAAAGCGTTGGTCCCGGCAATCATAAGTGGATCTTTGACAGTCGTTATGGGTCATCAGGAGCCTGAAAGTCTGACAATCAGTCTACGAATAGGTATCATTTTCCCAGTTACTGGTATGTGGAAGTCAGATTTGATAGCTTTTTGCCGGTCGTAGTGAACAGACGTATCGAGCAATTATTACAATAAACAAATAATCAATTACGAAATTGTGACCTAGTTTTACCGTATAGCCAATAACAACGCATACTATTTTATTAGATTTGTGTAAGGAGTGTTAATAGAAATGGCTGGTGTTTAACAGAAACAAGATAACCAGCTTCACGATGGAGGATAGTCCATTCAACCGGAGTAGTAGATGCGTTCGCTCTCCACCTTCTACACCTGTGCCCGTGGCCGTACCTACTTCTACCCCTCAAGCGCCTACCCAAAGAAATGATGCCCCTGAAGTGATCTCGACGTCAGAAATTCAGAACTGGATGGCGATTATCGAACAGAGCCTGAAGGAGGTGTGCACTATAGCAGCTGATGGAAAGTTGAATGTGGAGCAGAAAACGCGCATCAGTAGCCTATGCCGGAAGGTTGGTCACGGGACCTCGCAGATGGCCGTCATGTACCAGTCCGTCAAAGCAAAAGTTCTCCAATCGCACTACAAAATTAGAACTCTCGAAAACCAACTCGATCTTTCGCAGCAGCTACAGAACCTTAAGCTAAGTATCGAAGATTCGACGAAACCTGCCCAGGGATCTTCCTTTGCTGACATGGTAAAGAAAGGTGCCAATAATTTTATCCAGCCGAGTTATGTAAGTTCGGTGGCCATCTATCCGAGTGACAAGTTGAAGACCAGCGATGAGACCAAAACTCTTGTCCAAAAAATTATCAACCCCGAACAAATGAAGCTCCATGTGAGAGGTCTGCGCAAGACAAAGAACGGCGGTGTAATCATCAGCACCGAGACAAAGGACGACATCGAGAAGCTGAGACAATCGGTGCAGCTAACCAAGTCAGGCCTAACAGTCGACGAGCCCCATAAAAGGAAGCCTAGGGTGGTGATAATAGGAGTACCAACATCCATGCAGGAAAATGAGGTTTTTACCTGTTTGTACGAGCAAAATATAGCCGAGAAACTTCAGGACTACAGCCTTGAGGTGTTTTTGAGTTCAATTAAATTAAGTCACAAGTCAGGTAAGAAAGACACTGAATCCTGTAATTACATAGTTGAAGTACCTGCAGTCATACGCAAAGCCCTGATATCACAAGACCGAGTTTTTGTAAATTGGTCATCATGCCCTGTGAGAGACTTTACTTTGGTCACTCGATGTTATAAGTGTCAGCAGTATGGACATGCGGCCAAGTCATGTCGACAGACATCGTACACCTGCGGCCACTGTGGTGATCAAGGTCACTCAGTAAAAGAATGTCCAAAAAAGGCTGACGAACCAATATGCGCTACTTGCTTGCATTTTAAAAAGCCAGACAAGCATAACACTGGCGCTGCTGAATGCCCCGCGAAAATAATGGCTGAAAAAAGGTACATCAACTCTGTAGATTATGTAGGCGCCTAAGAGCGCCGTTAATAAGTTATTTTTCTGACCTTTTTTTATTTTTATTTTTTTATTCTTAACTACCATTATGATAAATAGTTTGATTAATGATTTAGATAATTTCACTGTATCCGAATGCAAAGTTTGTGAAACTGAAAACTGCAAACAATATCTATCCGACTACAAAACTCCGCTTACCATATTAACGCAAAATATTCGCAGTGTTTTTAAGAATTTTGATAGCTTTAGTACATTTCAACAACGGCTAAACATAAACTGTGACGTTATTGTTTTAACCGAATGCTGGCTTGCTAAACAGTATAGCATCCCACTAATCCCGGGGTATAATATGTATAGAAGTACTATAAATTACAACCAAAACGATGGGGTGATAGTTTATGCAAGAGATCATCTCAATGTCTCTGTTCAGGAACCTGACATGCACGACTGTAACAGATTGTTAGTTAAAATTGGATTAGAATTTGCGATATTAGCATTGTATCGACCTCCGTCTTTTAAAAATACTAGCATTTTTACTGAATCTCTGAATGAAACCTTGCAAACACTGTCATCCATCAAAAACACGGTTGTAATAGGAGATATTAATATCAATATTCTACCAGGAAGTGCTGATGCGCCTGCTCAGGACTACCTCAACATATGCGCCTTTCATGGCCTACTCCCAGCACACAGCTTTCCTACACATCACAGTGGCTCCTGTTTGGATCATATTATGCTAAAATCGAATTTCCCTTCACTTGCACTTGTTGTTAACTCAACAATAACCGATCACAATGCTGTCCTACTAACCCTAAATTGTAAATTACCTAAACAAGACACTCGCAAAATTTCAAAACTGAATATAAATAAACTTGAAGAAGATTTACGCGTCATCAATTTTGATCCAGTCTATAATTCCGCTGACCCGCAGTTTTGCATGTTGTATGTAATTGAAAACTTACAAAATGCAATTCAGAAAAACACAGTCGTAACGCAGTTGAGCAACAAAAACTACAACCTTAAACCATGGATCACATCAGGTCTTATTCGCTGTATGAAAAATAGGGATAAACTGCATATGAAAGCTAAATCTAATCCAGACAATGCAGTATTGCAACTTTCGTACAAAAGATATCGAAATTTTTGTAATGATCTCCTTAAAAAAATTAAAAGGAACTACGACAAAGTGGCATTGGAAAAGGCTGGAACAAATAGTAAAAAGATCTGGAAATATATTAAAGACGCAACGTATACCACGAAAAAATATGAGTCATCTTCAGGTTTATTACAAGCACACTTGTCAACGCTGGAATCCGCTAACATAGCAAATGATTTCTTTATTAATGTTGGAAAGTGTCTAGCAGAAAAAAATCTGAGTCAATCCCAAAACCCAACGAGCACTCCTTTAACATGCAACACTGCTTTAACATCCTTTGTGCTGCTAGATACTGACGAGACTGAGGTAGAAAATATAATTATGTCCTTGAAAGAAGACTGTGCAGTTGGCTGGGATAACATATCGAATAAAATTATTAAAAAATTCAAGGACATTTTGGTACGACCACTGACCTATATTTTCCGTATTTGTTTATCTTCAGGTCATTTTCCTGAGTGTCTCAAAAAAGCTGTTATTGTCCCTGTATATAAATCAGGCAGCAAAAAGCAAGTGACAAATTATAGACCTATTTCTCTATTACCTTCTATGTCAAAAATATTGGAAAAAATTATAAACAAACGGTTGTTGAAATATGTGGAAGATAGATCAATTCTGTCTGAACGGCAGTTTGGATTTAGGCCAAAGGTTTCAACTTCAGATGCGGTACACCATCTGACTGATTATCTAGTGCAAGAACTTGACAAGGGTAACCACACAGTAGGAATTTTCCTTGACCTTGCCAAAGCGTTTGACACAGTTTCCATTCCAATTCTGTTGCGCAAGCTTGAGATCATGGGTGTAAGAGGCACCCAGCTGAAAATTTTCAAAAGTTATTTAGAAGATCGCACCCAGTGCGTAAAGGTTGGCAATGTTCTCAGTGCTGTTCAAAAAAACACATATTTTGGTGTTCCCCAAGGAAGTATTTTAGGGCCCACTCTGTTTTTGATTTACATAAATGACCTTTGCAATCTAAAGCTAGACCATGGCACTATTATAACTTACGCTGACGACACTGCTCTACTTTTTTCGGCTGACTCAGAAAATGAAGTCTACAATCTTGCGCAACACGGATTCAATATTGTAAATAAATGGCTTCAAAATAACTCACTAACTCTAAATGCAGAAAAGACACATTACATTAAGTTTTCGATGCGCAAGCAAATATCGCATATCCCCTCAACGTTGCATGCTCATTGTTGCCCAGTTCCTGCAGATAGCCAGTGTAAGTGTCCCAATATTAAAAAGACAGATAAACTAAAATACCTAGGTATAATATTAGATGAAACCCTTTCCTTCAAACAATATATGGAAGCTCTAAATAATAGAATTCGTAAGCTGATATATATATTTAAAAAGCTACGATTTATTGCAAATCCAAAAATAATTAGGCAAGTATACTTTGCTCTTTGTCAGTCAATTTTGACTTACTGTATTACTTCATGGGGTGGGGCGAATAAAACTTTGTTATTGACCATTGAAAGAGCTCAAAGAGCTATTCTCAAAATCGCTACTTGCCGCCCTTTCCTTTTCCCCACTAACCTCCTGTATAAATCTTGTGAAGTACTAACAGTTCGACAGTTATTTATAATGAGCACTGTACTAAAACAACATGCAACACTTCCATACAGCACTGAATTTACTAAAAAGAGACGGAAAGATATAGTTTGCCCTCAAAAAAGTACAAAACATGCTTTCACAGCCAAATTTTATATGTACCTCGGACCGCTACTCTATAACAGGCTAAATGAAAAGGGAAACATCTACTCCTTAAATCATAGTAATTGCAAGAAAATCCTTAAGGAAACTCTTCAAACTATGTCCTATGAAGATACAGAGAAATTATTACTAGTGCTAAAGTAAATATTGTTTGTATTATTGTTATTTTGTTTTTTAATTAGTTAGCTAAGTTAAGATTCTATAATTTTATACACCTTTTTACATATGTACCAATGATATTAATATGATGTGATTATTTAATCAATTAATGTTACCTCCAATCGCCTGAAACACAGGATTACCTAGTTCAGGCACAAATAATGAGTGAACTTGAGATAGATATAAGAAAAACTGTATTTAACTTTATACCTTATATTTTTGAATAAATTTTATTATTATTATTATTATAGATAGGCAGTCGCTCCATGTAAAATAATGGTATTCAGCTGCATTCGTTTAGACTGGAAGTCGACCCCAACATAATTGGGAAAAGGCTAAGCAGATGATTTAAGGATTTTCCGTCATTTCAGCCGAAAGACATCCACTGCTGGACATAGGCCTACCCCAAGCACGGCCACTTCGACCAGTTCTGTGCTTCCCGGATCCAGCGGATTACTGCGGCATTCACAAGGCCATCGGTCCACCGTGAGGCCTTCCAACGCTACGTCTTCCAGTACGCGGTCGCGACTCTAGAACCTTTCGGTCCCATCGGCCATCTGTTTTGCGAGCAATATGCCCTGCCCATTGCCACTTTAGTTTGGCAATTCTTCGAGCTATGTCGGTTATCTTGGTTCTCCTGCGGATCTCTTCATTTATGATTCAATCGCGTAGGGAAACTCCAAGCATAGCCCTCTTCATTGCCCTTTGGGTGACTTTTAGCCTTTTAATAAGGTCCATTGTGAGCGACCACGTATCCGGGCCATAGGTCCTCATTCAGATTTTCATTATTACTAAATACTTAAATTATTGCCTATCTATTAATTAATCGTTAGCCATATATGTACCTACTTTAAATTGAACTTGTATTTTAAATATGATATGAGCCTAAAGCTTTTTTATTGCGGTGATGAAATCGGCGTCATATGGCCTATTATTATAATACTGGTAAATAATTAGATATCTAAGAGCAAGAACTCATAAGTCATAACATACAATCACACCTGTGTTCCCCGAAAGGTTAGGTAGAAGACTTAGCATTGACTCAAGCTAACAAACAAAGCTAGCATTATCTACTGGAAATACCGGTATTTTTGGGAACCAGTACCATTGGCTTTGGTGTGATACCGATACCAGACGTAGTACCGGTACTATTGGTAACGGTACCAGACATAGTGCCTGTACTATTGGTATTTCTAATCAGTATAGGTACTGTACCGGTACCAAAAGATACGGTACGACGACACGGTTGGCGCAGTGGTTAAGCGATTGAATGCTGCGCTGCGTCTCGCGGGTTCGATTCCCGCACGAAACAAAAATTTGTATGACCTACAAGTAGTTGTTCCGGGTCTGGCTGTTTGTGTATGTGAGTTTAAATGTTTGTAAACGCACCCACAATACAGGAGAAATTCCTAAAGTGGGACAAAAATTTACAAAAAAAAAGAAACAAAACAAATATTTCCATAAGTTAGAGTGAGATAACAGATATAATAAGTAAAAAGGATAGTTAAGGCATTAGAAAAATCACTTCAAGATACAAATACGAGATTTGTGGTACGTGGCGGGTATCTAATTTAGAACCGGTACTTGTTAGGTGGAGCATCGGTACCCGTTTGGAACCGGTACCAAGGTACCGAAATGGTAAGAACCGCTAAGTACCGATACAGAACCTGTACTTTTGGTACCGGTTCCAAGCTACGACTAGAACTATAGGTACACAATTTCGTTCACGTTTGCGGAATTTGCTCCAGAATTTCAAGCAGTTTTTCTATAGCATACAAACAAGCCTAAAAATGTGGTAATATTTGAATGCTGACGATCTCATAATCCACCATGTAATACACGGTGGAATCCGGTACGCAGCTCAACTTTAAGCCTACAATAAGATAATGAGATTTAAACTTTTTGACGCACTACCGTTTTGGGAATTAATATTAAATTGATCAATTAAAGGACATCGCGACTTTATATACCGCTTGTTAAAATGGTGTTTTATTATGTGCTGTTTCAAATTAAATCGCAAAGATTTTTTCTTGGTATGTTTTGTAACTTACAATCTTAATAACTATGTAGCTAGGTAGGTACATATAATTTAGAAGTTCTAAAGCAAGATAAAGATAGAATAATGTTTATTTGGTCACAGTTAGTGAAAGACAAAATACAAATAACATAATAAATAGTGAAAATATTGTTTTACAAGAATAGTGTGTGTACCTTTTTTTTCCGCCATGAGGCGGTTGCGACAAAAAAGGTTCATTTCATCATTAATGCCAGACAGAAGCTATCTGACCCTGGTTTTCTAATGAACCTTTAGGGACAAGTGATGGGGAGAACAAACAGTTTCAACATTCCTAAAACATAATTTTTATACTTATAAATAAATAACCTAGTAATCAAATATAATTAAAACAAAAAAAAAAAAAAAAAAACAACATCTGGCCCAGGAATACCTGTTCTTAGTGATTAGCTAGATTGACCCGTGCACAGTGCACTCACAAAGCCGACAGTTATTTAGTTTTACGACAAGAAAAAAATTCTGTGGGCTGTTTGAATAATAGTAGATTGTTATACAAGGGGCTGAAATTACCCATTTATACGAGGTAGTTTTACTCCCGAGCTTTAGCGAGGGAGTAAATAGAAACCGAGTAATGGGCTTTTAGTGCCGTGTGTTACACTCTACTTTTCACTACGATTGCGAGAACATAAAATAATCCAATTCAATATTAAAAATAAATTACGGCCACTAATTCAATTTGCAAATTAGAGAAAAATTCTAAAGAATTCGCGCTAACGTCTTTTTTTATTTCTTCTGTAGCCGCAACAACGGAATGCACGCCATCTACCGAAAAGATCGCTGCTTCTAGTTCCATTTTCAAAAAACAGAAGAAAATAAAAACACTTTTTCCCCTAGAGGTAAATATGGTATTTTTTCCTCAGTCTGGTACGATACAATGACGGCCTTTTTGAGCAAGAAGAGTGAAAAAAAAAAAAACTTTTTTACATGAAAACTATAAGCACTGGAGCCCACAGCTAGCCCAGAAGACTGGATGGCAATGTTTGTTTTTTTTTCCATACAGTTTTTTTTTTTAATAAACCTTTCGGTAACGGTAGATATCAACCAACCGTTTTGCATCATTTAATAAGGATTGTAGATCCTGACTTAAACTGTAAAGTCTAAAATATATTTACATGTAGATTCCTTCTGCGACCCCAAATAACCTAACGCCTACTTTGTAATCTACAGCATTCTGTAAACTAATAAAACAACACACAAACTGTAAATAAGCTTAAAGTTGAGGGCAAATGTAGCGTAACTTTGTTTACAGAACTTACTTTGTGCCTATATAGGTAATGGCTAACTTGGCGTGAGTATTAAGTATACAGAATATAGTAAGAGGCTTGTTTCTATTGCTTAGTTTATTTATTTTTTATCATTATTTGATTGCCTTGATATATCGATGATCTGTTTTCATTAAAACCAAAAATAGCATGAAAGTGTAAAATCTGGAACGACGTGTATTATGGGTGCAAATAGACCTAATAATAAATCCAAAAGCCTATTCTTCCCATTATAGGGAGCGATGTTTTTTATGGAAAACTGGTGGACCTCGACACCGGGCTGCAGGCAGCCCAGAGAGGCTATGCCATCCTTAGATGGTAGGCTGACCAGGCAGTTATTGCGCCTGGACAGGAATAGTCTGCGCCTGGTGACAGGGACCATCACGGGACACTGCTCGCTAAACAAACATTTTCACACAATAGGGATAATAGACAGCCCTCTGCAGTGCAGGGCCTGCATGGAGGTGGAGGAAACCGTTACGCACGTGCTCTTCGAATGCACAGGCGTCACCCAGATTAGGAGAGAAACCCTCGGGCACCCAGATCCTTCACCGATATTCTGGACAGACTGGGAGACGTTATTAACTTTTGGAAGGAGGTGGCTGGTTGGATTAACTACGACGGCCGCTATGGCTCACGCACAATGGTCCGTCTGAAGGACTAAGTGCGGAAACCAAACCTGCTATCATAGAACATAGCGATGTTTTTATTTTCTATAACCTCCACCATCTGGTAACTATGGAGATAGGTACTGAAAGTCAGTCTCAATATTAATCGAAGAACAGTTTTTTTCAATGTTATTTGGTTCGATTTACAACGATTTCGGCTTTTCACATCCTGTATGAGAACATTAATTTTCTAAGAGGCACTTTAAGAGGATACCTCCCAAGTGCGCAGTAGCGCCCTCATTGTTTGTTTGGTGATTTATTTTATTTTAGAATGGTGGCCACTAAGCTCCGTTTTAAGGATTACAATAAACCATAACAATGTAAAACTACTGTTTGTAATAATAATAAACTATAGCCTTGTGGAGCACAACGTGACATGATTATTTTCTGCATTTACATTCTAAAATAAAAGAAATAACTAAAAAAACGATGAGGGCGCCACTGCGCGCTCGTTGCCCTCTTAAGGCGAGGTTCTTCAAGTTAACCTGTAGGAAATGTAATTTTAATGTCATTTTATTTAGAAACGGTAGTGATTAAACACGTGAAAAAAATATATGTTGCTTTTGACACCTTTCTGTAGGTACGTCGGGTACTCGTTACTTAATTAGATAAAGTTCGCTCGATAGAAAACAAAAAATCCAAACAATAAAATGATTTTAATCTACAAAATAAGGGTATATTTTGTAGATTAAAATCATTTTATTTCAATATCCACATTATGTATTGAAAATCACATCAAAATAAACGTCTTTGATGATATAATATCCGTCGGTTTTAACATTGATAATATCGTAAAACATAATTTTCAACCCAAAATTAACGAAATTCACGGCACAATTTACTCGCGCCCAGCTGCCAACTCTGGAATAAAACTGCAAGAACTCTAGAAAGAACCTCGCCTTAAACAAGATGACCTGTCTGTCGTCCTGACACAGTAGAAACCGTATCTAAGAAATGACTACCCACTCTTCAACTTAAACAAAAGAAGACCTGTAACAGGCAATCAGGGCCTTATCAGAAAATACACAGAGGTAAGAGGAAATTAGGAATTATTAATGTGACCTCCTAATTTGTGGGAGGGGCGAGATTGCGTGCCTTCATAGTCGGTTTACCGTGAAATATAGCCGTTAATAGCCCTGGTTTAGTGTTTTGTGACTTAATGGACGTCTAAAACTGAATTTACGGGTTCTAGTTTAGTTTCGTGTCGGTGTTAGGTTATGTTTTGTTTCTTATTGAGGTAGGTATCCAATTTATTTCGTTTTACTTTTGTGTTACAAAATGTGTTTCATTAAATTAATTTCCTTTTACAGTGAGTTACTGTGGGTAGTAACTTTGATGACGACATACGAGTATAAGTAGTTATGTATACAAATAAATAACATTAAAGTGTTTGTTTTTAATGTCAAAATAACAATATTTTACTAAATGCTTATGAAAGTATAAACGACACTTGTAAAGAAACTTTTTATTTTTTATTTTTGTATGTCTGTCTGTCTGTTTGATCCGGCTAATCTCCGAAATAGCTGGACCGATATTGACGGGACTTTCACTGGCAGATAGCTGATGTTATATGAAGTATCTTACGTTACTTTTATTTTAGAAAAAGCCTAGTACTTCATAAAAGTCTCAAGAGAATATTCGTCATCAGAAGCCTATACCACCCAACGCCTGTCATAGCCTTTCCAATCACAACCCTGGATGCTCGGCTACTCTCATCTATCTGCTACCAGCCATCTTTAGATCGTCGCTCCTACCGTATGTTAGGAAGACTTATCAGAATGACAACGTGTTGGTATTGCTATTCATGCTGAATAATTTAGCAACCTAAATCAACGTTAGTCGCTTTCCATTCCAGATAGGACAAGGAAGTCTTAAGATGAACCGAAAATGCCTGAAAGAGCTACTGGTCCATGTAAGAGCTTCTGATAGGAAACCTTCCTTTGTCACTCAAACGAAAAATTATGGACATGTGCATTCTTCCCATTTTGACCTATGGATCCCAGACTTGGTCTTTGATAAACATTCAAAAGTCCAAACTTAGGGTTTGCCAACGTGCGATGGAGCGCAGTGTTCTAGGCGTCAAATTGACAGACCGTATCGCAATATCACACTGCGCTCCAAAACACAGATTACTGACGTTGCTCAACAAGCCGCTAAGCTGAAGTGGGACTGGGCTGGCCACGTCTGCCGTATGTCCAATGAACTGTGGGCCAAAATTACCACTATGTGGAGCCCTGGCACAGCAAGAAGGCGCAGCGGCAGACCCCGTAGAAGATGGCGGGACGAGCTGGAGAAAACGAACGACCAGTGGTCCACATTAGCCCTGGATCGAAAGAGCTGGAAGTCATGGGGACAGGTCTTTGCCCAGCAGTGGGATGATGCAGGCTAACAGTAACAGTAATCAACACAAAACTATCAGCCACAACACAGTTCAATATCCCTCCACTAACCCTATCATACGCAATTTTCCCAAACGACTCCCATTGTATTCGCAGACAGTATAAAAATACTTTCATTATAAAAGAGCGTATACACGAGCCCATTAGGGCCAGCTATCCCGGGGCACCTGTTGCGGGGCGCATTAATATCGATCCTACCTTCTAGCCGCAAACCGCCGTTTTTAATAACGGAACCACACGATGCAATATTGGTGCCGATTCCCTTGTTCACAAACTAAACTAAATTTAAGTTCAGTGCATCTTTTTCTTTCTATTTCATTATGAAAAGGACAGGAGATAAATTTTAGTTTAGTCCTGTCAAATTAATCAGCGCTTGACGTAATTTTAGTCGGCAAGTTTTTAGTCACGTCTAAACTTGTATGGAGTAGTGACAGGCGCTGATTAACTTGACAGGACTAAACTAAAATTTATCTTCTGTCCTTTTCTTAATGAAATAGAAAGAAAAAGATGCACTGAACTTATATTTAGTTTAGTTTGTGAACAAGTGAATCGGCACCAATGTCAAAGATGGTTTTTAGAGACGCAATTATGGGATGAACTTTGCAAATAAAATGTATATCGAATTGGATATTTATTTAGTCAAAAATGTGGCCGAAATAACGTAAATGTCACGACTCAACTGTGAACAGAGCTGTGCCCTACCAGTGAACGTGATCGAATGAGCTAGACTACAAGTTATTAAACAACGCGAATTGTAAATAAGGGAAAGCCATAACAATAATTTGAATACATGACTAAAATAAATAACTAAACTAAACTAAATAGTTACCTACTTACCAATAACAGAATTCTGTTACTGTTGTTGACTTTTTATGCTAATCTGATTACTAAGTTTTCATGTATCATAATTTTTATTTAATTTTTATTTTTAGCTTTATAACTAGGTAACAATAATTGTTGCTGTTCCCTGACAGGGTCTACAACGGCTCTTAGCTCTAAGCCTTTTATTAACATCTTTTTTTTACCTTTTGGAACGCAAATAAATGAATATGAATATTAATTTAATATTATGTCAGAATATTCAGAATTGAAAGATGTCAACTGGCAGTACCACACTATGTAATTACGCTACGTTAATTACCAAGTATTCCTGTACTACCACTCAGAAATTTGAATAGACCTATATAACTGGAAGCTATACTATACCTAACTACCTGTATTAAGGAAGTATAAACACGCCAATAACGTGATATTCCAAGATTGTTACGTAATACGGGGGATTGTTTACAAAAGTGCGTGCACGAAGGCGTACGGGCGTACGACCCGCTCCCTCGGCGCACCTGTTGTGAGCCATTAATATCGATCTACACAATCTTTATGGCTGCCATCTTTACTACGCATCCCCTTTTTGCGAACTTTTATTTTAGAGGAGAGTGTTTTGATTTTAGTCCCTTTGCGTTGTTACCTTTTTTGTTGTTCGTGGGAATGAACATTTAACACGGAATTGGTAATGATAATCCAAGTTTTTTTTTTACGCTGGTTGAGTGTCTTTTATTACGCGCATTGATTTTAATTTTTACTGCGAATATTTTATTTCAGTCGTTAAATGTTCTGAACGCATATTGAATGTCAATTTTTGAAGATTCTTTTTTATATTAAAATTTTTGAAACTTTACTGCCGAGATCCTCACATATCAATATATGAGGCCACTAGAGCCAGCGTGGCCTAAAAACTGCTCTAAACTTACCTCGGAAGCAGTTTTTGAGCGTTCCGAACTCTAGGTCTGTGCCGGTAGAGTTTAATTTGCCGGAACATGTCTAGGGTGAGGAACCAGACCAAGAGAGATACAGAAACCCGCTGGGCAGCATGTGGCGAGCTGTTGGGCAGTTGCGACCCCACGGACCCTATCTCCCGGGAGAAGTCATGTTCCTCATCTCTGGCTTGCCTTTATTGGCCGGCTGGAGTGAACACTGACGAGGAACTGAGCTCCCACCTCATTCTTGCCTTTATTGGCCGGCTTGAGTGGAGATTCGCAAGAGCAAACGTGCTCGGAGGAAGGAAGTATTCCAGTAAGTGCTTGTAGGGATCTTGACCATCTTCCGGGCTCTGGGATTGTTCTGAGAGCCTTGGAATACCTCTCCACTCCTCAAGCACCTCAGGACATGTCGCTCCCTTGTCGCTACGTCACTATGTGCTAGCGACCGTTTTCGGGGGCCCATTATTGAGTGTGCAAGTCACCCACTGCCATTTTATCCGTGTATTATAAAACATTGATCAGGCAGGGGCCATAGTCCTTCCATAGTTTTAGGTAACCAGTCCATTTTAACCACCCAAACCCATAGTCCAATATCTTTGTTTTCCATATTCTGCAATAGTCCTACACCAACCGGGGGTTGTCCTTGGGTGCACTTGCATAGTGCGTACAGGGATAATCGTCGGTTGGTGCCTCATTTAATTAAAAATCGTCTAACGGGCCTCTGCGAGTTGGCTTCGGCCCCTCGTACGCCTTCCAAAGGTCCGGGACCTCAGGGTCCCGAGATATGTAGACATAAATAAAATAATAATAATAATTGAAAAAAATACAGTTAGGCCACTCTGGCTCTCATGGCTTCAGAGAGCCAGAGTGGCCTAAAAACTGTTTTAAACTTACCTCGGAAACAGTTATCGAAAAAAATAAATTAAAAAAAATTGAATTGAAAAACTTTGTTAGGCCACTCTGGCTCTTATGGCTTCAGAGAGCCAGTGGCCTAAAAACTGTTCTAAACTTAACTCTGAAGCAGTTTTTGAAAAAAAAAAAAAATAACTGAATTTTGAAAATTACAGTGAGGCCACTCTGGCTCTCATGGCCTCAGATGTGGTACTCGTATGCACTAAATTGTCGATGATCTTAACGATAAGACCGCCCATTGTGTTACCCCTTGTGAAATTTCTACACATAATCTGTAATTTTTATGGTGTGCAATAAAGAGTATTCTATCTATCTCGTATGCACTAAATTGTCGATGGTATTCAGTTTCCTTTCTAGGACATTATTTTTAGCACGTTCACGTTTCTTTTCCTCAATCGTATTTCTTACAGAAATGGCAACGATAATCTGAGCATCCTTTTTAACGGAAGAACAATTCTTGTTTTGTGTTTTATTTTCGTCATGCCTTTTATATTCTGCATGTGAAAATTGTAAAGCTTTTATAGGTATTATAATATGGACAACACTTGTATTTGTAACAATTGTACAAAATTGTATTGATTTTCTTGATATTTCCATCGTTGACACCTTCAGGTAGGCCTATTTGCTTCAGGTATCATGCTGTATTTTTATGTTCTAGTTTGATAATAGGACTTAAAATACCATCTCTACCCCTATTAGAGACAGCTATACCTATTTACTTACCTCATGTAGAAAACTTTAAGCTACGAATAGAAATATCATTACAACATAAATTTGGTATATTGAATGTAATATTTTAATCTAATGATTAGTTGCCGTCATATTGAGTACGCTATGTATTCGTTTAGACTGTTACAAATGGAAGCACAGATCTCAATTTATCTGCCCGTGGTTTTGTTAAATTGGACAGAATTTGCTTTTGGTATTTAGTAAATTAGAGTCGAGTTTTATTGTATAATGTTGAGTAGAATTGAAATGATTAAATCGATTAATTTTCTTTGTTTTGTATGTGAATTTGTTTATGATATTATTGAAGTTTATGTTTTTTTTTTTTTGTGAGTATGATGTTTTAAATTTAAAAAAAAAGCCCCATCTTCATGTGTTAACAAAAGTTGGAGCAACATAATTTGATATTCACTTGTTTTCAGCAACACGTAAATATGTTGCTGTAATCGAATAAAGACTCCTACAAACAGGCGCGACCTGCGACGCGACACAAAGAGACCGCTCGTCACGCGGCATGCGGTGTCTTTGTGTTGTGTCGCATGTCGCGCCTGTTTGTAGGAGCCTTAAGAGGCTTGGACCCGGTACCAAAAGTTTAGGTTCTGTACTGGTACTTAGTGCCATTTCGGTACGTGGGTACTATAGTATCTGTTTATTACAGATATGATTAATATATCACTCTACTTACGTTTTTCTTTCCATTCATCATACTTTTTGTTAGTTTTTCATCATATTACACAATTTTATTCTTTAAACGACATTTACGTCAAAAGTGTCAAACTGAAGTCTACTTATTTCATAGATTTTCTTACCAGCCTATTCAATGAAGGTTGCACTAAGTTTATATTTTCTAAAAATCATTTACTTATATAATTTTGGATATTCTAAATTTCTTTTATACTTAAATATGTTGTCTACTAAATAACTAAATTCTAAATTATTATAATTATAAGTTTTTTAAACGCACTCTCAGAATTTGATCAGGAGGTTTTATAAATCTTGGCCTACTACACCTGGCTGGTTAGATAACTGGCAGGACAGAGGACAGCATAAACTTGAAATCGAAAATGGATTTTTCGAAGAGAACAGAATATTCAAGAACGTCCAGATTTTCCTATAAAAGGGGCCTGGAGATGCAATCAGCTTCAGTTTACGTTTACGTCTCGGTTCTGAGTGAACTATCTTCACTGCAGAAAGTACTGCCTAATTCCTGGAGATTTATCACATATATATATCTCGTGTTTGTACTGCTAAAGTTGGGGTCGCCGACACTCTGACGCGCCCCTACAATTCTTCTCGACACTGCGGAGTCTGCACTTACGATTTCTGTTCCTGGGAGCTGCCTGCCCTCAAGACGTCCTGACGTGGAGCTGGGAGTTACTTCAAGTAATTTAAATTTAACTCCTTGAGAGTGCATATTAGGTAGGTTTTATATTCATAATTCTAAATATTGTATTTTTTTTACCTTGTCATTAAATTGTTCAGTCTACTTTTTTATCTTTTATTTTGTTAGGAATAAGTAGACTTGACAGTACCGATAGCAAACGGGTACCGGTTTCAGCCTCACCTAATAAGTATAGGTACCAAATTCAGGTACTCGCCGTGTACCACAAATCTCGTATTTGTAAATATGAACAAAACACAACTAAACAGTAGCGTAGTACACGTAGTCACATTCGCGAAACTAAAACAAAAATAGTTTTCCATATACATATTTATTACTCTGACGTATAAACACATGAACTCACTGTACCCCTTGAATCCATTTTATTTAATTTGCAAACAGACGGCTGGTGTGCTAATGTGACCCAAGAGACCTGAGCTTATTCATGCTACAGGGTATCCCTTGGGAAAACTTTTGCGAAATGCTTTATAGGACTTTCATGGGAGGGGTTGTTTTTGGGAACACCGTAATTAGTAATGTGCTTTGTTAACGTACAACTGTACTAAAGAAATTGCAAATACCAATAATAAAACGCGCTACAATATTCTGCAAACGAATTATGTTATAAATAGATATTAAAATATTGTTATGATTGGTTAAAATCGTGCGTCTCTTATTTTGTAACTTTAACACACACACTGAAATAAATATATAGCCTAACTACTTCGGCTATTTCAGGAATAATCAAAGTTTGACAAGACTTTATAAAAGTTAACTTGATTGAATAAAAGTGATTTGTCTATAAAATACAAAACAGCTTTTTGGTATTGGTTACATGTTGCATAAAGTTATGTGGTCACTTTTTTGTGTTACATGTTGACGAAAGTTTGGTTATGTATAAGTAAAATTTTTTTTCAGTACATATTCTGAATAATTATAGCATTACAAACATAACGAAAACCTCCATGCTCATGAATAATCATTTTGGCTTGCGGGGTTTATATTTAAACTTGGCCTAAAGATGGATTTGTTAGAGAGATAAACTAGGTTATAAAAACTCAAAATATACACAAGACCCCTTCGTGCCTCGAAAAATTCCTTCTGTCATTCGTACATCTTTGACAATTGTTACGGGTAGTTAGAAGCCCGAAAGTCTGACAATCAGTCTTACCAAGGGGTACCTATCGTATTACCCAGTTACGGTTTCAGTGTTATCCATAGGTCGCTGGTTCAAATCCGGCTCGAAGGACCAAAAATATGTGGAGTCCTACTGCTGAGGTGCGATGTGTGCCGGGAATTCTTATGTGTAATGTGGCAGAAAACACCAACATGTGTATTCACCAAGTAGCTTTATTGAACTAAATTAATTACAGTAATGCGCATGTAATCCATACTTCCATACTAATATTATAAATATGAAAGTAACTCTGTCTGTCTATCTGTCTGTCTGTCTGTCTGTTTGTCTATATGTTACGTTTTCACGCCTAAACCGCTGAATCGATCGTCATGAAATTTGGCAGAGATATGGAGAAGGACATAGGCTACTTTTTTACGCGATAACCGACATCCACGCGGGCGGAGCCGCGGGCAAAAGCTAGTAATGTATAAACGTAAGTACATGTGATCGCGGGCGCCAGCATAAAGGTCGTAGCACACGTATCAACTCGGAAAGGAATCGTCACCGTATCGCCTTTCAACTGGCCGTCATACAGGCATCAACCTAACGCAGCACGTAACCAAAGTGGACCAGCAGCTCCGATACGTCAACTCGGCTACAGCTAGGCGACGCCGCGCTTACGGCTTGCCAACTGCTAGTTGACCTGGCTGGCACCAGATTAGTTTGAATCCGAATGCGGGAGGGGTGAGAGGGGCAAGGACGGACGAAGAGACGCAAGCGCGCCGACGGAGAGGCGAAAACGCGGGAACGACGAGCCGTAAGTGCGGGGACCGCTGGTTGACCACGCGCCACACCGCGGCTCGTGAGCTTGTCCCGAGGCGAATCGTTTACGTTACGATTCCGATTAGTGTGTATTTCAGTAGGGAGTTTCATGAAAAGAATACTAAACGGCTTAAGTTGATACGGTTACGATCCGTTTCCGAGTTGATACATATATCTGCTATGACCTTTAGATTGTCGAGCATGCTCGTACACTGTGGGTTGTGGAGGTCCAACAGGCAGTTGCTCCATGTAAAATACTGGTATTCAGCTGTATGCAGTTAAATTGGAAGCCAACTCCGACATAGTTGGGAAAAGGCTAGGCGGCTTTGATTTTTCCTGTTATAAAACAACACGGCTTCAAAGTGTTGAAACAAAACTTTTAATTTAATATTACCTACCGCGTTTCTGTTTATCCTTTTATCGAAAACGTGACAAAATATACATACATACCTAACAACGAACCAAATAAGCACACAGATTAAAGACACCTCATGAATTTTACGAACTTCCTCTTCTCGGCGACATAAAATAAACTATAGAAGCTATAAAAGTTTCCCCGACCGTGAACGTAAATTACATCACTTAAAACCTGTGAAAACATGTTCGAACCATGGAAACACCATAATGTAGGATCCAGTAAAATTTTATTTCGAAACTTTTGGCTCTTTACACGAAATGTCGTGCTATTGGCTGGGAAAGGCGTTCCGACTTCTAGGGGCAATACGTAACGGTTATACTTCTTACCCTATATTTACTCGATTAGGGAAAGTCGCTAAGGATTTTATTATTTGAACAGTTTACTTAGCTATTATGGGTGTAGAATTTGAACGGTACGACTGAAATGTTTACTATGTAGTTGAAGAACGGTGTGAAATTCAGGTTTAAATGGGTCATCCGCATGTTTAGACAAAATACTAATCCTGAAATTACAAACAGACACTTAATTTTTTTTTTTTTTTTTTTTAAACTTTGCCCCACACTAGGAATTTCTCCTGTATCGTACCTGTATTTGTATAGATAGTACAAATAATTGTATTTGTAAGTTTGAGTCAAAATAACAGCTTATTACTTATATGTTATTATTATATTATTCATAAAGAATCGTTAATCAACGTCTTAAACATTACTTAACTAATTAAACCTTAAATACTAATTAAATATTTCTTATTCATAAACGATATTTAAGCATTGCTTAACTAACCACTATTTATTTTTTGGTACTTTTGTTCCGTAGAAAGATATACAGGTATGCCGCCGCCTGTTGTACCTATCTACTGTAATTACATATTTCACGAAATTAATTATTTTCGTCATATTTTCTTTAAAAAGCTTGTACTTTTTTCGAACATCACCGTACTCTACCATAGGATCCAAATTAGGCTTATAAAATTTTGCACGAGGTCGCCTAAATTCATCTCAAAAAGAATCAAAGAATCGTTTTCGAAGTCAAAATATTCCATTAGTAGGTACCCAAGTGGGTACCTACTAATACTACTGATACTTTCTTGTTCTTGTCGTTTGTTGTTTGTTGTTTTTTGTTCTTTGTTGTTTCTTTCTTTGGTTCTTTTACTGATATTTTTTTATATCTCGTTAAGTAACGAGATATAAAAAATATCACTAGAAAAGTTTTATCAATACCGTGCAACAAGTTAGAAATGGGTGACACAGACTCAATCAGCAGTTAGAAGCAAGGATTTTATAATTTATAATAACTACTAGCTTTTGCCCGCGGCTCCGCCCGCGTGGATGTCGGTTATATCGCGTAAAAAGCCTATGCCCTTAGCCTATGTCCTCCGTATCCCAGGCTATATCTCTGCCAAATTTCATGACGATCGGTTCAGCGGTTTAGGCGTGAAAACGTAACATACAGACAGACAGACAGACAGAGTTACTTTCACATTTATAATATTAGTATGGATTAATGTATTATATCCAATGTATCTATAGATAACATAGTTATATAAACAATCGTCTGTTGTCATGGTCTATGTTATTACATCCAGTCTTGAGTCTATTAAAAGCTCTCAATATTATAAGAATGAAATATCATATTCATTGAGGAATCTTCATGTAACAGGAGTACCGAGTCATCTAAACATGGCTAATGGCTACCACATATTGTTTAGTGTAACATTACATCGGCACATGCTGCGGGATCCATGTTTATCTTCTCTATAGTTAATTGTTTATCTTTTTAATGACGCAGTATGGAATAATTTATAGCTTTATCCATAAGATTCATGTGTTTTACAAAAAAACATACTTAATCAATTTAAACCAAATGGATTGTGCCTGTGTAATTTGCCTGTAGTTAACAGATGATAGCGTGATATAGTTAACGTGATTACTGCAATTATATGAAACAAAGTAAAGGTATACTTTGTTAACAAGCTATTACAAATTAGAGTATTATATCCATGATATCATCATCATAATTTCAGCTGAAAGACGTCCACTGCTGGACATAGGCCTCCACCAAGCATCGCCACTTTGACCGGTTCTGTGCCTCCTGCATCCAGCGGATTCCTGCGGCTTTCAAATGTCGTCGGTCCACCTTGTGAGAGGCCTTCCCACGCTACGTCTTCCGGTACGCGGTCGCCACTCCAGAAGTTTGGCAATTCGTCGAGCTATATCGGTTACCTTGGTTCTCCTGCGGATCTCTTCATTTCTGATTCGATCACGTAGGGAAACTCCAAGCATAGCCCTCTCCATTGCCCTATGGGTGACTTTTAGCCTTCTAATAAGGCCCATTGTGAGCGACCACGTTTCAGTGAAATAGGTCATCACTGGCAACACGTACTGGTCAAAGACTTTCGTCTTGAGACACTGCGGTATGTGGGACGAGAAGATATTTCACAGCTTTCCGAACGCTGGCCAGCCGATTCGGATTCGACGATTGACCTCGTTTTCGAAGTTGGACCTACCTAACTGGACAGTTTGTCCTAGGTCAACATACTCGTCCACAACTTCGAGTGTAGCGTCTCCGATATTCATGATATAAATGCTTGGAAACATGCTGGTCCTTCTCCATATGACAATGTAGAGTCTAGATAAGAGTATGCACCATGCATGTACATACACTCATCCGAGACCCCTCCGTGCATCGGAAAGCACGTAAAGCCGTTGGTCCCGGCTGTCATTCGTAGATCTTTGATAGACGTTACGTGTATTCTCAGTCTTACTAAAGGGTCTCGTGTTAACCAGTAACTCAAACTCAAAGCATTTATTTAAAATAAACCTATTACAGGCACTTTTGAATTGTCAAGGATTTAGTCAGTCAGAAAGATGAAGCTAGTTGCCCATTCCAAAGCGTAGTAGGCTCCTATGGAGAAGAACGAGCAAGAAACTCCACGGACACTCTTTTAAAACAAAATATTGTTACAAAATATGGGTTACATCATTCATGTTGAAGTTATACATGTGAGAACAATGTAGAAAGACGTCCACGTTAGAAGCGTCCGTAATAAAAACAACTCAAAAATTAAAATAAATTAAAATAACTGGGTTGTGGACGTCAGATAAGCAGTTCTTCTATTTAAAATGCTGGTATTCAGCTCCATCTGGTTAAACTGGAAGTCAATACCAACATAGTTGGGAAAAGCCTAGAAAGACTGATTGTTCGACTACTCCAATATTTTCTCCATCCCTACATATATTACTTTCCCATTTCTTTCTCAGTTAACTACAGCCTAGGCATCAAACGCAATCGTTAGAACATTATCACGCAGGAGCCCATAAATTAATCAGTATTCATACATTTTCGAGTGCGCCATTATTCCCGTTCATTTCTCTCAGGCTGGCACTATAAATTACCCGAGCCGACTCATCGTGTCCACTGAATTTCACATTACCTACTAAAGCAACGAATATCACAGTTTTGTTCTCTTATTCATGGACCGAAAGCTGTGCTCAAAATGGACAACAGAGTGTGAATATTCAGTGTTCCAGATTGTATTTTGGAAACAGAATAAATGCTTGTTCGTTGTGATTGTGAAACAATTATGAATGTTCGCTTTTGATGGTTTGGCTGCCATTTGCGGAAGTATATAATAATATCTAACACACCAATTTATTTTTTTGTGTAGTGATTTAGTGATATGCTCTCATTTTAGCCACCTATGTTTAAGTCCCATGGAATTTTCATCATCATTTCATTTTTCCAGCCGAAAGACGTCCACTGCTGGACATAGGACTCCCCCAAGCACCGTCAGTTCGACCGATTCCTGCGCTGTGTGTGTTGGAGTGGCGGAGGGCAGGGCACATTGCTCGCAGAACGGGTGGCCGATGGGGCCGCAAGGTTCTAGAGTGGTGGCCGCGTACCGGAAGACGTAGCATTAGAAGGCCTCCCACAAAGGTGAACCGATGACCTTGTGAAGGTCGCAGGAATCCGCTGGATGCGGGAAGCACAGAACCGGTCAAAGTGGCGGTGCTTGGGGGAGGCCTATGTCCAGCAGTGCGCGTCTTTCGGCTGAAATGATGATGATGACGTCTTCGATATAATACTCTAATTTGTAATAGCTTGTTTACAAAGTATACTTTTAATAATATAGTCTACCTCTGCTCTGCTTGTTTACAAAGTATATTTTTAATAATATAGTATACTTTTAATAACATACCATCATGCTGGGATAGGAGCCTTTTGGTACGGGACAATATTTTTTTTCTAATATTGTGTTTAGTTGTGATATTATGTGATCTTCCTGTGTCTTCCTTCCAATAAATATTTTTTCGTCTTTCTTCTTTATCATCGATGTCAATGTCAATCTCAATAAACAGTTGATATAATTGAAAATCTAATAAGTGTGAGAAAAATTAATTCTTTGTCTACAATTCCATAATAATTGAAAGATAACATAGATACGTAGACGTAGTATGCAAATGTTTATATCAATGGTATAGCAGCAGCTAAGCAACATACTAAAGTCAAGTTTGATGATGATTAATCTCAACCGACAACGCCAGTGTAATGCCTACATGTGTCAAATGCAACGCAAAGCCACAGTAATTGCTTTCTGACATCGACAGACAGAACAATTATGTACCAACAATCTAAACCCAGACAAAAAAATTAGGGTTACCATTTGGAAGTTTGAAAAGTCCTTTATACTTTTTAATCTTTCTTTTCTCAGTAGTAATTTTTTTTCTATTTTCTAATAACAAAATCGGTTAAGTCGAAAAATCCGAACAAATGACAAGGCTGGACGACCCAAATAGCCGGCCAATCCGAACGGTTAATAACCCTACACGGAATCGTGTTGCGCAAATGTAAATAAAGATCACATGTAATATTCCCTGTAATTACGAATACAGGCTGAAAATAAATCGAGTACAATATTGATACGCAGAGTTTTCATGCATCATTTATCTTTTTGTACGTTTCATTTAAAGCTTACATTTTTCGTTATTTACTTCGATATTTATTGACAAAGGGAATTTCTCTGTTTGCTATACCTATAGGTACATATAATGTTACAAGTTATTTTTAACGATTATCGACCGAGAATTAACTTGATAGATTCATTTGGAAAATCAAGTTTGTTTTTGTATCAAAATTATCATAATACCAGCCTGTAACAAAAGCCTCTGATAAAAACCGAGAAGACTCACTCATTCATTGATTACCACGATTGATCAATTAATCTTCTCTGTAACAAGTCTGTCTTAGTACTGGAAAACTATAATTTGGCGTACACATATTAATCACGCGGATGAAGTGGCAAAAATTTAAAGAGGTAAAAAAACTTGAGAAAAAAAAGTTATTTTGCTCCCTTGCACGTAAAGTGGGGCAGATTTTTTTTTCTCGTCTATCTCATGGTGTGGGGTATCGTTGGATAGGCAATTCAAAAATATTGCGGATCTTTGAAAACCATTTTTCGATTCAAAGTTCCGTTTGCGTAATATTAAGCTTTAAAGTGCAAATATTTGTTAGGGTTAAGTGTCCCCTCCTGCCAGCTAAATGGTTGTTTTAGGATATGTGAATAAAATAAAATAATAACAGCAGTATTATATGACGGAATGTTCGAGCGGGTGAGACGCCACATGTCGCTGCTAATCCGTCATCTGTTGGTCCTCCATCATGGGCGTGAACGTGTGTGTGTGAGATTTATTAGAATACGAATCGATAGAATTTTATAATTCTTAATTTTATCTATATACCTTTATGAAATCTACCCAAAACTAGGTTAAAAACAAACAAATAATCAAACTCTTCAGCCAGCCAATAGTTCCTGAGATTAGCACGCGCTAATCTCAGGAACTACTGGTTGGAATTGAAAAATAATTTTTGTGTTGGATAGTCCATTTATCGAGGAATATTATAGGCTATATCCAAATTTTTCCTTTTAAGCTGAAGAGTTTGATTATTTGTTTGTTTGAACGCTCAAACAAACAAATAATCAAACTCTTCAGCTTTACAATATTAGTATAGATAATATTATACTAGCTTTTGCCCGCGGCTCCCCCCGCATGGATGGCGGTTATCGCGTAAAAAGTAGCCTATGACCATCTATTTATCCCAGGCTATATATCTGCCAAATTTCATGATGATCGGTTCAGCGGTTTAGGCATGAAAACGTAGCAGACAGATAGATAGAGTTACTTTCACATTTATAATATTAGTATAGATAAGAGTATGAATTATTAAAATTTATCACGTAAATTTACAAAACATGCGAGTAGAGACGCGGGCGTTATTATAGTGTGTCGTATATCATTTAGTTACCTACTTATACATTTTTCAGAATGATTTATTTAAGAGGCAGTATCAGCGTCTGATATTTATTGCTTAGGGGCGCGGACAGCTGACGCGCCATAAATATAAAGGGGACGCTCACTGAGTTTAAGGATGACGTTAATTATTTCATTACTTCACATCAGTGTAGATTTTCTCTATTTTGTGTCGCTATTTTGTTGGTGATTTAATTTATATATTATATTGTTGTTGGTTCTTTTATATTTATAATATTAGATAACTCAGAATTACTTATTTACTGCCCCGTTGTCGTTGTCTAGTGGTCGCAAGTGCTGCTGTTAAGCACGAGCTCCTGGGTTCAATTATTCCACCTACTCAAGTTAATTATCTTTTTGTATGCACGTGTTTCTGTGACAAATAAACCTATTTTTCTTTCTTTCTTTCTTTCTAATTAAACATGTAAACTCTGTGTTCATTGTTAAGGCGACGATAACCGACTTTTAATGATTTTATACTGAAGATCATATCTAAACGAGTAGGGTTAATGATTTGGAAAAAATATATGTTAAATTTGAGCATTTTATTAATAACTTAATATATGAATATTTTAGATTATGTTTATAATACATAGTGAAATTAATTTGTAAGGTTATGTCTAATGCGGATAAAAAACTGAGAATCACGCAAAATCTATCAAACGTATTTTTATGAGACCTTCACCTTTTTAAATATAATTTATTTATTGATATTTTAGTATACGTGTTTTATTAAAATACCTTTTGTTTTATGTATAATAAATTAATAATGCGTCTTATTTGGGACAGCGCTTCTGGATGGGCGAGTCCTATTACTGGCTGGACGTACGATACGTTGCGTGAGCTCAGTACAGAACACGCAAGCTAACAACTCAAGGTCACTGGCATATATCTGGGCCTTAAGGCAAGTTAAGATCAAAATTACCGAAAATATGTGGGGCATGTTTTCTAAAGTTTGCATATAGAAGCAACAAGAATAATGTGTCCTTGGAGTTTCTAGCCCGTTCTTCTTCATAGAGATCTAGGTTTTGGAATTGGCAACTAGCTTCAACTTTTTGACTAATTGACCGACTCCTTGACAATTCAAAAGTGCCTGTAAATGGCTTATTGAAATAAATGCTTTGAGTTTGAGTTTGTTAACAGTCAGGCAAAGTGTTAGTGGATTTTATCATAAGGAATTTGTCAGTAGTAGCCCGGGATCTGGATTTGTGTCCGGTTGATTCCAATAGGCCTTCCCCCATTACATGGGACTTAAAAATAAATGGTTAAATGTGTGAATACAAACACCCCCGTACTCCCCTTTTTTTTGGGTGGGAAATTATCAAATAGCATCTCCCGCTCTGGGCGAAGCGGGAGGGCGTGTCAGACTTTTACTATCTAATACTCGTGTTCCTTCAGTTGCCTGTGTGCCAGGGCCACGGTATCCCTTTCGTATAAGCCCGCAACCCTGGCAGGCATCGGTCCTAATGGACTCCGTCAGTGCATGCTGACATCTCTTTGAGACGCCCGTGGAACACAACGCGCCGTCGAACCGGGCCTGGTCCTTACCGGATGGCGAGCTGCTCATAGAGCTCGCCGTCCGCAAGCCAGCGTCTACGGTGGCCGGGAATCGACTATCGATTAGACGATTATTCGACTAGCGACTAGCGGCGTGAGGGCGCACAGACTGCCTCTACCTCACGCGTTCCGCCTCCTCCTTCGCGAGAATTACTGCTTCGCAGAAGGAAGTGACTGCCTCCCATGCACTCTCGCTCCGTACCATGGCCTGGATCTGGGCCGAACGCGAGAGATCGCTGCCGACTATAGGTACCCCCTGCCTAACCATTCGGGGGAAAACATGCTTGATGTTAATGTTACGTATTAACATTCGAAAACGAATACCTGTGCTTAAATTACATGTACTACTTCCTCTGAGACTGAGATAAACACGAGAATTACTGGGTATGAAAGTCGGTACATCTAAGAGGTGTAAAGTATATATTTGCGTGTGTAATGTTGACGTGGCACAGGAAATAGGAAATTCTAATACATGGTTATAATATTTGTACCTAACAATAGTACCTACGTATGTACTCGCACTTGCCGTCGTGTCACACTTTAGTCAGATAGGGTTTATGTACATATAATGCTGAGCTGATCAATGTTAACTTTTATAAAAAAATCGTTTCGGCGATTACCCGGAACAAACAGATGGACGGAAAGACAAAAAAATCAAAATAAATAGTTTTTTTTTTGGTATAAGTACCGTATACACTTAAGAATTTCGTAAAAAGTTATTATTTTGAAATTACAAACAGATTTTTGCCCGTGGCACCGCCCGTGTGGATGTCGGTTATCGTGTAAAAAAGTAGCCTATGTCCTTCTCAATATCCCAGGCTATATGTCTACCAAATTTCATGACGATCGGTTCAGCCGGTTAAGCGGGGTAACGCAACATACAGGCAGACAGAGTTACTTTCACATTTATAATATTAGTATGGATTGGGGCCATACAATAAACACCTCCGCGCATCAAAGTAGTTTGACATGTTAATTGACACAATTTACTGTTGTCACGCTTATTTCTTGGGAATACATCAGCTATAATCCGCACATCGATCGCTTTTAAAGTGGTTGCCTATCCGTCAGCGCAGAGCTCTGAGGGCTTTGACAACCCTGTTTTCTCTCCTTCACAAACCCACTTCTCCTTCTTATCTGACTTCTCTTTGTCAATATTTATGCGCTGCACACAGCAAGAATCTTCGGTCCGAGAATAATCGTCTTCTTCGTTGTCCTTCTCATCGCTCTGGTTTTATAAAGTCTTCTTTCTTTGTCCAGGCGGTTTTCCTTTGGAATGCGCTCCCTCAGAATATCAGGACGGTAACCAATCAGTTCACATTTAAAGTGAAAGCTCGAGAACACATACACAAGAAGTTGGCAGATTCGTCTCAGAATTAAGTTGTTGTAGGTTTTATTGTTTAACTCTCATAACATTTTATTTTTTTTATATGTATGTATACATGTATTTATTCTTGTATCTTAGTTATAAATTCTTCTAAATTTGTTTTCTGTTATTGCACCTACTATGTATTATCTCTGCATCACCCTAAGGTAGACTGGTAGAAAATGCCCAAGGCATTAAGTCCGCCTTTGTACAGTTTTTACTTGTGCATAAAGTTTTAATAAATAATAAATAAATATAATGTAAAAAGTAGTACAAGATTTACCTAATCTTCAAACATAGCTATTATCTCGAGTCTTGATTTTGAAAGCTTTGTTGAATCGTTCTCGTAAATGGTTCGATACTAAAATACCTACAACTCCAGTATCGTTCTCAGATAAATTAAATTATCGGTTCACCTCACCTACGCGAAAGTAATTTGATTAAAATTTCCTAGAGTAGATAAAATTATGGACTAAATGTGTCACACGGAGTACGAATTAACGATATTTTCAGGCTCTAGCTAAAAATAAATTCAACACGAATACAATAATTTGTTTTGAATCACTGACAGTGATACGGACTAATTTATTGGTGCCCAATGAGCTCTCCCCCTTTTTTGTTTTTCTTGTACATAATATAAATATTTTAGTGTTAGATTGTATACTGTATTTAAACATTTTAAATTAATTTTTTGTTTTGGTACAGTTTAGTAATATTTTAAAAATTCTGACCGACCGATTTAAAAAAGTATTTTTCATTTAGTAGAGGAAGCTTGCGCGGTGGTCTTAAATAAATTATATATATATATATATATATTTTTTAACTTTGCCCCACACTAGGATTTCTCCTGTATCGTGGGTGCGTTTACAAACATTTAAACTCACATACACAAACAGCCAGACCCGGAACAACTACTTGTAGATCATACAAATATTTGTTCCGTGCGGGAATCGAACCCGCGACACGCAGTGCAGCAGTCAATCGCTTAACCACTGCGCCAACCGTGCCGTCAAACTTCGCTTGGTTTGGTTTTTAAATAGCTTCGTTAATACGTATTTAATGTACTTTTTCTCAAACATGCATGGAAATGTTGTCATTATTTTCGAAAAAAGAACACGCGAAGTATCGAATTTACGGACAAAGAAAATCAAATCCATTGCAGGAGCATATTTTGAATTTGGAACATTACAACGCTCCAGCAATGTTGTATGAAATTGCGTGCTGCTTTGATTGGATCTCTTTTATCATTCTTGATATACCAAAGTATGTCTCTTTGCTTAGCACAAATTGCGTTCACGTGGCTGTATAGCCATAAATGCGTTTGCCTTTTGGCACAGATGATATATAGAAAATTGGCGGCAAAGCTGAAAATTCGTCTTGATTTGTTATTTACATACTTTAGCCATCTACCACTACATCCAATGCCCATCTGCAAACCTCATCAGAAGTTCAACAAACAAATGTGCCGGGGAAATCAATAACATTTTCTTTTAGTAATTGCCCCAATATGACTAATATAACTTTTAATTTTAATTAAATTAAATGTATAATATAAAAAGTATGTTTTATTACCCTGCATTCTTTTGAGAAAAGCATTATATACATATGCCTCGGCGGAAATGGCAATTGCCTGTCTCGTATTAGTGAAGTCATCGCCTACGGCTCGGCCTTCATACTAATACTCGACCTGCAATTGCCTATTTCCCAGCCTTTGCAATAATGTACTATATGTATCTTGATCATTGATATAAATAGTAAAGATACGGTCGTCCGAACGTTTGCCGGACACGGTCGCCATACAAAAACACTAACGCCATCTATTAGAACTACTATGAACTACGATGTCAATCGGCGTGGTCTGCTCCTAGACGTAAACTTGTAAGAGCGGGTATTTTTCGAGGTACAAAGAAATAAAAAAACCTTTTATTTTTCGAAATTTATATTTATTGCAGTTTGTTTGTGTTATAAAATTTCCATTGGCCTTCGAATAAAACAATATTTTTAAACTTATTTTTTTTAACTTATGACACGACTCCAAACTTTATTTCGCACGGAATCAGAAGGAAATCTGCAAAATAAATACGTATTTCACTGTACTTAGAGATTTTTTAGCAGTAAGTACATAAAAACACATTGTAATTTGCTTTTAATAAACAATAAAAATAATTTTATACATAATTAAATCATATAGTAATAATAATAAATCTTTTCATTTCATCGGAAAAAACGCGCGCCGCTGCAAAGTTATGTCGCACTTTTACGCGGCTTCGCGTCGTCTTTGCCAAACGTTGAGACAAATTAGAAAGAAAATTGTTTTAAATAATGTTAGAAGTTGATATAATTACATATTTTTAACTTATCGGTGATATGAAATGTTATCAATTATTTTATTGTGCTTTTTGTCGTAGTTCACGCAACCCTTCACGACACAACTTGGCATTTTTGCTTGTAAAATTTTACGACCGCTCCCGAAGACAGCCGAACGCGTTCTAGTTCACTTCGTTATAGGGAAGACCATTTTGGGACCACGTTCGAGGCGTCATTATAACATGCGGTCCGCCCAGTCCTTACGCAGTAATATATATGTCAATGATCTTGATGATGTTATAATTCTTCTAGTCACAGTTGTTTACATAGAAAGTAGTGGTATACGAACAGGTGTGGGTACCGTAAATAAAATAAAATCGATCAGGAATTTCTCAGTAGCAGCGCGGAGTCCGATACTCGTCGCGCAACGTGCCGGCGGCGCGATCAAGGAAGCGGAACGCAGTAGAAGGTACATAACAGCTGTGCGCTCGCCCATTGATATTATTACGAATAGATTGTATCCATATTTTGCTGATTTCAAGTGGACAAAAAAAGAAAGTATTGAACAAATAATGGAAATGACTGTGTTCTATTACTGATACTGAAGCACCAAAAAAAAAAATTGCGCACTGGTTAAAAACTTATCCTGTTTATCTAGCTATTGCCCACGTATCCGCCCGCGTGGATGTCGGTTATCACGTAAAAAAGTAACCTATGTTCTTTTCCATATCCCAGGCTTTTTCTCTGCCAAATTTCATGACCATCGATGCAGCGGTTTAGGCGTGAAAATGTAACAGACACACAGATAGAGTTACTTTCACATTATAATGTATGTATCAATATTAGTATGGATTTCCAGATACGGCACGAACTGAAATTAATTTTGTTGATAAGAGTCTGATTGCGTGCACTCAACTGCAGCACATTTACCAAATTACTCGATAATGAAATGAATGTGCGTTATGATATTTTGTGCTTTTATTTAATAATTTATGGATACATTTAATATTTTATGAGATTGATGATTGATGTTCTGAATTAATTAAATCCAAATGGATTTCAAACCGAATTCAAAAATATTTATATATTTTAGGATTTCATAAAACTCAAAACTCAAAAAAAACTCAAAACTCAAAACTCAAAGCATTTATTTCAAATAAACCAATTACAGGCACTTTTGAATTGTCAAGGGGTCGGTCAGTCAGAAAGATGAAGCTAGTTGCCCATTCCAAAGCGTAGTAGGTTCCTATGGAGAAGAACGGAAAAGAAACTCCATGGACACTCTTTTAAAACAAAATATTGTTACAATATATGGGTTACATCATTCATGTTGAAGATAGACATGTGAGAACAATGTAGAAAGACGTGCACGTTAGAAGCGTCCGTAATAGAAACAATTCAAAAATTAAAATAAGCCGTGGCAGCTAAGAGATGACCATAACAAAATGGAAACATTAGTATTCGATGTAGTAAGTAATTTTTAAAAATGGGACTAATTTTTTAAGAAGACAATCATTACCTAATCTGTTAAATGAGTCTACGATAAGTAATGTTTCTTTTAAAATATTTAATGAAACAAGTAAAAGAATATGATTGCTAGAAAACATTTTTTTTTTTTTTTTTTGTAAATTCATTTGGCTTTACGAAACATACCTTCCTACAAAATAGAATTTCATAAGTAGATTACCAAAGTCCTTATTTAAGCGGACTTCTTTGATTCAGTTCGTTCATTTAATTAATTAAAAATTACGTAATCCGTAGGTACACACGACTACATATCAAGCTACACATTTCCAGTATAAGCTGACCTCTCATAATACGGAATGCGAGATCAGCTAGATATGTAGCCACGTGTACCTAGTATACTCGTAATTATACCGGATGACATTTTTTACCGTCTCGAACAAAATTGGGTAACTAGGTGAACGGAGTAGAAGCCTATGGCATAGTTTTTTTTATTCTTTTATTTAGAAAGAAATTAATCTATCGATAAATAACACACATTTGAAGTAAACTTATCATACTATAACAATATACACAGAAATTTAACAAAAAAAAAAAAAATATGATACATTATGTTGAAATTTTAATCATACCCACCCAAATTTCAATATTTTTAATCTTTTTTTTTTTGTTATATTTCAGAACAAAAAAAAACAAAAAAACTATGCCATAGGCTTCTACTCCGTTCACCTAGTATACCCAATTTTTTTCGAGACGATAAAAAATTTCATCTGGTATAATCTTTTGTAACAACAATCTTTAACTTGGAACAAGAATATAAAATTACAATCAAATAACAAATAATAATATTTATGTTGATAGGCAGTAGGTTATTTCATGCTTGTCAGGAGTAAGGACATAAATAGGCTAAAAATTTAATAGACCAAAAAAAGGAATTTAAAAAAAAGGAAATAAAGAAAGGATTGGCTTTATTTTATTGTGTTTGGCTGAATGGCCATCCTACACCGAGCACATCACCTTTCTAAATACTATTTCTGGCAATGAAAAAAGGGGTATCTTTTTACTTTCTTAACTATCCCACTGTGCTTATCAAGATTTCTCATTGCAATATCAGCCACATCAACCAAGATATTTGACGGATGCAGATAACACTGATATTAATGCCCTTATCTAATACATTTGCGCGGTAATTCGCGCATTAGGCAATAATCCGCATGACCTAATTCTGAAATAATTACACCGCAAGCGATCGTGACGAACAATAGGTACACACGTAGGTAGCAGACGCTATGAGTTAGGCGGTTTACACACGGAGAGGGCGACGCGGCGAAATTTGCGAGGTATGGTTTTTAAGAGTAACTGCCTCTGTGGTCTAGTTGTAAGACCACCTGTCTCAGCACCCTCTGTTCGGTTTGATTGGTGATAGCACTTGTTCTACGTCCGCCTGGCTAGCAACAGCTAGGATCCGACATTCTAGAGTTGAGAAGGAGCTTGCAGGCTATTATACACTTTTACCATTTACTCGCCAACAAAATCGACAATCCCTCAGCACTTAAAAGATATAAACTTAAATGTCCCTACGGGAGCCATGCGAGATGCGGGGGAGCGCGGTTTGCGTCGACGGCGGCGGCCCCTGATGGCTGTGGCTGGCTCTCGTACCCGTGCTGCAAGAAATTCAACTGCGCGGCGCACTCTTACGCTCCTCAACTCGATCATACTAACTCAAGTTGTTGACCTGTTCACTGACAAACTGAATAAAATTAATATCAGCGGCAAATGTCCACCTCACACACTGTCATAAAAGCTAACTCAACATATTGACGCGGCGCGTCTAGCAGCGTGACTAAAAACCAGCCTTAGTTTGATCTTGTACCGCGCGGCCTTATGAACTTAGCTTTACTTGTTTTGATCAAGTTTCTTAATAGGCTCACCTCCTATTACATGAGACTTCAACATAACTGGCGAAATGTGGGTGTACTATAAGTACACCTCTGCCTAACCCTTCGAGGATTATACAGGCGTGATGTTATATTAAGTTTATTTTAAAAGGATAAAAAAAAACCAGAGACTTTGGTGTGTGCACTGCCTTATCCGCGTTTACAACATGTGTTGCTTATGTAAGAACATATTCCATTGTTGTGATGCGATAATAACAAGATGTTGGATTGTATCTTGATATTAGTTACGAGATTTTTATTTATTTCAAATACATTAAAATTATTATATACAATATTATGACGCCACTAACTATTTACACTGGGTACTAAATTAAAAGACTAACATACTATATATACAACTTAATACAAAAAACAAAAGGACAATTTTAGGCGTCGAAATAATCGTCCGCATCGCTGTCATCGGGAATCGTGCCCAGAAGACTTGCAGCATTGTCACGTTGAACAGCAATGCTTATTCTTTGGCCAAAGAACGAGCCAGCCCTCTGGTCACGTGAAGTATCGACCAGCCGGAGGAGACGTGCACTCGGGCCCCATGACCCGAGCGTTTCGACCCTAAACGGCTCAAAATTGAAGTTCCCCATGACACGTTTACAAGCATTTTTACGGGATTTTATCCTCTCTTTTATCCCACTAAATTCCTGTTGGGTTGCTTAAATTTCAATTCTCTAGAAGTAAGACGGTCGCGTGATCAGATGACTGTAATAGTTAAAATTCTTAGGGGGATTATAGATGTTCCTGGTCTGCTTAATGAAATCTGCAATCTATTTGTCCCAAACAATTACTGTCAGCGGCAGCGCGGGTGTTTTTCTCCTTTCAGTTATGTGTTTTTGCAGTCGGATTTTATGTTTTATTAAATAGTTTGCATTTGTTATACGATAAACTGCTGTATTTGTTGTCCATTAACAACCACAAGTCAACCATTAATTCTTCTCCACTCAAACTGCATTCAACTGTTATCATCACCAAATCGACTAATTAAACAGATACACAAATAATATATCAATTAATTTAATTAAGGTTTGTATGCTGTGTGTATTAAGATCGTTATTAATATCGATACCGTGGTGAACTGGGCTCTTGATTAAATCTACTACCAATATTATTTAAACCTACTACTCGATATTGTATCGATATTGTGTTATTGTTATTTACCTGTGCGGGCTAAAAGTCACACAAAGGGCAATGGAAAGGGCTATGCTTGGAGTTTCCCTACGTGATCGAATCAGAAATGAAGAGATCCGCAGGAGAACCAAGGTAACCGACATAGCTCGAAGAATTGCCAAACTTAAGTGGCAATGGGCAGGGCACATTGCTCGCAGAATAGATGGCCGTTGGGGCCGAAAGGTTCTGGAGTGGTGACCGCGTACCGAGACGTAGCGTGGAAAGGCCTCCCACAAGGTGGACCGATGACCTTGTGAAAGCCGCAGGAATCCTCTGGATGCGGGAAGCACAGAATCGGTCGAACTGGCGGTGCTTGGGGGAGGCCCATGTCCAGCAGTGGACGTCTTTTGGCTGAAATGATGATGATGATGATGACCTGTGTGGGTTGTCGTAGCTCTAATAGTGTTTTGCTATACATTTAGGTATTTGTATGTAAATTTGCCTTTTCATAACTATGTTGATTTGGCTTCCAGTCTAACCTGATGTAGCTGAATACCAGTATTTTACATGGATCTACTTCCTGTCTGACCTCCACAACCCAGTAACTGGGTAATACGATACGGTATCATCTATGTGCCGTGTGGTGCCGGACGTAAGGAATAGCACCATCCCATTTCCTCGCGTGGGTGTCGTGACTAAAGGGCTTACTAGAGAATGGGCAGCATCGTTTTCTATTCATTTTTAACACCATACTGCGATCGCCAACCCGCCTGCCAAGCGTGGCGATTATGGCAAACCCTGGGGGGTTTGCCATGCATTGGGGAAGGCTTATTTCCAGCAGTGGACGTCTTTCGGCTGAAATGATGATGTGTATCAATAAATTGTATTAAATTTCGCGGTAAATCAAATCAAAAGTTATTTATTCAAACTAGGCTGCGAACAAGTCCTTTTTGAATGTCAAAATTACATAATACAGGAACGCGTATTACATTGAACCATATTTCAGTCACGAATAATTACTCGTATTATATAAGCTTGTCGAATACTGCGTTTTCTTTATGTAATCTGCAATAATAGAGGTAAGTACATAGGCACATAGATCCATAGATGCATATAGTAAATGCAAACAGCACCTGTTACGGCGTCTAAAGGAGAGAGATAAGATAAATTGAGCAAACTTAGCTTGGTACACAAAGTTAAATACTTAAGCAAAGACCTTTGCGTTTGTATTGCTTGTTTGTTCTACTGGTACATACTAGACACCTGCATTTTGTAAATATATAGGATTGTATGTATAACTGAACATAAGGAAAGCTTGCACATTCTTGTCAAGGGCTAAGCGGCCTAAAGATAGGATTTCTTAAGACTGCGGTGTACGCCACATAAAAAAAAGAAATACATAAACCTGCATGGTCACTTATGTTACTATTGTTTATACTTACTTTTTTTCATCTCAGATAAAAAATAAAGTTTTTTTACAACTACCCACACTAAGCCGATACGCGGTCTCCACTCCAGGACTCGTCCGCTCCACCAGCCTTCGACAAACATGGCCAGCCCATTGCCACTTCAGCTTGCTTACTCTGCCAAAGCAAGGTCGATAACTCCGGTCCTTTTCCGGATAATTTCATTTCAAAAGGTACTTGTACCGTCATGGATTCCATTATGGAGATGAAGTTTATAGGTACCTATGACTTACTTACGTCACCACGCACCCTTGTCAATACGCTATCAGAACCGCATGTTCATTGTGTAAGTAGCCGTGGAAATGCGTCAGCATATATATTTATAGATAACCTTATGTTAAGTGTATGTTATGGTATTTTATTTAGGTAGTTGTGTTGAGAAAATGAATTAAAGGCGATTGATTTAAGGAAAACAGAGAGAACACTACACCTTTGTATTGTAGGTATCTATTTAATAGTTATATTAACACTATCTCATGCACATCAGCAGAGAGATTGCTGTCACTAATGTCAACTGTCAGGTCACCATGAATGGCGGGAAACGGTGGAAGAGAAAAAAAAAAATCGGGAGGACACGCTCTAGCAGCTCATTGGCTACGAAAGCGGTGAGTACCTTAATGTAACGTAATTGGAACGATTTTAAAATTGAATGTACTCATTTCGCACATAATATTTTTATTTAGTTGTAAAAGTTATGAAAGAAGAAAAGAAGAAAGAAAAAATGTTTATTCTGCACAAACAAAACGCACTTAACAAAAATAAAATTATAAAATGTACACACATTCAAGTAGCCAAAAGCCAAAAACAAATTCAAATTCAAGCAATAAAAGTTTGACAATTTATTTCATTGCTTGATGTTAGTACCAGGGACCAAAGACAATTATTTACATATACACAATTATTTACAGTTATACCTAATTAATCAATAAAAATAACAATTTAATATCTAAAACTATTAGCAAACTACAAGATGGCGTCGAAAAAACTTTAAGACTGTATTCATGGTATCTAAGGGTGATATTAATTGCCGCACAAATATAAACCTGATCTGACCAAGATTATCGTTGGACTTTAAAAGAGACTTTGACAGAGGTCACAGTCTCCTTTGAATAAAAGTATAGACATAATCTTGGTCAGATCAGGTTTATATTTGCCGAAAATACTAGTATTTTCAAACAGTTGTATCGGGTCTTTGTTTCGACAAAGACAAAAGGCCGAAACAAACTCCTGAGTTTGTTTCGGCCTTTCTTCTCAGAGTAGTCAGATTGGAAACGCCGACCTTATCTTGTTTTTAAAATATGATCGACGTGTAAAAGTATTTGTACAAACCTACTTACAGAAATATAATTATTTATCATTTAAAATGTTATCTGAATATTTGCTATATGCTTAAGAGTCTATACAACCTCAGTGCCACCTCACTCTGTATCTCGCTCGCACACTATTGCTACCGGTCACGCGAGCAAGCGAGACAGGGTGGCAGGGAAAAGGCTCCAAGGCGCCGATAGTTTAGGTAATTTCGTTTTACGGTGAAAATAATGGTCATTTAAGAAAAGTAAATAACATAAGACCTGCTTTATAGTTAGTTCAGTTAATATGCAAAGTTTCATTATCTAATTTGAAGTATTTTTTGAATACCAGCGGTTTATTGTTCGGTTTGGAGGTAACTTTGGATTTTTTTTCTATCGAGAATTTTTTATGGAATCGTGTTTTCGGCTAACATAGTACTTAACATTAATAATCAACTTTACCATATATTTATTTCAAAATTAATGCTGCAGTATTTTCGACATAACGGAGGATCATGCTAAGCCATTTGAGGTAGTATAGGCCCTTAATCTAAAAAATTGGCTTAACATTTGTGAGAGACTGCATGGTGCCCGAAAAATGCATAAAATACCTGTGTATACGGGCTATACGATAGATAGTTGTATTTTCGATTTAAAAAAATCGTTACATCATATTTACGTTACATTTTACTTCGCGCTTTTGAGCTAGGTTCTCTGATCTGCTTTGGTGATGTCATCAAAAGGGTATTTATAAGTATAGAGGCATGAGGAACAGGGTGTAAAGTGCACTCTATGGAAAATGGAGGATCCTGCGACCAGACGGGTGTTGTGTCTGGTGGGCAACTGCCCGACGGTTGATGTCGGGATGTTTTATATATGCTAGTCGCGCGGTAAACTCTGATTGCGCGATGCAGGATTTGTGACGTCAAGTCTTTGATGCATAGTTCGCATATGGCATTGTTGATAAGCATTTATTATCATTACTCTAGTTTTTTCACGACTTAAAATAGAATAATAAAATTGTCAGATAGCCAAATTCTTGTATGACAATTATAGTCAGATAATTTAGAATCTTTAGAATTTTGCCTAGAAAATTATATAACTATGATGATATACAGACAAACATAGATTAATATCGTAACCTGAAAACAATTTACTACACCTGACGCCGTTAAACATAAATCAATGGTAACTCCATAACATACCACATCAAGAAACATTATTTTTAATCTCTGCGTCGACTGCAATGAATCATAGCAGACGAAATCAACTATCAGTCTATAAAAAATAGAAATAGAACGCGAACGTTTACGTTACATCTGGTTCATGGTGATTATTGTTTTCGTCTAACTTTAACTCGCTGAAATTGTGTAATAATGAATTGCGTGTTTCTTCAAAGTAAGCATTTACATTTATTTTTCAATCAAGATACATATCGTGTTTACATAATACCTAATAAGACTTCTTTTTAGGGTTCTCAACTATTTCTTTCCAGATTCCTCGATCTAACAGGTTCCTTCAGATCGGTGGCCTCTCCAATATCCCGAGCAGCTTCCAAGTAAAGAACAAAGACTACCTCGGCTTCATATCAGACCTCTTCATAGACCACAAGTTTATAGAGGTCACATTGTAGTTCCGCGTCTTGTTACAACGGAGCAGACTGTAAAGATCTGTGTGATCTATGATAAATGATCAATGAAATGATAAATGATGATGTATCTTTGTGATTGTACTGAAGGGTATATGGGGAAGGACTGTCCGGATTGTAAGTACTCTTAATTTTATGTATTATTACTATTATTAGAGACTGTAATAATTTTGAAAACAGGTTTGGTTTTCTAGGGTTCCGTAGCTCAAAAGGAAAATTCGGAATCCTTATAGGATTACTCGAGTGTCTGTCCGTATGTGCGTCCGTCACAGCTGATTTGCTCTGAATCTATGGACCGATTAAGTTGGAAGGTACCCATATGAAATTCTGTGACCCAAACACGAACGTGCAACGTATACACGAATTTTGAATAGAGGTTCACTTTTGGGGGAAAAATTTAATTACTGATTCTAATGATACATACACCCAGAAAATGAGCAGCATTTTGCAAAAATCGTAAGAAAATTTGGATTTCGCGGGCTACATTAGAGTTTATGACACTGGTTTTCGAGGATTTTGCGCGAATCATTGCTTAATTAAATGTTATAAAAATTAAATCAACCTTAAAATTAAGACTATGGCTCTGTAGGCAACGACTCTGTGGATACAGAGTAATTACCCATACAACCATAGATTCTGCAACCACAGCTACTACACTCAAGGATTATCATGAGATCATCTATCATTAATTTTATTATCATCTATCGGAATAAGTGTTAGTGTTGAACACAGAACAGATAAAAGAGGTGTTGATCGTGAATAGACAGATACATAAGATATGCCCAAATACAAAGTAGTACCATGAATGAATTAATGATGATTGAAATGCACCGATCCCAGAGTGGTTTGACCAGACTCGATTACTGGAATGAACCCAAAGATTCACACTAGCACCTGGAGCCTCATGTTTCATGGGGCTACAGTGACCATTGCCTATCAAGGAGTAGACCGGGGGGCAAGATGATGGTAGGGTAGACGTGCCCACAGGATATGGAAGGATTATTAGAGCCATATCAGATATGCATCCTAAAGTAAGCAATTGAATAATGGAGAGACGGGTGATATTTATCGGGAGGGTTCTTAGCGACGTCGCTGCCATTTTGGCTCAGGTCCAGCTGCTTTCTCAACTCTTTTCTGTGTCAATATTATGGAGTTCAAATTCACAGAAGAAGAAGGCTCAGTCAACTTATAATAAGCCACATAGACCAAATACTTTCAAAACTGCTCTAAAACTTTGAACGATAAAACAATACAAGTTAGAACACAATACGTCAAGTTCTAGCCTCAGGATATAACGATAATTACAAAATGTGTTATAACAAGTGGAAAGTGTCATAACTCGTAGTTCCAAGTTATCGTAACTGACTTTGGAAATTGGAATCAAAATTTACCTCACTTTAAACTTTCGTTCGAGAGGTTATAAGTAATGACGTATCTCGGCTTCGTTAAGTGAAATTAGTTTTAAAAGTAACTAAGTACCTACTTGTTGCTGTTGTACAAATTCTTTGACTAAAAATTTCGTTTTTGCTCCGAAAGATTTAAGGCGCTATGATTCGGCTCGAGCCGACTGAAGTAGGCTCGCGAAGTCGCAAGTGGTTGCCTCGCGCATTTAGTAGGTATTTAAACATATTAATTATTTTAATTATTTTATCAAGACAAACTCAGCGAATTGTGCTAAATAATCGTACTACCTTTTCATTTATATAAAAATAAGAAAAAATCACGTTTGTTTTGTAGCTACGAGACTGATATTATTACGAAAACGGGGTAAATTTGGGATTTTTTTCTATGTAGCAAAGTTAATCTATTCGTGTTTTTAAAAGCGATTGCATGTCCACCAGATCCTAAAATAAGATAGGTACATGTTATTTTCAGATTTTTTTTGACAGTTTTTATGTTTCCCATGGATTCAAAAAAATAGTAAGCGCGACCTCTGTCGGATCATACCGCCTTAACGATATTGTTGGATAATTTCAGTTCACGCTCAAATATTGGTTTCATTATAGAAAACTTTGAAAGCGTTTTAAATAAATAAACAATAGGTATTCATCTTGTCTGGGTATTTTTTCCAAAGCAAACTTTATGAACTTTAATTCGTAATAGTTAAGAATCGTATCATAATAACGTAGCGATCGTAAATACAGAATTATGTCCATTAATATGATTGCTATTTGCCCACGCACAACGGGCCAATTGGGAGTCTAAGTGCGGAAAAGGGAGTCCCATCATCATCGTGATTTATATTTGAATCATTAGGTCTACACACCAAAGCCGGTGGTTTAGCCCGGATTCACATAGTTGCAAGTTGCATGACTTTTGTTTAAAATGAGTCCGCTGGCTAAGCCGGGGTTAGGTTGGGTGATGTGTAGATACTTGGTCTTACTTGGGTCTTGGGTCTTTGGTGGTTTTTATTTTGTATTTATGAATTTATTTATTTTTTACGTCTTCATTTTATTTATTTATTTATGTATACGAACGCCAAACGACAATTACATGAACGGAGCAAAACATTACTTCATGTGCCATCTCCATGATCCAGCCATCCTGTGTGCGGTGGACATAGAATGGATGGCAATGGACCATGCACGCTCACGCAGCGTCGAGACACTTCTCCGTAGTTCCATAGCTCCATCCATATTGCGCACATTTTTTGCAATGTTTTGAGATTCAATGAATTTCACGTTTCGACGTTCATCCCGCGTTGGCTGGCAAAGTCGCATTTCTAGAGGTTTTTCGTGATTAAATTTAAGTCAAAGTACAATTTAAATTTAATAAATTGGTCTCGAAAAACCTCTAGAAATGCGACGTTGCCGCCCGCGACGGATGATCGCTCTTAAAATAAAGTCAGAAATAAATAGACAGCCCTACAAACTAAAATTGCCACAAAATCTTGTTCTCCATTATAATCTAATTGGCCTTCGGTCATCGCTCAAAGAACATTGACACAAAGTGATTCATAATAAAATTATGAAGGGTAAAAAACGGAGAGCTATGAGCTATCCATCATGTGCCACTTACCTAACATGCGTGTACATTATCATCGATTAGGCACATCACGGCCCCAAAATTATTCTAGTTATCGCTCGTGGTTATACTCCTAAAAAATAAACACGTGTTCAAAGAGCTATTTTACGTTTTAATTTTAGGAATGCTTATTGCGCAATTGTTTGTTCAGTTGGAAAAATGTGAAGACTTTGTGGCTTTTTTATTGTTTTTTTTTTTTCTCATTTTGTTTTAATCATGATTTGTCAGTTTGAGTAATTTATGCGGCCCACCCAGATGTCCTCTTTTTTTAGTAATGTTTACCGAATCGTTGAGCTCCATAAGTTCTGAGTTGAGCTGAGCACGGTTACTGACAAATGCGTGTGTTAAAAAGTGGATGAGAACTCCATTTATATGTACACGGAAAAAAACGTAATGGCTAGAAATAAATAAGTTGTTGCTATATACAACCGAGCGACTTGTTTCGGAGGTAGCCTGCAAAGTTTGTTGCTAGAATTGAACAAGTAAACATGGTTAACGTAAGTTGGTAAAATTAACTATAACCGAGCGACTTGGTTAACTATAACCGTGCGACTTGGTTGGATTTAGCAAAGTAACTCAGTAGCTACAACCAATTAAATTGGTATTCTTAGCCATGGTACTTGGTATTCTTAAGTGGGTTAATTGGGTAACTACTGCTGAAAAGTACCAATTCTAGACGACATAATCTTTCACCACAGTTATATCAAAAAGTCCCAGAATTGGCGGGTACACATATTTTTATAGTCTCCCAATATTACGCAAGTACATCCAACATTGCCGCCATTATAAATCAATCCTAGACGGTCATACATAACTGTTAAATAACTTCTAACATATTAGGTTACAAATCTCATGTCGTGTAGCTATTTAAAAACATAATACGATTATTTAGAAATATAGTATGTATTTATGAAAATCGTTTGAAACACCTTGATACTTTAAAACTGCATTATAAAATCGTGATAAATATTATTAGTAGCCTACTAAATATTACTGAATCATATAATGTACTGCTAAGTAAATAAACATTTGTATTGATTATTAAAAAACCACAAATCATGACTTGTTCGGAAACTCTAGAATCATTGTTTGTTAAAAAACCTATCAGGTCACAATAAAAACCATTTGTAGAAAATACATCTATCTATGAAATATCAATTAAAGAAATACAAATACCATTATATTTTAAATTACAACCCCTTTATTTTCAAACGTAAGTTATAAGTTTAATAAAATATTCTTGAAATGGAACGTTTCCATTCGTCAATGTCATATATTATTCTGACAGCTGACGTTCCTAGTGTGATTTATTCTATAACAACATCAATTATGTGATCGATACAATCAGATATTCTCCTATAAATATGAATAATCTCACACGTGCACTGACTGGACAGCTCCACTCAATCTGTGTGGTTCTTTCATCAAAAGACCATTTCAGACACCAATCTACATGGTCTACATATGATCTGACCAAAATTATGCCTGAACTGTAAAAGAGACCGTGAACTCTGAGTTTTTTTCGGCCTTATTTCTCAGAGTAGGTAGTCAGATAGGAAATGCCGACCTCATCTAGAGTTTAAAATATGATTGACGTGTAAAAATGTTTGTACAAACCAACTTACTGAAATTAAGTCATTTATCATTTAAAGGTTATTTTTGATACGATTTACTACTGAAATTACTACACTTCATTATCTTTTACTTTGAGATTGTTAGAAAATTACTCCAACAACCGCGAATCGATGAAAAATAGTAGTCAAAATAATAAAAACAAGTAGTCTAGTTTCAAGATTAGTATCTATAGAATAAAATACATTTATATTCAGATACATAACATAACTTAAAGAATTAGAGAATCCATAAAGACAATTCTTTTTAAATATTGCCATCAATCATCATGAAAGCTGACACAAAAAAAAAAACTAAAAGTGCTTCAGAAACATACACTTAGCAAACCAAAGCGTATAAATAAATAGACCGAACCGATATTATTGAATTATATTCCAATACTAATGTGAGCGCTTATCTACTTTTTATATCAAATATATTTCCCCGAGGGCGTGATGTAATTTGTATTACATGTCAGAATCATGAATCATAGCAAATTTGATGGGTGTATCTCTATTAAATACCGATAGATTAGCCAATTACTGTTATTACATGTACGATGTATTGGGAAATTGCTTAAAGTATATTGTTAAGGCATAAAAGACTATGTAGATATAGATAATAGGGTTTTTCAATTATAAGTAGATGTTATGAAACGAAGTATTTCATGTTAATGTACATGTTGAGAAAATATAATTAGAAAGTATGTTGTAAGATAAAAAGTAGCCTATGTCTTTTCCCAGGGTTAAAAAAATTAGCCATGTAGCCGTGAAAGCTTTGTTAAATAAACAAAACAAACAAAAAAACACACCCAAGGGTTGACTGGTAGAAAATGCCTATGGCATTAAGTCCGCCTCTGTACATGTTTTTGTGCTTAAAGTATTAAATAAATAGATAAATAAATAATAAAAAAAAAAAAAAAACTCATATTCATATTTATAATATTAAAAAAAAACTGCCTAGCCTTTTCCCAACTATGTTGGGGTCGGCTTCCAGTCTAACCGGAACAGCTGAATACCAGTTTTTTACATGGAGCGACTGCCTATCTGACCTCCACAACCCAGTTACTGGGTAACACGATACCCCTTGGTAAGACTGGCTGTCAGACTTTTGGGCTTCTGACGACCCGTAACGGCTGTCAAAGATCCACGAATGACAGCCGGGACCAACGGCTTAACGTGCTTTCCGAGGCACGGAGGAGTCTCGGTATGTAAAGATGGTCACCCTTCCAACCCCGGCAAGCGTAGCTTAACCTGACGGATCGACCCGTGCGGCTGTTATTACTTAGCCACGAGCTCTTAATAATTTTTTTTTATAATATAAAAAAAATTGCCATAGTTTAAGGTGGAATTGTATTATTTTAATCATTTTATACTGTAAAATAACGTCGATACCTTTTAGAGTGATGTAATCCTAACTATTACATCACTCGAAAAGGTATCGACGCTATTTTACAGTATAAAGTGATTAAAATAATACAATTCCACCTTAAACTAAGGCAATTTCAGTGTCAAAATAACCCAAAAACAAAATTGCATAACCCTGTCAAAGCGGCCACAAAAAAAGAAGGTCGACAAAGCAAATACGTAACTTTTTCGTGTCGAAAGTTGAACTGGCGAAAACGACTCTTATTTTCTACCGAACATTTTGTTTATCAACCTTTGTAATTCAAAGCCGGTAGTTAGCCGCAAGAGACGGGTTCTTGTTTATTTAATACAAAAATAGACGTTTAAAAAAATATCCTGGATACAGGAATGTTTTGGACGTTTTTCAGCCTTGATGTGCCGAAAAATGAGTTTTCAATTACAGCGGTATCGAAAGGGTTTTGTTAAGAGTTTTTCAATGAGATTGGATTGTGGAGAAGTTGTTTCATGAATGAAACACAGATTTTTTTGTATAAACAGACTTATACTCCATTTATTATAACATTAGACAAATGACTGTTCTCACCCTTTCGTGATTTCGATGTAAACGTTTAATAAACTCCGTTATTTCACGATAAATACAAAGCAGTGTAATCTATTTACCATTTACATTTAAAAAAAAAATAACTCTAAAGTGTCATTCAGTCATTTCAACAATATTACACAATAACTGTCGTTATGTAGCCCTTATTTGTCTAATGCTATGATGTAAATGGAGGTATAGATTTTGCTGTAACGTATTAGGCTGTAACTGCAAAAGCATAACCAACCTATAACGCTGCTGCGACACAGGTCTCCTCTCTGTGGCTGGGAGTGGCTCAAAATCCACCACTCGTGCCCACCCTAGTAGCATTTTCCGTTGGCATTTAGTTGGGCCAACTTCAGAGGTATGTGGCCCAACCAAACGCCAACAAAAATGCTACTAGGGCAGTGCGTATTGGTATCTGCAACAGATTGGACTTGTTTGGTTTCGTGAAAACTTCACCTCTGCTCAGAATGCGTTTATCGACCAGTGGCAGATATAAGGAAATGAGGTTCTTCCCTTTGCAGTTTGTTGTGAATTTTATGTTGAATCTAACCCAGTTTATACATTGCCTGGGATGCAAGGAAATGGGAAAAGTAAACAACAAATACTTAAGATTCAATCAAATACACTTTGGAAGATTGTCTGGTCCCGACTTCAAGTAACAGAGGGAGGAAAGTACGAAGAAAAATATGTGAAGTAATTTGTAAAAACAATCCCTAAAGCTATTGAAGATTGAAGGTTTTCGTTCACAATGTTTCAGCTTTTCATACTCAAATATAGCACAAACTATAAAACTATAATAAAGAAATAAATATACGACGGCAAAGATAATAATGTGGTTTTTAATAATAAGCCTAATTTAAAAGAACGCGGAAATTCCATTTAGACTGTTTACGACATCAAAGAAAAATTATGAGTTATCTCTAAATTTTTTGTTGATTTTTACTGTCTTCCTACTTCATTTTTAGCTAGATATAATACAAAAAGTGTCAAGACAAGGTCACGAAATAAATCACAGAGCTGTAAAAAGAACATTCACAAACTCGCTGAGAAAATAAACGTAATTTCAGGAACTATTTGCCAGTTTAAACATTTGGCTGCTGAAACAAACTCCGTCATTGATGTTCGTCTTAGAACGATTTCGCGTAATCATTGCTTCTCAATCAATTAAAAAGTTACGATTATTTGTTTCGTTTCCTGCCTGAAATTCAGTTGCATTGTGTCTATAAAAAACGCATTATGCAGATAGATAAAACGAGTTCAGAGCTTTAAAATAAAATTATATTCTGCATTCCAAACTAACAGTGAAGAAAACCATTGTGAGGGAACCGGCATGTCCTAGAACCAAAAATTCGAAGACATGTGATATCCACCAACCCACACTGGGTCCACGTGGTGGATTATGACCCACTCCCTCTCTCAGAGAGAAGATCTGTGTCCCAGTAGTGGGAACATCAAGGGCTAAGTACCTATGCTTATGCCAAAATAGGTAGCAAATTTCGGCCAAATTTTGGCCATTGATTGTAATAAATCTTCATTTATTAAAGTCTTGCGGGAAAACCCATTCAGAATTGATTATCTTTAATCCATACTTCCATACTTAATATTATAAATGTGAAAGTAACTTTGTCCTGTCTGTCTGTTTGTTACATTTTCACGCCTAAACCGCTGCACTGATCGTCATGAATTTTGACAGAGATATAGCCTGCCATATGGAGAAGGACTTAAGCTACTTTTTCATGCGATAACCGACATTCACCCGGGTGGAGCTCCAGCTAATTTTAGTTACAATAAAGTCATTTCGTATAATTATTCATTTAACCGAATCATTAATTGGTAGATTTTTATTTAGCATATTTATTTCTTTGAAATAATGTCATTTGACCGAGTTTTCAAATGCACTAATTTTATTTAAACTAATGTTTCACTAAACTAATAATTATTTAGTCTCGAAGTCGAAGTAAGGCGTGGTCGACGGAGCCCCGCTTAGCGGGGCACCTACGCCTGGGTGGTTTAAAAAAAAATAACCACGAAGGGGATGGCCCCCTTCTAACCTAACCCGACCGTGTCGGGGTGCCCCAAGTCCAGAGCTCGCTTCGCTCGCTCTAGTATCCTAAGTTTTTATTTGCCTCACTGACAGGGTTCACCCCTGTTTGGTATAACAACGTTTTGTCGAAAATCGCTCCGGCTAATTTTAGTTACAATGAAATCATTTCGTATAATTATTCATTTGACCGAATAATTAATTGGTAGATTTTTATTAAGCATATTTATTTCTTTGAAATAATGTCATTTTACCGAATTTTCAAATGCACTAATTTTATTTAAACTAATGTTTCACTAGACTAATAATGATTTAGTCTCGAAGTAAGGCGTGGTCGACGGAGCCCCGCTCAGCGGGGCCCCTACTTCTGGGTGGTTTAAAAAAAATAACCACGAAGGGGATGGCCCACTTCTAACCTAACCCGTCCGTGTCGGGGTGCCCCAAGTCCAGAGCTCGCTTCGCTCGCTCTAGCATCCTAAGTTTTTATTTGCCTCACTGACAGGGTTCACCCTTGTTTGGTATAACAACGTTTTGTCGAAAATCGCTCCGGCTAATGTTAGTTACAGTCATTTCGTATTATGATTCTTCAAAATAAAAAATTTGCAAATATTTACAATGTTTTCATAGCTGCATTATATTACACTAATTGAATATTCGATAAAATACATGTTATACTACCTGAACACTACATCAAATGAACATTATACCTTTTGATCAATAGCGCAAATGTTGTTATCGCAAATAAATATTCGATGAAATGAAAATTATGTTAATCGATATTATACAAATTGATTATTTTCTTAAACGTTGTTCGAATTAGTAACATTACATCAAAAGTTATTATACCAAACAAGGGTGAACCTAGTGCTGGGCTTAGCTTTGCTACGGATCATGCGTTCTATCGTGACCGAGAGACATTTTAAAGAAAATAAAATAGAAAAGTGTAATGTAGGGAAAATAGTGCTATAGTGCAATTGATTACAGCTACTAACAATGTTTGAATAACACTAAACACAATATGTAACACTCCTAATGTCAATGTTTGCAGTGACAATATACACACGCTGTCACATGCAGGATTCAACTGAAATGAACAGCTTTCACGTTCATATTTATCCGTTAATTTAATTGATACATCTGTGATTCAAAATTTAATTAACAGTAAAATCAAAGTCAAAAGTCAAAACATTTATTTCAAATAGGCACATAAATGGCACTTTTGACCGTCAAAATTTACACGGAAATAAAATTGATTCTAGTTGCCTTTTCCAAAATGTAGTTTCGCATGGAGAAGAATGGGCATGAAACTCCACCGTTACTCTTTTAAACTATTTTACAATACTTTGTACATATCAATTATATCATTACACGTGAAGACGATGTACCCAGAATAAAATTGCTATACGACAACAGGTAATAGCAATAAAAAATTAAGCAATGACGGATAAATTAATTATGTGTTATATACATGGTGCTCACATATTTACAAATATTAATATTTTATTATTAGTAATTTTAGAATGTGGGTCATTCTCAGGACACTCATTATTTGGTTGACTTCGGTGGCAATTATTTTTTTACATTTTGGCATAATTAACATGAAATATCAAATCTAGAGTTAATTTAAAACATATTAGTAGTACTCTAGATTTGATATTTCATGTTAGTCATGCATAAATGTATTAAAAAAGAAAAATTGCCACCGAAGTCAACCAAATAATGAGTGTCCTGAGAATGACCCATGTACGGTATTATTGATTCGCGGTTAGCAGTGGAAATTGCAAGAGGAGCAATCGTTAGCGCTGCTTTTGCTAACGCATAAATCGATCCAAATAGACAGTTTAAGTAAAAACATTGCCTAAATTCATCAATTTTGTCCCCATATGAGTAAGATTCGAGTCAGCTGCCGTTGTAATTAAACCATGAAACATTTCAGTGTTTATTTTTGCGATACCCCTAGTATTGAAGATTTTTAGAATTGGCGATGATTAAAACTTACCGTCAGATGGGTTGCTTGATCGGTAGGCAGTATTGCCACCAAATAACATAGAGAAAACCAGAATCTCACCAAAAGTGTCTAAGTTGTTGCATAATTGTTATTGTATCTATTTATATATATATAAGTACCTATATACTTTATGTATGAAGGTATTTCTTGTATAAGTAAATGGTACACCACTGACTACCTGATGATGATGGGGCTCCCTTTTCCGCACTTAGACTCTCATTTGGTCCTTTGTGCGTGGAGATTCTGGCTAACAAAGCCAGCCAGCTCCGCCTAAAAGCACAGAAGCTTCCTGGGAGCTTCACAGGCTTCACGGAGCGACCTTACTGTTCCGAGGATTTCCTCACGTTATTCACGGACTACACGTACCTGTAATATTGTTCTTCCTTCTACATTTAATCCATCCAAAGGCTGTCTGTAAAAGATCGCTTTTAGCGCTAAGACCGCCCATTGTGTCAACCTATGTAACATTTCTACATTTATATCTGTAATTTTAATGGCGTACATAATAAAGATTATCTATATATCTAAAATACACACCCTACCCTCAAACTCCACACAAGTGTCTTCGATGTACCCTTGCCTCAAAACGCCTTGCGTTTATTAAAGTAAAACATAAATAATAAACATTAAAACAAGGCAAGTGATATCTAACAAAGATAAATTACAAGTAAATATTGTTCTATACTTAGAAAGTCACGCGCGTGGGACGACATTTGACGGCAGCCGTAAGGGGACTGCACACGATGTATTATCTTCTTATCGTTTACTAGCATCCCACTCCTGCTTCGCACAGTTTTTACATACATAAAACTTCCGGAATAAGTTCTCTGAATGATGTTGAAAACTGCATGAAAATCCGTTGCGTAGTTTAGAAGAACAACGCGGTTACACAAACAGACACGGAAAGCGACTTTTATTTATAATATACATAGATATACAGAATATTGATAAAGATTTTATGTAGTCTAGTTAGGTCAACATCATAATTTCAACCAAAAGACGTCCACTGCTGGACATAGGTCTCCTTCAAGCACCGCTGCTTCAATCAGTTCTGTGCTTCCCGTATCCAGCAGATTCCTGCGGCCTTCACAAGAGCATCGGTCCACCTTTTGGGAGGCCTCCCAACGCTTATATCTTCCGGTACGCGGTCGCCACTCCAGATCGTTTCGTTGCGAGCATGTGCCCTGCCCATTGCCACTTAAGTTCTTCTTCGGGCTATATCGGTTGCCTTGTTTCTCCTGTTGATCTCTTCATTTCTGATTTGATCACGTAGGGAAACTCAAACCATAGCCCTCTCTATATAGTCTAGTAAGATAAGTCCTCCAGACCGAATTTCGGCCATGGCAGCTAATCTCATCGGAGATTAGCCATCTACGCGGGAGATATTATAGTGCATGGTGTGTGCGCAGACACAGGTATACTCACTCTTCATCAGAAGGTTGCGTGTTCAGATCACGTTGGGGTCACCATTTTAGAGGTATGAGGAACAGGGTGTAAATTTCACTCATACTCTATAGTAAAGGGAGGATCCTCCGACCAGACGGGTATTGTGTCTGGCGGGCAACTGCTCAACAGTTGATGTCGGGATGTTGTATATATGCTAGTCGCGCGGTTAACTCTGATAGCGCGATGCAGGATTTGTGACATCAGGTCTTTGATGCGTAGTTCGCATGTGATGATGTTGATACCGCCACACCTTACTCTCATAGTCCGATGGGACGGCAATCCGTAACGGCCGGAGAGAGACCGGGTTATTGAATTTTTCCATTAGGAATTACTCAGTAATAGCGCGGAGTTAGGAAGTTGGCGGTGTGAGTTAGATAATAATAAGTAATCAATATGGATGATGGAATAGGTTAAGGCCCAGATATATGGCAGTGACCTTGAGTCGTTAGCTTGCGTGTTCAGTACTGAGCTCACGCAACGCGTCGTACGTCCAGCTAGTAATAGGACTCGCCCATCCAGGAGCGCTGTCCCAAATAAGACGCATTATTAATTTATTAAACAATTATACAATTATTATATTATCTTTAAAAAGGTGAAGATTTCAGAAAGATATGCTTGATAGATTTTGCGTGATTCTCAGTTTTTTATCCGCGTTAGACATAACTTTACAGATTAATGTCACTAAGTAATATAAACATAAACTAAAATATTCACATACTACGTTATTAAAAAAAATGCTCTAATTTAACATATGTTTTTTCCAAATCATTAACACTACTCGTTTAGACGTGATATTCAGTATAAAATCATTAAAATTCGGTTATCGTCGCCATAAAGATGAAGCGCCAATGATGTCTATGTATGTATACGTAATGCATATTTATTTATGTGATGCAAAAATTATCTATGCACAGTTAACCTGATCTTCACAATCTTTTAACAATTTAATGAAATCCGTTTGCAATTATTTTAAAAGATTAAATATTTCAAATATTGTTAGGTACCTACGCTTGCTTTTTGGGTTTTATTGGTCCCAGTTATAAAAACTTTTTGCTTTTTGCAAATTACGATGTTATTGTCAAAAAAAAAAGCTATCGATACCTGCGTCACGTTAGGGCCTACAATAGACAACCCCAGTGTCTCACAGAGAATGTCTGCCTTCTCTTTAAAACACTACAGCCACGCTCCATGTGTAATCCCCCTAAGATACTCATGTTCATCTGAGTGGATCGACAAAGGCGTCTACCGTCTAAACAAGCGTTAGTAACTCGATTGAGCACAACCAAAAAGGCGTGAGGCGTTTGCTGTATTAGCTTGTCTATGCCCCAGAATTTTCTCTATTCGAAAAACATTCGAATTTCGATTTGCCTTCTGAAGACTGAGAATAGGCATTTGTTTCGCCAAAGAGTTTTGAATACTGAAAGGGCTTCGTCGTAAATCGTAATAGACACCTGTCTAAGTACAATTGATCCAGGTCTAGAATAGGTATTCCTAAATCAGAATAATTCAGGTATCTATAATGAAAATATGTACCTTATATGTTAAGGTATCGTATTCAAAGTAGGTAAAAAGGTATTTTATCAAAATAAGGCCGAAAATGTGGACTATTATGTTCGGGCCTTCGTCAAAATAAACGATACGAGGGGTATAGAATTCTAGTAGAAATGAGAACAGAAATGCTAATATCGAAAAAGATTCTACAGGTATACGAGTTTACAAATACGTTGAACAAACTGGAAAGGTTCCAAAGTTCTTGATAAAAAACGAAAAATGTCGTTCTTTAGCATAATGGGCGAAAGCCCCAATGGACATTGTTTCTGTACAATTTTCGTCTCATTCAATGTTCTTTGTATATTAATGATACGAGCTTCTGCCCGCGACTTCGTCGCGTGAAATTTCTTGGTCCTCCGACCCGTCCATCCCCATCGCATCGCATAACCTGCCCGCGCTATTATTTCGTTTTCGCTTAGCGTTCTTTCTGACTATTTTTCTGTTTGCTCGGTTCCTTAAAGCCTTAGCGTGATTTTAAATAGCCTATAGCCTTCCTCAAGAATTTGACTATCAAATGCAAAATGATATGTTTACATCCGACTGCTAGTTTCAGAGATTAGCGCGACCAAAAACAAAATAAAATAAAAAATAAAAATCAGCTTTAATATTAGTATTATTAAAGAAGTTATGAAAAATTAGTTTCTTTGTCTTTATATTTTTGTTTTTTGCCACCGAATTCCGAAATTAAAGTTATTTTTCACTTTGTACAGATTTTTTTGGAAGACGGATGTTTTTTTATCACTTTTTAGTAGTGGTGCCTATTCCATACAAATTCGAACACCACTATCTGCTATGTAAACAACAGTTGAGTTAAGAAAATTTATATAGAACTTCCTAGAAAGTATAACTTTTTAAACAAAAAAAAACAATTTGCCGAATCGGTCCAACCGTCTTCGAGTAATCGATTTATTCTGTTCTAAAACCAAAAACTAATACCACTATGTATGTTTTCCAACAAATTTGATGAAACAAATATCATTGGTATTCGTTTTTGGTATAAGAACGGAATAAATCGAGTAATCTGGGAACACACATGAAATGAAAATTAAATCCGAGGAACTGACAACCTCCTCCTTTTTAGAAGTAGGTTCAAAATAGAGAAATATGAGCAGTTTAGCTAGAGTTTCTTATATTATATATAAAAATAAACCAATAACAGGCCAATGCATAGTGCTAAATTCAATACAATGAACTAGCTAGTTAGCTAAGTAAATAAATCTATGTCTATTAGTTTAAATCTCAGTTTAAAATTATGTTCACACGTCTTAGCGATGTTACAAATTATTAGCACATAATATTTGATTCTGTTTTGCGTAAGCAATGATGTACATTTCAATGTTTATTTTCAGTGTGGCTACTGTACATATGCAATACATTTGAACCAGTAGAATGTAGTCTCTTGTCATGTGTATCAACGTTATGCAGATCAATAATATAGGTGTTCTATAAAAATATAATTTATATGAACCGTCTGGGTATGAAAACTATGACCTTAAGTTTTCACAGGATACACTGCAGAAGTATTAATATTGATCTAAATAATTGTTTCTTATGAAATTTCTTTTTTATTGTGAAAAGAATAATTGACCATTAAGGGGCTACACCGAGCAAAACTTTGCGATAGTGTATTTTTCAGAGGCTATTAAGGCCCAGATATATGCCAGTGACCTTGAGTGGTTAGCTTGCGTGTTATGAACTGAGCTAAAGCAACGCGTCGTACGTCTAGCCAGTAATAGAACCCAACCATCCAGGAGCGCTGTCCCAAATAAGACGCATTATTGATTTATTATACTAAAATAAAAGGTATTTTAATAAAACACGTATACTTAAAGATCAATAATTAAATTATCTTTAAAAAGGTGAAGGTTTCAGAAAAATACGCTTGGCAGATTTTGCGTGATTCTCAGTTTTTTATCCGCGTTAGACATAACTTTACAAATTAATTTCATTATGTAGTATAGAAATAATCTAAAATATTCATACACCTAAGTTATTAAGAAAATACTCTAATTTAACAGATATTTTTTCCAAATTAATAACACTACTCGTTTAGACGTGATCTTTAGAATAATCTCATTAAAAGTCGGTTATCGTCACCTTAACTCATTAATGAAGACAAATAACCTACATTTAAAAGCACATTATTGATGTTCGATATCCTATCATTTAAATGTAGAATGTAATGTGGCGAATTTAAATGTATTTATAACACATACATAAACATAAATAATATGTTATTTGTTTTTATGTGTTATAAATACATTTAAATACACCTTGAAAAAAAAAAAAAACTAAAATGATTGATTACTACACTAATTTGAATAATACACTAATGGATAGATTTTTTTAAATTTAAATAACTCACGTTTTATTTTATATCAAAAGATCGCTTTTATTTTTTAATTAAAATAATTCCAAAAATTGTGTGAATTCGGCGTGCGCCACGAAAGCGGAATAGACCGTCCCCGCCGCGGCGGGACAGAGAAGGACCGAACACTCAAGGTCGTTCATTAGGGGAAACGTCTTAAGTACAGGATTTTAACTTAAACATAAGTAACTGATACCTTTATTCTGGGTTGATGCTAACCTGAAACAAAAAGAGTAACAATGTCAGTTTATTTACGTAAGATATGAATATGATACAAAATTATGAAGTTTTTTCTCATACAAATTGATTGTGCAATAGTTTCAATTTCTCCGATAGCCGAAAGATGGGAAGGGTGATCGAAAATTATAAAGTATACTCTACAGAAATAATCAAAACAACAATGAAAATATTTTTATCTTTTTTTCGCGGGTAGGTGTGAAAAGAAGACAGACGTAACTCTAGTATTGATTGTATATTTAAAATAGTAATTCACAGTATTTTCACTAGTTTTTTATATAAAATCAGTGTATAGCCTATACACTACGGGTACTCACGTTTGCAGCACTTTTATGTGACCAAAGCAATAATTTTACACCACCTGCCAGCTCATCACTTCACAACACTATTTTTCACATCTCCGAACACAAGTGGACAATTACCAGTACAATGTCTCAATTTGACGAGATAATATCTGCACAGAAGACCCTAGAAGATAGCTTTATCCGGAAGATGAGTGAGTTGGAAGCGCAGATACAGTGTGCAGGACCTGCCAAGGACACCGTGGCGAGAGTAGCCGAGGAGTTTCGCACCTTTAGGGAGCTGATCTTCAGCATGCTGAGTCTGCTCAGAAGTCAGATCAGCGAGTGTGCTAGACAGATTGACGGGTTGGAGACCAGGCATCGGCGGAAGGCACTCATTTTCCAGGGCATAGCAGAGGTTGAAGGGGAAGTCAGCAGTACAGTGATCCTGGACGTGATAAGTAAGAAGCTGTCACTTAATACTATCTCTGCATCCTCCATAAAGGTCTGCCACAGACTTGGCCTAGCCAAACAGGATCGCCATAGGCCCATCCTAGTCAAGTTCTCGAGCTATGACGACAGGTCTGCGGTCTGGAGAGCGAAGACGGGACTGAAGGGGTCATCTATCTCTGTCAAGGAGTTTTTGACTAAGACCCGACAATCCATCTTTGGGAAGGCGCGGCTTCACTTTACTATGAGGTCGTGTTGGACTCAGGACGGCATCATCGCTATTAAAGCTCCCGATGGAAGCAAACATAAGGTGACATCATTTGAAGAACTGAGTCCGCTGCTGGTGAAGTATCCCCGGGTTCAAACGTCTGGAGATAGCCTGAAAAACAAGACGCGTTAGTATCAATCCTCAATTGTTATACTGTATAATATTTACGCATTAGACACCCATTATATAATTAGGATTTCCTTACCTTAAAGTTTGCTATCTTCCATTGTTTGATAATGATAACCTTTTTTACTTTTGTCTTGTATTTTTGCATATTTGTATGTATTTGTTTCTGTTCTCTTCCTCTTCGCAAATCTCTGAGTTGACAATAATTAAAGTAACGCATACCTCAGCATTTTTACCCTCAACCGGATTTATATTTTTCACTTTTTGTTCTTCCTAATAAATTCTCATTCATTTATTTGCGTTTCTAATGTCAAGTGTCAGTCAACTATTGTTAAATGTCAATCTATGTAAACGTCATACTCATAAGTGACGTTTTGTTAGTTTGGATACGTTCACGCAAAATGTAATGTCTTTTGAATGCTTGAAGGGTGCGTTCGGAATAATTAAAATAAGCGTAGGAATTCCTGTATCGCTACTACTATAAAATGTAACGTTTCTTAATTTTATTTCTTTTTTGTATTCACTATTTTTAATGATGATGTTAGCTGGCGGGTGGTGCAGAGATGCAAACGTCCTACCAGTATTTCGTGTAGGTCTCTTTTTAGTATACTAGTATATTTATTTAGTATTTATATCTGTTTTTATTGTATTTATATATATATTTGTATCTATGACATCTGATAACGAATCTTTTTTCTCTGCTAATGAATCTACTGCCTCTTCTGGTGATGATAGCTTTTGTTCTGTTGCGGAAAACCTTGGTGAACTTTTACGTCTAAGTTTCAGCCAAAACCTAGGCCGGCTGTTTAACGTATGTCATATAAATGCTCAAAGCGTTCCAAGCCACTACAATGAGTTGTATGAAACTTTCTATAACACCAACGTCCATGCCGTTCTGATTTCTGAAACTTGGCTAAAACCTGAACTTTTATCCACCTCCTACTCTCTGCCAGGGTTCGTTCTGTTGCGGAATGACCGTGTCGGAAGGAGAGGGGGTGGTGTAGCAATATATCTTCGTGCTGATCTTCCTTTTAAAGTTCTCTCTACTTCTTCCTGTAATACTTCGGCTGAGTTTCTTTTTCTTGAAGTCAGTGTCAAAGGAGCTAAAACCGTTCTTGGCGTTGTGTATTGTCCGCCTTCACTTGATTACTTCACCGAATTCGAATCGGTCCTAGAATCTTTAGGTTCTGAGTATGCACATCATATAGTCATGGGGGATTTCAACACCAATCTCCTTGCCCACAACTCCCATCGATCCCGTAAACTTCTACACCTGGTCGAGTCAGCTAGTCTGCATGTGTTGCCTCTCCAACCAACTCATCATAACGCTGCCGGTGATGACACTTGGCTCGACTTGATCCTCACCTCAAATCCTTCTCTAGTCTCCTCACATGGTCAACTTGACGCTCCTGGTTTTTCCCATCATGACCTTATTTTCCTATCTTATGTCCTTAAATCTCCTAAACCTAAACCTACGTTCCAGTACAGGCGTGCCTTTGCGCGGATGAACAGTGAAAAGCTTGCACAAGATGCTTCTAGTATTGACTGGACACCCCTGGAGGAAGCCACTACTGTTGACGATAAAGTTGCGTTTTTCAACAATGTTGTAGTTAAGCTGTACGACACCCACGCTCCTATCAGGAGAGTCAAGCTAAAGCGCCCACCTGCGCCATGGATGAATGTGGGAGTTCGGATGGCCATGCGACGAAGGGACCGCGCGTTTCGGAAGTTTAAAAAGGATCGGTCGGATGATAATTGGACCCTCTTCAAAACTGCTCGCAATCGTTGTAATCAGATGATACGCAACGCTAAAAGTCGCCACATTCTTGATAACATCACTTCTGCTTCTCCTGCTGATATCTGGAAATTCCTTGGAACTCTAGGTATCGGCAAATCGCGACATTCAGACCTTCCTAGCACATTTGGCTTGGACGATCTAAATCGTCATTTCTCCACTTGTCCCACCCTTGATAATCCAACCAAATGTCAAACCCTTGACTACCTTGCTGGTCTGACGCGACCCAATATTACCCCCTATACCTTCACCCCAGTCGACCCTGGAGAGATCAAAAAGATTATCCTTTCCATTAAATCCAAAGCCGTTGGTTGTGATAACATCAGTCGACACATGATCATGACAGTGGTTGATCAACTCCTTCCTGCAATTTCCCATATAGTTAACTTCTCCCTTTTCTCCGGTGTTTTCCCTTCCCTGTGGCGGAAAGCCCATGTTCGACCACTACCTAAAATTCCTAATCCCACTCTCCTCAGTCACTTTCGTCCAATTTCCATCCTTCCCTTTTTATCCAAAGTACTCGAGGCATGTGTACATAAACAATTCTCCAACTTCATTCACAAAAACTCCCTCATCAGTCCACTCCAATCCGGGTTCAGGCCCGGACACAGTACCGTTTCTGCTCTCCTTAAAGTGACTGACGATATAAGGCGAGGAATGGAAGACACTAAGGTAACGGTTTTAGTGTTGATCGATTTTTCAAATGCCTTCAATACCATCAGTCACGAAGTCCTTTTATCCATCCTCTCCTATCGCATGGTCTCTCACGAGGTTCTGGAATGGTTTTCTTCCTATCTTCGGGGGCGTCAGCAATCAGTTTTTGCTGGTGACTCTAACTCCAGCTGGTGTGATCTTGATGCTGGCGTCCCTCAAGGCGGCATTTTATCTCCACTTTTGTTCTCTATCTTTATAGATCTCATAACTTCCGAGCTTCAGTGTGCGTATCATCTATACGCTGACGACTTACAGCTCTACTGTCAGGCAGGTGTTGAGGGCTTATCCGGTGCGGTCCAGGAGCTAAATCGGGATTTACGAGTTGTCAAAAACTGGTCCGATCGTTTTGGGGTGGCGGTTAACCCAACCAAGTGTCAGGCTATCATTGTAGGGAGCCCCTATAGCTTGAGGAGGCTGAATGGTTTAACGGTGCCACCGGTTACCTTTGATGGCACAGTGATTCCGTTTAGCTCTGTCGTCAAGGATCTGGGTTTGCATGTTGACACTTGCCTCGACTGGCGTAAGCAGGTCGCGATTGTGAGCAAGAAGGTCACTGGAACGCTGCGGTCGCTCTATCGGTTAAAAAATATTCTCCCATCACACATTAAGGCTATGCTTGTACAGTCCCTTATCTTCCCCATAATTGACTATGGTGATATGTGCTACTATGACCTGAATGCAGATCTCCTCAATAAACTTGACCGACTTCTTAATAACTGCATTCGATTTGTTTTCAATCTCCGTAAGTATGATCATGTATCCGCACATCGATCGCTTTTAAAGTGGTTGCCTATCCGGCAGCGCAGAGCGTTGAGGGCTTTGACAACCCTGTTTTCTCTCCTTCACAAACCCACTTCTCCTTCTTATCTGACTTCCCTTTGTCAATATTTATGCGCTGCACACAGCAAGAATCTTCGGTCCGAGAATAATCGTCTTCTTCGTTGTCCTTCTCATCGCTCTGGTTTCATAAAATCCTCTTTCTTTGTCCAGGCGGTTTTCCTTTGGAATGCGCTCCCTCAGAATATCAGGACGGTAACCAATCAGTTTACATTTAAAGTGAAAGCTCGAGAACACATACACAAGAAGTTGGCAGATTCGTCTCAGAATTAAGTTTTTATAGGTTTTCTTGTTAAACTCTCATAACTTTTTATTTTTAGTTGTATGTATGTATTTATTCTTATATCTTAGCTATAAATATCTTCTAAATTGTTTTTCTGTTATTGCACCTACTGTGTATTATCTCTGCATCACCCTAAGGTAGACTGGTAGATAATGCCCAAGGCATTAAGTCCGCCTTTGTACAGTTTTTACTTGTGCATAAAGTTTTAATAAATAAATAAATAAATAAAATAAATAGTAGTAGTCTGTAGTAAGACGGGCTGGTGTCTGAAACTCCACATCGAAGCGCATAATTTGCGAAAGAAGTAACAAATCATCTAAAAATATAGGTCAATAAATAAAATAAAGCCACTAGTCCACTAGCTGCCAGTACTCGTAAACTAGTGGAGGTTATTCACGGCCGAGTTAAGTTTCACAAATAGGTATACAGCTAAGGCCCTTTGTACACAGACGTTTTTCTTGCCATGGAAAACTACAGTTTATTCGCCGTGTGTAGGCACGGTCGTCAGTATTGTATGGATCACTATGGAAGCTTGTTGACAGAGCTTGTTGAGAAAATCAAACTGGTTGCTAATTTAACTGTATAATTTATAATTTTTATGATATTAATTTTATTTTCTGTGATTAATATTTTAACTCACACACTGACTTATTATATGTTGTTTATTTATTATTTTTTGGGAAATCATATACAATGTTTGTAAATATGTGAGCACCATGTACCTATCGCATTTATTAATTTTTCTGTTATTACTTCACTTTTCATTCTTTTTACCAATTGTGGTAAGTAATTTTGATGAAATTTTTATATTTTTTATTTTTTTATTCTAGGTACATAGTCTTCACCTATAAATATTAATTAATGCATACAAACTATTGTTAACATTTTAAAAGAGTAAGTATGGAGTTTCTTGCCCATTCTTCTCCATACATAACTACATTTTGGAAGGCGCAACTAGAATCAATTAACTATTCATGTAATTTTTGACGTTCAAAAGTGCATCTTCGTGCCTATTTGAAATAAATTATTTGACTTTTTTTGACTTAGATATGTTTTTCTACGGCGCGGTTTACACGCTGTGTAGGCACGGTCGTCAATATATATGGGTCACTATGGAAGCTCGTTGATAGTCATGTTTTTTCTACGGCGCGGTTAATATGCCGTGTGTAGGCACGGTCGTCAGTATTGTATGGATCGCTATGGAAGCTTGTTGACAGATATATTTTTCTACGGCGCAGTTTACACGCTGTGTGTAGGCACGGTCTTCAGTATTGTAAGGATTACTATGGAAGCTTGTTGATGGACATGTTTTTTCTACGGCGCGGTTTACAAGCTGTGTGGGCACGGTCGTCAGTATTGTATGGATGACTATGGAAGCTTGTTGATAGAGACGTTTTTTCTACGGCGCAGTTTATATGCTGTGTGTAGGCACGGTCGTCAGTATTGTATGGATCACTATGGAAGCTTGTTGACAGACACCTCGGTTTTTTCTACGGCGCAGTTTATACGCCGTTACCTAAAGAAACCGTGCCGTGTACAAAGGGCCTAACACAACATTGAACATGAGTGTTGTCAAGAAAAGAGGTTCTTGAAAAAGTTTGAAGTTTGAGTATCTCTTTCGAAGTTTTCGTTGAGCTTGATTTATTTAACAGTGGTGATTAATCAATAAAGTGTACACAATAGCAATGTAAATTAATACAGAAGTAATTAAATTTTCTGTCGACTAAATATGGCAATAGTAGATCATCTGGAAGGCAAATTTCGCGTTTACACTCGTAGTATGACGCATTCGTCATTACCGCTCGTCTTCTATGTCGCTTAAAGCGCAATGCAAGTCGATCGTAAATCACAAGTCTACGGACAAAAATCTTGGCATTATACGTCGCACGAAGTAATATATATATATATTATTTTTTTTAAACGTTGCCCCACACTCGGAATTTCTCCTGTATTGTGGGTGCGTTTACAATCATTTAATCTCACATACACAAACAGCCAGACCCGGGACAAGTAATTTTAGGTCATACAAATATTTGTTCCGTGCGGGAATCGAACCCGCGACACGCAGTATTCCACATAACGATGCTATTTTTGTGACGCAATTGTTAATGTACTTTTATTTATTTATTTATTTATAGGAGAACCAACAGCTATAACAGATGGATAACAATTGAATATGAAAAATATAGCCAATTACAGGTTCACACGGGTAAAAACAGAAGAAAAAAAAACACTAGAAATCTTAGGATCTTAGGATCACTAACAAGCACGATAGATAATATTATCAATAAAATGGTACAATAAGCACTATGCATTTCTTTCGAATTTTGGCATGACGTGGTGTTCCGTCGCTTTCGCGGACAAGTTCAACAGGACAGTACAAAGTACAGCTAGTGCTAAGTGAAGTACTAAGTTTTATATTAAAATATGTATGTTTAGGTTAAGGTATGTTTCTATGGGCCTATTTTGCCTGAAATAAATGGTATTATTATTTCGTCTATTTCATTTTAATACATATAATTTACATTTTTAAATATTTCTATAAAAACACAAAAATAAAAACATTTAAAAATATAAAAAATAGTAGCCCACCGGTATCGGGAACAGGGTCCAAGCTACCGGCGGTCAGGGCTCCTGAGAGAGGAACCTCCTTACGATACGCGCCGTGTCTAGAAGTACCGCTTTTTGTATCAAGCCCTTGATCCAGCCACCTAACGAGAGCCTCTTCAGATGATGGTCGAGATTCTCGGCTATTATGCCATTGACCGTCACGACTATCGGCACAATGATTTCTGTATCCACATCCCACATGTCGACAACCTCGTGAGCCAGATCAAGATACTTAATCTGCTTATCTTTTTCAGCTTTCACTAGGTTCTCGTCATGCGGGACCACGATATCAATAATCATTGTGCGACGCTCTAATCGATCTATCACCACTATGTCTGGCTTATTGGCAACAATAGTCCTGCCAGTGATGATAGATCGATCCCAATACAACGTGATATGGCCATTTTCAAGAACTGGGTCGGGCACATATCTATAGTACGGTACTTCCGATTCCACAAGACTGTATTTCAGAACAAGTTGCTGATGGATAATCCTGGCTACAAGGTTATGCCTATGCAAATAGTCTCCGTTAGCCAGACGAGAACAACCAGAAATAATGTGTCGGATTGATTCCCCCGGACGGTGGCATGCCCGACAGATGTCAACCGTGCCGTCCTTCACAATATATTTCCGGTAGTTGTTCGTCATCATAACTTCGTCCATAATCGCAAAGACAAAACCTTCAGTTTCTCCAAAGAGATCACCGAATCGCAACCAGGATACGGACGCTAAGAGGTCTACATCGGGCCCATGTAGGGCCCGGTAAAAGCGCCCGTGGAGCTCTTTGTTCTGCCATATTATTGTATTATTATTATTATTAAAGAAGTCAGCGTTCAGTCAGTTTTCTAGTCTTTTCAATGCAATTCAATGCAAATATGTAGGTAGTCATGTATGTAGATTTCATAGTCTGAATAGAGGTATACCTACAGAATGTAAATGCATAAAGTAATTAATACTAAAGCTCTACATTTATAATTTAATTGAAATTCGAAAATAGAAAAGCGATTCAAAATAATGTACTTCAACTTTTGTTTTAAAACGGTTTTCCAGCAGAACTAACGTAAAACTAAAAGCTAATGTTACAAAGTGCTTTTAGTTTTACGTTAGTTCTGCTAACATTTTATTCATCACAGACTCTTACATTCGTGGCTAATCTCGTGATTCCGATTCGATAAATAAATAATAGTTTCCATTATCAAACAAAACCGTTTAAAGATATAACTGCAGTGTTTTACAAAATCAAAATATTTTATTTCACATACCGACATGGGCACTTATGAAATGTCAGAAGCTAGATGCAGTTCCAATTGGTTGTTTCCTATGGAGAAGAGACGGTAAGAAACTCCACGGCCACTCTTTAAAAAAAAAAAACAAAGATGGTGGATGCCATCGTCGAAGCAAATTACTGCAGTGTCGAAGGGGATTTTTTCAGAAGCGGAGATTGCAACGGGTCTTGAAATAAGTCCGGATATTGCAAGGAAGGAAAAATGATGAAACCCTATACTAGAGGGATACACTCGATGTCCGTTTTATATTATTTTGATGTGGCACGGTTCACGGCTTAGCCCGCGTGGCTTTTTCTAAAATAAAAGTAGCCTGAATTACTCCTTATAACATCAGCTTTGTGCCAGTGAATGTCCTGTTAAAATCAGTTCAGCCGTTTCGGAGATTAGCCAGCACAGACAGAAAGAACGGCAAAAAAAAATGTGTTTTTGTTTTATGTAGGTACCGTCTATGGTGTCCCCTTGTTTCGCAGACAGAATTTCATAGAATTTTGTTTCCCAGAAAATGTTCCATATAATATTTGGTCATTGTATTTTTATTTCGAATATTATTGTTTCAAAGACTATTTACTTGAATGAAACATATTTTACAGAAACACAATTCAATAAATTTTTAATCACATTTTTTTGTTTAACGAAATTATCAAACAGTAGAATTATTTTTTAACGAATATTTTTTGATCGGTGTATTTTTTAAATTAAAATATTGTCTTAAAAAGTCAATATGATGTGTTACAAAAGTTAGTGACAGAAACGAATCGCTGCAAAACCGACTCCACGTAGTCTTGTCTGCGTAAATCCGCGTAAGCGCGAAGGGGCGAGGCGGCCCGCGAGCTGAAGAGCAGGTGTTTTAACGCCCGCCGCCGCGGCTAAGGCTAGCCGGCTGAGCCGGCCAGCAAGCCAAAGCTGCGGTGGTGAGCGTGAATGCCATCTGTGACGATAAGTTCGCGTGGGGCCGCCGGAGCACCGCAACGCCGGAGCCGTGACAGAAACTATGCCTGCTGCATGCTTGCTTGCATACTGCATGTTGCATGCTTGCTTGCACGCTGCATGCTGCATGCTCGCTTGCAGCATGCAAGCAGTAGGTTTGGTTAGAACTGAGGCCCCCAACAGAAATTACCTCAGCCAGAGTATATAATATATATAATAATAAAATTAGTATAATTAAAAACGATAATTTACCTGTAAATTATTTGACTGAAATGAAAGTGGCAACCCTTTAAAATAGTATCTTCAAATGTTATTCTTGGTAATAAGTTTTATATTAAATAAACAATATAAGGATAAAGAATATTTGATTTGTTATTCTATGATATGATTATTCTAACATTAAACTTTATGTGAAACAAAAATCAATGATTTAAAAATCTTCAAAGTAAGTATTTAATTTAGATTATTCTATGAAACGAAAATATTAGAAAACATTTATGTGAAACGAAATACTCTAAAACTATTAGCGATAAAACTACGTACAACCACCGTATATACTTTCATATGCATTAAGTAAAAAGCTGGTATTTTGACATTAGAAACAGACACTTCAATTTTATTTATTTGTATAGATGAAAGCAAACAGTCCTATTCCTATTGGTTAGGTACATTTAAACACTTTTTTTTTTAACTTTTAGCAAGACAAGTTCTATGTTTAGATGAAGATTTCAGGGTGTTGTCCATCAGACGAATAAACTGAGTGAAATATCCCAAACGCCCGCTGAGTGGAATTAACAATATCAATTATGTTTTTCATTGCCGTTACAGAACTACAGATGCGTTAAATATTGGGTGGGTCGAGTATTTAATGGATCTGGCTAGTCAAAGCTATTTATGCATGAGTCAATTTATAATGTTATTCGTACAATTAAATGGAAGCCTTAATTTTCTTCATTACGCGCAGAATGCCCAATTATCAAAATGGCGACTGAGTCTTTAATGGACTAATTCTCTAAATGGCTAATTCTATAAACGACTAATTCTGACCATCCTAAGGTAGTCTAGAGGTAGACAGTGTTGCGATTATCGTGTCCAACAGTAATCACAAAAGGACTAGGATTCTAAGATACGACATTACGACCACGGTGCAGCTTCCAATAATCAAAAATAAAAAAAAATAAAAAAAATAAACATTTTTCAAGAAAATTTTTCATGGTCTTCGCATATTGATTACATTTGTAGTAAGCTTAGAATATTGCTAAGTAAATTCTATCATTTAAATTTTAAAGTTCCCTCCAGTACCTTAAAATGTTTATATTTGTCCTTAGTTGACTCAATACTGAGTTATTCTCTTGATTGTTATGGTTTGACTTTTAAAAGTAATATACAGAAATTAGAATCAATTTAAATTAGATTTCCAAAATTATTAGTAAACAAGAAAACTAAAAACAGTTGTAAATGAGACTATAGTAGGTTATCAAAATATGTAAAATTCTTCCAGTTAGCCTTAAACACAAATACCTATTATTAGTTAATAACCATGGCAAGCGGAAGCGGGATAGTGACTTATTAATTTCAAACAAGTATAATACCAGGTCGATGACAGCAGGTAAATATGATGTACCCAGAGTAAGTAATTACTATGGCGACAGAACTTTAAAAAACCGCGTTCCCTATCTATTGAACAGTTTGCCTGCTGACATCAGACAAGAAGATAATAAAGTAAAATTTGCACGTAATCTTAAAAAAATATTTATTAGAATCTATGTAAGTGTAGGTATTAAGTATGATTAGGTTATAGATGTACCTGACAATATGTTTATTGAAAGAGAGACTCAACGATTTCACAGTTAAACTGCGTAAGCAGTTTTGTGGGGCAATGTATCTAGTTTTAAGAAATTTAAGTGAATAAATCATTCATTCATTCATTCATTTTTCAAATGTTCCTAGTCGTGAATGAATTGGTGCTCTCAGAAAGCAAGTGTAATCTAAATAAGGAGAATGCTGCTACATCCTTGTGACGTATATAGGTAATCAAGTTTCCTTTGAAATATACACAAGACACTCACTTCAACGTTTGATGACGTTATGGAATGATCTAGTTTATATATCGCGATGAACACAGCAAGGGAAATGATGTTAGAACACTTTATTCATATGTAATGCTAGTTTCTGCCCGTGACTTCATTCGCGTGAACTTTTTTGTTCCCTAACTCACCGCATCGCGTCGCATCGCTAGCCCGTGCTTTTACTTCGTTTTCGCTTAGAGTTTGAGCTTTTTTCTTTTTGCTAGGTGTTACGCGCCATAGCATTGCGGACGTCGGTCATCTCTCAGACACTAATGTCACAAAACAAACAAAACAAAACAAGTTCGAGTCTGATCTGATTATCTAAATAATCAGATCAGACTCGAACTTGTTTAATTAATGAATAGATATGTATACTCGTATCATACACCAGCACCCGTATATCGTACAGTCTATTATTTATTTACATCGAAGCCTCACAGCGGCGACGGCCGATACACTCGGCTACTAAGAGTCATAGCGTGATGCTAAATAGCCTATAACCTTTCTTAAGAATTGGGCTATTAATGCAAAAAGATTTTTTCAAATCTGACAGCCAATTCCAGAGATTAGCGCGTTCAAACAAACAAACAAACTCTTCAGCTTTATTATTAGTTATAGATAGAACATAGATAGACGAGGTTTATTTATCTCTCTGCTTACGACAAGCAGAATGCTGTATAATCCAGAAATGATCTTGCGTAGTTTATTCACAAAAGAATAATATATGTTCACAGCTCCAAGACTAATATTAGACCAACATTGATCTCTTACACGGACTACGTTACTTACCAATGTGACTACATAGTTATTTTTAGGAGCATTACCTATATCTACTTATGTTTGATTGAGGCATTAAGTTTCGTTAGGAGCTTAAGGCAATCACAGGATAGTCCGGTTAAGGAGTCTCAATCTCTCATGGTTCGCTCTGAGATGCCATTTATATAAAAAAAAAAAAATTACTTTCGTTCATCTTTGGTAAGGGGATTCCAGTTACACTTAGAGGTCATTACGCAGAATTAAAGTGATTACAGGAGAAGGAAAGTTCTCATATAACAAGGTAAGCATTTTCCTGGAACGAACATTAGTAGGAACATACACACGGGAAACAGATGCGAAATTCCGGTGTTATTAACACCAGCATTTCGCAATTGGACAGGCAGTATATATATTTCATAATAGTTTATTCTTTATGCTTATTTACAGTGCACAGATTAGTTTAAAAACAAGCAAAATTCGTAAAGAAAACTCCGGGGATGAAACCAGTGACTCCACGCTCAACAAACACTATTTAACCAACGAGCCAGTTTCCCCACAAATATTCCTCAAAACCTTTTAACAAAGAAGCAACTTTTTACTTTGTCCAAAGAATTTTTCAATTAAATCGATCAGGCGGAAAAACTGGACCGTAGAGGTTTGTTCAAGAACTCGGTGATAGAAAACCACTCACAAATTGATTGGACCCACTAATTACAAGAAGTTTTCGGTTTGACCTAGTAAAGAAGGAACTTTCTCTGTGGGGACGGAGAAATTAATTTCTTTGTTTACTTGGTATGAAATCGAGTAGAATAGTAGTTATATTTTAATAGATAACATCACATCATATCTGATTTCCCGGAAAACAAACCTGCTCAAACTTGAGAGGCACTATTTATAATGGCATTGAAGAGTGCAAGCTGAGGTGGCTGTGGGCTGGCTATGTTTGTCGAAGGACCGATAGCCGGTGGAGCAGATGAGTCCTGAAGTGGAGACCGCGTATCGGCAAGCGTAGTGTGGGTCGCCCCCCAGATAGATGGACCGACGACCTAAAAAAGGTGGCTGGGACAGACTGGATGCATAAGACGGAGGAGAGAGTGTTGTGGCGCGGCTTCGGAGAGGCCTATGTTCAGCAGTGGACTGCGATAGACTGAGTTGATAGCAGAGTGCCACACAGTTAACCAGATGTACTGACACTAATCTACTCTGGGAAATACTACAACAAAACCCGTGGCACATTATTCATGCGCACGATCTCTATGGCGTCATTTAAAATCCATTTTAAGAGCAAGACACACGTGTTACTGGCAACACAATCCCTTTGTTTTCGCTACTAGAGTAGGCAAAATTCAATATATTAATAAAAAAATAGGGACAAGCCGCTCTTCAAACGACTGGCCCCCTTCCGACAGCGTAGGATGTAGCGTCAGTCATTAAGTAATAAGCGGCTCACCGCTGAAGATAATCCCCATTGCTTCATCGTTATCCTCACCTAGATTTATATAAACACGAGTAATAAGAGGAAAAGAACCAGGAAAAGTTTCAAAAGATCCCACTCTTCGGATAAAATGAAACACGTACCGTTATTTACAATGAGATTTATTTAAATAACATACTATATTAAAACTAAAGAAAGAAATGAATTCTGATTCTGATTCTGTTTTCCTGGAAGGATTAGGCACAGGTTTAGGTACACTCACATTTCGCTCCGGTTATGTATAAGTCCCATGTAATAGGGGCGAGCCTATTGCCATCAACCAGGCTCAAATCCAGACCCCCGGCTGCTACTGAGAAATTCTTGATGGAAAAACCCAATAAGAATTTTCCGGACCTAGGAATCGAACCCAGGACCTTATGCTCAGCAGTAGCGCTGGCGACCACAAGACTAACAATACATAAGAACTTAAAATATTATGTTTTTAATTCAGGTCTTTATGATGGGCATTATCAGCTAGCGATGATACACTGATGCAATATTTCTAAAAAGAAGAAAGAAAGAAATACAAATAACAAAATAAAAAGTGAAAATAATGTTTAAATGTGCAAAAGTGTGTACTAGAATGTCACAATGCACTAGAACGAGTAACGGTATCTAAGCACAATACTGTGACACTGCAATGGATAAAAGGACACGGCGAATCGCTAGGTAACGACGCAGCTGAAGAACTAGCATGGAGGGCATCCAGCACGTCAGTATGTGGACCCGAACCCGTACCCATCCCCTTCAACCAGCTACACAGGTGGCTACAGGAGGGCACCCACACACAAGCGGATAGCTGGTGGACCTTGACACCGGGCTGCAGGCAGTCCAAGGAGGCTATGCCATCCTTAGATGGTAGGCTAAGCAGGCGTCTTCTACGCCTGGACAGGAACGGCCTGCGTTTAGTGCCGGGGACCATCACAAGACAATGCTCGCTAAACAAGTACTTCCACACAATAGGCATAACGGACAGTCCTCTGTCCAGGGCTTGTATGGAGGCTGAGGAAACTGTTGCGCTTGTGCTCTTCGAATGCACAGGCGTCACCCAGATCAGAACAGAAACCGTCGGGGTACCCAGATCTTTCACAGATGTTCTAGACAGACCAGGAGATATAATCAACTTCTAACCACCGATGGCCGCCATGGCCTATGCACAATGGTTCACTTGAAGGACTAAGTGCGGGAACTAAACCTTCTAACATAGAACGTAGTGTGTGCCTCTCGGCTTTGCCAAAGAGGTTCATGTCAGCATTAATGCCAGATAGATTCTGTCTGACGCTGGTTTTCTAATGGACCTTTAGGGACAAGTGTATGTAAACTGGGTTATTTTTAACCGGAAATTATCTATATGATAGTGTCAGCGGCGTGGTGTCAATTTTGTTAAGAGAGATGCCGAAGCGAAGCCGGTTTTAACTTACTTAGGTACTTATCAATAAAGTAAAAAATAATGTATTAACTTAAAAATAAAAGTATTTCTGAATTTAATACCATCTATCGTCAAGTAGCAGAACCACAAAGTCGCTATCACAATCGCTTTCAATGTTTTACAGAAATAAACTCAACTATATTAGGCAGTATCATTTAAGAATTATTATAACAATATAAAGGATTGAATACAATACAGTTGAACAGTAGAAATCTTTTTTTTTTTTTTTTTACGTACAACGGGGAAGCTCTTGGCCTTCATCTCACTTGATGGTAAGTGATGATAAGGCCGAAGATGGAAGCGAGCTTCACCCGGAATCCTCAATCACAGAGGAACTGAAACTAATCTAAACACTAATCTAAATACTAGGTACTAATCTAAATATAATGTGCAATATTTCTCCATCTCGTTCTCGCTGACGCATTTTTCTATATCTGTCTCTATCGTAACCCATTGCGTCTGCGTAGAGAAGCCATTCATCCTCAATCTGCACTCACCCTCTCTCAAATCTATCAGACAACTATCCATGTACAAGTTATCTATACAAATAAATAAAATTGAAGTGATAGACACTTCAATTTTATTTATTTGTATACAGCTTTTTACTTAACGCACATGAAAGCAGACAAAACTTTAAAAAAAAAGTTTGTCTGTCTGTCTGTTTTTTAGGGTTCAATACCTCAAAAGGAAAAACGGAACCCTTATAGGATCACTCGTGTGTCTGTCTGTCTGTCTGGCTGTCTGGCTGTCTGTCTGTCTGTCTGTCCGTCTGTCACAGCCAATTTGCTCCGAATGTAATGGACCGATTAAATTGAAATTTGGTATACATATCAATTTGAGTGACCCAAAGACGGACGAGAACCATAAATAAATGAGTTTAGAATATTGGGGTCAGTTTTGGGGGCAAATAAGAAAAAAAAAAAAAGTTTTGCCAACTGTACCGTGTTACATATCAAATAAAAGGGCTTACTGTGAGGGTCTCAAATGTATTTTTTTTAATAATTTTAATATAAATTGTTTTAAAGTTATAAGTGAAAAAAGACGAAAATTTACCATTCCCCCTTATCTCCGAAACTACTGAGCCTAAAATTTTGAAAAAAATACAGAAATTAGTTCTATTTTTATACATTACAGGAAAATCTATACCAAGTCTATGTCTTAAAATAACATGGTAAATCTCTCGATATTTTACGTACAAAATTACATGTGCAGTTGGAATGTGTTGGAGAACATGTTTTTCAATTACAATGTTAAGTTTGTTCTTGGGATACCTAATTTTTATAGATAATAGTACGGAACCCTTCGTGCGCGAGTCCGACTCGCACTTGTTATTATACAGAAAGACTCGCGGGCGAAGCCGCGGGCAGCAGCTAGTTCTTCATATAGAGAAAATCATAACAATATAAACTATTAACCCCATTAACTTACAAATAATATAATAATAATAATACCATTTATTTCAGGCAACATAGGCCCATAGAAATATACCTTAACCTAAACATACATATTTTAACCACTTCACTGTCCACAAAGTAGACACAATAGTTAAACAATTAACGTGAATCATATGTGACTCATGGGACAGCGAAAGTGTTAATATAAAACTTAGTACTTCACTTAGCACTAGCTGCACTTTGTACTGTCCTGTGGAACTTGTCCGCGGAAGCGACGGAACACCACGTCCTGCGGCCAAAAGTCTTCTTCCATCACGACGGGCAGATACAGATTCGGAACACGCACGATGAACGCCTTGAAGTTGACATGAACCACTTGTTACTTTCTTTGTTCTACGTCCTTTTGAGTTAACAGTTTATTAATAAACATTTGTATAATTAACTTCTGACTTAACTGGGTCACTCACGTCAACAAGTTAATTTATTATTACTCGTGAAAAATATACATAAAGATACATTTATAATTTTTGACATTAATTTCCGTTATAACTTTTCATGGTATCGTGTTTAACAGCTTGCTTTAGAGTTATTAAACGTTTTTGTAAAGTAACAGATGGTGTTGCCATAATAATGTTAGATATCTGGTCTCTACGTCTGTTACCTTATATTTTATCCGATTTTACCAAATCAGTATGATTATTATTATTGCTTTTTTTATAAAAGCCTTAGTTACTCCATAAAATATCAGCTATCTGCCAGTGAATGTCTCATCAAATCGGTCCAGCTGTTTTGGAGATTAGCCGGAACAAACAGATAGGCAGACAAACATTTTACAAATTGTTTTTTGTTATAAGTACCGTATACATCATCATCTTTCTGCCCTTGTCCCATGTTACTTGGGATCGGCGCAACACGTTTTCTTTTTCCATTCCCCCCTGTCAACCGTCACTCTATCATTCACTCCCTTCTCTTTCATATCATTCTTCACACAATCCATCCATATTTTTTTGGGCCTTCCTCTCCCTCTCCATCCATCCACATTTATCTTCATCACTCTCCTCGTCACATGCGTTTCCTCCCTCCTCATCACATGCCCATACCATGCCAAACGACGTCCTTTCAACTTTTCTGTCACCGGCGCCACTTTCAAACTTCCCCTTATATACTCATTTCTGACTTTATCTATTCTCGTCACTCCACACATCCATCTCAACATTCTCATCTCCGCTACATGCAATCTTTTTTCATCCGTCCTCTTCACGGCCCAGCATTCCGATCCATACAATACGACCGTATATATAAGTACCGTATACATACTTCATATATGGCTTTATATATACCTATAATATAAAATGTTATTTTTTTAAACCCCCTCTGCTTGTACCTTTGCTTGAAGCATTATTTAGAGAAAGAACACCAAACTTGTATTCCACGTTTGGTGTTGTAATGGTGGTATAAATAATGCTACAAAACTAATTAATTAATTATATTTAGAGAAGGCATTCTATCTAAACAGTAAATAAACACGAAAATAACGCTTATCAAAAGTGTTGTACTCTCAAAGCGGCCCAAGAATCATTGTTTCGGAAGGAATCCGCTGAAATTGTTTCAGTTGTTATAGTCTTAAGGGGCGGCCCATTTTATATAATCTAATCGTTGCTGCTTTTATTACGCTTCTTGAGGTATTTTAGGTGAAGCATTGTTCTTGATGAAATTTTTATGTTAAGAAGCTAGAGATTTCATATATATAATACAATAAGTTTTTGTATGTTGTAGTGAAACAGCCTAGCCACATATTTTGCCTAAGGTGTAGAGTTTATAAAAATAGGGCGTGTAGTTATAAGCTTGGATCTTAGTGTAAGTTTAAATGTTTGTAAACGCACCCACAATACAGGAGACATTGCAAGTGAGGGGCAACATTAAAAAAAAAAAAAATAAGCTTAGCTCTACATGTGATCTGGGCCTCAAGTCTGCTATTACAATAGTGTCAGAATGGTCTCGCCATTGTGAGTATTTGACAGTGTTTGTATGGCAAATCTGTCAAAAACTCACAATGAAGAGACTATTGCAACGTTTGTACATTATTAGACTTGGCCCCCTGATAATTTTTTGACAGTGCGTGCCATATTTATATATTATGGTCATATAGTCTCGTCTTGGCAACATATTAAATGAAAATGTTTTTGATGGGATTTCACTTCTTTTTGTAAATTGCTTAAGACAATATTTTTTTTTTTCATTTTTTCTTTATTTATTTGGTGTGTATTTCTTGCACATCAGAGGTGCCTTTTTTAATAGCCCACTCTCTATCTTTGCTTTTTCTCTTTGTTGGTTTACTGTTTATAATAAGCGATAGATCAGGGCGATACTTGGCTCTTAGGCGATTATATTCGACTATAGCTGACTGTTGTGCTTTAATACTGTTAAAATCAATATTTATAAAGTGAACACCTTGCAAAGTAGTTACTCTAGAGAGTGCTACATAAGCTTGCCCACAAGAGAACGTGGATGACCCAATATCAATGAGAGCATTATTCAGACTTAGTCCTTGAATTTTATGTATGGTGACAGCATACGCGACACTGATTGGAAACTGTTCACGGTGAACGAAAGCTCTATTAATAATTTCAAATTTAGTTTTTACAGGTGCTAGTTCATGTCTAAGACTGTTATTAAAAATTATTACAATTCTCCTTGCTTTATTTTTGTCGTTCGAATCCCATTCTGCTTTGTCAACAATGCCTATAGCACCATTAACAAGACCCAAAGAAACGTCTATATTTCGTTTAAGCATTACTTTGACTACTTTCTTATACAAACTTCCATTCCCCCAATTTAAAGAATGGGGTGTGATTTACTAAAAATCCTGAAATATGTATTTTATTATTTATAACAAGGAGTCCCTAAATTAATTTTTATACCTCTAGCATCAAAATTTGCAGAAATCTCATACAAATTTTTATCTAGTTTAAGGGGTTAGGGGTAAAAGTTCCAAGTTTTAGAATTTGTTTGTTGTTTGTGTAGTAATACTAGATTACGTACAAAATTTCAGCTTTCTAGGACTTCAAGAAGTACCCTAAGAATTTTGACTGACTCAATCACTCACTGATTGATAATCATCAGTGAGTGATTGAGTCAGTGACTAAATCGAGGTTTTTTTAGATACCAATAAAATCTAAATCATAAGAGCTATGGAATTGAAACTTTATAATTATGTTTAATAAGTCTACTATTGACATCATATCCCGAGAATTTTGTTTATCTGGTATAATCCAAACCCAAGTTATGAGGGTTCAAAAAAACGACGAAATGCTTCGAGAAAAGGTAGGTAGTGCCCTTGGTCTTCGCTTGGCTCGTCTTAGCGGGGTCACTACCGAGCCCCCAGATCAGTAGTTACTGCCTATAAAGGTAACAAATGTCTTTAACAAAATGTAATAGAGAACAAGAAGGAAACCTCCCCGGGGTCATATTTTGAACGCGGAATTAACGGTAATGTTTCAGGCAGGAATGGGTCTTTAAAACTAAGTGGTTCTTTGTTCCAAAAAATAAAACGTTTTTCTTCTTTTCGAGCGTAATGACTTTGATTAATGTGCGAATACTAATGCACGAGATAAGGGGGTCTTTTTTTAATTTGGCGGTAATTATATAGCTTAAATTGGGGGATTGTGGCTAAGTATTTTTTATTTATTTATTACTAGCTTTTGCCCGCGGCTTCGCCGGCGTGGATTCTATTAGAAAAGGTATTAGAAAATTCTGGACACACTTACCGATATAGTTGATTGAGCCGTTTTTTATAATTCCTTCTCAGTCACGAGATACTAATAATGTTTTTAAAGGAGTGGCGCTAGTGGACCCGAGACAGCGCTCTTAATAGAAAGAGATTGACCACAAATTTTACTTGCTCTAAATCCAGGACGAGGAGGAGGAGAATGGACGCTAGTGGACCGGTGACAAACGTATTAACGAATCAGCAAAAAAAAAACTCCGTTGGTGGCGGCGCGGCGTGGCGGAAAGGGAAATTAAATTTGATTCCAAGTGGGAAAAGCTCAATTTGCATTAAGTCGCAAAAATCACCTCAACAATGAAATGCAAAAGCAAAAAACATAAGTCCAAAAGTACTTATTTAAATTCAAATCCTGGAGGCTGTTTTCCTTAACAAAACCGTATTGTTGACTGGTGTTTCCCTAAAAAGAGATTTTCCTCTAAAATCCATGAAAGTCGAATGGCTTGTATTGTAGGCAACGTAGATAGCAAACTTTTAGCTACTTTTTAGAGTTCCGTAGTCAACAAGGAACCCATATAGTTTCGCCATGTTCGTCTGTCTGTTTTCCTGTCCGGCTTAGCTCTAAGTAAGACTCTTAGTACTAGAAAGTCGTAATTTGGCATGGGTCAAATCAAGCCGACGAAGTGATAATATAAAATATTGAAAAAAAAAAAAATTAAAAAAAAATTGGCAGTCTTATGACTGCCGACGTAAGTGAAAACAAATCGTTGACCATGACGTGAGTGCCATGATTTTTGTTCACTCAAAAAGTACACATACATACACAGTATACATATAGCTCATGGAAAGCGTTCGGTGACGATGACACGAGTTCCATGATTTTTGTTCATCCAAAAAGTGCTCAACGCAGAAGTTTTCACCTAAAAAAGAAATGTTTTTTTTTTATCCTCCCCTGTAAATTGGGGCAGATTTTTTTTCTCGTCTTATCCATGGTGTGAGATATCGTTGGATAGACCGTTCAAAAATAGGGTCAGACAAAAACACTTTTTTCGATTCAGGGATGCGTTGGCGAAATATTAAGCTTTAAGGCGAAAGCGTCGGGGTAACCCGCGAAATTCAAATTTTCTTACATTTTTTTGCAATTTGAATGTCACTGGCAGATTGTATGTTGATCTAAATATGATTTGCGGTCATATCAAATATTAATTTATATAATTATAATCACAAAAATCATGCAATTCCCTAAGTTCATAATTATAATCCTATTGAATGACTATTTCATAACAAGCATGATTTTTAGGATTTTACTAACTTAAGGAGCTGTATTACTGATTCGAATTATTATAATTCTGTAAATACATATTTGTTATGGTCGCGAATCAAAATTTAATCAACATACAACCAACCCAGACAATGAGCTGCAAATTGCAAAACAAGTAAGAAAAATTGAATTTTGCGGGCCACCTTAGCGCTTCCCCCCCTTAAAGTGGTAATTGTTGTTAGAGTCAAATGTTCCCCTACCAGCTAAATGGTTGTTTTTGCTTAAATGAAAAAAATCACAGCAGTTGGTAGTATATACATATAACGAAGTTAAATGAAAAACTATCACAGCTAAGTAAGCTTTACAAGTTAATGTGTAATACTCGACCAACTTATATTTGCACTTAAAATGTATGGGAGAACATGTTTTTTTAACTACAAGTCTACAATGTTAAGTTTGTTTTTTGGGATAAATTCATCCCAACTACGGAACCCTTTATTTTGCGTGGTCCGACACGCACTTGGCCGGTTTTATTTATATTTTCTTCTACCATTGTTGGATGAAACTTTTACAGTGAGGGCAGTAAGTAGGTTTATTTAATATTAATTTCTCATCCCGACCTTTTTTCTACACGTTATATGGGTCACCCAGTTAAGTTGGAGGAACGAAATCACTATATTTTTCATACTCTGCTAGTTTCTAACATGCCAGTAGTTTTTGTCAACGATGTATGTCCTCCTGTCTTTTGCACCGAGAGTGATGGGCTCATAGAACACGGAAATGCTAGAGACGGCATGATCAACAGTCTCCATACAAACCAAGGGTGTCACCGTGTTCTTGTATTACGACACAAATTGACGGGGGTCTGTGACAGAAGTTACAAAATACAGAAAGAAAGAAAAAATATTTATTATGCACAAACAAAATGCACATTATAAAAAATAAAATACACATGCAAAGTAGCCAAAAGCCTCGTATTCAAGCAATAAAAGTTTGACAATTTAGTCCACTTCTTGACGTCAGGACCAGGGATCAAAGACAATTTACATTGCGTAATACTCTTGTTACATATTCGCCTATGACCTAAAACCTCGCATAGCACCTAAACCGCTGACAAGCGTTCACCTATACCCAAAGTCTCTAATTCAGATAATTTATGTAAATAAAGTAATCTCAAGAAATGTCACTGTCAAAATGACAGGACAGTGGTGCAAAACATTTTATCATATTCTTTTTTTTGTAAATAGTCATCGCTAAAATTAAAGTGAATTCATTATAAGAACTATGCAAACAAAATACCGTTCCTAAACAATGTATTGTGTAGTATGTCGGAGACACGGCATATGATCGTCATAATCAGCCCTTTTAAGTCCAGTGCTAGACGTAGGCCTCCCAAAATCGATTTCCACTCGAAACAGTTTACTGCCGTTTTCATCCAAAATGTGGCTAGATATGCTACTTACAATATGAATCTATGAATGAGACTTGTAATATTAGTGTTGTTGAAGATGTAAAACATTTGAAAATGTTTAGATCTCCTGCATTGTTACCAGTATCATAAAATATTTTATACCAGAAAATCTCCTTTTATTAATAACTTTGTTTAAAACCGGGAATTTATAAAAATAATTACGGTATGATTATTTGTTAATTATTATTTCTTAAAATCAGTACTTAAAAGAAAATTTAACCTCTTTTTTCGCCATTTTATGTGAATTACCATAAAGAAGATATTTTTTGATATGTTATCCCCTTTGTTTACATAAATTTTCTGAATTTGAGACTTTGGGTATAGTTACCCCGAATTGCATCAGCCGCGGACACGAGGCGCCGATGCAGCACAACGTACGACGACATCGCGGCCTGGGTGAAATCGTCACTTTTGACATAGTATCGGTCAACCGTCGACTATTTTAGGCACTAATTCATATTGTAACTTCTATCAAATAAACTAATTTAGATAATATTTGTATTCTTTGCAATCCTCCGGCTACAGCCTTCGTAATTCACTGTGTTGCGACACTGGCAAATGACAACAAACAAACAATCAAAACAAAAACAAAATGCCGAGTGTAGAGTGGAAAAATAACTTCTTTCATAGCAAACAAACAAAAATAACAAGCATTCACAACATTCACTGCACTTTCGGAAATGAATTTTGTTAGTACCTGTTAAAGTCAAAGCATTTAAAAACAAGCATATAAATTTCACTTTTGAACGTCAAAATTTACACGGAAATAAAATTGATTCTAGTTGCCCCTTCCAAAAGGTAGTTTCGTATGGAGATGAATGGACAAGAAATTCCACCGTTACTCTTTTAAACTGTTTTACAATACTTTGTATACATCAATTATATCATTTTATGTGAAGACGATGTACCTATACTCCATTTATTATAACATTAGACAAATAACTGTTCTCACCCTTTCGTTATTTCGATGTAAACGTTTAATAAAATCCATTATTTCACGATAAATACAAAGAACTGTAATCTATTTACCATTTACATTAAAAAAAGGATGGTATTTAAAAGTACTTCAATTTTATTTAAAAATACTCCCATTTCATTTACCTAATTTTGCCTGTGTTCCACCAAATATACTGAATGTACACCAAAATATAACCTAACCTAACCTAACCTAACATATTTGGTGCACGATCAGTATTTTTCGGGGAAGAATAAAATTTTAGAAATGCATACATAGATGTACCTTAAGATTTTTGGTGAACACAAAAATATTATCCTTAAAAAAATAACTCTAAAGTGCAGTAATTTCAACAATATTACAAAATAACTCATTATTTAGCCGTTATTTGTCTAATGCTATAGTAAATAAATAAAATAAAATAAAAATTATTTATTTCAGACGTTACAGTCCATAGATTGTTAGTAATTAGTTAGTAACAATAAATGGAGTATAGAATAAAATTACAGGTAAAAACAATTAAACCTCTTGACGCGGCTTTTCCATTCTCCGTGGTTGGATTGAAGAATTGTGAATTGTGTCAACCGTGAAGCATTGCTTTCTTCTTTTTCACTAAATAAGATCTGCCATCGGCAGTTACTTTCCGGTTTACAAAGGGCGGTTTTCAGGAAGGCTTTTCACTGTGAAAGAACCAATTAATAAATGTACGTTAGTGAATAATTGATTTTCTAAATTTTGCCTCTGATGAATAAATAAATATATTTTTCAATTGAATATTAATTAGCTTTATATTTGTTCATAAAATCAAAGTAAGCGGGGATTGAAATAACTTTGTATTTATATAGGATCGCTATCCAGTGAACGGGTGCCTGAAATAATTAATTTTTATCTCGAATTTTCAACCCTTTTTTTCGTTTACGCTAGCGTTCGGTATATTTTAGTCTAGAATCATAAAAATTACTCTTAATTTTAAATCTTAAACAATTAACTTAAATACCAAAATCGAAACATTGATTTATCATTCTCTCTTTGGTCGCTTCACTATTATGAAACGCCTATCTGTGTATTCATTTATTACATAAGGGCGCGTACACACGTACCACGACCACACTACATCGTAGCGACAAAATGTGAGCAAGCAATGGTTACGTGTGAATAGTGCTGCTGCGACTTTTTCAGTTACGGTGTGGTTGCGTTGTCAGTAGTAGTTGAGATGTGGTTATGTTGTGTTTACAGACAGATCGTGGTGGTTGCGTTGTGGCCGCGACGTCGCCTTGATGTGGTTTGTATCGCCCACACGGTTGATTTTGCCTTTGAATGTGGTCTGTGTGAATAGACTTCATTTTCATACGAAGCGTCCGGTCACGTGATGTCGTTGTGGTGTGGTTGTGTTGTGGTTGTGGTACGTGTGATCGGGCCTTTAGGCAAATTTAGTTTTAAATCATCATCATCATCATCATTTCAGCCGAAAGACGTCCACTGGTGGACATATGCCTCCCCCAAGCACCGCCACTTCGACTGGTTCTGTGCTTCCCGCATCCAGCGGATTCCTGCGTCTTTCATAAGGTCATCGGTCCACCGTGTGGGAGGCTTTCCAACGCTACGTCTTCCGGAACACAGTCGCCACTCCAGAATCTTTCGACCCCAACGGCCATCTGTTCTGCGTGCAATGTGCCCTGCCCATTGCCACTTAAGTTTGGCAATTCTTCGAGCTATGTCGGTTACCTTGGTTCTCCTGCGGATCTCTTCATTTCTGCTTCGATCACGTAGGGAAACTCCAAGCATAGCCCTCTCCATTCCCCTTTGGGTGACTTTTAGCCTTCTCATAAGGCCCATTGTGAGCGACCACGTTTCAGTGCCATATGTCATCAGTGGCAACACGCACTGGTCAAAGACTTTCGTCTTGAGACACCGCAGTTTTAAATAAGCCTTCTCTAATTTGAGAGCACCTAACCAACCAATAATTTATTTGCCTAGTACCCATGTCAAACGCGGCCCAAACAAACTAAAGCCTCGTTTAGACGAGTCAAAAATAGTGGAGGCCACTACCGGCACGCCGGTGATGCCATTAATAATTAATCCAGCGTTCGGCTGTGGTAGCCTATCCAAATTATTTATTTAAAAGCGACCCTATTCGCTGGTGTTTCACGAAATTCTATTAACAAAAATAACAGACGAATTGCTTTAGCGGTCGGTACAAATTGTATTAAATTAATAATAGTTTCCAGTTTTATAACAGCTTTAGCATAGGAAATACTACAATTTTGTGTATCGCTTATCGTCACCCTTTAGGATATTTTTTTCAACTACATGCACCTACAGAAAATATTTTTTTCAATCCAAAAAAAAAAATTACAGCTACCATTTTTGTCGGAACTATTAGCACTTTCTCTGAAAAAAATATACCTAACTAAAAATATACGGAATGCGAAATGCGGATATACTGTAGGTACACCTAGAAGAAACAAAGAAAGAAAATACGTTTTTTGCGGTCAACATGACGCAAAGAAAGATCACAAACACAAAAAATAACAACTTCGGGGAAAATATACGGCACATCCACGCAAAACGGCCATCGGTCCACATGCTGCGATCCTATGCGAGACAGAGCACCAGCGCTGATTTTCAGCAATAGCCGGTTGAAGTCATGATGTTGAACGGTGCATCAATCACAGCATCAGTGGCGATTTTAAGTCCTCAGAGTGCAGGTCTATGGAAACTTTGGACACTCCCACATCATTTTGGAAAATGGTTTGGTCAGGAGCAGCGCATTCGCACTGGAGTTCGCTTAAACTATTATTTGTATGTATAGAAGTCTATTCCTAGACTTAACAAAGCAAGATATAGGCATATCTTCTCGGCGTAACCTAGTTGCTAGTTAAGTAATGCGGTCGGGGGAACATTGTGGAGGTACAAGTGTCAACCTTAACTACTCTGAAAGCGCTCGACCTCAGTTACATCCAATTATTTTCTTCCACTTAATGTTTTCCAACTTTTGCTTCGGATTTTTTTGTTTCTATTTTATTTTTTTGGTGTAGATTATGCTGCGTAGCTGTTTAATGAGAGACATTAAAATAACTGTTGTGATCCAAAAGTCTTAATTGTAAAACCAATTTGGAAGATTCGATAATCCGGTGTCCTTTTGTTCCTGCTGTTTATTGGTAATATTAGGTAGGTACTGGTTTTGATTAGATAACATAAGATTCGCCTTGTTTCCCCGAAGGGCCACTGCCGACGGAAAGAAATGTTGCCATTTTAAATATTATGCATTGATTGTCGCTGAGATGATAATGCGTTAGATTTTGAACATTGTTAAACACGGGAATTGGCCTTCAGACGTTTTTGTCGCCTGAAATCCTGGTGTAGTTTGTAATTTTTTTCAATGTGTTAATACGAATATCATGAGCTGTTCATGTTCTAGACATTAACACAACTATTTGCTACAGCATAATAAAAACGAAAAATAATATTTGATAACCATCAATGAGGATGTTTACAGTTTCAATCAATCAAGTCAGCCTATCGAAGTCCACTGCTGAATATAGGCCTCTGCCATGCTGCGCCACAACACCCTGTCCTCCGCCTTCCGCATCCAGTCTGTCCCAGCCACCTTTTCGAGGTCGTCGGTCCATCTAGCTGGGGGGCGTCCCACACTACGCTTGCCGATACGCTGGCTCCACTCCGGCTATCGGTCCTTCGACAAACATGGCCACTTTAGTTTGCTTACTCTGCAAGCTATGTCAGTAACTCCGGTTCTCTTCCGGATAATTTCATTCCTAATTTTATCCTTCAAAAAAACTCCGAGCATAGCCCGTTTCATAGCGCGCTGAGCGACTTTAAATTTGTTTACAGTTTATGTGAATAGAATTGGCACTTATACCGACTTTTTAACTTCCCTATGGTTTTAGCTGAGGGGCTTGTGGCTACATTATAATAGCTGCACGGGTCTATCGATCAGGTTAAGCTTCGTTTATCGCAGTCCAGTCAGACCCCTCCGTGCCTCGGAAAGCAAGTTAAGCCGTTGGTCCCGGCTCTCATTTGTGGATCTTTGTCAGTCGATACGGGTCATCAGAAGCCCGAAACTCTGACAACCAGTGTAATCAAGGGCTATCGCATTACCCAATAACTGGATTGTGGAGTTCAGAAAGGCAATCGCTACATGTAAAATACTGGTAATCAGCTGCATGTGGGTACACTGGAAGTCGATCCTGACTCAGTTGAGAATCTAGGCAGATATATGATGATGGTTTTAGCTGGTGGCCTATCATTGCAACCACATTGCAAAATCCATACTAATATTATAAATGTGAAAGTAACTATGTCTGTTACGTTTTCATACCTAAACCGCTAAACCGATCCTCATAAAATTTGGCAGAGATATAGCCTGGGATATGGAAAAGGACATAGGCTACTTTTTTACGCGATAACCGACATACACGCTGGTGGAGCTTTGGGCAAAAGCTAGTTAATCATAACTAGGAAAATGGGTATACAGGTTGAAATTTAAAACATGCGACAAACCGAAATGGGAGATTGTACTCATCATTATGAACATATTTTATTAAGGGACCAAAGCTGTAATCGCGAAAAAATAATCAGCTGTACCCTACATTTATGTTCGCATAACTCGTCAAAATGTAGGGAACAGCTGATATTTTTTTCGCGATGGCAGCTTTGGTCACATAGTAAAAGTTGTTCATAATGATAAGTACAATCTCCCATTTCGGTTTGTCGCATGTTTTCAATTTCAACCTGTATAGTAGGTACTAGAGTTATTTATAAACTTCAAAATGAAGCCTATACGACACGATGACATAATAAATGAGAACACAACATTGAATTCGCGTCATGCAGATTTGATTCTAATGATAGAGAAAGTAGGTACCTACCTAGTATATAATATCCTACTAATATAATTACGAGTATAATAAATCATCATCATCATTTCAGCCGAAAGACGTCCACTGCTGGACATAGGCCTCCCCTAATTGGGGGGTTTGCCATAATCGCGACGCTTGGCAGGCGGGTTGGCAATCGCAGTATGGTGTTAAAAATGCAAAGAGAACGCTGCTGCCCATTCTCTAGTAAATCCCTTAGTCGCCTTTTACGACACCCGCGGGAGAAAATGGGGTGGTGTTATTCTTTATGGCCAGCACCACACGGAACCTAATAATAAATAAATATAATATTATATTATAAATGTGAAAGTTTGTATCTTTGTATGTTTGGATGTTTATTACTCAATTACTCAAAAATGGCTGAACGGATTTGGATGTTTGGCACACAGATAGTTTATAGCCTAGACATGGGATATTTTTTATACCGGAAGTACGTTCTCGTGGACTTATTTCCGACCTCCATGCGGGTGAAGCCGCGGGCAAAAGCTAATCTTACATAAAGAAAAACTACATTCTTCTTTCTTACCTAACATTATTGAATCAAGGGACGAAAAAAATTAACTTCTTAGACAATTAAAATGACTAAAGCACACTGTTTTTTAACATATAGGCACACTACGTATGTATCCATACATCTACTATACTAGCGGTCAGCATTTTTCAAAGCAATGAAAGGCTTGCTTGAACAAAGGCAGCATTACTCCACACAAACTGACCCTTTATAATTCAGGGAGGTCAGCCAAGTCCGGGCACGGTCAATTTCTTTTCCTTTCATACTATATCTCAACATGCCCAGTATTGCTGAAGCTACGTGATAAGGCATACATATATATTTATGTTCATGAAGAAGAGATTTTTTTATGAATGAAAAGCTGTGAAACATAGCTCTCTTAGAAACTACCAATAATTCCGTCATTTATCTTTTTTCTTTTCTTTTACAATTCTACCGGCATTATAAAAGAAAAGAAAGAAAGATAAACATGACCCCAAGAAAGAACACAAACATAAAAAGAACAAGTTTGGGGAAAATATGCGTTACACCCACGCAAAATGGCCATCATCTAGCATAATGCTGCGAACCTATGCGAGACAGAACCCCAGAGTTGGTGTTCAGCGACAGGTGGCGTTAACATGATGACGTCAACCGGTGCAGCATATAATAAGAGTTAAAAATAAAAACACGAATTATTTCTAAAAGTTTATATAAATAAAATATTTAAAATAGCACCATTCCGTTCCGTCGGCAACGACTCACGCGACAACTCAACCAAGTTATGTAGAAACCTGAATATAACTCCTAATGTTACTTAATATATACCTCCAGGGCCTCAAGTCTGCTATTACAATAGTGTCAGAATGGTCTCGCCATTGTGAGTATTTGACAGTGTTTGTATGGCAAATCTGTCAAAAACTCACAATGAAGAGACCATTCTGACACTATTGTAATAGCAGACTTGAGGCCCTGATGGAATGTCGGCCATCGCGGCCAATCTGAGCGGAGAGTAGCCATCGACGAGGGAGATTATTACTTACTTTATTATTACTTTTGTGCACAAGTGTGTGCGCAGACACAAGTGCACTCAGTTTTACTTTGTGTGTTACTACACAGAAAAAGAGAAACTAAGAGTACTAGAGAGATAGGACGTAAACGGGGTATGATATCCAAATCCAAAAATTTGGTGATGTTTAAATTCAAATTAATTCTGTGAACATGGGGTAAAATTAAAAAGATATTTAAAAAAAAAATGATTCATATTATGTCCCGCCAAAAGACATACAATTTTTTATGCGTGGAATGGAGCGGCGACATCTTTATCAGAGTTCATTCACCCTAACGCAAAAATGTGTTTCTTACTATTGCAACTTAAACTTAATGTAAATCTATTCTGCGGCGCCCTTGTATCACAAGGCTCGGACTGCACTCGTAACAGGGTGTTTTAAACTATGTCATGCGTAATAATTAATTAAAAAAAAAAAAAATTACATGAATGTTTACTAGTCATTGGATACATGAAGTGGGCTGTCTTTGTAAGACGACTAAAATGCCACGGTGTATAAAAATTTAAAGTACGTGATTGCCTCAATTGATTTTGTATCAGCGTAGTCATGAAGTTTAAAAGTATCTCATTTGACTCTTACTAGTTTTTCTAATGCTACTTAGTTTGGCTAAGCCACGGGTACAGCCACAAAGTTTATTTCAATACCTACAAAACACCTATGTTTTAGTTTCCCAATTAGCAATTTAACTCGACAAATTATTTACCCACAACTTCGGAGCATCTATTTTAAACTCAATTACCTAACTCCCGGTATCACAGAATTGGGATCTTGAAACATTCACATGCAAATTCTATGTAAGCTCCTGTGTGATCCAAACCCATTCAAATCACGAACTTTACCTGATGAACTCGAAATCTTCAGATAAGATACGCAGCACACTCGTTATTGTATTAATAACTTTAGTTCCATAATGTGGAATAAATTATCTTCGGAATTTGCTTTTGAAAGCAAGTTCATTTGCTTTCATTTGTGTAATTTAAATAGATTAAACGAATTGTTTCTCTGTATCGGTTTACATTGAAATTCATGAACATTTTTTTTTTTTTTTTGTATAGGTACTCCAACCACTTATTCACTAATAACTTAAAACATAAAAGAACTTACAAATCTATTAGTATGGTGAATTTGTCACTTAGAGAAGTCTACAGCTTAGACATAGATAAAAAATACATACCAATTAAGAGAATTAATTTAAAGTAATTTAAAATGAACTACATTATTTTTGTTACAATGAAAGATAAAATAAAATATGAGCTACTTTACCATAGGAAGACGATGTAAAAGAAAATATAATATCAGATTTACTTAATAAATAAATATTAGATACTCAGTTTAATTTTGGTGTGATTAATCTGTAAGATGACTGCAATAATCGTGCTCAAATGCTATGAAGGGTTGGGGATCATAAGTTTTTTACGGAATTGGTAAAAAGTGTCGGAAAAGATGTCAATGTTGCTGCTATTGTAGATTATATTATAATTAGCCATAAATCGGTACAACTGCGGCCAAGGTTTGTTCTTGATGAGGACATAGTAAGTATATTTGTACTGCGTACAGATCTAGTTACAGTGCGCCTAGGTACAGTGATATTAAGTTCAGATAATAGCTCCGGAACATCAAACCGATTACGGGTAATTTTATAAATAAATATCTGATCGGAGAGACTTCTACGTTGTTTCACAGATATCATATTGAAATAGTTGAGTCCTTGAAGATAATTGGTGTCTCAATCGCAACTAGAACATCTGAAGCGCAGGTACCTAGTGAAGGCCTTCTGTATACGTTCTATCCTATTGAAATGACGCGATATGTAGGTCTCCATGTTGGAGATGCGTAATTTAGTATACTTCTAACCAGCATGCTGAAAATAAGTTTTAGGGTCGGTATGGACCAAAACTCCGAGCAAGTTCTCTTCACAAAACCTGCTATTTTTGTCGCTTTGGGTACGATTAAGTCGATGTGGTAATGAACGAAAGTTTACCGTCGAGCTGGACTCTTAAGTCACGGATGGTGTCAACCTTTTGTAGTGAAACTACATTGAATCCATAAGACGAAGGTACTATAATTGTGTTATGCGTAAACGACATGTGGTAGCACTTACTACGTTAAGGGTCATCGGATCATGTTTAACCGACCCCATTCTTGTATCGCATCCAGATCCTTCTGAAGAAGTGGTACGTCCAAGTCTGTTTTAATTTATTTGTACAGTTTTAAATCATCTGCAAACATGGAACATTTGCTGTGTCGTACTGTGGAAACAATGTCGTTTACAAATATAAGAAAAAAGATCGGCCCCAGGTGCGATCCTTGTGGTACTCCGGAAGTGAAAGAGTAGAAAACTGATTCGTATCCTCTCACAACCACTCTTTGCTTCCGCCCCGTCAGGTATCAATAAATGAATGATTTCTTTATTTGCTAGAATATAGGACGTATATTAGATGTTGATGTGAAAATTGCATGGTATTACTGCATAGCGCCAATAACGACTGTCAAAGATCCACGAATGACAGCCGGGACCAACGGCTTAACATACTTTCCGAGGCACAGAGGCGTCTCGGTATGTAAAGATGGTCACCCATCTACAGACCAACCACGACAAGCGTAGCTCAACCTGATCGAAAGTATGGCTGTTATTACCCAGCCACGAGCACCCTCTTCTCTTTTAATTGCTATACCACTATATTTAATGCCTCCATATTTGCAGCATTTTATTAAAATTAATTCATAAACCAAATGAAAATTGACGGCGCATACGTTCTACGAACGAGTAAGTAGTAAAACAGATGCTTCGTTCAAACGCAAAAGTCTTTAAAGCTACTGGAACGAAATTCTATCACCGCACAGTGGAACGAATGTATGGGAGCGGTTGGACGTAGACATGTCCGAAAAAAAAGAGTAAAATTATGCCAAACTAATGATGCCATCTTATTCGATTACTTAATGCCTTCATAACTTGTGGTGATGAATTTCTTCATAACTCCCATATTTCGGGAGTAATTTGAGAAAATGTGAAATTTTACTATGAAAATGAGTGTATCGAGCTCTCTCCCTCCTGATTCCGGGCTTGTTTCAAGTAGCGGTCTCTAATATCATAATGCTAATACTAAGAGCTATATTTAATACTAAGACACATAGTGCGCCAAATGTGCACTTTCTGGGATAAAGAGTGATGTTTATTTTATAACACAATTTTTTTATTTTTTGTTTATTTTGTTGATTAAAACCGTTTTTCTAAAGGTTTACCTTATTACAATAACATTTCTGAGCAGCCAATTAGAGAAGATATAAGCTAATTAGGATATATAATTAGGGACTTAAGGTTTACATATAAAACTGATGCACTAATGATTACTGATAAGAACATTGCTATTATTTAATTACTAAATGGCTCTTAATACACTAATTTAGCATGCATCATTTACTAATTATCACAATAACTAATTACCTTGCAATATTTAACAAAGGATACCTGGGATACCTGGATTTTATATAAATAGGTCACTATTAGTAACTTTAAAATCAGTGTTGATTTACACCTCGTTGTATCCAAGCTAATCTCGCAATGTATTTTCCAAATTTTAATACAAATCTTGATATTCACGTTGCTTTATGCGCACGCGCACATAAAGATTTACGCGACTTTAACTATTTGTTCAGTGTTTTAAAAGATAACAGTTGTGTTCAGTTATGTGAAAGTGCTGAAACAAGTTTAAAAGACTGGTGTCGTCGATTTTGCTACCGCATTTATGCAAAATGGACACAGTCTGGAAGAAGCACAGATAAGTTTCGGAAGAAACATGAGATTTGGCTACAGGCTGCAATTCAATGGCCGGAATTACAGAATGAAAATATGGAACCTTCTACAGAAAATATAAGTGACGTCATCGAGCCCATAATTTCTCCTGCTAAATCTGATGCTTCAACTTGTACACATCCTAGTCCTCGTAAATCTTTTGAGGACCTTAGTAACCGGCAAAAAAGAAGACGCACTGAAGATAGTCTTTCATGCAGCAGTAGCAGCGCTGAAATTATGTTTTCGGCCGAAAGGGCGCTTCAAAAGGCAGGACAAAGCGATACAGCTTATGTTATGAAATACTTGACGGAGAATCCAGAAGAGGCCTCAAAAATCAAAGCCTTCATTGAAGGTAAATCAATTCAGGTACGGGAAATATCCCCTTTGAAGGCATTGGCTCTTTATGTATCGATGAACTTATCGAAATGGCGCTATAACACTCTTCGGGATTTCAACACTCAAGAAGGAGCTCTTCAATACCCGAGTTACTACATGTTGGTTAAAGAAAAAATTAAGTGCTATCCGGCCAAAGAAGATCTCACAGTTACAGAGAGCTCTGCAAAAATCAAATTACAAGCCTTGATGGATTTAACCTCAAGAAGACTTATTAGGTCGTTAGAAACCCCTGTTGATCCCAATCAACAGCTCGTATTGACCAGCAAATGGGGTTTTGACGGATCATCTAGCCAAAGCATTTATCATCAAAGGACGAGTGAAGATGAGCAAATCGATCTTGCTAGTAATTTTATGATTAGTCTTGTACCACTGCGGCTCGTCTCAAAAGGTGTAACAATTTGGGAAAACGAGCGACCATCTTCCACTTCATTTTGCCGGCCAATATTGTTTAAGTTTATAAAGGAAACCAAAGAAAATGTGCAGAGAGAGATGGCTGAAATCGAAGCAGAGATTGAAGCCTTAACTCCATCCACCATCACTGATGGAATTAGTGTCAAACACCAACTGCTGTTGACAATGATTGATGGTAAAATTCATTCCATTATATCCAATACAGCAGCTTCAGTGTGTGACATATGCAAGGCTTGTCCTAAAGAAATGAATAATTTAGAGTTAATCAAAGATAAACACGCAAACGAGGACATGTATAAATATAGCTTAAGCACCCTTCACGCTTGGATTCGCTCAATGGAATGCTTATTACACATTTCCTACAAATTAGACATAAAATCATGGCAAGTAAGGGGTGATATAGCAAAAAGGCAAGTTGATGACAGGAAGAAAAGAGTTCAAGAGGCTGTAAGAAGAGAAACGGGCTTACTTCTCGATGTTGTGAAACAAGGCAGTGGATCCACCAACAATGGCAACTCGGCAAGGAGATTTTTTGAAAACTACACTAAATCTGCTGAACTGACCGGAATAGATGCTATGCTTTTAAGAAAAATCTGTGTGATCTTGCAGTGTATTTCATCAGGAGAGAAGATCAACGTAACTAAATTCCGAGAGTTCTGCTTTGATACTGCTAAGCTTTACGTGGAGTTATACCCATGGTATTATATGCCTTCTTCACTTCATAAAATTTTAATGCATGGGCCAGACATAGTTCAGAACATGTCAATTGTGCCCATTGGTTTTCTATCCGAAGAGGCATCTGAGGCTAGAAATAAAGATTTTAGAAAATATAGAGAGGGGCATTCTCGAAAGCATAGCAGTATCTCATGCAATGAAGATATTATGCACAATCTTTTACTGTCTTCTGATCCACTTGTTACAAGTATCCGTCCAAAAGGAAATAAGTTTGTAAAAAAATCTTCTTTTAAGGAATTTTATGAGCTTACGGATTCTGAGAAAAGTGATATCGAATTTGTTAACATAAATGATTTAGCGGACATCGATTCTGAATTTGAATTAATTGATGATGATGATGATGACGAAGATAATTAAATGATGTTATTGTTTTAAAATGTGTAACTTAGTAAATTAGAGCTTACATCTTAATTATTTATTGTACTTTTAATGAAACTAGGTAATTTATTATCAACTTACTTAAAAGTCATACTCTCATCAGTTCTTGTGAATATTTTTGTTAATATATATTTCTGTATATATATAATATATTTATAGACCTCTTAATAAGTCTGTCTGCGGTTTAAAGTAAATACAAATGGGGAAAAAACGTTTTTTTTTTTTAAATTTTCATTTCCTTTTATCCCAGAAAGTGCACATTTGGCGCACTATGTGTCTTAGTATTAAATATAGCTCTTAGTAATAGCATTACGATATTAGAGACCGCTACTTGAAACAAGCCCGGAATCAGGAGGGAGAGAGCTCGATACACTCATTTTCATAGTAAAATTTCACATTTTCTCAAATTACTCCCGAAATATGGGAGTTATGAAGAAATTCATCACCACAATTTATGAAGGCATTAAGTAATCGAATAAGATGGCATCATTAGTTTGTCATAATTTTACTCTTATTTTTCGGACATGTCTACGTCCAACCGCTCCCATACATTCGTTCCACTGTGCACCGGCTCAGCTCGAGATCTAGCCAGTAAAATTAGTTATTTCTCTTTGCGAGGATAGGGAAACCGAGGAACATTGCACTTAAATGTGGATACCTATAAAGCTAGCTGAAATGGTTCTAAATAATTGCTCTAGTTCAGCAAATGCGACTGGGAGAAATCCATATGCGTTAGTACTTTTGTTGTAGCTAAAATTAAGTGTAGTTTCTTCGTTTTATTTAGTTTTCCTTTTCATGGTTTGAAACATCTGTATTAAAAAATATATTCAGTTAGTATCCATGAAATTAATGTACGAGTATGTATAGAAAATTAGCTGACCCGACAGACGTTATCATGTCTTTTCAATAACTAATACAAAATTTCCATTAAACAAAAGACGTTCAGCTTTTTCCGAATTTGAAAATATTCCGGGATACCTTTCTAATTTTTCTTACCATGAAAACAACAATTAATTCGGACTATTATAACATATTAAAACAAAACATAGCCAAATCTGTCCAGCCATTATCAAGTATTATATGCTTATCAACGAACAGAATTCCATTTTTATTTATACAACATGTCCCGAAACTAACAACCTAATTTGAAGATTATGTTCTAATCATAATACAAACACTGAATTTGTACTATTATGTATAAAATATTGTTTATTTATTACATTAGTTATACTGATTGTGGGAGAAAATTGTGGTCACATTTCAAATCTACGCATGTACACAGTCGCAAACGTATAAGAGTCTATAGTAAGTTGTTCGTCTCACTGACCGACCCAGATGATCCCACGACTCTCCTCCAGGAGAGCAGTAGGGAAACGAGTACAGTTCGAAAGAGAATACACAATACACGATCGCCATTCCGACCTCGCCGCCGAGGCCCCGCGCGAAATCCCCGACTAAATAGTCCTCCCCGACCCTTGCTCGTAAGCGAAGCGCCAGCCCGCGCTATAGCTGAGCCAGTAGCCTTAAATCCCCCAGATAATAATCATAACCCTGATTTTATCCATGAAATGAAATTCCCCCGATAATAATCATAACTCTGATTTTATCCAGCCACCGTCGGTCTCTTGCCATCCTCCTCCGACTCTGCCCTAAGCCGAGGTTCGTACCCCACAGGGGGTGCCCTTAGCGCGCAGTCGTTTAGTTTATAAGTTTTTACGCCCTGGCTGGAGGCATCAAGTTTCGTTAGGAGCTTAAGGCAACCACAGGAAAGTCCGGTTAAAGAGTCTCAACTTCTCAAGGTTAACTCAGAGATGCCCTAGCAAAAAAAAAAAAAGTAGTTCGTCTATTTTGGTTTATTTTGACTGTACACTGAAGTATGACCGTAATTTACGTAATTTTACTTATTTTGTGATAAAAAAATTGCTATAATTTTGTTTATAGAAACCGATTCAGTAAACTATTCTGAACCAACTACTTTCCTAATGAACATTAATAGTTCTGTTACATATTGTATATTAATACCTAGGACTGGCGTCTGAGGCACATAACGAGGTTTGGTATTTAAAATGACAGCAATGCACAAATTACTTGTTTCCTTGCGTCTGTAACTCATTGTTTCCTTTTAGCTCGATTCTTTAATAAGCTGTAGACACGCGATTCTCGTAAGTATGAGTCCTAAAGAATTTTAATCTCACGTCGAAATATTACATCGGTATATTTCACCACAAATTAATGCAGTAATGTTTCGCCTTCTCCTTCTCCCAGAGGTTGTCTTTAAAAGATCGCTTTTAGTGATAAGACTGCCCATTATGCCACCTATTGTAATATTTTCTACATATAAATGTGTAATTTTTATGGTGTGCAATAAAGAGTATTTTATCTACAGTTTTCAAATCTATCTATCTAACGCCGCAGGATAGCCTTACCAGAAGTCTTCATCGTTTTAGTTGTTCAGCAGTTCAATATCATCAGGATTGTGCCGGAATATAGCGGTTCGTTGTGGCCGCGGTACGAAGCTGCTTCTGCGACATGGGTTATGAAACTTATCATACAGTCATAACAACATTTTCAGGATGCTGATGCGGTTGCCTCGCTATTGTAGCGCATCGGGTATGTTTGCGGTGTATACTGGTTTATCCGGTTAGACTGGAAGCCAATCCCAAAACAGTTGAGAAAAGCTGGGCAGATTGATTTCTATCTACTTACCTATACATGCAAAATAATAATGTTAATAACGTATCCATATACAAACACTTTGACAGCAACTTCGTCCGCCTTTTATTCTCTATCCCGTGGGAATCTCGAAAAACAATTAATAACTCTAGTTTTTATATTTTTTTTATTTTTACATTATTGTTCTGCCTGCAATATTTTTTTTTTTTTTTTGAGAAACTGAAATATGTGTGGGCTGTATGTACCACTGCCCTTAATACAAGTTATTATATGTATAACTTAGTAAGGTGCTGGTTGCAACACCTACCTGTCTTGTTAACTAGCATAAGTCAAGTGTACCTGCATATGATATTATTAATTTAATGTTGACATTGTTATTTGGTTATTAGATTAAATAAATTATTAATAATAATTCTTCTTCTTAGCGTATCGGTGTCAAATATGAAAGGTTGTTGAGAAACTTAAAATATTATATTTGGCTAAAAATTCAGCCACTTATTCATTGTCCACATCATAAAGGACAAGTGCAAACAAATTTCTTGTTCCAACATTTTGGGCTGGGCGTTGATGAGTCAGCGAGTGAGTCAGGACTTTTTGCATGACGAAATCCTACCTCGACATTCAGATTCCTGGAATTGATGACGATCAAAGAGCGAATGGATAAGCGGCAGTAATACCTGCTTTAATTTTAGTAAGCGGCTTACACTTGATCCCACGTGGAATTAGCACAGTTTACATCGCTTTTCATCGGAAATCTTCATATTTTCATAAATGATTTATAGGAGCACGTAAAACCACACCCACGACACTAGGAATACCAGTATGAAACGATTCGCTATACGTAGCGTTTGTTATATTACTACTGGTATTAATAAATACCTCGGCGGTTCACGGCGATGCATTAAATCGTGCATGCCGTTTCAGAAATAGATGCTGTTAAAAATGTGACGATACAGAGCAATGCCAATGTGTTATGTAGAAATAGTGAGAAAGAAAGAAAGAAAATACATTTATTTAGCACAGACTAAAAGACACACAAGACACAATATAATTTACAGCAGATAAAAAAAAAATGCGATGTAACAAATTAGCAGGCAAGTATGCCTCACGGCTGCGCAAAAAAGGCCCAGTTCAGCAAAAATGCCAGACAACTAGAAAGAAGAAAGAAAAGAAAGAAAAATAGGTGTATTTGTCACAGAAACACGTGCATACAAAAAGATAATTAACTTGAGTAGGTAGGTATACAGAAAAATAAAAAATAAAACAAAATAGATCTACATTCCAATCACGAGCACAAAACCAAAATAGTCGGCAGCTGCACGTCATGACTGTGACAAGAAAGCTTCCACTCAGCATGATGCTGTGCTATGAGGGACCCACAACACAGCGCTGATTTTCAGTGGTTACCCGGAAAAGACATCAGGAAACCAAGTCAGGTCTAAAGAATTGAACATAAATAGGCAACTAAATAAAATAAAACAAACAGCACTCAGAATATAACTAGTGCCTGAGGCTGGTTTTCAACTCGACCTGAAGTGTGAGGTGACGGATGAAAATCAGTTTAATACTGCTACATTAACACAAATAAACACATATATATAACACAAATTAATTTTATTTAAGTATGTAATTTTATTTTATTTAAGTGTTATATTAAAATAATAATGAATATTTTACATAATTATTGTGATATTGAATAAAAGTGCAAAACAAAACAAAAACAACTGATAAATGAATAAATGAGACGGACGCATGATAGACCTTCGTTAATAAGTAAATAAAAATCAGTAAATACATCATACGATTGAAGCTTTAGTATGACCATATCCAGCTTCCGTAGAGGTACTACCATAAGCGTCGTCTAAAAGTGTCTATCGTGTTTATTACTCTAGTCTGTGGTGGCAGGTTATTCCATACTTTGGAAGCCGCATAACGAAAAATAATGAATTATTTTAATGTCTAAATACCTGTCAACTTAATATGTATAACTAGTATAAGAATGTAATTTGTGGAGATAATTTAATTTAATGATTTTATTTTATTTTATTTATTAAAACTTCATGCACGAGTGAAAAAAAAACTGTACAAAGGCGGACTTGATGCCTGAGGCATTTCCTAACAGTCAACCTTAGGGTGATGCAGAGACAAAACATGGCAGGTGCATCATAGGGGATAAATAACTCGAAAAAATAATAATACTAATACATACATATACACAGAATAAACTTTGTCAGGAGTATTTAACGATAGGTAGAGGAGAAAACGAATCCAGCAAATCAGGGCTGGGATGATTCTCCTAATTTCTTACGAATATGTTCACGTGCCTTCACCTTATAAGATAACCGAGTGGTTCCCATCCCTTTTTTTTTGGGTGAGAAATTATAAAATAACTTCTCCCGCTCTGGCCGGAGCGGGAGAGTGTGTCAGACTTTTACTGACTAAAACCCACCCGTGTTCCTTCATTTGCTTGTGTGCCAGGGCCACAGTATCCCTTTCGGATAAACCCGCGACCCTGGCAGTATGGTTGCCATTCTGATGTTCAGAGGGAGCATATTCCAAAGAAAGACCGCCTGGTCAAAGAATGAAGAATGAATGAAGCCAGAATAGTGAGAAGGACATCTTAGAATACGATTGTTGGAGATTTTAACTATGGGCAGCGCATAAGTATTGAATTTGGGAAGTCAGGTAAAAAGGAGAAGTGGGTTTGTCGAGAATAGAGAACAACGTAGACAGAGCCCTCAACTCTGTGCTGACGAATGGGTAATCATTTTAAAAGCAGTCGGTGCGCGGATACATGGTTGAACTTACGAAGATTTAAAAAGAATCGAATGCAGTTATTGAGAAGGCGGTCACGTTTATTTATTATTAAGAGATCATTAAGTATATTATTAGGCGATCTGCATTTAGGTCATGGTAACACACGTGTGTAGCACGAATTGTGCCTTCTTAACGTAATGATGGTGTTTATGGTTAGTTTTTCCTGAAACTCGATACTAAGCGTGCAATAAAACGTTCATCTTTGGTGTCAATAGGAATGTCCAATTGTCGATACCAAATTGGCGAGTTAAAAAACGTATTTTCTTTCTTTTCTTTCGTATCTTATTTAAATAAAATTTGGATAAATTTCATGGTAAGTATTGAATCTGTAGTAAAATTATATTATTAGTAATCATTTAGATTATAATAAAATATTATTAGTTACTTTTACAAATCATAGATGTGTTTTGTGACTAAGTCAGGTGTGTAGTACTCGCAAATTCGCAACCAGCGTGCTCGTATAAACAGATGATTGTGTGAACGTAAACGAAGCAAAAGGTTTATATGTATATTGTTCTGTAGTTTCTGCCTATACCCATAGGAAGAAGGTATGAGTATAAGTATGTATATCGAGAAGGTACCCACCCACTGACCGACCCAGACGACCCCATAACTCTCCTCCAGGAGAGCAGTAGGGAAACGAGTACACTTCAAAAGAGATTACACAATACACGACCGTCATTCCGACCTCGCCGCCGAGGCCCATCGCGGAACCCCCGACTAAATAGTCCTCCCCGACCCTTGCCCGTAAGCGAAGCACCAGCACGCGCTATAGCTGAGCCTGTAGCTTTAAATCCCCCAGATAATAATCATAACCCTGATTTTATCCAGCCACCGTTGGTCCCTTGCCATCCTCCCTCCGACTCTGCCCTAAGCTGAGGTTCGTACCCCACAGGGGATGCCCTCAGCGCGCAATCGTTTAGTTTATAAGTTTTTACGCCCTGGCTGGAGGCATTAAGTTGCGATAGGAGCTTAAGGCAACCACAGGAATGTCCGGTTAAAGAGTCTCAACCTCTCTGAGAAGACATAGTTAAAAAAAAAATGTACCCACCAAATTAAAATACTATTGCTATAATATACGTCTTTTTTTTTTTTTGAAGTTGTTATCAAAACTTTTATTCGCAGTGAGTGGATGTACATTAGTTTGTCTGTAATACAAGTTTCGTTCAATTTATTTGTCCTTCATTCAATAAAGTTCGGATCCAATTTTATTTAGTGTTTGACTTCAAAAGTTTGTTTGAACTGGACTATTTTTAAATTAAATTCGTGTTATTGGTAATTGATTGTTCTTCCTATATCATTTTTATTGAGAATACGTAGGTCTTTTTGATGAAAAACTTCTAGTCAAGGTACTTTTGAAAATAACTAAATTTGGAACTAAATTTGGAATTTCAAACGTGTTATAAAAACGTTTAGATTTTGATATCACGATTTTCTTGATGACTAATGGGTTGCACTAATAAAGTAATAATGAAGTAATGTTTATAATGTTACAGAGTTTATGAGTATAGGTTAGTGAAGTATTTGTAATATGTGTTACGTAGGTGTTTAGGTTTGTATAAACGACCACAGGATATTGTCCTGCAGCTGTCGTGGAGTATCCCAAGCCTCCAACTTGTAAGTGAACCCGAGAGGTTTTAAGAACACTCACAAGTGGCGACTGGGTACGATTAATATTATATATTACATAGTCATTTCTTCTCAGGGGTAGTCAGATAGGAAATGTCGACTTCACCTAGCTTGTTTTTATTTTTTTATATGACATGTAAAAGTGATTCCGATATCCTATTTACAGAATAAACGATTTCATTTCATTAGAGGCAGCATTGTCAAAAATTTCTCAAATCTATTTATTCTCTTTCACATAATATCACGCTCCTAATCCCCAAAGGGTTATGCAGAGGTGTACTTATATATACCCAGTTCGCCAGTTGTATGTAAGCAAAATTTATATTATTTATCTACTGTTCAATGTACTGTCTAATATGAGAGAAACTCTTTTGAACTGCTTTTTCCAGAGGATTAAAACCTTTACTAATTCACCATTTTTAAATTCACTGTTACTTAAATCAGTTTTGCAACAGTTCTTAAAACAATTTCCACGTAATTTAAAAGCAAGTAACAGTCCCCAAAGCTTTATAGTTACCGAAGAGCCAGTCACGTCGTCCCAGTGTTTCAAGCCCGCAGATTTGTTACAAAAACATTTTACAAAGAATGTTACATCTACGCTTTGTATTTGCGATCCACCAACGTTTGTTTAGGCTCAGCCAATCTTGACTCCTGGCCCCGAAACGACGGGTCAATGAAAAAATGTTCCGGTTAATGTAATCCAGACGCTTTCTAAGATATTTTTTATCGTTCCCAGAGATACAGAATCTGATTCGGATGGTTTAATTTAATGGTGTTGGCAATCTCTGTAATGTTATTTAATTTTGCGTGAGTTACTGTTTTAAGGTAAATAGGCATTTTTGTGGATTTAAACTATTCAGTGCCGAATATCAAGTGTATGTTTGAATGAAGCAGTACCAAAATAATAAATTGGTAGCTCATGAACGATTTACAGTTATATTAGTGTTGTAGCCTTTAATTTAACCTTGTAGATACAATTTTACTATGTTTTTTTGTGTCATAGTAGATTACAAATACATAGTACTATATATATACCTATACTGCCGCACTAACGAAAAATGCAATAACTCGATTTAACCGCTTCCGAGAATTGTATTTTTTATTATTGAATTAGCTTTTGCCCGCGGCTCCGCCCGCGTGGATGTTGATTATCGCGTAAAAAAGAAGCCTATGTCCTTCTCCATATCCCAGGCTATATCTCTGCCAAATTTCATGACGATCGGCTCAGCGATTTAGGCGTGAAAACGTAACATACAGACAGACAGACAGACAGAGTTACTTTCACATTTATAATATTAGTATGGATTTGTTATGAAGTTTTAGTTATTGCATTCTTGCTTACTGAAAAACCGAGTTCCTGAAGGATTTATAAAAAGTTGCTTATAGAGAGTTAATAGATTTCGATTCGCTGACTCCAAATATATAACTCAAAATCGTCCAAAATCGAGCTATTTCATTCTTCGTTAACGCGGCAGTATAGTTACGTACCAATTTTTTTTTTTCGTTGAACGATTTCAACCTTCGTAAAAATCGTTTTAATTTTAATTAAACCGCGCAACAGCTATTGGGAAATTTAAATCGAAACCAGCCTGAATTTGTGCAAAACTCGAAATATTTTCAAACATTGTTTTCATCAAAACGGATAACTCGCTTTAAAGCAAAAATTTCAAACAATTTAATGGTAGATTTAGGGATCTACGTTTTTCGGAGTTTGGTTTCAGTACTTTTATTATTGTTTTTCCTAAATAAATGTGAGCAGTAGTGGCCTAGTGGTAACGGCCCCGACTTACGAGTTGTAGGTCATGGGTTCGATCCCAGGCAGACGCTTTACATTGTGTAAATAATTTTTCAACACACTTGCTCGTAAAGTGGCTCTTATTGAACCGCTTTTATGTCCATAAAGCAGTGTATTACAAACGCGTGCTTTTAACTTTACGTTACCATACGAGTGTTGTAACGCCACAGATAACTGTTTACTAGTTGAAAACTTGCGCTTTTTTTTTTTTAATCTCGTCTTAGAAACTTCATACCAAAAGGAATCCGCGCGTTCCCTTTTTTTTTTAAATAGTCTGAATTGTCTTTGGTCCCAAAATTAACTAAAATGTATTTATCTTAAATCAGGAGTGGGTTGTAACAGGTAAAATCCCATATCTGTTCCGCCTGTTTTTGTTCCACGTAATTAACAGTTCCAAAAACATGTTACAAAATACCAGGCTGTTATTTCATACTATGTGGAAACAAACTATTGTGTGTTCTCTGTTACCACAACTGCACAGTTATAATACACGAAGGTAATTCTCTTTCTAACTATGGTGTTACACTTATGCGAGAAAAGGAAAGAGCTTGTGACGGACGATGTAACAGGGTGTCACAGTGTAACAGTAACATTTATTATCTATATTCTAACTAAGGTAACTGTCATAAGCATGAATAGACAAAAGCTTGTGACTGGATGGATTCTGTTATCTCGTCGTGGAACAGAAGCTTTTTTTTTTCAGTTTATTTGTCACAGTTACAGTTTGGTATCTTGTGATACCTGTTGTATTTAGCTGTTACGATATATACGCCTCACTCCTACCTTAAATTGTCCGTGGTCCCTCCCGGAACCAAACAGAAGAGATCCTGACTGACGTTCTATTATTGCGGATTCTCACTGAACTAATGTATATTTCACTATGCCAATAGTACTTTCTAATTCCATACTAACTAAACTACGATCAGACTTTTTTTTTATAAAGGCTGTTTAGCGGTTTTCCAGTGCCTCTACTTACACCTGCGCGCGCAAGGCAAGCGGGGCGCGCGGATAAAAAAATACAAAACCAGCGCGCCATTTTCCATAAATATTTGTTTTGTTAATGTTTTCGTTGTGTTGTTATAAGTTACTATCAAAAATACGAAATCTAAAGTATTGTCACCAACCGACGTTGAACAGTTGTTAAGAGAAAACGTCCGGATAGTCAGTACCTGGCAACAAAGGTCAGTTGAACTTTATAAATCTAAATGTATCATCTCTATAATTACGTTATTGTAGCATAAGTTTTTACAACAAGTCTGTTTTTTTCCTCGCAAGTGTGTTGAAAAACGTCGTATGGAACGCGTGTGCATTGATCATTACACACTCGGCTCCCTTGTATACCAACACAGCACACTTGTATCATAATGTACTATTATCACAGGCTTAACGTGATTTCTGAGGCACAGGGGTCATCGTGATTTCCGAGGCACGGAGATCATTCCGCCAACTTTACCAAACTGCCTGGCTGTTACTAAGAAATTCCTAATGAAAAACCCCTGATGCCAGGAACAACGGAAGTGCATAGCTAGTCGAGTGTGTAGTATGGAAGCGACTTCTAAAAAAATATTTATATAAAAAGTGGTTTTTGGATTGCATAACTATTCAGATGCACTAGGTACTAAATTAAAAGACTAACAAACTATATATATAAAAACAAAAACAAAAAATAGAAAGAAAAACAAAAGGACACTTAATAGGCGTCGAAGTACTCGTCCGCATCGCTGTCATTCGAAAACGTGCCCAGAAGACTGGCAGCATTGCCACGTTGAATGGCAATGCTAATTCTTTGGCCAAAGAACGAGCCAGCCCTCTGGCCACGTGAAGTGTCGACCAGTCGGCGAGAAATTTCCTTAAAAAGGAGACGTGCACTCAGGCCCCATGACCCGAGCGTTTCGACCCCAAACGGCTCAAAACTGTAGTTACCCATAAGGTTACAGTATTTGCGCCGCTTGAGGGTCTCAGCAGCCGCAGCAGCAGCGCCAGCACAGCCAGCCGTGCTTAAACATGAGATGGCGCAAGGGTGTCGACATAGGTTGCGTCCCACACCAGAGGCCTACCCACCTTCCAAGGCAACAAAGTCATACCGTCTGGTCTCTTGCCATCTTCACGTACCAAGCCGCTTGGTTCTAATACCGCTGGTACGCCGGCGGTGACAAGGGCTCGACGAATAATATCGTTGATGCTGGCGTGCCGTGCTATGCGACCTGCGCTCCTGCAACAGGATAGGCCATGGTGCCCGAGGCTGTCGACGGCTTCACCGCAGTGACAACGATGCGGAGCAACACAAGGTGCGCCCAAGCGGAGACAAGTAGCGAGCCGAAACGAAGAGTCATCCATCATAGTGCCTATGGTGGATGACGGGAGACTTCATTTATTGAGATGCATATTTATTTAAAATTTATATTTTTACGATCGACACAAAATTGTATTCCATAAAAGCCAACATTTGAAAATAAGTTAAATACACATACGATTCTATACCTAATCAGAAACCTTTGACCACAGAACCGCGGGATTAATTCGATAGAAAAGCGAATTCCATAATAGCCAACATCTCAACTTTAACTCATATGTATCCGAATATTCGATCCCTACTAATAACAAACAAAGATTATCTGTACCTATCTACAAAGTACATTTTAACATAACAGATAAGAGCTGAATAATATATACAAAGTCAGAAATCAGAGAACCACGGAATTATTAATATTCGAAGAGGCCTTAGAACTGAAAAGGGCCCTCGGTAACAAGTATTAGAAAACGCTTTCCTTTACAGTGAATCTAGGTACTTACTTGAACATAAATCGCTTGAATGATGTCCGTGATTTCAATTAGAAAATGGAAGTGTACCTGTAAAGAAAACTAATCTATGTATATTTACAAAAAAAAATACTATTTTAGTACCTACTAAAACACATACGCTTTTGACCATAATAACTAGTTTTAAAGGATTGTATGAGGATAGTGTTGACCACATTTCTTTCCTCCACACATTGTTATAGGCTTTCTCCAAGTCAACGAAAGCACAGTAGACTTTCTTGTGCATTGCCAGATGTATTTCGGTTAGGCACCTTAAGGAGAAGATCTGATTAATACAGCCTCAGCATTCCCTCTAAATCCTGCCTGCATATCCCATATTTTCTCATCTGTCACTTTTATCACTCTATTTATTAACATACAGTTTGGCGACAACACTCAAAAGACTAATGCCGCGGTAGTTTTTACACTCCTGCTGAGAGCCTTTTCCCTTATACAAGGTGTTTTTTTTATATCCCATAACTCTAGGGTAGGAATGAGACCATATCAAAGAATCAACTGGCGTATGAATTTTTTTTTTTCTTTTTCAAAAAAAATAATTCCACAAAGTCACGATTATTAATGTAAAACACCCTTACGTGAAATATGACAACGTCGCATTTTCTTAGCTTTAAATATTAATGAGTGGTTTGAATGAAAATACTCGTATTTATCAATGAAACTTAGATACATCGAGGGTCACAGTTTCGTCAGTTTGGTAACGGCGCAAAAGTTGAATTCGTTAAACGGGTGACAATTTTTGACCTAAATTAATATGATTGATGATAATTTATCTTCGAAACTATGCATTTTTGGACCACATAATGTAGGACTTTTTGTATTATTTTGACTTGTAGAATATAACCCTAGAGTTATGGGATATGAAAAAAAAAAACACGTTGTATAGTGGTACGATTACAGCCTTACACCAGTCACCCAGTACACGGCCATATCTCCAACACATATTAAACATCCAGCACAGCAGGCTTGCTACCACCCGGTCACCGCCCTTCAGCATTCCAGCAGACAATCTGTCATACCCTGCCGCTTTCCCAATTTTCATCCCTTTCAAGGCTCTTACAATCTCATCTATTTCTGTTTCATTCCTTTGATCTGCATCTGAGATTATTTATTTATATCTCTATAAAACATTTACCTATAATCTTTTTACACGACACCGTAATATCTTTCCATAACATTTTCGTCCATCATCCTTATCTGGATCGAGAAACCAAGTTGCTGATTCATCGCTTCGTTCAAAAGAATTCAAGCGTTTGGAGAGAGGTAGTATTGAATGATAGCGGAAACTGGATGAATGAATTACATGGACCGATGAGATAGATCGAAAAAAAACAATGTAGATGAAGTGATTTTAGTTTTGTTAAATGTTCTGTTTTAAACGTTACTATGTACTGCATGTTAAATTTGGAATACTATTACGGTCATTATATTTTTCCTCAGTTAGTTTTAATCATGGACGGCAGTTAGAGATTTTTATGCGGCCGACCCAAATGTCCTTTCTTTGGTGTTTTGCGTCGAATCGTTGAGCTCCTAAGTTCAGCACTCAATCTGTGTGGTTCTTTCCTCAAAAGACCATTTCATAATGAATATGGTCTTCGCATGATCTGACCAAGATTATGTCTTGACTTTAAAAGAGAGTGTGACCTCTGAGTTTGTTTCGGCCTGTCTTCTGGGAGTACGAGTAATCAGATGGGAAACGCCAACCTCTAGTTTTTAAAATATGATTGACGTGTGAAAGTGTTTGCATAAATCTACTTACAGAAATTAAATCATTTACCATTTACAAATAAATATACAAAAGCTATTGATCTATAAATATACATGCTGCTGATGGGGGAGTTAAAGGAAATATGAATACTGATTAGATACTTTAGTACTTTTCTAATCCTAACCTATTTGTAAGTACCTACGCAACTTATAGAAAGCAATCTCAAGATACATAATTATATATTATATGTGTCTTGAGATTGCTTTTTTTTGGGGTTCCGTAGTCAACAAGAAACCCTTATAGTTTCGCCATGTCGGTCTGTCTGTCTGTCCGCCTGTCTGTCTGTCTTTCCGCGGCTTAGCTCAGAGAATCTTAGTACTAGAAAGCTGTAATTTGGCGTGGGTATACATATAAACTCGCCGATAAACTGGTAAAATAAAATTTAGTAATATTTTTTTTAGAGTACCTCCCCTACACGTAAATTGGGGATGATATATTTTTTCTCGTCTATCCTATGGTGTGGAGTATTGTTGGTTAGGTCGTTCAAAAATATTGCGAGTTTGTGAAAACCTTTTTTCGATTCTTTAAAGTGCAAATTTTTGTTAGAGTCAAGAGTAACATGCGAGCTAAATGATTGTACTGGGATATGAAAAAAAAAAACACAGCAGTAGTATATAAATAACGAAGTTACAAGGAAAACTATAACAGCTAAGTAGGCTTTTAAAGTTACAGAGTAATAGTCGACCAACTTAAATTTGAAAAACATGTTCTCCCATAGGTACATTTTGTATCGCAGAACATGTTTTTCAACTACAATGTTAAGTTTGTTTTAGGTATCAATTCATATACGGAACCGTTCTTTGTGCGTGGTCCGACACGCACTTGGCCTGTTTTTTACCTTTATTGTATTCCTACCAGTCCGATTTATTGCAAAATTACCGCAGTAACAGTACTCAGTCTTCAGACCCGTATCTCATAAACGACATTCTATATTGAAGTATGTGGGTACATCCGTACATAGTATGTTACAATTCACCAGCATCCAGCATGCATCGGAAATGAACAAAGTTACTGATAAACGCGAAGCTGGGCGAGTTATCCGTGATAATAATAAATAACACGTTTTGGCGCCGCACCAGTCGCCACGGTAAATAAATACTGACCCGTTTTAGATGTAGTCGTATACTGTGTGATAGCTGTGCAGATATACACCGTTTTACGTACGATACTGTGATAGTTTAAATCGTACTGATGGCCCAAAACTATGAACAATAAAATAAAGTTCCCTGGCCGTAACCAGGGAACTTTGTTTATATCACACTAGTATCTGTCCTGCGATTTCGTCCGCGTGAAATTTCGGCTTCGACCCTCCGCGTCAAATCCCGTTGCCCACCCGCGCTAGTACTTCGTTTTCACATAACGTTCTTTCTGACTTTTTTCTTTTTGCCCGGCTCCTTAGGGCGGAGCTAGGCTGGCTCTATTAGCCAGAATCCCCACGCGCAACGGACCAAATGGGAGTCTATGTGCAGAAAAGGGAGCCTCATCATCATCATCATTAGGGTCGCAGCGTGATGTTAAATAGCCAATAACCTTCTCCAGGATTGGGCTATCGAATACAAAAAGAATTTTCAGAATCCGTTCAGTAGTTTTAGAGATTACCTAGAGAGTGTTCTTGATTTATGATCTTTTTATTATTATTATTATTTTCATATGTTTACATATCTCGGGACCCTGGGGTCCCGGACCTTTGGAAGGCGTATGAGGGGCCGAAGCCAACTCACAGAGGCCCGTTAGACGCTTTTTAATTAAATGAGGCACCAACCGACGATTATCCCTATACGCACTATGCAAGTGCACCCAAGGACAACCCCCGGTTGGTGTAGGACTATTGCAGGATATGGAAACGAAGATATTGGACTATGGGTTTGGGTGGTTAAAATGGACTGGTTACCTAAAACTATGGAAGGACTATGGCCCCTGCCTGATCAATGTTTTATTATACACGGATAAAATGGCAGGGGGTGACTTGCACACTCAATAATGGGCCCCCGAAAACGGTCGCTAGCACATAGTGACGTAGCGACAAGGGGGCAACATGTCCTGAGGTGCTCGAGGAGTGGAGAGGTATTCCACGGCTCTCAGAACAATCCCAGAGCCCGGAAGATGGTCAAGATCCCTACAAGCACTTACTGGAATACTTCCTTCCTCCGAGCACGTTTGCTCTTGCGAATCTCCACTCAAGCCGGCCAATAAAGGCAAGAATGAGGTGGGAGCTCAGTTCCTCGTCAGTGTTCACTCCAGCCGGCCAATAAAGGCAAGCTAGAGATGAGGAACATGACTTCTCCCGGGAGATAGGGTCCGTGGGGTCGCAACTGCCCAACAGCTCGCCACATGCTGCCCTGCGGGTTTCTGTATCTCTCTTGGTCTGGCTCCTCACCCTAGACATGTTCCGGTAAAGTAAACTCTACCGGCCCAGACCCAGAGTTCGGAGCGCGCAAGCCCCACCACGACGTCAACGTAGAGATACGACGGTGGGGTTATTATTATTATTATTATATCCTCTTAAACACAGCACCTGCCGTCTTATCTCTTCACCACAACCTTGGTTGTCTGGTAGAGAATGCCTAAAGCATTAAGTCCGCCTTTGTACCTTGTTGTGTGCGAGAAGTTTAAATAATAAATAAATAAAGGTAGAATTCGTATTTTATGTCATATTCAAGTAATGTTTCAGTGCGACAGAAAAAAAACGTACGTAGAAACGATTTTCGAAAAACTAAATTTAGTTTTTCGAAAATCGTTTCTACTAATGGGTTTTATAATAATAGCAATACGACAATGCCATTGTAATACAATTCTATTACGAGACCATTGACCGACCAATGATCGACCATTATGAATTTAGCAGATTACGAACTTGTAGCAAAATGACAGTGCGAGCGTGCTGAAGTGACATTACGAACTTTTAGCAAAATGACAATGGGATCGTGTTGGAGTGACGAATTTATAAAAATAGCAGACTTGGGCCCCAGATCCTATGGTACCTCAACATCAAAATCATTTAAGTAATTTCAGTAGCTTATTCCAAAAAAAGCATTACGGTTTTTTTTCTGTCGCCCTGAAACATTACTTGAATATGACATAAAATACGAATTCTACCTTTATTTATTTATTATTTAAACTTCTCGCACACAACAAGGTACAAAGGCGGACTTACTGTTCGTAGGGTGTCACAATGGGCGGTCAGTGTACCTCATTTCAAGGTAGAAAAACGCTTCAGTAATAATTATACTCGTTTTCAAGAATAGTTTTAAGTAGGAATCTAATCTCAGACCATCCATCACAAGTGGGATATTTATAGACTTGAATTTGAACTACATTTGCCAACCGGCCTAGATAACATAGTGAGATTCATGTTCGATAATTTTATAAGGAACACGTGGAGTAGTACCTATGTGCGAGAGCGAGGGTGTGGACACATGTCTACGGTACGGCACCGGCTACCGTTTAACGGCACGACAACGCTACCGAGAGACGGCATGGCGTCGTGCCGCAACACGGTGCCGTGTACGGTGCACGGTGCACCGCGAGCACAAGGCAGCAACCATCGTTCAGTTTTGTCTTGATATGGACCGCAAAAGACTATTATTCTGCTCATGTTATTAAGGCGACGAATGAAGAAAAAACAGAATCAAAGTATCAATGTTTTCATATTTTTATCCTTATAATTCAACTTTTACCAGAGAACGGGACGTGCTTCCACTACTGAAATTAAAAAGTCGACATCTAAATTGTCAGCCATTATTATGCATTAATTAACACGTGCCAACTAAACAACAACAAAACATTAACTACCTAGCGGTACGCCGTATGCCACCACGGTGCACCGTGCCGCGGAACGACGCCGTGCCGTCTCCCGGTAGCGGCGTCGTGCCGTTAGACGGTGGCTGGTGCCGTACCGTAGACATGTGTCCACGCCCTAAGGATTATTCTTGCTTGCAGAGCTCGGCCGCTATAGTAGCGCTTACCTACGTTCATCAACCAACAGCATTGCACCATCAGATTTTTGCTGAGCCTCTCAAAAAAAAGACCGTAAAAAACCACAATTATTGTAATAGAGCCTTAGAAATATTTAAAGAAAGTTTTTTAAATTGATCGTCGCAAAAATACAACGCATAGAGAAACATCTGAAATTATTCTATGTGATGTGAGAGAAGTTTATGTAAAGATTACAGGAAAAATAAAACTTTGCCTCTAAATAGCACACTTTTTCTAATATTGCAGTTTTAAGTCAGCGATATATCTTGACTGTTAGTGGAACTAATGTATTTTTTTTTTGATGGCACGGAATCCTCGGTGAGCGAGTCCGACTCGCTCTCGACCAATTTATATTTATTTTTATTTATTTACTTGAACATATTATTACTATTTTAAATATTATTATTATTATTAGCTTTTAAATTAGGTATGTAAATACTATCCATAAATAAATATTATTTACTACAAAAAAAAAAAAAAACTAATAATGATATTGCCTGCCGTACTTAGTTACAATCTACATCGGATTATGAAGATAAGCTGAAACAAAAAAAAAAAAACACCCGGGTGTTAAAAAAAAACGAAATTGATAATTCCTTCATCGAGCCGCAACAAAAAGTTTAGCAAAAAATATTCAAAGACTTGGTAATAAATCACTCCACTTAAATTCTATCCCAGTCGTTCTTTCGTTCATGGATTTCAACTAAATCCGGGTTCTGATTCTAAACGGCCAATAAATAATATTCGATGCTGTAAGTATCCTGCCACGAAGTGAGAAACTACAGAAGTGCTTTAAAAACAGATTTTAAAGGTCATTAATAATAGACTGCTTCATTGTTGAACAGACTTCGGGATGTTTTCCTAGTCCTTCCCTTTTCCTCCATGTTTTAAATTCGTCGCCACTTGCACTCGCCCATCGCTGTGAGTGCGACAAGGACAATGCATCGCGTCAGCCATCTGACGGCGTGAAGAAGAAAAGTTACTTCGAACTCAACGCCAGCAATAACCCGCGCACGCGGGTGAAAAAACATCAAAATATAATGAAATAGAACTGCTAGTGATACAGTGTGGTGATCTCCAGGCTCCCAGCATCCCGTGAGTACCTGACCTCTTTCAATTTACCATCCTTTAGCCTGTTTCTGAGTAGGAAACTTCAAAAGCGTCCTTGGCTATACGCGATACTCTATCAATTGGTTTAGTGTTAGCAAGTGTTACTGCTGAGCATGAGGTCCTGGGGTTGATTCCCGCGTCAGGCAAAGTTTTATTGGGTTATTTTATCTAAAATTTATCAGTAGCAGCCCGGAGTATGGATTTGTGCCCGGTTTATGGTAATAGCCTCGCCCCCTATTATTACATGAGACTTAAACATAACTGGCGAAATGTAGGTGTACTATAGTTACTCCTCTGCCTCACCCTTCGGGGAATACAAGCGTGATGTTATATTACTTATAGTCGCTTATTAGTAACGTCTCATTAATTATATGTTAGTGGGTACTATCCAATAATTGTATAGCATGGTTAACAACAAATTATAAATGTACGCGTATATATTACGAAATGTTACTTGTTTGTAGATGCTTTGGGTTGACCTGTTAAGTCTACAAAATGTTTAAAATAATAAATAAAAAAAGACGTGTGGCACTCGGGGACTGCCGCGGTAAAGCTATTGCATAGCATTTTGTATCAACTTATGCAATTATAATTATTTATTTATTATATTTATGCAGTATTTCTTTTTCTTTGATATACTTTCTATATACTTTCTTTGATATACGGAATTTCTGGATTCGGTCCCCGCGCTCAAAGCCCGCGATAGAAGCTATGCAATAGCTTAAAAACAAAATAAATAAGTGCTGAACGTCGTAAAAGTGTATAACTACGTAAACAAAGTCAAATACTATTCAAATATAAGCATAATAACAACTTTAAAATAGACGAAAGTGTTGAACCTAAAGTAATTTTAAATAAAAAAAGAGTGACAAACTGTTTTGACAGCGAAAAAATTCCATGTACATGAGTCATTTCCAACCGTCTAGTCCAGTTTAAAAATTGTTCAACTGGAATGGTATCAACTATTTGGCAAGCTTTAATTAAGTCATTGTAGCCTTGCGGTGCAACAGGGGAACTGAATGTACTCATAGTCGACTGGTCGTGAGTTCAAACCCCACTATCAACAATCACTTTTTGTGAAGATCATAATTTTATAAACTAATATTTATAAGAATAAAATACGCAGTACACAGAAAAAGGAACTGCCAGATATTATTAGATCCACTAGAGGGTACTGGTGTAGTAAAATAACCGTCGGAGTGGGGAGCGTGAGGTTTTTTCGTTACGGAATTTCTGGATTCGGTCCCCGCGCTCAAGGCCCGCGATAGAAGCTATGCAATAGCTTAATAAATACACATTACAAAAGAAAATAAAAACTTATACACTATAAAATAAACAATGGGCGGCCTTATCGCATACTGCGATCACTTCCAGGCAACCTTGGCATGGACAGTGAATTTCTGAACATAAAATGGGGTTGTCATTAGTGCAAATAAAAAGTATAACAGTACAATATCCTATAACAGATTCACAGATATATGCTATATAATAGATACATACATACTAACTATATAAGCTAAGAAAATAAATGAAGACTATAGATTATTACATCTAACACCGAGAACAAAATCACAACGACAAGTAATGTTCCTTCACGAGTCTTTTAAACACAGGCAACGATTGCGCGCGTTTTATTGGATCTGGCAATGCATTCCACACACGAGCGGCCTGGACAGTAAAGGATTTGTCAAGGAAAGTTGTGGAATGCATGAGCATTTTAAGCTTCAAGTTATCTGACGACCTTAAAAATTTCGTGTGGGAGTCGCAAAGAAACTGGAAACGTTTTTTGAGGGGTTCATACGAAATTCGGAAACATGGTCATATATGCATTGTGCCTGGTAGGACCAATTTTTAGAACGTAATGCAACATTTATGTCTCGGCTATTACCAAACACACACGTGTTTGGTTCTCCGATAAGAGTCTTTGGATACTCATCCAAAGACCGAGATCCAAGAAGATTCGGAATGGAATGAGTAGTAAAGATACTGAATATTAATTATACCCATTTTTAGGGTTCCGTATCTGAAGGGTGCCAAACGGAACCCTATTACTAAGCCTCCGATGATCGTCCGTCTGTCTGTCAGCGGGCTGTATCTCATGAACTGTAATATAATTGAAATTTTATCAGATTCCCATACAAGAAATGGGTTTTTTACAGCGTTTTTGCTCGATCTTAATACGGTTCGGAACCCTTCGTGTGCGAGTTTGACTCGCACTTGGCCGGTTTTTAAGGCAATAAAGTTTGTCTTCTTATGTGCCATTCAGCCTGTTTTTAATAAAATAAAATTATTGGACCTTTTGCTTATAACTGTTTAGTGATAGAACCGTGTATGCGCGTGAGCATCTGGTTGTAATGACGTCATCGTAGCAGTTTACTTTTCTTTGTGTGCGTATGATTATGATAACGTTGGGAATATTTCCAATTATGTCATTTGTCACATCTAGAGATCGGTTATTCGGATGTAAATTTACCTAAATTTAATTTTTAGCTATGAAAGTATGGAAGCGGCTTCATAAAATACTTTTTTTGTAAAAAAAAAAAGCCGGGGTGCCAGGAACACCGGGAATGCATAACTAGTCGAGTGTATGGTATGGAAGCGACATCTAAGAAAGTATTTATTAGAAAACAACCCGTGATTCTTGGATTGCATAACTATTCAGATAAACACAGCTCCATTAAGTGGTTACCAAAAGACATGTGCGTTCAAATCCGTGTTATGCCCAAGTTGATTTTTGTCTTTTGCAAAAACATGTTATTATAATTAATGTATTGTTTTAGTGAATAAATAACTATTTTTTTAAAGTTTGTTTCAAATAGGTATTGTTTTTATTCAATAAAAAGTGAATACTTATATTATCTACTATATAAAAATAAGTCGGGTTTTCCTTCCTGACGCTATAACTCCAGAACGCACGAACCGATTTCCACGGTTTTGCATTCGTTGGAAAGGTCTCGGGCTGCGTGAGGTTTATAGCAACGTTTTTTTTTTTTTTAAATGGTTTTACGAAAAATTAGGGTAGGGTAGGTAGGGTAGGGTAGGGTAGAGTAGTGGAGTTTATACTATAGCTTTTGACAGAACGAAGTCTGTCGGGTCAGCTAGTTGCTTATAAAGATAAGCAATAATAGGTTTGACATTTACGAGATTATACAACGTCGAAATAGACTGGAGATTCAGTTCCTAGGCACAACATGTGCATTATTACTTCATTTTACTGCGTTTCTGTCATGCATTTTTTTTTTTTAATATAAAGTATTTTTCTATTTTGTTTTAGATTTATAAAGAAACATTTGTTGCTAATGTTTGAACAACCTTAGGGTATATAAAAAAATATCATTTATCATAGGTATACATTTCTTGGGTTCAATAAATTGGTCCTGTGGTTCCAATCAATTTTGTTTTTATTTTTTATGAACAACATTTTTTTTTTTGTATAATGCAAATTGGAGGAGAGGAGTCATGGGGTCCTGGGTTCGATTCGCGGGTCGGGAAAAGTGTTATTGGGTTTTTCCATTAGGAATTTCTCAGTAGCAGCCCGGAGTCTGGATTTGTGCCCGGTTGATGGCAATAGGCTCGCCCCCTATTACATGGGACTTAAACATAACTGGCCAAATGTGGGTGTTCCTACTATGGGTACAACTCTACCTAACCTTTCGGGGAAACAAGGCGTGATGTTATGTAAGTTATGTATGTATGTATGTATGAGTCAACTAACAAAAGTAATTCTTACTTAAAAGGTGATCTTCAAATCATGTATGAAAAAGCACTTTTTTTTACCTTCTTATCTACTTATGTTACACAGTGACATAACATATAGTAGGTACGTATCTAGGTATGCAAAGGAATACTCAATCCTGAACATAACCAATATATTTATCAGTAAGTATTACAAATACCCACACTTTCCTAATAAAAATTATCTATTCACTGGTCATGACGGGATATTGTAGCTGTTGCCAAAACCATAATAATATAACTCATTTACATGTAACACTTATCATAAAGGTCATTAACCTATTTGTGTTACAATGCCGTCTAATATTGAACAAATGGCTTCACGCCCTTTGTAATAAATATTGAGTGAATCTCATGATTACTTTTGAGATATTCTCTGTTAAATTGGCTGCTCCGGCTTGAAAACAAGTAACTCGATTTGTGAAAATTTTACAGGGGAGCGAATTGTTTGTTTTTATGTTTTTAAGGTAGCGCACCCCAATAAAAAAAAAATTTACTCATAGAGGATCACTCGTTTGTCTGTCTGTCTGTCCGTCTGTCGCAGCCAATTTGCTCCGTATCTAATGGGCCGATGGTGCACATATCAATTTCTGTGACCCAAACATGGACGTGTTAGGTGAATAAATGAATTTTAAAGGGGGACACACAATATCATTTTTGGCAGACAGATAAAAAAATAAAAATAAAAAAAATGTTTTGCGCACTGTACCGTGTGACATATCAAATAAAAGGGCTCACTGTGGGAGTCTAAAGTATTAATTTTTAATAATTTTAAAATATATAGTTTTGAAGTTATAATTTACTTTTAAAAGAAAAGTTCGTAAACACTACATAAGTCGACTAAGTAACTCAAATAATAGTCTAGTCATAGTAATTATTATTAGGTGGTATTTGTTAAAATATCTATTAGTTTATTTTATTTGTATATGTGTATTACGAGTAGTATCAATAAAAGTATATAAATTCTCGTAATCAAGAAGTTAGTATTTTAGACATTATTTTTGTACCCTATAACTATGTTTTTATATTTAACCCAAAGGTTGACTGGTAGAGAATGCCATGTGGCATTAAGTCCGCCTATGTACCACTATTGTACATGAAGATTATATAAATAAATAAAATTGACCATCACTCCGAAACTACTAAGCCTAAAATTGCTAAGTAAAAAAATACAGAAAATATAGAACTATTTTCTGTATTTCTGTACTTATCGATTACAGAAAAGTTGTATGAAGTCTATGGTCTTAAAATAACATGGGAAATCTCCCAATATTGTAAGTACAAACTTACACTTGCAGTTGGAATGTATGGGAGAACATGTTTGTCAACTACAACGTTAAGTTTGATCTTGGGATAAATTCATCCCAACTACGGAACCCTTCATTATGCGTGGTCCAACACGCACTAGACCAGATTTTTTCTAGTTTTCTCTGAAACGATTGAAATATTCTCCGAAATATTGCGTAAAATAAATAATTAATTTTCACTATGTTTGTGATTGCGGTTTTTGTGTTAGGAACACGGGTGGGTTTTAGTAAGTAAAAGTCTGACACGCCCTCCCGCTCCACCCAGAGCGGGAGAAGTTATTTGATAATTTCCCACCCAAAAAAGAAAAATACGGGTGGCCAGCAAGCATACGGTCCATCGTATAATGGTAAGTCTTCAATGATGTCTATTCCCATTTTCTTTGAAGTAAAAACTCAAACTCAAATCATTTATTTCAATTAAACCATTTACAGGCACTTTTGAACTTTCAAGGAGTCGGTCAGTAAGAAAAATTAAGCTACATGCCCATTCCAAAGCGTATAGGTACCTATGGAGAACGGGCAAGAAACTCCATGGACACTCTTTTAAATTAAATTGTTACAAAAGTATTCGTTACATCTATAATGATGAATTTATAACTAAATGTGAGAACGATGTAAAAATAAAAATAATAAAAACTTACACGTTAAAAGCGTCCAGAGTAGGTACAACAAATAGAAACAAAAAAAAAAAAAAAAAATTTAGAAATAAAGAAGCAAAGCAAAATTAAAATGGAATTTATGTGAATTACCATTAATGGGGACACGGGCGATGGGGACAGTGGGTCATAAACCAATAACACGGGTCATAAATTTGGCGTCTTCTAACACAGGCATTATCTGCTTAAAAGGAGGCGCCATTCACCAACAAAATGTAAACAACTATGGTTAAGAAATAAACATTTTTGTATTTTTTTTGTATTTTTGTATTTTGTATAACATGTCATGTGCGTTACTATTATAGAGGAATAGTTGAATATTTCATGTGCCTGTAAGCAATCTATACAAATCAATCTGCCTAGCCTTTTCCCAACTATGTTGGGGTCGGCTTCCAGTCTAACCGGATGCAGCTGAATACCAGTATTTTACATGGAGCGACTGCCTATCTGACCTCCACAACCCAGTAACTGGGTAACACGATACCCCTTGGTAAGACTGGTTAACAGACTTTTTGGGCTTCTGACGACCCTTAACGACTGTCAAAGATCCACGAATGACAGCCGGGACCAACGGCTTAACGTGCTTTCCGAGGCACGGAGGAGTCTCGGTATGTAAAGATGGTCACCCATCCACTGACCAACCCCGGCAAGCGTAGCTTAACCTGACGGATCGACCCGCGCGGCTGTTATTACTTAGCCACGAGCTCCTCTTGTAAGCAATCTATACATACAAATAAATAAAATGGTAGTCTTTTTGTAATATCAAAATAACAGCTTTTTACTGGATGCTTATGAAAGTATGATACACGGTACTTTTTTTTTTATCTTTCTGTTTGTCTATTTGTTCCGGCTAATCTCGGAAATGGCTGGACCGATTTTGACGGGACTGTCACAGGCAAATAGCTGATGTTATAACGATTAACTTAGACTATACTCTATTTATTATAACATTAGACAAATATCTGTTCTCACCCTTTCGTTATTTCGATGTAAACGCTTAATAAACTCCATTATTTCACGATAAATACAAAACACTGTAATCTATTTACCATTTACATTAAAAATATAACTCTAAAGTGCAGTAATTTCAACAATATTACACAATAACTGACGTTATTTAGCCGTTATTTGTCTAATGCTTTAGTAAATGGAGTATACTTTTGTTTTAAAAAAAGCCACGTGGCCGAAGGCTGCAGCTAGTTAAAATATTCATTCTTATGAGATTTTATTCGGGTTCTGACCTTATAAGATCAAGATTATTGAAAAACTGAACCTTGTTAAGATCACTTTTTGCCCGTCTGTCAGATATATTTTTTCTACCACTGTAAAAAATATTTCTGAAATACGAAATATTGCACTCTTAGAAATGGCGATATTAGTTCATAATATGTAGGATAGTGAGAGTGCGATCCTATCTCCGTTATTGAGAGCAATATCAATCCCGAGCTATGATTGATTTTTTTTCTGTGAGTAGAACCCAATTACCCTTTTTACCTGATTTGGGATTGAAACCCAAGTCCGCCAATGTGTGCACAGCTTAAGATTATTTTATATTTCACGTAATGTGAAAAACTCAGGTAGAAACCGTTCTTTTTTTAATTTTTGGCTTAAATCCCTGAAAACATCACGATTTTTTTAGATGCAGTGTCTGAGGCTATGGAATGGCTCGTCTTCTGTTTTCATTTCAGGCTGAATACTACATTGAGTTTCAGTTTCAACCCAAAACATACAAATGCCTTGCAGAATCAGTACCTACTTTTTTTTACAAATTGGCACACCGACTCATCTACCTCAACGAAATTGCTATAACGTTGGACATGCAGACTTTTCGTTAGTCTAGATGGATGTGATTGCTCCAATACCCTTTGAACCAGAACACAGGAATGCTGTTCGGTGACTGAAATAGACTCCGGTTGTATCTACATATAGTAAGTTTTTTCGAACTCTTTGACGAATAGTCCTACTCCTTTTTTACTAACGAGTTTTTGGTCGAATGTGGCTCAGTTGGAATCTCATCTCAAAATACTCTATGGGATCAGGGGGCCTACTCCGAAGCGATAAATCCGAAGTATCGGCCGAATGTTCGGACGTTTCCTACTAAGAACTTCATTCGGTTGGTTCCGAACGACCGACTTTCATTTTGACGTTTGTTGCATCGTAAACCCTACTCTGATCGAGAAAAGTCCAACCGATAGTTTGAGTTTGACAAGAGTGACATTGTGAAATTAATGTCAAAATTCACGACAGCCAAAAAGCTATCTTTTGAGTACCTATCGTAAGTATCGAACTTAAAGAATTATTACAAATAACCTGAGTTTTATATTTGTTTAAAGTGGTCGGTCCCGAACATTCGGATGTGTCAGTTCAGAGTAGACCCCCTGGATTTTCGAAGTACGATGCTACAAAAAAATTGTAAAGTACCAATTAAGTTACGTCATACTACGATTTCGTAGCACGCGTAGCACTCGTAGAGGCCACCTGTAGCAAGAATCTGCTACGAATCGAGACATCGACCTATTTACATATTATAAAATATGTACCTACTTTACTATTACCTATTCTGCCGTGCTAAACGCGAAAGCGGTATCTCAGGGAAAGCTAGTTTCGAGAAAATTTTAGTTTTGTAAACTATTATAATATTGCTTATTAAATGGAATTGATATATTGGGTAAATTTTTTGTCATTTGGTTAAAATATCAAAAATGCATGTGTATATACCTTTTTCATAAGATACTGCCATCCCGCTAGGTGTTTATAGAATTAAGAATTTTTTGAGATACCGCTTTTGAGCTTAGTACGGCAGTATTGTATTGTTAACCATATTTTTTTACCTGAAAATAATCTAGAAAAAAAAAACCTACTCGCGACCCGCCCAAGTTTCGCAGGTTTCTACACGTAAATGTAGTATTAAGAGCGCTATCTCGGGTCCACTAACGCCACTCCTTAGATTATCTCGTGACTGAGAAGGAATTATGAAAAACGGCTCTATCAGCTGCCTTGGTAAGTGTGTCTAGAATTTTCTAATACCTTTTATAAAGTTTCATATTGAGACACGAAGCAACAAAATACGATCTAGAGGAATGTGGCCGTTTTTCTTTAGATCGAATTTTACTGCATATTAAAAAAAAAAATTCGCTGTTAGTGCTTTTTTCCCACCTCATAAAAAAAGAAAAAAGTCATAGCAGAGAATTTTTTTTTATCATGTGTTTTATATTTTTACAAAATTATTATAATTTTAAAATTGCTTGAGTCATTTTGCAAAGGAGTTGCATTTTCCAAAATTTTACTTATTCTACGAATGACCCGCCCGGACGCGGTGATGGTGGCGGCACGAGCGCGGTGAATTTTGATAATTAATCATCGTATCAAGTAATTTTAAATTATTAAATTTTTTAAATAATGTACTCAGATTTAAAAAAAAATCGTTTCCATGGCTTCTTTACCACATATAGGTGTTTCGTGTTTGAATAGATACACCCTATATTCAAAGACGGCGTAACATGTCTTTTTCTTTAATAATTTTCTATTAGTCTTCATTTCAGTGGTGTCCAGCCATATAATTTTTCACTCAGTCCAACCACCGTTTCTTTGGTCTTCCCCTACTCCTATACATAACCATATTCATACTAAAAACTTTCCCCCGTCATTTTATTCATTCCTCCGCATCACATACCACTGCCGCACAACTTTTCATTCACCTGTGCCACTTTCAAACTCCCTCTTATATAGTAATTTCTAAATTTTTTTTCTTAGTCATTCCTTTCACTATCATGGGATTAAATTTTGATCCAAGCGGTAGGCGCTTGGATCAAAATTCAATGCCATAATCATGTTTGGTAGTCTGTGACAGTGATCACAATTTTTGTGTTGACACACAGTTGATCTCCTGAGATACAGGTTAACTACCTAGTTCAAGAGGTAAAGCTTTTTTTATGTAACATTAGTGCCATTTCCCTTGTTCACAAAGTAAACTAAATTTAAGTTCAGTGCATCTTTTTCTTTCTATTTCATTAAGTAAAGGACAGAAGATAAATTTTAGTTTAGTCCTGTCAAATTAATCAGCGCTTGACGTATTTTGACGTAATTTTAGTTTGATTAATTTGACAGGACTAAACTAAAATGTATCTTCTGTCCTTTTCTTAATGAAATAGAAAGAAAAAGATGCACTGAACTTACTTTAGTTTGTGAACAAGGGAATCGGCACCATTGACTCTTGTTTTCAAATAAACGAATTCATTATTATTATTATTATTAATTTAAAAGTCTTAACAATGCCACCTCTTATCCGGGCATAAAAACCAGTATGACTTTTAAGAGATTACTTATGACTCTAATAAAAAAAAAGGTAAAAGTACAAAGTTCTGTGTTATAAAGTAAATAATGGCAGCACTAGAAATGTAGAAGTTGTTATCTTATCTCGGTTTATCTACTAAACATAATAACAGATTACCCTTTACTATGAGCATTGTACGCAGTAATGTTTATCTATTTACAGAGAAATATTGTTTAGTTACCGAGTAATTAAGGAGTTTGACGCAATTCATGAAGGTATTAAGTAATAACAGGCAAGATAATAATGTTGAAGCATAATCAAACGGGACACAGTAACATAAAATATGGAATAAAGCCAAATAAACTATAAGAACATATTAGAATTGCTACAAAAGAATACCATAAACAACCTTACTTAATTAAATTCTTAATATAAATTACGGTCATAATTCATAAGACGTCAAAAAAGTATTTTTTTACTTTATTTTCGTTACTAAGTTAATTTCAATAACAATCTAAAAATGTTTTATCGTAGTCGTCGAGAACAAAACGTTCTTTAAAATTAAACCTGAGAAGAATGACGTAAAAAATGTCTTCCATTATTCCGTAAAAAACCGCTTACCTTAATTCAACAAAGCTCAATTATAAAACCGCCGCTTAGTAGTACAGCGATCACAGAAAAATAAAAAAACTCATAGGGAGATGAAACTGAAACACAGACACTTGAGACACACGTTTTGGGGAGTAAAGAGTTCTAATTCATGCACAGATTTTTGAATTTTAATTCACGAATTGCGGGTTATTGGTTCCGCGGTAGTGCGGGAAATTGCGACGACGATCGACGGGCGTCACTCGCGGCGGTTGGTAGGAGACTGCGGCGCGGGCGGAAGGCGCGGCTCCGCCAGACTCCCAAGTCCCCAAGTCCCCGAGTCCCCGATTCCCCGAGTCCGCTGCCTGCCCTCCGGACTCCGTGCAGATACGATACCTCTTACTCCGCTAATTTCCTGCCTTCGTACATTCAGATTTTACGACGCCTTGTAAAATTTTAATATGAATGGAATAGATTGCGCCAATTGTTCTCGTGATTGTATTGTCGATTGAGATACTAAATTAAGATTTCGGGTTGCTTTTTGTTATGAAATAATGTAAATTACAAAGGATAATATAGGTTTTCCAGTCTATTTAGGCAGACTTTAACTACTGGAAAGCAATTCAGATTTGAAAACAAGTATTTTTCTACTTTGTTATAGTAATAACTAGCGATCCGCCCGTGACTTGACAAAACATTGAGATTTCTTTATTAGATGTACCCTAGTAGCATTTTTGTTGGCATTTAGTTGGGCCACTTTCAGAGGTAAATTGGCCCAACTAAATGCCAACAAAAATGCTACTAGGGTTTGGGGTGCTGGAGATTTCTGTTAAGCATGCCATAGATATTGCATTTTATTGGTCGCTACTCCCGCTACGGGGATTCGTTCAACCGCGTTTGCGACCTATAACTCTCATTAGTCATTACCCCGCCTGCGGGGAGTCCCCGCAAGCTGTATATCGACTAATGAAAATGAGCCATAAAACTTCTGGAATAAATTCTTTATATAATGATAACAGCCGCATCAAAATCCGTTACGTAGTTTAGAAAACCAATACGGTCACACACACATTGAATAGAATTTTTATAAAAACGTAAAAGTAATAATTGTGTGTAGTTAATTTATGTTATTTTTTATCTCATTGTATGCTGCACCGGTCGACGTTATCACGTCAACGCCGGCTGTCGCTGAAAACCAGCGCTGGGGCTCTGTCTCGCATAGGGTCGCAGCATTATGCTGAGCGATGACCGTTTTGCGTGGATGTGACGCATATTTCCCCCCAACTTGTTTTTATTTTTTTTTGTGTTTGTGTTCTTTTTTTTGCGTCATGTTTACCGCAAATAAACGTTTTTTTCTTTCTTTCTTTCTTTTCTTTTCTTTCAGACAGACACGAAGGGTGAATTTGTATTGATTTAGACATACTTCGAAACCAAAAATCATGGAAACCATTTCAGGCTTAGAAACACGTCTTTTATGTCTCCTGTACTTTACTAATAAAATATAACAAGCTCCTGAAAAGGCAACTAGGAACACCCAGTGTGAAGGAGAAAAGCGATAGCTCGGGAATATGAAGCACATATATAAGGTTAGGCCTAGTTTCAGTAGCGAGCTGTGGTGGGTTGAGTTCATGTTGTTGAGTTGAATATTTCATCGTCAACTCGTAATTTACATCAGTGACCGTACGCTGAAATGGACAGGACTTGTGACTAAATAAATACTGCGCTGAAGGATCAATGAGGATAAGCTTTTAGGCAAGCATAATTCGTAAATAGCCTGATTACTGCAAGTTCTGCTGTGTGACGACTGCAAGTGTGCTGTAGCCGTAACACTTTTTAAACCAAAAAAAAAAAAAAACACGTATCATAACGATATATGTGTTGGGTACTTTTTAAATAAACTATCATTCCGACCTCGCCGCCGAGGCCCCGCGCGAAATTCCCAACTAACAAATAGTCCTCCCCGACCCTTGCTTTCCAATGAATTTCCAGCACGCGCTTTAGCTGAGCAGCATGTAGCTTTAAATCCCCCTGATAACAATCAAAACCCTGATGTTATCCAGCCACCGACGGTCCCTTGCCATCCTCCCCCCGACTCTGCCCTAAGCCGAGGTTCGTACCCCACAGGGGGTGCCCTTAGCGCGCAGTCGGCTGGCATAAAAGTATGCCCTGGCTGGAGGCCTTTAATTTCTATTAGGAGCTTAAGGCACCACAGGATAGCCCGGTTAAAGAGTCGCAATCCCTCGTGGTTAAACTCTGAGATGAAAAAAATAATAAAAAGACTAAGATTTTTTTGTTTTGTTAATGACTGTACAAGTATATTTACGAACTATAACAAAGGGTGGATATTTTTCGTTAAACTAAGTAGTTTGACTATCCGGAACAGAATTCCTCGTGGTCGAATCAGTTTGACCAAGTTTGACCACGAGGAAGGAAGGCGTTTATTTCAATTAAATAAAAAAAGAAAGAAATAAAGAAAGAATAACGTTTATTTGGTCACAGTTCGTGAAACACAAAATACAAAAAAAAATAAGTGAAAAAAAATACTTAAAAAAAAATTGCTTTGTGCCTCACGGCTGGGCCAAAAAGGTTCATTTCAGCATTAATGCCAGACAGATGCTGTCTGACGCTGGTTTTCTAATGAACCTGTAGGGGACAAGTGATGGGGAGTTCAAACAGTTTCAACATACCTAATACATAATTTTTATACTTATAAATAAATAAATAGGTACATAACTAAACAAGTAATCAAATCTAATAACAAAAAAATAGTGAAAGCAATAAAGTGTCTGTAAATATGGCAAAGATATAGTCTGGGATATGGAGAAGGACATAGGCTACTTTTTTACGCAATAGGCGACATTTACGCGGGCGGAGCCGCGGGCAAAAGCTAGTAAGTATCATACAAGTGAAACATTTAGGGCGACCATATCGAGTTTCCGTTGCGAATCTATCAAATACTGCCGTAAACGTATTCTGAACTAAATCATTTACAGGCAGTTCTGAATTGTCAAGGAATCGGTCAGCCAGAAATATGAAGCTAGTTGCCCTTTCCAAAGCCTAGTAGGTACCTATGGGGAAGAACGGGCAAGAAACTCCACGGATATTGTTGTAAATTGTATTGTTACGAAAATATTAGTTACATCTTTACAGTTGAATAACTAGGTACTTAAACTAGCTACTTAAGAGATGACCAGACCCAACTGACGGCGCCCGTTCACAAACATGACGCATGGATCAGCACCGTTCAGCATAATTATAGAGACCCATCTCTGCCTCAGTGAGCACGATAATCCTTCAGTCCCTGTCATGATACGCGTCACTATGACTATAATTAGAATTACAGGGTAGTCAGAACACTGTCATACTCCTTTTATTCTGCATAAATTTATTTTCTTCTAGTGTAACCTGTATCGATTTGGCTAAAATACTACAATTTTTTTGCATCAGGTTAAACTGGGACGGATGGTGACCGTACCTTCAAAAACCTGTTACTCCTATACGTACCTTAATTACATCAAAGAACTCTTAAAAAAGTCAACGCCGGAACATTAACGACCGCCTTATCCATCTTATTACACCTTTAAACGCTTTAAATTTCAGTAATTATTTCTATAAAAACTTTTTCTATTATAAAACTCATTTGAGAGACGCCTCATCTTTTATGCACAGTTTAACTTTTTTGTTCTTAAGTATACAAAGACTTGGTGACGACGATTTTCCGCGGGAAGGCTTAGAACGCCGTGATTGATTGAACATTATTGCTTTATTTTGGTGGAAAATCTGTATCGCGGTGTTGAAAATGCTCACTTGAATGGTTAAAAAAAGCCCTCGTCCCTCTGGCGATTTTTTATCGCAGCGATTTTTTTTATCGAGAATCGGATTTTTGACTCGCTTTTGAGTATTTTGCTATACAAAACCACATCATCTTGTGTTTTTATGTACATAGTTTTTGAAGGAGTTGATGCTCTTTCAAAAACCCTTTTCCCTTTTCCTTTCTTGTTGTTGATCGAATCCGGAACGAGGTGATTCGGCAGAGAACCAAAGTTGTCGACATAGCTCACAGAATAAGCAAGCTGAAGTGGCAATGGCGGAACCGATGACCGTTGGGGTAGACGTGTTCTTGAGTGGAGACCGCGAATCGGCAAACGTAAGGTGGGATGCCCTCAGGCTAGGTAGAGCGACGATCTGCGCAGAGTAGCTGGTAGCAGCTGGATGAGAGTTGCCGAGAATCGAGCTGAATAGCGTGCAATTGGAGAGGCCTATGTCCAGCAGTGTACTGCTATAGGCTGATGATGATGATGATGATGATCTTTATATTTTTTTATTCGGTTAGACCCTTTTCATCTAAATTTATGTTTTCATGAATGAATTCGTTTCACACTCATTCACCTTACATTTTACACTTTCATGAATACTACCAATATATGCATATATTCGATTTTTTTGTTTGTTTCTGCATCCAAAACCATATTAGTTGTCTTTGTTGCTATTCCGTTTTAATATTATTTTTTATACTTTGACGTATTTATCATGAATTGTCATTTTTCAGTTCACTTTTTCTATGTAAATTCTTTATGGTAGTCCTGTATTGTCTATGAACCTCTTGTAAGGCGAATAATATGGCCCAAGTCTTTACTATATTCTTTTGTATAAAATTAGTTAATTTTTCACTATAGTTTTGTAGTAGGTCTAAATTGTAAGCAGCTCTTTTGCTTAAATTTTAAAATGCTTGTTAAGAACCGTTAGATATGATTTGGTGACTTTTCTTATGGTGTTATTTAAGCAAAAATGTATATATAATAAAAGATTTGTGAAGGCAATGTGCGAGTTAAATTATTGTGGAATGTTGCTTGGATAAACTTTAACATCAAGATTATCTTTCGGCATCTACTTGAAACATAACAAAATTCTCATGCCTTGACAAAGAGTAGCAGACTGATCTTTCCATATATGAAACTGTGTTTTGTGAATGAATAATTTGCATATATTTTCGGAGTCATAACGGTGATGTAACCCTCAAAATCTGCTTAGAAACAACTAGTTGCACAGGAAACTCATAACTAAATACTCAGACGAGCGACGGTGGTGATGGATGGTACAATTTTTTTGGATATTAAATTATCCTACGTTAATATAATTATATACTTTTTCACTATGTCCATTTGCTGTGTTATACTTATTTCATACAACTGTTTAGGAATGACAGTTGTAATTTGAGTATACGGATAATTTAAGTTGGTAGTCCATTCGATAGACAATAATTTCCTCGACCGTTATAGTAAATAATAGTCCTCTAGACCGAATTTCGGCCATGGCGACCAATCTCAGCGGAGACCAGCCATCGGCACGGGAGATATTATAGTACACAGGTGTACTCTCTCTTCTCTCACTCTCATAGTCCGATGGAACGGCAATCCGACACAACTGGAGAGTGATCAGGTGCAGGGCCAACGGCTTAACGTGCTCTCCGAGGCACGCGGGTATTACACCACCAACTTCCAAACTGCGGGCTTTAATTAAGTAATTCCTAATAGAAAAACCCAATAACACTTTACCCGACCTGGAAATCAAACCCCAGGCTTAGCAGCCGCGCTGATTACCACGAGAGCGACCTCAGAAAAAAATACATGAATCGGGATAATTTAATATCCTCTAAAACACTGTACCGAACTTTATTATTCCCTTTCTATTTTAACATTTTTCATAATGGGTCTACGAGTTAGTAGTTAGAAAGTAGTTTATCAGAGAAATATCTTTGATTTATATGAAACTATCGCGTAAAAAAGTAGCTTATGTCCTTCTCCATATCTCAGGCTATTATATAGACCCCAATTTCATGACGATCGGTTCAGCGGTTTAGGCGTGAAAACGTAACAGACCGATAGACAGACAGACAGATTTACTTTCACATTTATAATATTAGTATGGATAGAAAAATTCTCTAATAAGTTGAAAGACAACGAAACTCTTTCAAAGAAACCATAATGATCCCTTAGAATCCGTCCTTTGACGCAGCTCATAATCTTTAAAATGAAACTCAAAACAGCTCACCTATATAAGGGTCGAAAAAAAAAATGTCAAGGGTTGGGCCCCCATCGGAAGTCCATTGATTTCAAAAGCAATCATTTTGTCACGAATCTTTAAAAGGCGTTTTGACCCTCAAAATGACGTCGATCTTGAAATACAATGCCACAAGAGAAACTTTCACAACGAAATCGGTTCTTCGATATTATTGTTGACCGCTGTTACTTGGTACATTTTAAGTATCAATTTGATTTATAATCACTTTGATATCTAAGCCGATAGGGTTCAGCATTAGGTGGCTGCTAATCCATATTCCCTTTAGCATAATAAAAGACCCATTGAAGATAAAAAGTTCGACTTTCTCTCCGACGCCTCCTGAATTATTTATTCAGTAAAACTCTTAAGTTTATTGGTTGAGGGAAGAATATAAATACTTGAATATTTAAATTCGCCGCGTTTGGCATATTTTATTTTTATTTACCTTGGTAAATATTGCAACGCTTGTAGGTACGACCATTTTTCATAACGGAGTCCTTCACATTAATTCAGGGTTGTCGGAAATGTTCATTTGCCGCATTTTTTTATTTTTATCAAATACATTGGACTATTAACAAGTAATACTATACATAATAGAATTTTATTATACAACAACTTAACATTTACATTGGGTAACTATTTTATTTTTGTCTAAGCTCTTTAAAAAGAGTACTCTTAGAGCCAGTCCACACAGCGCCTTGCGTTACGTTGCGTCGTCGCAACGCAAATATTTTGACGCATAGCCGGCCACACAGGCGCGTCGGCGCAGCGGCAACGCACAGTTGCGGCAAGCATTTTGTAAAAACATCGCAGTCAGTCATCCTCCCTATCAACGCACAAGCAACTGAGCGCTGCCGCTCCGACGTCGCAATGAGTACACCCTCTCCCGCTTCGTCTCGGGGGCTGCTGGCCGTCATGTGTGCGTTGCGACGACGCAGCGCACCGTGTGTACACTTTGGTTATTTGTATGTAAAACAACGCTACGGCAGCGCTGCGTCGACGCAACGCTGACGCAACGCGCCGTGTGGACTGGCTCTTAATTACTTCCTCCTGATGAGCTCTGAACGTACACCTGGTATTCGGGGTACCTATCACAGGCAATTTGAGTTTCAGGTTTCAGTATCTGTAAATTACCGGTTGGTTCACCGAAGCTATCCTTGAGCCAGTTGTTGAATAATTGGTTTGCCAGAAGTGCATTCGCTTGTTAGAAGATTTGGGCAATTTCAGTTCGTCATTCAGTCATTATTGTTGAAAGTTACTTACTGCTCTTAATACTTTTAATTTAGAACCAATATACAGTATTAATATAATACAAATTTAGATTTTTACGTGGCTTCACTGCAGCCAAAACTGAAAAAATCTGATAAATGAAGTGGTCTGGTCTGATCTCGAGCTAATGTGCTTAATAATTTAACATATATCGGACCGATAGACCGAGAGACGATGCTATTTATATTGGAATGAATGCAGAAGAAATAGTGGGAACGGAACGTAAGTGAAGGACTGAGTGAGTGAGTGAATGAGAGAACGAAGGAGTCTGGATTAACCAATATGGCTACGGTGTGTGAGGACAATATACGGTGTTGAAATCTTTTGTAATTTTAAAATACGTAAAATAAACGAATTCGAAGGGATTTTTATTACTTAGTACTCAAATCCATAACACTAAATTTAAGTGTAACTAAAATATTATTAAAAAGAGATAAGAAGGCAATTACGATTTATTATTTTATTTTTTTCACTTCGTTTATTTCTCTTGATTACTTACTACTTGAAAAGCAATTTATAGACGATTAGTTTCTACCTCTTCAAATTTTAATTTGCTACTTTAATTTTCATTTCTTCGGTCCAATCTAAAAAGTATTTAGAATTCCAATAATTAGCATCCCAAAAGATTTGATGAAAAATCTTCTAAAAGAGATAGCAACCTAACACCTATAGTCCGACGACTGCAAACATAACCTTTCTTTCAGCGGGTCGAGATAGCTTTCTCTTAGACGACAGTCTGCAGAGGCAACCAAGGAGTAAAAGGTTCTATGCAGTGAAACCTTTTGATGATGCGATCGCAGATTGCTATTTTGGCAATTGCATCTGCGATCATAATAACAATAATATTATACATATGATGTTTAGTGCATCATAATTATGTATTAAATTATAATAGCCTACTCGAATAGCCAGGGACCAAAATTACCCGTTATGGTTTAACGGATTTTTGGGACCAGGAGGAGATTATGTTAAAAGTATGAGGCATCTTCGAGTATTTATATGCAACCAGTAACAATTAATGTCTTCCTTTGGTGAATTAAAATAGCCTACACGAATAGCTATGCATACAATATTTAGGTAAGACTGCTAGTAGCTCATATGGTATGAGTTCTGCTTTGCATTCATTGAAGTTCGTGCGATACGAGTTAATAAAAAAAAGGCGTGGTTTTCCAACCGATAATTGTAACCAATGATCTTTTATTGGTCGAAGTGAATGATAGCGTGATGATTGACAGGGGAGTATGGAAGAAGAAAACGTGTGCGCCGATCCCAAGTAACATTGGACAAGGGTGAGAAGATAATAAAGATGGTCTCTCAGTGGTCGACATTGTCAACACAAGTTAATGGATTGATGTGTCCGAAGTAAGGCAGTAATAAGGCTTAAGACGCAGATATATGCCAGTGACCTTGAATAGTTAGCTTGCGTGTTCTTTACTGAGCTCACGCAACGTATCGTACGTCCAGCCAATAATAGGACTCGCCCATCCAAGAGTGCTGTCCCAAATAAGACGTATTATTAACTTATTATACATAAAACAAAAGGTATTTTAATAAAACACGTAGGTATGCTAAAAGATTAATAATGAAATTATCTTTAAAAATAGTAAGGTTTCAGAAAAACTCGCTTGACAGATTTTAGCGGGATTCTTAGTTTTTTATTCACGTTAGACATAGCTTTACAAATTAATTTCACTTTATAATATAAACATACTCTAAAATATTCATATATCAAACTATTAAAAAAATGCTCTTTTTTAACATATATTTTTTCCAAATCATTAACACTACTCGCTTAGACGTGATTTTCAGCATAAAATCATTAAAAGTCGGTTATCGTCGCCTTAAAGCCTGAAACTGCGTGAAGCGGACACCTGCGCGACACCATACAAAAGTGCTCTGTCGCGGGAACCCACACGGACTTTCGCTTCCGAGGGGCATGCGCGGGGTTCGGTAGCACCAGCTTACCGGCTCACAGTGGGCCCATACTGAAAATTAGTGGACTTAGGCAACAAAGTTCCTATATCGATGCGATTTTTTTTTATATGACGTGTTATATTATTCCTGACAACTTTTATTCTTATAAAATTTCTTCTAAAGTTGATAGTTTGTCTTGAAAAAAATTAATTAGATTTTTTTGTATGGAGCGAATCACGTTTAATTTTTTTTCTTCAATTGTACTAATATGTTGAGTGTGTGGCGTGAGTATATGATAGCTAGGGTCATTCTCTATCCATGAAAAAAAAATCAGCGCCGGCCATCTGCGGCAGCGCGAGTAATCATTCGGTAAAAAAAAAATGATTTGGAAGATTTTTTTTGTCATTTAAAATAAATTCAAAGCATATTTTTTGTCTCATTTGGCTGTTTTCACCTTCTTTTTAGTTAAATAAATAGTTTTAATAGCGCATACGTACTTATAACTAGTAATTCTGGTAGAGATTTAGTTATTATTGCATGTTATCGGTAGCACCTGCATTGTGATTGATGACTCATTTGTTTGTGCACTCGGCTAAGCGCATAACTAATGAGTCATCGAAAAATGCTCGTCTCTGATTGGCTGAATAATTTTCACTCACTGTTATGTCCACTACTTGAGTAATTAACACTAACTATAAATATAAAGACATTCATTAAGTCCATCTCCCTCCGACTCAGCTGCCCTAAGCCGAGGTTCGTACCCCACAGGGGGTGCCCTTAGCGAGCAGCAGTCATTTAGTTTGTAGTTTTTTACGCCCTGGCTGGAGGCATTAAGTTTCGATAGGAGCTTAAGGCAACCACAGGATAGCCCGGTTAAAGAGTCGGAACCTTAGTGGTTACACTCTGAGATGATAAGTCCATCTAGTTTCGCTCTTGTCGCTTGTTTGTGAACACAGTGAAATACTTGTATTTTTATATTTACATTAGAACTATGGCTGGATTTTGTACCAACCTAGATCTTTTTGTGAAATTAAGAAGTGGCGGTGATCTGAAAAATCATATGTTTCTGTATGAAAGTATCATTTCTGTCTTGACTACCGAAGTTTCTGAAGAAGACAAGAACCGAATCAAGGAGTTCTGTCGACTTTTTTGTGTAAATTTAAATAAAAAGTGGATAGAGTCAAGTACAAATCAAAAAACTTTTATGAATCGTGTAATTAATCGCAAGTGGTTGGAAAAAAACATCAACTGGCCTGTTTGTGACAGTGTTGATCTGAGAAGTGTGATGGGCTTTTCGGACGCAGCCTTATCTGAGCTTGTGGATATAGATTGCCATGTTCCTACTCTTGCAGTATGTACTGCGGAAGCGGGAACATCTACAGAAAAGGAGCACAGAAAACCGTTCGAAGAGTTAAGTAATAAGCAAAAGAAAAGACGTTCTACTTCCATAGTAGAAGAAAATTCCGAGGAAGAGTTGCAGCACTGGTACATAACAAAATTGAAAGACAACGGCAAAACGAATCTGGCAAAAGTGGTCGAATACCTTTCCAGTAATCCAGATGCGCTATCCGAAATTGAAGAGAGACTATTCAAAAAGCAGAGCTTAAGTACTGTCTCTGAAGATAAGTGTTTAGCTCTTTATACATCAGTTGCGCTCTCGAAATGGAAGTACTTAGCTCTTCGACAATTTCTGAAAGAAGAAAACTGTGCTGCCTTTCCATCTTATCCAAAGCTTGTAAATGCCAAGAAAAGATGTTACCCACCACAAGAGAGTATGGAGATTACCGAAAACGGAGCTCACATTAAATTGCAAGCGCTATTGGAACACTCTGTGGAGAGGATATTACTTGATATAAATACTGTTGATAGGTCTCAAAATGAAGAACTCAAGTTGACCTGGAAATGGGGACTTGATGGTTCTTCGTCGCAGAGTAACTATAAACAGAAAACGTCAAACACAGCTACAGAGTTCGATGATTCATCAGTAGTCATGATAAGCATCGTCCCTCTTCGGCTAGTGTCTACTAGGCCATCATCTGGGAATGAAAATCTAGTTTGGGAGAACCCCACACCTTGCTCAACTCTGTACTGTCGACCAGTGAATTTCACTTTCACTTCGGAGACAGCTGACTTTATAAAGTCTGAAGAGTCTGAGATGAAAAAACAAATTGATGAACGAATATCTACACAGTGTGGAAATATTATTGTATCACATGAATTGCATATGACCATGATTGATGGAAAAGTGGCCAATATTATTGCTGGAGTACCATCATATGCAACGTGTCCCATTTGCTTGGCAAAACCGAGTGAGATGAATAATTTAGACGCTTTGACTTCTAAACCACTTCGTGAAGAAATTTACAAACAAGGAATTTCTTCACTGCATATGAAGATTCGGTGTATGGAATGTCTTCTCCATATATCTTATAATCTGGATTTTCAACGATAGACTGCTCGCGGCGAACATAAGGCTTTGAAACAAGCTAAAAAAAATACCACACAGCAAGAGTTTCGTGAGCAAACTGGAATGCTGATTGATATAGTCAAACAGGTATGTATTTAATTTTCGCTCTCTTTATGTTGTTTGTGAATTATAACTCTATGTATTGTATATTACAGTATTGTTTTCCCATTTTAGGGTTTTGGAACTACAAACGACGGGAATACAGCGAGGCGCTTTTTCCAAGATTACAAAAGATCTTCCAGAATAACGGAAATTGACGAAAATCTGATTTTCAGATTTTCCGTTATTCTACAAGCCATATCATCAGGCAAAAACATTGACTGTGAAAAATTTAGAAGATACTGTAGAGAAACAGCTGATGTGTACGTGCAACACTATTCGTGGTACTACATGCCAGTTAGTGTACATAAACTTCTAATGCACGGTGCAGACATCTGTAACCACTTTGGTGTTTTGCCAATCGGTAAGTAAAAAATAAATATAGTTTGATGTATTATTTGACTCGATTGCGTTTTGAAATTAAAATGTATGTACTTATTCGTTTTAGGTACCTTATCTGAAGAAGCTTCGGAAGCCCGTAATAAGGACTTCAGAAACGTCAGGGAGAGGCACACTCGGAAAACGGGGAGAATAGCAACAAACGAAGACATCCTCCATGGACTTCTAATAAGCTCTGATCCCCACATATCCTACATAAGGCCTAAAATAATGAAACAGGTTCATAATGAGTTGTTGCCTGAAGCAACTCAGTTGTTACAGACTACTGAGCCTCCCTGTGACAGTGAAATTATGGAGGAAGAAGAATGCCTCATAGCAGAGTCCGAAAATTTGCCGGACCCACTAGCACTTCTGGAACAAGAAATAATGTGATCCGGCTCTAAATTATTCCCACAAAAGCCCATCAGGGTTAGGAATATGACAAACAGCCCTTTTCAGGGCTACAATTACTTCACAGTTTCATATTGATCATACGTACGATAACTTATACTATAATAATATACATACAGTTGATTATGTAGATAATTATCAACGACTTGCCCGTACAAATTTAAATTATTTCACCTATCATTAACAAAATTAGTATAACCTGAAACATTACGATATATTTATTCAACAATAGATAACGTGCAGTTAAAAAATAACACAGCCAATCAGAGACGAGCATTTTTCGATGACTCATTAGTTATGCGCGCACAAACAAATGAGTCATCAATCACAATGCAGAGCACCTGCATTGTGATTGATGACTCATTTGTACCGATAACATGCAATAATAACTAAATCTCCACCAGAATTACTAGTTCTAAGTACGTATGCGCTATTAAAACTATTTATTTAACTAAAAAGAAGGTGAAAACAGCCAAATGAGACAAAAAATATGCTTTGAATTTATTTTAAATGACAAAAAAATTCTTCCAAATTATTATTTTTTTACCGAATGATTACTCGCGCTGCCGCAGATGGCCGGCGCTGATTTTTTTTTCGTGGATAGAGAATGACCCTAGCTATCATATACTCACGCCATACACCCAACATATTAGTACAATTGAAGAAAAAAAATGAAACGTGATTCGCTCCATACAAAAAAATCTAATAAATTTTTTTCAAGACAAACTGTCAAGTTTAGAAGAAATTTTATAAGAATAAAAGTTGTCAGGAATATTATAACACGTCATATAAAAAAAAATCGCATCGATATGGTAACTTTGTTGCCTAAGTCCACTAATTTTCAGTATGGGCCCACTGTGCGGCTGTCGGTTTTTTTTTTGCTAGCCGTCGTACATACACGCCGTTAAAATTAAACTACTGGTAATTAATTGCCCACAGAGCTCCCTTCTGTGTCCGACGGGTGCCCGTCGCGGGCGCCCGCTTCACGCAGTTTCCCTGAGGGTCCTATTTACAGTTGCCTCGCTATACATAGCAGAGTGTGACTAAACAAAGTTATCGAGCACTTTCCCAGTGCGACGTTCGTTAAGATTAACAAGGGCTCGTGTTGGGTAACGAATCAGCCCCAATCAGTGTTGTGCTCTCCATAGAGGCTCTATTTAGAAGTGTGCTGATTCGTGAATACGAGATGTAGGTTGGTACGACGAGACTGAAGAATTTGTCGTGTGAAAATGTTTCTAGTGGTGTCAGGCGCGCGGAAAATGGAAAAAAAAAAAACTATCAATAACTACGTACCTTCTGAAATATCAATTTAAAAATAAAAGTTTATTTTTTAATGACGATGGAGTTATAACAAGAAAAAATAGAAGCATTCCTGCATTCAAAACGCATAAAAAAATAGCAAAACGAGACTACTGAAACATTGAAGTACGAGATTTCGAGAAAACTCCAAGAACGATACAAGGATAGATCAATCGAAGGATACGTAACGATGTTAATATTGTTGACAAAAGAACAGTTAACAAACTTATCTTTATTTTATGCAAACGAAGTGCATAATAAACCAATTAACTATACAGAATACGCCCCAGAATATGCCTTAATCTGAAAAGGAAACAATCACTACAGAAGGAAATCCTTTGGTCCCTACTAAATCCTTTATGAGCAAGATACATGAATTTATTCTTATAAATTCCGCCATACCAGAGGAACAAACTCAATGTGGGGAGGGAACACTTGGAACGATGTAATTTGCATGTTATTAAGAAACAAGTGAGGGAAACATTTCAATTTAGCCAGCTCATAAGGCTTTGCAATCGACTGAAATCACACCCTCATTAAAGTTTAAGCTGACTTTCTGAGTGACATGGCGCGCCTCAAGTGACAATCTGAAATAGTATATTTTATATCGAGGGGCTAAACGAAGCCATAATATACCAGAGGTGGTTTGACTCCCGAGCGTGCGAGGGAGAGTCAACGAAACCGAGGGTATTATGTAATATTTTTATTTGTTTTTTAATGAAATTTGTATGCATTTTATATTTGACTTGATTATTTATTTATTTATTTATATATACTTTATTGTACATCAGATTACACATAACAAAAGAAAAGAAAACTTATACACTACAAAATATACAATGGGCGGCCTTATCGCATACTGCGATCTCTTCCAGGCAACCTTGGCATGGACAGTGAATTTATGGACATAAAATGGGGTTGTCATTGGTGCAAATATAAAAAGTATAACAGTACAATATCCTATAATAGATACACAGATATATAATAGATACATAGATACATACATACTAACTAAATAAGCAAATAAAACAAATGAAGACTAGATTATTACAGTAAACAACGAGAACAAAATCATAACAACAAGTAATGTTCCTTCACGAGTCTTTTAAACATAGGCAGCGATTGCGCGCGTTTTATAGTATCTGGCAATGCATTCCACAAACGAGCGGCCTGGACAGTAAAGGATTTGTCAAGGAAAGTTGTGGAATGCATGGGCATTTTAAGCTTCAAGTTATCTGATGACCTTAAAAATTTCGTGTGGGAGTCGCAAAGAAACTGGAAACGTTTTTTAAGATAGAGAGGGGTGGAAGGGGAAAAGAGCACATTATACATTATTATTGAATGTGTATGTATTTTAATTTTATTTTATTTACATGTTTTTGTATTTTAATTATATTTTAATGTTTAAGAGCGTTTTCACCGGTCCACTAGTGCGACTCCTTTAAAAAAATATTATCTCGTGACTGAGAAGGAATTATGAAAAACGGCTCAACAAATACCTCGGTAAGTGTGTCAAGAATTTTCTAATACATTTTATAAAGTTTCATATTGAGACACGAAGCAACAAAATACGATCTAGAGGAATGTGGCCGTTTTTATTAAGATCAAATTTTATTGCTTCGTGTTGAGCCATTTTTCATAATTCCTTCTCAGTCACGAGATAATATGTTTTTAAAGGAGTTAGTGGCGCTAGTGGACCGGTGACAGCGCTCTTAAGAATGAATTTATTGTGTATGTGTGATTTTTATATAAATTTTGTGTTGTAAATTTAATTTAATGTAATGGAAAACTAAATGAATTATTATTATTATTGAAAGTCTCTTTGAGATATCTCGGGACCCTGGGGTCCCGGACCTTTGGAAGGTGTACGAGGGGCTGAAGCCAACTCGTAGAGGCCCATTAGACGCTTTTTAATTAAATGAGGCACCAACCGACGATTAGCCCTGTACGCACTATGCCAGTGCACCCAAGGACAACCCCTGGTTGGTGTAGGACTATTGCAGGATATGGAAACAAAGATATTGGACTATGGGTTTGGGTGGTTAAAATTGACAGGTTACCTAAAACTATGGAAGGACTATGGCCCCCGCCTGATCAATGTTTTATTATACACGGATAAAATGGCAGAGGGTGACTTGCACACTCAATAATGGGCCCCCGAAAACGCTCGCTAGCACATAGTGACGTAGCGACAAGGGGGCAACATATCCTGAGGTGCTCGAGGAGTGGAGAGGTATTCCACGGCTCTCAGAACAATCCCAGAACCCGGAAGATGGTCAAGATCCCTACAAGCACTTACTGGAATACTTCTTTCCTCCGAGCATATTATTATTATAATTATCTCCTCTTAAACGCCCGGAGGGGACGCCCTATGAGAACATATAGTGACCGAATTGTTGATGTTATTATACTATATTTTTATTATTATTATTATTTTTATCTCCTCTTAAATAGAGCACCTGCCATCTTTTCACTACCTTTGGTTGACTGGTAGAGAATGCCTATGGCATTAATTCCGCCTTTGTACCTTATAGTGTGTGAAAAGTTTAAATAAATAAATAACTGCCGAAACACAATAAATGCATTGTTGTTGGCGCTAACTATCGTCAAACCGTTGTTTCACAAAATTATGCCCTTGACGTTCGTTAAATAATAACGATTCTGGTTAACGTCATTTTATTCTTTTACGTCACACCTGGCCATAATGTGAGTTTTACCGCACGCTACGCGTACAGTAAAACTCGCATTGTGGCCAGGTGAAGACGTAAAATTGTGTACTCACCACGGGCAGTAAAAAAGAAAGCCCTCTATCGCATATTTACAACCATCGCCTGCGGCTGGGGTCACAAATACCTGCGATTTCGGGCTTTCTTTCTTTTACAGCCCTTGGTAAGTAATTTACTATTACATTTGACCTTTGACGATCGGTTTTTATGCAGTGAAACAACGCTTGGTATTTAACGAACGTTAAACATCATAATTATGTAATCGTTATTATTTGACATACGTAGGTTAACGAACCGTTTGAAACAACGGCCCTAACTGACTGTCTCTTTGACAATTCAAAAGTGCCTGTAAATGGTTTAATTGAAATACATAAATGCTTTGAGTTTGAGTTTGATAATCGACCCGTGGGGCTGTTATTATTTAGCCACGAGCCAGGTAAAATTAAAAAATTAAACCTTTATGCCACCTCTAAATTCGTCTCTGCGGTGCTATTCTGTAAAAGTATCAAGCTGCTTTCAGACTACGCTACAATATAATAGCATATAGTATATAGCTCATAACACAACAATATCGCGCACCATACATTCCAATAATATATACTCGTAGTACAGTACAGTGTGAACGTGTCTATAACAATGTATGGTGCGCGATATTGTCGTGCTATGAGCTATATACTATATGCTATTATATTATAGCGTAGTCTGAAAGCAGCTTTACCCTGAAATCTAAGGTGAAGTGATCTTATAATGCTAGGGATTGACAGCTCACTTCAAGCTGACTTACTCGTAACCTAAGTTTCCACGGTGAGATTTATACAGAATAGCCCTACTGTTCGTCGAGTGGTCTCGTTAATTCTTGGTTTTCTCAACTTCTCACTTTAACAGACATTGTTATTCTTGTCTTGTGAATGTATTCTAGCCGTAATTGACTCGCCGACGCCTTACTTCGTGTAAATTCGGCTCAAAATCACGGGCGCGTTGTGGGTATGGACCGTCATCTGGCCCTTTAGATGTCCCTTTAGATGTCCCAATTTAGAAACTACTGGTATGTTTAGAGAATGTATAAATGTATAGTGTTAGGTACCGTGTAGTGCCTGACGTAAAGAATAGCACCACCACATTTCCTCCCGTGGGTGTTGTAAAAGGCGACTAAGGGACTTACTAGAGAATGGGTAGCAGCGTTCTCTATGCATTTTTAACACCATAATACGATCGCCAAACCGCCTGCCAAGCGTGGCGATTATGGCAAACCCCCCAATCGGGGGAGACCTATGTCCAGCAATGGACGTCTTTCGGTTGAAATGATGATGACGGTGTTAGGGATATAATTATTTTTTTAAATTATTTTTTGGTACCTTTAGATACAAAAATATATTGCAACTACATAATGTGACCGTAAGAATAACGATAATGCCACCTTTTGACTTCACCACGACCACGCGCAAAAACAAATTAGCCATAAACTCTATCGGATATTTGAGCAGTTAACTTTATCCCTGGAAAAATTGAACATAAAAGTTCGTATCGCTTTTCGATGCGCCTGAAGGGTACTTTTACCTGATTACCTATATAATTCTATTGTTTACTTACAAGGAAGGTTACATGACTCAAATTCCATGGAGTGCTAAAACAAAAAAAACAAAAAAAAAAAAAAAACAAGTCGCTTTTCGTTACGCCACGAAAAAGACTCGAGTTCACCACTTTGTTACTTTTTCCTTACCGTCTTCCCGTTGCATGAAATTTAAACCCATCGTCCTACCCATTACTAGGGAGGCTACAGTTATCGCTACATCTCGGAGACTCTCCCCTGAATTCACAAACGACACTGAGACGCTCTTTCTTATACCTACGTCTTTTTGTCGCTACGACACACGTTAAAGAGACAAGGATAGCATGTGCATTTGCTTTGACGGGGACGAGTTGCGTTAGATATAATACCTACACTCAATTCTAAAGAAAAGAAGTATTTAGGAGCAAGTGTGACGTGGCAAATCTGTCGTTTGAAAAGTTTTGTACAGAAAAAGGAATAATATGAAAGTCTCAAGAAGTGTCTCATTATCATACTTTGTATTAGTTATGTATTAAATTTCTGTTACATAAGATTGAGTTTTTGTTTGTATGAGTATACCTTATACTGTCATTTTCGCAGCTTCACCCAGAGAAAAACTTTAGAGAGTAAGTACCATTCGAAATAAGATTAGACATAAAAAAAAAACCTTTTTATACAGTTCGTTCAACCGGTTTTAACTTTTTCTTCTTCTTCTGTTTAGTTTATGCACTCCCGTATATCAGAGACAGATCTTCTAAACTTGTTAAGTGAGACACCGCGTAAGTCGGTTTCTGACGATTTACAAAAACTGAAAGTTAATCTACGACCACATTTTTTCTCATGCATGAGAGCATCTCCAGTTCTAACAAATCGCAGTCACCATAGTGTCAAGTTACTCGTTGTTCCTTTTGTAGCTTTGAAATGCTCTGAAAGTCTTTGTGGTAAGCGTTTCCGTGAAATGCCCGATCCAGCGACGGCAACCTCAACTCACACGTGATATGTACATGTATGTCCTCCGCTATATGAAAAAATACACGCAATATTAATCGGGAGGCTTTAGAGTATGAATAAGAAAAGGTTTTGGGAGTACATACAAATTTACTTTACGTTAATTTTTGGCTATGAAATTATGGAAGTGGCTTCTTAAATATTTTATTCTTAATATAAATCCCGGGATTCCAGAAAATCCGGGAATGCAAAACTAATCGGATACATGGTATTGAAACGACTTCTAAATAATACCACATATTTAAATGTGGTATTATTTAACTTTACACCATTAACTAGCATTCGATTCTGTAGTCAAAACGTAGTAAATTTATCAATTCCGGAATCGTGTGATTTTTATAATCGATTTATAAGGTACGAGCGCACTGCTGTGGATTAAAAAAAAAAACTCTGAAATAGCTTGTCATATTCATACCTTTACGGAAGCTATAATACGACAGTTTGTGCGGAACACGACGACAGGATTAAAAATACAATGCTGTTTTTTTTTTGTAACTCAAACTTTGTTGTGTTACACTTTTATACTTTTTTTGCGGGGTGTATTGACAACCATTTTGTAAAAGTTCTGTTACGACAGTTCCGTGGAATTGAATGGAAATGACGTAAAAGGGGGTAGTGATATTTCGGTAGGTATTTTTTAAATGGTACTATGGCCCTGACACACAGGCAACTGAAGGAATACAGGTGGGTTTTAGTTAGTTAAAATCTGACCCTCCCGCTCTCTCCGCGCCCAGAGCGGGAGAAGTTATTTGATAATTTCGCACCCAAAAAAATGAAATAAAAAAAGGGGTAGCAGCCAAAAGACTACGTGAAGTCGGGGTGCCTTGAATCGGTTTTGGAACAGATTCGACCTATTTTAAACATGAAGTGCATGGGGGTTTCACTAACTTCCTTTCGAGCGAAAACTACTCGGGGCTAAACGGAATGAACGAAAACAAATGACACTGACATGACGTGAATGGTGTAGTTTTTTTTTACGTTTCATTTTACCGATTTTGCTCGACATTTTACACCACAGATAATACAGGATAAGTATGTAACCAGTGCGTAAATTATTTTTGGCGGTTCAGTATTAGTAATACAAGTCATTTCCATTATTTGTCCAATACTTTTTTTTTTGGTCCAACTTGAATTCAGCAAAATATGGATACAATCTATTCATAATAATATCAATGGGCGAGCGAACAGCTGATAGGTACCTACTATTGCGTTCCGCTTCACTGACCATTATACCAATTTCAAAATAAACATCTTTCGTCAACGATAACTTCATTTTTTTGTACTAAGACTTTTTGCCGCTACGACACACGTTAAAGAGACAAGGATAGCATGTGCATTTGCTTTGACGGGGACAAGTTGCGTTATTTATAATACCTACACTCAATTCTAAAGCAAATAAGTACTTAGGAGTAAGTGTGACGTAGAAAATCTGTCGTCTGAAAAGTTTTGTACAGAAAAAGGAATATGAAAGTCTCAAGAAATGTCTCATTATCACACTTTGTGCAAGTTAAGTATTAAATTTCTGTTACCTAAGATTGAGTTTTTGTTTGTATGAGCATACCTTACGTATCAAAATAATAAATAGGTGTATAATAAAACACGTTTATGTTTAATTTGTCAAAATTTGCGCACTTATTAAAAACTTTTCCTGTATACTGGTACTGTTTTGGTTGTAATTCGCACATTTTAACGTTTAATTTTCATTCGTTTGTTATCTGATTGAAGTTAGAAACAATTTTTATTATTTTCTCAAAAAATGTGCATTACCTTGTAATAAGAGTGGTAGCTATAATTGGGGACCCAACCTCTACCAGCTTTGACCCCTTTTAACCCCCAACTCCTGCCAAACGATACTAGATTCAACCCTTTTTTAATTAATATTAAAGTGATGCCACAGAAATAAAAACAAAAGTGAACATACCTAACAACCTAACAAGGGCAAAAGCAAAGGTCAGTTCCAACAACTAGTAGGTAGTTATTATGAAAAAGTCAAAAAACAACTCCGTTCAAGTAAATGCAAGTTACTTTTCACCCTTTTCTTCAAAATTGCACCACGTCGACGCTGAGTATTAGATTAGACTCCAGTTCATATTGAGTTTCATCCACGGGTTTCATCTGACATTCGGTCCATATAAAAACTTTGGACATGAAAGAAAAAATCCTTTAACCGACTTTACTTTCTAGTTTCGCAGTAATAGGATACTGTTGGCATATGTCAGATGATATTTACTTGAAATTTCTAGTATTTTTATAAAGATAAATCTATACCCAATGATATTATAACCACGTTCATAATGAGCGGCGTTCAGATATTGTAGCGTTGTTATTACAAATTATGGTATGAAATTCCTCTACTCTTATTTATCTTGGAACCATAGCTTTTACACTTTCTTAACACACAACGCAGGCGCATAATTGTGGTCAAACACAAGCCTTTCTACGATTATACTATGTCTATCTATTACCATCCCATAATGTGTGGTTTGGTGCTAAAAGGGCCAAAGTACGTTTTTGTGGGAAATGAAATTTTACTGTCAAATTATTTTTTCTGCAAAACTTATATTTATGTGTGCTGTAAGGGTGAAAGGGTGTAACAATCTCTCAAACTATACTATTGTAAAAAAGCAAATGTGGAGTGTGCTTTTATACACATACGTAAGAAATATTAAGTATTAAAAGGGCTGCAGTGTAGGTGTACTTAAGACACTAGGGAATATAATTATAAACTACTAGGGTAGTGAAAAAAAACACTGCGCTAGTAATAGAGTCGGAACTAAAACGATCAAAGTTAACTTATGTCCTTTTTAAATTTATAAATTTTTGGAACTAACATAGGATTCTTGTTATTGTTGCAAATATTTCCAAATATACCAATTTTGTCTTGAATACGAATTTAATTCATAAATCAACCTACAAATATGTATTTTGATACATATTTGTAGGTTGATAAATGATTTAAGAGATTTTTGTCATTGTAAAGGCAATGATGCTCATTGTAGGTGACGAATGGAATAATAATACGTAACGGTTCACCTATTAAATATTTATTAATTATAATTTAAACATATCGTACAATAGTTTCATGTAAAAAATAATGTGACATCTTTTCTTGTCAAAAAAAAGGTACGATGAAAAACTAAAGAGGGCGCGCCTGTCGTGTGCCACGTAAGTTTGGCGTCCATTGCGCAAGCTACTGGAATCTTCCACGCTGGAATCTTTCACGCTACAATCTTCCAGGCTGGAATCTTTCACGCTACAATCTTCCACGCTGGAATCTTTCACGCTACAATCTTCCACGCTGGAATCTTTCACACTACAATCTTCCACGCTGGAATCTTCGACGCTGAAATACGTCGTTTGCATGCGTGCATGCACTTGCATATTTATGCGAGGCGTTAACAGTCGTTCTACAATGTAACATGTAAATAATATATTACCTATTGAAAATAAGGATTATTGATATTGGCCTAGATCTAGTCTCTGTTCAATACCCCAATGTTAAACAAACACAGGAACCATAGTTCATTGTCCATTGCTTCATACGTATGCAAGATGTCCAATAAATAAATTACCGATCCGTCAATGCAGGTCATGGAATTGTGGTCAGCGCTAACGTTCTCAGGACCAACGATATATACCTAGTAGATATGTCAGTACGTTATAGGATTGGAGACGTAGGTAATTTCATTTGTATTCAGTCAGTTGATTAACACAAAATACGATAAGCAACAATAGGTTAGTGCTGTGACCATCGGACTGCCATGACATAGGTCTCAGAACCCAAAGCACTCACTGGCTTTTCGGATTCATGTGCGTTTTGTATAATTCTCACTAGCATAAAAAAACGGTGAAGGAAAATATCGTGAGGAAAAGGCAAGGCTGAGAGATATTTCTCGACGGCATGTGTAGCCAAGTCAGAGGCCTATCGGCGGCATAAAAACTCCGACACCAGATTAGTCACTAATCACAGTAAAATAAGTACTCGTAGAAGAGCCGCTGATCCAGTAGACATATCTAACAAACAAAGCTTATCAGTTTCTTGTGGTTGATTTCATGTTCATTCATCAATATTTCAGACGAAAGATATCCAATGCTTCCAAGCACTGTCACCTCGACCGGTTCTGTGCTTCGCTACGCTACGTCTTCCGGTACGCGGTCGCCACTCTAGAACCTTTCAGCCCCATTCTGTTCTGAGAGCAATGTGCACTGCCCACTGCCACGTAAGTTTGGCATTTCTTTGGGCTATATCGGTTAACTTGATCATTTTCATTATCTCAAAGACATACAAATAGTAACAAAGCAAGCGCGGGGCCCGTAGCAAATTCTACCTTGGGGCCCTTGATCTGCTATGGGTTCTTAAGAATAAGCGGGTAAAAAAAAAACAAGATAATGCCAAAATAAAGACAATTATGTAATATAATATATATTGATATTTAGAAGTCACAAATCGAAATTTCCCATGTACCATTTAAATAAAATGAGAAAAAATATGTATTTTTGGCCAACGAAAAAATCGGTTACCGATTGTCTGACGTGGATTGTCTTAGTCGGAAAGGGTGTTACGTTTCACGTTTTGTGACATCAAGTAAATTCAATATTCCACGTCTTAATAAGTTTCACTAAAGAAATTTGGATACGCGGGGCCTCCTTCTGCGCGGGGCCCGTAGCAATTGCTACTCTTGCTACGTGGTTAGTCCGGCACTGATTATCTACTTTCTATGTAACGCCACTTTTTACTTTAATCAGTGTATAAAAACGATTAATTGAATAGTACCTGAAATGGATAAACTACTGAAAGATTTCACGGCAATAAGCAACAAGTTTTGTCAACAACTTCGTATGGAAATCGCGCTACTTTTCTTGAAGACGCAAGTATTGCAATGAAAGTTTTGAGTAAGATACTTTTTAGTTACAGTCCCTGGGGCGGAAGTTTTTAATATCCTGGTAAATGAAATACTTGTCCCTAACCATGGGTTCTAGCACCTTTTTAAATAGCCCGATTTTTCTGAATTCGAATGTGTCATTAGATATCTCAGCCCAAACGCGTTTCGGGTGTTCGATTCCCGGATCAGACTGGCGATTATTTAAAATTCTTTGAATGTAGTTCGAATTGTTTTGAAAATAAAAATGAAGTCTTCATTCAGTATTTTTTTCTATCTACAGTATTTAAGGTATTTGCCCTCCATGTGGCAAAGTCGTGGGACGCCATGTATATATTTTGATTTAAATTTTTGTGACAAGTAAAATTCGTATCTCATAGTTAAGAGATACTAATTTCAGTTTTCTGTCAGGCAGGATGACACAAAGATTAAAAAATAAAAATAAGAATAATAATTTTATATTTATTTATTTATTTATTTATTTATTTAATACTTTAGCACAAAAAAACATGTACAGAGGCGGACTTAATGCCATAGGCATTTTCTACCAGTCAACCTTTGGGTGGAGCAGAGACAAACAGAGGTAGGTGCAATTATGAAATTGGAGGAATAATTGTATACATATAGGAATATCCTTAGATATACCTATACCATAACTATAAATAAGATAAATATACCTAATTATATATAAATATAAGAACAAATAAATACATATAAATACACAAATATACTAAAACTAATTAAACAAACAATGGGATAACATTTCCGTTGTTATGATACTGCCAGCTTCTTACGAATGTGCTCGCGAACTTTAACCTTAAAGGATAATCGGTTGGTTACCATCCTGATTTCCTGGGGGAGCGCATTCCACAGAGAGATAGATTGAATGAAGAAAGAAGAGTGAATGAAGTCAGTGCGGTGTGTAGGACATTGAAGAAGACGATTGTGTGATGAACGTAGATTTCTATTGTGGTTGGCGCAAATGTACTGAAAATGGGGAGCTAGATAACTAGGGGAAGAGGGAGAGTCAAGGAATGAAAACAAAGTGGTCAGCGCCCTTTGATATTATGTTTTGATTTGTATTTTTATGGTATTTTGATTGTATTTTTTTTTAAATGTATGTTAGTAACGTATATTTGTGTGGTAGTAACACTGCATTAGCGTTATAGCTGTTAAGGTGTTATGTACGTAATTTTAAACAAATAAATAAGTAAAATATTTCTGTTTTTCAATTTAATGTATCTCATTTAAAAAATTCATTAAGTCTCAGAAAATCGCAAATAACTTGCACTTGAGTTATGGAACTATGGAGAAGTATCTTGACGCTGCGTGAGCGTGTGTGATCCATCACCGCCCGTTCAATGTCCATCGCCGACAGGGTGGATTGAAAGCAGCACATGAAGTAATTTTTTGCTTCATTGCTGTATGGCATTCCAGTGGGTGGATAAATATTGTAAATGAATTAAGTCTTAAAACTAAAACCTAATTACCTATATAATGTGCAAAACGAGTGTTTTCAAATTTAAAATCATTCAAATTTAGGATACGTCTACTCCACGCGCTCGTGCTAACCCCACAGAACCCTTTTACATAATCCGATTTTTACAGATCGAAAATACGCTTCGCACACAAAAGTAACAATATCCCTATACCCCAATATATCCCTGTTTTTGTCACACAAAACATATCTGATACCGCCCGGTGTATTGAATAGTTTTCCATCAATCTTGCCTCATAAGGCCCGGGCAATACCGGCACCGGCAATATTCGCTCTATCTGCGTTCGTCATTGTGGAATAGGGAACTTTGAATCTTACTGCAGATGTTAAGTTATGAAAGTTTTGCTGATGACTGTGAGTCGTATTTGATAATCGTTAGTTGTTATGACGTTTAAATGAATCACTAAAATAGGGGACATAAATCATAACCCTTCTTTTAACTTTGCCGTAATCGCGTAAAAATAAAGTTGTATTTATTTTGGACCTTCTTTATCACCTTCACACTCAGGCACGGGAACACCCCACCTGTTAGACTTGGTCCTGATATCTTACCACACACAGATTGTGTAAAGTATCTTGGCTTCCACTTGGATAGACGCCTAACATGGAAGCATCACATTAAAAACAAAAGGGACGAGATAAACCATAAGTTCCGCAACCTGTATTGGCTCATAGGAAAAAACTCTGTGCTCTCTGTAGACAACAAACTCCTCATCTACAACTCGGTCCTTAAACCAATATGGACCTACGGGATCCAACTGTGGGGCGTTGCCAGTAAAATCAACATACTCTGCCTACAAAGAGTCCAAAATGGCATCCTAAGATCAAATGCACCTTGGTTTGCTAGGAACGACGAAATCCACGACTATCTACAAATGCCCTCAGTAAACTCTGAAATCGAGCGGTACAAAATACAACACGGCACGCCTAAGCTTGCATCCAAACCCACTAGTTACTGAACTGTTAAACCCGACAGCGGTGGTAAAAAGGCTGAAAAGGAGCCACCTTCTTTAAGTGGGAGGCGCAGCACTGGCTGCTCCACCACTACGCCATTTGACATGCAACGAATTGGCTTACAGTCCGAGGACTGATTGCAAATAATCTTAAAAAAAAAAAAAACATTTAAACATTTATTTGAATAGCATGCGAATAGAAACTGGTGAGCCAAGTGAAAAATTACATGAGTAAGGACATACAGATGAAAAGAGTCGTCAAATAGTAGGATGTAATGCAATGCTAATAAAATATGAAACATTAACCAATTCCCAGACAGTTTAATATTACATACATACACTGAAAAAATGCACTCCAATCAAGTGACATTTTAGCTTGATTGACGATATCTTGTTTAGATTAATCAAAATCTTAGTTAAGTTGATCATCACGACATGATTGCAGCAATACTAGTTCAAATGATTGAACGCTCAAACAAGTTTCTCGATTACTCTTAACATGACATCATAGTAGAAGAGTTAAAAAAGAGACATTTAAAAAAAAAATAACTGTAACAAAGTAAGTTAGTTGTGTCAATCAAGCATTTTGATTACTTCAATAAAGATCATTGAAACTTTAATCTAATAATCTTGGTTTTGACTTGATTGCTGCAAATAGGTTTTGTGATAACTCCAATCAAGAAGATCCCGTTTCAAATCTCAATCAAATAAAAGTAGTAGCTGTGATCATTGTGCTTGATAGGCTCAGATGAAAACAAGTTACTTAGTGAATCTAAACAAAATCTTGATTGTGGCAATAACTTTTTTTTTTCAGTGTACAAAAACTCACACCTTTTTCCCATGGGGGTAGGCAGAAACTATAGACCGCCACTTGTTACGCTCCTTACATACTCCTTTTGCTTCGTTTACATTAGTACATCTGGACGTACATGCACGCCGGTTGCGAGTGCTATGCACCTGACCTTTCTGAAGAATATCACCAATTAGGTCACTATAAAAATGTTCTCCTAGGTCGTCCCCTTCCGGCGTTTCCACTACCATCTGCCTTTTAAATACCTTTCGTTAGTCACCTGTCATTCATCCTCTCAACATAACCAAACCATCCAAGCATACTCTTTAAAAATGTTGTCACTACATCTTTTAAACCGCACCATTGCCATATCACATAAAATTTTCAGCCTAAAGAAAATATTAAAGTAATTATATTATGCAACGAAGTGATAAACCATAATGCGGCTGTATTTGGAATTGAAATTGAAAAACGAGAAAAGAAAAAGTTGAAGCGTATGCAGTTAATTCCACTTCAGATGTAAAAATGAAATGTGGAAATCGGATTACCAGCGATCCGCTCCAACTATCCCGATATTTCTACTTAATCAAATATTTATGTAGATTTAGGATATTGAGATGTACGTATCTCCAATACACATCCGATTCGATATATAGCTAAGGATTCATTACATGAGCATTCTATTTTAAATGAGTGTATTCTGTAACCCGGTCATAAAGAATAGCACCACCCCATTTCATCCCGCGAGTGTCGTAAAAGGCGACTACGGAACTTACTAGAGAATGGGCAGCAGCGTTTTCCATGAATTTTTAACACCATACTGCGATCGCCAACCCGCCTGCCAAGCGTTGCAATTATGGCCCCCCCCCCCCCCCAAATGACAAGCACAAAGGTCGAAGTGGCGGTGCTTGGGGGAGGCCTATGTCCAGCAGTGGACGTCTTTCGGCTGAAATGATGATGATGATGATTCTGTAACTGTCTAGTCGGTCTAGTAGTTTAACATGAGGTCCTGGGTTCGATTCCCTGATCGGGAAAAGTGTTTTTCTATCAGGAATATCGCAGCCCGGAGCCTGGATTTGTGCCCGATTGATGGCATTAGGCTCGCCCCCTATTACATGGGACTTAAACATAACCAGTGAAATGTGTTTGCTATAGGTTTACCTCTGCCTTTGCGGATTACAGGTATGATGTTATGTGTATTTTTAACTGACTTAAAAAAAAAAAAAAAACGGAGGAGGTTCTCAGTTCTTCGAAATCTTTTTTTTTTAATGTATATTACTTAAAGACGGCCGGACAGAATTGGAAAATGTTTTTCTGTTTAAAAGGGTATACTTCCTAGGTGTTCTCATATAAATTGTATTAATTTTGCTTGGGTAGTTTATGAGTTGGCTTCAAAAATTCCCACTCACACTTAGTCTATGTGGATGAGGTTATAATAACTTCATGTCACTGTTATTTACACATAGCAGATAGTGGTATTTGCATTTGTGTGTGGTACGAGTAGGTACCACGATAAAAAAGCGAAAAATTAAATAAATAAACAACCGACTTCCAAACGTTTTGTAATTAACATAGCTGTTATCAGTCTAACAGTAAATGATTTAAAACTTGATACATTAATTTCGTAGAATATATCCAATAGGCCTCTCACAGATTATACTTTATTTATTATGTATTTTTACTAGTATTTAATACCGCGAATCGGCAAATGTAAGGTAGGACGCCCTCAGGTTAGGTGGAGCGACGATCTTCGCAGGGTGGCTGGTAGCAGCTGGATGAGAGTTGCCGAGAATCGAGCTGAATGGCGTGCAATTGGAGAGGCCTATGTCCAGCAGTGGACTGCTATAGGCTGATGATGATGACTAGTATTAAATAATAAACAAAGTACTTTTGACTAAGACGTTGTGGTCACGTCTTATTCAGTCACAAAAAAAAAAAAAAAAATCTAAATACTCAACACTTTTTTCCACGAGATAAGTGTTTTGATTGATTCTGTGTTACTTTAAACGAAAGTATTACCAATTCATTCAAAAATTAATGACCAAACATTTAGCCGGAAGAAAGAGATACTAAATTTCATTTCAGGAAATTAAAATCATTAACTAGATACGAGTACTATTTCAAAAGTCAAAAGTAATTCAAAATAACTAAACTGAGAACTAAATCCGGGTCACAAACACAAGCCCAAGCAAAATCCATAAAAAAGAAACTTTTTCTGCACAAACAAAACACCATCGCTGTGGGGCGATGCGGCGCACCCTCAACTTTTGACATCCATAAACGATGGATGGGCAAACAAAATGATGATGGAATGTCCCCGGGCACACGCCTCACTCCCTTTTTGATACATCAATTCTGCATAGCGATGGATTAGTCTTTTAGTTTCGTGATTCCATTGGTATAGTGATTCTTGTGATTCTATTTTTGAAACTGATATTTTGGTTCTTTGAGGGTTCTTGGTTTGAGCGGTTTACAGGAATGTGTTAATTAGTGATACATATTATTTTCCTTTTGACTGAAAATATATTGTAATTTATACAAAAACTAGCTGACCCGAAATACGTTCTTTTGTGCAAATTTCAATGATTCATACAAAATTCCCAAAGAAAATGCACTTTCAGTTATCCCGAATTTTTACTGATTTTTCTTTCATTAAGAACCTGATTCAGACTATTGTGAACATTTTAAAACAAAAATTAGCCAAATCTGTCCAGCCATTTTACAGTGATGAGCTTACTAACGAACAGCATTACATTTTTAGGGTTCCGTAGCTAACAAGGAACCATTATAGTTTCACCATGTCCGTCTGTCTGTCTGTCCACGACTTGGCTCAGTACATACTCTTAGTACTAGAAATCTGTAATTTGCCACATATTAATTACGCCGATAAAGTGGGTTACCACTTTGTCAGACCGATAAAGTGGTAACCCACTTTACTACACTCTACTGTACTACACTCACGTAATGTGAGAACGAAATTTTTGTATCCTTTGGTGTGGGTTATTGTTGAATAGACTGTTCAAAAATATTGCGGGTTTTTGAAATCCATTTTTCGATTCAGGGAACCGTTTGCGTAATATTAAGCTTGTGTGGCCAACTAAATGGTTGTTTTTAGTCATGTGAAAAAAATCATGGCAGTAGGTATTAATAACGAAGTTAAAAGGAAAACGATCACAGCTAACCCTAGTAGCATTTTACGTTGGTATTTAGTTGGGCCAACTTCAGAGGTATGTGACCCAACCAAACGCCAACAAAAATGCTACTAGGGAAGTAGAAGCCTACTTAGCTGTGATAGTTTTCCTTTTAACAAAATAACGAGTAATAGTCGACCAACTTATATTTGCAGTTGAAATGTATGACTGTATGTGTGTGTTGTTTGTTGTATGTATGAACATGTTTTTCGACAGTACAATTTTAAGTTTGTTCTTGGGATAAATTCATCGCAACTACGGAACCCTTCATTGTGCGTGGTCCGACACGCACTTGGCTGGTTTTTATTATATATTATACAAGAATTGACGTAGAATAACGGCAGGTACGGCAAAATCTGTCGCTATTATCAATGTTTCTGAAAACAGATAAATAGCCTACTTAAATAACGCCTACCAAGAGCAACACGTGATAATATTTATATGTATATTCAATTGTTAATTTTTTCTGTCTTAAGTTATGTTGTGTTTCGTTGTAATTATTTTATTTTAATATGTTGATTGTTCTTTTTTTATAATAATTACTAATTATGTTAAAGAGTGTACACCTTTAAGGTAGATTTTTAAGGAACTATTTCTCGACCTCAGAAGCATCATGTCGGATTTGCAGATAGAACCAAAATTACTTTTTAGTATAACGATATTATAATTTTGTTGCTCTTTCTAACTATCTGACCCTGGTATTTCTATCTCTTATCATTATAAAGATACACTTATGCATAATGTCGGATTTAAAGACATTTTCAAATATCTTAGAGCCATAACCTTTTTTATTTACTTGCATCTTTATGCATCAAATTATTAATAGTTTTTCGAGCCGTATCTCAACTTAAGCTATTATGAATTAAAAATGTTTTGTCTAACATGCTGGTAGCAACAGCAGATACGCATTTATGCCTCTAAAGTTTACAATCAAATCATAGTGCGTATCTTCAAATATAGCGTTATGCTTAAAAAAATGTTGCAAAACGCTACAAAGGCATAAAGTCTTTTATTCATAAAGAACTTTATTGTTATAATAATAACGTTTTGTGTGTAATATTGTGTACGTTCAAAGAGTTTCAGCCTTATGGCTCCAAAAATTAATACAAAAATGTAATATACTTAGTCGGTACTCAAGATAGTTCGGATAAAGTCGTATTACATCGAGTGGTACGGACCTCACGTGGCTTTTCTTCGAATGGCGTGCGACAGCATTATAGCTTATTATAATAAGAGTGAGTGACAATTTACGGGAAGCAAGGAGATTATACGCTGCGCCTACTAATCTCGAAATGTTACGCAATCGAGGTGTTATCAACCCGCAAGTGCCAGGACTGCAAGTCATTTTAGCAGCAACATAACGATTGATTGATCACGGCCAGTTTCGCACCCCACCGCATGCGCAAGCTCGGGGCCGTTCACGATTTTCACCTGTTCTCGAAGAGATTGGGTTATTTTGAACGACACCCGCGCACAGATAAAGCTTACCTAATTGCTTATTTGAATAAAAAGTGATCATTTGTAAATACGTAATTAGTGTACCTGAATAATTCAGTTGATTCCATTTTTTTAAATACGTCGCACAGTGGAACGAATGTATGGGAGCGGTTGGACGTAGACATGTCCGAAAAAAAAGAGTAAAATTATGCCAAACTAATGATGCCATCTTATTCGATTACTTAATGCCTTCATAACTTGTGGTGATGAATTTCTTCATAACTCCCATATTTCGGGAGTAATTTGAGAAAATGTGAAATTTTACTATGAAAATGAGTGTATCGAGCTCTCTCCCTCCTGATTCCGGGCTTGTTTCAAGTAGCGGTCTCTAATATCATAATGCTAATACTAAGAGCTATATTTAATACTAAGACACATAGTGCGCCAAATGTGCACTTTCTGGGATAAAGAGTGATGTTTATTTTATAACACAATTTTTTTATTTTTTGTTTATTTTGTTGATTAAAACCGTTTTTCTAAAGGTTTACCTTATTACAATAACATTTCTGAGCAGCCAATTAGAGAAGATATAAGCTAATTAGGATATATAATTAGGGACTTAAGGTTTACATATAAAACTGATGCACTAATGATTACTGATAAGAACATTGCTATTATTTAATTACTAAATGGCTCTTAATACACTAATTTAGCATGCATCATTTACTAATTATCACAATAACTAATTACCTTGCAATATTTAACAAAGGATACCTGGGATACCTGGATTTTATATAAATAGGTCACTATTAGTAACTTTAAAATCAGTGTTGATTTACACCTCGTTGTATCCAAGCTAATCTCGCAATGTATTTTCCAAATTTTAATACAAATCTTGATATTCACGTTGCTTTATGCGCACGCGCACATAAAGATTTACGCGACTTTAACTATTTGTTCAGTGTTTTAAAAGATAACAGTTGTGTTCAGTTATGTGAAAGTGCTGAAACAAGTTTAAAAGTCTGGTGTCGTCGATTTTGCTACCGCATTTATGCAAAATGGACACAGTCTGGAAGAAGCACAGATAAGTTTCGGAAGAAACATGAGATTTGGCTACAGGCTGCAATTCAATGGCCGGAATTACAGAATGAAAATATGGAACCTTCTACAGAAAATATAAGTGACGTCATCGAGCCCATAATTTCTCCTGCTAAATCTGATGCTTCAACTTGTACACATCCTAGTCCTCGTAAATCTTTTGAGGACCTTAGTAACCGGCAAAAAAGAAGACGCACTGAAGATAGTCTTTCATGCAGCAGTAGCAGCGCTGAAATTATGTTTTCGGCCGAAAGGGCGCTTCAAAAGGCAGGACAAAGCGATACAGCTTATGTTATGAAATACTTGACGGAGAATCCAGAAGAGGCCTCAAAAATCAAAGCCTTCATTGAAGGTAAATCAATTCAGGTACGGGAAATATCCCCTTTGAAGGCATTGGCTCTTTATGTATCGATGAACTTATCGAAATGGCGCTATAACACTCTTCGGGATTTCAACACTCAAGAAGGAGCTCTTCAATACCCGAGTTACTACATGTTGGTTAAAGAAAAAATTAAGTGCTATCCGGCCAAAGAAGATCTCACAGTTACAGAGAGCTCTGCAAAAATCAAATTACAAGCCTTGATGGATTTAACCTCAAGAAGACTTATTAGGTCGTTAGAAACCCCTGTTGATCCCAATCAACAGCTCGTATTGACCAGCAAATGGGGTTTTGACGGATCATCTAGCCAAAGCATTTATCATCAAAGGACGAGTGAAGATGAGCAAATCGATCTTGCTAGTAATTTTATGATTAGTCTTGTACCACTGCGGCTCGTCTCAAAAGGTGTAACAATTTGGGAAAACGAGCGACCATCTTCCACTTCATTTTGCCGGCCAATATTGTTTAAGTTTATAAAGGAAACCAAAGAAAATGTGCAGAGAGAGATGGCTGAAATCGAAGCAGAGATTGAAGCCTTAACTCCATCCACCATCACTGATGGAATTAGTGTCAAACACCAACTGCTGTTGACAATGATTGATGGTAAAATTCATTCCATTATATCCAATACAGCAGCTTCAGTGTGTGACATATGCAAGGCTTGTCCTAAAGAAATGAATAATTTAGAGTTAATCAAAGATAAACACGCAAACGAGGACATGTATAAATATAGCTTAAGCACCCTTCACGCTTGGATTCGCTCAATGGAATGCTTATTACACATTTCCTACAAATTAGACATAAAATCATGGCAAGTAAGGGGTGATATAGCAAAAAGGCAAGTTGATGACAGGAAGAAAAGAGTTCAAGAGGCTGTAAGAAGAGAAACGGGCTTACTTCTCGATGTTGTGAAACAAGGCAGTGGATCCACCAACAATGGCAACTCGGCAAGGAGATTTTTTGGAAACTACACTAAATCTGCTGAACTGACCGGAATAGATGCTATGCTTTTAAGAAAAATCTGTGTGATCTTGCAGTGTATTTCATCAGGAGAGAAGATCAACGTAACTAAATTCCGAGAGTTCTGCTTTGATACTGCTAAGCTTTACGTGGAGTTATACCCATGGTATTATATGCCTTCTTCACTTCATAAAATTTTAATGCATGGGCCAGACATAGTTCAGAACATGTCAATTGTGCCCATTGGTTTTCTATCCGAAGAGGCATCTGAGGCTAGAAATAAAGATTTTAGAAAATATAGAGAGGGGCATTCTCGAAAGCATAGCAGTATCTCATGCAATGAAGATATTATGCACAATCTTTTACTGTCTTCTGATCCACTTGTTACAAGTATCCGTCCAAAAGGAAATAAGTTTGTAAAAAAATCTTCTTTTAAGGAATTTTATGAGCTTACGGATTCTGAGAAAAGTGATATCGAATTTGTTAACATAAATGATTTAGCGGACATCGATTCTGAATTTGAATTAATTGATGATGATGATGATGACGAAGATAATTAAATGATGTTATTGTTTTAAAATGTGTAACTTAGTAAATTAGAGCTTACATCTTAATTATTTATTGTACTTTTAATGAAACTAGGTAATTTATTATCAACTTACTTAAAAGTCATACTCTCATCAGTTCTTGTGAATATTTTTGTTAATATATATTTCTGTATATATATAATATATTTATAGACCTCTTAATAAGTCTGTCTGCGGTTTAAAGTAAATACAAATGGGGAAAAAACGTTTTTTTTTTTTAATTTTCATTTCCTTTTATCCCAGAAAGTGCACATTTGGCGCACTATGTGTCTTAGTATTAAATATAGCTCTTAGTAATAGCATTACGATATTAGAGACCGCTACTTGAAACAAGCCCGGAATCAGGAGGGAGAGAGCTCGATACACTCATTTTCATAGTAAAATTTCACATTTTCTCAAATTACTCCCGAAATATGGGAGTTATGAAGAAATTCATCACCACAATTTATGAAGGCATTAAGTAATCGAATAAGATGGCATCATTAGTTTGTCATAATTTTACTCTTATTTTTCGGACATGTCTACGTCCAACCGCTCCCATACATTCGTTCCACTGTGCGTCGGTAACATTTTACATACTGCCAATTCATTAACTATATTTTTTTGTTACTTGCCAGGTTAGAGATCAAAATTCTGGATTTAATGTACCTACCTACGATACATGAGTCTCTATCTTCAATATGGTCGAACGAACACAAATTTATCAGTTATTGAAATCGGCCGTACGTTTGTAACTTAAATCGTACCTCTTTAATAATCTGCACTTAGTATGTACCTTTCTATCTTACACAACTTAGTTTGGGTGTTTATTAAGAAAAATGTTTCTGACAGTCCTAAGCCCGTAAAAGTATGAAGGATGAATTGGAATTAAGTGGCGTGTAAATCCTTACAGACTACGACATATCGAGTACAGGTTGCAATAGTAATAAACACATTTTTACACTAGGGCGAATGAACTCTGATAAAGATGTCACTGCTCCATTCCGCGTCGCCCTTGTAACGTAATGCTCGGACCGCGCTCGTAACAGGGTGTTTCAAAATACGTTATGCGTCATACATAGTTAATACAATTTTTTTTTTAATTATACTAATGTTATTTTATTGTTTTTTTTTTGCTATGAATGATTAGTGGTCATTGGATACATGAAGTGGGCTGCCGTTGTAAGATGATTAAAATGCCATGGTGCAAGTACTTAAATAATAATTTTAATAATATAATATAATACAAAAAAAAAGAATAAACAGCAATTTTATAAATATTTTGTCTAATTTTATATATTCTTAATATTTGGGTCAAAGACATATCGACTTTCTTAACTTAGACACTAAAAGGAACCGTTTCATATGTAAAAATAAATAAAAATATATTGACAATAAAAAAAAATGGCATAATATTTTTCGGCAAATCAGCGACAAAAAAAAACATAAATAATTAGCACTATAATCTTCTGTTAGGATATTCGTGTTTAACTTTCCGTTTAAGAGATAATTAGACTTTTCATACTAGTTTCATACAAAATCGTAAAAAAAATATAATTCCTTCGTTTTTGAACGGAATTAACTCGGATGTCATGTTTGTATATAATAATAATAATAAAAGCTTTATTAATTTCACACAATAATCAAATTAAAACATAAAAAAACAATTAAAATTATAAGTAACATTAAATAAAAAATTAAAAAATAGAATCAACAAATATTTACATTCATAATATTATTTCATTTCAAATTAGTTGAAAATTATAGAATTAAATTTAAAATCATGCATTCATATAAATAATTATATTGATTCCGAATAAAATAAAATAATTATGATTAAATATAACATTAGTGTGTGAACCCCCTTCGGGTAAAAGCCTCCTCCAAAGAATTCCACTTATCTCTATCTGACGCGGTGACTAGCCAGTCTCGTCCAACGTTCGCAATAATCTCGTCCTGCCATCGGGCGCACGGTCGGCCCCTGTTCCTGGTACCTCGTGGACCTTCCCATTTAGTTGTCCTGATTGTCCAACGATCATCAGAATACCTTGCAACATGGCCTACCCACCTCCATTTCAGGCTTTGCGAAAAAGAGAGAGCATCTGTGACTTTAGTTCTGTTTCGAATGTCTGTGTTTCTAACTCTATCGCTTAGTTTGATACTTAGGCAGCTTCTCTCCATAGATCTTTGTGTGGTTTGGATCTTGTTTCTCGCTTTGTTATCATATATCCAAGTCTGGCAACCATAAGTGAGACATGACAAAATAGCAGAGTCTAGTACTGTCTTTTTAATTTTGATTGGAAGTTGTGATTTGAATATCTCTTTATGAGCCCAGTATTTTTTCCAGGTAATAGCTATCCACCGGTCTATTTCTTCAAAATTCCTGTTTTTCCTGAAGGAGATTTGCTTGCCAAGATATATATACTCCTGTACGTAATCGAGCAGCATGTCATTAACCAAGATAGGCGTCATCTCGGTGTTGGTCATGACTTTTGTTTTATTAAGGTTCATCTCTAAACCCACATATTCGCTCGCTGCTTGTAATTCGTTAACCACTAGGACTTCCGTCCTTTTGCTTGAAATTAAAAGTAACAAGTATCTATGAAGTATACAGCAATATCAACAGATCAGACTCTAGGTAATTGTTCTATATCTAAGATCATAATCCTACATTTCAATATAAAAGAAAAAGTTATTGCCTAAAATCGCAAGCATATCGTCGGATGTGAACATAGGCTTGCAGTTTTAAGCACTCATCTATTATATTTCAGGCATAAAGTTTGATGTAGAAGATCAAGTAGATTAAAAAATATATTAATTTCATTTTAACAGTTAGGGTAATGCTTGCAATTAAAATCAAAAGGTACTATTGCCTACCAAATATAAAAAAAAAATACTGACTTAAATACCTAACGTTCAATAATTATGAAGAAAAAACTTTTGTCAGTTTTGTTTTTGCTCTCCTGAAAAGGTAGCATTTTACACATCCGACATGATGCTTCTCATGTCCAGATTTATTTATTAAGAAGATCTCATGTAAAATATACCAAAAAACATCACCAATAAATGAATTTGAATTTTAAGCAAATCATTGTTACGTAATTGACATTTAATAATTGTTACGTAACTATTTAATTTATTTGTTTTCAAAATTGACAATTGCTATCTTGTTCTTATGTAATCTAATACTTTATCCAATAACTTTTAATACTGAAATTAAAAAAAAAATAAAAAATAAATACTATACACTATTTTAAAACTATTTTAAATATTTGTACACCACTAAGGCCAAACATGACTGATCTTAAACTATAATGTAATTTAATAACTTCCATGCTCTGTATGTGTACTCATGTTTCCAAAAATAAATAATCTTGAATCTTGAAATCAGCCCATACATAATCCACCCTAAAAAACCCAGACCTCATTCTAGTGACAAATGAAGATCCAGGTTGTGCACCCACCTTCCAATAATACATCATCTTCCACGTCATTTCAACGTGGCACGACCCGTCCAGAATTGTTGGTCCTTCCGTCCGAATTTCCCCGAGGCCTCGTAACCAGAAGGTATGACGTAATAAGCGTAGCCCGGCTTTTAGAATTCATTACGCTGGTTTGATGTGTTGACGCATTCGTGGCTTTATTTTAAGCTGGATTAGAAGCAATATGGATTAAGGTAAAGATTGACAAGGGCTATTACGCCTATGAGATGATGAAGTAGAACACTGGGCGTTTGCATGGTGTCTTTTGATAATTTTTAGGGATCCGTACCACAAAAGGAAAAAACGGGACCCTTAACAGGATCAATCGCGTGTCTGTCTGTCTGTCCGCCTGTCACAGCCAATTTACTCCGAATCTACTGGGCCGATTAAGTTGAAATGAGGTACACATATGAACTTTTGTGGCCCAAACAACAACGTAAATAAATGAATTTTGAATATTGGGATCACTTTTGGCGAGAAATTGTAAAAATAAAAAAAAATAAAAAGTTTACGAACTGTACCGTGTGACATATTAAATAGACTTATTGTAAGGATTTCAGTTTTTTTTTTATAATTTAGAAATAAATGCTTTTACGTTATTTAAGAAAATAGATGAAAATTGTCCTTGAAAATTCCCTACTAAGTCTAAGTCAGAAACTACTGAGCCTAAAACTTTGAAAACAATACATAAAATAGTTATTTACTTATAGATTACAGGAAAACCTATAGAAAGTCTATGGTCTTAAAATAACTTAGTAAATCTTTCAATATTGTGCGTACAAACTTACAATTTCAGTTGGAATGTATGGGAGAACTTGCTTTTCAACTATAATGTTAAGTTTATTTTTGGGATAAATTCATCGAAACTACGGAACCCTTCATTGTGTGTAGTTCGACACGCACTTGGCCGGTTTATTGAAGTGAAAACTTCTTTAGGCGCGTTGAGCGCTTTTTGGGTGAATAAAAATCATGGAACTCGCGTCATCGTCACCGAACGCTTTCTATGAGCTATATATATACTGTGTATGTAGGATGTGTACTTTTTGGGTAAACAAAAATCATGGAACTCGCGTCATCGTCACCGAACGCTTTCTATGAGCTATATATATACTGTGTATGTAGGATGTGTACTTTTTGGGTAAACAAAAATCATGGAACTCGCGTCATCGTCACCGAACGCTTTCTATGAGCTATATATATACCTACTGTGTATGTAGGATGTGTACTTTTTGGGTAAACAAAAATCATGGAACTCGCGTCATCGTCACCGAACGCTTTCCATGAGCTATATGTATACTGTGTATATATATAATTAGTTTTCACTTCTATCGGCAGTTCAATTCAATTCAATTCAATTCATTTATTCAATAACAACTTTTACATCATGTCTGAATTTTTATACCTATATATTATAAGAAACATCATGCATGCAATCTATATTTAAATCATTCCAATAATCCAAATTTCATTATAATCAAAATAATAATAAAAATAAATAAAAAATAAGTATCAAAATAAATGTCATAATAGTCAATTCTTAAAATTCAATAAAATTTTCATTTCAAAACAATAAAATTATGTTACTTAAAGATAGCCCCGTTTTTCTTTTCTTAGAGACAGCGCACAGTATAATTCAACGTACTTCAAACAAGAGAATGTTTCAATTCGACTTTTCTTTGGTATTTCAATCTAAATATCATCTTAACTTTGTAGCCATGCCACGTAATAAATAAATACCATCCCTTTTGTATTTTTACCCGACTGCTTTTGTATTTGCTTTGCGAATTTGTATTGTCTTTGATTCGTTTGCAAAATTGAATTGCATGTGCTTGTTTATGGAGTTGATTGGCTGTTGGTCGCTAAAGTACATTAAAAAACACAAAAAAAGAATACATCCGAAATTTACATAAAAGAAAATTAATTACCGACCTCAAACAAACGACCAAGCGAGGCATGACGTCACACATCCACCATATTTCAGCCGTCACCCGGGGGTCCGTTTTCCACTCCTCTTGAGTAATTACCCAACTTTACATCGGGTACAGTCAAAGTACGGAACTGTATGATTAATTGGACCTGGATTTTGTTACAGCTTTGATGTAACTTTCCTGACATTAGCGAACTCAAGTTTGGAAAGATTAATTTTCGTGTACACACAACATGTCCCGAAATTAACGCACACCACCAAACACACAAAATAGAATATTCTGTTGTAATCATAATACATGTGAATTTTTACTATTATGTATAAAACATTCTTTATTTATTTATGGCACTCCAACGACTTATTCTCCAATAATTTTTTTGGGGTACCGTAACAATTAAACTTAAAATCTATAGTGAATTTTTCACTTACAGTTGTGCACAGCACTTACATATTTCAACTTCTATAGAATTTTAGAGAACACATAGCCTAACAGAAACAAAACTACATGAAAACAAAATTAAAAAAAAAAAAAAAAACTATTTTGTTCCTTTAAAACATTGAGTAAAATAACTATAGAAGAAAACCTCATTAAAATGTGTCAAAAAAGTGTAACCACTATTTGAACGCGATGACGTAGCTTTGAAACCACTAAACATTTAAAAGTAATATCTTATTCTTATTAAAAAGTTATTATTAAGTTATTATTATTAATATATTTAGGTTCACTTCGGTTGGCGTCACACAGAGCACTGAACTGACGTAAGCTACGCATATGGCTGTGGCCATATGTCAAGTGGCAACGCCTTAGCGCGGTAATTACTAATCTAGTGTAACATATATCATTATCAATGCTTTAAAGAATAACACAGTCAATGACTATAATGTTTTTTTATTATTATCAAGTAAGTAGTAATATATACAGGTTGGAAAAAAAAGGCCGTGGTTGGAGGAAAAGTACCCTTAATATTGATGATGGCAAATTTTACTGAAAGGAAACATTCCTTTATTTTCAAAAATAATTAAAACTGCATTTAAAGATTTTTGAAAAATCACCTGCTTGAGCCGGGACTAGAACCGGTGAAATTTGAAGAAAAAAAAAAACATCCTGTATTTTATGATACCAACCGAAAGAGTCATTCATAAGGATCAATTCCTTTTAAACAACATAGTATTCTAAATTAAAGAAAGACGATAAAAAACTCGATATAAAAGGCGACACGTAGCGAATTCAGTCGAAGAATACGTCTGTGCATACGTGAAAGTGGGTCTCATTTTGAGCAATTCATAAGTTAAGTGAACTATTTTCTTTAGATAGTGAGTAAGACTTACAACAAAAAAAAAAAAAAAAAACTGGTCTTTCTTTAGTTTAAGATACTATGTTATTTCAAAGGAATTGATCCTTATGAATGACTCTTTCGGTTGGTATTATAAAATACAGAATGTTTTTTTTTTTTTCACATTTCACCGGTTCTATTCCCGGCTCAAGCAGGTGATTTTTCAAAAATCTTTAAATGCAGTTTTAATTATTTTTGAAAATAAAGGAATGTTTCCTTTCAGCAAAATTTGCCATCTTCAATATTAAGGGTACTTTTCCTCCAACCACGGTCTTTTTTTTCCACCCTGTATATAAGTAAGTAATAATATTGATATTAACTTTTGTTTAATAAATTTACTAATTTATTAAATTAGTTATACTGATTGTGGGAGAAAATTGTGATCACGTCACACATCTACGCACGCACACAGTCGCCCACTTTTACTCGTATGAGCTTAGCTTAATAGGTGCTTCGTCCATTTTGGTTTGTTTTGACTATACTGCGGAAGTGTGGTTGTAATTTTACGTAGTATTAATAGTATTTTTTTTTATAATTTTGTAATAAATCGTTTTAAAGTTATTTGTCAAAATAGATGAAAATTGACTATTTACCCTTATCTCCAAAACTACTGAGCCAATTTTATTTAAATACTGAAAATAGTTCTATACTTACAGATTATAGGAAAATCTATAAGAAGTCCATGGTTTTAATATAAGATGATAAATCTCGCAATATTGTGCGTATAAACTTACATCTGCAGTTGCAATGTATTTGAGAACATATTTTTTAACTACAATATTAAGTTTGTTCTTGGGATATATTCATCCCTACACGTATTTGGCCGGTTTTTTTTTTAGATACATGTCTATTTTTACTGTTGATTAAAGCCGACTGTTTAGATTTTATAAAAACGATTGATTCACCAAGGACGCATTTTTAGACAACCGTTGTAGCAGTTCATCGTTTTCACCCTTACCTTGTGTGGCCTTTTGCGTTACCTTTGTCCTAAGTCAAATTATATATGGTGTATCTATTCAAACACGAAATTTTTAAGAAGCCATGGAAATGTTTATTTTTATTTTTATATGAGTATATTATTTAAAAAAAAAAAATACTTGATATAATGATTAATTATCAAAAGGCACCGCGCTGGTGCCGCCGCAGTCACCACCGCGTCCGGGCGGGTCATTCATAGAATAAAAAACCGGTCAAGGGCGAGTCGGACTCGCGCACCGAGGGTTCCGTACCATCATATATAGCTTCATAAGCTTCATTCGTATAAGTAGGACCTAAATAGTTATGTGCCCAGAAAAAACTACAACTGTGCTTCACACAAAGCAACCTGCGGTAGGTAGGAAGGAGGATATTTTGGTTGTGAACCGCGAAATATTTTTAAATTTTCATCGGCGAGGCCTTTATTCGTCAGTAAATTTTAACACTGCGGTGTAGAATATTGCAGTTTTAGGTCAACGCCATCTATTGACAGATAAAGGAACTAATGTATTTTTTGTTAATTTCTGAAAAAGTGTGCTATTTAGAGACATAGTTTTATTTTTACTGTAATCTTTACATAAGCTTCTATCACATAAAATAATTTCGGATTTTTCTCCATGCAAACTTCGGAGATAAGGGGGGCATTTCACAGTATTTTTTTTACATTTTTTATCAAAAGTCGAAATCTATGAGGCCTAAAGAAATAAAAAAAAATGTTTGAGAATGTGCAAGTAGCACTCTTTCATATGATACTCCACATGCCCTAGTAGCGGCATTTCGAATTTTTAAGACCACCTTTCAGATCCTTTTGCAAAAAAAAAAAAACTTTTTTGCTTCTTTTTTATTTGCGAAATAGTTGGGCAAACGTCATCTAAAACTATTCTAAATTTCAAGTTGATAGCATTAGTAGTTCTTGAGATATTCGGCTGTGACAGACAGACAGGCTGAGTCACACCATAAGGGTTCCTTTTTACCATTTTGGTACGGAACCCTAAAAAAAGTAATTAAAGGTTTTTTTGCAACATGGCTCAAGCAATTTTTAAATTATAATAATTATGTAAAAATATAAAACACTAAGATAATTTTTTTTTTCGCTGCTATGGCTGTTTTACCACCTATATGTAGATGTTTCTCTTAAAATATTTCGTGTATGAATAGATACACCTTATATAGACAACTTTGGTTTGCAACTTCCCCACTTAATATTATTTACCCAAAATATTTAGTTAGTCACCTACTAAACCCACACCTAATCACTTTACCGACACAATAGGCTCACAAACCCAATTATATCCACCTGCATTCAGTATGCAGAGCCCACCTAGGTCCAGTCCCAACAATAGGCTGAATAAATGGGGTGCATTGATCGGGGATTGGTTAGGAACAATAGGGTGAAACCACAATAGATGATCGGAGAAGAAAATGTTGTAAGACAGAAGGTTTACTTCTAACGATGCGCAAACATTAACTCTCAGTTTAGCAATAACTTATGCGAAAAGTAAATAGCTTCAAAACTTAAGTACGTTTGTCCACCGCAACCCTCACTGGGAAGTCATCGAGAACGAGATGACGACGCCACGCCGAAGCAGTGATACATAGGTACATTTACTATGGCCGTTAATCACCTGAGGATCGTCATCCCGGCCGCCGAAGTTTCGAATAGTTCGGCGCGACCACTAGAACTCGGCCCGAGATTGTAACGGGCCGGTTTTAGTAAAAGGTGAATGTTTATGTGATCCTTGTGCTGTCGGACTTAAAGAATAGTACCACCCTATTTCCTCCCATGGGTGCCGTAAAACGCGACTATGGAACTTACTAGAGAATGCCAGCGCCATTCATGGCTCTAAAACTCACTTCACCGTTGTCATGGAGGATTTCAACGCGAAACTGGGCAAAAAAACGATGATGAGCTGCAAGTGGGGCAATTTGGAGTTAGACGTCAGAACTACCGGGGTCACCTACTGGCTAGTTTTATGGAAAAGAAAGGCCTCTTTATGATAAGCTCCTTCAGAAAATACGAGCATAGAAAGTGGACCTGGCAGAGACCTGATGGTGCAACAAAAAATGACATTGAATTAATTATGTCGACGAAGAAGCAAGTGTTTAATGATGTCTCTGTGATCAACGGGGTGAAACCCGAAAGTGATTGCCGCATGGTAAGAGGCACATTGAACTTAAAAATCAAGCTGGAAAGGTTTCGACTGATGAAGTCCACGCTCCATCCAGCACCGATCCAAGTCCAAAACCCCGAGAGCTTTTAGCTCAAACTACGACGATATAACGACGACGATTATAACGATGGGTTCGTGGAAACTGTCCATACGGTCGGGTCTAAGCTCTTCAAAACCCGTCGTACAGGTAGAAACAAGAAACTCTCTGATCCTACTTTACAGGTCATGGAGGAGAGGCGTGAGGTGATCCTGCAGTCTTCAGACGATGCGCTCAAGTACTAGCAGCTTAATAGACAGATTTCTAAGTCCTTGAATACCGATCTTCACCACTTTAATGCAGAACGCTTTAAAGAAGCAATAGAGCGGAATAAAAAGCTTCAAGGTCTTTGCAAGAGATCTGTCTATTGGACAATGCCAGCTTACGAAACTGAAGACCGACGATGTCAGGATCATAGGCACCAAACCTGAGCTGTTGAGAGAGATCGAAAGGTTCTATGGACAACAAGTAACCCCGTTACGAATCTGTCAAATGACCCAAGAGCTAAATTGACCCGAAACTACACCAAAGACATCCCGGACGTCAGCTTGTACGGGATTAGGATGGCTCTGAAGCAGCTCAAAAATAATAAGACGGTGCGAGGTGTGAGACAGGGAGACGTTATCACTTCGGAACTGTTCCCCGCTGCACTGGAGGATGTCTTCAAGCTTCTGGACTGGAAAGGGGTAGGAATCAACATCAATGGCGAGTAGGTACATCACTCGCCTACGGTTTGCAGACGATATAGTTGTCATGGCTGAGACTATGAAAGACCTCAGTACAATACTCGATGACACACACCACCACAGTACAGCTCACAGTAGAGCTTCCAAAACCTTCCACCCATCTAAGTTTTCACGGTGGGATTCACAAAATAGATCGGCAGCTTTTCATTCATTACATTAATAGCCCTTCTGCTTCCATTTACTTTGTGTTAAAATTTATGAATCAATAGTAACATTGCTTATCACTTTGAGGCGAAATCTTGATGTAAAGATAGGGGCTTTGTTATTCGGTTTGGTGAGTTCAGCGATAGAGTAATGGAAGGTAATCAAGGGGGAAATTAAGGCAATTTATTAGAGATTACAGAACCTGTGGGGTTTTAGTAAAAGGTGAATGTTTATATGCTTAATAAAATAACATAACTTAAAATAACTTAGTGGGCCTGCTCTTGACCTTGATCTCGCTTGATGAAAAGCGATGTATGAAGTCTATGATGAAACGAGTGTACCCAGAAGAGCAAGAGTGAACAGGCGTTCACTCTTGCTTTGAAGGTAGATGGATTATATGTGGAAGGGAACACAGACGCTGGCAGAGAGTTCCACACTTTGGCTGTGCATAATAAATGTGGAGGAGAAGCGCTGATTATGACTGGACGGGATATCAACCAATTACGCATGGTACCCTGCAGTACGTCTTGTAGTCCGGTAATAAAAGGTCGCTGGTGAGATCAGGTCGTGGAGCTCCTGCACACACTCTCCGAAGTACAGTCTGTAGAAGACCGATAGACAAGCTACATTACGCCGATGAGCCAGGCTGTGAAGCCTGGCTCATCGGCGTTTCGTCACCTATAAACCTTTTCGCTCTGCGTTCCACCGAGTCAAGTGCAACAAGTTGGTATTAGTATAGGTAACAGCATTTTTGTTTTTTGATTGAGGAAGAGAACTAGATAATTATAGTGCTTTCAATTAGATAACATCATAATCAATATCATTAAATACTATTTTGAATTTTAGATTAAACTAGTAGTTTAGCCTACACTATTATCAAATCGTCAGCAAAATCTAAACCCACACTAGAAATAGACTCATAAAACTATACATAAGCATCTTTATAGTATTTGCTACCCCCACATGAAAAGTGGGTCCATACTTGATTTTATTTTACGAAAACAAAATGGTGAACCCTTACTCCAAGAAAAACACATCGCTGATCGGCTAGAAACCTTTTCTTTCAAAACTTCACAGGCAAAATAAAAACCCATTCTTAAATCCGTAAGTCACGTAACGGGTTTGACCACAAACGCTTTGTGACCCTAATGTTACTGGGCAAGACAAAAGTGACCCTTTCAGCCCGAAGTCAAAGCCGCGACTTCACTTATATAATAGACTTTCCCATTTCACTTTTAAATGACTACCATTTTATTTTTGTACTATGATTTGCTTTCAGTGTATGGATAGAAGTCTTAGTTTAAATTTTGCATAATTCTGGAAGCCCTATATTATGCCGTAATACTTAGGTTCTAGGTGGCGCATAAGTAATCACCTGTTTCCTAAGGCTGTAACTTTTTTGTAAATAAGAAAAATCTTTCTGGTTATTGGTTTGCCTTTTATGCTGACTCTACTTATTTTATTTTGGAGCTCTTTGGAACCATTTTGGCATTTATAATGTTTTCAATAATATCCCTACTTAATATTATAAATGTGAAAGTAACTCTCTGTATGTTACGTTTTCACGCCTAAACCGCTGAACCGATCGTCATGAAATTTGGCAGAGATAGATATATATATATAACCTGGGATATGGAGAAGGACATAGGCTACTTTTTTACGCGGTAACCGACATCCCCGCGGGCGGTGCTGCGGGCAAAAGCTAGTAGGGAATAAAAACTTGGAGCGCAGTGGAACTACCCATTGTTATATTGTTTATTCGGACTTATAATATTTCACGGAACATCTTCAAATCTAGCGAGCTCCCCGAAGAAAAAATTGGAAATCCGATATTTCGTCAAGAACTCTAGACTATATTGTGCTATTCTTTTGAAACCTGAAGACTTTTATGGGAGAAATTCGTAAACAGGTGATGCTGCGAAGAGAAATAAGTCTGTTTTCTTTACCTACAGGCACTTGTGATGTGATATCATGTGTAATATTATATTTCCATAAAGCAAAAGTGGGTGTGGGCATTACATTTCTGAAATTTTTCAGTCAGTAAGATCATTTTCGAGTTGTTTTTCAACTCTGATCAGATTATTTTTGTCATACGCCTTCAGTTTTCCACAAAAAAAGACACATGTACACAATATATGACACATAAATAGAGGGCAACATCATGTATTAAGTATGTAATGTAGCACCTAATGGTATGTAATGGTATAATTTGTTATGACGTATATCACTCAAATGTGATACTATTCAATTATGTATGAAACGTTAATCAGGAAACTCCGCCACTACGGGATCCGGAACACCGCTCTGGATCTTCTTGCTTCATACTTGAGTAATAGGTTTCAGAGCGTTGACGTTAATGGGAAAAGATCTCCCGGATCTTTAGTAACAATGGGAGTCCCACAGGGCTCAATTCTTGGTCCTTTCTTGTTTCTGATTTATATTAATGACTTGCCTTACCTCATAAAGGATAATCATGAAATAGTGTTGTTTGCGGATGACACTTCACTTTTGTTTAAACTTAAACGTCAGGAGCTGGTTACTGACGATGTAAATAGCGCGATCTCAAAAGTAGTTCATTGGTTCAATGTTAATAATTTACTACTTAATGAAAAAAAAACCAAGTGTATTAAGTTTACGCTGCCTCACGTGAGGCCGGTGAAAAATAATGTGTTGATAAAGGGCGAAGAATTGAATCCTGAAGATAGCACTGTATTCTTGGGCTTAACTTTGGATGCTAAGCTTCAGTGGGGCCCACATATAGATAAATTGTCTAAGAAGCTGAGCTCCGCAGCATACGCTGTTAGAAAAATTCGTAATTTAACTGACCTAGAGACAGCCCGTTTAGTGTACTTTAGTTATTTTCATAGTGTAATGTCGTACGGTATTCTGTTGTGGGGAAATGCCGCCGACATTCAGTCTATCTTTGTTTTGCAGAAAAGAGCTGTTCGATCAATTTATAAATTAAGTTCGAGACACTCTCTCAGAGAGAAATTTAAGGAAATTAATGTTATGACTGTGCCTTCTCAGTATATTTTTGAAAATCTTTTATATGCCCATAAAAACATAAAATTGTTTAAACAATACAGTGATATCCATAATATAAATACTAGGAACAAACACATGTATGTTGTACCTAAAACTCGGCTCAAGAAAATAGGTGGTTCGTTCAGATGTCAATGTATACGCTTTTATAATAAACTTCCAAGCCACGTTCAAGATCTAAGCATTAATAAATTCAAATCATTCATTAAACGTAAGTTGTGCCAGAAAGCCTTTTATACCATTAAAGATTATATTGAGGACAAAAAGGCTTGGGATTGAGCTGCTCCAAATTTTACATATTGAAACTTTTTTTATTGTGATTGCTTTATACACATTGACATGAATATTTACTTGTGAAGTATAATATTATTATTTTAATTATTGTGAATGTGAAGACTATGTGGGTCTTTATTTTTTTCTTCTCAGTGTTTTTTTTTTCTGATCATGGTATGGCAGTTTGAGTAATTTATGCGGCCTGCCCAAATGTCCTTTCTTTGGTATTGTTCGTCGAATCGTTGAGCTCCTTATGTTCTGAGTTGAGCTGCACGATTACTGACAAATGCGTGCACTGAATGGATAGGTCCACTCAATCTGTGTGGTTCTTTCTTCAAAAGACCATTTCAGACACCAATCTACATGGTCTTCACATGATTTGACCAAGATTATGTCTGGACTTTAAAAGAGACTGTGATCTCTGAGTTTGTTTCGGTCTTTCTTCTCAGAGTAGTCAGATACGAAACGCCGACCTCATCTAGTTTTAAAATATGATTGACGTGTAAAAGTGTTTGTAAAAACCTACTTACAGAAATAAAATCATTTATCATTTATCATTTATCATTTATATCCTATTTTTTAATTACAACGAACGTACATTAATCATTTATATTTACATAATGATTTTAAAGCATGCTACTTTTCATATTGTATTAAATTTTTGTACCCGACAGGGTCCACGTGAACTTTGTAACTATTAGATATTAAGATCTTGTACACACATGAGATATGCAATAAAGATTTGAATTTGAAGTATGTCGGAAGGGTTATGATTACGGGATGTCAATTGAAACGAAACGCAAGTGTGAAGTTGATGCGTTTTGACGGAGTCTAATTTGACGTTCGTGCGAGTCGACGAGAGCGCTACAGCGGCGTGGAGCGGCCCTCTTGAGGATCGGACATCGTACAGACAACAAGTGCCTAGAAACTGTCGCTCATCTATATATATAAAAATGAATCCCTATTTCCCTTGGTCACGGCATCACGCGTGAACGGCTGGACCGATTTCGCTAATTATTTTTTTGTTGCGTTTGTTATTGTCAGGAGAAGGTTCTTATGTAAGAAAAATTTAAGAAAGTTAAAAAAAAAAATTGTAAGAAAACGACCATATTTACATTTTTATTGTAATAATAAGTAGGTAACTCTATCTTCTAATGTAACTTTATGGCGTTTGACATAACATGTCAGTCATCATTTGGTAGGTCTGAGAATAGATTTTATCAAAAAAAAAAAAAGAAAAGGTTTTAGTTAGGTAGGGTAGGGTAGGTAGGGTTGGTAGGGTAGGGTAGGGTAGGTAGGTGGGTAGGGTAGGGTAGGGTAGGGTAGAATAGGGTAGGGTAGGTAGGTAGGGTAGGGTAGGGTAGAAAGGTAGGTACAGTCAAATAGCTTTTGACAGAACGAAGTCTGTCGGGTCAGCTAGTTCTTTATAGTTGTGTCGTGTACCTACCTACACTAATTACTTTGCATACCCACTACTGTATAGAATCAAGTTTATCTAATTGAACAGAGAGCTATGCTGCTGGGGAGTTTGTTGCGCTACTTCTTTTTCCCAGCTAAAGCATTAGGAAGTGGTGAAGGGCGGGCATTTTGGGGGACTGTCTTATTTACTTTTGACGTTTGAAGAGTGCTGATTCTCAGCCTAAGTTGAGTAAGATAATAAATGTGTTTATTTGATATTTGGTTTTTCTATTGCGCAATAACCAACACTATCCACAGTATGCCCACTGTAGTCCAAATATGGTTTTAATAAGGGCATCTCAGAGTTAACCTTGAGTGGTTAAGACTTTCCTGTGGTTGCCTTAAGCTCCTAACGAATCTTAATGCGTCCAGCCAGGGCGTAAAAACTTATAAACTAAACGATTGCGCGCTAAGGGCATCCCCTGTGGGGTACGAACCTCGGCTTAGGGCAGAGTCGGAGGGAGGATAGCAAGGGACCGACGGTGGCTGGATAAAATCAGGGTTATGATTATTATCTGGGGAATTTAAAGCTACTGGCTCAGCTATAGCGCGGGCTGGCGCTTCGCTTACGAGAAAGGGTCGGGGAGGACTATTTAGTCGGGGATTTTACGCGGGGCCTCGGCGGCGAGGTCGGAATGAACTCCGACTAGTACGTGTACTTCTTCACTTATAAGAGATAACAGCATGCACAATAAAAAACAACAGCTTTTTGAGTAAAATCGATATAAAACTTTAACAATACTCACTCATCCTTGTAAAATAAGCAGCTCCACAAGTGCATACATGACGCTATTAGCATTTACCTCTTCCACACTTCGTGAACGACGTACCGTAACTCATTTCCTTCAGTTGACTTTTACAGCGCACCATAACAAATGGCTGACACGTTTTTGTAATTCTAATTTCCTCTCGAAAAAGCTGTTGCCTGGTTTATCGGTAAGGTTTATGGAGGAACTATTTGTTATTGAAAACCAAGGATTTTTTTGTCAGATCTCAAATACACTTATGCTTATTTCCACAGTATTATATCTTATGGCGTTCTGCTACGGGGATCGGCAGCTGACATTAGATTCAATTTTCATTTTACAAAAGAGGGCAATCCGCGCGATCTATAAAATGGGTCCCCGCGAGTCCCTTAGAAACAAATTCATAGACATTGTTATACTGACTCTGCCTTCTCTTTATATCTTAGAAAGCATAGATATATGTATGTATAGATTAATATATGTATAGATTTTGACGATGAAGGTCAGATTCCAACGAAGTCAGATTCCAATGTTCGCAAAAACTTAGGACTTTTCAGAATAAGAAGCGATTTCCATAACATAAATACACGTAGTAGACATGAGATTGTGATACCCAAATACATTTTTAATTATCTTTTTATACATTATTTTCTATTTTGTGAATGTGAGAACTTTGTAGGCCTAGTAGATTGTAGATATGTTGACTGTTTTCTATTATGTTAAGTACCTGGTACTTGTTGAAAGCTACCTTCCATACCTAATAACACTGTTATTTGGAAATATTATAAAAAACAATTATTTAAAAAAGAGTAAAGGTGGAGTTTCTTGCCGGTTCTTCTCCATAGGAAACGACCAATTGGAACCATGCACCTAGCTTCTGACGTTTCATAAGTTCTCATGTAGGTTTATGTAAAATAAAATATTTTGATTTAGATTTTGACCGTTGACAAAAATGTTTGGTTATTATAATGAAGGTACTTTTCCCACCAGCAAGTTCACACAATCAGGACCCAAAAAGGATAAGTAATACATTATGCTCGTGCCTATTTTTTTGACTTTACTCCTAAATTGCATTTATATACTCTCAAAGAAAAGATTTGGTCGTATTTGCTACAAACCTTTCATGTTTAATTATTATTATTCCCATTTCATTTTCAGTTTTCATCGGAACATAACAATCCGATACTCATTACTCCCTTTTTACTCCACATTATTATTATGGCCACCAACAACAAAGCCGCTTATTACGAATAAATATGTCCCATTAAAATTCCATACAAAAAAGGTGTCGTAAAAAGAGAATTCGAGTAACAAAAAACGCGGAGGAATTACTCCCGTGGTATTTTTTGACGCATCAAAAATGTTATATCCGTTTTACGGGGTACAATTTAATTTCCGTTTTACTGAAACCGAATTCGATTTTACATAAAAGCTGTGCAACAGCCTTTGGGGATAGTATAAAATGATCATTTATGGAATGGAGTAGCTAGTGGGCTCACTACTCTAATAGAAGTTACGGCGTCATCTGCGTCCAGTCCAATAACGCGTATTGGGCGGTGATGGGGCTACCCCGATACTGCAGCGCCTCGGGTATGTTCACAGAGGCACCGACTGCATTCACGCGACCATTCGCAACCGCGCCGCATCCTTGTTGCACAGGGTACGGGTTAGCCTCAACATCTTACTGGCCATGATTGCGAGATGGTTGGACTGCCCCTTCATTTGGCATTGTTCCAGCAGACATCTTGCTGTGCCAGTGTCGGAAAGAAGGTATTGATTATGTTGTTTTTTATTTTATTAGATTTATTTTTATTAAATTTCATTTGATTTATGTTTTTTTCAATTGATTTGATTTATTTTGATTTTATTTTATTTGATTTGATTTATGTTTGAGTTTTAATCGAACACTCAGCGAAAATGCATAATTGCATCGAACGCAAGTATGCACATTCGCTCGTTCACCAAAATGTGGGCCAGTTCGCGTTCGGATCTCATTAGAGACACCACTTACTCAAAACCATTACCATTACCATTTTACCATACCTACATTTTACCAATAAGATAGATTAGTATGTAGTTTACAATTTTTACCATGTCTTGTAACTAAGTGTAATAGTGATCAATATAATTATTTCCCTTATAATTTGAAGACTAACTTTTACCACATATACCATAACTTATCAATGAGAGAAAGGAGTGTTAGGTCACCATAGCGCCGAGCACTACTTTCTACAATTTATTTTATATGATTTTAAATGTTTAGCAATGGGTGTTATTTACCTGAAATAAATTAATTTATTATTATTATTATTGTTGGTAGTGGTGGTAACTGGTTTCTACCATATAAAATGTTGTTTTGTTCATAATTCACATTATACTCGTACAGTCCGGCCGTTGAGAGAATGCGTTCCTGACAGGTGTCAATTGAACGATTTCTAGCAAGCAACTACATATAAGAATCAAATTCGCAAAACACATCTTCGTTAGTATGAAACTGACAGATGTCAATCTAGAACGCATTCTCTCGGCGCCCGGTTTGTAATCTAAAAAGTATCAGAGTTATCTAAAATAAAAAATATGTAAAAGTGGTTCTACTGGCATTTAATCACTTCAATTAAATTCAATTCATATACATATATTAAATAACAGTTTTTAACATCGTCTCTGAATTTCAATAACTAAATATATAAGAACATCATGCATGTAATTTATATTTAAATCATTATAATTATCGAAATTTCATTAAAACCAGAATATTTTTTTTTTTTTTATATCACTTCGAAGCAGACACATTAGGCTGATTGTGTTATCGATTGCAGCAACTGAAAACTGTTGTCGACCGTCGAAACTCGCAACTAGAGTTGCTATGTCTTCTTTATGTTACCTATATGTTTATATAAAAATAACTAGTTGTGAGTTGCCTGTTGCCGCAATACGGAGATCAAAGTTGCTCTGTTTGCTTAGCGCCTAACAATACCAGTATCTAGGTACATAAACACTATATTTAAACCACAGTTCATCTATTCCAGTTACAAAACAATGCTTAATGGCTTATCGAGCACCGTTCCAATCTCCACGCTCTAATTGTAAAATTCTTCACAGAAAAATCCAATTATACTTCGCCGGACTTAGGACCGGAGCGGTGCTTAACCGGCAACGTCCATAGTACGGACATAAAAAATGTGCCCCTTAGATAAAACGATTTTATTATTCTGTGTTATGTCAGACTTTGAAACAAACTCGGCAAAATGTAGTCGTTAGAGTTTTGCGGTTTCGGCGGACAAATAATAAGTCTTAAAAACTGTATAAGCTTGTCAGTAGATATTTTTGTAGGGTGGCATTTTTGACACAAATCAAAACACACGGGAAAATTACATGTTTTAATAATTTTTTCGCTCATTCGAATCGCGGGATATGACCCTACAAATATTTGTTGTATCCAGGAATCAAATCAAATGAAAAGTAATTTATTCAAATAAGGCTGAAAATCAGCACTTTTCGAACGTCAAAATTACATAAGACAGTCCCCCAAAATGCCCGTTCTTCACCACTTCCTAGTGCCTTAGCTGAGAAGAAGAAGTGGCGCAACAAACTCCCCAGCAGCACAGCTGTCTGTTCAATTAGAAAAACTTGATTCTATACAATTGTAGGTATGCAAAATATTAACATAACGAGATACAGAACAGTGAATTAAATTATTTGCTATGTGTCAGCTAGCACACGCCAATATTCTAGCAAATACAATTAAAACTATCATCATCATTCATCATTTCAGCCGAAAGACGTCCACTGCAGCACATAGGCTTCCCCCAATTGCGGGGGGGTTTGCCATAATCGCCACGCTTGGCAGGCGAGTTGGCGATCGCAGTATGGTGTTAAAAATGCATAGAGAACGCTGTTGCCCATTCTCTGGTAAGTCTCGAAAACAATACTCAAGCAAAAAGCTAAAATTTTTAACAAAACTTAATACCACACAAACTTAATACTTACATAAAGGGCTTGCCCGCTTACATAATTATGCAATCCTGGATTATGTTCATAAAGCTGTAACATAAATGATAAACTAGGAGCATCGAAGTAAATAAACAGTTAATTACTAATAAAAATAACGTAAAGAATAGCACCATCCTATTTCCTCCCGTGGGTGTCGTAAAACGCGACCAAGGGACTTACTAGAGAATGGGCAGCAGCGTTTTCGGCAACCCTCCCAATTGGGGGAGGCTTATGTCCAGCAGTGGACGTCTTTCGGCTGAAACGATGATGATGAACAAGACTAGGCACCACAAGCAACACCCGTTGACGAGCTTAACACAAAGGTTATGAATCAAACACATAACACGCGGGGCAGAATCCAATTGCTCACAATTATGAACTGTTAGAATATTTATATAATGTGAATAACACATACATAAAATCACGCCTTCTTTCCATGGGGGTAGACAAACTACAGAATGCCACCAGGGCCTCAAGTCTGCTATTACAATAGTGTCAGAATTGTCTATCATTGATCATTATAGTTTGGTAATCTAATAATATAATGGCGTCATTATGACTTTCCAATGGTCAGCCACTGACACTCCATTGAAAGAATTGTTAATCTCATACATAATGACAAATGAAACTTCCTACTAAACTTCCAACTTCCTACTACTTCAGTTTGCTTATAACACTAATAAATAATATGTAAAAATATATATAAATGAAATCTGGCATGAATAAATGTTCAAAATGCCATTATAATACAATTCTATTGACCATTGACCGACCAATGATCGACCATTATGAATTTAGCAGATTACGAACTTTTAGCAAAATGACAATGGGCGATCCCATTGTCATTTTGCTGTTGGAGTGACGAATTTATAAAAATAGCAGACTTGGGCCCCTGATACGATCCTTTCCTTCCTTTTTGCATCTTTTACGTTCATACGGAATGTGAAGAAAGCCAATATTACTATAACTCAGATGTAGGTACTAAATATATAATTGTTGAATTTACTAAAAATATAATAATAATTGCAAGTGTTGTGGTTCACTTTGCAAAAGCAATAAAACTCCCATGTTCTGGGTACACTTAGTTGATCATACTCGTAGTTCACTCCTAGATATAACTCAATGTGTACAGCAATAAACTCAATTTAAATCTATATTAATATTATAAAGTAGTATTTGTGAGTTTGTATGTAGGGGTTTTTCACGCTGAGATTTGTACAGGGCTAGCCTTTGCCCGCGGCTTCGCCCGCGTGAATTTCGGAAATTCTCCCACGGAAATATACTACCGGGATAAAAGGGATAAGTATGTTCCAACTCCCTAACGTCAACAAATACCTACAAAAAGACAATAAAATGGATATAGTATATTATCCTTAAGAGTTAGACATATGCCATCCCGGACTTTTCTGTAAACCTATTTAAGAAATGTTCACAATTCCACCATACATTATTTTGTTATATCTCAAAGGGTTTAGACAGCGTTTTCGTTGAAAGCTCCCAGACGGCTGTTTTTTTCAGACACCACCAACAAATATCGTTCATGTGTACAGAATGTACACAAAAACTTAATAAATTATATACTAAAACCTTCCTCGAGAACCACGGTATCCATTGGTGAGAACAGCATGAAAATCGGTGCAGTAGTTTTTGAGTTTATCGCGAACAGACAGACAGACAGACGCGGCGGAGGACTTTGTTTTATAATATAATAATAATAATAATAAAATAATAATAAAATTTATTCAAAAATAAAAATTGGAAATATACAGTATAAATCTTAGAAATAATGTAGGTATTACAAAGTATGATGCCTGTACTAGGTTAAACCTGTATCACAGGTCTGCAGTATTAATAATTATAATAGGTTGAAACAAATATTGCATAAATCACTTTAAAGGCATTTTTTGAAGCGATCAGCTAATTTGATTAGCCAGCAACAAATCGATGGTAAGTAGGACATCGCAGTGGTCAGGTATATTGTTGAGTCAGCAACAAGCAAAACGGAAGTCTGGCCTCGAGTATGACGCACTAGGTGCCCTCATAATCGATGGAGTTAATATACCTGTACTCTGCTATTTTCCTTGCAGGGCATTCAGCGTCTCCCGTTTTGTGATCACTGGGCTTTTTAAAGCGTGAGCAACTTGCACATTTTGGGATATCGGCTTTCTTCGCACATTCGGACACCGAATGGCCTGCGTCACCACAGTGACCACACGTAGAAATGACCTCTCGGCAAGTTTTTGCTGCATGGCCATATTGCTGGCATTTATAACACCTTGTTACTAATGTAAAGTCCCTGACAGGACAGGACGTCCAATTAACAAAAAGCCTTGATTGAGGGATAAGGGCTTTACGTATATTGGCTGAAACTTCAACAACGTAGTTACAGGTCGTAGCATCTCTCTTCCCCGATTTGTGGCTAAGTTTTATCAAGGTCAAGAAGGATTCCAAGGACATCGCTGGTAACTTGTCGGCTACGTTTTGTTCGAAAATGCACCTAAACACCTCGTTTTCAGACAAGGCAGTCGGCACTCCTACAACCACGATCCGAGGTCTGCGCTTGCTGGGTTCGTCAGCGGTAAGTCCAGATGTGGAGAGCTGGACTGCGTGCTTCAGTTTATCAGCGTCATGTTTTGTCTCGGTACTGATAATTACACCTCCATTTTTGGTTTTCCGGACACCACGAACGTGTAGCTTCATTTGCTCGGGCCGTATGATCTTTTGGACGAGTTCTTTCGTTTCGTCACTTGATTTAAATTTATCATTAGGATAAATGGCAACAGAGCTTAGGTTATTGGGTCGTACAAAATCATTTGATCCCTTTTTCACCATATCGGCAAAAGAAGCATTTCCCGCAGAACCAGAGTCCTTTATCGTCTGCTTGAGGTCTGAAATATGTTCCGTCAGGTCGCGTTTTTCTTGGAGTTCATCAACCATGTTATATGCATGAATAGCTTTCTGCTTGAGCGACTGATATAGGACTGCCATTTGTGAGGTGCCAGAACCTACTTTACGGCATAGGGTAGAAATTTTCAATTTCTGCTCCGAGTTCAGTTTTCCTTCCGCGGCAATAGAGCAAACTTCGTGTAGGTGCTGCTCGATGGCCGACATCCATTTTTGAATCTCGGGCGTCGAAATAACATCAGCCGTGGCCGGCTTGAGGGCTGGGTTTGGCGTCGTCGTCTTCGATGGTGAGGGGTAGTGATAGAGCGGCAGTTCTACATTTATATCTGTATTTTTTATGGTATTCTTGATAAAGAGTATTCTATCTATCTATTTATCTATTCTAACGTGGAAAAAAACAATTTCTCAAATAAAAAAAATTGTCCCAATTCGGACCCGTAGAAGGCGGTCATTTCGTTTCTACCAATTGGGTCATCAAATACCAAATCCGTGTTACAATATGTCACTATTAGTTACGCCGATTCGTACCATACCTACTTTCCTGCCTATCCGGGTGATATAAGGTTATTAGTACGTGGCTTGAAAAGTCAGTCACAGATAACGAGATTTAATTTTAACTTTTGCCCGCGGCTTCGCCTGCGTGGAATATGGAAAAAATTCAACGGGAACGTACTACCGGGATTGAAAGTACCCTATGAGCGGGATTAAAAATACTTTTAAGTAATTCAAAAACTTAAAAATAAAAACTTTTGAGTTATTCAAGGCACGCAAGAAAATTCTCCCCTAAAAACTTAATTACCCCTTATTCCCCTGTTTGGGATCAATACTTAAAAACCCCATATACTCGGAATCCTTTTTTTTTTTTGTCAAAAGTATGAGCACCTTTTGAGGGAATGTTTTGAGAAACGAATTATGACAAACTTTGTGATTTAAACTTTGTGTTTTATGTATTAAGAACGTATGTATTTGTGGTGAGTTTCAAGTTTACGAACTAAAAAAAAATGATTTTTCATACAATCTAAGTCTCCCCCATTTCACCCCTGTACAATTTGCCTACAATGTATGGAATGGAAATTTATTCTGAAATAGCTCAGTCCGTTACGGTTTTTTTTTTCTATACAATCTTTGACATCCCCCAATCCCCCTTGTGCCAAGTTTAATGTTTATTAATAACTCAAGGAATAAGATATTTTAAACAAATCAAATCACCCCTTCTTTCTTTTTACCACTTTACGGGTTGAATTTTAAAAATCCGTTCTTAGCGGATGCCTACGTCACAACAAATATCTGTTTGCCAAATTTCAGCAAAATCCGTTCAGTGGTTTGAGCTATGTGTTGATAGTCATCAGTTTTTTTCATACAAACATTGACACTCCCTTTATGGCGTAGTTTAAAAAAACTGAAATAATCAAACTTTATAATTTAATTAGATACGCATTCGTGCCAAGTTTCAAGTTTATAAACTCAAGGAATAAGATTTTTCAAACAAACGAAATACCCCCTTTTACCCCCTTAACACATTGACTGCCACAGCGGTCACCGGTGACCGCAAAAAATAGTTTTTCTATTGTGTCTGTTGTCTGGCAGTCAAAGCCTTAAAGGTTGAATTTTCAAAAATCCTTTCTTAGCTGACGTCTTCTACTCTACATATCGTAATCTTTTTTTTTTTTTTTTTTTTTTTTTTTTTTTTTTTTTTTTTTTTTTTTTTTTTTTTTTTTTTACGCTGAGAAATGCATTACGCATGCCCGCTCGTCGGGTGACGAGACGGGGTATGTGGGACTCCCTGCCAAAATGGCAGAATACCCACTAAAACTCAGCGGAGTTCCCTCATCGCCTTGATGGGAGGGTCATGGGAAACCGGCACAGCCTTTACGTCCACAACCCTCCCGGCGCATGCCCGCCTAACTGGCGGGCCCCGCATGCCCCTCAGCCTGGGGGCGATATGGGAATGACCGGGAACACCTGGCCATTCCCGTCCGACACTGGTAGAGGCCTGTGCAATACAGGCAAGGGTGCCCCCGCACCCGTTGCCTGCTGGCCTCCACCTGGGACCTCGCGCCAGACGATCTCGCGTCCAGGCGCCCCTGGTCCCCCCGCAACGGGTCAGGTTAGTGGCCCCGCCGCCTACCACTTTTCGGCCGCAGAGGATAGGGAGAGCGGCCAACGCAATACCGACACTCCTCTTCCTCTGCGGCCCCACCGCGTCCGCCATTCAACGGTGGCGACCCCGTCAAGGCCGCGGAAGGTAGGGAGAACGGCTCACCGTAATACCGGCACTCCTCTCCCGCCGCGGCCTCCCACACTCAGCCGCGATGCCGCCCATTCGACATCGCGGCCCGCCTCAGTTGCGATGTCGCCAAAGCGGCACCGCAACCTACGGCCGCTACGTCGTCGGCTTAGCCGCAAAAGCCCTGACGAGCGGCCCCCTCCTCGGGTTCCTCTTAGCTTCACCGTGGCCCTCCAAGCCACGGCTACTGAGCCCCCCCGCCTCGACAATGCGGGAATCCACCGGGGGGGACATATCCTAATCTAATCTAACCTTTTTTTTTTTTTTTTTTTTTGTTCCGGGGTGGAAAATCCTCATGGATGTCCTCCGCCCTGGGGCGGGCGGAGGGGTCTGTCAGACTCTTACTGACTAAAAACCACCCCGGTGTTCCGTCTCACACCTACGCCGGGGGTCACGGGAACGAACATACTTCCGCGACCCCCGACTGGTGTCGGCCCGCCACTGCAGGCCTCTCCTCCGGTCGAGGGGGGGAGTGAGGTGTTTGACTCCCCCCGCGACGTCTCAGAGGGGCGCGCGTGGAACACTACGCGCCGCCACCTCGGGTCCTATATATGGGGGGCGACGGACGTCCCCTAGTCCGTCGTCCCTGGACCCATTTAGGGGGGCTGGAAGAGGGCGTTGTCCGCCCTCCGCCGACGCCCGGTGCGCCTGCTGCGGGCCGGGTTAGTGGACGAGATCTCCCTTTCCCGTTCCGCAGCCTCCTTCTGCGAAATTACTGTCTCGCAGAAGGAAACCACCGCGTCCCAGGACTCCTCGCTGCCGACCATCGAACGAGCGACGGCCGGCAGCGAGAGGTCACTGCCTACTCCAGAGATGAGGGCACGGCGCGGCTCCTCCCAAGCGGCACACTCTGCCAGCGTATGCCACGCCGTGTCCTCCCGACAGTCGACGCAGTGGTGACACCGGGCGTCCGGCTCCCTGTTTATGCGACACAGGTACTTCCCGAAGCAACCATGCCCCGAGAGCACCTGCGTCACCCGAAACGACAGGGAGCCGTGCCTCCTCCCGAGCCAAAGGTCGAGCACCGGCCGGACCGCCTCGATCGTACCGAGGCCGGCGGTAGGGCGTGAAAGCCTGTCCCGCCATTCCGCCACCAGGACCTCGCGAAGCTGTGACCGACGCAGCTCCACATGTCGCTGCATCAGCCACTCGCCCCGCGCCCTCGCATCCTCGCGCCACCGATACAATGACGCGAGTACTTTCGCCTCCAGGTCCCAGGGCGGGGATCCGGCCAGTGCGCAAGCCGCCTCGTAGGAGATCGTGCGATACCCCCTGATGACTCTGACGGCCATTGCTCTCTGCGGTTTCCGCAAAACAGCGATGCTGCCGGCCGTCAGGTCAGCCGCCCAGATCGGGGCCCCGTACAGGGCCATCGATCGCACGATCCCCACGTAAAGCCGCCTACAGGCAACGCTCGGGCCCCCCAGATTGGGAAGCAGCGTTGACAGCGCCCCAGCCGCGCCCATCAACTTGGGCGCCAGCTGCCGGAAGTGGGGTCCAAAGTCCCACCGGCTGTCGAGCACCAATCCTAGGTACTTCATGGTGGACTCGACAGCAATCTGAACCCCACCGACCACGATGTGTGATCCGGCTGGCGGCGCCCGCCGGGGACCATGGAACGCCATGGCCTCCGACTTGTTGAGGGCCACCTCCAGGCCGAGGCGCCGAATGCGGCTCACCACCTGTGAGACCGCCGCCGTCGCCAGCAACGCTGCCTCCCTGTGCGAACTCCCCCGGGCCGTGACCAGCGTGTCGTCCGCATAGCACGTCAGGTCCACGCCCGGCTGGAGTTCACCCCTCAGCACCCAGTCGTACCCGATGTTCCACAAGAGCGGCCCTACGACCGAGCCCTGTGGAACACCGCACGACATGCGGCGCTGGTTTACGCCATCACGTCCCACGCAGGTGACACACCTCTCGGACAGATAAGCCCCAACGATGTGGCAGAGGTAGGGAGGCACCCGATGATACCGCAGTGCCTCCCGAATACAACTCCAGGGCAGGGTGTTGAAGGCGTTAGAGATGTCCAAGGACACCGCCAACATCACCCCACCCCGGGACACCGCTTCCTCCGCCAGGACCCTCACCCGCGACACAGCGTGGATGGTAGAGCGCCCATGCCGAAACCCGAACTGACTGTCGTCCAGGTCCGGCCCCTCTCTGCACAAGTGGCCGACGAGGCGGGCTGCGATTATCCGCTCAAACAGCTTACCCACCTCGTCTAGCAGCACTATGGGCCGGTACGCGGACGACGAGTCCGCAGGGCGCCCCGCCTTCCTGAGCAGGACCAGACGACCAGATTTCCACAAAGTGGGAAACTGGCCCCGCTCAAGACACGCTGTGTAGAGTCCTCTCAGTTGGGGCTCAAGCTCCTTCAGAGCGAGGGCCAACACGCAGCCGTGGATCCCGTCAGGCCCCGGAGCCACATTTTTGGCCCGGAGCCGCATCACGGCTGCCCTCATCTCTGCCTGTGTCACCTCCGGGACGCTGATGGCGTTCTCCTCTGTAGACTCTGCGGCTGTGGGCAAAGCCATCGGCGGCGGAGTATGCTCCGCTCTTGCCGGGAAGAGGGCTGCGACTACCTCCTCCAGCAGCTCGGGTTGGAGACTCTCCGTAAGTGGGGGCGCCGCGGCTCGAAGTTTCCCTCGGACCGCGCGATAAGGGCGCCCCCACGGATCCCCGTCTAGAGTCTCCAACATCTCCTCCCTGGCTCGCGTCCTCGACTCGCCGATGGCCAGCCCCAGAGTCTCCTTCGCCGCGCGGTACACCTCATACAGCGCGGCTTCTTCGTCAGGGACCCGACGACGTCTCCTCCGGTATCGGGTGTACTGGCGCCTGACCGCCACGCACGCGACGCGCAACTGCGCGATCTCGGCAGTCCACCAGTACACCTGGCGCCTTCCTGTCTGTGCGTGGACCCGGGGCATCGACGCGTCGCAAATTTGCGTCATCGCCCCGCGGAACCACAGCGCCTCCTGCTCGACGTCGACGGGTCCGGTCGTTGCCGACTCCCGGCTCCAGGCCTGTACGATAGCGGCCTCCTCGAGAAGCTCCCTGTCGATGCGCTTACGCGCCCAGTGCGGACCGTCCATTCGCGGGGCTGGCGAAGCACGGCCGCCAGTGGTCTGGGCGGAGACGTCGAAACGGATGTATCGGTGATCCGACAACGTCTCCACCTCCACGGCGACCCTCCAGTCGCGGACACGGCTCGCAACAGCGGGGCTAGCGAACGAGACGTCCACTATAGAGCCGCCCCGCTGCCGCACGCACGTGTAGACCGAGCCCCGATTTAGGACGGTCAAGCCAGTCGTGACCGCCCACTCCTCCAATACCTCACCCCTAGCATCGGTCACCGGGGATCCCCACGCCGCAGATTTGGCGTTGAGATCCCCGAGCAACAGCACGGGGCGAGGGTGGAGTTGGCCCACGACGGCACCCAACTCGACAAGGAACCTCTCGAAGTCGGCGAGACTCTTGTTGGGCGAAAAATATGCCCCAACCGTGCCAATGCCGTCCGCGAGGGCGGCTACCCAGCCGTGACCTCGGGACGGGTTGACAAGAGCCCCGCCAATGATGGCCACCAAACCGTCAAGGTCTCCCACCCAGTTATCCCGGGGGGGGACGAAGTACGGTTCGGCGACCACAGCCACATGAATCGACCACTCTGCCATGCTCTGGAGGAAGATATCCTGAGCTCTAGCAGAGTGGTTGAGGTTGCCCTGGAGGAAATGGTGCAGCGCCATTTATGCGCAGTCCATCCCCTCCGCACCATTCCTAGGCCGGGAGTCGGCCGACGAGCTGCCAGGCTGAGGGGGGGTAAAGAGCCCCCGGCAGCCTTGGCACCCCCCCTCTTCCGTTGGGTGGGTGCGCCACAGGCTTTTCCGCCAGCTCTGTGCCCAGCGGGCCTCCCTGCAGCTGTACAGAGGCTGCAGTTTGGCGCCGCGGAGCACTGGGCCGCCTTGTGGCCGGGCTGGCCGCAGCGATAACATTGCTCGCTGCGGTCCGTTTCGGCAGTGCACCGCGCCCGGACATGCCCAATGTCCAGGCATCGGTAGCACCGCATAGCCCTGGGCTGCAGCAGCTTGACCCTCGCTGCAACCCACCCCACCCTCAAACGTCCCCCTTCGGCGACCTTACTAGCCGCCGCCACCGGGCACCGCACCCAAATCGTGCCGAGCCCGGAAGCGTCGGCCCGAATGTCGCCCGTCCGCACGTCCCCGGGTAATCTAATCTAACCTAATCTAACTATCCGAATCTATATCTATATCGATTCTCCCGGAGAAGGGGATGGAGGGGGTTCTCCGGGGGAGGGGCCCGTGGCTAAATAATAACCGCCGCACAGGTCGATCGATCAGGTTAAGCTACACTTACCGCGGTTGGTCTGTGGATGGATGACCATTTTTGCATACAGAGACCCGTCCGTGCCTCGGAAAGTACGTTAAGCTGTTGGTCCCGGCTGTCATTCGTGGATCTTTGACAGTCGTTACAGGAGGTCAGCCCGAAAGTCTGACAAACATTCTTACCAAGGGGTGTCGTATTACCCAGTAACTGCGTTGTGGAGGTCAGATAGGCAGTCGCTCCATGTAAAATATTATAAAGTTAGAAAAACAGTACACGTGTAATTATATTATTTTTACTTGAATACAAAATTTAACGAATGAACAACTTCAAAAAAAAACTTCATCACCCTTTTCAGACCCTTGTGGGTTGAAATTAAAAAAAACTTTTTAACAAATAACAACCGACTTCCAAGAAAAAAAAAAAAACACTAAAAAGTGAAAAATTACTTTAATTTCAGAAGACCTTGTCTTGATGTCTTTGGATCTGTATTTTCGTTTTTTGCCACCGACTTCCGAAATTAAAGTTATTTTTCACTTTCTAGTGTTTTTTTTTTGGATTCATTTGTTTTTTTATTTAAAAGTTTTTATTTTTCACTTTTTAGTTATGGTACCTACCCCACAACAATTCGATTACCACTACTTGCTACACCGCACAAACAACAGTGACACAAGATATACGAAGTGGATTAAATACGTATTATCGAAGCTAACTCAAAAACTATTGGGTTGTTTTTGAGTTGGCTTCGATAATACGTTTAATAATACGTACGCAAAGTTAATAAAAATCGGTTAATAATCATTTATAGCCCGAGTGCATCTCATGACAATTCCATTAAGCCCAAACACGGCTAGGATACATTGTTTAATTACGGAGTTCCGGTGCATACCTTCTGGCTTTATCTTCAGATCAGTTCGAAATATCTTATTGCCACCCGTGAAATTTATTGAGGAAAATTTGAGGCAATTTGTGGTCTTCTTCATCAGTTCCACTTCGTTAAATGATACTTACTGAATGCAAATGCTTGAGTTTTTGATGAAAATACAAAAATCGCTATATTATTGCCTATAAAATTTGAGGAGTTCCCTCAATTCCTCATGGATCCCATCATCAAAACTGGATTTTGGGACCAATCTGGAAGTATATCCTTTCAAATACAAAAGAATTTGCCAAATCGGTTCACAAAAGACGGAGCTCTGAGGAATAAATACAACCGAATTGAGAACCTCCTCCTTTTTGGAAAGTCGTCAAAATACAACGATTTATGTTGTGTTAGTTTCCTAACATAAGCCGAAATTTAGACCTCATAAAGAACCTACGTGCCAAATTTGGAATCTCTAGGCCCAGCGGTTTAGGCTGTGCGTTGATATGTCAGTCAGTCAGTCAGTTTCTCCTTTTACATATATATGTATATATATATAGAAGATAGATTTGGTCTTTGTATTTTTAGTAAGAATATTATTAACACCTATGCACAAACACACATGCATAATCACACACATACATAAAAACACACACAAACACCCATACATAAACAACCATGCACAAACACCCAAACACCAAACACCCATGCACTAACACACACACACCTATGCACAAACACACAAACACCTATGCACAAACACCCATGCACAAACACACAAACACCCATGAACAAACACACAAACATACACTAACACCCATGCACAAACACCTATGCACAAACACACACACAAACACCCATGCACAAACACCCAAACACCAAACACCCATGCACTAACACACACACATCTATGCACGAACACACAAACACCTATGCACAAAAACACAAACACCCATGCACAAACTAACACAAATACCCATGCACAAAAACACAAACACCTATGCAGAAACACACACAAACACCCATGCACAAACTCACAAACACCCATGCCCAAATCACAAACAACCATGCACAAACATACAAAAAAAATCACAATCGTCCATGAACAGACCCACAAACATCCATGCACATTAACCCAAAAACCCATGCACAAAATCACAAACACCCATGCACAAATGCACAGATACACATAAAACCATGCATTAAAAATACACAAACACCCATGCACAAATGCACAGATACACATAAAACCATGCATTACAAATACACAAACACCCATGCAAAAACGCACAAACACACACAAACACCCATGCACAAACACCCAAACACCAAACATCCATGCACTAACACACAGACACCTATGCACAAACACACACAAACACCCCTGCACAAACTCACAAACACCCATGCCCAAATCATAAACAACCATGCACAAACAGACACATATAAAACCATGCATTACAAATACACAAACACCCATGCAAAAACGCACAAACACACACAAACATCCATAAACAGACACACAAAAACCCATGCACAAAATCACAAACACCCATGCACAAAAACCTATGCACAAACACACAAACACCCATGCACAAACACCCATACACTAACACACACACACCTATGCACAAACAGAAAAACACCCATGCACAAAATCACAAACACCCATCCACAAATGCACAAACAGACACACATAAAACCATGCATTACAAATACACAAACACCCATGCAAAAACATACAAACACACACAAACATCCATGCACTAACACACAGACACCTATGCACAAACAGCCAAACACCAAACACCCATGCACTAACACACACACACACACCTATGCACAAATACACAAACACACAAACACCCATGCAAAAACGCACAAACACACACAAACACCCATGCACAAACACACAGACACCTATGCACAAACCCCCATGCACAAACACCCAAACACCAAACATCCATGCACTAACACACAGACACCTATGCACAAACACCCATGCACAAACACACAAACACCCATGAACAAACACACACACATACACAAACACCCATGCACAAAATCACAAATACCCATCCACAAATGCACAAACAGATACACATAAAACCATGCATTACAAATACACAAACACCCATGCAAAAACGCACAAACACACAAACACAAACACCCATGCCCTAAATCACAAAGAACCCAGCACTAAAACACATGCACTAACTCACAAACACCCATGGCCACATCACAAATACTCATGCACAAACTCACAAACACCCATGCACAAACACCTATGCACAAACACACAAACACCCATGCACAAACACCCAAACACCAAACACCCATGCACTAACACACACACATCTATGCACAAACACACAAACACCTATGCACAAACACACAAACACCCATGCACAAACACCCAAACACCAAACACCCATGCACTAACACACACACATCTATGCACAAACACACAAACACCTATGCACAAACACACAAACACCCATGCACAAACTAACACAAATACCCATGCACAACAAAATCAAACACCTATGCACAAACACACACAAACACCCATGCACAAACACCCAAACACCAAACATCCATGCACTAACACACAGACACCTATGCACAAACACCCATGCACAAACACACAAACACCCATAAACAAACACACACACATACACAAATACCCATGCACAAACACCTATGCCCAAACACACTAACACCCATGCACAAAATCACAAACACCCATGCACAAATGCACAAACAGATACACATAAAACCATGCATTACAAATACGCAAACACCCATGCACAAACACCCAAACACCAAACATCCATGCACAACACACAGACACCTATGCACAAACACCCATGCACAAACACACAAACACCCATGAACAAACACACACAAATACACAAACACCCATGCACAAACACCTATGCACAAACACACAAACACCCGTGCACAAAATCACAAACACCCATGCACAAATGCACAAGCAGACACACATAAAACCATGCATTACAAATACACAAACACTCATGCAAAAACGCACAAACACACACAAACATCCATAAACAGACACACAAAAACCCATGCACAAAATCACAAACACCCATGCACAAACACCTATGCACAAACACACAAACACCTATGCACAAACACACAAACACCCATGCACAAACAGCCAAACACCAAACACCCATGCACTAACACACACACATCTAGGCACCAACACACAAACACCTATGCACAAACACAAATACTCATGCACAAACACCCAAACAGCAAACATCCATGCACTAACACACAGACACCTATGCACAAACACCCATGCACAAACACACAAACACCCATGAACAAACACACACACATACACAAACACCCATGCACAAACACCCATGCACAAACACACAAACACCCATGAACAAACACACACAAATACACAAACACCCATGCACAAACACCTATGCACAAACACACAAACACCCATGCACAAAATCACAAACACCCATGCGCAAATGCACAAACAGATACACATAAAACCATGCATTACAAATACACAAACACCCATGCAAAAACGCACAAACACACACAAACACCCATGCACTAACACACAGACACCTATGCACAAACACCCATGCACAAACACCCAAACACCAAACATCCATGCACTAACACACAGACACCTATGTACAAACACACAAACACCTATGAACAAACACACACACATACACAAACACCCATGCACGTTTGTGCATGGGTGTTTGTGTATGTGTGTGTGTTTGTGTAGGTTTTTACCTATGCACGAACACACAAACACCCATGCACAAAATCACAAACACCCATCCACAAATGCATAAACAGATACGCATAAAACCATGCATTACAAATACACAAACACCCATGCAAAAACGCACAAACACACAAACATCCATGCACTAACACACAGACACCTATGCACAAACACCCATGCACAAACACACAAACACCTATGCACAAACACACAAACAACCATGCACAAACACACACAAATACTCATGCACAAACTCACAAACACCCATGCCCAAAATCACAAACACCCCAGCACTAAAACCCATGCACTAACTCACAAACACCCATGGCCACATCACAAACAATCATGCACAAACACACAAAAAAATACACAAACACCCATAAACAGACACACAAAAACCCATGCACAAAATCACAAACACCCATGCACAAACTCCGATGCACAAACACCCATGCACAAACACCCAAACACCAAACACCCATGCTCTAACACACACACATCTATGCACAAACACCTATGCACAAACACACAAACACTCATGCACAAAAACACACAAATACTCATGCGCAAAAACACACAAATACTCATGCACAAACTCACAAACAACCATGCCCAAAATCACAAACACCCCAGCACTAAAACCCATGCACAAACTCACAAACACCCATGGCCACATCACAAACAATCATGTACAAACGCACAAAAAATACACAAACACCCATAAACAGATACACAAAAACCCATGCACAAAATCACAAACACCCATGCACAAACACCTATGCACAAACACACAAACACCCATGCACAAACACCCAAACACCAAACACCCAAACACCCATACACTAACACACACACACCTATGCACAAACACACAAACACCCATGCACAAAATCACAAACACCCATCCACAAATGCACAAACAGATACACATAAAACCATGCATTACAAATACACAAACACCCATGCAAAAACGCACAAACACACACAAACATCCATGCACTAACGCTCAGACACCTATGCACAAATACCCATGCACAAACGCACAAACACCCATGCACAAACACACAAACACCCATGCACAAACAGCCAAACACCAAACACCTATGCACAAACACATAAACACCTATGCACAAACACACAAACACCCATGAACAAACACACACACATACACAAACACCCATGCACAAACACCTATGCACAAACACAAAAACACCCATGCACAAAATCACAAACACCCATGCACAAATGCACAAACAGATACACATAAAACCATGCATTACAAATACACAAACACCCATGCAAAAACGCACAAACACACACAAACATTCATGCACTAACACACAGACACCTATGCACAAACACCCATGCACAAACACACAAACACCCATGAACAAACACACACACATACACAAACACCCATGCACAAACACACAAACACCCATGCACAAACACACAAACACCCATGCACAAACAGCCAAACACCAAACACCTATGCACTATCACACACACACCTATGCACAAACACACACAAATACTCATGCACAAACTCACAAACACCCATGCCCAAAATCACAAACACCCCAGCACTAAAACCCATGCACTAACTCACAAACACCCATGGCCACATCACAAACAATCATGCACAAACACACAAAAAAATACACAAAGACCCATAAACAGACACACAAAAACCCATGCACAAAATCACAAACACCCATGCACAAACTCCGATGCACAAACACCCATGCACAAACACCCAAACACCAAACACCCATGCTCTAACACACACATCTATGCACAAACACCTATGCACAAACACACAAACACTCATGCACAAAAACACACAAATACTCATGCGCAAAAACACACAAATACTCATGCACAAACTCACAAACAACCATGCCCAAAATCACAAACACCCCAGCACTAAAACCCATGCACTAACTCACAAACACCCATGGCCACATCACAAACAATCATGCACAAACACACAAAAAAATACCCAAACACCCATGAACAGACACACACAAACAGATACACATAAAACCATGTATTACATATACACAAACACCCATGCACAAACGCACAAAAACCTAAGCACAAATACACACAAACATCCATGCACAAACACCTGAGCACAAACACAAACCCTTATGCACAAACACACAAACACCCATGCACACATAAACACCCATGCACAAACACACACAAACACCCATGCTAATGATGATGCTACATAAAAATGTTTTATATAATATTAATTGGTCCTTGTTACAAGGACCAAATATTATATGAAACATTTTTAAAAATATAGAAAATAATATTAATAGAAATAATAATTCAAAAAAAAATTATATATTTAGAATTAGTCTTTGAAACAATAATGTTTCAAATACACACAAACACCTATGCACAAACACACATCCACAATCACACATTTACACAAACAAACACACAAACAAACACCCATGCAAAAACACACAAACACCTATGCACAAACATACACAAACACCCAAACACCAAACACCCATGAATAAACACACACACATACACAAAAACCCATGCACAAACACACAAACCCATGCACAAACACCTATGCACAAACACCCATTAACAAACACATACATACACAAACAATCAAACTCTATTATTTAATTAGATAAGCATTCGAGCCAAGTTTCAAGTTTATAAATTCAAGGAATAAGATTTTTCAAACAAACGAAATCCCCCCTTTTTACCCCCTTCCCCTTAACGGTTGAATTTTCAAAAATCCTCTCTTAGCTGACGTCTTCTACTCTGTAATCTAATCTAATCTAACCTAATCTAACTATCCTAATCTATATGTATATCGATTCTTCCGGAGAAGGGGATGGGGGGTTCTCCGGGGATGGAGCCCGTTGCTAAATAATAACAGCCGCACAGGTCAATCGATCAGGTTAAGTTACACTTGCCGTGGTTGGTCTGTGGATGAGTGACCATCTTTATATACAGAGACCCGTCCGTGCCTCGGAAAGCACGTTAAGCTGTTGGTCCCGGCTGTCATTCGTTCAGATCTTTGACAGTCGTTACGGGAAGTCAGAAGCCCGAAAGTCTGACAACCATTCTTACCAAGGCTGCCGCACTAACGAAAAATGTTACAACTCGATTTTGTCGCTTCCGAGAGTTGTATTTTTGATTATTGAATTTGTTATGAAGTTTTAGTTATTGCATTCTTGCGTACTGAAAAACCGAGTTCCTGAAGGATTAATAAAAAGTTGCACTGAGAGAGTTAATAGATTTCGATTCGCTGACTCCAAATATATAACTCAACGATTATGTAAATCAAAATCGTCCAATATCGAGTTATTGCATTCTTCGTTAGCGCGGCAGTACGGGTAACTTCCAACCATAAGCCTAGATAGTTTCAGTGATTTTTCTTATAAAATTAAGGACTTTTCAACTTCATCCCCCTTTTTAACCCTTTGGGGGTGGAATTATCAAAAACGCTGAGACACCTTTAAATTAATTTTCAATCGTTAGCCTAAACACAAAATTTGAAGATCCTAACTTCAAAACTGACGGACTTTCATATAAACTTCCATCCCCTATTTTACCCCTTTAGGGGTAGAATTCCCAAAAATCCTTTCTTAGTGGATACTAATATACTCTTCACAAAGAACACACCCTCCAAGTTTTATGTCTCTAGGACCAGCGGTTTGGGCTGTGCGTTGATATATCAGTCAGTCAGTCAGTTTACCATTTTATATATATAGATAAATAGATAATAGATAAAGTAAGCCGCTTTATAAACCTATTGTAGCTATCGAACTGTTTACTCCCTTTCCGTCAAACTTTAAAAACGTTTTAACTTGACAGAAAGGGACAAACAGTGAAAAGTCTTTAACACATTCTCTTAGAAACTATGTTTCTCTATGACTTAGAGAAACATGTCAATATACCAGCAAATAATATGGAAACTAGATTCAAGCTAAAAACTAAAAAAAGTATAAACGTAAGTAGTATATTTATAAATAATTATGTTTTTAGCCATTTCATACAACTGTCCAAAAATTACGGTTGCGTGATTTGAATATACAGACAGTTTGAGTTGGTTATCAATTTGCTACATAACAAAATAATCTCCCTCACTTAGTCCATGTACGATTATTTATATTCTATCTAACATAATTCTATAACACGAAATGCTAAACTTGCTAAAAAGGTGCAGCTAATTAGATTCCCGATCTCATTTGCGGCTCAGACCTTTTCCAATAAATTTCTAATCTTTCTTCTGACCTTTTCAATAATCGCACGATCCAGTGGAAAATCGGTCAAACGTGAAAATATATTATAAGGTTCTGTACACATAGGTGCCTTTGTTTAATAGAATATTTTTGGGAAGACTTCGGAAAATATAATGTCCTTCGATCGAATTTTAAGACTTGGGATTCCTAATCCTACTATGTACACATATAAAGGGTTTTAGAGGTATAAGGAACAGGGTGTAAAGTTCACTCATACTCTATAGAAAAGGGAGGATCTTCCGACCAGACGGGTATTGTGTCTGGTGGGCAACTGCCCAACGGTTGATGTCGGGATGATGTATATATGCTAGTCGCGCGGTAAACTCTGATAGCGCGATGCAGGATTTGTGACGTCAGGTCTTTGATGCGTAGTTCGCATGTGGCGTTGTTGATACCGCCACAGGGTTATTGAAAAATCCCTAACAACCTTGCAGAACTGTATTACTAACATCATAAATAACATCTTTTGTTCTATGACTTTTAACAATTCATCAGATTTTAATTTATCATATTTGCCTATCCATAAACATCCCACACTATGGGATAGACGAGAAAAAAAAAACATCCCCACTTTACGTGTAGGGGAGGTACCTAAAAAAATATATATTTCAAGATTTTATTTTACCACTAAGTCGGCGTGATTAATATGCATACCCATACCAAATTACAGCTTGCTAGTACTAAGAGTCTCTGAGCTAAGCCGCGAACAGACAGACAGACAGGCAGGCGGACAGACATGGCGAAAATAAAAGGGTTCCTTGTTGACTGCGGAATCCTAAAAAGGCTCCTTTCCTGGTTTTATGTTCGTTTGATCTCAACCTATCTCAACGTATCCCCCTGTGCATACGTGCCCTTATATTAATCTCAATAAATAATAATTTAGATGAATGTTTATTCACCTTTGCTGGCTGGTTATCTAACGCTCACTAACGGGTAAAGTAACGATCCGCATCGACACTTATCTATATTTTCTCGATATGTTGAGACTATTTCTTATATTTTACGAATAGTTAGCAGTGATGGCCCAGTGGTGGCCTCAATTTACGAGTTTGTAGGTCGCGGGTTCAAACCCAGGCAGGGGCTTTACTTTGTGTAAATAATTTTATCACTACCGGTCTCAAAACGATGAAGGAAAACATCGCGAGGACACATGTCCTAGAACCAAAAATCCGAAAATCAAAATCAAAATATTTTATTTCACATAAACCTACATCGGCACTTATGAAACGTCAGAAGCTAGGATATGATGATGATGTGCTATTTTGTCGCTGTCCCTAATAAGTCACATTCACTAATATGTAACCTTATGCTTCTGGTCATTTATCTCGTTTCATGCTCTATTTCGACTCATTTCCAAATCGAACACGAAATATATCTTTTTTAGGGTTCCGTACCTGAAAAGGGAAATACGGATCCCTTATTAGATCACTTTGTTGTCCATCTGTCTGTTTGTCTGTCCTTCTATCTGTCAAGTCCTTTTATCTCGGGAACGCGTGGAGTTATCGAGTTGAAATTAAAACCATCTACTCTGGTCTACCATTCCTTGAAACTGTGAACAAATCAAACTTCTAAGTTAACGTCAAAAAAAGATACGGCCGTTTATGACGCAAAAAACGTATATTTCGACACTCTCAATAGGGAATCAAAAATTATAGGGTACTTTCTGTTAACTATGAAATTTGGCAAGTAATATTGTCTTATACTCGTACTACAAATACAGGGAAAAATCAGAAAATTGTATATTTGTGATTAGATCATAAAAAATATAGTTAAAGTTCTCTGTACAGTACCCTCGGTGGGTGAGTCCGACTCGCACTTGTCCGGTTTTTTTGTTTTTTTTTGTTTGGGCCTATATTCAGTAACGCGATTTCCGTTTACTACGAATCACTACATAGATAAAGGTAACGCGATGAATTGTTTACGTCGTTGGTGCAACGGGTATTATTACCTATTTTGAACCCAATACGGGTTCAAAATAGGTAATAATACCCGTTTGAGTTCCAGTCTGACGCCTTTTTCCAGTTACCATCTCCAATAACAAATTACTCTCTAGGTAAACTTAATCAACGGTAACATGATTTCTTCAGTCAAGCTTTAAATGCACGCAAACAAACCATGGTTGATTTTATTTGTAGGTGGGTCCTACAAATAAAACCAACTAACTACGAGTACATAGCTGGGGCGCATCTAATGCACACTGCAATGGTGCCAAGTCGGTTTGCTCAAGAAATTCTCCCAGTAAAACGTCCCGGGTAGGGTTACCATTTCGAAAGAAAAGTCCTGACAGAAAGCTGGACATTTTCAAAAAAGACCGGACGTTTTCCTTTTTAATCTTAATTTATTCAGTACTCGTTCAAAACAAAAGGGAAAGTGACTTATGGCTAAGTAGTAACAGCCGCACGTGTCGATCGATCAGGTTAAGCAACGCTTGCCGTGATTGGTCCGTGGATGGGTAACCATCTTTACATACCAATACCCTTCCGTGCTTGGAAATCACGTTAAGCCGTTGGTCCCGGCTGTCATTCGTGGATCTTTGACAGTCGTTACGGGTCGTCAGAAGCCCGAAAGTCTGACAACCATTCTTACCAATGGGTATCGTATTACCCAGTAACTGGGTTTTGGAGGTCAGATAGGCAGTCGCCCCATGTCAAATACTGGTATTCAGCTGCATTCGGTTAGACTGGAACCCGACCCCAACATAGTTTAGGAAAGGACTAGGCAAATGATGTCTCATTAAAAAAAACTATAAAGTACCTGTATGTAGAAAAGTTCAGAGAAATGTTAAGGCCGGTCAATGTCCGGACGGGGGGTCAAAAAGCCGGATAATATATGTTTAGACAAGTCCGAACGAATGGTAACTCTAGTCCCGGGTTAGTTTACAGCACTTATTTACTCTGTTTTAAAGTGGAACGAGTGTGTTTGTCCGGGACTTATTTTGAAACTAGACATTTTGAACGAAAACGGTATGATAGTTACAAAGTTACAAATGGATCCTATGATGCTGGCTAACTGTTTTTAACCAACTTCCAAAATATTTGAATTGTTCTGAAGACTGCGCCGAGCGCACAGTGGCGCCCTCATTTAACAATGAGGGCGCCACTGTGCGCTCGACATCTTGAACTTGGCCTTTCCTATTATACTAGTCTTTTGTCTTTTGTTCTTTAAAATTAGAAAATTACTTTAGCTTAAGACTGCGCCGAGCGCACAGTGGCGCCCTCATCGTTATTTCGTTGGTTTCTTTTATTTTAGAATGAAAATGCAAAAAATAAGCTCGTCAAGTTGTGCTTTACAAGACTAGACGTCATTATTACTACAAACATAACAATTTAAAACTACTGTTTGTAATAATAATAACGTATAGTCTTATGAAGCACAACTTGACGAGCTTAATTTCTGCATTTTCATTCTAAAATAAAAGAAATCACCGAAATAACGATGAGGGCGCCACTGTGCGCTCGGCGCAGTCTTAAGCTAAAGTAATTTTCTAATTTTAAAGAACAAAAGACAAAAGACTAGTATAATAGGAAAGGCCAAGTTCAAGATGTCCCAAGTCCACTTAGGGATTTTATGCACTAGCAACACTGCTGGTAAAGCTGGTCATTGTCTATGGTTTTATAAAGGGCGTCCCACGACTAAGCCATATGGAGGGAAAGTACCTTAAATACTGTAGATAGAAAAAATTACTGAATGAAGACTTCATTTTTATTTTCAAAAAAATACGAACTGCATTCAAAGAATTTTAAATAATAATAATAATAACCCCACCGCCGTATCTCTACGTTGACGTCGTGGTGGGGCTTGCGCGCTCCGAACTCTGGGTCTGTACCGGTAGAGTTTACTTTACCGGAACATGTCTAGGGTGAGGAGCCAGACCAAGAGAGATACAGAAACCCGCAGGGCAGCATGTGGCGAGCTGTTGGGCAGTTGCGACCCCACGGACCCTATCTCCCGGGAGAAGTCATGTTCCTCATCTCTAGCTTGCCTTTATTGGCCGGCTGGAGTGAACACTGACGAGGAACTGAGCTCCCACCTCATTCTTGCCTTTATTGGCCGGCTTGAGTGGAGATTCGCAAGAGCAAACGTGCTCGGAGGAAGGAAGTATTTCAGTAAGTGCTTGTAGGGATCTTGACCATCTTCCGGGCTCTGGGATTGTTCTGAGAGCCGTGGAATACCTCTCCACTCCTCGAGCACCTCAGGATATGTTGCCCCCTTGTCGCTACATCACTATGTGCTAGCGACCGTTTCCGGGGGCCCATTAATGAGTGTGCAAGTCACCCCCTGCCATTTTATCCGTGTACAATAAAACATTGATCAGGCAGGGGCCATAGTCCTTCCATAGTTTTAGGTAACCAGTCCATTTGAACCACCCAAACCCATAGTCCAATATATTTGTTTCCATATCCTACAATAGTCCTACACCAACCGGGGGTTGTCCTTGGGTGCACCTGCATAGTGCATACAGGGATAATCGTCGGTTGGTGCCTCATTCCATTTAAAATTGTCTAAGGGGCCTCTGCGAGTTGGCTTCGGCCCCTCGTACGCCTTCCAAAGGTCCGGGACCCCAGGGTCCCGAGATATATAAATGTATATAAAATAATAATAATAATAATAACTTTATTGCAGGCGACGCAGGCCCATAGATAAATACCTTAACCTAAACATACATATTTTAATATAATAAAATTAGATTATTGTACACGAAGTGATGACTAATAATAATAAATAATAGCATAATAATAATAATAGCATGGCTAGGCTGAACCGGGAATCGAAACCGCAATATGTGAAAAAAAAAAAAAAAATTACTGTACCGATCGATCGAAAGGCTCAATCATACACATTTATTTCTAACAGACTTTAGTCTCGGGTTAGTTTACAGCACTTATTTGCTCTGTTTCAAAGTAGAACGAGTGTGTATCGGTGAAAATTTACATGTTGAATGGAAACTCTCTGATAGTTACAAAGTGACAAATGGATGCTATGATGCTGGCCAACTGTTAAATTACTCTTAGCTAAGCTAAAGTAAATCCCTCCTTTTCATACCTAAGCTGCTTGCCTAGTACAACGAACCCCTTGAGATAAGGGGTTCTTTCTACGTGCCTACATCACACCAACCAGCCGCTGCCGGCTGACCTACGGTGGACGCCTTGACAGCGTCCGTCGAGTGCCTTACCGCACATAATTCTACTACCTGGGCCTTGAGGACCGTCTCGAACTTGCCTGGTGGCCTCTACAGCCACTACCTACACCGAGGGCGGCGAGCGCCGTTTGCTACATGCTTACACTGCCTCTGCGGTGCCAGCCGGATGGGCCAGCCCAGGACAGTACTTCTCCCTTCTAAATTCTCATCAGTGAAAAAACTCTTAAGATAGAACCTACACCCTGAATCTGTGCTGAACAATAAACGTGATAATAAGTGGTATCTGCCTTCTTTATTTCATACCACGAAACCCACTACGTCACAGTGGGTTCCTTGCGAAGCATGTGTAAGCAATTTTTCAGCTTACCTATCTTTCATAGTCACGCGGACTATGAAAGATAGGTAAGCTGAAAAATTATGTAATAAAGCAACGGCCACACCGTTGTCTTATTACATAATTTCTAAAAGAATATGTAGTGATAAAAATGTAAAAGAGTATGCTTAGATGGTTTGGTCATGTTGAGAGAATGAATGAAAGGCGGCTAACAAAAGGCAAGGCACATGTGTTTACAAGGCAGATGTGAGTGTATACTAAAAGATTAATACTTAAATTATCTTTAAAAAGGTGCAGGTTTCAGAAAATATGCTTGATAGATATTGCGTGATTCTCAGTTTTTTATCTGCGTTAGACATAACTTTACAAATTAATTTCACCACGTAATAAATAATAATAAAATAAAAATCTTTTATTTCGGACCCATAAATATAGTCCACTTGGTTAGTAATGTAGGTAACATAATCTAAAATATTCACATATTAAGTTATTAAGAAAATGCTCTAATTTAACATATATTTTTTTTCTACATTAACACTACTCATTTAGACGTGATCTTCAGTATAAAATCACTAAAAGTCGATTATCGTCACTTTAAGGGGAATCGCGGTCACATTTTTGCCTTAAAACACTAAAAACCTCTCAGGGCCTCAAGTCTGCTATTACAATAGTGTCAGAATGGTCTCGCCATTGTGAGTATTTGACAGTGTTTGTATGGCAAATCTGTCAAAAACTCACAATGAAGAGATCATTCTGACACTATTGTAATAGCAGACTTGAGGCCCAGGGCCTCAAGTCTGCTATTACAATAGTGTCAGAATGGTCTCGCCATTGTGAGTATTTGACAGTTTTTGTATGGCAAATCTGTCAAAAACTCACAATGAAGAGACCATTCTGACACTATTGTAATAGCAGACTTGAGGCCCAGGACTATAAAATATTACTAACATCATAATTTCTAAATCTGTTGGGTAATTTATGAGTTTTTTGCGTTCAGACAAACAGATGCGGCGGGGGGACTTTGTTTTGTAATATATAGGGATATATATTTTTCAATTAATCCATACTAATATTATAGGTTTTTTTACGCGATAACCGACATCTACGCGGGCGGAGCCGCGGCCAAAAGCTAGTATAACATAAAACATAACATCACGCCATGTTTCCCCGAAGGGTTAGGCAAAAGTGTACCTATCACACCATCATCACCATCATTTCGCAAGTTATGTTTAAGTACCATGTAGTAGAGGGCCATGTATGTAATTAATATGTATAATATTTATTATGCCAAATAACAAAAAATAGGGAAATAGTTGTGGTAGATATGCATTTATCGCAAAAAAATATATATTTGAACCTATCTTTAACCAGAGAAAATAAAGAGAAATGCGTAAAGTATGGAATGAACACCAACGAACACGTGACCGTGTTTTTAATGCCGACTTTAAATTTAATTAGAATTAGAATTTTATTTATTTGTAAGAATGTAGTTGTACATAGTATGGTACAAAAAACTGCTTGCGTTGTAGTAGTTAGTAATTAAAAAAAAAAAAAAACAGGAATCTTTGTTTATCACGCACAAACATCACCTACATTACAAAAAAAAAAAAATTGACAATATACGAAGTAACCAAATACCAATTCAAAATCATTTTTTTTTTACATTATAAATGTAAAAAAGTTTGACAATGTTGTTTGGTTGATGTGAGACCAAGACCAAAGACAAATGCATGTTGCGTAACTTACAAAGCGTTGCAACAAAACTTTGCGTTAAAATAATTTGCTACTGATCAAAAATATTATATATTACTAGCTGACCCGACAGACTTCGTTCTGTCAAAAGCTATAGTATAAACTCCACTACCCTACCCTACCCTACCCTACCTACCTACCCCACCCTACCCTACCCTACCCTACCCTACCCTACCCTACCTACCTACCCTACCCTATCTACCTACCTACCTACCCTACCCTACTCTACCCTACCCTAATTTTTCGTAAACACCATAAAAAAAAAAAAAAAAAAAAACGTAAAAACCATCCTTGGACTTCAACGAACATTAAAAAAAAAGAATTGGTTAAATCGGTTCGTGCGTTCTGGAGTTATAGCGTCAGGAAGGAAAACCCGACTTATTTTTATATAGTAGATAAAAATATATATATTATATATCTATCGTCCATTGTTACTTCTTATTATCAGAATCAGAACTTTATTTGATATGAATGTAGGTACGAGTATAAGATGTACATAAATTAATATACGTCGTGGTCTTTTTCGCTTTTTATTGTATTCTAAATTATGTAACATAAGGAACTTTTTGCAATGACAAAATAATAGAATACACGTTGCCAAAATATTGGTGGGAATACACAACAGAAAAATTAAGAAGTAATTTAGAAAAACCTCCTGTTATAGAAAGCCTACTACAGCACTGACGAATTTCTAACTAATAATTTAATCTGACTTGTGTGAATTATGTAGATTTTATATATAATTACTTTGACTTATAACTGGATACCTAACTTTAACACGTTGACTGTCCGTGCATTATATGTAATGCATTTCCGACTCAGCCATGACGTTCGTGCATTATATGTAATGCATTAGGTAATACAAATTACATTGGCTTTTGTGAGTTGGACGTTTGAACAGGTTTTTTTTTCTTGAAGTAAAAAAAATCTTGTGTGTTTTAATTTCCTTGTATCCTTGTCTATTAGACAAGGACACAAGAAAATTAAAACACCAAAAAAAAAAAAAATATCCGGACGTCTTGTGGTACCTAATAAATTTTGCTTGGACAGTCAAAGTGTTAATATACTCGTACATTTATATGACGAGTTGATGACACTATTCTGTAGTACATTATTTTGTAATATAATAATTTGATTTATTACGTTTTAATTTGATATGTTAATTGCTTGGAATAATGGACAAATTTATAATTATTTGATGTTTAGATCCTACTAATGAAAATAATCTACCTATTTATATTTGTACGCCTTTAAGGCAAAACATGACTGTAAAATAATTTAATGTAACATCCTGCATGCCATGTGTGTGTATACTTATGTTTTGGACAAATAAATGATCTCATCTTATCTTATCTTATCAGCAAAAGGAGAATAAAATGAAAATCGATCTTTCAGTAATTATAAATATAAAATGTTTTCAAACTGTCATGGTCACTAATCTTATTATTAACACAAACGGGATATTTACCATGTTTACTATTTGTTTTGAGTTCCCGATACTTCGGCGCTATTGCAAGCACCATGATCACGGCAAAAACCTGCGCAAAAACCAAACCGATGGCTGTGTAAAAACCGAAGAAGTGCCGAAAATAATTCGTGAGCAGACACAGTGAGTTTCGTGTGTTGGGAACAGAATCGAGTTGCGAGTGACAGTGGTAACGGTACTGAGTGCAAAAAACCAACAAGAAAGGGGGTAGATCGTTTTGTCTGCTCATGTTTATGAGCAGACAAAACGGTCTACCCCCTTTCTTGTGTCACCCACCCGTAATGACTTTAGTTTATCCGTGATCATGGTGCTTGCAACAGCGCCAAAATATCGGGAACTCCAAACATAGTAAACATGGTAAATATCCCGTTTGTATTAATAATAATAAAATGACCAATTACGAGTACATACATGAAAGGCACACAAAAGAGATCTTGAACGTCGCTTCAATGACCCCTGCCCCGTGGTCAATTCCAATAGCAGAGGACTCATTAGTACCCGTCGCATACACCCCCATCCTTATCTAACACTCCAGAAATCATAGGAACATTCATGTTACAATTCTTGTGGAGGAGGTTTTGGTTATTACAGGCCAAAGAACATTTAAACGTGAGCGTTTTTCCTCCGCTCACCCTAGCAATGCACCGTGTAGATTACACCTTAAATCTCATCCTCATAAAACTAGCTACTTTTCTAATTCGTTCTCTGTACATGCTGTAAGATTGTGGAACTCGCTTCCGCCTAGCATTCGCGATTTAAAAACTGTGTTTATATTCAAATATCGAGTAAAAGAGAATTACCTTTCCTCTCTACTGGGAGTATTTTATGTATACAGGGTGTAAGGGACAGCCCTCCGTAGACTGATAGGGTGAATTCAGTATATCATACTAAGGTGACCTGTACATGAAATTATTTCAGAAACGTTTTGGGATCCAATAAACACGCAATGTATCGTTACCGTGGCAAAATGCACGTAGCGTACGGCAGTCGGCCGCCCTCCCCGCCACGGGGCGCGGTGAGTTTGATGAACTCTCTAGCTAGGCAGAAAGTGAACAGCTGATTTCAGGCGTCGTTCGTTAGAGTTCGATTCCCGATTCAGACAGGCGTTATTTAAAATTCTTTGAATGCAGTTCGTATTGTTTTTAAAATAAAAAGGAAGTCTTCATTCAATTTATTTTTCGTTAGTATTATAGAGGTATGAGGAACAGGGTGTAAAGTTCATTCATACTCTGTGGAAAACGGAGGATCCCCCGACCAGACGGGTGATGTGCCTCATACCGCGGTAAACTCTGATTGTGCGATGCAGGATTTGTGTGAAGTCAGGTGTTTGATGCGTAGTTCGCATGTGGCGTCGTAGATGCCGCCACAGTATTTTATAATTTACGCACCATCTCAGAAGCGGATGGCTGTACAGCTGTACCTCTGTACTTCCTTTTTTTATAAGGAGATAGTTTTTCCGGCCAACATTAAGTGCAAACATACAAAGGTAAATCTAAAGAGGTTTATAGAATTGAAAACAAAGAGGTTGAAGTAATTTATTAAAAACATATATGAAACTAGCTTTTCCCGCGGCTTCGTTCGCGTTAATATCGGTAGAAAAAAAAACTCTTAACACACTACTAAAATTTCTATCCATACTAATATTATAACTCTGTCTGTCTGTCTGTCTGTCTGTCAGTCTGTATGTTACATTTTCATGCCTAAACCACTGAACCGATCGTCATGAAATTTGGCAGAGATAGTCTGGGATATGGAGACGGACATAGGCTACTTTTTTACGCGATAACCGACATCCACGCGGGCGGAGACGCGGGCAAAAGCTAGTAATAATATAATTCAATCATGATTCGAAAGACACGTGGCGCCATCTATAATTATAAGAACGTTATTGTTGTTTTCCTAGGGAACAGTATTTTTTTTCAGGATGAAAGGTATCTTATGTCCGTTTCTGTACAACGTATATGCAAAATTTCAGGATAATCGGTTCAGTGGTTTAGACGTGAACAAACAAACTATAGTATTAGTTAGGATTATTGGTTTCCATCTTCAAAGTCCCTGTGCCAGCCTCGTGAGAAAGTAGATATAGCTAAGCTCAGTCTGAATGCGGATTTTATTAAGTAAAAAATGTTATAAAAGCTTCAACAAAATCCTCTAAGCCCTTGTTATTTGTTATGAGAGCATCGCCACTAGTAGAAACCACTCTAGTCTGAGGTCAGCTTGTTAACTTCATAAGTATCATAACTAGAAGTTCTATCCAAAAATGTTTTTTTAATCTTCTTAGGTTCGTATTCAAAGGCAAATGAAATATTATTTTTCAGAATTCAAACATTTTTAAGACAGTAACAACTATTACATTAAAAAAATATTGCTACGGCGAAGCAATATTTTTTTTAAATGTTTTACAAGTTAGGTACTGTTACTGCTACGCCGGCTATGGGTCGTAGCAGAAAACCATGCTCATCTGCGCTATGAAAATATTTTTCTCAAACATGCATGGAAATATTGTCATATTTTCGAAAAAAAGAACACGCGAAATATCGAATTTACGGACAAAGAAAATAAAATCCATTGCAGGAGCGTTTTTTGAATTTGGAACATTACAACGCTCCAGGGGCCTAAGTCTATTAATTGACAAACGGTGCAATGGTCTCGCCATTGTGAGTATTTGACAGTGTTTGTATAGCAAATCTGTCAAAAACTCACAATGAAGAGACCATTGCAACGTTTGTACATTAGTAGACTTGGCCCCCAGCAATGTTGTATGAAATGGCGTGCTGGGGTTAATAAATACTCTTTGATTGGATCTCTTATCATTCTTGGCATACCAAAGTATTATACGTCTCTTTGCTTAGCACAAATTGCGTTCACGTGACTGTATAGCCATAAATGCGTTTGCCTTTCGGCATACATGACAAATAAAAAATTGGCGGCAGAGCTGAAAATTCGTCTTGATTTGTTATTTACATACTTAATAAATATAAATTTAATTAAAATGAACTCCCACGGTTCAGAGAGTGAAATGGAGATTTATTGTAATCCACCAGATTTAAGATCAGAAGCCAAATTGGCAATGGAAAACCTGCTTCCAGTGAAGTCAAAAGAAAAATACATGAAAGTAGTATGTCTTATTTCCCTGCATTTTTTTTTTTTTTTTGAGAATAGTACTATACGTGTATATGCCTCGGCAGAAATGGCAATTGCCTGTCTCGTATTAGTGAAGTCCTCGCCTTCGGCTCGGCCTTCATACTAATACTCGACCTACAATTACCTATTTCCCGGCCTTTGCAATAATATACCTACTATTTATTGGTTCCATTTTGTGCATGAATTATGCATCTTTTCTGTGGCTGTTTAGTTTAGGTACCTACCTATAATAGTCTTTACGGTTAGGAGAAGTGAGTTTTGTTTTAAATACACAATTATTATATCGTCCCATTCAAAAACAATAGAAGTGCACTACTTCGTATTTGAATTTTAAAAGCACATAGTAAAAAAACTTAAATAACTGAACTTACTTTTTTTATTTAAAAAATATCAAATCGTTAAAATTGTAATGTGTTCATGCTTGAATATTATCTTGATAAATAAAATAAACAAAACCGTATTTCACGCCAAGTTCTATTTGAACCACGCACCATACCTTACCACCCAGTGCATCACACCGCACTAACTCCATATTTTCCATTCTAAACACCACAATGCCTCATCGCTTGCTTCATAGCTCGCTGCATCCACTTTGACTTTGCGATTAGCGGCACAAAGGCGCGGCTGGGAATTATCGCTGTCCAATAGTTTCGCAAACACGTGATAATATTGGGCTGAAGCCCATTATGAATGAAATAATAAACGTCCTTACGAATACGTTATGAACGTAGAGTAAAAATTATGGGTTGGTTATTAAAAAAAAATCTGGTGTTCTATAAAAAATATTGTATGCAAAACATAAACAGCAATTTTTTTTTTTAATAACCGATAACTTTCAACTTGTGTGTCTGGAATCATGTACTGAATTCATGGTAACAGTTTGCGCGTCGATGTCCCTTACATCCTGTATACTACAGTACCCTAATTGCTTCATAGCAATCATAGCTTGCTTTGTCCGCTTTGACTTTGCGATTAGCGACACAAAGGCGCGGCCGGCTATCTATCGCTTGCCAATAGTGTCACATACACGTGCGTTGTACTGGATAGCGTTACTGTAATAATTAGAAGCTGGAGCGCATTAATTCTGATATATAATCATAATTAGTACGGTACCAGTATTACAGTACGTAGATATCCGCCCGTAAAAACAGCACATCACCTTTTGTCTGGATATTGGATAGTTTCATTCCATTCATAATGAAAAATTTACCTAAATATTTGACATTATTGGCTCATTATTATTGGCATAATCATTATATATAATTTTTTTTTTTTACCTGTGAGTACTTTCGTGCGGATGTTGTTGGATGAGTAATTTCAAATATATTTTAAAATGTGCTTTTTTATACTTTCAGCTAGATTAAACTGCATTGAATAGCAGGTTCTATATATATATCATGCTGAAAATTGATACATTTTTTTTAAGGGTAAAAAATCAAGCTTTCTTGAAATAATCTTTCAAGAAAGATTACTCAGTTTTTTTCACCTTGCGATCGACGGTCAAGTGGCCGCCATCGCATATTTTGTATTGATATATTCAAGTCTAAAATATTGATGTATTTTTCAAGACAAACACATATTTTAGAATGAGACTTTTATATGTAATTTCAAGAGATGTTAACGGAAATTCTTGTTAGACTTCAACTAGGTGTAGAATACTAAAATGAACAGTAAATTCATGTCACGTTTTTAATTTCACTTCAATCGCTCTGTATATTATGTCATAAAAGAATCTGAAACAATATATATTTGTCTAAGTTTTCAGGCGCTCAAATATGACGAGGATCGAGCACCTTCGTCAATCATTTTCCAACTCCAACAAATATATTTATTTTTAGGAGCATATGATTGAGTATTTCTTATTTATTATCTATGGCTACTCTCTTTTTTTAGACTTCGAAATTTATAAATATCTGTTGTTATTTACAAGTCTGACAGAATATTATTTGAAACGCAATTTGTTAGCCCTCGGCCAAGTCATGACTTTCAATAACTTGGTTTAAAGTATAGCTTTTTGTAAAGATTAAATTCGGCTTAAGGTGCTTATAAATATTGGGTTGATTTAAAAAAACTTAAAATAGGTCTTCATCACAAGCTTAAAGTTATTTAAAAAAAAAATGGTATATTTTTATTTGAGACACGTAGCAACAAAATACGACCTAGAGGAATGTGGCCGCTTTTCTTTAGATCGAGTTTTGTTGCTTCGTGTCCCAATATGAAATTTTATAAAAGGTATTAGAAAATTCTAGACACATTTACCGAGGTTGCTGATTGAGCCGTTTTTCATAATTCCTTCCCAGTCGTGGATTGGGAGGAGTGGCGCTAGTGGGTGAGTGCCCTCATAAGATACTTAACGAATAAGAAAAAAACAATCAGAAGAAATTTTTAAGAAAATTGCTGGACTATTATAAAATTGTAGATATTGTTACATGAAAAAATGTAATAGCTTTTCACTACTTATCGTGGATTATTTCATAATAAATCGCTAAAATATTTTATTTTGCTTCAGACCCTTATAAATTTAGACGGTAGCCTGCCTAGAAACTTCCCATTTATACGAAAACACTCTTTTTGCGTGTAAGCTTTTAATTCTTGATGCAAAGAGGAGTAGGGATTAAGGGCAATTGTTACATGAAGAACGGCCGCCATGGCCTACGCACAGTGGTCCATCTTAAGGACTAAGAGCGGAAACCAAACCCTCTAACATAGAACATACATGAAGAATTACGGTCAAGACGTAACATATCCATTTGAAAAAATTAATCAAACCTATATTCTTCATTCTTCTTCGTGTCGCTGGCACGACAGTATTTCAAATCATGTTGGCCCAAAATTTCGCCACTTCCACGGCGACCTGCTTGAGTTGCATTCTGCAAGCTATCAGTCAATTAAACTGTATAATAAACCACCTGTAGCGCTATTCTATAGAAATCTCACCATGAAAACTCAGGTGAAGTGAGTTCAAAGTGAGCTGTCAATCTCTAGACTCCCTAGCGTCAGCTAGGATGACAGTTCACTTCACGCTCACTTCACCTATATTTTTAGGGTGAGAATCGACCGGCAGAAGTCCATTTAAGAACCACCTAAAGTAATTTCTGATAGAAAAGTTCTATTATACACTTGATGAGTTTCTCAATTATGTGTATATCTAGGGGACTGTTATGATTGTTAATGTACCCAAATTTAATGACATGATAATGTATAGGTTTTTTTTTCTTCTCTTGACATTTGTATCGGTGTTAATGTACCAAAATTTAATTGAATTTGGAATTTTGAAACCTGCCACTCATGTATCTTTAAATATATTTTTTTAAGTTATAGGTCTTCATGTTGTTTAAGTTTTTAATTTTAATTAATACATTTCGATACAATGTAATTTCATTAATGAAATAAATAAATAATAATAATAATAAATAATAACGTCAGTGGCAGTGCAGAGGTCACTTTGATTGAATATTTTGGGAGACAGAGTGGAGGATAAGAGGTGGAGCATAGTTTGCAACATACTCGTAGCTCTACATCCAATACCCTTTGCTGCCTTTCCGTTGAGATATCCCCACTTTACTAGGTTAGAGTTACATCCACCCCCTATTCTTCATTCGAATGTACCTATTACTAAAATATCGCAATGATATTGCGAAGAAAATCACATTAAAAAAAGAGAATTAATTAACTCTTGGCCGAAAACTTTATGTTCACGAAACTTTTCTATTACGACTTCAAGTACGTCTTATTGCATGGCAACAAGCCAAGATCTGAATGTTTCTACTGCGGATACATATTACTATGTATGTGCCTCTATGTGTTTGTCATTATCATAAAAACATTGTATATCCTTTGGATATTCTCTTACATGACGCGAGCTTCAAAATTATGTGTGTTTGTAACAAAACAAACCACAATTTATAGGTATACAAGTAGGTTAGGAATGGCTAAGACCTACTTCGATTGTAAAGTTCGGGAAATTAATTATCAAGCAATTTAACATCTAAACTATCCATATATTTAAATTACGGCAAATTAATTTAGAATGTAAATTTTCTTAACAATTAATTTCCTTGACAAACTGAATTAAATTTACCTTAAAATGATGGTTACAAGACAACGTTCCACACGCGGTTGGTAGTTACCAATGTGCCTAAAAATAAATCATTAATAATATTTTTTCCATAAAAACAAGCACTTTGCAATAAAATTCCACACCATTCTAGGATTTCAAAACCACAATTTCCACAAAAAGAAATCCAATATTACGCCTCAAGCGTTAGGTTACTTTAAAAGCGTTCTTAAGTGACAAAAGAACTCATGATTACTAGCCTTCGATGGTTGTGCACACAAGTGCACTAAGCGCGGGACTAGTGCTTTTATTCTGATATAAAAGCCGGGATTTAGATTAAAAAGCCGGGATAGTCAAGATTGAAATTGTAGAATAAATAGCGTCCGTGGTCGGCTATGCAAATATTGTATGCTGGAATAGTGGTTTGATTGAGGTAAGATATATTTTTTTTAATCTATAATCTTTGGAATTCACATTTATTTAGTCGTTCAAATCAGTTTATTGGGAGGAAATGGCTAGCGATGAAGATAATGGGTATACTGGACCATACTTGGGAACCTTCTGGTTATGAAAATATTGTTCCTTTTTGTTTAATGTAACAAGGTTTCAATTTTATTACTTAACACTAAATATCCCTGTACCATTGCATGCATAATATTTTCCGATTTTTCATACATCTACCAAAAAATAATGCTGCTGGGGAGTTTATTGCGCTACTTCATCTTACCAACTAAAGCACTAGGAAGTGGTGAAGAGCGGGTTCGGTTTTGGGGGACTGTTTTATGTAATTTTGACTTTCGAAAAGTGCTGATTCTTAGCCTAATTTGAGGCTAAGTCTGATCTGTCTGTCTGTTTGTTTGATGACGCATAGATGACGGCTTCATGAAGGGTCTCTTACAACCTGTATTATGCCGTGGGTGTATAATTTAAAATCTTTCATGATTTTGATATTTTGGCAAGTTTAGCGTACAAACAGTTAGTTACACCACACGCTTAAATTCTTCAAATATCGTGCACGCAAACTGCAGGCCATAATAGTTGGCGTAATGAAACCGTTGCTTGCATACCGGTTGCTATTACAAACTCTTAATATTGATATGGCTGCATATATACACGCAAGTCAAGATACAATCAAACGTTGAACAAAATATTAAAAAAATATATAAAGAAACATAAAAAAATTAAAACCCTACAAAACAGTAATACAGAAAGAGCATTTAGATAACAAAATATCTTTACGGTCTGTATTCATTTAAAATATTGAAGGTTGGGTAATATTAAAGTCCCTAAGGTCACATAAATGAAACCGTCCCGTGTAAACATACTGTCCCATTTCCCGCGTCCCGGGAAAACGGGACACACTAGCATTTTCTCATTGAAATATGAAACTGTACCTGCTACAAGAATATGCCATTTCAAGTTTTCATAGACTGAAAAAGAAGACTTTCAAACATCACTTATCTGAGGAACTGTAGCCTATTTGGCCATGAAAATTTTAGGAATATTTGATTTTACAAGTCAAAGTCAAAGTCAAAGTATTTATTAGTGCGATTTTTGGTGATATTACAGGTCTTACAAATATTTTATAGATACTCAAAAATCTACCCTTTAATACACTATTAATTTAGCAATATTAGAAATTACATAAGACATAAACAATACAATTCTAGCAAATTTAATACAATTCTAATAAATCTATAGGAATATTACATTATAAATCATAAATACAGGATTAGTCCCAAGAAATTTTGTCAACAAGAAATTCATCAATGGTATTAGCATTTGTCTATTAAAAAAAAATTTAGTTTGCGTTTAAATTGAGTCAAGTTTATAGTTATTTATGCCAACTGTTTTATAATAAGGGGTATTAAAACATGAATGTGGGCCCGCGTGGTGCATTACGGCCCACTCCTTCTCGAAGAGAGAATGCCTGTGTCTCAGCAGTGGGAACATTTAGGCAGATTATGATGATGAAGATATGTCAATCTTCTCGACTACGTATTTAACAAGTACATTAATAGCATTATAATGGTGCCACTGCTCAGAAACAGACTTCTTATCTAAGATAGCATGTTATTACTTATTGGTCTACATCCTCCTCCCATACCTATTAACATTTTTATTTGAAAATATTGTAAAACCCAATTATTTTTAATAGTTATTTATGCAACTGTTTTATAATAAGGGGTATTAAAACACGAATGTGGGTTTTGTGATAATAGTATCACATAAGTGTTTTAATACCTAATTATTACAGTTGCATACAAGACTTTATCTACACCCATGACATGAATCCTATATAAAAGATTCTGAAACAGTTTTTGCAATACTAGTATCGAACAAAAATGGCGGGATACGACGCTATGGTATAGTATAGTGAAACGCGCGTGCGTGACGATTTCCTTTTTTTGAAATTCATAAAGATACCACGAATTGAGTAGTGAGTATGGAAGGGAGGATGATGATCATCATCCTCGTAAAAGCAAAGGAGTTGCATTATGAAATTCAGTACAACATTATAACTCCCGTTTGGATGCTATTATGGTTACTATGACACTGGGGTGTTTTAATGTTGGCAATAAGCTAACTGTTTCAGAAACTTTTATAGAGGATTTATAGCATGGGCGTAGACAAAATCTTTTATGTCATTTGGTACCTTATTAAAAAAATTCGGAGCAATGCAAAGTGTGCTCTTGTACATAAGGGCGGTTTTTGACAAGCACTAATTTGTTTTTAAAATAGGTAGATGAAAAAAACAAGTGGGAGTTGACTGAAAGCTGACATGGCGGATGTCATCGTATAAAAGTGTCAAAAACATGAAATGATTCCGTAAATAATCATTTATTTTATCTGAAATTATGAAATAATTAAAAAGAAATCCTATTAGTTATTCTTCATAAAAATATTTTTTTTTTTGTTTTATTGAAGTACCTCTCCCACAGTACCTACTTTCAAGTATTTTTGCTGAAAAAGTATTTTAAAATTGAATTTTACCACGCTTTTAATGTTTTTGAACTTGGTTTTTTAGTAATTTTAAGCTGTAATAAAAAATAAAAAAAGTTTTGAAGACGTTAAGAAATATTGTTTTAAGAATCTTTAAGTTATAGTTTTAAAAACTATGTCGACGAATATATGATGATGTTTTTTTTAACTACCAATAACTAAAGTTCACGTTAATCTTCAGTAGTATGTAACTATTCTCCAATCGTTATATTCGCGGTGATTTAATTTAAAAAATGCAATGAAAGCGAGCTCATTTGGCTCGCTTTCATTGCATATTATATACCTACTTGAGTGAGGTTCTAAGTGAACTTTGCTTGTGAAATCACCACACGAACCACGCTCATTTCGCTAGAAATTGTTCAGACTATTATTAGAAAAAAAAATATTACAGTGTTCAAGAATACTTAGAGGATAAATCATTAATAATAATTACAATAAAGTAAAAATAGCCTTTAATCCACTACATGTAAAAACGACATCATTTCATTATCAATTATTATTATTACTACAATACAATCAATACAATACAATTATTTAACTATAATACATTCATATTTTATTCTCTAATTCATTATTATTCATATATAATTATTAATAGATTAGTATTTATTTAATTAATACTTCAAGTACATAAATGTACAGAGGCGGACTTAATGCCATAGGCATTTTCTACCAGTCAACCTTTGGGTGGAGCAGAGACAAACAGTGGTAGGTGCAATTACGTAAAATCTTGGAATAACTTTATAGTTATTCCAAGAATATCATGTGATCTTTATAGATACTTACAAACTATAAATATAATATATATATACCAAATTTCCAATTTCTATATAAATACAAGCACAAATAAACATACATAAATACACGAATATACTAAAACAAATAAGACAAACAATGGGAAAACATTAACGTTGTGATGATACTGCCAGTTTCTTACGAATGTGCTCGCGAACTTTCACTTTAAATGATAATCGGTTTGTTGCCATCCTGATCTCCAGAGGGAGCGCATTCCACAGAGAGATAGACTGAACGAAGAAGGAAGAGTGACTAAAGTCTGTGCGGTGAGTGGGACATTGAAGAAGGCGATTATTTGATGATCGTAGATTTTAGTAATATAGGCTTTGTTTTTGGAAATATTTGTACGCTATACTACGGCATACTGGAACCAATATTTGTAACATCTATTGTACTATTGTACTACTAACCTAACAAATAAACATTTTTGATTTGATTTGATTTAGAAAAAATACTTTTCATAGAGAAAATTCTATCTCTAATTTACGAATATACTTACTCCAGTTTGCCATTAGCGCCGCTTTGATTCATGAAAGCAAACATCGAAGCTCAATGCAAAACATACAGTGATTGAGGGAGCGTATGATTTTTTATCTCCTTTATTTACAGAACAAACTCTTCGCTTTGAGAGCAAATTGGAATAGGGGAAGCCATTTCAGGCCAAAAATGATGTAAAGGATCATCAGGCTTCTATGCTCGGGGCGCAAGAAGATGTTAATTGTACAGTCAGCAACAAAAGTCGGTTAAAAAAACTGAATTATTCTACTTTATCATCACGACGGTAATGTTCTGTCATCGTTTGTCTTATTATGTTATGTTATAGTGTAGATTAGAATAATATATGTAGTTGTTTTTATTTTTTAAATATTGTGTTATTTATTTATTTTTTATGTTATTTTATGTACAGTAAGTAGTAGTAGTAGTTATTTACGTATTTCATAGTTTTAAATTGTTAGGTAGGTACCTAGTTAATTTTAAGACCGCGCTATCGCATTAGGTATACACCTGTAATGATAGTTGTAAGGAAGATTAAATAAATAATAAATAAATATTTGTATAAGTGTAGTTACGTGTATTTATTTGGAGATATTCCACTCAGAGCACTGATTTATAATAACATATAATAACAATATGTATTTATTTCACAAAAAACTTAGCACTTTGCACTGTATAAATTTTAATTTTTTTAATTTTATTTTTTTCATTTTATGCATAAGTAGACTCTATCTTTTAAACTAGGACTAGCCTGTATCTTAAAAGATATGGTTCAAATAGATTCTATTAATATTCACAACCAAAAACTAGTGAAAACAGTTTCAATGATGGACATAAAAGAAAAATAAGAATAAAAAATAAAATAATAACAAAAACTAATCCCAAGTAACACAAACGGTGTGAAAGACAGCAGACATGCAAGTGTATGTATGTATGTGTCAGGGTGTGTGGGTGTGTGTGTGGGGTGTGTGTGTGGGGGGGGGGGGCAAGTGATTCCGTGAATGTAATAATATATAATAATTGGATATAAAGTGTGAGATGTGATCTTTGAGTATGTATGTGATATTAAAAGATGTAGGTCAGCAGATTCTCTGTTGCCACATAGTCCTATTGTGATCTTTCCTCTTCCTTTAGCATAGGATATATATTTAAATCCAGTATGTTTTGCTTTTTAAGGTCGTAGCACATTTATCAAATCGGAAAGGGATCGTTACCGTATCGCCTCAACAGTCGTCAACCTTACGTAAGCACGTAACCAAAGCGGATCAGAAGCTCCGATACGTCGACTCGGCTACGGCTAGGCGATGCCGCGCTAACGGCTCGCCGAATGCTGGTTGACGGCTAGGCGGCACTAGTTCAATCATTTTGAATCCGAACGTTAAGTATAGCGCACGGTTATGTCTCGGTTCACAATACGTGAGTTGGCTATCATTGCCATAGCACTAGATGAAGCGGAAAAAACAAATCGAAAGAAACGAAGGAAAAGAATATGGGTACCCAATATGAATAAAGCAAGAAGAACTGAAGGAGAATTTCCGACTATTATAAAACATTTAATAATTGATGAAGAGAAATTTTATATTTATTTCCATATGCCAAAATATCTCTTTTATAACATACTGCACTCTATAGAAGAATTTATAAGAAAGAAGCATACAACATTCAGAGAAAAGTTTGGCAACACAGACCGCGGGAAGGGCGTGGACGAAGAGACGTAAGCTAGGCTACGGAGAGTCGTAAGCTAGGGTACGGAGAACGGAGGCGCGGGAACTGCAAGTCAACCACGCACCGCACCGCGGTTCGTGAGCTTGTCCCGAGGCGATTCCGATTAGTGTGCGTTGCAGTAGGGAGTTTCATACAAATAATACTGAAAGGCTCGAGTTGATACGGTGACGATCCCTTTCCGATTTGATACGTGTGCTACGACCTTTATGCAGAAAAACCTTACCTTAAAAGTTTACTTAAAATGTAAAATTGATGTTGGGCAAAAGAGATTTTGTGTTTAACGCCTGATGGGATAATTGTGCGCTTTTTGGGGTTTGATTTGGGCATTGATCTATGAGTACTGAGGGTTGACTGCAGAATGAACAGTTGTCTAACGGTCAAGAGCTCACAGTTCACGTAGAGTTGTTCAACAGCACTTGGACGAACCGCACCTAGAGCACATCTACTGACCGCACTGAATCAAAATTTTGATAAGTGCGGTTCGGTGGAACAGTTTATCAATATTATTTTCAGTCCCCGAACGGCATCAAGGTAAAATACATTTATAGTGATGGGATATGATACCCTGGTGCCTCGGAAAGCACGTTAAGGTGGTGGTCCTGCACCTGATCTCTCTCTGGTAGTTTCGGATTGTGTGCCGTTCTATCGAACTATGAGAGTGAGGGAAGAGAGTGTGCACCTGTTTATGAGCACACACTTGCGCAATATCTCCCACGCCGAAGGCTAATCTCCGTTGAAATTGGCCGCCATGTACCAAATACGGTCATATTTAAGCCATGGCGGTACTTACAAAAAATATTGACAGGTTTCCGCCTACCACTTCCTTACTAAATGTGCTAATGGCAGACATTACCCGAGAAATGCTAGCGACCACAATCACCGGTGTACGGAACCACGTTGATTACAGTCATTTATCTGTTCTGACTGCCAGCCGTCGACGACGTTTACCCATAATTGGGCGATCAATACCAGCTGTTACGAAGCTGTTAGGTATGATACACATTTGAATTATGTATAATTTTATAGAAGACGGAGGAATCATAGGTCAATAGGGAACTTAGAAATAGTAGACAAAGTAACAGCAAAGCCCTTAGATTTTGTAGGGTCAATAAAAAACGGAGAGAATGGTGCCGATTCCCTTGTTCACAAACTAAACTAAAAAGTTCAGTGCATATTTTCTTTATATTTCATTAAGAAAAGGACAGAAGATAAATTTTAGTTTAGTCCTGTCACGTTAATTGACGTAATTTTAGTAGGCAAGATTAAACGTTTAATCACGTCTAAACTTGAATGGAGTAGTGATAGGCAGGTCTTTGTGTCGCGTCGCGTGTCGCGCCTGTTTGTAGGAGCCTTTACGCGAAGTAATATTTCATAACTTTCGTAGGTATAAATTATTCCTACGAATGTAATTATGTACCAACCTACCAAAAGACACGGTATACACACATCAAAAAAAGTTTGCGATCACTTTGAAAAATCGAAATCTTTTTGTTAGGTACGGTAGATTATATTATGATTCGACTCGCCTGAGTTAAACTCAATAGAGCACGCGTGGGATACTCTTAAGCGAGCTTTTTGGAACCGTCAGCCACGTCCCCAGACAGTGCCAGAGCTCGCGGAAGCCGCTATTCAAGATTGGGACAGGTTACCCCAACAAATGCTGCATAACTTGATTCTCAGCATGCCCAGGAGGATCACCGCATGTGTTCGAGCCGGAGAGGAGTTATATTATATTAATAAACCTTTTATTAATAATTTTTTGTTTAAGTTTGTTTAAACAGTCTTTTTCTTTCTATCAATTTTCTGTTACAATTACATTAAGTATGATTAATTATTCAATTTTTTTTATAAAAAAAAATTGTTTTATTTTTTTTTATTTCAAATAGGGTATTCCTATTTAAAGAAAACACACAACAAAAAGTGTTTCTTGATAAAGTTCAATTTAAAAAATTATATCAGCTTTTGTTAGTGATCACAAACTTTTTTTGATGTGTGTACGTTTTCGTATGTTACACTAAGTTTGATTAAATTGCTAGATATATTTCAAATGTTACGGTAAGGTCGCAAGTATATGTTACGAAATGACACCAAATAATTTGAAGGTGTCTTAGTCTCAATTTTTTTTATTTTTTTTTATCTACTATGAGTTTGCTCTTGACTTTAGTCTAGGTCTGGATGACAAAGTCTACGATGGAGTGAGCTTACCCAGAAGAAGCCTGTTCACTCTCACTTTGAATAGATTAGGGTTGTATGCGTTCGGAAACACAGACGCAGGCAGAGAGTTCCACTCCTTTGCTGCGCGCATTATAAAAGACGTTTGAAAACGCTTAGTGCGAGTTGGTGGAATATCAACCAGGTAGGGGTGGTAACTTGCAGTGCGTCTAGATGTCCGATGGTAGAAGGGGGCCGGTGGAATGAGGTCGTGGAGTTCATGGGCACACTCTCCGAAGTACAATCTGTAGAAGACCGACAAGCAGGCAACCTTGCGGCGATGAGCCAAGCTGTGAAGCTTGGCATCCACCAGTTTTACGTCGCCAATGAGCCTCTTAGCTCTGCGTTCCACCGAGTCAAGCGCAGCAAGTTGGTACTTTGCTGAGCCATCCCAAAGGTAGCTGCAATACTCCATGCAGGAACGGACTTGTGCTTTGTAAAGGGTTAAAAGCTGTCCAGGCGTAAAGTATCGCTTCACCCTATTTAGGACGCCCATTTTCTTGGCCGCAGTTTGAGCTTTGCACTCGATGGTGGAGCCGAAGTTGAGACCAGATGTCAACTCCATGCCTAGGAGCTCGAGCCGATCAGTTACAGGAACAGATGTACCCCGAAAAGTAGGAGTTTGATCAAAACGACTCCTTTTAGCGGTAAAGAGACACGCCTGTGTTTTGGTGGCATTAAAAGAGACCAGATTGTCGTCACCCCATTGGGAGACAAGAATGATACCTCAATCAATGATACCTGACTATTTAAAACATTAGTAGACTGTAAATGAAAAAGCATCTTCTTTTAAATAAAACAAACGAGAAAAATCGAGAGCCATAACAAATATTATCCATCCATTGATAGAGTAATGAAGCCACAGCGCCGGTGTATAAAAAATAAAAACTATTCAATTGTATTCAGCAAACAGTTTTAATAATAGAAAACTTTTGTATCACAAATACAACACTTTAAAAAACATTTTATCTGCAAAAAAAAGATTCAATCTGATTTGAGCTTTGCCCTCTGAAAAATGAGGTTTAAAATCGTGTGTATGGAAGGAAAATTATGTTGCACCGGAGACTCAGCCATAAATTATTAAAAACATTCAGGCCTTATTTGAACGTTAATATCTGCCGTACTTTATTAAGGATTAATAAATCATGGACACGCAGTTCTCAAACTAATCTCGTGTAGAATATTAATAATTTCTATAAATTTATTTATGTTATCAGAATTTCAATAAAGCACTATGTTTGAATATTCATGACATCTTTGTGTAATTTGCTTCAATTTACACTGAATAAGGTAACTGTTAGCTGTAGTTAAAGTTTCGAAATTGTTTATAATTGATGTATTATTATTTAAACTTAAGAGGCTACCGAGCGCACAGTGGCGCCCTCATCGTTATTTCGGTGATTTCTTTTATTTTAGAATGAAAATGCAGAAAATAAGCTCGTCAAGTTGTGCTTCACAAGACTATACGGTATTATTACTACAAACAGTAATTTTAAATTGTTATGTTTTATTGTAATCATTAAAACGGAGCTTAGTGGCCACTATTTTCCGTTTCCGTTAAGTAAACACGCTGTAAACCACAACTTCGAAGACTGGCACTATAGCGTTAGTACTCCATTAGTTAATTATCTGTAGTTCAACTACAGTTTATAATTCATGTAGAAGGCAAAGGAAAGTCGTTGTCACAGTACCTACTTATTGTTTCTTTAAAGATCCTTCTGTGGTGGTTTATTCATGGTAAAGTGGGGTTTTCGTTGTATGAAAACCTTTTTCTTTACAGCAAATAAGAAAGTGTTTGATGAGGCGTCGACATTTTAAATTCTGATTGTACTGTGTTACATGGTTAGAAGTATTGAATATTTGATCAAGCATAATTATAGGCATGATATCTTTGTAATACAACCTGAAATTAAATATCAGTAATATCGTTTGTTGAAAGTAGATTTAGTAAATTCAAGCAGATGTTGGAGCTAATGAAAACGCCAAACAGACAAGGCTTAGATCTAGTAATAATTAACGTATGCTATTGTAGAAAGGATCATCATCATCATTTCAGCCGAAAGACGTCCACTGCCGGACATATACCTCCCCCAATTGGGAAGGAATTGGGATTGTAGAAAGGATAGCTGTAGTTAACTTCCTATTTTGATTAGCCGACCCCCGAAGCGATGACGCTTGGAACAAAATATTACCTACAACTAATATTAAACGTAAAGGGCCAATACATATAATTTTTTAATTTTTAGAGTATTTTGTTTGTGTCGGGTTTTTTTTTAATTTTTAATTTAATAAGTTAACTAGTCTTTAGTCACTTAAATATGCACGGTATAGAAAGAAAAAATGTTTATTTCGAAAACATCAGAAATATAACATCGCTAAAAAGAAATATCAACGTAGCTCGGTACAAGCGACGCCAGTTGTTAATAGCGGTACTTGTACCACCCTTAGAGCAACAGCACAAAAATCATACAATAGTTGACGGCACGGTTGGCGCAGTGGTTAAGCGATTGACTACTGCGCTGCGTGTCGCGGGTTCGATTCCCGCACGGCACAAATGTTTGTATGATCTACAAGTAGTTGTTCCGGGGTCTGGCTGTTTGTGTATGTGAGTTTAAATGTTTGTAAACGCACCCACGATACAGGAGAAATTCCTAGTGTGGGTCAACGTTCTTAAAAAAAAAAAAAAGTTATGTAAATGATTACCTTAAACAATAAAGGTAATTGTACGATTAGCAGGTTGATTAAATCTTATATATCTAACGCCACAAAAAGTGGCATTATGAATAAAGAGGCTCGTCATCAAAGGCACACCACAATCAAAGATGGTACTTCTCAGATATCTCCTGCTGAGAAAAAAATCCGTAATTATTAATAATTAATTTAATAATATAATTAATTAATAATTTAGTAATAAACGTAAGTAAGACGAAAATAATGCAATTTCATCAACGCACCGAAACCCAAACATTAGTATTGCTTACCAATGCTGTAATATTGAGAAAGAGAGTCAGTTGAAGTTTTTAGGTATAGTGATTCACAGAAAACTCACTTGGAAACCTCACGTTGAAGTTGTGTGCAAAAAACTTAGCAAATCCCCGTATGCTCTCCATCAACTTTCTAAAAAAGTCAATCGTCCGGCTCTTTTATCAGCGTACCATGGACTGGTTGCCTCCGTTTTGCGGTATGACATTATTTTCTGGGGACAATCTACCGATACAACAGGTATTTATAATGCAAAAGTGATGTATAAGGTCAATGTGCGGTCTTAAAATAACAGATAGTTTCCTATTTTCAGTCTTTAAAAATTATAACTTTGCCTTCTTTATACATTTTGTTTTAAAAAACAATCCACAATTGTTTGAAAAACTGTCAGAAGTTCGAGAAAATCCGATACGGACTCAATATGTAAACAAACTATGCCAAGTAAAATGTAAAACCGCACTTATGCAAAAAAGTTTTTTTGTTAGTGCCCCACGTATCTATACTTATATAATATTATAAAGCTAAAGAGTTTGTTTGTTTGTTTGTTTGAACGCGCTAATCTCAGGAACTAATGGTTGGAATTGAAAAATTATTTTTGTGTTGGATAGTCCATTTATCGAGAAAGGTTATAGGCTATATAACATCACGCTACAACCAATAGGAGCGGAGCATAAATGAAAAATGTTGCAATAACGGGAAATATTATTCCTTTTTGAGAGCTTCCGTTGCGTGCGCTGCATAAACGGTTTAAGTTAGGCAAATATAATGTATGATGGAATTGTTTCTCTTTAAAAGATCTAAAAAAAGTCCAAGACAGCATATGTCAATCTTTTAAGATTGACTCACTATAACCTTTTTTATGGTAATCAAATTTGTTCGAAATTAATGCATTATTTGCGAAGGAATTTTATCAACATAATATTAATCCTTATCCAAATAAATATGTTATTAATCACAAGTATTTAAATGTGAACAAAATTGTCCTTGACATCACTTGATTTCAATTAACATCTTAGGAGATATCATAATTTTAAATTAACTCCGCAACAAAATAAGTAGGTATGTTCGAGTTCACGTGCGCATGACGCGCAAGAACAAATATTTTTTTAGTGTGGGATAATCCAGTCCAACAAAAGTCAGAAAGAACGCTAAGCGATAACGAAGTTATAGCGCGAGCGAGCGACGGGATGCGACGCGATGGGTGGGCCGAAATTTCACGCGGACGAAGTCGCGAGCAGAAGCTAGTTTATAATAAAGTACCTGTTCGATAACTGTTCGTCAGGAATAGGTAATCTGTAAGAATACATCAGTCAGTGTATCAGTGTTTTGCCATTAGGTAGTAGGTATCCTGCCAGGGTAGCGGGTTTGTTCGAAAGGGATACCGTGGCCTTGGCACACAGGCAACTGAAGGAACTCGGGTAGGTTCTAGTCAGTAAAAGTCTGATACGCACTCCTGCTCCGCCCACACCGGGAGAAGTTATTTAATAATTTCCCAACCGAAGGTATAGTATACAGGAAATACTTATAAAAATATGGCTGTTATTTTAGTATATTGTGGTGTCTTACGACTTCCGCGCGAACAAAATCGCGGGCAGAAGCTAGTTCATAATATAACTGATCCGGTATCATATCGGTCTGTGGCGTGCAACTTTGAAGACGCGTGTAACTGCTCATCAGCGCATCGGACTGCGCACGCGACGCTCACCATGGCCGACAACGACACCAGTATTACCAGCCCACACAACTTTAGAGAACTCGTTGGTGACTCTTGGAACAACATTCTTAACTGGTTTCTGGTCGTGCTGACTCTCGCAGCGGCCATATACGGAGTGACATTGTGGTGCATCACCAAGAAGTTTCGTCATTTCAGAAACTATGTGATTGTTGATACAGTTGTAGCGGAAATGCTAAGTTTATTATTCTATAACATATTACAGTCTGTGGAATTGATCCGATATCGAGAAGTGCGTATTTTACTTTCAGTTTTAGTAATGTATTGTGCACTATCGCATAATTGTTGGTTACTTGTATTGTGCTACATGTTTTATGTTGATTTTGTAAAAGTTTTTGGTCTTGACATTGGTAGGAGGTACCTTAAGAGTAGCCTATTTGCTTGGGGTCTACCTTTTATATCAAACTTATTACTTGTTCTCCCTACGTACCTTTATAGTGTATATTACTCGAGAGACATAATAGCATCTCAAATATTAAATGGTTTCATCTATTCAATGTTATTAATACCCGTGATTATTAGTTTTGTTATTTATGTAACAGTTTTATACTGTTTGTTTCGCGTTAGTGAAGCTGCTGCGAGTACATCTTTTAACAAATGGCGTCGTTTCTACATAGTTACGTTGATTTTTGTACTCAGCAATGCAACAGCGATATCTTCTATAATAGAAGCATTGGATGTGCATATATTGGCCATTAATGTTATAATTTACTTAGCAGATCGCTTAAATACAATAACATTGGCTGTGTATTTAATTATATTAAAGAGTAATCGGGAACTATGGGGAGAATTTCTGCAAAAGAGATCAAAACAAAAGTCACTCGAAATGAAATGAGTTTGTGCAATATTCTTGGAAAACATCTATGAGGATAATACCTTTAAACAAGTTTGACCGCTTACAAAATACAGGGAAAAAAGCAAATGATTCATATTTGTAACCAGATTCGTTAGATGATTGACCTTTACGCCTTTACATATGATCTTACCAAAAACAAAGTAAATAAATAAATGTTATATACATTTCGGATTCTTAGATATAACAACATTTATAATATACCTCGCCTTGTAACCTTGATTATCCAGCACAATAAATACAATTTTATATTTTTTGCGAGTGACGTCTTTTATTTTGCCGTTCTATTATCATCCTCAATAAAATTGTTTACTCCTTTCCTGCTTGTGTTGCCACATTCCATCAGTTTGGATGCATTCATTCAATCATCTTAATTTTTTTCAACGATCGAATGTCACACACCCAATCATTTAATCAAAGCATAGTAAGTAGTGATTATATCATAAATCAGTAGGTACTTAAAAGAAAATGGAACCTTTTTTTCGCAATTTTTTGTGAATTACCATTAAAAAAAAATGGGGACACGGTGGGGACAACGGGAGTACACCAATAGTTCCAGAGTTTTTTTTTAAATTAAATCATACACAATCTATTTAAAAAAAAAAACTGAACAAAAGATTTACTCGTATTCTTATGTGTTTAAAAATTCAGCATACAAAGACACAGGAAACTCAATATTTCGAGAATCAGAAGATAATTACAATGTCCATTCTATTCGGGCGATACACCGTAGTTTACCGTCGTAAGTGCTCGCTCCCACGTGTACAATTTTCAACAAGCACTTAGCTCTGGCAGGAATTCTGAATGGAACAACACCCATCCATTAACTCTAGATACACTAGAAACCACTGGGTACACTAACGAATACAGCTTTCTGTGGCAGAACACAGGCACTAAAATTTCTCCTATATCGTGGGGGCTATGACAAACACTAATCTTAAAAGCACTAGCGTCCAAACCTTACACGCCTAGGATGACCACTACTCTCTCTTATCTACGAAGCCATCTACTCTTTCTGTCAAAATATACAAAGAGAGCGTTTTGACGTGAATACGTTTTTAATTTTGATTCCATAGTGGAACAATTGAGAAAACTAATGGTATCAAAATCGGAAGATACAGTTTGGTGTTGCCGTTACATATCTACCATCTACATCCAAAATTTAATTACACCATTGGATAGTTAAAGGATCAAAGAATTCTTTACGTTGAGTGAAAACTGTGACGCATCGCGCGCGGTGGACGGAGAAACGCCACCATATTGAGGTCGTTTCGCTGCGTCATATAATTTCCGTTTAGTGTAACTTTTGTTTCTGAGAAGCTACGACCTCTGTTTAAGTTTCAATATTAATATAATAATTTATTATTTATTCTCTCTTCACAAAGCTGTCTTTAAGTTAATGTGTACAAAAAATGTCTCAGCTGTTTTCCACCTTTGTAAGAAACGGGTGCCCTTTCACGGCTAGAATTAGCTTTTACAGAGATACCTTATAAGATTCGAAGTTAAACAATATGCATAACATAAATAAAAACTAAGTAAGATTTAAGACAAATAAAAGAAGAGTAATAACAATAAAAATACCTACTTATAATTCTGTAGAAGTTATTGAGTCATGTTGTGAGACGATGTGTGAGTGTCTAACTTGTGTGAAGTGTTAGACTAGTAGGAGATGTATGTGAGTAATTCAGATGAGCAGTGTGTGGGTGAAGGTGACTTTTGTGGAGTGTTGCAGCGAGAGTTGTTTTTCAAAGACGTGAGAAACAGCTATTTCTGTGTGGGGTTGGTCAAAATTAGTTTTATTTAAGAACGGTCAAAAGATTCTCAGTTTTATAACAGTCTAGGGTTTTTTGCGCTGGACAGAAACCGGTGGAGGCGGATCATCCACTCCAGATGCAACTCCGAAGCAGACCACGATCCTCAGACATGAGGGACCGACCACAGAGAGAGAGGGTTTTTAAGTATTTTTTTTTAAATTGTTTAATACAGTTTGATCGAGTTTTTGGATATAGGTTGGTATAGGAATGTATTCAAGTTTGTAAAGTTAATGCCCAAGGAAGCAATAGAATCTTTTAGGGAGTGTGGATTTTCGGAATTGAGCTGTGGGACATACCCTACCCTTTCATCGGTTTTCTTTAAGTAGCTTAGCGTCAAACTGCATTCGATAATGTTTTTGAAGTAATGAGAGTATCTCATTCTTTGTCAGTAGTCGGAAAACGAAAGGGGAGACCTGTTCCAACCTTGAGTATGGCACGCTGTGCCCTTTCAACTTCGATGAGGTGTGTTTTTGCGGCACCTTCCTATGATGTGATGCAGTAATCAATAAGTGATTGGCATAATGCGCAGAGCATCTTAATAGTCTGTCGGTCGGCCGATAGTGATTTATATTTTCAAAACCCTAAGACACTCGAACATGATGATTTCGGAGTCACATAATTATTATTACTCTAGCAGTTCTTTTGGTTTCTAACAAAACATGATCTAAGCAAGTACGGTCACGTGTAGGGTTTTGATGACCAGGATAATATCCATGGTGCCCACTGATGTCCAAATAGTCGCTGGCACGTTTGCCCACAGAAACAATGCCTATATCAACATTGATATCGCCTACAATCAAATGGTACTGTTAGCGGTCGATTCACCTGATTGCGTGATTATCTCAAGAGAATTACAAAAATTATGGGTGTTATGGAAAGATGGCGATCATAAATTCCTTACCAACGTAAATGAGCGAAAGTTAAGTCTATGAAAGGCGGGTCTTCGATTTCCACTTGGAGATTACAGCAAATGCGACACAGCGCGCGATGCGTCACAGTTTCCACTCAACGTAACGAATTCTTTGATACTTTAACTATCCAGTGGTGTAATTAAATGTTGGATGTAGATGATAGATATGTAACGGCAACACCAAACTGTATCTTCCGATTTTGATACCATTAGTTTTCGCAGTTTTACGCACGAAACGTACTACATATCGTTTCGTTAAATAGGAGCTGTTTCCATAATCGTCCACCTGAGACCAGTACCTTGAAGAACTCTCTATTTTTTGGAACATGGAAAATTAAATCAAATGGAGAGATAATGAGACCAAATTCTACACAAGCACCGCTGCCTCGCCCGCGGTCGCCAATGGTAATCAAGCAAGATGTTATAAGCAACCCTGCAATCATTCAAAATATCGGGCTAATATACGAGTGCCACCAGCGCCTCAACCAGGTGGGTAGCCTCAACAATATAACCATTCAATGGATCAAAGGACACAGCGGTTCGCTAGGCAACGATGCAGCTGATGAGCTTGCCAGAAGGGGGTCAAGCATGGCACCAGTGGGTCCTGAACCCTTCGTACCACTCCCCTTCGGGTACTTACGCACTCTGGTAAGGAAACGCACCAGGGACCAACATCACAAACTATGGTCGGAGCAAGGTGAGTGCAGGCAGGCTAAGGTAGCTCTCCCCGCAATTGATGGCCGCCTCACGAAACAGGTTCTCCGACTAACGAAACAACAGCTGCGTACAGTTGCAGCAGCTATAACTGGCCATGGGTCATTTAATAAACACCTCTTTGTCATAGGAGTCACAGACAGTCCGCTGTGCAGGGCCTGCATGGAGGACGACGAGACGAGCTCATGTGCTGCTAAACTGCCCGGTGGTCACTACATACAGGGCCAAGTACTTCGATAACCCAGGTACCCTACGAGAGAGTGTCAGTAACACCAAGGCGTTGCTGGCCTTCTTTGAGGAGCTAGGATGGATTGAATAATCGAATTCCCATCCGTACACAAAATACGCGCATTTTCGTGGAGTTGCGGAAACCATTATTAGTTATTACCATTAAATATATCGAAGTGTCTTTCCATTCCTTCCCCTCGTCTTCCAACTGAATAATAATCCATAGAAATTCAATACATTTTAATGGGACGCTAAAAGTAGCAGCTATATGGTCTTAATCACCAAACATGGCAGACGGAATGGTGATTGCCTGCATTATCCTTAAATTATTTGCCAAGGCTCTGTTTAGGTACTACAGCATAAGGCCTAGGTTTTTCTTGCATGTAAGTAAACACACGGTTGAAGCCTGTCACTATTAGGCACTATGTAACAGCGTTAGTACTCCATTACTTAATTATCTGCAATCCCACCACAGTTTATAACTCACGTAGAAGGCAAAGGAAAGTCGCTGTCACAGTACGTACTTATTGATTATTTAAAGACGTTCTTAGTGAAGTACCTTCTGTGTTACTTTATTCATTGTAGAGTGAGGTTGTCAGTACAGCAAATAATAGGGTGTTTGACAGACACGGATGGCGGCATGAACATTTTAAATTCTAATTGTACTGTGTGACTTAATATATATACTCATAATTTATATACCAATAATATTATACGTCATATATAATTTTGTAAAACGTTTCAATCTCACTAAAGTTCACTGTCCTTCAAGATACAGGATTTTCCTAGTATGAAGGGCAGGGGTCTTACTCATCTATAATAGCCATACTCATCCCTTATTGAAACAGCACTGATGTTACCTAGCCTAAGTTTTTTGGTAAATAAATGATTACTTACTTACTTACTTGATTAGAAGTATTGAATGTTTTATCAAACACTAGCGGATACCCGACTGCTACGCAAAAAATTTCAGAATCCGTGTTCATTCTGACTTCTTTTCTTTTTGCCCGGCTCCTAAGGGTCATAGCGTGATATTAAATAACCTATAACCTTCCTCAAAAATTGGGCAACCAAATGCAAAAAAAGAATCAGAATCCGTTCAGTAGTTTCAAAGTCTACAAAGGACATATATATATGGACATATATATGTAAATACATACTTTGTGTTTTATATGTATATAGGTGTATCTATTCAAACACGAAATATTTTAAGAGATACACCTATAGGTGGTAAAGATGCCATGGAAACGATTTTTTTTTTAATCTGCGTATTTTATAAAAAAACAAAAAAAAAACTTAATTTGGTGATTAATTATCAAAAGGCACCGCGCTCGTGCCGCCACCGTCACCGCGTCCGGACGGGACATTCATAGAATAAAAAAAAAAATCGCTGCTATGGTTTTTTTACCACCTATAGATGTTTCTCTTAAAATATTACGTATATGAATAGATACACCTTATATACATCGTGTTTTTTTTTCCATATCCCATAATTCTAGGGTTATATTCTATGAGTAAAAATAATACAAAAAGTCCTAGATTATGTGGTCCAAAAATGCGTAGTTTCGAAGATAATTATCATCAATCATATTAATTTAGGTCAAAAATTGTCACCCGTATGACGAATTGTTACTTTTGCGACGTTGCCAAACTGATGAAACTGTGACCCTCGATGTATGTAGGTATCTAAGTTTCATTGATAAATAGGAGTAATTCATTTTCATTCAAACCAATCATTAATATTTAAAGCTAAGAAAATGCGACGTTGTCATATTTCACGTAAGAATGTTTTACATTAATAATCGTGCCATTGTCGAATTATCTTTTTTGAAAAAAAAATATAATAATAATAATACATATATATATATATTAAATTAAAAAATAATTCATATGTCGGTTGATTCTTTGATATGGTCTCATTCCTACCCTAGAGTTATCGGATATAAAAAAAAAACACCTTGTATAGATAGATAAATCACAGGCTTCATTTGTTTATAATTTCGCCTGTAATTAAATATCAAGGTAGAGTAGAAACGCTACTTTACTCTGTGATGATAGTTACTTTACTTTGTCATAGAGGGGATGTGGCGTTAATAGCCACTGTTCTACCTAACCTAATCCAAAGGATTTATTTTAAATATTGATTCTACGTTTGAAATCTTATCAAACGACAATAACAATAAAAAATAGTAATTAAATATGTTTGTATTACTCTGCCCAAAAGGTGATGGACAATATGTATAATGCCCGGTCAATTTAATTATTTGAATAATTATTATCAAATAGCACTCTCATATTGGGCATTTTTCATAATAACCGGGCATTATGTATAATGCCCAATTTGTCACTTGGTCCATAACATATACATTAATCACGCCGATAAAGTAGTACCTAAAATAAAATCTCGAAAATTATCATCGATCATGAATAATGATCCCCTCTAGGCACGACTTTCTGAATTTTTTGATGAACAAGGAAGGGACGAGTGACGTTACAGATAGATGGTCGATTATCCATAGTACAGTATAATATATAACTATTAACTACCTATACATATATATTAACGTCAGACAGACAGACAGAATTACTTTCACATTTATAATATTATATGTGTCTGTAACATTTTCACGCCTAAACCGCTGAACCGATCGTCTTGAAATTTGGCAGAGATATAGCTTTTTTTTTTATGTGGTGGGAAATTATCGAATAACTTCTCCCGCTCTGGGCGGAGCGGGAGGGTGTGTCAGACTTCTGCTGACTAAAACCCACCCGTGTTCCTTCAGTTGCCTGTGTGCCAGGGCCACGGTATCCCTTTCGGACAAACCCGAAATCCTGACAGGCACCGGTCCTGGCGGACCCCGTCAGTGCGTGCTGACATCTCTTTGAGGCGCGCGTGGAACACAACGCGCCGTCGACTCGGGCTTGGTCCTTACTGGACGGGGGGGGGACCATAGCTCGCCGTCCGCAAGCCCGCGCCTACGGTGGCCGGGAATCGGCTATCGATTCCCGCCGCCCAGGGCGTCTCCTGCGGCGACTAGAGAGGTGAGGGCGCACAGACTGCCGCTCACTCCAGCCTGGAATATGGAAAAGGACAGGCTACTTTTTACGCGTTAATCGATATCCACGCGGGTGGAGTCGCGAGCAAAAGCTAGTACCAAATAAAGGCCTATTTAGATATAAGCGATATCGTTGTCGTGCTCGGTAGCTTTTGGTTAGTCACTTTGGACCAGTATTGCTACCGAGCGCGACAGCGATATCGCTTATATCTGAATAGGCTTTTATTCTTTGCTCCCAATTAATGACCCCAAAATAAAGAAAGAACAATAGCAAACAAAAATTCAAACTCCATAAATTGCTAATTATGAATGAATAAATGAATGAAATCCACCGACCCCAGCGTGGTTTAACCCGATTACTCGACTGAACCCACAGATTCGCACTAGCCCCTGGAGCCTCATGTTTCACGGAGCTACAGTGACCATTACATATTAAGAAGTATACCGGGGGGCACGATAGTGGTAGGGAAGACATGCCCATAGGATATGGAAGGATTATTAGAGCCGTAACTGATATGCATCCTAGAGTAGGCAATAGAATAGTGGAAGACAGGTGATATTTATCTATGGGACCATCTTTTCACGACGTCGCCGGCAGGTTGGCTCCGATCAGGTCCAGCTGCTTCCTCGATTCTTTATTGTGTTACAAGTTACTGTTTCCAATTTCCTCGTCCAAATGATAAATTAATGTTGTAGAGAAATAGAGATCAAGGACAAATGTCCTGCCCGGGGTGAGCAGTTGGTGGAGCAACGATTTGTCACTGTTTTGTAACAGACGAGTCCCGTATCTTGTATATTTTTTTTATTTTTCCGAACTTAATGGCTGCCGTCGACCTTTCTAACATTTATCAGAATTTATAAGGGTAGGGTAGGTATCTAGGTTGAGGGTCTAACGCTTTTGTTTTTATTTTAGTACAAAAAAGTTTGTGCCTTAAGATCTCTGCACACAGTGGGCGCGGCGCGGCGGGACGGGACGGCGACGCGAAGCCGAGCAGTTGTAATATACTAGATATTACGGACAACGCCACACAGAGCCGTGGGAGCTCGACGCGGCGGTAACCGTCAGAAGTCAAATCAGAAGCGGCGAGGCGGAGCGTACTTGATTTATTTCATGCACCCATTACTGTTTACGTTGTTTTTTCTTAGCTAGCGCAAATAAGAGCAAGAGCGTTTCCCCGCTCAACATCTTTTGACGTGACAACGTCTAATAAATCGATGAACGCCGGATGCATGCACGAAAATGCCCCTGACCTGTTACGCTCATTGTCCTGTTACCCTCATTGTCCTGTTATGCTCATTGTACGCTTGCGTCGCATCAATGTTTTGTTATGACGCTGTCACGTTAAACTATCGTCCGTAAAACAACTTTACAGACAACCAATTTTTGACGTGACAACGTCTAATAAATCGATGAACACCGGCTGCATGCACGAAAAAGGATGACTCATTGTCCCGTTTCGCTCATTGTCCCGTTACGCTCATTGTACGGTTGCGCCGCATCAATGTTTTGTTATGACGTTGTCACGTTAAACTATCGTCCGTAAACCAACTTTACAGATAATCAATTTTTTGATGAATGAATCGCGTCGCGACAATACGGTTGGCAGGACGGGACGTGATCGCGCCCGCAGTGTGACCGATGTCGCCACGCCAGCGCAGCGTCACCGCCCCGTCACGCCGCGCCCCGCCACGCCACGCCGGCTGTGTGCAGAGACCTTTAGTGTTTTTGTGAACGGTAGTGTAAGTAGTGTATATTTTAGGCAGTGATGCTACTTAATTATTTGGTTCGCTACGATCGATAACTTTTCTTACCTTGTAGCAACCGATTCACATAACACATAATCAGCCTCTAATATTACCACGGCTGGGACACAGGCCTCCCCTCTTCGAGAGGGAGTGGGGTGTTATTTACCACGCGGGTCCACTGCGGGTTGGTAGGTGAACCATGCCTTCGATTTTTTTATTCTAGGAGCTGGTTTCCTCAAGATGTTTATCCTTCACCGTTTTGAGAGCAGTGTGATGTAATTATTTACACTAAGTAAAGCACCTGCCTGGGTTCGAGCCAACGATTACTCGTAAGTTGGGGTCGTCACCACTGAGCCACCACTGCTCTCGATGCTGCAAGCAATTGCATTTTGCAAACCTTTATTTTTTTAATGAAGCGTGTGATCCATTATTTTAACGTGGCCACGTATTTGGCCCGACTAAACCGAAAAAGCCATCGACTCCAGACAGTCCACTGTGCAGGGCCTGCTTGGAGAAAGACGAGACAGCAGCTCACGGCATTTACAATGCCACATGCGTACTACGCATCAAAGACATGACGTCACAAATCCTGCATCGCGCAATTAGAGTTTACCGCGCGACTAGCATATATACATACAACATCCCGACATCAACCGTCGGGAAGTTGCCCACCAGATACAACACCCGTCTGGTCGAAGGATCCTCCCTTTTCTATGGAGGATGAGTGAACTTTACACCCTTTTCCTCATACCTCTATACTAACTTACATTGTAACGATTTGGTTGTCAACCTCAGACCTACTCATTATATCTATCTCCTCATTTTATGCTTCACCGGTTGACGTCATCACATCAACGCCGGTTATCGCTGAAAACCAGCGCTGGGACTCTGTCTCGCATAGGGTCGCAGCATTATGCTGAGCGATGGCCGTTTTGCGTCGATGTGACGCATATTTTCCCCCATCATATTCTTTTGTATTTGTGTTGTGTCTTTGCGTAATATTTACTGTAAATAAATTGTATTCTCTTTGATCGATGTTTGATGGATTACTTTATGCTTATCTGTCGTTCTAATCAAATTGCTAAAGCGGCCTTGCTATAGGACGGCTATGCACTCAGGTGTGTTACTAACACAATTGAGTCATGTTGCTTGATGAATAAAGATATATAAACGAGTATATATATATAGGTACCTGTTACATCGTTGAAAGTTTCGTATCGTGCACGGCCATATATGAAAATTACAGCAATATTGTTTTGTGAATATATTCAACCCATTTGCAAATTACTTGTGTGTACACCATTAGTTGGCCTAGCGTAGGAAGTACGTAGTTTTAATGGAATACGAGGCCAGCTTACGTAAGTTTTGTTACCACTCACTTGCGGCCTACTGTACCAAAAGAAAGATAACTAGCTATTCAATTTTATTCATCTTTATTGCAATCCATAATGTACACATAAAGGTAGTAAGTATTCATAAATAGAAACAATTAATGGACCATGTCGGGTACAATTTTTTTTTAATAATTACGAGTAGGTGAGGGGAAGAGCGCTTTAATGATTTTCCTTATTAAATATTTAAATTATTTCCTATGTGTCCGTTTTTTACAACAGTATTCGTTATTATTATCACTTATTTATTTATTCTCTGAATATAATGTGTATCAATCTATTTATTTATTTTTGTATAAGATTATAAATGTTTATTTCTTATTATTCGTTTAATTAATATAGTTATATATTAAATCATTTATTTTTATTGTATACCTACTTCTCGTTTTGCGTGTGTCTAAGAAGGAAACTCTTTTCATGGAGAATGTTCTAGAAAAAATGTAAAAGCGATCACAAATACTTTCCAAAAACCCTGGGAATATTTTTTTCAAGACTGTTGATGTGACGTAGTGATGAGAATCTCAAAACAACTTTTAGTCTGTTTTTCAAAAGAAACTCGTTCGATTTAAACTCAGCTTTCACTCAAGTAAACCATGACGTTTGTAAACCAAGAAGCGATCCATACAAGACGAAACGGCACTTAGCAGACACAAAAGCATCAGACGATTAGATAATGCATCGGTAGTGGAGTGTTATTCAAGCGTTTAGGTCCTAAGTAATCTGATTCCCTTGTTGATTCTCTAGGCTTGCTGAAGTTTGAATACACTGTATAATTCAATGTACGAATGACTTGTTTTTGTGCTTTAATTTAACGATAGCCTCGAAATAAAATCTCTCTTCAATTCTTATTTTTATCGTAAATTAAACCGAGTAAGTTTTCATTAATATATATACAAACGTAAACAATTGGCCTAAACCCTAACTTTATTTTGTGCGGGTATGCACCCGATACGGGAAGCTCACCTTCGGAGAGAGAGGAATTTTGGGGCAGTACGAGTATAAGGAATTTTGTGAATGGATGTAGGTCAAACGCGAAGATTGTTATGCTTGGAGACTTTAATGGTTGGGTGGGCGTAAAAGGAATGGGTATGAAAAAGTATTCGGTGCATTTGGGGATGATAGAATGACTGAGAATGGGATGAATTCACTAGAGATATGTGTAGAGAAGAATTTGTGTGTTATGGACACTATGTTTAATCATAGAAAGGTTTAAGGTTTTGTGAGAAAGGCAAGACTGTAGAAGTATGATTAATTTTGTGATTATGGATGAAAAATTAAAGAGTAAAGTTACAGATACTAGAGCATATCGGGGTGTTAATTTAGGGACTGATCATTATCTGGTTATGTGGTGTATGGATGGATGGTCTGTTCAGGCATTGGCGTCACCGAATTTGAATTCCTGTGACTGCTCTAGAAAGAATAAAAGTGGAAAGACTGCAAGAATTGAAAGTAAAATAGGAATATCAGAGAGAAGTAAAAGTGAAGACGGATAAAATATTTGATGATACGAATGATTCAGTCTAGAAGAAGAATCTTTTCTCCTATAGCGAAAAAAAGTATGGTGCAAGTAGCAACAAACGTATGTGGTCTGGTGCAGAGGAAATGTAGTATTAGAACGAATGATTCTGGGGTAGATCGTGAATTTAAAGAGTTAGGTTGTGAGGAAGAAGAAAGAGGCCTTGCTTAATGTCAGGGCCAATGTTAAGCTGTTTCGGGAAACAGGTAAGATTGGCTGGGAAAGCTACAGGGTATGACAAAGTGTCTGCTGAAATGCTGAAGGATGGTGACGGTTTGGTAGCAAGCCTATTGGGCCTGATCTGTAATATGTGTTGAAGATATGGCCGTATGCCGTGTGACTGGTGCAACCAGGGCTTGTTAACGTTACCAAATAACAAAATAATAACCGTTACGTAATGTTAAATTTCAATGTATACCTTACTAACGTTACAAAAATTTAACGTTATTTGATAACATTACCAGTAATATAACGTTAATTAACATTAACAAAAATACGATAACCAACGTTAATTTAGCTACGTTGCCGTTCTGTGGGTAAGAATCAGGCAGATTCAGGCAACGTTTTGATCAGCACGGCATCAGAGAGGCGCGAGGGCGGGCTCCCACCGCGCCGCAAGCCTCAGGCCCTACTACTTACATCTCACCCATTAAAATAACGATAAAATGAATAGTCGCATAAATAACGTTAAATCAATTACCGTTATTTTAATAATAACGTTAGCTCTGTCAATAAAAGGTAACGTTATGAAAATTTATCGGTATTTAAAGCCCTGGGTGCAACACTGTAATCGTACCACTATTTATGGAAAAATGCTCTTCGCAGGAGTATAAAAACTACCGCGGAATTAGTCTTTTGAGTATTGTCGGTAAACGGTATGCGAAGATTTTAATAAATAGATTGATTATATAGTAAAGTGAGTAGATAATAGGGTGGCAAGATTTAAAGAGGAAATGAGCTGTATCAGATCGTCTTCTTAAGCTGCATAGCCAAAACATCTGGCAAAGCACAAGAAAGTTTACTGTGCTCTCGTTGATTTGGAGAAGGCCTATGACAGTGTGGAGGGAAGAACTGTGGTCTTAAAAAATAAAAATAAAATATTTACACTCTGCATCTTATACTTTCTACTGAAACTGAATTAATATTATCCGTGATCTGGATAGCCACAAGGAAGTTTCACTAGAAAAATACATTTCATGCAAAGTTTCGTGTGTAGAAATATTCGGATAGTAGTCGACCACGTAATTGGTTTACCACTTTTGGCAAAAACTCCCAGTAAACTTCATTAAGGTTAAAAACCGTAATATTGGTCTTAAAGCAAAAAAATATACCTTGACGTAGTAATCTATAATCGGTAATAGTAATTACGACGTCGACTGTATCAACATTGTTCTCAATACATTATCAGGAACATCGCGTGCAGGGCTATGATTTAACTAGTTTCTGTTACAATGAGGTACACTTTTAAGGAAATAGAACAAAAACATTCTTCTTGTTTTTTAGGTTTCCGTAGTCAACAAGGAACCCTTATAGTTTCACCGTATCCGTCTGTCTGACTGTCTATCCGCGGCTTAGTTCAGAGACTCTTAGTTAGTATCTAGCTATCTAGTGATAGCTCATAGGTATACATATTAATCACGCAGACAAATTTGGTAAAATAAAATCTTGAAAAATAAAAATTGTTAGGTACCTCCCTTGCACGTAAAGTGGGGATGATATACAGGAAAAGTTTTTAATCAGTGCTCAAATTTTTATAAATTGAACTTAAACGTGTTTTATTATACACCTATTTCTTATTTTGATATGTCTTAGTACAAAAAAATGAAGTTATCGTTAACAAAAGAGTTTATTTTGAAACTGGTATAATGGATACTCGTCGCGCAACGCGCCGGCGGCTCGGTCAGTAACGCGGAACGCCCATTGATATTATTACGAATAGATTGTATCTATATTTTGCTGATTTCAAGTAGGACCAAAAAAAAAGTATTGAACAAATAATTGAAATATTACTAATAAGTGTTCTATTACTGATACTGAACCACCAAAAAAACTTTACGCAATGGTTAAAAACTTATCCTGCATATTTTTTTCTAGTCTTTTCTATGGTGTGGGGTATCGCTAGGATAGGCCGTTCAAAAATATTGCGGGTCTGTTAAAACAATTTTTAGATTCAAGAATCCGTTTGCGTAAATTATGCTTTAAAGTGCCAATTTTTGTTAGAGTCAAGTGTCCTCCTGCCAGCTAAATGGCTGTTTTAGATATATAACGTATATATAACGAAGTTAAAAGAAAAATGTCACAGAAAAATAGGTTTTACAAGATAACGAGAAATGAACCAATGAACATTTGTAGTTGGAATGTATGGGAGAACATGTATTTTAACTACAATGTTAAGTTTGTTCTTGGGACAAATTCGTCCCAACTACGGAACCCTTCATTGTGCGTAGTCCGACACGAAATGAAATGAAATGAAATCGGTTATGCTGTAAATAGGATATCGGAATCTCTTTTACACGTCATATACATATATATATTTTTTTTACAAGCTAGATGGAGTCAGCATTTCCTATCTGACTACCCCTGAGAAGAAATAGCGAAACAAACTCAGGGGTCAAAGTCTCTTTTAAAGTCCAGACATATGTAATCTTGGTCAGATCATGTGAGGACCATGTAGATTCGTGTGTTCGTGCTGGGGCCTTGCATAAATGGTTGAGATATTTTTACTAACAAATCGTACGATTACATTTTTTTTTTCTAGTTTTGTGTAGATTTCGTATAGGTATTTAAATTAAATTAAGAATTATAAAATTCTATCGATCCGTATTCAAAAAAATCTCAACCATTTATGCAAGGGGGGTCAGCTAATTGTGTATAGTGACTGTACATACTTGGCCGGTTTTATTATTTCGTTTCTTGTACAATTAACAATAGCACTTCGTTATAGTATGAAAAATTTGTTACAAACTGCTATATACGTTTAAAAATAATAAGGTAGACACTGGGGTAGGCTTTATTAAAAAGACACACAATTAAGTACCGGTTTTTATCACGCAATTTAACGACACCAATTTTAATTAATTCATAAAACTTTCCTAAAATTATTAGCAGCTGCCACACAAAGTTGGAAGAGCTAATAAATATCCGACAGTAGAAGATAAGTCATTAAAAATACAGAAAAAGTTGAAAAGTACCTAATTACAATTTTTACCGTGTGGTGCCGGACGTAAAGAATGTACCGTGTGGTGCCGGACGTAAAGAATAGCACTACTCCATTTCCTTCCGTGGGTGTCGGGACTTACTAGAGAATGGGAAGCAGCGTTCTCTATGCACTTTTAACACCATACTGCGATCGCCAACCCGCCTGCCAAGCGTGGCGATTATGGCAACCCCCCCCTCCATTGAGGGAGGCTTATGTCCAGCAGTGGACGTCTTTCGGCTGAAATGATGATGATGATGATCATTTTTAAACAGATTTATTTAATCAAACACACCGTTAATTTTATATTTCCTTGAAATCCACTCAAATATCAAATCCAAATTTTCCTAGACTGACAGCCCTACACCTATATAGGGTGCGGTGAAAAATGATGATTTATTATGAAGCCGCTGAGCCCCCGATGGCCTAATGGTGTTGCCCAAATTATTAATGGTTGTACACAATACTGAGGGGTCGCCTCAACAAGCCGGTGCCATCAATTTCCAATAGCATTAATTCGTATAATTGGTAGGTTGGTGCCGTTTACTTAGAAAAAAATGCCGTGTATTAGTTTGTGATAATTTTTTGATTGTTAATAGGTATTATTGTTTGGTGTCAGGTATATAATTATGGCTTTCTAATTTTGGTTCAAGGACGCGATTTGTCATGGGTTATCGATTGCAGGTACGTATGTATTCATACATTAAACACACGACACAATCATTGTGTTATTTATTAGACCTACTTCTTTTAAAGATGCTTTTCACTTTTATCTCTCAGCTTATGCAGCAGAGCTTTCTCTCATTATAAATTTACAAAGAATTATCTTACTTAGCCACAAAACCATATTTTATCAGTTGTTTAGCCTGTTCTTCAAGCAAGACATTATTTTATGGAGTTTGACGTAAGACTGACATACACGCGTTGACCAAGAAGTGTCTAAGTTTTTGTGGTAAGATCTTAAATTTGTTTTTGTCAACAACTATAAAATATTATACTTAGACATTGTTCAGCCTAAAACTGCTGGAAAACCACATCCTGTACCAGTTCGAAACTGTGTCATAAGGCACATAACCTTCCTTCATTAAGGTGCTACCCCAAGCAAAAACCTTGGAATAGCGCGTTTTTCAGAGGCTATTAACTCATTCAATAAATTAAGAGAAGTAAACTACACCTTAAAGCACATTATTCATGTTCGATATCCTATCATCACATTGCACGTTCTTATTTGTTTTGATAAGAACTCTATGGTCATATAAATACATTAAAAATCACCTTGTAAAAAAATACTAAACTGATTGATTGCATGCATCTAAAGGTGACGTTTTATTAATTTGAGGATTACACTAACGGATAGATAATTTAAAAACTAAATAATTCATGTTTTATTTTATTTCAAAAGATCGCTTTTATATTTTTATTAAAGTAATTTCAAAAATTGTATAACTTCAGCGTGCGCAGGGAGTGGGACAGCGTGGCCTCACCGCAGCGGTACAGAGAAGAACCGAACGCTCAAGGTCGTTCGCTAAGGCAAGCGCCTTAACAAACTAAAAAAAATACATACTGCGAAGGTCTGCCGCAAAAATAAATCTCTACGACCGCTACTTTAGCCAATTTTCTTTGATAAAGATGATGGATGAGACGTGATCCAGGAAGGTAAATATTCAGTAATATCCCCGATTTTGTTAATTTTATGAACAAAACTGACAACATTAACGAAACAGTGACGTAACGAAATCATTAATATTCATTGAACAATCTGGGAATATTTTTTAATAAAAAGACTTTCTTGTTGGGAAACAACCTTTAATATCTTTTTTGTAGTATTGTCAAGCCACTAGTTTATGAAAAGATTTGCCGTGTAAAGATGAATAACTAGGGGCCTTATAGCACAGGTGATTTGCGAGCGAGTTCTAACTCGCTCGCGGCGTGTGCGTACCGAACACGCCACGTGTGCGCGCCGTGCTTGCGTAACGAGAGCGGTTGACAAGACAGAACAAGAGAAAGCGAGACAGGTAAGCTTACAATATTGTATACCTAAATGCGGCGATCACGTCGCGTAGTTGTGGTTATCTCGTTTTGCAACCGCAGAGAGCACCTTCAGAAACCGCTTCGCTGGTAACACGCTGACATCTTTTTAGTAAAATAAGTGACAGGCATAATTTTAACACTAGAAATAGGAACAAATTAGATCAACCACGCTTCAGATTGTCTAAAGTACACACTTCTTTTATGGGGTACTGTGTAAAATGTTATAATAAAATACCACTCGATATTCTTCAACTAAATGAGAAGAAATTTAAAACATGCATTAAACGCACACTATGTAGACAAACATAATTATTATAAGTTGGATGATTATATCGTCGACCGTAGGTTCAATTGAGGTAAGGGACAAAATACTATTTTTCAGGAGAGGCCGACAAAGTTTTTTTTCGGACTAAATCGCCCATAACTTTTTTTGTTATTAACCTTTTTCGGATCTGATTTCGCACATAATCTTTTATTTTAGTGCTCTATCTACCTGTGTAAAATTTATTTAAATAAGTTATCTATTTAATAAAATAGATGTCCCTTACACCAACGTATTTTGTTAGTAATGTCCCTTACTGATCAAGTATCTTGTAGTCCCGTCCCTTACATTAAATTGACCTCTACGTTGGATCAAAAATTGTGGAAAAATTGTGAAAAGATAGTGTAAATCACTTGTTGAAAAAATTTATGAAAAGAAATACAGTGTAAAGAGATTGTTGACAGAAAATTAAGTACACACTTTTGGCGTACGGATATCTTAAATTTGGAAATCGTTACCTACCTTACCTTATCTTACCTTATTTGATTCGATTGGTGGCGGTAAATACAACATTTCAAGTTGCTATATTGCATAGTTTTTCAAATACATTGTTATTATGGGGCTGATTCGAAATTTGGATCCAAAAAATCAGTAGGGTAAGGGACATTTTTCTTAAGCTAGAATTTTTTCATATACACCATTCGAAAGAGCGAAAAATTCTGAACAAAACTGTATACTTAGCTCATTTTGGGTATTTTGTCCCTTACGTCAATTGAACCTACGGTCGACGATATCGTAGATAAAAATGCTTGGCTAAATGCTGGTCCTGCTCCACTGCCACTTGGGCTCACTAGATAAAATCTGAATACTCCAATAGATAATATTTATTTTCTTTCTTCTTCTTTCTTTCTTCTTAAATTAGGGCTTCCATTCTCACTATATGATGACATTATCAGTTTTTTCTTTTCTTCTTTAGCTGCAACTCAATGCACGCATTCTACCGAAGAGATGTTCCATTTTCAAATATAAAATGTTTTTTTTATTTTTATGATACACCAATATTTCGAGTCTGTATTCATGATTATTCTACTTATGAATAAAGACTTTTTAATTTTTGTAGGCTCGTTGATAACAAAGAAATTAAAAAAAAAAACCCCTAGAGGAAAATGTGCTAATTTATCCCCGCTCTGGTACGCTACAATGATGAACTTTTTGAGCAAGAGGTGTGAAAAGATATTTTCGTAATGAAATTATCTTTTCACAAAAAAATAAAAAAAACTCAGTAGTGCTATCAATAAAAAAACTCAGTAGTTTCAATAAAAAAAACTCAGTAGTGCTATTCTGTAACCATCTCACCGTGAAAACTTAGGTAAAGTGAGCGTGGAGTGAGCTGTCAATAGTGTCAATCCCTAGTCTCAGAAGGAATGACAGTTCACTTCGAGATCACTTCACCTAAGGTTTCACGGTGAGATTTTTACAGAATCGACCGGCTGATCACATAATACGCTTCTATGCCCGCTTTCGTACTAGTAAAATGAGTTGCTTGTTTTTCTGATCCTCTGATTTCAACGTCGGCAGAATAGGATTGAAGAGAAATACTAATGAGAATCCATTATTTACTGTTTAGTTCTTGCTCGTTAATTTTTATGAAGCCTCTATTATAAATGATCTTACAGTAAGTAAGTAGCACATAGATTCAGTAGGTATCATATAACTTTTTTTTTTTCAATCAGTAGGTGGGTACGTAGTAGCACTAACCTGTTTATTAAAAACATACAATTTAGGGTTCCGTAGTTGGGATGAATTTATCCCAAAAACAAACTAAACATTGTAGTTGAAAAACAAGTTCTGGCATACATTCCAACTGCAAATGTAAATTTGTACGCACAAATATTGAGAGATTTACCAACTTATTTTTTATGACCATAGAGTTCTTAAAGGTTTTGCTGTAATCTATAAGTAAAGAACTATTTCTCTGTATTTTTTTTTTAGAATTTTAGGCTGGATGGACAATTTTCATCTATTTCTCTAATAACTTAAAAAAATATTACGTTAAAATTATTTAAAAAAATATTTTTGAAATCCTCATAAAAGTCATTTCATTTGATATGACTGTCACACGGCACAGTTCGCAAGACATTTTTTTTTTCTAATATGCCCCCAAAAGTGACCCCCATATTTAAGATTCATTTATTTACGTTACACATTCGTGTTTGGAATACAGAAATTCATATGTGTACCAAATTTCATCTTTATCGGTCCAGCAGGTTGAGCAAATTGGCTGTGACAGACGGACAGACACAGACACACGAATGATATTATAAAGGTTTATTTTTTTTTCCTTTCGAGGTACGGAATCCTAAAAACCTTGCCCTTTTTACAAAGTCCCCAATATATCTAAAACAAACATAAACAAGATAATAATATCCCTATTTCTATTTATTTTCCATTATATCCGCCACATTGACGGAAACGTAGTAAAAACAACGTGAATCCCTTGCGCTGCGTTTTTCCGACCAAATCCGTTATTATCTGAGTAAGGCGACCCACGGAACGTATACTATCATAGGAAAATAGTCACTTTATGTCGGCTATTTTCTTTCACGATTTGAAATACAAGGAGGACTGTCCGACCGTAGGTGTGTCCGTGGCATTACTGCGGGCCCTATCAGAATACCAGCGCTGCGGTATTTATTTTTTAAATATCGCAGCATTATGCTGAGATAGTGGCCTTTTTGGCCTCGCACAGGCTTACAATGTTGTTAGTTTTAAATGTTCATGTTTTATTTTTTACTGTTTGTATTTCTTGTGCGTGTCCCAAATAAAATATTTTTCTTTCTTTCTTTCTTTTTCTTTTATACAGGGTTATTGGTAACCTTGCAAGAGTATATTACAAACATCCTTAACAACAACTTTTGTTCATACATCATCATCATTTCAGCCGAAAGACGTCCACTGGGCCCGTCACTGGGAACACATAGGCCTCCCCCAAGCACCGCCACCTCGACCGGTTCTGTGCTTCCCGCATCCAGCGGATTCCTGCGGCTTTCATAAATGATAAATGATAAATGATTTTATTTCTGTAAGTAGGTTTTTACAAACACTTTTACACGTTAATCATACTCGTATTTTAAAACTAGATGAGGTCGGCGTTTCGTATCTGACTACTCTGAGTAGAAAGACCGAAACAAACTCAGAGATCACAGTCTCTTTTAAAGTCCAGACATAATCTTGGTCAAATCATGTGAAGACCATGTAGATTGGTGTCTGAAATGGTCTTTTGAAGAAAGAACCGCACAGATTGAGTGGACCTATCCATTCAGTGCACGCATTTGTCAGTAATCGTGCAGCTCAACTCAGAACATAAGGAGCTCAACGATTCGACGAACAATACCAAAGAAAGGATATTTGGGTAGGCCGCATAAATTACTCAAACTGCCATACCATGACCAGAAAAAAAAAATACTGAGAAGAAAAAAATAAAAATAAAGACCCACATAGTCTTCACATTCACAATAATTAAAATAATAATATTATACTTCACAAGTAAATATTCATGTCAATGTGTATAAAGCAATCACAATAAAAAAAGTTTCAATATGTAAAATTTGGAGCAGCTCAATCCCAAGCCTTTTTGTCCTCAATATAATCTTTAATGGTATAAAAGGCTTTCTGGCACAACTTACATTTAATGAATGATTTGAATTTATTAATGCTTAGATAATATAATGCATAAGGTCATCGGTCCACCTTGTGGGAGGCCTTCCAACGCTACGTCTTCCGGTACGCGGTCGCCACTCCAGAACCTTCCGGCCCCAACGGCCATCTATTCTGCGCGCAATGTCCATTGCCATTTAATTTTCCATTTTCCTAACAACACAAAGTTCTTTATAGTGTTGGTCTCAGGTGGACGATTACGGAAACACTCCTATATAACGAAACGCACTGTGAACACTCTAACAGTCTGTACTTACTTCAACTGACATTAATCTTGATGGCATTGTCAGGAGTACTTGTTTGACTTAATGTTAAGTGGTTGGTTGAAAATAGTCATGTTCTTGTTTCGTTACTATTTAGCCATGTAAGCGCTACTACTAAATAAATCGCCATTCATAAATTCTTAAAATGGGTTGTCTATCTAATAAAACAGATTTTCTTTAAATTATTGTGAACCCCAATCCAATCCTTCAGGGTATACAAGATACAGTCGTGTTATGTGTGTGTGTAAACAACAAAATGTGACACAAATAATGGTACAGTTATGGTGACAGGCAAATTGTTTGTTTATTGATTTATTTGCCTATTAAAACTTTATGCACAAGTAAAAAAATACTGCACAAAGACGGACTTAATGCCTGAGGCATTTTCTAGCAGTCAACCTTTTGTGATTTACAAACAATTCTAGCTGTTAATAACTAAAATATATGTAATTAGTAGCAAACAAATCAAAATCAACATTTCATTAGGCATTAAAAAGTGCAGTACTTTAAATGCAAAGATGATAAACAGATTTCAAAACTTTAACTACAGCTAACAGTTACTTAATTCAGTGCAAAATGAAGCAAATTACACAAAGATGTGATGAATACTCAAACATATAACTTTAATTCTAATAACATAAAGAACTTTATAGAAATTATGAACAATTATGAACAGTTTTAGGTATTCAGCAATATTCTACACAAGATGAGTTTGGAAACTGCGTGTGCATGATTTATTAACCTTTAATAAAGTACGACAGATATTAACGTTCAAATAAGGCTTGAATGTTTTTAATAATTTATGGCTGAGTCTCAGATGCAACATAATTTTCCTTTCACACACAAGATTTTAAACCTCATTTTTGAGAGGACAAGGCTCAAATTAGATTGAAGCTTTTTTTCAGTTAAGATGTTTTCATAAGTGTTGCAAGCAGTGTATTTATGGTACAATAGTTTTCTGTTATTAAAACTGTATGCTGAAATACAGTTGAATAGTTTTATTTTTAATACAGCGGCGCTGTGGGTTCATTACTCTAACAAAGGATGGATAATATTTGTTATGGCTCTCGCTTTTTCTCGTTTGTTTATTTAAAAGATGATGTTTTTCATTTAGAGTGTACTAATGTTCTAAGTAGCCAGGTATCACAAAGACCACGATATCTTCAAATTATTTGGTGATAGTTCGTAAAATATCATTTCGACTTAACATTTAAAATATACCTAGCAATTTAATAAAACGTAATATAACGTACGAAAACGTATACATGCGTCATTTGGTAGGTTGGTAACTGCATAATTACATTCGTGGGAATAATTTATACCTGCGAAAGTTACGAAGTATGACTTCGCATAAATCATAGTGAAATATTTAACCTGTTCATAAAACGAATTAAATCGCACTTCAGTGACGTCGTGTGAATAGTTTTTTTTTTTTTTTTTTTTTTTTGTCTGGGGCGTCTCAGAGTGTAACCACTAAGGTTCCGACTCTTTAACCGGACTTTCCTGTGACTGCCTTAAGCTCCTAACGAAACTTAATGCCTCCAGCCAGGGCGTAAAAACTATAAACTAAACGACTGCTGCTCGCTAAGGGCACCCCCTGTGGGGTACGAACCTCGGCTTAGGGCAGCTGAGTTGGAGGGAGGGTGGCAAGGGACCGACGGTGGCTGGACAAAATCAGTATTTTGTTATTATCGTGGGGAGTTTGGATTACATGCTGCTCAGCTAAAACGCGTGCTGGCGCTTCACTTACAGTCAAGGGTCGGGGAGGACTATTCGTTAGTCGGGGATTTCGCGCGGGGCCTCGGCGGCGAGGTCGGAATGACGATCGTGTATTGTGTGCTCTTATTTTGCGAACTGTACTAGTTTCCCTACGACTCTCCTGGAGGAGAGTAGTGGAGTCGGTCAGTGCATGCCTTGGACGGCGGGTCGAACTAATTTTTGAGGGGACATAACTTGCGGATATAGAAATCAATGTTTTACAGTTTTTGAAGAATTTTTGATGACCCTACAAAAACTAAGGGCTTTGCTATTACCTACTTTGCCTACCATTTCTAAATTCTCTATTGACCTACCGTTCCTCTCTCTACTACATATATATACATGTTCAAATGTGTATCATACCTAACAGCTTCGTAACAGCTGGTATTAATCGCCCAATTATGGGTAAACGTCGTCGTCGGCTGGCGGTCAGGACAGATAAATGACTGTAATCAACGTGGTTCCGAACACCGGTGATTGTGGCCGCTAGCATTTCTCGGGTAATGTCTGCCGTTAGCACATTTAGTAAGTAAGAGATAGGCGGAAACCTGTCAATAATTTTTTAAAGCGTATTCCGGCCGTCGCAGCCAATCTCAACAGAGACTAACTTTCGGTGCGGGATACACGGAACACGGCTGTACACGAAAATAAAATTGATTCCAGTTGCCCCTTCCAAAAGGTAGTTTCTTATGTAAGAAGAATGGGCAAGAAACTCCATCGTTACTCTTTTACACTGTTATTATATCATTATATTTAAAAACGATGTACATGAAAATTTATATACCACAAGAGGTAAAAACAATTTAAAATATAAAATGAAGCAATGACGGATATTTTTTTTTACTGTATAAATAAATTAACCTAAACTAAATACAACTAATAACAAAATAAACTAAAATATGGCGTCAAAAAATTCCTCCGCATCGCTGTCGACTGGCAATGTACCCAAGAGAAAAATAATAAATTAATTAATTATGCGTTAGATACATTCTGCTCACATATTTACAAATATTGTTAAAGTAGACGGTTTTACTAAAGATTTTACAAATATGTCAGTACGCGAGTTAAAATTATCACAGAATGTAAAAATATTGTCATAGAAATAATACAATAGACAATTAAATTAGCAACCTGTTTGATTTTATCTTGACTACATTGTCCTATGGAGCAGGACCAGCATGTTTCCAAGTATTCTTGTCTTGGATATAATCCTCTAATTTTTGATAAGCTTGTTTACAAAGTGTACTTTTAATAAATGAGTTTTAAATTTTCTTTCATTTAATTTCAATATGGTCTACACTATCTGGGAGTCTCGTTCCAAAGCTCTATGGTGTCATTTTAACGCCAGGATAGACGTAGGTTCTTTAAAGTGTAAGGGCGTAGAATAATAGATGATACTTGAATAACATATTTATTATGTTTATCAATCCAACTCAGAGAAAGATACGCAGATCTTTACACTGTAATTTTTTCAAACAGAAACCTAATACTTACAATTCTAAATTTGCTTGAATGATCGAATGAAACCATAGTTATTTTTCTAACAGCCGACACGACATAATATGGTCGCCTTTTGCATGTAATCTTTTTACCTTACTTTTAAATCTATACATATTATAAATCATATCAAAACACACATTCAAGTCGCATTTCATGTCTGACTGTGTGACTGCGTTGTTTATCTAAACTTTTCAAAGGATTTTGATGCGGTTTTCAATATCATTTATAGAATTTGTCCCGAAAGGTTAATTTATATAAAACATTAATATTAAACTTACACATAATAAAGAAATATCTATGTTTTGCAAGTCATAAGAACCGTCCGAAGCGGGAGCGGGTCGCTAGTAAATCTATACTAATAATATATAGCGAAAATATTTTCTTGTTTGTACCGAATAAGCTCCGAAACTACTGGACCGATTTAAACCATATTTTCACAAATAGAAAGCTAAATTGTCAGGAAGTAACATAGGCTAGCATTTATTTTAAAAAATAGAGATCCTTAAGCAAATTCCAATAATGTAACAAGCTCGGGTGGGCGATGTGATGCGACGGGGTGGGACGGGGGAACAAGTTTCACGCGGACGAATTCGTGGGCAGAAGCTAGTACTATATAAATTAAACAATGATATTTCCGTGTTTCTCTGTATTTAACTACCCAATACGACACACTATCCAATCCGGATAGAATCTCAGTCGTCTACAATTTATGTGCTAAGCATTGCACATTAAAATTTATAACGTCACCTAAACTTCCAATATGGCTGACAAAAATAAAGCTTTCCCCTATTCTTGCAAAATAACATCAAAGTTATTTATAGTGTCTAGTCGTTCCATTAAAGTTTTAGTATTTTTTGTTAAATAAAACATAGTTTGGCTAAGATTAACGCCAAGTGTTTTCAAATTGAATTCAATTTCAGTTTCGTTAAAAGTTTTTCTATTTGAGATCAACAATGAACAGCATTTTCAATTATGAGAATATTTTGTTTTGTAAATATGCCTTTTAATAACTTAAAATTGATGAATTTTTAAGATTCTCATTTTTAAGCGATTTTTCAGTGTTAGTGTTAGTAATACTACATCAGCCGGTTTTTCTGTAAAAGTCTAACAAACCAAAAGCAGGTACTCGCATACTGGTTACTCGCAGATAGTTTCATCAATCAACCTTAAAATTGATTTTAAGGTTGATTGATGAAACTATCTATGGTCGATATTTATCACCTTTTTTTTCTTTTTGTTTCTAACTAACATAGTTTGTAAGATAATTTAGACTCTAACACAACGTGGGCCTATGTAGTCTGTAATAAAAGATTTTTTTATTTTATTCTTTGATAGTAATCATTTGGTTAACAGCTAGCCTCCCTCCCCATAACTACTCAAATGAAATACCTCAATATTCTTATCAGCATACATTACTGGTAAACCTGCTTAATTCTGGTAATATTTCCTCTCTAAAAATTTCATTTACAACTCGCATTTCACTAATGAACTGTCACTATACGTCATTCACTTCTCCACAAAAATGTTAAAATAAATATTTTCTCTATATTTTCAGTTTCCAACTTCACATAAAAAATGAAAGCATCCCCGTGATACTTAATTCGTGCACGGCGACTCATTACACGGCGAGCTCAATAGAATATTCTAGATGCGGCGAACGAAGCATCGCTCTTCACAAAAGTTCGTTTTATTTGTTTAGAAAATAAGAGAAAAACAGAGAATGGAGTGAGAACTCGGAAAAAGTGGGGCCTGAATAATTGAAGGCTTTTTATTTGAATACTGATTGTGGGTTTTGTTTGAAAGTGGGTTAGGTATATGATGAGATGGTATACATGTAAGCTAAGTAGGTTTGTTTTTTGTTGCTGTAAACCAAACTTGTTGTTTTACAGTACTAGGACAAAATTATGTTTCGTTTACCAATTTGATGGCACCATTGTCACACACATACTCTAGTCATACCAAGGGGTTTTTTTTTTTGGGGTGGAAAATTATCTAATAACTTCTCCCGCTCTGGGCAGAGCGGGAGGGTGTGAAAGACTTTTACCGACTAAAACCCACCCGTGTTCCTTAAGTTGCCTGTGTGCCAGGGCCACGGTATCCCTTTTGGACAGACCCGCAACCCTGGCAGGCACCGGATCTAGCGGACCCCGTCAGTGCGAGCTGAAATCTCTTTGAGGCGCGCGTGGAACACAACGCGCTGTCGATCCAGGCCAGGTCCTTACCGGATGGCGAGCTGCCCATTGCTCGCCGTCCGCAGGCCCGCGGTGGCCGGGAATTGGCTACCGATTTCCGCCGCCCAGGGCGTCTCCTGCGGCGACTAGGGTCGTTAGGGCGTACAGACTGCAGCTCCCTCACGCGTTCCGCTTCCTCCTTCGCGAGCATTACTGCTTCGCAGAAGGAGGTGACTGTCTCCCATGCACTCTCGCTCCGAATCATGGCCTGGACCAGGGCCGGACGCGAGAGATCGCCGCCGCCGATTGCCACCGTGAGGATACGGCTGTGCTCTGCCCAAGCCGGGTAGACCGTATCCTCCGGGCGGTATAGAGGTATGAGAAATTGGGTGTAAAGTTCACTCATACTCTGCAGTAAAGGGAGGATCCTCTGACCAGACCAGGTGTCTTGTCTAGTGGGCAACTGCCCAACGGTTAATGTCGGGATGTTGTATATATGCTAGTCGCGCGGTAAACTCTGATTGCACGATGCAGGATTTGTGACGTCAGGTCTTTTATGCGTAGTTCGCATGTGGCGGTGTGGATGCCGCCACACCTAAATATCTGTACGTTCACGAATAAAATGTTCCCCCCAGGTTGCAACACAAGCTTAAATCTACAAGTAGGTACTTACCTACCTAATTCCTTGCAAATTCTTCCGTCTTATCAGAATTTCAACGAGGATACTTCGAATTCGTGTACAAGGGGAGGCGTGTGATTGTCTCATTTACAATTCAAACTAAAATGCCCCAAAAGGCCTCCACCGTTTTAATTATATTAATTGAATAGCTCTCCGTTGAGTGGTTTCTGTTGTTTAAACTGGAGGAGAACCTGTCAACTGCTGTCGCATATATTAAATTCATTTTGGTAATGGCAGGACAAGTTGGGACGGTATAGAATTTTCATTTCGACGACATCTTGTGCTGGTTTTAGTACTGCTCAAACAGCTATATGTAGACGGAAAGGTGTCAAGAGCAGTTGCTTGGAATCCTATAATAACTGTTTTACAGTCATTACACAAATAAACACGTAATAAAGTTATGCTAGGTATAATAGTCAACAAATGTACGTATGGTTATTCCGATATAATTCCGTTATAGGATAACTTTATTCCGTGTTTATTTGTAAGGCCCTAGGTTTTTTTTTTTTTAATGGCTGTCAATCTTTCTGGCTGGCCTACGTTTCTCTTAATGCTATCGGCAACATTAGGGAATGATCCGATGCGATGCTGATAATAGAGCCGAGCACAGCATTATGCTGAGACAGGAGCCTTTTTAGCCTCTCGACAGGAGCCTTTCTCAGTTACTTAATCTCTGAAAATTGTGAATGAATTATATACATTATCATTTATAACGGGTTTTTCAACAAGAACTTTGTTTTTCAATTGGGGCAACACGAACAACATGACAGTTTTGACATTTAGTTTTTTGACATATTCGTAGTATGCTTTGGAAATTGTTACAATGAATTCAATTTCGCTCGAAAATCGAGTTAAAATAATTAAAATCCACTATGAAAATGGTGGTTCTGTTAAAGTTACATTTCGTAAAATTCGTGATATTTTCGGACAACATAAGCTGTTAAGTGGCCAGCCAGATTGTGTGATTTAACACCACTGGATTATTTTTTGTGGGGTTATGTTAAGGACAGAGTCTATACGGAGCCAATCGAATCGATTGCAGCCTTAAAACTCAAAATCCGTGATGTGATTAACGAAATAGACCCGCCATTGATTAAAAACTTTGATGAAAGAATTGAAATCCGCCAGTGGTCGTGGTGGACATTTTCCAGATTTCATTTTTCATTCATAATTGCCAAACTTTTCTCTTCGTAATACAATAATAATTTGAATCATCTTCATCTAACTTCTTTGTTTTATTTTATTTTAGAAAACAAAGTTCTTGTTGAAAACCCCTATACAACATCCCGACATCAACCGTCAGGTAGTTGCCCACTAGACACAACACCCGTCTGGTCGGAGGATCCTCCCTTTTCAATAGAGAATGAGTGAACTTTTCACCCTATTCCTCATACCTCTATAGAACCATCCATTTAATTTACTTTCATGTATTATATCATATCACATGGCTACCGTGCAAGAAGTAGCTACTCAAAACGGATGCAGACACGGCTAAGCATCTGCCGTGGTACGGCCGAGTACACTCGGATGCACCCAGACGAGCCTCGAGTATTGAGTGCATATTTATATAAATACAAACCGTCATACGTGGGTAGGATGAGCAAGGAAGGGGAACACAAGTTATGTAATATTTTAAGATACTAGACTTTTTTTTTTCTATGTACTTACAATAATGTTTAGATACTTAAATGTATCGGGTTTCACAATATTCTTATGTCACGAGGGCCTGTAGTTTTAAAACTGGCTTCTTCAGTGTAAAACCTCCTCGCTCTTACCAATTACAATTTTTATTTAGTATTATATAACTTTCTGAAATAATCTTAGACACTACTTACTTGATTTAAAAAGACAGTGATCAATGCAAATTTCTTCTCTGCACTAAATATAGACCGGAGACCTGTAGTATAGTTTTTTTTTGGTTGGGAAATTATCAAATAGCTTCTCCCGCTCTAGGCGGAGCGGGAGACTGTCATGTTGAAGTCAGACTTTTACTGACTAAAACCCACCCGTATGAGTTTGAAATCACGACTTAATTTTTTAATTTAATTTAACAATTTTTTCTTTTAACTAATGATCAGAGACTTTCCACGACGGAAATAACTTTTTATCGAATAAAATTATATGCAATGAAATTGATTGAAACTTAATGAGTTGCGAATACCAGTGTAGCGTAAAATTGAGTTAAATTGGAGCGCACAGGGAATCACGTGGGGGCCACTTTTAAATAAATGCTTCAATTGCATTTATTTGTTAAGTGTTGCATTTATCAGACATTCGACTGGCAATTAAAAAATATTTTTTATCTTGTAAACTGTTAATTTGAGTAATGAATCTGGTAGGGATAATACTCAGGTCCATTCGAGTGTCGGGCGGTAACTCCACCCAAAATTCCGCTAGACAAGTGTGATTTTAAAGAGCGCTAGATTATATGCTATTTTTAAAATAAGGAGTTAGAAATACATACAAAAATATTTATTCATAATTTATTACAAAAAATGTGAATAAAATTATTGAACAAATTAATATTAGATGCATAGAAATGCAACACAAAAGTCAAGATCGATAGTTAACCGACGAATCGTCATCGCCGTCGGTTGCTTTGTTGATGGATTTTGAAGACTCCCAGATCCAAATGGCCCTGGCTGTGGTTCTGTGGAATCTATATTGCGCTGGGCTAACCTCAATTTATATTGTGCGTTATATTGTGCCAATTTGTCTACAACATACTATTACGGACCAAATACTATGTTCGACAAAAATTATTCGTTAAAAATGGTAATAAATAAATACCTATGTAGGTTTAAATTAATTACCTATCAATATACCAATATTTTGTTATAGCGTGTGATTTACCGTTGGAGTAAATAATGTAGACAGAAAATAATGGGAGTCGATTGCCCTAAAATTGAGTTAGATCTAGCCCCGAAAGCGCTTATATGGCAGCACTGATCTCTATGCTGCTGCTCCCATCATCTTGATGTAAACAGAAATATGTCAAGAGCGGCTCTTGATTACAGTAGATACCTAGCTGAAAGAGATGGCAGGGTAATTGGATTGACTAGAAGTTGATATAAAGGTTTATTTATGTATGACACAAAAATAAATAAATACATAAATAAATCGCCTTCATAAATATACTTTATTTTTATGAAGGCCATTTATTCATGTTTTTGTTTTTATGACCACCCGTAAATAATCGATCGAGTCCATTAAGTCTTTCTATAAACCATTTTGCACTACCTAGTAAAATGAAGATAGAATGGAGAAAGGGTAGTTAGTAGTATAATTATCCATTGCAAAATATGTGGCATGGACAAGGCTATGCTTGGAGTTTACCCTACGTGACTGAATCAGAAATAAAAAGATCGGCGAGAAAACCAAGATAACCGACGTAGCCTGAAGAATTGCCAAACTTAAGTGGCAGTGGGCAGGGCATATTGCTCGCAGAACAGATGGCTGATGGCGCTGAATGGTTATGGAGTGATTCCGCATACCGGGAGACGTAATATTGAAGGCTTCCCACAAGGTGGACCGATGACCTTCTGAACGCCGCAGGAATCCGCTGAATGCGGGAAGCACAGAACCGGTCGAAGTAGCGGTGCTTGGGGTAGGCCTATGTCCAGCAGTGGACGTCTTTCGGCTGTTTCCATAAGCATCACAATGATGATGAAAACGTGTTTGCCATCGATTACGCCGTATCCCGGTAGTTCCATTCTCTAGTTCCATTATGGGACTACTGGGATTTTTTTCTCTCAGTAGTTCCATGGAACTGGCATACAGGATGTGGCGTAAATAGTGGTCCGCCGTTAAGAGGTTGATACACCGTATATTCAGCTGTCACATACCACAATGTGAACTATTATTTATCTTAGTTTTCTGATAGGTAGGTACTCGTATGGAACAGTGATTTTATTCAATTCATGCTTATAGTAAACTTACCCCTTGCTTATCCTTTAGCTTTAAAGCTTATTCGCATGCATTTACGAGCACTATTAATGGATCGTAAAAACCCAAACTCCAACACTAAACGATTTACCTAGTTCCTACAAAATGATAGCTTTTCACGACTCACTAGCGCTAACGAAGTACTTTTCACTTAATTCTCTTATTTTAAGGACTAAATAAATAACTTCTCCATCAGCAATGTTCGTACTCATAAGTCCCTGAGAAGCAGTTATATGAGCGTTATCTGTTTAGCTCATAATATATTATAAAAAGGTTGTCGCAACTTTCTCTTTGCCTTAATTTTACACGAATTATACTCATAGAAATGGTTCAGCAAATTGACACACTACTTAAAGCAATTTATTAAAAACACCGCAGTGGTCAATTGTTATGCTTTATCAGTCGTATGTTGCGTTTTAACTACATAATATGTAGTTAGTATGTATGTATCTACCTATTGTACTATATACTTTTTATTTACACCAATAAAAACCCCATTTTATGTCCTGAAAATCACTGTCCATATCAAGGTAGCTCAGGCTCAGAAGAGATCGCAGGAAGCCATAAGGCCGCCCACTGTATATTGTGTAGTGTATAAGTTTGCCTTTTTGTATAATCAGGTGTACAATAAAGTATATATAAATAAATAAACAATTCTCATTCCAGTACCTAGAAAACTTCATAAAAGAAGAGTTTTGGCCAAAAGTTGTGGCGTACCGATACGTTTTGTGGGAGGTTACGCGACTACACGTAGCGCAACATGACGCCGTCACAGTCATCACTTCGTATACAATAATTTGATATTATTATAATTAAAAAAAACATATGTTTAGGTGAAGGTAAAAGGGATCTATGGGCCTGCGTCGCATGAAATAAATGGATTATTATCATTATTATTTAAAGGGACATATCTCGGGACTCTGGGGTCCTGGACTCTGGAAGGCGTACGAGGAGCCTAGTGTGGGTGTTCGTAAAAGGTGAGTAAAGGATTTATCAGAGAATGGGCAGCAGCGTTCTCTATGCATTTTTAACACCATACTGCGATCGCCAACCCGCCTGCCAAGCGTGGCGATTATGGCAAACCCCCCCAATCGGGTGAAGCTTATGTCCAGCAGTGGACGTCTTTCGGCTGAAATGATGATGATGAATGATGAGTTTTGGTGGCTAAAGTGAACTGGTTGCCTAGAACTATGGAAAGACTATGGCCTCTGCCTGATCAATGTTTTATTGACAATATACAGATAAAATGGCAGGGGGAGATTTGCAGACTCATTAATGGACTGTCATAGATCTACGAAGGATAGCTGGGACCAACGGCTTAACGTGCTCTTCGAGACACGGAGGAGTCTCGGTATGTAAAGATCATCCACGGACCAACCGCGGCAAGAGTTGCTTAACCTGATAGATCGTCCCGTGCGACTGTTATTACTTAGCCACGAGCCCCCGAGCCCGAGTTTAACATACGTCTAGATATTAAATTATCTTCCATCGAACTCCATAATTTAATAACTGCCATACCGGTACGTATACGAGTAACGACTCGCCCGGGCACAGGCTGTCAGTTCTCAGACACTTGACCAGTCGCCGTCTATTTGGGTCAACATTTTAATTAGTTCATACCACAAGTTTTATTGCCTGACATGACAATTTTATCAACTAAATGGTTCGCATATTTCTGTGGCCTGGTGCTAAAAGGGCCAATATCAATAATGCTTATTTTCATTAATAAACATTAGAACAATAAACCAGCATTGATCGTTATTATTTACATGTTACATTTTAGACTGACAAAAATCTCTTTCTGTTATTTGATACATATTTTTAGGTTGATCTATGAATTAAAATAAAATTTAAGAAAAATATGTATTTTTTAATATATTTGCTACTTAAGCCTTTTTAGCACTAACAAGATATATTATTGTTCCAAATTGTATGTATAATATTAAAAAGGGCATAAGATAGATAGATAGATAGATAGATAGAATACTCTTAATTATGTACACCATAAAAATTACAGATATAAATGTAGAACTGTTACATAGGGTGTCACAATGGGCGGTCTTATCGCTAAAAGCGATCTTTTACAGACAACCTTAATAAGTTGACTTTGATCGTTTTATTTCCGACTCTATTAACAGCGAAATGTTTTTATTTTTATTCCCTAATCGCGTAACGTAGCGTTGGAAGGCCTCCCACAAAGTGGACCGATGACCTTTTGAAAGCCGCAGGAATCCGCTGGATGCGGGAAGCAAAAAACTGGTCGAAGTGGCGGTGCTTTCGGTGGACGTCTTTCGGCTGAAATAATGATGATGATGAATCGCTTAAGTATACTGCAGCCGTCTTAACATGTAATAATTTGTATGTACCAACTCTTCTATACGGATGTCAAACTTGGGCTACAACAGATGCCATGAAAATAAAATTAAGGTCATTTCAAAGAGCTGCAAAAAGAAGCATGCTTGGCCTAAAAATAAGCGACCGCATAAAGAGCAGCAACATCAGAGCGAAGACCAAAGTCACTGATACTTTGTATATGGAAGAGAAACTGAAGTGGAATTGGGCAGTCCACATCGTGAGGACCACAGACGATAGGTGGAGCGAGCGCGTCCTGCACTGGTATCCACGAAACGGAAACAGACGTCGCGGCAGACGAGACGATATCGTCGCACTGGCAAGGATAGAGTGGACAAGAACGGCCCAAGACAGATAAAGATGGAAACAGACGGAGGAGGCATTCATCCAGAGACTGATGACCCCTTAATAGGTTATTTTAAAAATATAGAATTGTGAATTATAGGGAATAAATGCCATTTTTATTTATTTTTATTTAATTTTTATGTAACAGTATGAAAGCACACACCACATTGGCCTTTTTATTAACATAGTATCTTTTGAGAGTTGTCGTAATACTTACGCCCTTTCAGCACACATTAACATATCACTTTTTCAATAAATTGGCAGTAAAATCTCATTTCTCACAAAAACGTAGTTTGGCCCTTTTAGCACCAAGCCACAGAGTTTATGGACACGTAGTTGAGTTATATTAATTAGAAGAGCTGTATTTGACCTATGAGTTAGTATGCAAAAGCGTGAGTGACTGCATTCTGTTGTTACATTAATACATCGTGGGCATGAGGTCCTGGGTTCGATTCCCAGGTCAGGCAAAGTGTTATTGGGTTTTCCATTAGGAACTTCGCAGTAACAGCCTGGAGTCTGGATTTGTATGAATAGGTCAAAGTCAAAGTCAAATCATTTATTTCAAATAGGCACGAAGATGCACTTTTGAACGTCAAAAGATGAATAGTTAATTGATTCTAGTTGCGCCTTCCAAAAGGTAGTTATGTATGGAGAAGAATGGGCAAGAAACTCCATACTCTTAACTACATACTCTTTTAAAATGTTAACAATAGTTTGTATACATTAATTAATAATTATAGGTGAAGACGATGTACCTATAATAAAAATAAAAATTACTTACCACAATTTGTAAAAAGAATGAAAAGTGAAGTAATGACAGAAAAATTAATAAATGCGATAGGTACATGGTGCTCACATATTTACAAACATTGAATATGATTTTCAAAAAAAAGAAAAATTACATATAATAAGTGTGTGAGTTATTTATATTAATCACAGAAAATACAAATTAATATCATAAAAATTATAAATTATACAGTTAAATTAGCAACCAGTTTGATTTTGTCTAGAAATTGTCCTATGGAGCAGGACCAGCATATTTCCAAGCATTCTTATCTTGGATATAATCCTCTAATTTGTAATATGCTTGTTTACAAAGTGTGCTTTTTATATGAGTTTTAAATTTTCTTTCATTTAATTGTAATATATCAGAAGGTATTTTATTGTAACATTTAACACAGTACCCCATAAAAGATGTATGTACTTTAGATAATCTGAAAAATGGTTGATCTATTTTATCTTTATTTCTAGTATTAAAATTATGCCTATCACTGATTTTATTAAAAAGATGTAGATTTTTTCTTACATACATAATATTTTCATAAATGAATTGGCAAGGTACCGTCATAATATTAATCGTTTTTAATAGTTCTCTAAGAGATTCGCGGCGATGTAGATTATAAATGGCTCTGACAGCCCTCTTTTGTAAAATAAAAATGGATTCAATGTCGGCAGCCCGACCCCACAGTAAAATGCCATACGACATAATGCTATGGAAGTAGCTAAAATAGGCTCGCTCCTTATGTTACATGGGACTTAAACATAACTGGCGAAATGTGGGTTTATTATAGGTACACCGCTAACTAACTCTTCGAGACTTACAGCCGTGATGTTATATTATTAACAGCAACATTTTTTTATGTTAAACGAAAGTTCATTTCTTTTCAATAATTATGTTTTGTTAAAAGGATAATATTATTCATGTTCATATTAATTTTTACGATGACCGCTGGGCGAAAGTCTCCACACAATGAGTGCCTGTAGATGGTCGGCGCCGCCGAGGACGGCCCAGAAAAAGATGGCGAGATGACCTGGACGCGTACCGCGAGGGCTGGTTCTAGGTAGCGCGCGAAAAGAGTTCTTGGAAGGATTTGGGGAGGCCTTTACCCAGCAGAGGGGCAGCATCATCACAACGGTAATGTTTTCCCATTGTTTGTCTTATTTGTTTTAGTATACATATTTATGTGTATTTATTTGTACTTATATTTATATATAATAAGATTTATATATTGAATTTATAGTTTGTAATAGGTTTATGTATATCTTTATATTTAAATGAATATTTATTCCTCAATTTTCGCTATTGCACCTACTACTGTTTGTCTCTGCATCACCCAAAGGTTGAATGGTAGAAAATGCCTATGGGATTAAGTCCGCATCTATAATTTTTTTTTTGTGCTTATAGTATTAAATAAATAAATAAATATAGGTTAACAAAAAAAAATCGTTTATTTGCTTTGCACAAGGTAAAACAGTATGTTAAATAAAAGCTTAGAGCTAAGAGCCGTTGTAGACCCTGTTAGGGCACAGCAAAAGTGTTCAATCATATTACAAGCACGGTACCCACTTCTAAAATCTATACAAATAAATAAAACTGAAGTGTCTGTTTGTAATGCCAAAATGAAAGTATATACGGTGGATGCGCAAAGCGATGATTTCCGATAGATTTTGGAATTGGTTTTACAAAAACGGTGGATGGACGTAACAACGACTGTTGGAGAGAATTGGATGAAAAATTAGCCGTTGTATTTAAGGAAAGGGTTGCACACAATACCTTATTTGATGCGATGATGGCCTGGAGTCACGACACATAAGCGATTTCCACGAATTTCCACTTGATGAACGAATTTGAGCACACGAGCTGCTCACGCGACGCAATACGATCACAGACGATCGCCATAGTGTTTTTCTTCTAATTCCAATATGGTGACGAGTAGCTTGGTCTTGTTCCCACTCGGACGACAAGCAATGTGTAGGAATGGGATAGTAGATAAGGATGTAGCAAAACCAACCTTACTATATTATTACCTTTGAAGTCCACGTCACGTCGAGCAACGAGAACGAATTTGAGCACTCGAGCTGCTCACGCGACGCAATACGATCACAGACGATCGCCATATTGTTTTTCTTCTAATTCCAATATAGTGACGAGTAGCTTGGTCTTGTTCCCACTCGGACGAAAAGCAATGTGTAGGAATGGGATAGTAGATAAGGATGTACCAAAACCAACCTTACTATATTATTACCTTTGAAGTCCACGTCACGTCGAGCAACGAGAACGAATTTGAGCACTCGAGCTGCTCACGCGACGCAATTAGATCACAGACGATCGCTATATTATTTTTCTTCTAATTCAAATATGGTGTCGAGTAGCTTGGTCTTGTTCCCACTCGGACGAAAAGCAATGTGTAGGAATGGGATAGTAGATAAGGATGTAGCAAAACCAACCTTACTATATTATTACGTTTCAAACTCAAACTCAAACTCAAAGCATTTATTTCAAATAAACCAATTACAGGCACTTTTGAATTGTCAAGGGTCGGTCAGTCAGAAAGATGAAGCTAGGTGCCCATTCCAAAGCGTAGTAGGTTCCTATGGAGAAGAACGGACAAGAAACTCCATGGACACTCTTTTAAAACAAAATATTGTTACAAAATATGGATTACATCATTCATGTTGAAGTTATACATGTGAGAACAATGTAGAAAGACGTGCACGTTAGAAGCGTCCGTAATAGAAACAAAGTTTGAAGTCCACGTCACGTCAAGCAACGTAAATAATCACGTTACGACAACGCCACGTGCCACGCGTCGTCTCGAAGTGACTCCTGTTATTCATGACTGAAAGATATGGATATATGGATAGATCCAGTATTTTCTTTGTATCTGTTTCTTCTTTATCCGTCTTCTTAATATTAGCAGGAGGAGAAAACGTCTAGTATGGTCCGTTTCTTGAAATTAACTGCGGAAATTCTACAAATGCCACCCCGGCGCGGCAGCTTCAATAAGACGTCGTTCAACGTGACACGTTGCGTTGTCGTGTCGTGGATTTTCATGATTTTAATACGTTGCTCGACGTCGATTTCCACGTCACGGTACCGTGACGTATACATCCACTTCACGTTGCTGTGCCGTGGCACGCTACGTCGTCGTAACGTGTTTATGTGTTTGAGTCCTGACTGTCTGTATGTCTGTTTGTTCCGGTTAATCTCCGAAACGGTTGGACCGATTTTGACCGGGAAGGACTTTCACTGGCAGATAGCTGATTTTATGAGGAGTAACTTAGGCTACTTTTATTTTAGAAAAAGCCAGACGGGCGAAGCCGCAGGCAGCAGCTAGTAGCTAATAAGGTTGTCGACGTTGAAATCTTAGTCAATTTAGGGATTATGGCTGAATCCTTGTACTTAAAGAAGTATTTCAATACGTATTCTCCATGTGTTGAACAAATTTTGTAATCTGACCATAAAAATATACCCAGCTGGTCTTCTTTCTTTTAAAATTTTTGAAGACGATTTCTGTTATCTATGACAAAAGTAATATAACTCCTCAGAAACCAAATGATCATCCTTAATATTTTACTAATAAAGCAGTCAAAACACCATCACTCATCTCCCAAGAACACAGATATTCACAAATTGCATAGAGCCAGGCCTCCACGCCTCCGGTGTTATACGAGATTGAATATAAATAATTCAGTTCTGAGCCGTACGGCCCATCAAACGTTACACAGCAGTGATTTCATAGCTTTTTGTAAGGGATTTATTAGAAGTTCACGAAACCAATTTCGGTATATTGTCTTTTAAATATTGTATGTTACCGACGCGTGGCTTTAATCATTTCTGTGGATTGATATAAAGCGTGGAGGCCTTGGAGTTTTTATTATATTGACAGAGGTCGAAGTCTTAATAAATTAAGTGGGCCAAAAGAAAATAAACGCAAATAAAAAATAAAAAAAACAAGACTGTCAATTGGAAGTAGTTAAGCAGAAAGAACTCAAGCCACATTGTGGTCAGGGATGAGTTGTATTACCAAAAAGAGATCCTAACGGTTAACGGAAGGTACCCAGCTACATGTGGGTTAATTCCCAACATTAAAAAATCAACCTTCTCTTTGTAGAGTCACGGATCTTTTTTGCTGAGTGAAAGAACCAACCGTTAGGACCTCTTTGGTATATACAACTCGTCCTTGACCACAATGTGGGTTGAGTCCTTTCTGCTTAACTACGTTCAATTATGTGTGTGTGTCACATCCTACAATATAATAACAAAATTTTATACTTATTTTAAAACCGGCAAATGTTTCCGGCCGCTTAGAACCACATAAATTCTCTATAACATGGGAAACAAACTACTAGGAACAAAGCAGACAGGTTGAATGCAATAACTCAACTAATTCTAAAGAAACGAGTAAAATATCCTATTCCTTTAAAAACAATATTGACCCACTTAGAAACCACCATTTAGACCATAAAGGCATTTTATAAACGAAACTAGCACTAAGGCGCCATCTCCACGGGCGAGAGAATCGCGGCGATATTCACGCTGGGCCTTCAAAAAATCGCCGCGATGATAACGCCGTGTGGAGACTGATTCATAGAGTTTCTATTGAATTTGATGGCACGGCGAGACTATCGCCGCGATTTTCTCGCCCGTGGAGATGGCGCCTTATACAGTCGAAAGCAATGATTTACATCATTTGAGATACATCTCAAAGAATCGACACCTTCTTTTGCAGGTTTCATATTTTTAAGTGAAAACGTAGAAAACATAAAGATTTTCGCTTTGACCATATACGACGAGTACTTACTTCATCACAGTACCTACATGAGTGCTCATTAACAATAAGCTTGCAAATGATCTTTTGCATAACTGTTAAGGGCTATGTTAGCGTTACTCAGAACTAAAATCAGAACTTGAAAACAGTTCATGAAAAAAATTGTGAGTTATAATATTCTGTGATTTTCATGAGCTTCTTACAGATTAAGGAAGGTATCACTTGACGGTAATACGATGAGGAAGTCCATAAACAAAATTATTATATAAATTGCGGAAGGTCAAAGGTTAGTGAATCCGTTTAACAGAACTGGATTTCAGCAAGATCGGTTGCCGTATGTGGGTTTGAGATTTGTGTTTGTAAAGACAATATAAATACAGGAGAAACAACAAGTATAGGAATAAGTTCTTTTAAATAAAAGGATCTCTGGGTAATGACGCACCTGACGAACTGGCAAGAAGGGCATCCAGCACGTCGGCATGTGGACCCGAGCCTGTCATACCCATCCCTTTCAACCAATTACGCAGGTGGCTACAGGATTTCGCCCACACACAAGTGAAGAACTAGTAGACCTCGACACCGGGCTGCAGGCAGTCCAGAGAGGCTATGCCTAGGCTTGGGTGGTAGGCTGACCAGGCGCTTTTTACGCCTGGACAGGAACGGTCTGCGCCTGGTAACGGGGACCATCACGGGACACTGCTCGCTTAACAAACATTTCCACACAATAGGGATAACGGACAGCCTTCTGTGCAGGGCCTGCATGGAGGCGGATGAAACCGTTGCGCATGTGTTCTTCCTATGCCGATGTTCTGAACAGACCAGGAGGCGTGATGAGCTTCTGGAAGGAGGTGGGCTGGTTGGAATAAACACCCACGGCCGCCATGGCCCACGCACAATGGTCCATTTTAAAGACTAAGTGCGGAAACCAAACCCTCTAACATAGAAGTTCTTTAAAAAAAGAATCTCTGTTAAGTCTCTTTTGTTAAGTTTTGTAACCGTTGAAGAACACATCTTGCACCAATACGTAAAAGACTATTATGAATCAAATGATGCTTCAATAACTCAAGTTTTTTGGCAGCCGGCTACATAGACATATACTGCAAGGACCTGACGACGCGCTACGCCAACGATGTGATCGCCTCCTACGCCTTCGGTATGAAGGTGGATTCCCATAATGAAGCACAACGGACCAAATGGGAGTCTAAGTGCGGAAAAGGGAGCCACGTCATCATCATCCCATAATGAAGTGGACAGCGAGTTCTACGCCATGGGCAAGGTGTCATCCACTTTCAATTACCGTGCGATGCTAATATTCTTCGTTATTACTAATGCGCCGAAAGTTGTTAAGGTAAGTCGTCGTCTAAATAATATTACAACAGTTCAGCACTATCCGAAAATAAAATTTTGTTAAACATAGTTATGTCTTGGCTCACCATAAAAATCATGTAGGAATCTTTAAGAACCTTGTTTAACTGTTCCTGTTGACAGCGATGCGGACGAATTTTTTGATGCCCTTTGATTCTTTCCCCTTCTTTTTTTATTTTTATATACTTGTACGTATTACTATTAATTAAAAATTAGTTAACTAATAAAATAGAATACCGGTAAAAACGGGGCAATTTTTTATAAATTCGACCAAAACACTATAGGCAGCTTTTATTTTATTTCTGGTCTTGTTTACTTTTACAATTTTTCGTACGAAGATCACAATTCCAATTTATGTCAACTCAAATCTTACAACTGCTTTGTTCCAAATAACCCCCGAAAATCCAAATAGCCCCATTCCACGGAACTTAAAAAAAAAAAAATCTTATCTATCTATTTAATCTATTGTAGGAACCTAACTAATTGTAGTCTAACATAACATAAATACACCATGAGACACGTGGTGATCAAAACTAGTGTCTTCTCTGTATGAGAAGAGGCATTACATTTTCTCTGTAGTAGGCTCGTTACAGGCTCGTATTATTATGAATGTGCCTGAATTTGTAAGTAACCCAATATTTTTGATAAATAAACACACATTTAAACGAAATTTATGAAGAATTCCAATAAAAAGCTCCTGCAAACAGGCGCGACACACGACGCGACACAAACGCACCGCGTGTCGCGCGATGAGCGGTGTTTTTGTGTCACGTCGCGTGTCGCGCTTGTCTGCGCGAACCTAAATGCATTTTTGCTGTAGATGATTTGGTGAATTGGGTAAGAATTAAGTTTCCATTTTTAATATTTTTTATTATTCAAAATCGAAATTACAATAACTATTTTTATGAAAAATTCAATCTAACAAGTAAACAAATAATATACATATATCAATATATACTTGTACATATTATTGTTATTATATTAAGACCATTAGCTTTTAGATTATGTAAATCAAAAAAGAATATCGGGATAAAAAGTATCCTATGTGTTACTACAGTTTAAAAACTATCTGTGTGCCAAATTTCATCCAAATCCGTTTTGCAGTTTTTCGTGATTGAGTAATAAATTGATCAATCCATCCTCACAAACATTCGCGTTCATAATATTATTAATTAATTAATATTCATATTAATATGAATTAATTAATATAGTAGGAAATAGGATTATCTTGAAAATGAATACATCAATTGGATAGGTATTTGAAAAGTTGGACCGATGACCTTATGAAGGCTGCAGGAATCCGCTGGATGCTGGACCACGGAACTGGACAAAGAGCCAGTGCTTGTGGCCTATGTCCAGCAGTGGACGTCTTTCGGCTGAAATGACGATGATAACTTGAAAGTTCAACCTTCTTTATTTCCATTGAAATGGTCATTTAGTTCGGTCTCTACCTAATAATCTATTAAAGCCTGGACAAAATTAACTAACTTCATATTGTATCTAGCCATTCCCCCAACATTGTAAGTCACCAAACAATGTTATTAGTACAACAGCCGTTGTAATATCATATCTCAGAGTTATTGAATCTCGGCAACATCTGGGAATTTACGTAGTTTTGTCTCGCCAATAGAAATTTCTACGAAACATAATATCTATTTGGCAGCCGGTGTATACGAATTGCGAAGCCTTTAGATGTAAGCCGCTTAAAATGGACCATTAAATCCATACTAATAATATTATAAATGTGAAAGTAACTCTCTCTGTCTGTCTGATAGGTTTTCACGCCTTAACCGCTGAACCGATCGTCATGAAATTTGGCAGGGATTTAGCCTGGGATATGGAGAAGGACATAGGTTAGTTTTTTACGCGATAACTGACATCCACGTGGGTCGAGCCGCGGGCAAAAGCTAGTAATATTATTAATGTAAAAGTAACTCTGTCTGTCTGTCTGTTACGTTTTCACGCCTTAACCGCGGAACCAATCGTCATGAAATTTGGCAGAGATATAGCCTGGGGTATGGAGAAGGACATAAACTAATCTTTCACGCGATAACCGATATCCACGCGGGTGGAACCACGGGCAAAAGCTAGTAATTAATAATATGCAAAAGGGAGCAGTGATAATACTCGTAGCAGTCAATTTTATGACTTTACTGTTAGAATAGTTAATTGAAATTGTTATTTTAAGTAACTTGACACATAACGTAAAATGACGCTCGTATTAACCGATGGAGGGGCGGGGGGGGGGGAAGAGGTGTATAGTACACACATTTCACCAGTCATGAAATTATTTATTTTTATCTCATTCATAAATTTTAATTCCCATGTAATATAAGGCGAGTCTATTACCATCAATCGGGGACAAATTTGGGATCCTACTGAGAAATTGATTGCTAAAAAAAAAAATATAAATAATATATATTTAAAAAAAAAAAACACTTCACGTGATCAGAGGATCTAATCAAGGACAATATGCTTAATAATCGCGTTTGGCAAGGTTTGGTAGCCACTAAAGCAAAATAACGACAAAATAATCCAAAAGAATCCCTAAACAAACAAAATAGGTGTACATCACCAATACATTATCGTCATGATAGCTCCCCCTTAACAAAAGTAATTTACTAAATAGTACGTACGTCATACTAGCTCTGCATGTAAATGTACAACATGAATAATGTATACAGAACAAAGTATTCACGCTCAGGTGAAGGCTTCTACGGGAGTTAAAACTGCGCCTTTTTAGGCTACGCCAATGTTTGCGTAGCAGCTACGCTCGTAGACGTGCTACGAGATAGGGTTACAAGACGTTCGGTGCTACGAATAGGTAGCCGAGAATTTCTAAGTGATTTGAAATATGTATGGTATCTTTCTTAGAAAGTGTTGCTGTGTTTTAGATGGCCCTGAAGAACTTTTATGTGGCTTTTTATTTTGCAGTGTCAATGGCCTCTTGATCTGTTGTCTATATTGAAGTAAAACGAACGTTACTTTTTTCTTAGTTATAATATTTTACTAAAAGTTACAATTTATATGTTTTACATAAATTTTAGCATAATGATATTGTTATTCTCCATTGCCAGTGCAATGGAGAGGGCTATGCTTGGAGTTTCTCTACGTCATCGAATCAGAAATGAAGAGATCCGCAGGAGAACCAAGGTAACCGTCATAGCTCGGAGAATTGCTGAACTTAAGTGGCAATGGGCAGGGCACATTGCACGCAGAACAGATGGCCGTTGGGGCCGAAAGGTTCTGGAGTGGCGACCGCGTACCGGAAGATGTAGCGTTGGAAGGCCTCCCACAAGGTGGACCGATGACCTTATAAAAGCCGCAGGAATCCGCTGGATGCGGGAAGCACAGAACCGGTCGAAGTGGCGGTGCTTGGGGGAGGCCTATGTCCAGCAGTGGACGTCTTTCGGCTGAAATGATGAAAAACGAAGACATTGTTATTAAAAAAAAAAAAAAACGTATTTATAGGTCAAATTGAAGCTAAAAACCACAGTACATCGGATTTATTGCAGCGGCAATTTAGCCCCAATAACTCAATTTCTTCGTGATACTCCCTTTCACCTCAAGCAAACCTCATTACATCATCCTTATTATCGCTCTAAGTGAGGACGAGTATATTTCACGAGCTAACCTCAGCCAAAGAATAAAAATGTACAGAAGCGAAACTCCCGATCTGAACACATTCTACATTCCTACATTTATCAATATCAATATCGCATGGGGTCTAACCTGTATGGATATTTGTGTTTGGAGTGATAAATAAATAAATAAATAAATGTCCCTATGTTTATCCCTATCCGCTGTAGATATCTTATTTATAAAATTCTCGTGTCACAATGTCAGTTACCATACTCCTCCGAAACGGCTTGACCGATTTTTATGAAATTTTATATGCATATTCAGTAGGCCTGAGAATCGGCTACTATTTTTTTAAAGTTTTAGGTGGGTCGGTAGGGTAGGGTAGGGTAGGGTAGGGTAGGTAGGTAGGTAGGGTAGGGTAGGGTAGGTAGGTTGGTATGTAGGTAGGTAGGTAAGGTAGGGTAGGATAGAGTAGTGGAGTTTATACTATAGCTTTTGACAGAACGAAGTCTGTCGGGTCAGCTAGTGATATTATAAGGAGTCTTGTGTCTAATTATTCCACCCAACGACACTGGCACGAAGACGAGCTGACGCAGAAATCCAAACAATCTCCTCAAAATGCATGAATCCGTTCTTTTTGGTTATGCTTAGGGGAGGCATCTGGTCAGTATGTTGTGTATGTCACCTGCCATCTGTATGATGATAATGATGAACACATGTCATAACATTCTGGTCTAGAGTCTAGATTAAATCAAACTGGTTGCTAATTTAACTGTATAATTTATATTTTTTATGATATAAATTTTATTTTCTGTGATTAATATAATTTAACTCACACACTGACTTATTATATGTTAAATTTTTAGGAAAATCATATACAATGTTTATAGATATGTGAGCACCATGTATCTATCGCATTTATTCATTTTTCTGTCATTACTTCACTTTTCAAAATGGTTGAGCTGAATGGTGCTAATTCATGCGTCATGTTCGTGAACGGGCGCCGTCAGTTGGGACTGGTCATCTCTTAGCTGCCACGGGTTATTTTATTTTGTTTCTATTTGTTGTACCTACGCTTGACGCTTTTAACGTGTAAGTTTTTATTATTTTTATTTTTACATCGTTCTCACTTTTTGTTATAAATTCAATATTATAGATGTAACGAATACTTTTGTAACAATTTAATTTAAAAGAGTGTCCATGGAGTTTCTTGCCCGTTCTTCTCCATAGGTACCTACGCTTTTGGAATGGGAATGTAGCTTCATTTTTCTTACTGACCGACTCCTTGAAAATTCAAAAGTGCCTGTAAATGGTTTAATTGAAATAAATGATTTGAGTTTGAGTTTGAGTTTCATTCTTTTTATCAATTGTGGCAAGTAATTTTTATTCTAGGTATGTACATCGTCTTCACCTATAATTATTAATAAATGTATACAAACTATTGTTAACATTTTAAAAGATTTATGTAGTATGGAGTTTCTTGCCCATTCTTCTCCATACATAACTACCTTTTGGAAGGGGCAACTAGAATCAATTAACTATGTAGGTATTTATGTAATTTTTGACGTTCAAAAGTGCATTTTACGTGCCTATTTGAAATAAAAGATTTGACTTTGACTTTGACTTTGACTGGTGGGGTCAGCTACCGCTCGGTAGTACGAGTATGTGAGTATTTTGACAGCATCGGCGAACAAAACAAAGGAAACAAAGAAATCTCATGTACTTTACATGAGTTTTCCTTCTACACCTTTTCATTATTCTATGCCTCAAGAGAATTTAGCTAAAGTGCTTTTATAGTATTAAAATAGCGTCAGTATTGCACCGAGCACGGCTAATGTAATAACGTTGTACTAAAAGGTGTGAGCAAGCCCGCATTACCGAGAGAGCTTTCCCACATAATAAAAATACAGAAAAAATCTACGTTGAAGCACTTTCCTGTAATTTTTCAGTGTTCAGGTGTGGATGATGGGATGTCGTTACGTTGTAATTTTATGTTTTTGTGTTTTTCAGAGGGTGAAGTATTTTTTCCTGCAAATATGGGTTTGTGTTTTAATAGTAGATTGTTATACAAGGGGCTAAAATGACCCATTTATACGAGGTAGTTTTACTCCTGAGCTTTAGCGAGGGAGTAAATAGAAACCGAGATGGTTTTTAACGCCGTGTATTATACTCTACTTTTCACTATGATTGCGAGAAAATAAAATAATCCGATACAACATTAAAAATAAATTACGGCCACTAATTCAATTTGCAAATTAGAGGAATATTTTAAAGAATTCGCGCCAATGGCTTTTTTTTTATTTCTTCTGTAGCCGCAACGCATTGCATGCATTCTACCAAAGAGATCGCCGATTTTAGTTCCATTTTCAAAAATAAAATGTTCTTTTTTATGAATCAATCGTTTTCATGATTATTCCACTTATGACTAAAGACATTTTCGTTTTTGTAGGCTCATTGTCATTTGACACACAAAAAATAAAAAAAGAAGGTTTTTCCCCTAGAGGAAGGAATGCTATTTTTGCTTCGCTCTGGAACGCCATAATGACGGTCTTTTTTAACAAGAGGAGTGAAAAATAAGTTTTAACATAACGTGACATCACCTCACGACTGTGTTAAGGGATAAGCAGAGTTTTATTGGGTACATAAAATAGCAACCAAAAAACATACCTTGTGTTTTCTCATTCAGGAAATTTAGCTCACAGGATTCATGACGTCACCATACCCGAAAATAAACATTTCATAACAATTTATCTCCAAACCAACGTCATAGCTATTCAAACAGACACTTCAAAGCTGCGTAGGCGACTCATTCACGACATACGCGGTATCAATTAGATTCCTACAACTACTTACGCACCGTTAATCGTAACTAGTCATAACAAGGACTAAAATTAATTCTTGAAACTGAAATGTTTTAACATGATGTCTTTCAACAATAATATCACGTCTGTATATATGTACCAAGGGTTATTTAGAAACGAATTTGTACAGTGCTACATGCCGATGCCTGCCACAAATGACGAATGGAAATTAGAGGATTATAACCAAGAAAAGAATGCTTGGAAACATGCTGGTCCATACCATAGGACAATGTAGTCTAAACAAAATCAAACGGGTTTCTAATTTAATTGTATAATGCTTGTAGCTTTTGCCCGCGGCTCCGCCCGCGTGTATGTCGGTTATCGCGTAAAAAGTAGCCTATGTCCTTCTACGTATCTCAGGCTATATCTCTGCCAAATTTCATGACTATCGGTTCAGCCGTTTAGGCGTGAAAACGTAACATACAGACAGACAGAGTTACTTTCACATTTATAATATTAGTATGGATGACATTAATTTTATACTCTGTGATAAGTTTAACTGACTTTTTATTTGTACAAATTTTAGTAAAATCATCTACTCTAACATTATTTGTAAATATGTGAGCACCATGTACACATAATCATTTTATCCGTCATTGCCACACTTAATTGTTTTTACCTATTGTGGTAGTAATTTTATTCTAGGTACATCGACTTCACATTTAATGATACAAATCGTTTCCATGGCTTCTGTACCACCTATAGGTGTATCTCTTAAAATATTTCGTGTTTGAATAGATACACAATGAAAATAATACTTAAAAATATATTTTCATCCTAAATGTATTCAGATAATTAAACATCATTATCATTTCAGCCGAAAACGTCCACAGCTGGACATAGACTTCCCCCAATTGGGGGGTTGTGCCATAATCGCCACGCTTGGCAGGCGGGTTGGCGATCGCAGTATGGTGTTAAAAATGCATAGAGAACGCTGCTGCCCATTCTCTAGTAAGTCCCTTAGTCGCCTTTTACGACACCCACGGGAGGAAAGAGGTGGTGCTATTCTTTACGTCCGGCACCACACGGCGCCGATAATTGAACTAAATTCATAGAAATACCGTTAATTGTGCATAGACCGCACCTTTTAAAGATAGGTAAGTACGATTTACATTTATGTATTTACTAGAAGGTGTGAATCACATTTAGCTAAAGCTAAAAGCATTTAATAATTGAATACTCCTTATCTGCAAACTTTAATCTTCATACTTATCAGTCACTATTAAGTTTTTCTTAATTGAAGTGAACTTGATGTTCTTAATCTTAATGCGTTAAGGGGTGAACAGAATTCGATTACATAAAAGGTTTAACGGGAGTTAAAACACTGTCAATTTTCATTATAGTTTCGAAAGCGCTTCGTTCCAAACTCGTTTACGTTTTGATACCATTTTGCGGAACTAAAATATTGATTAAATCAGTGGAATAACAATGTTTTCCTTTTTCTCTATTTAAGGCGCCGATAACCGACTTTAAATGATTTTATACAGTAGTGTTAATGATTTGGAAAAATATATGTTAAATTAGACATTTTTTTTTAAATATTTTTTATATATGAATATTTAAGATTATGTTTTTTCACATACTGAAATTAATTTGTAAAGTTATGTCTAACGCGGATAAAAAACTGAGAATCACGCAAAATCTACCACGTGTATTTTTCTGAAACCTTCACCGTTTTAAAGGTAATTTAATTATTGATCTTTTAGTATACGTGTTTTATTAAAATACCTTTTGTTTTATGTATAATAAATTAATAATGCGTCTTATTTGGGACAGTGCTCCTGGATGAGCGAGTCTTATTACTGACTGGACGTACGACGAGTTGCATGGGTTCAGTACAGAACATGCAAGCTAACCACTCAAGGTCACTGTCGTATATCTGCGTCTTAATCATGTGTTTTTTTATTTATTTTGAACTTCACGTAAACAAACGAAGCTGGCGGAATATGGGTGAACTGATAAGTATACCTTTACCTAACTTTTCGGGGATCACAGACGTGATGTTATGTGTTATTTTTTTCAATAGCAAACAATGAACGGGTTAGGAAAAGTTAGATTGCGAGTAAAAAACAGGTTTATTAAACACTAGCTGCCGTCCGCGGCATTGCCTGCGTGGCTTTTTCTATACAAATAAATACAATTGAAGCGTCTGTTTGTAATGTAACAAAATTATTTTTGTTGAAAAATCCACCTGGGCAGCAGCTAGTCGAAAACAGAAGTAGCTTAAGTTACTTCTTATAACATAAGCTATCTGCCAGTGAATGTCTCGTCAAAATCGGTCCAGCCGTTTCGGAGATTAGCCGGAACAAACAAAAAGACAGACAACTTTTTTTTAAATAGTTTATTTTGTTATAAGCAGTGCAGTAGTGCAGGTATACACTTTCATATATGCAGTTACTAAAAAGCTATTATTGTGGCATTACAAACAGATACTTCAATTTTGTTTATTTGTATAGATTTCGAAAACTACTTGCTTTTAAAAATGGTCTAATTTAAATAATTTTATTGAAAAATATAAAAAATAATAGATTTTTCTCGAAGAATACCGCGGTTACCGCTAGTTTGACTGGGCTAAGCTAAGCAAAACTTATGATAACGAAGCCTATTTACGTACCATGTTACTTAATAATAATGAAGGCCTATCTATTAACGGTATTTCACGGCTTCACGATTATAATAGCGCATTCATTTAAAGCGGCAGTAAATGAACGTCATGCTTGCTCCATATTTCACCGTCATTTATAATAACTTAGGTGTGTAGTGAATTTATAACTATATACAGGGTTATTTGTAAAACAGCAACAACCTCGCAGGAGTAGATTACTAACATCATAAACAACAACATATGTTCTACGACTTCTTCTAAAACAGGCAAAAAAAATAACTACTTTTTATAGAAAACTCGATCAGGTGTTCGGACATATGTATGGAGAGTTGAATAATTTTTTGTCTGTTTTCGGAAAAGTCGTAGAACAAATGTTGTTGTTTATGATGTTAGTAATCTACTCCTGCGAGGTTGTTGGTGTTTTACAAATAACCCTGTATAGTATAATGTGAGAACGATGTAAAAATAAATAAAAACGTACACGTCAAAAGCGTCCAGAGTAGGTACAACAAGTAGAACAAAATTCACGAACATGACGCATAGATTAGCACCATTCATCGCAACCATTTTGAAGGGAGCTTCATTATCCAACACACGCGCCACCATCAGCGAGACATCTGAGTGAGCATTACATACTCTCAGCCGCCAGGGCACATTCTAGTCAATGAAAGACATTACCCGGTAAATGGTAGGCTCTATAGTACATAGTACTCACACCTGTGCTATGCAATTATATAATACAAAGGAGATTGAGTTTATACAATGCAAATAAAGTCTTACAATCTTCAGCAGCTCCGACATTATTTTCAAATGTTAATCAATTAGTTGTGGTTGTGGTTTAAGACCAGCATTAAGCCAACCACTTATCAGCGATGTAATCTCCCAACTTATAATATGCGTGCCTGCATAGTGTGCGTTTTATACAAGATTTAAAAGTCTCATTCAGTTGAAGTATGTGGGGAAGAATTTTATTGTAACATTTTAACCAGTATCCCATGAAAGATGAGTCTACTTTAGTCTTTTATTACATGGAACTCAAACATACCTGGCAAAATGTGGCAATCTTCGTTCATCTCACAATCGTCTTCTTCAATGTCCTACTCACCACACAGACTTCATTCACTCTTCCTTCTTCATACAGTTTATCTCTCCGTGGAATGCGCTCCCCCCAGGAAATCAGGATGGCAATCAACCGATTATCTTTTAAAGTAAAAGTTCGCGAGCACATTCGCAAGAAGCTGGCAGTATCATCACAACGGTAATGTTTTCCCATTTTTTGTCTTACTTGTTTTAGTATACATATTTTTGTGTATTTATTTGTGTTTATATATAATAAGATTTATATATTGAATTTATAGTTTTAAATAGGTTTATGTATATATTTATATTTAAATGAATATTTATTCCTCAATTCTCGCTAATTCACCTAATGCTGTTTGTCTCTGCATCACCCAAAGGTTGACTGGTAGAAAATGCCTATGGCACTAAGTCCGCCTCTGCACATGTTGTGTACAGTCGCCAGCACATCAAATAACCACAAACTGTCACATTTTCACATTCGATTTTGAACTTAACCACCAACATTTTAAGGTTTAAACTCGTTTGGAGAAAGACAGTTTCGTGTAGCCTGTGTTCTGACTACCGTACTATAATTATACCCCTTCGGGCGTGATGTTATGTACACCTCTACTTAATCCTTAGCTTTATTATATTTTTAGTACCTCTGCCTGGACGAGGACTCACTATCCTCGAATTCATTCACCAATAGTCAATCCATGAAGGCAACTTTAAGCCTCCCACAAAGTGAATACCTCGAGCTGATTGTTCGACGTGACGTTAACGTCATGAATAATTCAACGGCGCATAAATCACTTCATCTGCGACGTTGACGTCGAAGCTGCGTCATTACGAGAACGATGCGATTTTAAAATTTAACGGCACATTCAAATGTAGATCGGTGACATGGCTGGAGAATATTGAATGAACTCGGTTAATATAAGTACAGTTATGTAGATTGGTAGCTTCTTCATAAAGCCGACTCTTCGCTGTCAAGTTCTAGCTAATTGATGAGCATCCATCCATCATCATCATTCTTCCATCTTCTCCACACGGGTGGGGGGGGAGGGGGGGGGGGTAATAATGAGACAGGTTTATGAAGTTCATGAAAAATACAAATGTGTAATGTTATTATCATTGCAACAAAATATTGGCACAAATTATAATAATAGTCCTCCAGACCATGTTTCGGCCACGCCAATCCGACACGACACACACAACGTGCTTTCTGAGACACGGGTGTATCATACCGCCAACTTATATAGTCCGGGCTGTTACTAAGAAATTCCTGATGGAAAAACCCAATAACACTGCCCGACCTGGGAATCGAACCTAGAACCCCACGACAAATAAACACATACATAATTGACCTAACCAAAATGATTCACCAACAATAGAGGGGATCTGGCGCTCGGCGGCCGCTACCGCGGCACGCTCCCTACGATCGCTCGCCTTTGCACTTTAATAATCACAGTTCTCCTAACCTAACCCAAATGATCCACCAACAATAGGGGATCTGCAGCATTTTAGCAGTTTATTCGGAGTATTGAAAATCGGAATGTCGTTTTTCGGACCGAGAACCCATCGAGCATTTAATTCTTCGAACATAGAAAAACGGAAAACAAACAAATCGCATTTACGACTTTCGGTAAAATAAATTTCGTGGTTTTTAATAATAGACATTATAAATTGTTAGGTATTATGAAAATCGGACTTTTGAACATCCGAATATCGAAAATCAGAATAAAATATTTCGGAGTATTTGGGTGTTCCCACATCATACACAGCACAAATTATATGATAGTACTCATCTCTTGCTGACTACAGCAAGAGAAGTTCGGGCAGTCAGACCCACCACCGTTTTGCTGACAAGTAAACTATTACTTGTCAGCAAAACGGTGGTGGGTCTGACTGCCCGAACGCAGGTTGGTGGGTTTGTAATCAATATTATAGGTTATTAAATGCGGGCGATGAAGCTGCCTATTACTCAAGCAGGAGAATCAAACCATTTACGTGATTAGCGTTTGTTTGGTGAGCGTTCATCGTAAAGGGTTAGGACTGACCAATAGTGCTATTCTGTCAAAATCTCATGGTGTAAACTTAGGTGAAGTGAGCTTGAAGTGACCTGTGATTCCACCTGATGCTTGGGATTGACACTATTGAAAGCTCACTCAACGCCCACTTCACCCAAGTTTTCACGGTGAGATGGTTACCTACAGAATAGCACTGCTGATGGCAACACATGAAATCCGATGGCTAGCCGTTGCGCCTGGGCCCAGGATGTTCTCCGTCACGATACACTACACTTCACATACAGCTAACGCTCAAATTAAAGTTATTATTTCGCGGCAGTATATTATTTTGATTCTGTCAGCTCCAGGCCTCTAGAATCGCACAGCGAGCGCTCACGTAAAATATTTATTTGTTCAAAGGCGATCCGTTCGCGAGTAAATTCGAAGCGTGTCACATTGACAAGTGACACATAATCAGGTTACAGGAATGAAAGGAAGATAGGATCTAGAAACGAACGTCCGCTCATTCATTCTACAATCTTACGCATTTCTTCTTTAAAAAAACGAATTCGCTTATTAGGCTATTGACTAGAAAAGTAAAATTAACTATGTTATATTTTTTTCGCGGCAACACAGGTAATGGTGCCGATTCCCTTGTTCACAAACTAAACTAAATTTAAGTTCAGTGCATCTTTTTCTTTCTATTTCTTTAAGAAAAGGACAGAAGATAAATTTTAGTTTAGTCCTGTCAAATTAATCAACGCCTGTCACTACTCCTTATAAGTTTAGACGTGATTAAAAACTTGCCGACTAAAATTACGTCAATTTACGTCAAGTGCTGATTAATTTGACAGGACTAAACTAAAATTTATCTTCGGTCCTTTTCTTAATGAAATAGAATGAAAAATATGCACTGTACATAAATTTAGTTTAGTTTGTGAACAAGGGAATCGGCACCACTGTTACGAATGGCCACGAATAGAGGCTTTAAAAATTCCGAGAAAAGTAGGTTAAATATACTGCAATCTCCAAAGATTTTCTTTATCCATGAAAATCGCGCATCGTCTTGTTCTCATTGAGAAGAACAAAGTAAAGTCAAGTTTAAACAGACAAAAAAATTAAAACAGCACAACATCTCGTTCTCAATGTGGTTTCTAATGAATAATGTATGTGGGATTTGCGTTTCAGGTAGAGAGGATGTCGTTATGCTGCGACACGACGCTAGCCTGGTTTTGTGGGGCTAGAAAACAAGCGGTTATTGCAGCGGTTTTGTAAAACAAAATGGTAACATTGTTGAATACAAAATCAGTGCAGTATTGATTCCTAATAACTGAACTTACAGAATTTATGATAATATGACAAACGATGATAATGATGTACGATGTTGATTGATGAGTGACATGTTATTTTGTCAAACGCCACGCGATAATTTATATATACAACAATGTTTTTTTTAAATTTGTTTTCACTCCTCTTGCTCAAAAAGACTGTCATTGTGGCGTACCTGAGCGAATAAAAAATAGCATTTCTTCCTCTAGAGGAAAAAGTTTTTTTTTTTTTAATTTTTGTCTGTCAAATGACAAATGCCTACAAAAATATCATAAGTAGAATAATCATGAATAAAGACTCGACTTATTACTGTTTCATAAAAAAAGAACAACATTTTATTTTTGAAAATGGAACTAAAATGACGATCTCTTTGGTAGAATGCATGCAATGCATTGCGGCTGCAGAAAAAACAAAAAAAAAAGAAATTGGCGCGAATTCTTTAGAATTTTTCTCTAATTTGCAAATTGAATTGGTGGCCGTAATTTATTTTAAATATTGTATTGGATTATTTTATTTTCTCGCAATCGTAGTGTAAAGTAGAGGGTAACACACAGCGCTAAAATCCCATTATAACTCGGTTTCTATTTACTCCCTCGCTAAAGCTCGGGAGTAAAACTACCTCGTATAAATGGGTAATTTTAGCCCCTTGTATAATAATCTACTATTTCTTTATCTCATTTGGTTTCACATCTAAAATAATTACAATTGCTGTCGCAGACGCTTCATTTTTGTTTCATTACACGTTCGCATGACGATGACAAAATTACATAGAAATGAACGTTCATCTGCTAATTTCATTTCATTTATCGGAGCATGAGTGAAAGATGGCGATGACGAAATGCAACATCGTTGGATATTTTCACCATTGAATTCATTTTCACGTTTCACTTCGACTGAAAGACATAAATTAACAAAAATTTAAGAGTCTGTAATGTGTTTTGTTCAAAAGTGCAGTTAAAAGCGGTTTACGTATTAATAACAATAATAACATAATCTTTATTTTCAGTCCAGAGGTCCATAAATTACGAGTAAACAAGTTGGTACTTACTAACTAAAACAAACCACCCTGCCGGCTGGTGTTTATCTTACATATCTGAATGACGGTCTGTGTGCCGCCATCCAGTCACATACTATTAAGGCTCGTACAGACTCGCGCGATATCGCGGGTGCGACAGGCAGCGACAAAGAAATTGTGCTACTAGTGTTGCGTAGCGCCCGCGATATCACACTAGTCTGTACGAGCTTTTAGGCCATCCACCCTGCCGGCTACAGTAGCCACGAGGCTGTTGGAGTTGTCGCGCACCAGATGCATTAGTGATGCGATTCGCAGACGCAGCAGCGAGCCGAAATCCGGAACGTGTGCATCCGCGAACATCCCCGAGGCGCTACAGAAGCGTGGCAATCCCATCACCCGGACCGCGTTATTATATTGGACTCATAGAGCATTTTACGAGCCCTGTGTATAATTGCATACGTGTACAGCGACTGGCAGTAGGCCCTGAACAGTGTTATTTTAACCTCTCGCGTACACCGTGCGAACCTGCGGGCCAGCATGTTACACCTGACAGCCAACGTTCTACGTTCCCTCTCTAAATCGGCGTCATCCGCGCACGCATCCGCGTATTAGACATAGACAATGGTGCTGCTAATTTTATCTGGTTCTGACAGATCATCATCATCATTTCAGCCGAAAGACGTCCACTGCTGGGCATAGGCCTCCCCGATCTGGGGGGTTTTGTCATAATCGCCACGGTTGGCAGGCGGGCTGGCGATCGCAGTATGGTGTTAAAAATGCATAGAGAACGCTGCTGCCCATTCTCTAGTAAATCCCTTAGTCGCCTTTTACGACACCCACGGGAGGAAATGGGGTGGTGCTATTCTTTACGTCCGGCACCACACTGAACACTGTTCTTATGTTCTTGTGTTTTTTCGGTTCTGATAGATGAGAAACCCAATAATATCACCTTTTCCCAAATACTAGATTGCTTACCCGCTAAACTTTCCGCTAACAGTAAACGAAACTGAACCACCACGCCAAGGTTGGTGCCATTGAATCGCGTATACTTACACAATACTCAATACTTTATTGCATTCCATAGTGTGTACATATAACAGTTGGTATGTTAAAACATCGAATCAATTATGGACCCTGTCGGGCACAGCAAAGTTAATTTTTAATTGGAGAGAGGATGAACTCTAACTGATACTCGGCGCTGAATTGCGTATACTCGGCGTTGAATAGCGTATACTCGACACTGAATCACGTTTACTTGGCACCAGTCGTAAGTTTTCACTTTTTTTTTCACGCTGAATTTAAAGCCCAACAAAAGCCTAACACGCGAGAACAACATCTCCTGCCTACTACGCACGTGTAAATGTAATAATAAGTTACTCCGTAGGTTTCGGGGATGTATCAGTAATCCATTTACACGGTATATAATCGTGTTCCAAATCGTTCCAAATGAGTGCGATTATCATTTCGATTTTCGAGAAATGTTTCTTGTGGTTTATTATCGAGATGGTAGAATCGTGATTTTCTTAGTTAGTTATTTATTTATTTAAATACTTAGGTTTACTTTTTTATCCTTGACAAATTTACAATGTAATATCTTTTTGGTTAATTAAGCGTATTCACTCTGCAATCAAGCGCGGATGCAGATTTCAAAGCTGAATACTTCAGTTTAAAGAATCTACTTATTTTTATTAAATCAGTTAAAAATTCTTCAAAGGTTGACTGGTAGAAAATGCCTATGACAATAAGTCCGCCTTTGTGCATTTGTGTGTTTAAACAAATAAATATAACATTAAATTTAGAGACCTTAAAATCAACGTAACGTAAACCGCTTCTATACAATTTCAAACGAATAATAAAACCGCAATTCAAAGTCACAGCATTTGAAGCGTGTATATATGAAGTATGAAACTCTATGTGCATATTGTACGGAATCTGATTTCTGCACTCGCTTCACAGTTTTCAAATAAAATTCTGTTCGAATATCGAAATATTTAGAAGTAGGAAATCGACAGTCGATGTTGAAATATCGAGTACGTAGTATACGAATTTGATAAATAAATATTTTCAAGTACTCGTACTTAACTCTGATCGTCTAATATCCAATGTCCTTCGAAAAAAAACCGTTCCCCCCTTCGAACGGTTTTTTTTCCGTTAAATTCGAAAAATATGCAGCTTAAAAAAAAAAAGTTTAAAATTGTGCGAACAGCGCTCTTTCATATGATACCCCACATGCCCTAGTAGCCCCACTACAAATTTTCAAGACCCCCATTCGGACCCAGTAAAAATTATTTTATTTGCTAAATAGTTGGACAAACGTCATCTAAAACTATTCCAAATTTCAAGTTGATAGCATTAGCAGTTACAGACAGACAGTAGCACCATAAGAGTTCCTTTTTACCATTTTGGTATGGAACCCTAACAAGATGGCGGCGTAAATTCTTATTTTGCAGTTGTTATCATGACATTTATATTTTTCTGATATAAAAAACCGAGCAAAGTGCGTGTCGGACAATAAAGGGTTCCGTAGTTGGGATGATTTATTCATTACAATCATTTGAATTACATACGTAATGCCATAGATAATATGTTATAATTTTAATAAAACTTCTAAAACAAAATATACCAGCCAAATATGGAGATATAAGGCATAAAATTTTTATCCTACCAAATTTCTAATAATAATAAAAACACCCTTACCAACCTCGGAAGCCCTTGGGTGAAAACATGAATATTCCTAATGACTTCCGAATACCTTATTCAAGTGGCAACCCCTTACCACACCGGGGACCTGCCATTGAGGCTATTCTGAAAAGTTTCTATACGCCACCCTCCGAATTTCAATTACACCTGAAGGGTATATAATACTATGACGTTCCCATCATATTTCATATAGGTTTTCAAATAAAAGTAAATAACCTACATTTTAGCCAAGGAAATATTAATCTTTCGATCTATACATCTATACAAACAAATAAAACAATTGAAGTGTCTGTTTGTAATGTCATAATAACAACTTTTTAATAAATGCATAAGAAATTATATACAAAACACAATATTTAAAATTTTTGGCTGTCGGTCTGTCTGTCTGTTTGTTCCGGCTAATCTCCAAAACGACAGGACCGATTTTGACGGACCTTTCACTTGCAGATAGCTGATATTATAAGGAGTAACTTACACGCGGGCGAAGCCGCAGGCTGCAGCTAGTAGAATATAAAGGTAAAGATCGTTAGTTCACCTTACTGCCCAGGAGTAAAATGAGTCTGTGTTTATTGCCTAAGAATGTTCTGGAATCAAAACAGTACCAATTAAGCGTAAATGGATTGGAACATAAGTTTCGACAAACCAAAGTATTAAAACTTCACAACTTATGGGAACTTTAACATATTTAACGAAGCTATTCACATTCATTTTAGCTGAAAGACATCCACTGCTGGACATTTTGCCTCCCCATTTTGCCTCCCCACATCCAGCGGATTCCTGCGGCCTTCACAAGGTCATTGGTCCACCTTGTGGGAGGCCTTACAACGCTACGTCTTCCGGTACGTGATGCCAAACTTAAGTGGCAATGGGCAGGGCACATTGCCCCCAGAACAGATGACTGATGGGGCTGAAAGGTTCTGGAGTGGCGACCGCGTACCGGAAGACGTACGAAGCCTGGCTAGTATAAGAAAAACGTTTCTATAGTATAACGTAGATTCATTTGCTCTTGCTAAAAATTTACTGTAGATATTAAGTTCGCTGAAGTACATATTTGGTCACGTACCACATAATCTAGCATTTAGCCAGTACGCTTTTCTTAGCGTTTACATTGTAACACAAATGCACTAGACTGTACCTACCTACTTTATTTAAAAAGTCGTTTTGTGGTAAAATGCTTGTTTTAAGATAAATTCTTCGCGACTTTTGTTTCAGAAAGTTCTTAATTATGTAAGCAGGTATGGCCGCATTGATTCTGTTATTTAATTTTCTCAACTAGAAAAAAAAAACTCATCTCATGCAAATATCGCGCGGGGCGTGAGACGCGACTGCTCGTGTCGTGTGTGTTGTCGCATGTGTTTCCGGTTCCCGGTAGTGACAAGCGCGCGAACGTCATCGAAGCTCAAGAGGGACGCGCCATTGGAGTTTTTTTTTAAACGCTGCACTTCGACACTTTTTCTGGTCAACATCGCTGAGCCAACACCTCTCCGTGACATCTTACGTTTGTGTAAGAGGTACCTAAATGTTGGTATCACATTATTTATAGGCATTTTCTTTTATAATTATAAAAATATCTTATTGATTGTGTTCAAAAAAATTTATAAAGTGTAAGGAACGGATAAATATTTAGAAAAGAAAATGTTAGCTCGCAGTTTTAAAAGTACATACTGATTAAACATAATTATGAATTGCACGGTGATGACTTTGTTATAAATAAACGATTCATATGATTCACTGACCGTTGTTTTCTATCATGTGTTTTAATGATGAGGAAGTCACGCGTCAGTTCGCACCAGTTAGAACACCTCCACTTAAGTTTGTGGACACAATTGGCATGAGCGAATTTCATAACGCATTCCATGCGGAGTTCGCTGGTTTGGCCAGAGCATTAAGTATTGTCCTCGCCTATTTTAAGTACATCACCTACCTATATTTTACCTCAACAAATCTTGTAATCGCGTTTAAAGATTCTTCGAAGTTATCTTAGAAAATCGATGACCTCAAAACCTTCCATAGTCCTTTATCTCCTAAAATATTTGATCCAATCCAGATTTCTATTCAAATGTAAAAGATATAAATGATAAATGATTATAATTTGAACGAATTGAAAACAAATTCGTTCGGGGAATTTCGAGGCTCACGCTTCATCCGTGAGCCTTGAATTTTTATTAAATTAAGATTTTACATTAATCTCTTGCTGAGCAACCAGTAGGCCTACCTACGAGTATAAGTATCTCTAAAAGGCAGACATGCATAACTAAATTGAGATTTTTTAGATCATACATAAAAACTGTGGCTGACTGACTGACAAACAACACTAAGTCTAAACCACTAAAGATACAAAACGATACAGAATAATATATTATGTCATGAATATATTTTTCCTGTTTTTTTTTTTCGCTAGCAACACAGCCGTGCCAAAATGTCAGACCTGTGCAAATCCGAGCACATTTCATGTTAAGTTGACAGAAAAATTAAAAAAGAGACTCGGAATCGAGGTAATTTACGTGACACGAATAATCCAGCGAAAGAATTGTTTTAATTAACTCAAGCGATAATTCCGACCGCGTACTTAACAGCTGACTTTAATCTGGGAGTTGGTATTAATATAACATTTTTAATAGCGCCATAAGTCGGGGATATTGTGTTATTAATTTTCAGATAGCACTCGAGAAATATGTGCTCGCAATTATATTATTATTGTTAGCCATAAATATATTTTTTTAAGGAAGAACGTAGAACGTACTGTTCCTTGGTTAAACTATTTGGTGTATCTACCTAAAACGCCACTCGTCTGAGTCACTTTTAGTAGACATGAAAAATTTGTCAACTGGTCTAATCTTAGCTTATAGGTCTGAACTTAAATACTTAATTGGGTCATGACACGTGGAAAATACTAAATCCAGCCACATCTAGTTAAACTAAAACCCGACGCAAACACAGCGAAAATGCTCCAGTAAGGTAGAATCAGAAAATAGTTCTAAACATTCTCTGTGGTTTTCTTTCAAAACCGCACTGAACCTGGCAGCTCCTGAAAGTAATTAGGTACTTATCGACGTATCATCTTTACTCTTTTATCGGTCATTCCTGAAATACCTTTTGAGGTCGAATGAGTGTTAAGTTACTGCTAGAATTTCCGCTGGCGTTTATTGGGTATTTTTTTTTTTTTTTGTGGTTGTTATTAAAAGTCATGCTATGGTATATGGGTACTGCGTTAAACCAAAATATCTTTTTTTAAATGAAGTGCACTGAATAAACTTGCACTTTGTTTGTTACAGAATGTATTATCAAAGCAAATTATTTATTTAAAATCACCTCCACGACTGCGACATGGAAAATGCATAGGTAATATAACGCAATTTTCTACGGGCAACTAATCCGGAATAAGTTTCAAGACGTCTGCAAGTAATGGAAGTCTTTGCCCAGCACTGGGATGATGCAGGCTAACAATAACAGTAATTCAAGACTCAAATTTATTTGAGGATTATTTTAATAACTTCATTTAAGAACAGATGACCATAACTTAGTGCCAAATTCGCATGCTAAACGACACAGAAAGCCAACCGAATAAATTAGTTACCTACGAAAATAATGACTAAAATGTATTATATTACATTATTATCATTGTATAATTGCAATATTTTTTTACATATTATAAGGCTAGAAAACACGTAATTATCTACAGGAAACGTTAGGGCGTCACTAACAAGCTTCGAACGGATGTCATTAACTATCTCACAAATTGTGCTATTTCTAAGCTATTATTATTCATTTACTAGCTGCTACCCGCGGCTTCTCCTGCGTTGCTTTTTCTTGAATAAAAGCCTAGTTTACTCCTTATAACATCAGCTATCTGCCAGTGAAAGTCCCGTCTAAATCGGTCAAGCAGTTACGGTGATTAGCCGGAACAAACAGACAGACTGACAAAAAGAGAGAAAAACTTAAAAAATGTTTTTTTTTTGTTATAATGTACCGTATATACTTTCATATGCATTAAATAAAATTCTGTTATTTTGGCATTACAAACAGACATTTGACAAATAAAAAATTTGGTTAATGAATTCAAGTTACAATGGCTCACAGATATTGGTGCCGATTCCCTTGTTCACAAGCTAAACTAAATTTAAGTTCAGTGCATCTTTTTCTTTCTATTTCATTAAGAAAAGGACAGAAGATAAATTTTAGTTTAGTCCTGTCAAATTAATCAGCGCTTGACGTAAATTGACGTAATTTTAGTAGGCAAGTTTAATAAATAAATTACTTGAATACACTGAAAGATATATTTAGCCTAACTACTTCGGCTATTTCAGGAGTAATCAAAGTTTGACAAGACTTTATAAAAGTTAACTTGATTTAATAAAAGTGATTTGTCTATAAAATACAAAACAGCCTTTTGGTTTTGGTTACATGTTGCATAACGTTATATGGTCACTTTTTTGTGTTACATGTTGACGAAAGTTCACTGCGTGTCGCGGGTTCGATTCGCACGGAACAAATATTTCTATGACCTACAATTAGTTGTTCCGGGTCTGGCTGTTTGTGTATGTGACTTTAAATGTTTGTAAACGCACCCACAATACAGGAGAAATTCCTAGTGTGGGGCAAAGTTTTTTTTAAAAAAAAAAAGAAAAAAAAAGAAGGGTTATGTATAAGTAAACATTTTTTTCAGTGTACTTTTTTTATTTTGGTGCACGACATATCAGCAAGCCGCTTGGTGTTGCAAGTTTCATACACAAGTGATGGTAACCGCTTAGGTATATAGCTTCGCTTGTTTTTATTACGAAACAAAATAACAACTCCGTGTTATACCCAAAAAATAATACAGCCCGACAATTCCTCATTTTAACACCTAACCCTTCTCAAAATACCTTTTCCACAATAAATCTTATAAATGTGACATCAGTATGCCGGGCCCGCAAATGACCCGTCTTTCAGAATTCGTGGACCCAATCCGTCGCTACCTGGTGGATTGGCAATTTCAAAGTTATATTAATACATTACTAGTGTTTCTAGTTTAGAGCTGAGCGCCAAAATTAAAAAGAGAGTTAAATAATAATAATAACAACACTTGAATGATTAAAAAAAAACTGGTGACGAGGGAGCAAGTGACCTCCCCCTTGTCTGTGGTGTGAGAAGCAGGTCGACACACGCAGCCTTCAGTAGCAATTTCCCATTTCTTGCGATTTTTTTCATTTTTAGTTTATTAATAAACGCCTGCCTTCCTGCACATAATGGCACAGCACTGAAACACTAACTGTTGCATTCAGACTATTCCTGACTAACAGCTATCACTAAAATAATATAACAGTAGATTGTAAACACACGGGATTTCTCATTAACAGTTACCAAATAGAAGAGGCACTTACTTATTTCATGATTGACTGCTTAGCGCCAAGAAGGTCTGATAATTTAAATCATATAAAAGGTTAAATCTGTAACTATCTGCTATATTCGTTCCCTATTCAGCCCAGTGAAGTAATGGAATAATTCGACTATTGTCATACACATATTGTGTTCCTTCTCATCTCAGTCTCCTATGAAATGTATGAGAAAAGTTTTTTGACGATTTCTAATTTTTCTAGTATTAGGACTGTATTTTTTTTTTCTGTGAATGTAAATCAAAATGTTTCAAAAAGTTTAGGACAGTCTTCTAAGACCGATTTCTTATAGCCACAACGGTTAAGGTTATACCTACCCTTATTACATAAAATAAAATTTCACAATACTGCCACAGAATAGATCAGAATAAAGTGTCAATGCAATAAAAATAAATTTATTTATTTACCTACAGCTAGTGCCGCATTTCAAAAATCCACTTTGTATAATAATATGTCATGATTGACTGCTTAGCTCTAGAAAGGTAAAGCGTGATGATAAGTATTTAAACCTCCCCGACCCTTGACTGTAAGTGAAGCGCCAGCACGCGCTTTAGCTGAGCAGCATGTAATCCAAACTCCCCACGATAATAATCAAAACACTGATTTTATCCAGCCACCGTCGGTCCCTTGCCACCCTCCCTCCGACGCTGCCCTAAGCCGAGGTTCGTACCCCACAGGGGGTGCCCTTAGCGAGCAGCAGTCGTTTAGTTTATAGTTTTTACGCCCTGGCTGGAGGCATTAAGTTTCGTTAGGAGCTTAAGGCAGCCACAGGAAAGTCCGGTTAAAGAGTTAAACCTTAGTGGTTACACTCTGAGATGCCCTAGATAAAAAAAAATATATATATATAAGTATTTAAAAGGTTAATTCTGTAACTATTTACGATATCCTAACAGTTTGGCTCATACAATTTGCGGTAAACTCTATAAGAATATGAAAATAATGCAATATTGCTTAGTACCCATGGCAAATAGCGTAATAATTTATAGCGTACAGACTGACCAAACTTATACCCTATCTACGCAAAATTTGAACAGAATCTATTGGGTAGTATTTATGTGATGCTGGAACGCACATTCAGAGAAATAGTAAAAATATCTAAAAACTAAATTTCGGCATTAGAATCTTTCCCAGACTTCGTAGAAACTACTTTTTATTCATTTTTTTTTTCAAATATATTCAATGTAGATTTTTGATTTCGCTACGATTTTACTATACATATGTATAGATAAGTCCAGGTTCCCTCACGATGATTTTCCCTTACCGATGTCAGTGATGTCTAAGGTAAACTTAGAATGTACTGAAAAAGTCTCAGAAGCACTTGATTAACCCACAACCTCGGCAGGTATACAGAATAATAATAACTCGTAATACTATCACAATTCATAAGTGACGGTTACCACTTTTAAAAATATTACCGTAAAACGGAGCTATTTGGATTTTCGGAGGTTATTTGGAACAAAGCAATTGTAAGATTTGACTTAGCATAATTTCGAATTGTGATCTTCGTACGAAAAATTGTAAAAGTAAACAAGTCCAGAAATAAAATAAAAGCTGTCTATGGTGTTTTGGTAGAATTTATGTCAACTCAAATCTTACAATTACACTGAAAAACTTTTTAAGTTGATTTAACCTTTTTTTAACCTATATTTTGGGTTAATATAGCACTTATCGACATGATTTGTTAAATCAACAAACATTTTGTTAAATCAACAAAATTTTTGTCAAAACAAACGTCATGGAACAGTTTTTTTAACACAATTTAATGTCAACTCAGTCAAAAGGAATCAACAATCAAAAAATCAACAATTCGGTTTTTCAGTGTACTTGATTCCAAATAAACCCCCGTAAATCCAAATAGCCCCGTTCTACCGGCACTCAGTTTTATACCAAAAATAATAACATACCTATTCCGACATTTCCTCATTTTAACACCTAACCCTTTTCAAAATACCTTTGCCACAATCTTTATAAATGTGACATCAGTATAACGGGCCCGCAAATGATCCGTCTTTCAAAGTATCCACGGACCCTTTCCGTTGCTACCTGCAAAATGAGGTCGACTCTCTTCATTATCGATTTTTCATGACTATCGGTTGGAAACCACCCCTATTTTTACAGTCCAATTCATTTTACGTTCACGGATATACGGTTTTTCCATAACAAAAGAACGGACGAACGTACTGAGGCGTTTTGTAATGGCTAGAAAATCGGTCAGTAGTTACATAGGTACGTCTATTTTTTTATGATATGACGTAAATAGTGTGATAGTTCTGTAATCGTAAGAAAAGAAAAAAAAAGAAGATCGTTATCAATTACATGTCTTTGCGTAAGGGTCCTCACATAAAGAAACAGGTTCCCGGCACAGCCAAACCAGTGCGGGTCGGTATCGATCGGTGCAGGGAGAACCAGCATAAAGAAACAGCAAAATCTATCCTTATTGACCCATTTCTTTAACCCGTATGGCTCGGTCCAGGTTGTCGACACCGACAAGTTTCAACCCGTTTCTTTATAAGTAGGCGCATAAGATAAAGTGGATATAATATACATGCACCGTAAGGTACCGACCCGCACAGACTCGACTGCACCGGAAACCTGTTTCTTTATGTAAGCACCCTAAGAACCTATTATGGTATAAGCTAATTATCGTTTACAGCTGGCTTCCCAATGAATAATCCAAGAAAAAATCTCATCATTATCATTTCAGCCGAAACACGTCCACTACTGGACACAGGCCTCCCCCAATTGAGGGGGGGTTTGCTATAATCGCCACGCTTGGCAGACGGGTTGGCGATCCCAGTATGGTGTTAAAAATGCATAGAGAACACTGCTGCCCATTCTCTAGTAAATCCCTTAGTCGCCTTTTACGACACACACGGGAGGAAATGGGGTGGTGCTATTCTTTACGTCCGGCATCACACGGCACCACAGCACGGAACAAAATCTATGTTATTGAAACACCATGTTTTCTCAAAAAGCAGCAGCAAAAAGAGCTCCTTTCAATTAATCATAGTCAAAATAAATATTGACACACAAACTTAAATTACTTCAGTTACTTCAACCATGTAATCAGACTACAAACAAAATCGTTGCGTACAAAATGCGGAGTAACGAACCATGCTGTCGATCGTGTTGTACATACAAATGACTAGGCATCCAGGTAGAAACGACTTTGTAAACAAACGACAGGCAATCGGTTAAGAGTGCGCTCACGGGTCCACTAGCCCTTTAAAAAAATATTATCTCGTGACTGAGGAGGAATTATGAAAAACGGCTCAATCAGCAACCTCGGTAAGTGTCTAGAATGTTCTAATATCTTTTATAAAGTTTCATAATGAGACACAAAGCAACAACATTCGATCTAAACACACCACATTTCACATTTCTCTAGATCGTATTTTGTTTCTTCGTGTGAAAATCAACTCAACATCACAAAAGCTCAAGCATACTCCATTTTAGCATGAGGAGCTGCTGACACTACAGGTGTACTGTAAGATCCTAACCTTGAGAATAACATTTGGGTCGCACTACACACGCATTTCAATTTCGTTAGTACAATAGAATAAGTACTCTTAAGGTTGTTGGTGGAGTTAATGTCCAATATTACAAAAATACTGACACAAGTACGAAATCTATCAGCCTTCCCGTTGAACGCAAATGTTTAACAACACACTCTATTACATTACAGTGTTGACCGCGACTTTGACCTCGCGTCCACATTCAACACCCTTAAAGCTGATCCCAAAATATTTACCCGCCGACCTTTTAGATATAAAGTGTTGATAATGTACCCTTTTCTATCAAAAGGGCCTTAAGAAGATACTCATGTTAGTGTTGCTAAGTGCTGTTACCTTTGTGCGTTTGTGCGTATCAAGGGGTAGTAGGACTTAATAACAGCCTTGCGTATATGGGTTGCGGTATTCGTTTGTTCTCACTAGTTCGATTCATTAGTTCAATCGTAGAACTAATGAATCGAAGCACTGTACTTTTTGTTTCAAAGTAACACGCCTTCGAACCTAACCTGTCCGAGTTGGGGTGCCCCAAGTCCCGAGCTCGCTTCACTCGCTCTTGCGGAAAATCTCACTAGTCACATGCCGTGGTATTATACTTTACAAAACCACATCATCTTGTGCCATTATTTAAGTTGAGCCGTGATGAAGACAAGAATAAAGATGTAGTGACTCAAACAGCAGCAGGGGAAGCTATCGGCCGAGCGCACTCACGGACACAGAACCTGAACGACTTCTTCAGTACACGTGCAAAGCTCCAGCAGCTCCGGAAGGCTACCAGAACATACTTAGATGTTGTGTATTACAGGCCAAAGGTCCATCTTCAGTAAAGAATACAAGATACATTCTACTAGCTCCTGACAGAATTTTCTTGATGCACCTGATATTTAAGATAACTACTACCTCAATCTAGCCAATTTTTTTTTGTTACTTTCTTTTACTTTGTCACAGGGTCCGAAGATAAACTGCGCTTGACGCGGTCATTCCGTGGATGGGAGGACCATTCTTCACATCTAGACACAGAAACCAGGCACAGATGCCTTAAAAAGCACATTATTCTGTTAGTTCATGATGACATTCGCAAAAAGTATCGTTGTGTATAGCCAAGTCGTAATAGAATATAAAAGACCAAGAAAATACCATTATGAAAATAATACTAACCTTGTTATACCTCTGTCTAATGTAAGTATTTGTCCCACTTACAGTAAATTGAATTCCATATTCTAATCCAACCCAGGCCGGTCCAACAGGCACACCATGTGGACAACGAACCAGCCTGGATTTGATTTAACCCGGCTCGAAGGACCATTGTCAAATAAAATACCTTACGTGAGTAGGTATTCGGGACCAACGAGAAAAATGTTCTAGAAACCCCGTTTTCTCATTAAAATAACAAGATACCTTGAATTTCTGAATTCAACATCGCGCCAATATCGGTAGGCGATGTCAAATATTCGTGAAATTATCCAGAAGTCGTTATGAATATCAAGTAGATCGAAGTTTATTGGTAGGAATTTAACTTTTGTATGTCTTGCATATATTATTTAAGTTAGTTGATATGCTTTAATATTGAAAATAAATATTTTAATTTTGTGCTATGTTTGTTAATAAAAAACATCTTTTTTGGAACGAAGTTCTTTAACGTGGCTTGCGGTTTACACCTAAACTAGCCGAAATCCTCACGTATCGAAAAAGCGTTATGCCCGAAAAAGTCAGTTTCATGTGTCAATTTTTTTTTTGTTTTTTAATACAGAGCCATCTAGTACAAGTTTTTAGCAACCTAAAATCTTCAAAAAACTTAACATCTAGATGGATCTCTATTAAAAAATAAAGATTTTTGACACTTCAAACTTGAGACTACACTAGATGACTCTGTGTTCATTAACAATATACAGCGAAAGGAACATCGTTCTAACCGAGTGTCCCACGACACCTTTTGGGTGACCCACTTTTTTGGCTATATATAAAAGCAACACAGACGGAAATAATCAAGGCGCACCGAACTTCTGGCGCAGATGTAAGGGGAAGCGTGGCGGCTCTGGCTAATTTAGGTATTTCCTTCTTATTATCCATACTAATCCATATACGAGTATACTTACTTACTTACTAATATTATAAATGTGAAAGTAACTCTGTCTGTCTGTCTGTCTTTCTGTCTGTCTGTCTATCTGTATGTTACGTTTTCACGTCTAAACCGCTGAACCGATCGTCATGAAATTTGGCAGAGATATAGCCTGGGATATCGAGAAGGACATAGGCTACTTTTTTACGCGATAACCGACGTCTGCGCGGGCGGAGCCGCGGGCAAAAGCTAGTTAAAACATACACATTTTGAAAATGTAGGTAAACGTTATGGAAAACATATAGTTTTGTTATTATTAAAAAAACTGATGACTTCCGTGAAGTATTTACGCCGTACTAAGGGTTTATTTTGTTTTTTAGAGATTACATTGGTTTTTTTTTTCTATCAAGGAAACCAAAAGTAATCGTGTTTCTAAAGTGTACGATTTATAGAGTGTATTCTTAAATATCTTACACATTAATTGCATAACTAAAGGTTAAGTAATAGCGATGCAGCAAGGGATCAAACGAATGTAATATTATTTCGCAATTACGTATCGTTTCCTCGGTACGCTCTTAAGAAAATTATTACACGAAGCAACAAAATTCTATCTAAATAAAAACGGCCACATTCGTCTAGATCGTATTTTGTTGCTTCGTGTCTCAATATGAAACTTTATAAAAGGTATCATAAAATTCTAGACACACCGAGGCAGCTGACTGAGCCGTTTTTCAAAATTCCTTCTCAGTCACGAGATAATATTTTTTAAAGGAGTGGTGCTAGTGGACCCGAGACAGCGCTCTTAACATTTCAATGAATTTTACAAGTCAACCTTAGGTATAATAAGATGTAGAATATGTTACGTTTACAGAAATAGATCATTACGATATTGTATTGCCTCATTTATTATCTAATAAAGTTTTCATTAAAATAAAATACCACATCACGTTGATTATTCCCAAAAGTAAATCCCCACTCTTTAAAATTAAACACAACATCAAAACCGCTCATTTATCATAATGAAATAGTACTTATTAATAAATATGAATGCTTTTAATAATTGAATCAATCTAAAAGAAATAAATTATCTAACAAAACATGCATTTTCAAAAATATTAGACAATCAAAGCGTCCATTTATATGAAAATCAAACAGGAATTCCTGAAAGCACTTACTGTACATCTGATTTCATTCCCTTTTGGTTCTCATGCAAATATTAATATTCAACCATTCTGTGATCGTGCACGGTGCGCCCATTCAAACAATGGAGGGGCCTGGAGAATCCATTAGCGATCACTTGTATGAAAGCTGACGCATAGTTTTGAACCAGCAGCTATTTGTTTGGATTACATTAGGTAGAACCTACTTATTTTATCGCTAAGACAGCAAATTTATTTATTTATTTATTTATTTAAAAACGCAAATTGTTTCCTTATAATTAATAATTATTCTATTTAAACAAAGCACACTATTAGAACTCTGGGGTCTGTCTTAGCATGCCATGGTCTGGAATTTACTCATCGCGCTACTGACAAATTATGGTAAAATGGAGTTATATTATTCCTTTGGAATTGTAAATGAGGAAAGTATGAAGCTATCGGGAAATGGTGGGTTATAATTCTACTAATTAGAATATAAGACGCTCGGGATATAAGTACTTTAAAGTCAGGGAAATCAATTGCTAAACAAATTGACTACTAACTTTAATTGTCCGTATATTCAAATCACAACTGCCATTCTTTGACAATGCATTTGGATGAAATGGCAAGGAAAATTGACGTAGTGTGTCAATTTGATTAACAATTATTTTCCTTTTTTTTTGTTTAATAAAAATTATCACTGACAAATTTGTCAATTATTGTAATCATTAAAACGGAAAATAGTGGCCACTAAGCTCCGTTTTAATGATTACAATAAAACATAACAATTTAAAACTACTGTTTGTAGTAATAATAACGTATAGTCTTGTGAAGCACAACTTGACGAGCTTATTTTCTGCATTTTCATTCTAAAATCAAAGAAATCACCGAAATAACGATGGGGGCGCCACTGTGCGCTCGGTAGCCTCTTAAACGAGTTTTTAGTTTGACAATTTTGTTAGCTGTCGCATTTGGACATAATTGTCATCTTTATTAAACGGCACTTATCGCGACAATTCGACTTATTTGTCAAAAACCGGCCAAGTGCGTGTCGGACCACGCACAATGAAGGGTTCCGTACTTGGAAAGAATTTATCCTAAGAACAAACTTAACATTGTAGTTGGTAAACATAATCTCCCATACATCCCAACTGGAAATGTAAGTTTGTACGCACAATATCGAGAGATTTACCATGTTATTTTAAGACCATAGACTTCTTTTAGATTTTCCTGAACTATTTTCAGTATTTTTGTTTTTTAATTATAAACAAAATATATTTGAGACCCTCACAATAAGCTCTTTCATTTGATATGTCACACGGTACAGCTTGCAAAACTTTTTTTTTTTAATTTTCTTGTTTTTCCCCCAAAACTGACCCCAATATTCTAAATTCATTTATTTACGGTTCACGTCTGTGTTTGGGTCACTTAAATTGATATATATACCAAATTTCAACTTAATCGGTCCATTATATTCGGAGCAAATTGGCTGTGACAGACGGACAGACAGACAGACACACGAGTGATCCTATAAGGGTTCCGTTTTTTCCTTTTGAGGTACGGAACCCTAAAAACTGACAAAATTTTCGGATTGTCACGTTTATTAAATTAGTTAGGTTAGTCACTAACCACACGATAAAGAAATAAAGAAGCGCAATATTATTTTTACTAAATAAGACTACTTATTACTCAAGACTTTCAGGAACGCTCAACACACGGTTATAATCTTATCTCAACATACTACTTGCTCTTCAAACACTAAACTTAATACAAACGAGAACAACTTGTCACTAACCACACAGAAATGAAGAAGTTGTTGAAAGAATATGAATTTAAATTATGTTTGAATTACGTTAAGAACGTAGCTACGGTAGTTGGTAAGAATACGTCACCTTGACAACTTATTGTATTTTGGCTGGAAACCGGCCTCCCAATTTTTCTTCCGCAGGTTTTAGGTAGATATCTAAAAAATCAATCATCTCAGGCTACATTATTATTGGGGTAAATTCACCATCGTGCACCGTAGTACGGTGGCCGGCTCATCAGTTTATACGAAACCGAATTTCTCCAAACGATTTTAAACCTTCAAATGTTGATAGTTAATTTAAAAATCGAATAAGAAGATTTAACAGTTTGTGGTAACTTCATGTGCTGGCGACTGTATATTAACCCTTTACAACTCATACTATTAATTCTGTAATTTATTCCACTTTACATCTAAATAGTGTCCATGGAGTTTCTTGCCCGTTCTTCTCCATAGGTACCTACGCTTTGGAATGGGAATGTACTCCTTGACAATTCAAAAGTGCCTGTAAATGGTTTAATTGAAATAAATGATTTGAGTTTGAGTTTGAATAACCCTCTCATTTCAATGAAATCCCATGCATTAATCCAAAACTCAAAAACCGAATAAAATAAATCTAAAAATAGTTCAGCAGAGGAATAATGAAGAAGAGATAAAGAAAATGTCCCGGACATAAGCGTGGGACCGAAAGGGTCCAACACAGAATACAATTGAGCGGCCTTAGAGGCAGCCATAATACAAGATAAAGGTACGAAGGGGTACCTTGGGTCCCTTTCGAGGGCTATTATTTGTATAGAGAATACTCAGACAGAGCAATTTATTATATTGAATGCTTATTGCTTGGGGCGAATATATTAAAGCGTATGGTAGATAGGGACTTATCTGTCTTGTTTGACGTGAAACGTATTTGTCTGATCGCAATTTTGGTAAAATACTGGAACTAAAACTATTAACCATAGTACATATTTTAACGTTAGCATTATCTTCTATACTATAAAGCTGAAGAGTTTGTTTATTTGTTTGTTTGAACGCGCTAATCTCAGGAGCTGCTGGTTGGAATAGAAAACATATTTTCGTGTTAGATAGTCCATTTATCGAGAAAGGTTACAGGCTATATAACATCACGCTACAACTAATAGGAGCGGAGCATAAATGAAAAATGTTGCAAAAACGGGAAAAAATATTCCTTTTTGAGAGCTTCCGTTGCGTGCGCTGCGTAAACGGTTTAAGTTACGTAAATATCATGTATGTTGGAATTGTTTCTCTTTAAATGTTCTAAAAAAAAGTCGCCGACGGTATATGTCTATCTTTTAAGATTGAGTCACTATAACCTTTTTTATGGTAATCAAATTTGTTCTAAATTAATGCATTATTTGCGAAGGAGTTTTATCAACATTACTTAAACCACTCTCTCTCTTAGGTGATGCAAACGAAGTTGCACGGGTCAGCTATATTAATATTGTAAAGCTGAAGAGTTTGTTTGTTTGGTTGAACGCGCTAATCTCAGGAATTACTGGTTCAAATTGTAAAAATATTTTAGTGTTGGAGAGCCCATTTATCGAGAAAGGCTACGACCTTTAGGAGCTAAACAAAAAGAAGAAAGTCAAAACGAACGCTAAACAATAACGAAGCTATAGTGCGGGCGAGTGACGGGATGCGACGCGATGGGTGGGCCGAAATTTCACGCGGACGAAGTCGCGGGCAGAAGCTAGTCAGCTTATAATTTTCCTATTGCTGGGACATAGACCTCTTCTCAGTGAGAGGGAGTGGGCTGGATCCACCACGCGGGCCCAGTGCGGGTTGGTAGATGTCACATGTCTTAATTTTTTTTGTTCTAGGACATGCCAGTTTCCTCAAATGTTTTCCTTCACCGTTTTGAGAGCAGTGGTGATGAAAATAAGTTACACAAAGTAAAGCGCCTGTCTGGGTTCGAACCTACGACCTACAACTCGTATGTCGACGCCGTTACCACTGCGCCACTACTGCTCCATTTTAATGTTAACTCATTATTAATTCGATTTTGGTGAAAGTTGCGTTCCTGACTTTTTCTTTTAAACACAACAAAAAGCCTGTTAGAAAAACGTACGTCGTACAAAGAAGCTCAAATAATTTCTGAAAAATAGGGATTTGTTAAAGCCAGCAAGAAAGTACAAAACCTCTTTTTATATTTCTATAAAATTATTCTTAATTTAAAATATTTTACATCTTCTTTTGTTTTTTACGTGGCATCTGATTTATGCAGGAAGCTAAATAAATATTTTATAATATTTCATTATTTGTTTCCATACGTCTAACAGCATTTATGGTAAACTTCACAATTCTTTCAATTGAAAATCGACAAAAGGCCTATGTACCACATCCAGTTGTGCCCCCTAATATCAAAACACATTGAGGATCTGTGTTAAAAAAAAGTTAAGAAAGTCTACCAACACAAAAATTTATAAATATATTAAACAAAGTTGGGTTACACCATTCATAACTCAAGAACGGCCTGACCGATTTATTATGATCTTTGATTTGTTGGATTTCTCTCCGCCCCGAATAGCAGAATAACTATTGATACATGCGAAAAATTTCCGAAAAAAATAAATTTATGTAGAAAATTAATTTCCTCATATATTTTGTATGGAACGGCTTTTAGATGATATCTTGAGAATGGATAGGGAGAACAGGAGAACAAGAAATTTCTCATGGACGAAGTCGCGGACTGAAGTTAGTTTTTTAATAATTCATACAATGTTAAAATTCTTATCAAGTTTGAAAGGTGTAGCTTCGGCCCTGTTGTGCTAAAAATCCAATTTACCGCTGTCATCCCTTGTCAGAAAATATTGTCCGTGTCATCCTAAACTGAATAACTTAGTAAATCCTAAACTGAATGAAACATGTACATTTTCTTTTACTTCGGTATATGTATTTTTTGTGTGCATTCCACCTGAGATAGATCCATACTTCCATATTAATACTAGCTGCTCGTGGTTTCGCCCGCGTGGCTTGTCTTTTATTTAAGAAAAAGCCACAGTATATAGTATATACGGTACTTACTTTTGACGATTTTTTTTTTGTCTGTCTTTTTGTTCCGGCTAATCTCCGAAACGACTGGACCAATTTTGACAGGACTTTCACTGGCAGATAGCTGATATTATAAGGAGCCCTTAGGGCTACTTTTATTTTAGAACAAGCCACGCGGGTGAAGTCACGGGAAGCAGCTAGACAAAAAATGTCTCGAGAGTCATATATTCTAACGAGCTGCTAGCCGCGACACGCGGTGTCTTTGTATCGAGTCGCGTATCGCGCCTGTTTGTGTGAGCCTTTAACGGGTGAACGGATTTCGATGAAATTTGGCAAACATAGACCATGATAATAAATAGAAATTCAAATCATTAAAATTAAATTACATGTTTTATAAAATACTCGCAATATACGAGTATTATAATATAACAACCCCTTGAATTTTTGTATATATATACATATATTAGGGTGTCCCTTATATGAAATTTTTTTTGATTTATTTTTTTATCCATACGCATAGCCTCAATTTTTTTTATAAATGCTAAAACATACTCAAATATGAAATTTCAGCTTTCTAGCATGATCGCAACCCGTGCCGACTGAGCTTCAAAGTTTAATTAAAATCGTGTTTTGTCCTATTATTCTGATCTGCTATAAAACTAATATAAATGCAACAAATTTGGTGAGTATGAGGTAAAATAAAATAAGGTAAACATTAATCTTTATTTCAAAACATAAAATTATAACAATCAGCCAGGGTAACTTCTCTTTAGTGTAGTTTTTTAACAGTCCAGATACAAATTTCTATGTTCCTGGGCACAGCGCAAAAAGCATTGTTTTTGCTCTTCTTCTGCCGTGTTAAGTAAGGTTTTGAGTTAGGAATGCATTAGACTGTTTTTAGGACGAATTTATAAACATGATGACGACAACCGAAAACCAAAAATTCACTCTCTAATGTCTGCTCCAAAACAGCACAAGCTCCATTAAAATGACCAGTATTTTAAGCTTTTGTATCGCAGCACATTATTTGAACTTAATTATTAAGGTTCCAGTCAAAGAGCAGATGAGACGGCTTTAGGTTGATGTTATCCAGAAGAACTCTCTAGTTTTGGCACTGCAAGAAGCTGTTCTCTATCGTCAAATGAAGCAATAATGGGGCAAACGTTCTTCTTTTGAACTTCGTACATCCAATCCGGGTAATAGTTTTCCATCCCAATGGACTGTGACTACGTCAGGTACCTTGTTTTGAAAGTCAGTTTTATTGCTTCTGCCCTTGTTATTCTCGTCTGAGTACAAATTCGCTGAATCGAGGATTTGTCAATAGCGAAATCGTCGCTACTCAGACCAAGCGCTTCTACGAGACAGCATGCAGAAAGTAAATGGAGTCTCTATGCTTAACTGACATCGATCTAAAATTGCGACAAGTTTAGGCGTTATAATATCCTTTCTACCTCTTTTTTAACTTTTTTTAGGGCAGGGAACGTCTGGCAACCTGAGTTCAGTATTCAAAATCTGTTCTTCGTCCGAATCTTCTGGACATTCAAGATATTTGAGCTAGAAGTAGATGCAACAGCCAAAAACTCTCTTTGTCTCACATTCCTTTCCTCCTCTTCTAATCGTGTTTGCATTACTCTTTCTTCTTTCGCCGCCAATTTTTTGTCCACACCACCTAAGTATTCCGGTCGTCCTGGCTCTCTGTGTTTCCTTAAAAATACTTTGTCTTCCTCTATTTTCATTCTCTCAAAAGCATCAGCATGTGCAATATCAAATAAGTTATCAAGGTTAATTTTAAAATTATTTTCACGGTTCTTGAACGTGTCCCTGAGTTTTCTTACAATTTTTTGCAGTTCTCTCCAAACATGAAATATCATGTTTGGAGAGAACATTTTGTTTATCACTCCGTAATTCCATCGACATCTTTATACAATTAACAATAGCGCATTAATAGTTAAAAATCGCGAATGAAATGACAAATTAAACACGTAGTTACAGTGCGCAGCGCATTACCCGCGCAACTTATATGGAGAAGTTTAAATCGCAAGTCGGCACGGGTTATCGTTTATAAAACGGGCTAATATTTTTTTCTAGACAATATTGGGTTATTATGAAAGTTTTAAGAAGGTATGCGTAAAAATATATAGAACTTAAAATTTAAGGGACACCCTAACATATATTATATAATAAGTAGGTATTTATACGTTATAGTAATACGTATGTATGTCTATTATAAGTTTACTACATATTTATGTACTTGTGTATCTATTATTTGTTATCTTTTTAATATTTTTATTATTATTATCTCCTCTCCTCCCTATTAATTAGAGCACCTCTTATCTCTTCACTACCCTTGGTTGACTGGTAGAGAATGCCTATGGTATTAAGTCCGCCTTTGTACCTTATTGTGTGTGAGAAGTTTAAATAAATAAATAACAACTAAGTAGTCAAATAAAAGCAATCTTCCTCTCTCCTACTTTTGCTGTGCCCGAGAGGATCCACAATATTCATATTTTGTAAAACCTACAATAAATATATTGAGTTTTGATTATTTACCTAGGTTAGAACATAGGATTTTATCCCGGTAGTATGTTCCCATGGTATAATTTCCGATCTCTACGCGGGCGAAGCCGCAAGCAAAGATAGTAAAGCTATATTTAGGAATAGCTCGGTGCCCCAGATAGCGGACTTGACTTACTTGACTTGACTTTGTGGGGCAGTGCATAATTTAAGGTAGCTATTTTCATTTTGTTATATCGACTACTTATTAGGGTTCCATAGTCAACAAAGAAGTCTTATAGTTTCACATATCCGTTTGTCTGTCTGTCCGCGGCGTAACTCAGATAATCTTAGTACTAGAAAACTGTAATTTGGCATAGGTATACATATTAATCACGCCGACAAACTGGTAACATGGTTTTAGGGTACCTCCCCTACACGCAAATTGGGGATAATTATTTTTTTCTCGTCTATCCCATGGTGTGGGATATCGTTGGATAGTCCGTTCTAAAATATTGTGGGTCTGTTAAAACTATTTTTCGATTCATGGATCCGTTTGCGTAATATTATGCTTTAAAGTGCAAATTTTTGTTAGAGTCATGTGTCTCGCACCTAGCCAGCCAAATGGTTGTTTTTGGATATTATGTGAAAAAATTCTTGGCAGTAGTATAAATAACGAAGTTCAAAGGAAAACTATCACAGCTAAGTAGGCTTTACAAGTAAAGGAGTAATAGTCGATCAACTTATATTTATTTTGCAGTTGGAATATAAGAGGGAACATGTATGATAGCGCTGACAAATAAAAACAGTTCCGTAGACTGAAACAAACGTCATAACGGCTGATATTGTAACGGAAACACGAATCAGTGCAATAAATAGTGATTTTGCATTACATCATAAAATCGTATTAAATAATAATGAATAATAATGTTTAATCGTATTGTTAATTTTAAGGTTCGTTTTTATTTAAGTATTAATTTAAAAGTCTAAGAAGGAAATTGGAACATTGTTACCGTTAGTTTTTTTAAATAAAATTATTGTTACCTAACCAAATTTACAATTTAAAAAGGGTTATTAATTACAAATCAAATATTGTGCGCACTTACATTATGTTTACTAAATACAATCTAAACTGTAAAAACAAATGACAACGGAAGTCGTTGCTGTCTGACGTTGATGTTATAAATAGGCTCACTCTAGTCACAGAGCGCTCAGTATTAAATTGTATTTTGAACTGTAAACATCTAGTTTTAAAATAAAGTTGTGTGTATCATTGTTGGTGTGTAATAAAGTGTTTACAAGATGTCTGATCGTTATCATTTGAGATCCCTGAGCCCTCCCGCTCTTACATGTATTTCAACTACAATGTTAAGTTGTTGTTTTTAGGATAAATTCGTCCCAACTGCGGAACCCTTCATTTTGCGTGATCTGACACGCACATCATCATCATCAACATTTCAGTCGAAAGACATACACTGCTGAACATAGGCCTCCCCCAATTAGGGGGGTTTGCCATAATCGCCCACGCTTGGTAGGCGGGTTGGCGATCGCAGTATGGTGTTAAAATGCATAAAGAACGCTGCTGCCCATTCTCTAGTAAGTCCCTTAGTCGCCTTTTACGACACCCACGGGACATGGGTTTATTATTGCGTTGACTTAGAAGTTTGATGTTTTTAGAGCTCCAAGGGACCGTAGACCTACGTACCTGTTTTATATTTTCAACGTGATCCCTCCACGCGTTCCTGAGAAAAACGTATCTTGACAGATTAACAGACAGACAGACGGACAACGAAGTGATCCTATAAGGCTTCCGTTTTTTCCTCTTGAGGTAGGTATTTATAGAGGTATGAGGAGCAGGGTGTAAATTTCACTCATACTCTATAGAAAAGGGAGGATCCTCCGACCAGACGGCTGTCGTGTCTGGTGGGCAACAGACCGACTTTTAATTTTTATGTGAATGGCATTTTTCAGTTCAACCTAAAGGGTTGTCTATTGCTTAACCGGACTTTCCTGTGGGTGCCTCAATAAATTAAGGCCTCCAGCCAGGGCATAAAACTTAAAAACTAAGCAACTACGCTAAGGGCACCCCCAAGCGGGGGTACGGACCTCGGCTTAGGGCGTCGCTGGGGGTGGACAGCAAGGGACGGGCTGGTTCGGATTATGATTTAGAGACGAATTTAAAGCTACAGGCTCAGCGGCACGGGCTGGCTCGAGCTAGGGTCGGGGCGGGAATGAACAGGGACGTCGCGACGGGCCTCACAACTGCCCGACGGTTGATGTCGGGATGTTATATACCTGGAAAAAATTTAAGGGCCCTGGAGGCGAACTACCTTAAATGCTTTAGTTATCTCATTTTACTGAAAGGAAACATTCCTTTATATTTTTAAAGAAACAAAACTGCATTCAAAGATCTTCTAATATTTGCTTGTCTCACCCGGGAATCGAACCAATTAAAACAATAAACCTTCGCTATTTTATTATACGAATCAGTAGGATTACTGTTCAGAATAAAGTTTGTCTAATAAACATTTGGTCTTTGAAACAAAAAAAGTGAAGACTAATATTAATTTTATTTTGCCATCAATACGAAGAATACATAACATGTTTTTTTTTTAACGAAGACGGATATTATTAAGGAAAAAGAATCTTAATAATTTAACTGATAAGTTGCTCGAAATGACCCCCCTCGTTCCGGTTACACAAATTTAGTCTACGTTGAAATTCATTTCATGTAGCCTTCTGCAAAGTGTTGTGGTGTATGCTCCTAATAATATTTACTACCGCAACCCTTAGTTCTTGTACAGTATTATACCACTTTTTTAAATTTCATTTTTTATATGACCCCATATAAAATAGTCCATAGGCGTCAGGTTTTTTATTTTTATTTTTAGTTGGTTCGATTCCCAGGTGAGACAAGCGAATTTTAGAAGATCTTTGAATGCAGTTTTGTTTCTTTACAAAATAAAAAAATGTTTATTTTCAGTAAAATAAGGTAACTAAAGGATTTAAGGTAGTTCCCCTCCAGGGCCCTTAAATTTTTTCCACTCTGTATATGCTAAGCACGCAGTGAACTCTGATTGCGCGATGCAGGATTTGTGACATCAGGTCTTTGATACGTAGTTCGCATGTGGAGTTATGGATGCCGCCATATACGGAAGCCTAACAATATTTTTACCTAACTACATTTAAGGAATGCCTAAAACTATCGTAAATTCATAATTTGGCGTTGATGAACCGTTTTACACCACAAACAAATAATTTCCCAGTACCACACGATGGGACAAATATGGCTGTTACACTTGAAATGATTAATTGACTATACCTCGTTATTAAAATACCGTTGGCAGTGTAAACCTTCTCGTTTGATTGATGATGGAGTAAGCTCACCTGTCGAGGCGAATCTTAGCGAGTTATATTTTAGTTAGGCGTGAGCTTGAATTTTGGTAGTTAAGGTTCTGGCAGCATCTACAACGCCACATGCGATCAAAGGCCTGACGTCACACAAATCCTACATCGCGCAAGCAGAGTTTACCGCGCGACTGGCGTATCATCATTTCAGCCGAAAGACGTCCACTGCTGGACATAGGTCTCCCCCAAGCACCGCCACCTCGACCGGTTCTGTGCTTCCCGCATCCAGCGGATTCCTGCGGCTTTCATAAGGTCATCGGTCCACCTTGTGGGAGGCCTTCCAACGCTACGTCTTCCGGTACGCGGTCGCCACTCCAGAACCTTTCGGCCCCAACGGCCATCTGTTCTGCGCGCAATGTGCCCTGCCATTGCCACTTAAGTTTGGCAATTCTTCGAGCTATGTCGGTTACCTTAATTCTCCTGCGGATCCACTGGCGTACACAATGTGTATTATTAGTGTTCTAAGTTTTTTTGGAAATAAACAAATTATTATTATTATTAACTAAGTAGTTTGTGCCGAACCGTTTACTGAATCGGTATCTGTAATTTTTTAATATACGTATTTTTATCCAATTTTTTTTTAAACTACTTAAATTACAGTCACACTTCCACTGTTCAGTCAAAACAAACCAAAATGGCCGAACAACCTACTACGTTAGACCCATAAACGTGTACGACTGTGTGCGTACTGTAAGAATGGAAAAGTCCCGGATCTTTTAAAAAAAGGTTTATTTTACTTCCTAAATTATGTTACAATATAATGGGGAAAAATCCGGTATACGTCCCACCTCGTTGAATGCCAAACCCGAACTGGCTGGCTGGTGATGAGCAATATGGTATTCTGGAAGGGCCAGTACTGACCAAGCATTAGTACCAGCACTCACCAGTGCAAAGTAGGGATGTAACAGTATGTAGATTTGTAATGTGACCACAATTTTCTCCTACAATCAGTATAACTCATATAATAAATAAACAATATTTTATACATAAGAATAAAAAAATTTGTATGTATTATGATTATAACATAATACTCTAATTGGGGTATTTGGTGGTATGCGTCAATTCCAGGACCATAAAAAATCCCGACTTTAACCGTCGCGTAGTTGCCTACCAGACAACACTCGTCTGGTGGGCAGGTTGTAAAGTTCACTCAACCCCTATAGAAAAGGGAGGACCTTTTTCTATAGGGGTTGAGTGAATGCCGAAATGTATAAGTAAAGCCACGGAGAAAAACGAAGCTTTCGGAGCAATTGACGTTTAAAATTACAAGCTACTACTACTACTTCGCTACTTCTTTGCTACTTCGTCCGCGTGAAATTTCATGTACCTCCGACCAACCCCATCGCATCGCATCGCTGACGGGGACTGAAAATAATATTAATAAACTGTTCCACCGAACCGTACTTTACAAAAAAATAAATCTGTGCGGTTAGTGGAAGTACTCAGGTGCGGTTAGTCCAAGTGCTGTTAAAATCAGTGCTCTGAGTGGAATACCTCGTTTCGGCCGTCGAGAGAATGCTTTTTTGACACCTGTCAGTTTCATTCTAAATAATACGTGTTTTGCGGATTTGATCATTAATACAACTAGAAATTGTCCGAGTGACAGGTGTCAGGAACGCATTCTCTCGGCGGCCGGACGATACACTAGATTTCCGTTGCATAAAGTCACTAAATAAGTAGGTAGATAGTTGAGTTACGTACTTTTTAGATAACTAAAAATAACTGATGGCTTTTAAAAAACAATTGCCTGCCAGCGGTATTCATTCATGACACAAAAAAAATTACATTCAAATAATGGAGACAAGCGTTTGAAAAACGAACGAATGCGACCACCAACATTTTCTGAAAATCAAAAAGTAATTTACGTTCTCCCAACGTCTATCTATTATTACTCCCTGTATAATTCTTTCTTTCTTTTTAATACATTTTCTTCTGAACTTTGATTTGAATTCTTCGATTTAGGTCGCAGCGTTCATTTTGCCATTTGTCCCTTGAATTTTAATGGTGCTTGAAGGGAGGAATTAGTTAAAAAGTCCGCCATTTCCATCCCTCACTAATTTACTTCTGTTTTATTGACCAGGCGTCGTGAACATTTTGGTGTTGTAATAATTTATGTGCATAGCATTAGTTAGTTCCTGTTTATTATTTTGTATCTCTGGTAAAAGTAATATCCATAAATTTTGAGTTGATTGGCGTTACTGGTATTTTAATCCAAGCAGAACTAACTACCTATCTCTATTGAAAATAATCCTGGAAGGAAATACGGGTCCACCATTTTACAGCTAAACTTCAGTGCATATCTTAGTTTATAACCAAAGTAAAACTGACATTATTTAACCGACTTGCACCAACATTCCTTTAGGTAACTCCGAACAAATCTCAGATCCCATTCGTTTTAGCGACACGATGGGATTAGGGTGCTTTCATAATGCAAGGTGATACCAAAAATAATATTATGCGCTAAGCTAAAATATTATAATACGCCTACATTTTTCAAACGGGTAGGCAGAAAAGTCCCATGTAATAGAGCAGGGGTCATCAAGACCGGCCGACCTATTTACTGCGGACCTTAAGTAAACAATAAAATGTATAACTAAAATAGTCTAAAAATATGAAAATAAAATGTTGAGTTCCAACACTTCCGACTTGACTCAAACTTCAGACAGATAAGTTCAAATTAAAAAAAAATATTTTACAGTAATTCTAATTACTTTCTTTGTTATTTTTGCCCACTACACAGTATTTGTTGATTACTTTCAGGTTTTTTTTTTTGGGTTCGGCGCAACACGTTTTCTCTTTCCATTCCCTGTCAAGCGTCACGCTAGCATTCACTCCCTTCTCCTTCTTATCATAATATAATTATATCCTCACACAATCCATCCATCTTTTCTTTAGCCTTCCTCTCCCTCTCCATCCATCAACATTTATATTCATTACGCTTTTAATCACACGCGTTTCTTCCTCATCACACGCCCATACGATGCCAAACGATTTCCTTTTAACTTTTCTATCACTGACGCCACTTTCAAACTTCCCCTTACCTAAGGTGTATCTAATATTCATACACGAAATATTTTAAGAGGACCATTTCTATGTGGTAAAAAAGCCGTAGCAGCGAAATATTTTTTTATCTAAATCTCTCTTTTAATTTTTTTACGTAGGTAATTATTATAATTTTAAAATTGCTTGAGATATTTTGCAAAAGAGTTACATTTTCCAAAATTTTACTTATTCTATGAATGACCCGCCCAGACGCAGCGACGCGACCTCTACCTCTGTGAATTTTGATAATTAATCATCATACCAAGTAATATTTTTTTTTTTTTTAAATATACTCAGATTAAAAAATCATTTCCATGGCTTTTTTACCACATATAGATGGTCTCTTAAAATATTTTGTGTTTGAATAGATACACCCTATATACTCATTTCTGAGTTTATTAACCGGATAATACCAACCTTTATAAAACCACCTTTACAAAAGACATTATCCTAGTAAACCCCTAACGTCATTTGAACTTTCAAAATGACTCTTTAAGACTCCGTTTGCAGTTTCCCGACCTGAGTTTCTGCAAACATATTGAAGATTAGCGTCAAAGTAGATTTAGCTGATCCCTCTGGTGGAAACTTGATTAGTAACGGTACCGAGTCTTGGTACTAAGGCCGAGATCTACAAGCGGTACTTAGTACGTCCTTTGGCTAAGCGTTTTCTTGTCACTGTAGCACAACTGGCAAAAACAAGACGACGACGTGCAAGACAGAGACGGGAACATGTCTTCAAAGTACGAACTAAGTGACTTATAGATCTACTATTAGGGCCGGTTGTTTCAAACGGTTGGTTAACGTAACATACGTTTGTAAAATAATAACGATTACTTATGGGGGTTTATTTATAAACGCTGCTTAAAGTTAAGTAACGATTAGCGACTGTTTAACCATACATTTTTGACGTTTGAACATCACTTAACTTTAAGCAACGTCTATGAATAAACCCCATGATGTTTAACGTTCGTTAAATACAAAGCGTTGTTTCACTGCATAAAAAACCGATTGTCAAAGTTCAAATGTAAAAGAATAAAATGACGTTAACCAGTGGGTCACTGTAATCGGTATTTTTTAACGAACGTCAAGGGCATAATTTTGTGAAACAACACTTTTTTTGTTTTGATAATATTTAGCGCCATTTATGACGTATACGCATGCGTTAAATGGACGTGAAACAATCCACCCTTAGTCCAGTATTACAGAACGTCACTCAATACTCAAGAACTAGTTTCAACCAATCGGTCGCATAAATCTAGTTTTAAGTAATGCTTGAGTATTGAGTGACGTTCTGTTAAGGCTCCTACAAATAGGCGCAACACGCGACGCGACGCAAAAGCACCGCTCATCGCGCGACACGTGGTGCCTTTAAGTCGCGTCGCGTGTCGCGCTTGTTTGTGGGAGCCTTTATATGGGCCTTAGAGTTGAGAACGTATTAGTTGATGTAATTTGGCATACAGTGAGCGTGTCTAGGGTTGGGAAATGCTTCGTAGTTGTAAGTAATTGAAGTCGATTTTCAAATTATACATGAACACGTGCATTTCTTATGAAGTAGTAGAGTTTAAGCTACTTGGTAATCTAACAAAATAAGCTTATACTGAAATAAAAGTCAGTAGAAAAATACAAAAAAAAAAACTAAGCTATTTTAACAAATTACGCTTTTTCTACAAGTCGGGCTATATACCACAATCATATAATAGGTAGACAAGTAATATAATACAAGCGTCAGCTAAATAAACCACGCACCTAGGCCACTGTGACGTTGTGGATTTAGTGGTAAGAAATAATGAGACAGATACCACGATCACGTTTATTAGTTAGGTTCTTAGGTTCACAGATTCAGGGTGTAGGTTCTTAGCTTAAGAGTTCTTTCACTGGCAGAGATTAGAAGGGAGAAGTACTGTCCTGGGCTGCACTATCCGGCTGGCACCACAGAGGTAGGCTAGGCAGGGAGCAGATGATGCTCGTTGCCTTCGGTGCAGGTAGTGGAACGGTAGGTGTTGGCTGTAGTGCCCACGTGGCACGGTACTCACCGCCCCAGTGGCTGTAGCGGCCACGTGGGTGCCAGTAGCGGCCCACAAGGCCCAGATAGTGAAGGGTACCGGCTGTTCCCGGCAGACGCTGTAGCGGCGTCGAGCCGTAGAACAGCCGGCAGCGTCAGGTAGAAGAAGCGTAAAAGAAGAAGGTAAACGTGAACCCCTATCTCAAGGGGTTCGTTGTATGTACTAGACGGCTTAGACGTAGAAAGGACCACGCTCAGCTTTAATTATAACATTATAATGTCATTCCTCACCTGCATTCTGATCCCTTTTGTCCACGAATACCTCTACGTCTACAACATAAATGTTCGAACAAACAAAACAATAACAGCGAACTTCTGTCCTACAATTACTGTTATCCAACAATGGGGTCGGCCAGTCGGCACAAAGATTTAATTTGCGCAGTCATAAACAATGCAAAAGCTGCGCCACGACTGAACTACAACAACTAGTTCAGCTTGTAAGTAAAAAACTTTAAAATTAGTTCACCACCGCGGTGAAAGGAATGCAGGTGAAATTAAGTTGGACTTTATTTTTGTTGAATGTAGGTACAATTCTGAAGACGACCGCAGACTGCAGACTGCAGCGGCAGTGCCCCCAACCGCAATGACGGCCCGCAGCGACACTACTGGTTTCTATGTATTTCTATGAACACGCTTCCGTAAATGATGACAGCGCCATCAGCTGCTTCGGTTGACAGGCAACGAAATTAGAGGATTAAATCCAAGACTAGCTTCTGCCCGCGACTTCATCCGCTTGTTATTTTAGAGCCCGACCCACCGCGTGGCATCCCGTCGTTTTCGCTTAGCGTTCTTTCTGATTTTTTTCCTTTTTGCTCGGCGCCTATGGGCCGTAGCGTGATGTTATATAGCCTATAGCAGGGGTTCCCAATCTTTTATATACTGCGACTCCTTTTATATGTTGTAATTTTTTGGGACTCCCTGCGTGAAGCTCTAGAATCTAGAGTCTAGCGACTAGACTCATTAAACCAATCCAGCTAGACTCTAGCTAGATTATTTATACAAAAAATACTCCAAATAATATAGAAAAACAGTAGGTACAATTAATGAGACGGATAAGGTTGCTTTTCTGAACATAACTTCTCAAATCGGGGCTGAAGTTGTGAAATAGCTACCCTCATGTCTTTTTCTAAATTGATTTGTGATCTGTATTTCGATGTAATTACTGCAACTGCAGAAAAGCTAATTTCTCACTAGTACGACATTACAAAAAGAAATAAAATCTTCAAAGCTATAGTCCTAAGAGTAGAATATTCCTAGGATTTATTACTGTAAAAGAAAAAGGCCAAGGGCTGTAAAAGAAAGAAAGCCCGAAATCGCAGGTATTTGTGACCCGAGCCGAAGGCGAGGGTTGTAAATATGCGATAGAGGGCTTTCTTTTTACTGCCCGTAGTGAGTAAACAATTTTACGTCTTCACCTGGCTATAATGCGAGTTTTATAAACTCACATTATGGCCAGGGGTGACGTAAATTACATTGTCTTTATCGAACTGTAGTTTTAGGCTCGTATCATAAGATAGTTCTAACAGCTGTTCTTCCTCGACTATTGAAAGCGCAAAAAGGGGTGGAGTTGATTGGAATGTATCTCTAATCCAGGGGTATTGATCAAGATCCGAGTACCGGTGACGTGAGTATACCGGTTCACGACGCCCCTGGGACAACGCCGTGACGTCTCGGGACGTCGCGACTCACAGTTAGGTAACTCTTGGCCTATAGTTTTCCTCAATAAATGGGCTATCCAACACTAAAATAATTTTTCAGTTCGAACCAGTAGTTCCTAAGATTAGGGCGTTCAACTAAACAAACTCTTCAGCTTTATAATATTAGTATAGTTTGCTAAAAGTTAGTAATCCGCTAAATTCATAATGGTCAATCATTGGTCGGTCAATAGTCTCGTAATAGATTTGTATTACAATGGCATTTTGAACATATATTCATGCCAGACTTCATTTATATATATTTTTACATATTATTTATTAGTGTTATAAGCAATCTGAAGTAGGTAGTAGGAAGTTGGAAGTTTAGTAGGAAGTTTCATTTGTCATTATGTACGAGATTACCAATTCTTTCAATGGAGTGTCAGTGGCTGACCATTGGAAAGTCATAATGACGCCATTATATTAGTAGATTACCAAACTTGTCAAAACCAACAATTATGATATCAATGATAGACCATTCTGACACTATTGTAATAGCAGACTTGAGGCCCTGGTTCTGCTCCATGGGACAATTTAGAGTGGAGACAAAATCAAGCTGCTTACTAATTTAATTGTATAATTTATAATTTTTATGATATTCACATTATTTTCTGTGATTAGTTTACCTTAGAAGTCAAAATCAGTTCAACCGACCGCGACTGTAAAACAGGTTTATTTAAATGTCTTATCTTATTCAAACGGAGTGTAGGCTCGCGAAATTGCGAGTGGTTGCCCCGCGCTTTTGGTAGGTATTTCATCATTCATCATCATCATTTCAGCCGAAAGACGTCCACTGCTGGACATAGACCTCCCCCAAAAGGGGGGGAATTTGCCATAATCGCTACGCTTGGCAGGCGGGTTGGTGATCGCAGTATGGTGTTAAAAATGCATAGAGAACGCTGCTGCCCATTCTCTAGGAAGTCCATTAGTCACCTTTTACGACACCCATGGGAGGAAATTGGGTGGTGCTATTCTTTACGTCCGGCACACGGTGTAAAGTTAATCTAAACGTGTTATTAATAGCGATTGAATGTCCGCGAGATCCAAAAAATTTTTTTTTTTTTTTTTTTCAGATATTTATAAGATTAAATTTTATATTTCCCATGGATTCAAAAAACTAGCAAGCGCGGTCTCTGTCGGGTCATACCGCCTTTATAGTATAAATATTCAAAGCATGGGTACTTCGCCTTAACATAGCGTTGTGTCGGACAAGTCTCCACCGCCGAGGCTCGGTCGGAAACGGAAATGAATTCAGTATCGCTACGTAGATGTTTCGAATATCGAAACGAAACCGTACCCGCCTCGGTATTGGTAAACTGGGTATATTTAATACTGAATCCCTACTCTGTGGATATTGGCACGGCGTAAGCTGTAAATTACCGGTTTAATATCGACTTGGGTAGAAAGAACGGATGTATGAATTACGGGAATTTCCCGTAATTCATACTGCTTTGAATTCTGGACAGGTTTTTCAGGAGTTACTTAAGTAACATAAAATAGAATTCTTTAAAAAATTTAAAATAATTAATAATTTTATTTGAATTTTAGATTTCTTTTTTTTTTGTACTTGCGTGCAATTAATCAAGATCGCCCAATTAGTTTTTAAATCAACTCAAGCTTTTGTGGACCTTAAGGCGCGATCCCACCACAGTTGTGTTCAGCACATTTTTTCCCAAACATTTTGTGCAGAACTCCAACAGTGCACGTACTGAGCTGCAGATCGGTTTCCAAGGTGCAAAGCTGTATGTAATTAGGGTTCCGTACCAAAATGGTAAAAAGGAACTCTTATGGTGCGACTCAGTCTGTCTGTCCGTCTGTCACAGCTGGATATCTAAAGAACTACTAATACAATCAACTTTTACGACACCCATGGGAGGAAATAGGATGGTGCTATTATTTACGTCCGGCACCACACGGTACCTATATCGTTATTATATTATAGTAGTTCTGCTAAGTAATGTTATTAATTAAATTAACAAACGCTTCACCTCTCCTAACTCACTTATTTTGTGCTTATTTTTTGCTGTGCCCGACAGGGTCCATAATGATCTAATTATAAGTTTACCACCTAAGAATACCTACATGTGGAATGCAATAAAAGTATTAAGTATTGAGTACCTATTATTATCTACATGATTTTATTTCATAGCGCCACCCCATTTCCTCCCATGGGTGTCGTAAAAGGCGACTAAGGGACTTACTAGAGAATGGGCAGCAGCGTTGTCTATGCATTTTTAAGACCATACTGCGATCGCGAACCCGCCTGCCAAGCGTGGCGATTATGGCAAACACCCCCCCCCCCCCCCCCTTTTTGGAGGAGGCCTATGTCTATGTCTATGTCTTTCGGCTGAAATGATGATGATTTTATTTCGAACTGGCCTCGCTTTCGTCTGCATAGGTATTGTGTTATAATTATACTTACCTAAATTCTAACATCAAAAGTTCGTTCAATTGTTATCACCATGAAAAGCTATCGTATAGATAGATTCACATTCTCAAATGTATTGATATTTGGGTAAAGAATTGCTTCGATGTGTACATCGAAGGCATTTCACAAATTTATTTTCGGCTTTGTTGTTATCCTTTGACATCTTCAAAAGAATGCTCACATAAGTTAGGTCAAAACATCTATATCGATTTAAGCATAAATACTTTAAAACTACTTGAATATTCTATTTTCAGAAATAAATTTATTCAGGTTTGCCTCGCTTTGCATTTTCCAATTTATCTTATAGGGTCCAGTGGTTTTATAAGAGCTTTATATTTGTTATTCAAATAACTAAACAAAGGAATTATTTTTTTAACAGAAAAATTTCGAATAGTGGTGGTTAGATAAAATATATATAAAATAATAAACTGTTTGGTAACTTAGAAGTTATATTATTGAAACACTCCGAATGAGTGATCTAGAGAATGGGCGGCAGCGTTCTCTATGCATTTTTAACACCATACTGCGATCGCCAACCCGCCTGCCAAGCGTGGCGATTATGACAAACCCTCCCAATTGGGGGAAGCCTATGTCCAACGGTGGACGTCTTTCGGCTGAAATGATGATGAATGATGACTCCGAATGCCTACATATCTTAACTTAGCTATTTTAAGATTGCGTGATAAACATCTATACTAATATTATAAAGAGGAACGATTTTATTGTTTGTTTGTATCGAATAAGCTCCGAAACTACTGAACCGATTTCAACCATTTTTCACCAGTAGAAAGCTAAATTATCACAAAGTAACAATGGCAATTTTTTTTTCTTTACTATATCTACCTACTATCGAAGGGTTTGTGGCTAAGTAATAACAACCGCACGAGTCGATCGATTAGGTTAAGCTATGCTTGCCGCGGTTGGTCCGTGGATGGGTGACCATCTTTACATACCAAGACCCGTCCGTACCTCGGAAAGCACGTTAAGCCGTTGGTCCCTGCTGTCATTTGTACATCTTACAGTTGTTACGGGTCGTCAGAAGCCCGAAAGTGTGACAACCAGTCTTACCAAGGGGTATCGTGTTACCCAGTTTCTGGGTTGTGGAAAGGCTAAACAGATGATGACTATACCTACTATCATCATCATCTGCCCAGCCCTTTCCCAACTACGTTGGGCTCAGCTTCCAGTCTCACCGCATACAGCTAAATACCAGTATTTTACATGGAGCGACTGCCTATCTGACCTTCACAATCAAGGTGGACGGAAAGGCAGAGGATTTTGCCACCGGTCAGCGCACACTGGCCGCTTAGATACTGTAGCATTCCGGCGGCCTATCAAGACATCCCACGACGTGCCGCGGCATCCCACGTGCGAAATACGTGCGAAGTGGGTAGCTGTGCGGGCGCAAATGTGGTGAGCATGTACTCGCGCTTGCAATGCCTCACCCGCGGCATGTCACGGCGTCTTTTGGTGTGCCGTTGCATACCGCTGCAGGTTGCTGGAGCATCACTTAGCGCGCTCTCCAATGCCGTGTCAAGAAATCCCTTTCGATGCCACGGAATCAATTTAAAACATTGGCAGTTATGTCGTATTCCTACTAGATAAGTTTGAATGTCCTTTGGTAAAAATTTAAATCCTCTGCCATTCCGTCCCGTTGTGCATAGGTCTTTACTGGGTAATACGATACCCCTTGGTAAGACTGACTTGACAGAATGGTTGTCAGACTTTTGGGCTTCTGACTACCAATAACGACTTTCAAAGATTCACGAGTGACAATATAATAACTATTCAGCTATTCTAAAATTTGTATTTCCTAACGCCATCTGGCGACATAGGTAGCTAACCAACAACTTTAAACTTCTGTTGAGGTACCTATTCACCAACCCGCATGATGTCAACTCAAACTAAAAGTTCTTGGCTCATTTCAAGTTATCCTTTGTCGATGGGTCTTCAAAATTATGAATTAACTAAAGAAGATTCTGAAGAGAAAATAATGCGACAAGCAACCGTCGGGTTGCCTGTGATAGGCATTGACGTACAGAATAACGCTACAGTTAGCTGTAGCGTTATTCCGCGTCCTAACCAAAAAGATCTTTTGACAGCTTCTTTACTTTTAGCTAAAAGTACTTACTAATAATTATTTAAAATTTGTACCTGTATGCATCTTATATCCTCCGACGTGCAGGTGTAGGGACACTGAGGTTACGCACCGTGTCAGAATTATATAATACGCGTGTAGCCTATGACCTTCTCCATATCGTCGTTGCGACTTTAAGACCTCTTATGTGTCACTTTTGGCAAAATCACTTTTTACGCCAGCCTTTTTCACATTTTGAAGCTCTGTCGAATGCAAAAACTCTCATGTTTATACGACGATTTGATCATCATTTCTTTATCTACAATATGTGCTTCCTAATAAAATGCTTAAAATGCTGGTGTTTAAAATATCGATTTTCTCAAAAAGTTGAATTTTACACATAAGAGATATTAAAGTCGCAACGACGATATCCCAGGCTATATCTCTGCCAAATTTCATGACGATCGGTTCAACGGTTTAGGCGTAAAAACGTAACATACAGACAGCCATACAGAGTTACTTTCACATTTATAATATTAGTATGGATAAGCTCCATCTTTTACAGAACAACACTACATTTTATGTTATACTGCCATCACCAATTTGCCTGCCGAACGTGAAGTCTGTAATATCGACTTTGGCAATAGGACGCGGTTTAGGCAATAACGTCAATGTTTACAGACTCGTTGAAACCGTTCTTGATATTGTATGAGTTGCCTTATAATAATAATAATACTAGCCTGCTATTGCAGGGAAAAGTCTTCTTCTTCATACAGAGAAGGCATAAACATTGATCGCCACGCTTTCGCAAGATGGGTTGGCGATTCAAATTTATATTAAGGGCCTATACTACCTCAAATGGCTCAAATGGCATGATCCTCCGTTATGTCGAAAATACTGCAGCATTAATTTTGAAATAAATATATGGTAAAGTTGAGGATTAATGTTAAGTACTATGTTAGCCGAAAATACGATTCTATAAAATTTTCTCGATAGAAAAAAAATCCAAAGTTACCTCCAAACCGAACAATAAACCGCTGGTATTCAAAAAATACTTCAAATTAGATAATGAAACTTTGCATATTAACTGAAGTAACTATAAAGCAGGTCTTATGTTATTTACTTTTTTTAAATGGCCATTATTTTCACCGTAAAACGAAATTACCTAAACTATCGGCGCCTTGGAGTCTTTTCCCTGCCGTCCTGTCTCGCTTGCTCGCATGACCGTTAGCAATAGTGTGCGAGCGCGATACAGAGTGAGGTAGCGCTGAGGTAGTATAGACTCTTAAAAGCGTGTACAATGGTCCACTAGCACCACCCCTTTAAAAAAATATTATCTCGTGACTGAGAAGGAATTATGAAAAACGGCTCAAAAAAGAACCTCGGTAAGTGTGTTTAGAATTTTCTAATTCCTTTTATAAAATTTCAAATTGAGACACGAAGCAGCAAAATACGATAAAGAGGAATGTGACCGCTTTTCTTTCGATCGAATTTTGTTGCTTCGTGTCTCCATATCTCCATATGAAACGTTATAAAAGGTATTAGAAAATTCTAAACACACTTACCAACTGCACTGACCACTTATAGAATATATACGTTTTAGCATGTAACTAACTCACCCTTAACTTAATCTGACGCGCTCGAGAATTTCAGATGATCAATTTTTTTTACTAATCTGATCCTTTATCCTTGACGGGCGGCCATATATATAAGGCTCATATTTGGTGGAAGTACTTAACCGGGTACAAGGTATCCTCCTGTATATTAATCTGCCACGCTTTAATAAATCCCGAAATCCCTTCATGGGCTCCCCTACTATTACTTGTTAGTGACCATGACAGTTTAAAAACTTATAACACTTACCAAGGTTCGTTATTGAGCCGACTTTCATAATTCCTTCTCAGTCACGAGATAATATTTTTTTAAAGGAGTGGTGCTGTGGACCATTGTTCGCCTTCTTATCTATATAAATCCACTGAATTAATTTATTAGGCTTTTATCAATTACCAGTAAAACCATCTACCTACTGTGAGGAGGGTCAATAAATGAAACGATTATAACGTTGTATTATTTATTTTCGTGTGTGTTCCAGCCGCCCGGTACAGATACGGGCGGCGTATACTCTTTACGTTAAGTTCACGTATGTAACGCTACTCTTTACCAAATTGTCGAAATACTGATATTATCAGAGGGACCACAGTCCCGCAACACAAACGTACAGCGGCATCAACTTTGAGAGAGTAACACTTGGCCATCTCTTTCACTATATCTGTAACATCATAAAATCTAACAATAGAGAAGACCTTTAGAATAGATATAGAAAAACCACGATAATCTAAATTTTAAAGTTATAGGTAGTCGTATCGAGTTTGTACCTACGTAGGCCAAATTATATAGACAAGTCTCGTAACAGAAGTTATTTTATACTTTGACGCTATATAACCATCAGTTTGCATATAAAAACTCTATCACTGTGTATATCTCAACAAACAAACAAACATTAAATCAATAATGAAATTGTTTATCTACATTAAAATATATCGCATCTATCAATTAAATCATTATATTCATTTAATTTGGAATATATCTAGTTAAACTTTTAATTGTTATATTATACAAGATACATGGGCGGGCAGATATCAAGTCAATGAATACGAGTATGTAACTCTAATCGTGTATAATAAGTTTTATTTTCAATAAATTAATTTACATATAGATGGATTCTAACAAGTGCTAAAATTACAAAGACACGTAATAACTGTATTACAATGTAATTTATCGGTACCTAGGTGTAACTTTTCGAACCTAGGTGTTGCTTTTCAGAACCTAGTTGTAACATTTCATAACGTAGGCGTAACTTTTCAAAACCTAGGTTTAACTTTTCAAACCCTAGGTGTAACTCTTCAGAACCTAGGTGTTACTTTTCGGAACCTAGTTGTAACATTTCATAACGTAGGCGTAACTTTTCAGAACATAGGTGTAACTTTTCAAACCCTAGGTGTAACTCTTCAGAACCTAGGTGTTACTTTTCAAACCTAGGTGTAAAAAATTCGGAACCTAAGTGTAATCTCTCAGAATTATTGCCCCATTGAAGCCAACTTAAGCTGTGCGCCGTAGTCACTACACACTACCGCCGCATCGCGGCTGGCTACAGGACTGTCGAGCGACACTTCAAGCCACTCACAACATTTAGAGCGTGCTCACATCACTAACGGTTTGTTTTAGACTTACTACTGTCACTTTAATTTGATACCTTAACTTTTCAAACAATACATTATCGTTATACTTATTCTTTTAGGCTTTCCAATCATTCGTTTAACTTCGTTCAATAACAATATTCTAAATCTTTGTTAGTCCATAATTTGTCTTCTTACTCTCTGCAAGCTTAGCCAAGTTGATTTAATCTACAATCGATAGCGATAATAGAAAACGAATCAAATGTATAGGAATGACATCATCTCAACGTTAAGTCACGTGGTCAGAACAAACTAATAGAAAATTCGAAGACTTTACAACTTATCAGATCGTTCAAAATGTTAGAATGAAATCTGATCCTTTCTACAACGTTGATCGCTACATCTCATTTATATAATCGGAATAAATGACCGCGCACTAAATACACAACTGTAACTTTGACGTTAGTTTGACATTTGTAGGAACGCTCACCATAGACTAAAGTATAGGTTTTTTCTAAATACGTTGTAGAACGAGCGATCGACTCAGTCGTGTCAACTTGGCTACCAACTTATCGTTTTCTATAGTCGCTTACGACGAGGCGTTAACGATTGTAAAAAGAGATTCGATATGAAACGTTTGTAACTTGGCTAGGCCTACTGATCCCCCAACTTTGTCATGTAAAAGTGACAGAAAATAACTCGTTCGACAAAACATCGGCCATGTAAACACCCGTACAGCTATATGCATCCAAACACCACGCCTTAATCATGATTAAATGTGAACAATACAAGTCATGATCGATCGTATCAAAGTCTAAAGTATTACATAATAATAGGCGAGAGACCTACTGTCGATTATAATGTCTTATGATTATATGTGTATATTTTAAACGAATTTTGTTAAGCTCATAATTTTACTAGGACGAGTAAGGCGCAGCGAGTGGACGCTATCGGTTCTAATTACCGGACAACATCGTGATAACAGTCACAACTAGATTTTCGTCCTTCAGACCAAAAGGACATCAGAAAAGACTCAAATATCTTCAAAATATTCATATAAGTATCTCCCATCGAACAAAGACCTTATGATTGTACTACACTAACACGTATCTGATCAATATGATCCATTGTGATCAATCCCCATTTATCTAAATTGAGTGTTTAAAACCCCTCTATTCTCTAATATTTATATATTTTGCAATAGAAATAAGTATTCCACACGTATATAAATAACATCTAAAACATTGTGTGTCCGGCAATACGAACCGATGACCAAAATCTTCATGAAGGCGACCGCTCGACTAATACAATCCGTACGACTGTTAAAATTATCGCTAAGTATTGTCATCGATTTTCAGCCTTCATACAAGATATTGTACTATTATTCGTACACGAATTCCTTTATAGTAAAAGTTTATGATGGAACGCGTCAGAGGCCCCTGCGAAAGATGAATAAATGAATGAGGATAAAGGGAACTCGTGCACAAATATTGATATTATAAAAATTTATAGAGGTACAGCAAAGGCGAGGTTCTCCAACGAAGCCCTAGTATCCATTATTACAAACGAGGAACAGGTACAAAAAGTAAAAAGTATCAAAAACATTTTGTGTCCCATATCAGTCGTGTTATTTGTGCAATGCTATTTTTATAAACAGTTTAATATTTAATAACAAAATTTCGTCTTGAAGTGTCGCTCAAAAGTAATAAGTAACCGTGTAGCCTCCGACAGACATATAAACAAGTGTATAATTATTATGCTTTCTATTATAAATGGACCAATCATGGCAGTGAAAGTAGGATCAGTGCTGTCATTGGTCGATTTTTCCCACTCTTATATGTCTAGCAGACGCTAGTTATAAGAACTGAGGTTATGTTTTCGAATTCCGAATGCTAACGTACATTTTCGAATTTATATTTTTCTTTATTATATTCAATTCTATCGTTTGGATCATCCGAACTTCGAACACAGCGCCCCTGATCTTGAGAATGCGACCGACCCAAACGGATAAATTCCATTCCTTCATAGAATTAGCGACTCGTAAAAATGCTTTACTAACACTATATTTAATTAATATATGTTATATATTTATTACTTTATAAAGAACGGGGATTATTTGAATAGTACTTTAACATTCACAACAGCTTTGCGTTTGCAAGACGTTTTCAATATGCCACGTAATCGCTCGTTCTACGACGGATAGCCTTCGAGTCTACGAGCTACTCTGATATGGTCTCAGTCTCAAGACAGTCCGTACGTCTGATCTATGATACACTCTCCCTACTCGAGCTACTGACTTGTGTTCGTCGTCGATACTAAAGTATTGTGATTTTGTAATGATTTTTTGATTATCGTTAGTCTTATATTTGGAAGCTGCTTTGTTTGTGGTGTCTGTCAATAGTCAATAAATTGGACATTTTCTTTCCATCGTGTCGATTCCGTACACAAGTCTCTGATATGTGGGATGATGTGTGTAGCGCCGCGGGCCGCCCGCCGCGGTCCCACCCGAATGGTACAAAATTGGAGCGTACCTACATATACGTTTATTATATACAATGTACAATACAATACGATAAACACTATAGTGACTACGGGGCGGGACACCGGCGGCCGGCGAGGCGTGTCACCTCGCGCCTCAGCATGATACATTCTCACAGTAATATACATCGTAACTCGCTCTATATATAACAAACATTACACGAACGCGCACCACGCTCGTCGAATAAACAACATAATATACAGCGGAATCGTAGCACTCTTTCGATTCGATTAAAAAAATTGACTAGAAAATCTCAATTCGCTACGAGCACTATGCGTGCGTGGAGGACGAGGAGAATATGTCGGCGGCGCGCCACGCCTCGGCCTCCTCCTCCGCGTCGTACTGCTGCAGGAAGGGATTGGTGGAGCTATAGCGCGGGGACAGGCCACCGCGCCCCGGCGAGTTCAGCGTCACGGCCAGGCCGGCCGACGTGCCCGGGATCACGGAGCGCGGGGACTCGCGGGATCCGGGCTCGCGCGGCGTGTGCTCTCGCGACTGCTCCCTCGGAGTGTGCTCCCGCGAAGAGTCCCGGGACTGGTGCTCCCTATCCCGCGGCGTGCTAGTTCGCGGGGAGTCGCGCGGAGAGGCTCTTGGTGACGCGCGCGGTGAGGACCTCGGCGAAGACCGCGGGGATGCGGCGCGCTCCGGTTGCCTCAGTATGGAGGACACAGATCCTCCATGTTTAATTGTATCCGCAGGGCTGTGACTTCCGGAGCTACTGCTGGGCGAACCGGGAGAGGAAACTGTCACCTGACGGGACCGAGGTGGCGCGGGCAGAGGGCCTCTGAGCGGCGACTGCGGACGATATTGGCCTGCCCTGACTGATGAGAGAACCTGAAACATAACATGAAGTACTCTGAAGAAATGTATCTTCGCTGTGTGTCTTTAGTAAATAATATGATGAAAAGTAATTACATGTGCGGGCGGCGAGCGGTCTGGCACGGGCCGACCCGAGAGAGCTGGCGGCGGAGATGCTGCTGATGCTACCACTTGAGGCCGATATGGACTGACTGAGGGCGGAACTCGGCCTATACAGAAAAAATTTACGCTTCTTAATTTTAACCTCCAAAATACTGCATTGGAACAAGTTAGAATGGAACACGAGAAAGAGGTTTAAACTGTGTGTAAATAAAGTAGAAAGTGATAAAAGCCTGTTGAAAACATTATGATGATGATGGAAATAGTGAAATAGTAAAACAAAACAGGCAACATTCTTAATCAGATCAGAAGTTAGGATTATGCAAATTGCATGGAAAAACTACGTTTATTTCTTTAAAGTAATTCCAGAATTCTACTAGCGTTTTAGCGGCTTCTCTTTAGATTTTTTTTACAGCCAGCTATTCCCATCTTACATATACGTTTATGTAAGGAGGTAGTATGTTATACCTTGGGGGAGTGTGAGTGAGGCCGCTGGCGACGCACTGACTCTGTTTCCACGCGGCCCGGTTACTGACTCGCCGCGCCGAACTGTCTACAAACATACATGCGTTAAGGGACCGCTTAGCCTTTAGACATTCAGTGTTCTTGTCTAGTGTATAAGTAAAGTATAGATCAGCTAGAGCATGCAGAAGGAGTTGGAGGGCTAGAGGGTGTTCTAACGCGCTTTAGGGCTTTGGGGCTGGTTTCACTCGCAACTGGCCAGGCCTCAAGGAAGGATACTGATCATTTGATACATCATATATTCACTTCATATAAAAATCTCACAATGCATTATGTTTGTCAACTGATTTGATTGAGGGGTAGATTTTTCATCAGATTCATCGAGAGCTTGATGAAGTATAAAATCGAGCACATAAGTCTACATTAAGTCCCGGAAGAACAGGATTTTTTTTCCAAGAGTAGCTCTTCAATGATCAAGAGCTTCATATTTTCCCTCTTGGAATTGAGCTCCAGTTCTTTACGCCCGTGTGCGCGTGGAGTAAGAGGTCATATGAGATGAGTAGGTACAGCAATAGGTGAAAGTAGCTTGGTGAGGAGTGGAATGTTGTCTAGTTGTGTTTTGGGTCTAGTTTCTGGAGTATGCTATTGGGGTCTATGTGCGTGCTTCTGATACTACTTAGCTTGGTGATGTAAAAAACAACAATGGTATGGTGAATCAGTCGTAATTATTGCCTAGTCCTGATCTGGAGTTTCCCCAGATTATTACGGTAGTGGCTTGACGCTCAATCGCGATAGTTATTTGAAGACCTTAATCAGTCACAACATCAGCAAAACGGATAATAAAAGTAATTTATATAAACAGACAAGCACAAAAGAACAGAAAATACGAACAAAGGTGATGCTTATTTCTAGAGAAATCTCTTTCAGCATACCTGCGATAGGAAAGTAGATAAAAGAATGTAGACACATTAGCAATCTTTGCTGAAGATCACTTGTAGCCTAATCAAGTACCTATAGCCATGTTGTTTTTTACATCAAAATCTCTCAGCAATGTAGTATAAAGATTGACACAAGAGGTGACATTACCTGAACGTTTAGGAGCAGGCCAGATCTGCAGAAGACATTGCAGAACATTTATAGACCTCTGGTAGTCCATTTCTGTTGGCGGTTGCGAGTGAAGCATCAATGGTGGTGCCAGAGCCACTGCGAGGTGTTGTGGAGACATCTTGTTACGGTCTTGAGCAGCCACGACCAGGGCTAAATGGTCGAGTAAGAAGACCAGGGTGGCTCTTGATGCTCGAGGGAGCAACTCGACTACTGATGCCATTAATCGAGCGTTGCCTTCTCTGTCATCTGGGAGACATATTCCTGAAACAAAATGAGAAAATTTGCATAATGGACAAGATGAAGAGCGCTTTGTCTCAAGAAGTTATGGTAGACTTCATTAAGGTAAGATAAAGTATTATGCAGAAGTGGGAGAAAATGTATACTAGCCAGCTCCCGCTGACAGAACACATTATATTGAGCATGCATAAAAGACATCGTCGGAAATGGCCCCAGGACCAAAAAACATCAGACCTACATAATAATTATAAATATATTTTATTAGGCTAATTGCGAATATCTGTATGAAACGGACATTCTGCGTTCCATAATGACCAATTAAAAGAGCGACTATCGACATTACATTTAATAAGCCGCCATCTTTGATAATTAGATTAGACATGACAATTGGTGATCTACAATCTTTCAATAACATGACTAACATACATGAGATGATTTCCTACCTATGTAAGTTTAAAGAAAGAAAGAAAAAGTATTTATTGTAACTCACACAGGAAGATCACTTAAATTGAATTATGTCATAGGTAATACACACTATTTCTGTATGTTTTTCCTATTGTATATTTTACCCTGTTTTATAATATTCATGAAATAAAAATTTCATGAATATTATAAAACAGTGTGAGTGTCATGATGGCCCGTTGGTTAAGGCCTCGCCTCTCATGCATGAGGTTGTGGGTTCAAATCTGGGCAAGTACCAATGTGACTTTTTCAATTCATATGTACTTTCTGAGTTTATCTTGGACATTACTGACATCGGTGAAGGAAAAACATCGTGAGGAAACCTGGACTTATAGTTAATATAAGTCTGAAATCGCCAACCCGTCTTGAGCAAGCGTGGTGATCAATGCTCGTGTGTGAGAAGAGGCCTTTGCCCAGCAGTGGGAAAGTTATAGGCTGGTATTATTATTATTATTATAAAACAGGGTAAATCGTTAATCGTTTGTGCTCTTGTGTGTTGTTTGTGGTCTTTTGTGCGCATTGAATAAATGTTTTGTCTATCTATCTATCTATATGTCTAATTATTACTTAGGTAACTAAGTACCTTTTTATTTATTTTTAGCCCGTCACGGTTATCCATTAGTTACCGAACACTGTATATAAAATCCTGCATGTTGGGATACTTACCCAGTGCATCGAGAGTCATCTGATACATGCAGCGACTGAACAGTGGCTGCGGCAGTTCTCTCAAGTAGTCCTTCAGCAGACCGGTGATGACGTTGATGTCTGGCACGGAGTCTGGAGCCAGTTCCACTCCTCGAGCATTTTTGTCGAACGCTTCCCGTAGGATGCGCTTTTTACTTGCCGAGCCGCATAAACGGTAGAGACCTGTGTCAAAGAAAATTTATTTGAAGATATATTATTAAAATAATAATTAAATCGTCAGTATTTTTGAAGTTACATAATTAGACTATATACGATTTCTTGCGGGTTCTCTCTATATAAACAAATAAAAAAGTGTATATTTGTAATGTCAAAATAACAGCTTTTTACTAAATGCATGAAAGTTTAAACGGGTTAAACGGGGTTAAAAAAAAAAACAAGTTTTAACATTTTCGTCTGTATGTCTGTTTGTTCCAGTTAATCTTCGAAACGGCTGGACGTATTTGGACGGGGCTTTTACTGGCAGATAGCTGTTGTTATAACGGGCAGCAGCTAGTGGTAAATATAATACGTCAACTACTTCTTTGACTCAAATGCTCCACTTGAGTTTGAACTTCTCTACACGAAGGGTCTACATTAGTTAACAGATGCTAACTAATGTAGCTATTTTCGTACACTATTAGATAAATTGTAAAACGTGTTTGAGTTAAAATCTGCCCAATTCAAGAACTTTGTCAGAACAACTTCAAATATAGGTATAACGTCACTGGCATTATAAGTTTCGTTATCCTATGTGTTTTCTTACAAAATACGATTACGGTATGTACTTTTTACTTACCAATGATATCCAAACCGCGTCTCTCAATTTCTTCAACACATCTCCTCACTATCATGGGCACGGGGGGAGCGTGTGGTGGACGCGGTTCCCTTGCCACCACTGTGTCCAGTTCAGCACCGAAGAGGGCCGAGCTTCGTGGTGGCGCCGGTCGTCTTCGGAAGAGATCATGCGGTTCCGTGTGTCGCACGCGGATGTATAGAGTGCCACGAGGTTCCATCTGCGAGGAAGAACAGTTTTTTTATTGTAATATAATTTTGATAAACTACTTACAGTAAATACTTCCTATTTTTTTTATAATGGGTGTACTGGGTGTAAAAAGACCCATCACGAAGCCGTCATCAAAGCATTCTGTACATCAAACTGAGGCTACAATAATTTGCATTCCGATTTAGAATATCACGATTATGACAGCTGAGAGCTGTTTGACAGCGCGCACGGTGATATTACTATAGAATATGGTCGGCGCTATCGCAAGATGGCACATGTCATGACGTCATCTATGACGATTCACGGAACATCGTTATCGCGCTCAAGCCAATTCGGTAAGCGTATACGCACGCTTAAATCGATTACAGTGCAATTCGGAATGCAGCCAAAGTAACTGTGCAAATAATTGCTGGGAAAGGACTTTTATGTTTGGTGTGAAAGTGAGTGTGTGCGCAATGTAACGCATGCGAAATATTGTACTGTGCATGCAACGGTACAGTACGTGAGAGTATTTAAAGTAATGTTAAGCAATTTTTTTTTTTTTACTTATTTCAAAAATTAGGTTATGACATTTAAAAATGGTTTTTGTAAAAAAACGTCAAAAAAGATGGAATATCCCCCCTTCAATATCTCCATTGTCAGTTTCCTTAAAGAAAATTTTAAACCCAGACATACATGGCAACATTTAGTTCACTCCATGACACATGGTCTGAGGAGGACCTAGACAAAGTGACATAATTTTTTCGCTGATAACGATGATGGATGTCTTAAATGTATTGGATTGACTTATGCTACCGAAAAGCAAATGTCAAATTTGCTCGAAGTCGTTGAAGAAATACGAAACGCTTTGAAAGCTATTACCACTTGTCAAGGCCATCTGGTTAGGAGTACCGCACTCGCAGTAGGTGTTGGATGGCTTGCTTTTCCCCCATCTTATCAAATTGTGTTTGCAGAGGTCTACTTTGGTACTTAATTAAAGTAAGGTTTACCTTGACAGCCAGCTGATGAGCAGGTGAGCGTGACAGTAGGTCAGGCAGGGTCACAGCACTTCGGTAGCAGAGCTTGTGCCTATGCTGTGGATCCCAAGAGTAGACTAGGATGTCCAACTGTCTGTTGTCAACTAGATCCAGTTCGAACGATTCGTCCCAGTCGAAACCCAGCTCGCCGGTACGGACCTACGATTATAAAGGGATATTTTTAGTCGTAGGTACAAAACAATAACATAACATACCACTAACCCAGCATGCATCATGCTTGTATTCCCCGAATCGGTATACAGAGTGTAAGCCCACATTTTGCCAGTTATGTGCAAGTCCTTTGTAAACCGAGCCTATTTCCGTCAACCGGAGCAAATCCAAACTCCGGACTGCTACTGAAAAAATCCTAACAAATAAACCCAATAACACTGTCCGACCTAGAGATCGAACCCGTCCTCAAGATCAGCAGTAGAGCTTGCGATCACTCGAAAAATGAGTCGGAGAAAACAATAAGTACCTACGTAGTAGTTTAATTTTACACTCACCACAGTACGAGCTTTATGCACACGATCACATTCCAGCACGCAATACAGATCCCTGGGTGCAACTGCTGGCTGCGGGGGCGCCAGTGGGCCCGACGGAGGGGACCCCGGCGATGAGCCCGTCGCGGTGGGCCGTAGGCCACGTCCCGCCAACAGATGTACCCATAACATGCCCGATACTCCACCCGATAATCGTGATAGACCAGTCATGGACGCAGACAGACCACCTGTAGTTGGCTTCTCTGCTTTATACTTTAGGAACTCTGCAAGAAATGTTATCATTATTATAAACATCGGTGTTTTTTTTAAAGGATATAAAATTTGATCTAATTTCTTTCAACGCACTTACAACCATTGTATGTTATGTACATACGTAAGTAAGGCGTAACAGTTTACATAAAATAGGCAATGTGTGTTAATACTTTACCATTAGGATTAATATCAAGGTGTCTTTGATGCCGAGAGCCTGGTGTCGGAACCGGGCTTGGGTTGGGACAGTTGAACCGAGACCCCAGCTCAAGCAACTGTCGAACCCGACGGGCTGAAGGAGACCCGCCAGCCCCTGCTCCAAGTTGTTGCGTGGCCCCCAGTTGCTGTGAAGAAACTGAGCGAGCAGGTAAATGCCGTGGTCTTTCCACACGACGGCCTGCCAGACCTAACGATGATCCGAAGCGACTGGCACTTTCCATCTGAAAACAAACCGTATTAATCTAAAGGAAGAATATCGATTGTTTAAAAGCTGATCGATTACTGTAGAATTTCTTACGTTTTTGAGCGCGTCGTGAATATTTTCAGCTGAATAGTGCGTAGGAAGTCGTGGACGCAGCGTCTCATAGAGAGCGCTGGTAGAGGGCGCCCGCGACAGCCACGCCCTGTACTCGTCCGAAGTGAATACTGAAGGAGAGGACGGTAAACGACCTGATAATCAAATAATCCCTTAGAAAGGATGTCTTCCGGTATAGGTTATTATAAGTCTGTTTCGCAATAGGCAGTAGATTGGCTCACCTCTGGAAGAACGAAGATCCAAACGTGAAGACAAAGGCTCCGGCTCATCCTGAAGAACACTTCCTGCTCGCCTGCTTAGTCCCAACCTATTTGGAATTACAAAATTGTTAGATTAAACTGTTTTTAGATACTAAATGGTGAGTGGAACTGATGCTTACCTCTGTCCAGTCCCTCTCACATCCCTTGGCAACGAATTAAACTTCGATCCAATATCCCTTCCCAAAGTGCTACTCCTGTAACCACTGAGTCCAGAATAATAAGGAGTTCTAGTAGGAGCCGTAGCCTCAGTATCTGACGAATAGTCCAGACTTCGGTTCCTCCTAGCTGTTCCAAATTTACTACTATATGACGATAGACCCAGCCCAGTTGTTCCATATGCTCCTGAAAGTGCAGAACCCAGGCCAGTTCCTCCTAAAGCAGATCCTAGGCCAGAGCTCGTCAGGCCAGATCCGACGAGGCTTGAACCTGTCAGGCCACTGAGTCCTGTGCTTGAGAGTCCAGAAGGAAGCCCAGTGCCTAAACTAGTTCCTGCCAAGGCGGAGTCTGTCAATCCTGTGCCTGATAGACCAGATCCTGGCATGCCTACGCCACCGTACCGTTGATTGTATCTTGACTGCAGAGTTGACGCTGCAATATAAATATTGGCTATTAGAAAAACTCTAATGCAATTTCAAGTATGTCATTCTAATATTGGAATTCTTACCTCCAGTTGCAGCTGAAGCCTTCAAGCTAGATCTGAGCAAGGAATGTCTACCGAAATCAGAATGAGTTTCTGCCCTGGGCAACTGCTGTTCCGATCCCGATCGCGGCACACGACCACCAAAACGCGTACCACTGAAATAACATCAAACGTTTAAGGCAGAAGCCCAAAAACATTAAATTAAAAGGGCCTTTTTCACAGCGTTCGGAAGGGCCAGTATCTATCAGATACATACAAAAAGAAGTGTTTTTGCAAATTATATTATTCTACTTAATAAAACTCTTAAATTCATTCATTTGTTCCCTGTCAGACAACGCACAGCCTTAACCGCTGGGTCTAGAAGCACAAAATTTTGCACAAAAGCTTGTGCAAATTGTCATGTTTCTAGGTGTTTTTCTTAATCCTTAACGGGGGAAGCTCTTGGCTTTCATCTCACCTGGTGGTAAGTGATGATAAGGCCGAAGGTGGAAGCGAGCTTCACCCGGAATCCTCAACCACAGAGGAACTGGCTATCTTGCCTCTAACTGCCTAAACACAACAAATGCTGTTAACATTGTTGTTATGGCGACAGACTTAGATAAGATTGTGGTAGCAAGCCAGGTGCACTTAGAACAAGCCCTACCACCAACCAAACCAAGCAGAAAATTTTGCCCCCGCTGGGAATCGAACCCGGGACTTCCGGGTCTGAGACAGGTGGTTTTACCTCTAGACCACTACTCGTAGACCAGAAAGTGACTAAGGAAGGATGAAAGTTTCTATGGAAGTTAGAGAATAAATTAAACAAAACTTACTCAGAGGCGGTAAAATAGACCTTAAGGATACTGAAAAAAAACAGTTAACTTACCTATCATACCTTCCGCTGTCAGCTGGGTAGAAAGAATGTACTTTCTCCGCTAAACTATCCAGTGTGTTCGGATAGGATCGCTCGTATGGTACAAAATGAGTAGCTTGAGACTTTGGCTGCTCTGTTATCACCGGTGGAGGTGGACGGTAGCTGTGAATAAAATAATGCAGAACTTAGAATATCAAATGTTCAACAAAGAATTGTGTCTTGAATGTTGGTTGTAAGAATAAGATTTAGTACAAAGAAAGATAACATAACATCACGCTTGTTGTTCCCAAAGGGTCAGGCAGTTATAGTAAACCCATATTTCGCCAGTTATGTTTAAGTCCCATGTAGTAGGGGCGAATTTATTTCCATCAACCGGACACAAATTTAGACTCCGGGCTGCTACTGAGAAATTCCTGATGGAAAAACCCAATAACACTTTGCCCGACCTGGGAATCAAACCCAGGTCCTCACGCTCAGCAGTAGCGTTTGCGACGTGACTTCTTGTTATTAGTATTTTCACTACCAATGTTAGAAATAATCTTGGACGGATACATTTCTTTAACCATTACTAACAACAGTAAGCAGATGATCATTAAAATAATAATATTGTAATGATTTGGGTTGTTTCCTTATTTTTTAATGCAGAACAGGGAAGCTCTTCATCTCACCTGATGGTAAGTGATAATAAGGCCGAAGATGGAAGCGAGCTTCACCCGGAATCCTCAACCACAGAGGAACTGGGTATCATACCTCTGACTGCCGAAACACAACAAATGCTGTTAACATTCGTTTTTATGGCGACATAAGTTGGTGGTAGCTAGCCAGGCGGACTTGGACAAGCCTTACAATCAATCAAACAGAGCAGAAAATGTTACACCCTCTGGGAATCGAACCCGGGACCTCTGGGTCTGAGGCAAGTGGTCTTACCACTAGACCACAGAGACGGTTGGCGGTTTTTTGGCTGTAGGCGGATTATGTTGACAACCTACATCACAAATATGCATGATGATTCAGGCAACCTATACAAGTCATGACGGAAACAACAGTACGTTATAATTTTTAAGAGCAAAATAATTATAATACTTCACCTCCATGTAGAATGATCAGATGGCGGTCTTGGGTTGTAATATAAATCCAGAGCTGTGGAATCTGGCGACAGAGCACCCAGTTGTAGCCGACTTCTTTCTTCCCTTCCATCACCGACTGGACGAACGCCTCCACCAGGGCCCACCGATCGAAGCGTACCATGTCTGTTGGAGTTTTTGAAAAAGATTTTAATTTTAGTGCCTTGATAAGGTGATGGAAAAGTCACCATATATAACTATTCGTTCCGATTTATACATAATCATTATAATTTTGTTATAAATTGTTATTATTTGGTTCAAGACTCGAGAGATTCCACGGATAGGGCAAAAACCGATGGTTGCGTCACAGTATGTATGAACCCACTATAAAATATATAACTTAATAATTAACCTAATAATTAATATCTATCCAGTAAAGACTGCAAAAAGGCAATAGTTCAATGGCTAAAACGGAAGACCTATGATGACATTGAATTATTGTTGCAAGCATCGACAGTATGAGTTGAAAAGAGACACATACACACACCCTTACACACCCTCGCATGCACACATACACTCTCACACACACCCTCACACTATTTTAGGATATATCTTTAAGTCTTTTTTTTTATTTTTCTTATTTAGTTATAGTTCAAGTCTTGCCTTGTTTAGTTTGATATTTTACTTGTAATTAAATACACCACTTTTACCATTTTATCATTGTTATCATTGGAGAGCGGGATCTCCTAGCACAGGTATATCTTTTACATAAAAGGTAGTCCCTATATAAGATTTAATGTAAAATGTACAAATTTCTGCAATAAACCTTTTTATTTATTTTATTTTTATTATAATTATACAAAATAGTTAAAAATACAGTGTTTGTATTATGATTATAACATAATATGCATTTTAATTGAGGTGTTTGGTGGTGTGCGTTATTTCCGGGACATGTAGGTATATTCAAATTGTACACATGAGGTATGGGGAAAACAAAAATTGAGTGACCTGAAAAAGTCTGTACTCACTGTGAATAAAGTCCATCTACTCGATCGCGTTCCCTCTCATCATCATCACGACAGTCCCTCTTGAGTACAACGACTGGCGGTGGTTTGTGCTCCGACCGCGGCATGGATGGCGAACCTGGTCCTGATTTACCTGGTTGCAGAAACAGAATTATTATATTATAGTAGGAAATATTTAAGGTAAAATAAACAATTTTCCCGAAATGAAGAAAGCCGTTTGTTTTTCCAGCATTTACTGAGAACTTCTCAGAGAGTGATTTTCTTAGAGGCCTTACGTGAGAGTATTTTTAGAGGCAGAATAAAATTCATATTTAGAAGCTCAGTCCTTGGAAATCTAACTGTGTTTTTCCAGTACATATTTTTTATATACATTTATTTTATTTTCTGTGATTCACATGAACTCACACACTGACATAGGTTATTAAATGTTAAAATTTTAGGGAAATCATCTACTTTTACAATGTTTGTAAATATGTGAGCAACAGTATTTAACGCATAATTAATTTTGTCTGTCATTCCATCACTTTTTTTTTTTTTTTTTTTTATTAATCAAAATTATTTTTACAGGCATTTGTTGAGGTTTAAACATACCACACAAACCATCGCGGGTTTAACAGCGGTATGGCCAGACACGGCAACTCGGTGCCACTAAATATTAATTATAAATTAATTAACAAGTAGGTAGGTAGGTTGGTACGGTGGCCAGCACATCAGGCCACACGAAACCTATTGTGGTATAGTAATTTTATTATGGGTAATTGCATCGTCTTCACATATAATTAATGATTAATGTATACAAATATTGTTAACATTTTAAAAGAGTAAGTATGGAGTTTCTTGACCATTCTTCTCCATACGTAACTACCTTTTGGAAGGGGCAACTAGAATTAATTAACTATCGTTGTAAATTTTGATGTTCAAAAGTGCCTTTTATGTGCCTATTTGAAATAAATGATTTGACTTTGACCAGTATAAACACAGATTTCCAATGAACTCAAAGAAATAACAAATTTTCATACAATTCATCCATCGTAATTTTGATCTATCCTTTCTTTCTAATTATTTAGACACTTTGAATAAGAGACTGCTACTCAGCTCTTTTGGTAATTGTTATTTCATAAAGCTTAGCTTATTTTCAGTCTTGTCAGTCTTTAATCAGCCTAAGCCTACATAATTATCAAGTCGAGATTAACTAAGTTTTAATCTCAACTAAACTCAATGGTACTCAAGTAATGAATAGAACAAATTTAAAATTCATCAAATAAACTTTTCTCTTAAACTAACCTTTCCTCTGCCTCGTACACAACAACAGCCTCCTGGGTATCGACATGATAATGACGACATCATCCAGTGACATCCTTCTAACATCCACGAGGTTCACAGCCAGAATCTCATCCCCCACTTTGAGACATCCGCTGTTGTAGACGGCAGACTCCAACGCTATCCGGGAGATGAATACGCCGTCCGTCCGCGCTCCTCCGTCGCCTTCCCTGATGTACAGCCCCAGGGTTTGGCCGGGTCGCTTCACTATTTCCACTAGTTGGACTATGTGTCGGGAGTCCTGCGAAAGATATGCCAGATTTTGTAATGTTATTTTTTTAACTACGTCGGATGATTTTATGTGAACTCATATTTTTACTGAAATACTAAACATCACTCATTTATCATTTAAGGCGACTATAACCGACTTTTAATGATTTTATATTGAAGATCACGTCTAAACGAGTAGTGTTAATGATTTGGAAAAAATACATGTTAAATTAGAGCATTTTCTTAATAACTTAATATATGAATATTTCAGATTATGTTTATATTACTTAAGAAATTAATTTGTAAAGTTATGTCTAACGCGGATAAAAAACTGAGAATCACGCAAAATCTATAGAGTGTATTTTTCTGAAACCTTCACCTTGTTAAAGATAATTTAATTGTTGATCTTTTAGTATACGTGTTTTATTAAAATACCTTTTTTATGTACAATAAATAAATAATGTGTCTTATTTTTGACAGCGCTCCTGGATGGGCGAGTCCTATTACTGGCTGGACGTACGACGCGTTGCGTGAGCTCAGTACAGAACACGCAAGCTAACCATTCATGGTCACTGGCATATATCTATAGTTGAAATGCGCCTTACAAACCCTCATCACTCAAAACTCCGCTGTTCCTTGTGTAAAACAACGTACTTCTAATTGTTTTGTTTGGTATGCCAAAACTATTACTTATATTCCGGCCACCGAGAGAATGCGTTCCTGACATCTTTCAGTTGGACACGATTAGGAACTAATAAAGTTTAAATTCGTTAAACACGTTTTCAGTAGTACAAAATACTCAGCTGACAGGTGTTTGGAACGCACTCCCTGATGGGCCGGAGTTTAAGTCAAAGTAAAAGTACAGTACAACTATTTTCTTAATGTCCCTCGGCAAACTTCGTGTTTCGTCGGTCTTCGGATTTCTATCAGTTGCGCTTTGCACTTGGTGCAGACCGAACACCTCTCAATCGACTTGGAAGTAAAAGTTGTTAATATACTATACTTGTATTTTTTGGGCAACTGATAGAAATCCGTCGACTGACGAAAAAAGAAGTTTGCAGAGGGACTTTGACTGTATAATGTTAGTTTTAATACGTACCTACTACGATTAGCAATCTGTTATTGTTTAAACCTATTTATTTTTTCGCAATAAATGTATTTATAATTCGTTTGATAAATAAATATCTTTAACAACTGTAAAACGTCTTAGAAAACCTATATATCCTGCATCGGGACGATAACGAGCTGATACTAAACGTGAAAGTGAAAATAATTTTAAAATAACCAGAACAAACATGGAAATAAAAAATATCATGGAGATACACGAAGCTTCCAATTCCCAACCAATCTACCGCCTTACGACAATAGTATTGTATTGCACAAAGCACAACGCAATACAAGGAAACCGCAAATGGAATAAACCACAGAATCTATAGCGAACAATATTACATAGCTGTGGTATGAACCATACTGCACATCCTAACAACAATGCTGGGCTAAATTGCGTTCACATTCCCGGCGATCTAGGCCATCCCGTCTCGAACAAAAGGGTTCACCAGAGTAGCGTTCTTTCACAGTGGGTCCCGTACTAGGCTACGAGCAGACTATTCGGGTCAATGGAGCGGGAAAATTACCTGAGAAGACTGGTGTTTTCAGAAAAAGAAGTCTTAACGCCGGGTCCAATCACTGTTCTGAACTATCTATTCTATCTTTCGTGCGTTAGTGTCGCAACTCGAAAATTACTCGATCGATTTGAATACTTTTTTTTTGTTTCGTTTTGTTTTCCTCAATACTGGGGTGATTTAGGAAAAAATAAAATAAGGAAAAACCTAAATAAACAGCCGAAACCTAAATAAAAATCTCACGGTGAAAACTTAGATGAAGTGAGCTTGAAGTGATGGTGTAATTACACCTGTAGTTACTGTTTTGTGTCTCGTAATGTCAATTACTTTGCATACCTACTATTGTATAGAATCAAGTTTTTCTAACTGAACAGACAGCTGTGCTGTTGGGGAGCTTGTTGCGCCACTTCTTCTTCCCAGTTAAAGCACTAGGAAGTGGTGAAGGGCAGGCGTTTTGGGGGACTTTCTTATGTAATTTTGACGTTCTAAAAGTGCTGATTCTCAGTCTAATTTGAATAAATGACTTTAGATTTGATTTTGATTTGATAAAACCTTAAACCGATTTTTCCTTGAAATCGATTTTCCCTCTCTTTTTTTAAAGATTGTCAATTCTGTACTAAGTGATAAACTCATTTCCGAGCAAATCTCTCTATAACAGTAATAAATTGTCTCTCCGACCGTAGATTTGGTAACATGATCCACTATAAATGTCATGGTTAAAATTCAATCTCTTCTAGAACGGAATCAACCAATCACAGAGCTTGCTTTTGCACTTGACCTTACGATTATTATGTCGGACCAATGGTGACTTGTGCAATTGTGTTTACACAACACAATTGCGAGGAGTGCGATTTTTTAGTTTAAAAATCATCAATATCCAGTTCAATCATCAATTGCCAGAAAAATCGTTTTAGCTGGTTTTGAAATTAGTCCCCTCATTTATGATTCGTCGTCTACATAAAGAACAGTGAAATGATTAGAGTAGCTCTTCAATTATTTCTGAGTTCACTATGTTTTCTTTTTATATTTTCCAATCACGACACTGTGAAGGCTCCTACTTTATTTTCATAGTAGTTCGTGCAATGATCAGTATTCATTGTGGCTAACGATTTGTTTTCAATTTATTGTTGTTGGTTTTGCAATTGTAAATAACAAAAGATGCCAAGAGTTTCAGCAAAGTTACACTGCCTTGAGGAGAATGCATTGTTACGAGTTAAGGTTGTTGCATAAAGCGAAAACTAATAGTGAACTCGTCTTCATATAATACAGCTTTATGGCGTAAACAGATTTAATAGAAGCATAAGTTAGGTATATTCAGTGTTCCATTTTTTTCCAAAAGTAGTTACTTTCATAACTAGAGTTTCAGCGGTATCTTCAATAACAGGAGTTTATTAAATTCCTGACCTTAATAATGTTGAGCTAAAAAACAGTATTTTTAACGTGCTAAGTAAATTATCATACTATCATTTTCAGAGAACCACCCTCTCTGCTTTTCTTGTATCAGCGTGAACTTTAGGCAGTGGTAAAAATATTGGAAATTGCAAAGCTTCGTCAAATCGCACCTTTGGGAACAAAGGGTCATTTCTGTATGTTTTCCAACTTTTCAGGAAGAGCATTTTTTTACCTAATTTTTTAATAACTCTGTACTGTTTGAGTCTTAAGGCGATTCTCACAGTCTTAAATTGATTAGTTCTTCACGGACAAGCGTGCTGTGTACATAAAGTCGATTATCGCGGATATTTAAGTTGTTTTTGCAAAAACTTGCAGAAGTGACGCTTTGTTCCCAAAGGTGCGAAATGTTCTCGATGCCAATTCCGCAGTGTTTGAAGACAGTCTGCAATCAGTGCATCCTACCCGTTATGACATACATTGCCGTAACGTGGACACTGACAGTCGGGCTGGTCCACAAATTCGAGGTCGCTCAGCGTGTTATGAAACGGGCTATGCTCGGAGTTTCTTTGAAGGATAAGATCAGAAATGAAGCTATTCGCAAAAGAACCGGAGTTACCGACATACCCTGAAGAGTAAGCAAGCTAAAGTGGCAGTGGGCTAGCCATGTTTGTCAACGAACCGATGTCCGGTGGAGTAGACGAGTCCTGGAATGGGCAAGCGTAATGCGGGACGCCCCCCAGTTAGATGGGCCAACGGACTGGGACAGACTAGATGCCGAAGGCGGAGGACAGGGTGTTGTGGCCCAGTCTAGAAGAGGCTTATGTCCAGCAGTGGACTGCGATAGGTTTAGTTGATTGAAAAATATTAGCCAAACAGTTATCAGTGCACATTTATGTACACTATCGCTACCAGTGGCAATTACTTTAAAGTACCCCGTTCCTTGTTATTCAGGGTGTTGCCGACGACCGTTGGTAATACTCTTTTTAGGTAGTTTTTTATTGTCTTATATACTTTTTTATTGTTTGACGTTATTGTTACCAAGTCTCTAAAAAAACACGTACATACGTAATTATAATAAGAATTGGAATTCGGCGAATTCTTTTATTTAATACTAGCTTTTGCGTGAATGTCGGTTATCGCGTAAAAAAGTAGCCTATGTCGTTCTCCATATCCCAGGCTATATCTCTGCCAAATTTCATGACAATCGGTTCAGCGGTTTAGGCGTAAAAACGTAACATACAGACAGACAGACAGAGTTACTTTCACATTTATACTATTAGTATGGATAATTAGTAATCCAAACAGGGTATAAGTTATTAAAGTTAATCCAAAAAAACTACTATGATAGTAAAAAAATAATAATGGAATGGATACAAACGCTTACCTACAATGATACCGAAACACTACTGAAACCTTAAGACATACACACACCCTCACACTCATGTACTCAGTTACACTTACAGCCTACACTTTCACTCACATATACTCACACACTACTTACACTCACTCATACTCACATTTGATTTAATTTAAGTTAACGTTAATTCATATAGTTTAGCATAAAAATTATACGTTCTGCTTTTTATATAACACGTCTTGCTAGGGAAGAGCGCATTATCTGCCTAAAAAGAGGATCCAACCAAAAAATGTTGTTTACCAAAAAAATTTTTTATCGTATAGCTACCTATTCTTACCTGTAATGAGAAGAATTTCTTGGCGGCTTCAATATTGTTACGGCCCACTTGTCTAATCTCAAGGATCCGTACGATCATCTCGCCGCGGCGCTCCACCGCCTGGAAACATTGTAACATAATATATTGAACACGCTCGATAAACTGGATTTGGAGGAAAAGGGTTTTTTGTAAGGCTACTTTCTTTTTATCGTGGCTCTGTAGGGTGCATTATTCAAAACGGAAAATGTTGCCATACTCAGTAGTCATATGCACCAAAAACTTCAATTTCAACTGTCTAGCGATACCATTGCATATACTAATAGCTTGCAACTTATCTGTAAGTGGAATCTTTGACATCTGACCCACGATATTCTGAACGGAACTTTGTGGGTTGGTAGGTACCAATATTACGTTGCAAAAAGTGGGTATTACCATTGTTTTTGAATTGTTAAACTGTGGTATTATGCAAGTTTTCTAAATCAGGGGTGCTGTGTGTGTGGTTTCTTCTAAGCTAAAATTATCTTCATCACTTCTTACGATGTCAATAAAAAAATACATAAAAAACGAAAATCGTTTCAGAAATATTTCGCCTCTCTTAAGAGCGTTCATCCGGCGCGTGCCGGTAACGTCGCATTTAGAGTTTTTTTGTGATTATTTTATTACATTTAAATGGAAGTACTTATTTTTAGCCAAGCACTAGATCGTCTTATTTTTTTATTATTTTTAACATTTACTTTATAGTAAATACAAATATTTAGTCGTAATCCTGCAAATAGAAAATATCTAGAAAACTGGACCGAAATTGCAAAATATTTTAATTTTTCCTTGATTTATACACTAAACACTAATTTTATCCTAAATTTAAAGCTTCTATGTCTGCTAGAAGTGCCTTAGAGCTCTGATGATCGGTCAGTCAGTGAGTGACAAAATTAAGAAACTTTGATTAGTTATAATTCGTAAACTACTGGTTCAAATTGAATGAAATTTGAAACATACCATGTTTATACAATCGACTACTTGGTTACTGAAAATTCAGGCTTCTAGTTTTATCAAAAAAAAAAACAAAAAAAAACGAAAATGGGGTTTCGAAAATGGCCTGAACTGCTTCGAGAAAAGGATGGTACGGCGGTGCCGCTTGTTTTTGCTCGACTTGGCGGGGGCACTACCGTGGCCCCAGATAATTGTCAATTTGTCAATTTTTATGAGTAATTACCAAAATAACTGTAAAAAGTAGCATACATACTTATAAATACCTACCAAAGATATAGTGCTTGGCAAAATAAAAATAGTACATTGATTTAAATTTGATAAAACAATTACGAAAAACCTCTAGAAATGTGACGTTGCCAACCCGCGACGGATGAACGCTCTTAATTAGGCACAAAATCAAAACGCCAACATTTGCCCAAAGATATGCTAACTACGCAAAGTATTCCAATACTTAAGAGAATAAATTAAATAATTTGTTACTGACCTCGAGCGCCGCGGCAGTTGTCGAATCGTGGTCATTCTCAACCATTTCAATTTGTCTGAATATTTCATTGCTCACTCCTGATACCTGTGTTGTAGAATTAAAAATATTAAGTAAGGTTTTATGAAGAAATTGTATGTAACTTTATATAATAACACATCAGTAATCCACGAAGGGTTAGGCAGAGGTGTACACACGGCTACATATCAAACAAAAATTTCCAGAATAAGCTGATCTCGCATTGTATAGGATTTCCGTACGAGAGGTCAGCTTATACTGCAACCGTCTTATTCATAATAAAGCTTCATAAATCTATTTTAGCTATCGTACTGTTTTGTCCCTTTCTGTCAAACATCATTTTAACTTGACAGAAAGGGACAAAACAGTCCGATAGCTAAAATAGATTTATGAAGCGGATAACTTTATTATGAATAAGACAGTAAATATATAGCTTGACATGTAGTCGTTTGTACCTATAGTACACCTACATTTGGCCAGTTATGTTAAGGTTCCATGTACAGTGGTCTGCATCAATTGGGTACTCCATTTGTATTAAAATTTGCTTTTAAGGGGGTACCAACATCGTGACGCTGACTGTACCTACGTAATAGGGGGCGAGCCTGTTGCCATCAACCGGGCACAAATTCAGACTCGGACTGCTACTAAGAAATTCCTTATGGAAAACCCCAATAACACTGTGTGTACGAGCTGTGCTGTACATTGACCTTTGTGGTAGTTTGTACGTCATACTCATTTATGCACATCAATATTGTTTAGCTGTGCATTCCTCTAACATAGCATTTAAGTAGAACAATTGTGTAATTATATTCAGTAGCAATAAATCCATCAAGGGTAATCATTCGTCTACTCATTTACATAACATAACATAACGTACCTTACAAGTACGTCAACATAACAAGTGCATAACATTTTCACTGTTGGGCATTACACCCCAACACTGTGCCCGACCTGAGAATCGAACCCAGGAAAGGTCCTGGGTTCGATTCTCAAGGATGCTCAGCAGTATCGCTTGCGAACACTAGACCAAAAGGCAGTGTAAATTGTGTAGTAAGCATTTAAGGCGACGATAACCGACTTTTAATGTTTTATACAGAAGATCACGTCTAAAAGATTAAAGTCAATGATAAAAAAAAAATGCGTTAAGTTACAGCATTTTCTTAATAACTTAATAAGTGAATATTTTAGGTTATTATTATTATTTATTTACTTCAATCAACTTTGGATCATAGGTACAATTAAACAGAATTATAAAATCATTAACACAATTAAAATAAGCATCACAATTAAAATTAAAATCACAATTAAATATTAAAATTACAATTAAAATAAAATAAAAAATAAAAAAAATAAAATTGAAACAAAATTAAAATCAACATCAAAATTAAAATTATTATAAAATTAAATCAAATTAAAACAATATCTTAACATTAGTCAGGACGTGAACCATGCAGCAGTGGTGGTGGTGGCGGTGGTTACGTCTATATTACATAGTGAAATTTATTTGTAAAGTGGTCTAACGCGGATAAAAAACTGAGAATCACGCCAAATCTATCAAGGGTATTTTTTCTGAAAACTTCACTTTTTAAAAGATAATATTAAAATACCTTTTGTTTTATGTGTAATAAACTAATAATGCGTTTCATTTGGCCCAGCGCTCTAGGATGGGCGAGTCCTATTACTTGCTGGACGTACGACGCGCTGCGTGAGCTCAGTACAGAACACGCAAGTTAACCACTCAAGGTCACTGGCATATATCTGGGCCTTAATTGACATATTGCAGGTAAAAATCAAACCAGAGTTATGGCTGCGTATTTTCAAAAGTCCACATTTAATGGCAAAAACAAATAAAAGGCACAAAAATGTTTCTCAATTAAAATACAATTTATTTTTAATCGTAACTGTCAAGAATCTAATCTCACACTCGTATTTCGAGATCACATTACAAACAAAATAAAAAGTTTAGACAAATTGATATGGCTTGTTTCCGACATTCTAAAAACATCCTGTTATTCTGCTGTTGTTGCCAAAAAACAAGATATTTTCATTAAGTTCGCTTAAAAATGCACGAAACATTGTGGATTCAGATATTCTTGCCACGATTTAAAAAAAAAATAACTACCTTTTTACAGACTGTTTTAAAAGTGCAGCTTGGAGGTTTCGGTAGTTCTTATAACCTTTTCAAAATTGCAAAAATAAAGGCGCTCAGTTTCTTGCACATTTTTTTAGGAAAGGCGGAATAAACACTCCTATAGCATTTCAGTAATTTGGTGAAGTTGTAATATTTCAAAAGAAAGACGTACTTAGGTATTATTTACTTTGTTATTTAATTTTATTTCTATTGCCCTTATAATTTGACATTTTATTTTAATTTCAATTCTGTGACCCTTATAATTTTGTACCCACTCGTTCGTTTATTTTAATTGCATTTGACATTTTATTTTCATCTCAATTCTGTGACCTGTATAATTTGTACCTGCTCATTCGTTTATTTTTAATTGCATTGTCATTTTATTATATTCTGATCTTTTCTGTTGCAGTATTATGAAATTTAATTTGCTTTAATATGGGTTTTGCCTGAATTAAATGTTTTATTATTTTATACAGGAAAAGTTTTTAATCTGTGCGCAAATTTTGACAAATTAAACATAAACGTGTTTTATTATACACCTATTTCTTATTTTGATATGTCTTAGTACAAAAAAAAAATAAGTTATCGTTAACGATAGATGTTTATTTTGAAACTGGTATAATGGATACTCGTCGCACAACGCGCCGGCGCGCGGCGGCGGCGCGGTCAGTGAAGAGGAACGCAGTAGCAGGTACCTATCAGCTGTGCGTATCCATATTTTGCTGATTTCAAGTAGGACCAAAAAAAAGTATTGAACAATACTGGAAATGTGTTCTATTACTGATACTGAACCACCAAAAAAATTACGCGCACTGGTTAAAAATTTATCCTGTATATACGGCGTTGCAATATTACTATTGCGTGATACGTATATTATTAAAACGCAAGCAATAAGTTAAAAAATTAAAAAAGTCTGTTATAGTGGTTTGCATTTGTGGGTATACATACATATTTGTCATTGTTGTTAGATTATCTCGTCGTGTCTTTTAACGAAAAGTCGGCCATTTGTGCGGTAATGAAGTATCATTTATCGTACCTTTCGGAAGTCTGGCTGCAGCACGCAGGGTGGTGCGTGGTTGGCGCGCGGCGGCTGCGGCGGCCCGGGCGGCGCGCGGCCCGGCGACGCCGTCAGGTCCGGCGCCGCGCGCCCGTTCTCCTGTTGAAAGAGAAAGAGATACTGGTAAGTGAGATGTAGATATAAAATATTGGGGGGAAATTATCAATGTACTGGACGTAATAAAAGAAAATCTAAAAAGCGTTCGTGTCAAAGGATTAAGAAACAGAGATATAATAAGCAAGATGTAGGTAGATAAAATCATCTTTGAAAAAAAAAAAAAACTGAATTTATCAAAGGAAATCTTAAAAGAGGTCGAACAAAAGAATAAAGAGACATCGCGTAAGTAAATATACATGAAGAGCAACACAGGTACTATCAGGGACATCCGAATCGGACCACCATAAGTACTTTTTTTGCTTGCAGCGCTCGGCCGCTATAGTAACGCTTACGCTACTTGATTTATTTTAAGGGTTCCTCAAAAAGAAAAAACGATACCATTACAGGATCCCTCATGTGTCTGTCTGTCCATCTATCACAGCCAATTTGATCCGAATCTACTGGACCGATTAAGTTGAAACTTGGTACACTTATCATTCTGTGACCTAATTTTGGATGGCAAATAAAAATAAAAAAGTTTTGCAAGCTTTACCGTGTGACTTATCAAATGAAATGGCTTATTGTAAGGATTTCAGATATAGTTTTTTTTTTAATAATTTTAAAATAAATCTTTCAAAGTTATTTAAGAAAATAGATAAAAAAATCACCATCACCTTATCTCCGAAAATACTGAGGCTAAAATTTTGAAAAAAAAATACTGAAAATAGTTATTTCTTAAATATTATAGGAAAGCCTATAAGAAGTCTATGGTCTTGATATAAAATGGTAAATCTCTCAAGTAAATAAAATGAATAAATATGGCCTTTTGAAGGTACTTTTCAAATTGTAGCAAAAGGTTCGTAAATACTTTGGAATTTTCCGAAAGCGTACCGCACAGGTGCTAGAAATAAACCCCTGCAAATAGACCTATAAATCCCTCGTAGCCACTTTCCTATAACTTAATGTCTTTACTCAGTAAGGCCTGTAAGTGACACTATAACTTATTATATTACAACGTAAACAGTCTAGCAACTTGAAGCATATTGCGAGCCGCTTTCTAACATATTACCTCATTTTTCTCGGACTATTAACTTGGCAAAGGAAAATACGTAGCTTTAGTTTTATTTTTTATCAGCGTGACAGATTGTATTGATGAGTTTATGACGTGTTTAACTACTATTTACATAAATTTTAGTTTGAAAACTACATAAAGTTGATGTTTAATGGAGCGTTCTGAATTGAACCGTGGATATTGCTCATAAGCAATATTGTGAGTAAAATAAGTTTTTACGTTTACTTTTACCAAGTAAATCATAGTTAGATACATGTATTCATACGCTTTCAGAATGTTGTTAGGGTTGCCGCGGCATTGTATTGCGTAAATTTTCGCAAATGCGTGCGTTGACGGTTTCCACGGAACGGCCCGGCCACGACATTGCGCGAATTGCGTCGCGGTAAGCGTTCTTTCTGTTTATTGCGCGGTCGAGACGCGCAACGCACTGTGGCTAGTTGGGATCACACGTAATGAATTAGGAAAGCCGCTGCCGCTGCCACCGCCGCGCAATGGCCGGGCCGTAAGAAAGTGGCGGCGCTATTTCAAAGACTGCGCGGTAGCAACAGCATTTTGAAAATGATTGCATCCCAAAGTGCCTGTCCCATATAGGCACACTGGGTGGGTATAGTTACGGGGAAATTATATTTTTTTTTTTTTTCGTTGCCCCACACTAGGAATTTCTCCTGAATCGTGGGTGCGTTTACAAACATTTAAACTCACATACACAAACAGCCAGACCCGGAACAACTACTTGTAGATCATACAAATATTTGTTCCGTGCGGGAATCGAACCCGCGACACGCAGCGCAGTAGTCAATCGCTTAACCACTGCGCCAACCGTGCCGTCGTTCTTGTATTAGGTACCTACTAACAAAGATCATAAGAAAATTCAATATCAGTGAAAACAGTGTATTCACATACTTTATTTTTGTTAAATAGTGAACAGTATTTTAGAGCGAAAATTAGTATAAGACTGTTTTTAAAAACCCTAGCCACAGCACTCACGAAAGTTTTAGCATCGACGATAGTAAATTCTGATTCTGAAGATATCGAACCAATAGTATTATCAATTAAATAAACTCTGGTTTACTTTAGAATACTACAGTTAAATAGAAAAAAAAAAACAGGCAAGTGCATGTCGGACCACCGTAAACGAGAAAAAAAAACATCCCCACTTTACCTGTAGGGGAGGTACCCTAAAAAAAGATGTATTTCATGATTTTATATTACCACTTTATTTGTGTGATTAATATGTATATCCATACCAATTTACAGCATTCTAATACTAATACTAGTAGGTACTAGTTATACTAATCACATGCGAACTACGCATAAAAGACCTGACGTCACAAATCCTGCATCGCGCAATCAGAGTTTACCGCGTGACTAGCATACATATATACAACATCCCGACATCAACCGTGAGGCAGTTTCCTACCAGACACAACACCCGTCTGTAGAGTATGAGTGAACTTTACACCCTGTTCCTCATACCTCTATACTTATATGGATACTGCCCGAAATCAATGTTTATTGATTAATTAAGAGGAAAGTAAATCAAAATTAAACCCATAATATCAAACATAACCTTCGCTAGACAATACTCCACTATAATCACAACAATTGACAGTTTTTATATTTCTTGCCACCTGTGTAAGTAAATACTGAATTCCAATAAACCTACATAAAATATAAGAAAAATGAGACTCTCCATTGCCGTCCGTATAATTATAATTTGTATATGAAGGCCAAAACTGCAATTGTCCTGTCGCAAGAGCTAAACGTTCACGCCCATGCACTGATCAGATTACGATATTAAAATTAGTTCAATAAATTACACATATCTATCTACTAGTTTTCCAATAGTTATTAAATAAGTAGCATCAAATATTGCAACTACCTTTGGGATGGCTCAGCTAAGTACCAACTTGCTGCGCTTGACTCGGTGGAACGCAGAGCTAAGAGGCTCATTGGCGACGTAAAACTGGTGGATGCCAAGCTTCACAGCTTGGCTCATCGCCGCAAGGTTGCCTGTCGGTCTTCTACAGATTGTACTTCGGCGAGTGTGCCCAAGAACTCCACGACCTCATTCCACCAGCCCCCTTCTACCATCGGACATCTAGACGCACTGCAAGTTACCACCGCTACCTAGTTGACATTCCACCAACTCGCACTAAGCGTTTTCAAACGTCTTTTATAATGCGCACAGCAAAGCAGTGGAACTCTCTGCTTGCGTCTCTGTTTCCGAACGCATACAAACCTAATCTATTCAAAGTTAGAGTGAACAGGCTCTTCTGGGTAAGCCTAAGCTCACTCCATCGTCGACTTTGTCTCTGTCACCTCTGACCTAGACTAGAGTCAAGAGCAAACTCATCGAAAAAAAAAAAAAAACGATATTCAATCAATAGTTATTCAGTAATTTCCTAGAATCAGGAACGGTAGATTAATACCTGTATATGTATATATACATAGTGTCATAGATAGATAAAATACTCTTTATTGCACACCATAAAAATTACATATTTATATGTAGAAAATTTGACAAGGGGTGACACAATGGGCGGTCTTATCGCTAAAAGCGATCTTTTATAGATCACTTTATACCACACACATACACACATTTTTTTTCCTTTAGTTCTCATAATCGGGGGATCCTATATCCAGTATGTACGTATAATTAGTTACTAGATTTTTAGTTATTTTCTAGTACTCCCCATTCTAGTAATCCCCGTTCCAGGGGAACAACACCTAAAAACAAACAAACTCCAGTCACGTGATGATGGGATAAGAAACTAATTAACATATTTTATATTAGTTCGATTTTCTTGTTACAAGACCAAGGAAAAAGCCTTTTGAACGTCTTAATATGAAATTAAATACGTGCTCCGTCGACGGGGTACAACGAAGATATTATCATGTATTATGAAAGGAAGAGGAAAACATAAAATGATAACAAGGATATTGACATAAAATATGATAGGTATAACCAAATTTATTCGATGTCTACATACCTACTAACTGTCGTTAGGTAATTAACGTTAATGAAAGATTATCTTACAACAAAGGGCCATCCTTCTAAATAGTTAAAGACGAATCAATATTAAAAATGTCATCTAAATAGTGAATGTCGTCAATTGTTTTCGACTAAACTTCGGTCAAAAATGAATGAAATTCACCAACTCTGTTTTGTGAGTGAAGCAAAGCTATTAATTCGAAAAACCCATTCCATTTTAATAACTGAAATACATTCACAAATAATACCTTCAAACTAAAAACAATAATCTAACCGCAGCGAACCAAACTTAGACGTATTCGAATTTCAAAGCAACCGCCAAAATACCGAACAATTTATCGATCCCTTTTCCACTCAAATATTATGACGTCACAAACAAATATGGCCAGTATTCTTATTTTCTTCGATCTTCCGTCGCGAGTAATATTGTCACTTTGAATGTGAATGCGAATGTGGTGGGAAGACGATAAGGGAAAGCCATTTTAAACATAAATAGAGATTAAGGAGCTTGTTGGCTTTCGTTTGTGATGTACTATAGGAATGGGAAGTTAAGTAAATATTTCATTTAAATCCTTATTTTTTTAGAGGTTATCTTTTTTGACGGATTTAGTAAACTTTGTCTTGTCTCTAGTAATCTTTAGTATAGTATAGTAATCTTTAGTATAGTATAGTAATCTTTATTATAGTATAGTAATCTTTAGTATAGTATTCTTTAGTATAGTATTATTAGTTATTTAATAGTATAGTAATATTTAGTATTCTTTAGTCAACTTTTTCTTGTCTCAATGTCACCATTCGAGTTGATGATCATTGATTCACTTCAGCAACACCACATTGAGTTTATTCCCGATACACATCATAGGAAAGTAGTTGCTTTAACTCTTGGCCATTAATGAATGATATTCCAGAGAGAACGTCCAGAAGAAAACTCGTCGGTCGTATTCTTTCGAATTTCAATTTTATTTGAATTACATTAAGAACTTACGGAAAATAAACCATCTCAGTTCTTGATATTTTTCAAATGAATTTATAAATGGAATTGATGGATTTATGATATCAATTAATAAAATAAATGTCAGAGAAGTAATATAGGATAATATAATAGAAAAACTTACGCTAATAAAAAAAAAGCGAATTCTAAAACATATCTCAAACAGCATACCAATCAGATTCATGAATAAATCTTTCTAAATAGAATGCTGAATGAAAAACATGACGAGTGACGTCACGTCATAGAGTAGGTATCTACGTCATATGAATGATGAATGAAGTATGAGTAGAGAATCAAATGCAACTTGCAATCATTCATCGAAGAAATCTTTTTTTTAAACGGGGTGGTTTTCGTTTGCATCTAGTTTTAGATTGGAAGTTTCTGTAAAAAAAAAAACCCTTTTCATAATTCTTAGTTAATCCCCGCAGAAGACATTTTCGAAAAAAAAATATAATTAATTAGGAAGTTCACTAGTAATAAAAAAAATAAAAAAAAATGGTGCGAACAGTCAAATAAAAACGAGTGAAATACTTCATTGTCTCTGTGTAAAGTACACTTGCATACCTACAGCATAACCCACAACTTAAAACTTTCCAAACTGTGCTCGACTGTACAAATCAAACAATGATTTGTCGGCCTATCATTGTGTCCTTCCTCTGATTTTCGTTTGTGTGAGCGTTAAAATTTTTGGCGGTCGATCGAGTGCGGGGTACAGGGGGGGTGAGTAAGGGGGCGGGTCCCTGACCTAGTTCCGTGTGTCCTCCCCGCGCCCCTCTCGCGTACGCATGAGGTCACTGTACTGCAGTTGCAAGCCCCCAAATACCGCAGGGTGACTGGACTCATCCCACAATACGGTACAACGACTGTTGTAGACACGCAGCATTGTGTGCCAAAAAGTGGGAAAATTGTACGGAAAATTGGATGTGCATCAAAATTAAAACTCCATTTTTGATACGAAAAATGTTTTGACTTTTATCATGAAATGTATCGAACATAGGTCAGTGTAAGTACATTTAATATGAGAAGAATCTAGTATGATGAAAAAAAAATATATATACATACAGGGTGGCCAATTTGGAAGTATACAACTTTAAATGTTGATTATTTTTATTACATACGAAAATTACAGGATACTTTTCTATAATTATTTTGCTCAGTTTTGGCAAATTTATACGAAAATTAAGATCAGCGTAATCTCCTCCTTTTTATACTCAAAAAGGCGATTGCTTTTCATTGTGTTTTTCATTAAACTTTCGCATACTTTGTTAGTTATCCCACTAACAAAGTCACAAATATTCTGCTTTTTGTAATCAAGATTGACCACGATACGTCCCTTTGGATAACCCCATACAAAAAAAGTCAGGACATGTCGCGAAATCCTAAATGATCAAAATGGTATTCGTTACTCTTAATGATTTATTACAAAAATTGGTTCGTTTTTAAATTCCTTTAAGAACTTCAGGATAAAATTACTGAAAGTATTGCGGTGGTCTTTGTCTTATAGACATAACGAATAAGCCGCATTTTAACTAAATAATAAACATACAAAAACTGCAAAATTTGGCTTTAAATCAGAATAGGGGCTTAAAAAAAGTTGTATACATCTTAATTGGCCACCCTGTACATATTAATTACTGTAGGGCTAGATTTATTTTATGTATCTGTAAGTAACTGAACAATATTTTTTATATAAATAAAAACTAAATCCTGTCTAACATTTCACGAATGTCATCGGGAAATATTATACGGTTGGAAATAGTACATTCCCGACACAGCACATAGGATGTCACTGCATCCGTATATCGGCACATTGTGGTTAGCTTTATTCCCGCGCTACATGCAAATGTCTACGCCTCGTAGACGCTGCTACGCTGCTACGAATGTCTACGAATCTCGTAGCGGTGTCTATTTTTTAAAATATTCCTTTGTGTTTTTATGTGTTTACACTACAATGTATTTGTATGAGCTCAATTTGTTCAAGTTTCTGAATGACGGTGCACAATGGAGCAAATTGTACGGAATAAAGTAATAAACATTTGTACTGTAACGTTGGGTGGGACACGAAATATTTAACGTTTTATGTTTTTGTTATTTTAAAGACTTCCATTTTGGAAGAGATATTATGTAGAGTGTATAAAGGCAGTCTTATCATTAGAGATCGGATATTCGGATGCATATTCACCTAAAGTTGTGATGTTTGCTATTATGGAAAGCGGTTTTGTATCGAATAAATCCCGCGGTTCCGGTGTTTTATTTTTATTTTAACTAACACACACCACCCCTACTCTTACACCCTACATATACATATTTGCATAGGGGGTTAAAATAATTTTAAATAAATATGCATCTGAATAGTTATGCAATCCAAGAATCCCGGGTATTTTTTTTTATATATATAAATAATATTTTAGAAGTCACTTCCATTCTATACACCCGACTAGTTATGCATTGCCGATATTCCTGGCATCACGGGATATGTTCTTACAAAAAAACTAATTAATAAGCTGCTTCCATACTTTCATAGCTAATAATGAACTTTAGGTAAATATGTATCCGATTATCCGATCTCTACTTATACTTATCATACTAATTCCTGCATAGGCCTCGCAATGTTATTCTACAACATGATCCATTTACACTAACACACACATACACCCTCACACACACACTACACTACACTACATTTGAGCTATGTTAGTTCACACATAAACGAATACAATTTTTGAAGAACGGAGAGTCATACCTGTCTGCTACCACACTCAGGATTCTGTTGCTATTCACATGCACTCTGTGCAGCAGTGACACTATAAAATTATAACTGGACCAGAGATTTTTTAGCAAAGTAAATGCAGGATCCGTTACCTTAAAAAAAAACTTCTATAATCGCGACAATCTATGAAGTCGGATTTGACGTTTCTCACTCTACATGCCGCGATAACTTTGTATGAACGTCTACGTGAGAAATCGAAAAATCAAATTCATAATCCTAATTAATTACCATATTATTCATACACTGTAACAATGAGTATCATTTGTAAGCACCAAGTTCCACTTTATATTGGTAAAATGCACTCAAAAACCCGAATTAACCGTTGATCAATATTCCGACATGAGTTGACAATGTCATGTCTTTGGGTCCGTTGCAGTAGTGTTGTAACCGTTAAATGCCACTTTTTTTTTACCAAATATAATTGATGTTTTATTCTCTCGATTCTTTTACAAACATTACCCAACTACACTTATTGTCAATTTTATTATTGACTAGCGACTCGCCCCGTCTTTGCACGGGTGCATATCAGTGGCGTGCCTAGGGCTTGCCTCTAGATACGCCACTGGTGCATAATATACAATAATTATTATCATTCTCATTTATTGCGGATCACACATAAAAATACACACAATCCATATAGTATGTTTATTACAATGTATGTATACATAAACCTGCCGGAAGAAATTAGTATGTCGGGTATTAGTTTATGTCTTGGTTTGGCTTTGAAATTTGCCCAAATATAAACTTAGTTGGGATTTATGTAATAACTGTTAAATATTACAAACTCGTACGTGTATTAACATGATATGCCTAGAGAATCAGTTGTAAGCAATGTAGATAAATTGTCGATTAAAAAGTCTAATTACGATAAATCGATATGACTCGAGAATCGGTTTATAGCAACCGATTTTTGTTTTCCCATCACTAAACAAAGTATAATATTTTTATAGCTGTCATATCCGACTTCTTAGATTGTCAGTATTTTAACGTTATTCATATTTGGAAATTCGAATCTGAGCTCTACAAACGAGCACTAAACCAATATACTAAAATACGAACCTAAAAATTTAAATCGCCCATCACAACCCAATATTTCATTTCAACAAATGTGCCGTGGATTCATTCTGTACCCGCCCTAAAAGCCTCCGCAAAAAAGCAGTAACAAGTTAAAAAACCGGCCAAGTGCATGTCGGACTACACACAATGAAGGGTTCTGTAGGTGGGATAAATTTATCCCAAGAACAAACTTAACATTATAGTTGAAAAACATGTTCTTCCATACAGAATGTGTCCCACAGAGCATGTTTTTCAACTGTAAATGTAAGTTGGTCGGCCATTACTCGGTAACTTGTAAAGCCTACTTAGCTTTGATTGTTTTCCATTTAACTTCGTTATTATACTATAAGAGAATGGGGAGCAGCGTTCTCTATGCATTTTTAACACCATACTGCGATCGCTAACCCGCCCTGCCAAGCGTGGCGGTTATGGCAAACCTCCCCGATTAGGGGAGGCTTATGTCCAGCAGTGGACGTCTTTCGGCTGAAATAATGATATATCGACACCTCCTAAGTACAACTAAGTAACTGACAAATGCAAATTTTATAGGAGAGCGAATTGAAGTTTTCAATTCTTTAAATCGACGTAGCTAAGCCCCTATACAGCGTGTTACGGAAAGGGTATATACATATCAAAGGCACGGATTCTTTCGGTGATAACAAACTACAGGGCAATATTTTTTAACCCCTATATCTACATGATATAAGTGGCCCCTATACCTATATTATATAAGTGGAAACTTGTAATTGGCCTTCTTCTACATATTACCTATGACTACTCGAATGTATTAGCTGTAAGTTTTCTTAAAAAGAATAAAATAAAATAAAATAAATAAAATGAATAAAAAGTTAAGAAACATTTAACTAAAAATTAAATGTTTCCAATTGAATTCTACACATCACTAGACCAAGTCAGCTGATCGGTGTCAATAAACTACACACAAAGAAACGGCGGTAACACGTTTGTTATGATTTAAATGTAATAAACTATCGAAATAAAAAAAATATCAAGCATTTTCTAGTTAGTGCTTTTGAGCTGAAATTTTGTACAGAGATTCTGAACCAGATACACTCTTCACCCCGTTTGTATGGATATACCCTTTCCGTAACACGCTGTATACGTTTGAGAAAAAAGTATGTTGGGTTAATTGAAAAAATAAAATAAACTTGTATGTGGTAAATATGCCAAATATACAGGTATACAGATGCCAAAAATGCAATAAAAACCGTTTCGTGTATCTGGCAGATACATATGTATGTATACTTAGCGGGTGTCGATATACTTCTGCTGTAATTTTTTTTACGTATCCAAATACAACCATTTAGCTGGCAAAGGTTGCACTTGACTCTAACAAAAAAATGCACTTTTAAACATAACATAATATTACGCAAACAGATCTCTGAATCGAAAAACGGTTTTCACAAACCCGCAATATTTTTAAACTGCCTATCCAACGATACCCCACACAATGGGATAGACGAGAAAAAAAAATATCATCCCCACTTTACGCGTACGGGAGTTACCCTAAAAATATATTTTCAAGATTTTATTTTACCACTTTGTTGGCGTGATTAATATGTATGTATCATGATCATCATCATTTCAGCCGAGAGACGTCCACTGCAGGAAATAGGCCTCCCCCAATTGGGGGAGGGGTTTGCTATAATCGCCACGCTTGGCAGGCGGAATGGCGATCGCAGTATGGTGTTAAAATGCATAGAGAACGCTGCTGCCCATACTCTAGTAAGTCCCATAGTCGCCTTTTACGACACCCACGGTATGAAATAGGGTGGTGCTATTCTATACGTCCGACACCATACAGTACATGTATATGTATGTATACCAGTACCAAATTACAGCTTTCTAGTACTATGAGTCACTGAGCTAAGCCTCGGGCAGACAGACAGACAGACAAGCGGACATAGTAAAACTTTTATTTTTATTTTACTATGGGTTTGCTCTTGACTCTAGTCTAGGTCTGGGTGACAGAGACAAAGTCTACGATGGAGTGAGCTTACCCAGAAGAAGCCTGTTCACTCTCACTTTGAATAGATTAGGGTTGTATGCGTTTAGAAACACAGACGCAGGCAGAGATTTCCACTCCTTTGCTATGCGCATTATAAAAGACGTTTGAAAACGCTTAGTGCGAGTTGGTGGAATATCAACTAGGTGGGGGTGGTAACTTGCAGTGCGTCTAGATGTCCGATGGTAGAAGGGGGCCGGTGGCATGATGTCGTGGAGTTCATGGGCACACTCGCCGAAGTACAATCTGTAGAAGACCGACAAACAGGCAACCTAACTAACTAAACTATAAGGGTTCCGTGTTTACTACGAAACCCTAAAAAGGATCCGATTAAACCTCGCGATTCGGCAAACGGGCCGACTGACCTTTCTGTTTGCATACCAATTACACGGCCCCATGTATTTACAAGAAACCGACGCACTCAATCTAACAACGACCTAACTACCTTTCAACCTGCCATTCAATATTAAGTCTTATATTCTTAACGTAAGTTTAATATTCATTTGACAGTGATTTTAATATTTTGTTCGAGGGATAATAGACTTCTGTTGGCTGTCATGCAATATCCAGTGCAATATGGCAGAGGGATCTAAACTTAGGTTTTATTAGAGCACTAGACGCACGGCACTTTGACTCGTTTGCTCGTAATCTAGGTTCTGAATATAGAGATTTAATGGCCTAGTTGATAGGTGATACGGTAAGACCTTTGTTTGTTCGTTGAAACTTGTTGACAGGAGTGGTTAATAAATTAAGGAGTCAAACGGATGGCTTATTCCACTAATCCCCCCTGAGAGAATCCCTCTCAGTGGGAAAAACTGAACCATAATGTAAAAAAATCACTTTCAGGGGATCTTGGAATATGTTTTTTTTTTTTATAATTGTAGTTTTCCCCCCTAAACGCGATTATCAGGGGTGAATTCTAGACTGATTTATAGATTCCACTTTTCCTCCTAAGGGGGATTTGTGGAATAAACCAAACGGATCGTTGGGCTTAACAAAACGGTATTAATAAAAGTATTTCTAGGTGTATATATTATTATTATTATTTAATTTATTTCATTGAACTTTGGATCATAGGTACAATTAAACAGAATTAAGAATTATAAAATCATTAACACAATAAAAATCAACATCACAATTAAAATTGAAATCACAATTAAAATTAAAATTTTAACAAAATTAAATCAATTTAAAATCAAATCAAATTAAAATCAACATCAGAATTAAATTTATTATAAAATTAAATCAAATTAAAACAATTAATATCTTAACATTAGTCATATATAGAGCACTTTTTGAAGTGTAAACTTCTTTAGCAGCTGTGAGTGATTTTTGATTGGGAAAAAACTTATGGGTTCGCGTCACCGAAATGCGCGACATGCTCGTGACATATTGAACCAGACTCAATTAGTCCAAAGTTTTGAGTTCTCACTTCCGTCAGAAGTCCTTATGACTGCCAATTTGTGTTTTAATTGTCAAGCCATGTTTAAATGATACCAGCTTAAATTTTTCGTGACCTTGTGCGCAAAAACTTTTGAAGCCAAGAATGTATATTTTTTTTTGTTTTTTTTGTAAAGAAGAAATCTACCGACGCAAGCTAAAGCTTAAGCAACCTGTTTTATCATATGCTGACGCGACGGACGTTTTCCTGTCCAAATTTTAATAATTCATACAAAATTCCCATAGAAAATACACTTTCAGTTCTCCCGAATTATCCAACTTTCTCGGCAACTTTAAAAAAAATCCTATAGTTAGAACCTGATTTGAACAAATGATTATTTTTTCGTGAATTTGCATAGTTTAATAGTTATTTTGCTATTCGGAGTGAAGAAAAATCCAACAAATAAAAGATCATAAATCGGTCATACATACAAAAGAAAGTCGGGTTTGTTAAACCATTTATAACTCAAGAACGGCTTTCTTGAGTTATAAATGGTTTAACAAACCCGACTTTCTTTTATATGTTTTTAGATGTAAACATATGTATAATTTGGAGTTTAATAACTCCAAATTTCAAATTATAAATCCGTAGACTTCATGGTTTTAGAAATTTTCGTAACGAGTGAATATATGACAGTGTTAAATGTATATATATGTATATATATATATATTTTAAGAAATTATAATACATGGGTGTTACTTAATTCTAAACTCACCAAACTTTTACGATTGATGGCGAGAGGCGCTCTTTTTCATAACAATGAACCATCTTACGTGCATAGCCACTACTTATATAATATACTGTTATGGTTTAATCTTAAAAAATGTATTTAGTTCTGTTTGCTATCCTGTAAAAAGTTTTTAAGTTTTGTTTAAAGTGATCCTATGCATTATTTTTTTCTCTTAATAAATCTATTTAGTTAAATACTTTAGGCACCAAATACTTCGATGTTCTCTTACCATAATATTTTGTTATCTGTGGTTGTACCAGTAAAATAGATAACCAAGTCTTAACTAGGCTCAAACAACCATTTCACGGCAACTACAAGCTCACATCAACGTCTGCATTTTCTTGGAACGCCCACAAATAGATTACTAAAGCCTCTGAATAAATAATTTTGAAGAACTACCTCCAAATGAGGCTAGACCTGTCATGCTACTCAGAAAACAAACTTTTGATGGATCCTAAAGGGTAAAACATGCTATACTAGGTTGTAGGTTGAGTTTTCATTTTGGAAATAGTGTCAGTTAAGTAAACATTTTAGTGAGGAGTAGGTATAAATCCTAACTTATATATTACTAGCTTTTGTCGTGAAAACATAACAGACAGACAGACAGAATTACTTTCACATTTATAATATTAGTATGGATTAATGCGAAATTAAGTTTGTTTGTTTATTACGCTTTCACGCTAAAACGGCTTAACGGATGTGGATACAATTTGGCACATGGATAGATCATGACCTGTGTTTACGCATCATCACCATGAGCGAGCGCACCACTACTGGACGGGAGAGCAGAGGAGCGCGGGGTGTGGTACGGAATTCCTCCACGCGCGCTAATAAAGTAATAAACCTGTTACAGTAAGGTTTTGGATATATCAACGTATAGTTTCTTTTTTTGGAAAGAGAATCTTTGATTTCTGTTTCTGTTGTACTTTATACTTGGTTAAACGGAATATTTGAAGTGATTGCTTTAATTTTTTATTATATAGACAGTTACCTTTTGAGGACTCAATAAGCGTACTAACTCCTGGTTTTCAATCCTCGAATTCACACAAAATGTAAGATTTTGTGTAAATTCGAAAGATAACATAATTATTTACCATACTTTAGAACTTTTTGTTGAGAGAGGGGCTTGTTGCTAAGTAATAACAGGGGCGATCGATCTGGGCCTCAAGTCTGCTATTACAGTACCTAGTGTCAGAATGGTCTATCATTGATTTCATAATTGTTGATTTTGACAAGTTTGGTAATCTACTAACATAATGGCGTCATCATGACTTTGCAATGGTCAGCCACTGACACTCCATTGAAAGAATTGGTAATCTCGTGCATAATGACAAATGAAACTTCCTATTAACTTCCAACTTCCTACTACTTCAGATTGCTTATAACACTAATAAATATATGTAAAAATATATATAAATGAAATCTGGCATAAATAAATGTTCAAAATGCCATTGTAATACAATTCTATTACGAGACCATTGACCGACCAATGATCGACCATTATGAATTTAGCAGATTACGAACTTTTAGCAAAATGACAGTGGGATCGTGTTGGAGTGACGAATTTATAAAAATAGCAGACTTGGGTCCCAGGTTAAGCTACGGTTTCCGCGGTTAGTCCGTGGATGGGTGACCATCTTTACATACCAAGACCCCTCCGTTCCTCGGAAAGCACTTGGCTTGGTTAAGCCGTTGGTCCCGGCTGTCATTCGTGGATCTTTAATAGTCGTTACGGGTCGTCAGAAGTCCGAAAGTCTGGCAACCAGTCTTACCAACACACACACATGTGTATTACACAGTAACTGGATTGTGGAGATCAGATAGGCAGACGCTCCATAAAAAATACTGGTATTCAGCTGTACCCGGTTAGACTGGAAGCCGACCTCAAAATAGTTGTGAAATGTCTAAACAGATGATGATTTTAGAATTTTTTGTTGAACGTAACATGCATGATCTATGTTCCTTGGGGAAAGTTGTTCAGTTTTATGCACCTGATTACCTCCTAAACTATACGCACTCCTTTTAAACTTATCCTGTATACTTTAACTCACACACTGACTTATTTTAAGTTACATTTTTAGGAAAATCATACACAATGTAAATATGTGAGGACCATGTATCTATCGCATTTATTAATTTGTCTGTCATTAATTCACTTTTCATTCTTTTTACCTATTTTGGTATAGTAATTTTTATTCTAGGTACATCGTCTTCACCTATAATTATTAATTAATGTATACAAACTATTGTTAATATTTTAAAAGAGTAATTATGGAGTTTCTGGCCCATTCCTCTCCATACATAACTACGCTTTGGAAGGGGCAAGTGAATCAATAAACAATTTTTGTAATTTTTGACGTTAAAAAGTGCCTTTTACGTGGTGCCTATTTATTTTATTTTACTATGGGTTTGCTCTTGACTCTAGTCTAGGTCTGGGTGACAGAGACAAAGTCGACGATGGAGTGAGCTTACCCAGAAGAAGCCTGTTCACTCTCACTTTGAATAGATTAGGGTTGTATGCGTTCCGAAACACAGATGCAGGCAGAGAGTTCCACTCCTTTGCTGTGCGCGTTATAAACAAAATTAAAAGAAAATTATTTGTCTTTGACTTTGACTCAACTCAATCAATCACATCACATCTATCAGTCCATCAACATAAATATAAATCTAGAACATAAACAAGCACAGTTTCCCCTCGTCTCCAACATAAAGTAATTTTCACTCGCTGTCTCGCTGCGGAAGCCGGCGCTAGTTGTAATCACCGGTCCTCGTAATAAAAATGTCGCGTGTTTCTGGAGCAGATTTATCATGTAGTGTTCTAGTGTTGCACATCAATATTGTGTTTCATTAACATAGCATTACGCTTGTATTTCCCGAAGGGGTAGGCAGTGGTGTAAAGTACACTCACATTTCACTTTATAGGCAGAGTTTTTTGCCTAGTTTGTGGCTAAGTAATAACAGCGGCACGGTCGATCCATATGTATACCAAGACTTCTCCGTGCCTCGAAAAGTACGCTAAGCCGTTGGTCCCGGCTGTCATTCGTGGATCATTGGCAGTCGTTACGGGTCGTCAGAAGCCCGAAAGTCTGACAATCAGTCTTACCAAGGGGTATCGTATTACCCAGTTACTGGGTTGTGGAGGTCAGATAGACAGTCGTTGCATGTAAAATACTGATTGAAAGCTGATCCCAATATATTTGGGAAATGGCTAGGCCATTTGATTGAGTCTTTTGCCCAGACTCCGGGCTGAGATATACCTAATAGAAAAATCCCAAAACCACTTTACCCGATCTGTGAATTGAACCCGAAACCCACCGACGGCAGTCACTTTTGCGACCACCACTATACCTAGTATTAGGTATATTTCGTTAGAAAATATCTACCTATTGTACCTATTGTACTACCTATTGAAGTGACGCGCGCTTTACTTGTGGTAACCTAGTATACGAATACGCTGTGAATGTGTGCATGAAAACGAGTAGCGTCAGCACATAATACACACATCAACAATTTTTTTTTTTTAAAGATACGAGATATCTTAACATACAAGTGTTATTATAATATAAAAGACTTTTTGAATGACACTATTTGTATTATATTTTTTAATTATTTTTTCTATTTTATTAATCCTTAACTTTTGTGACACTTGGGTTGAAGTGCCTTTAGTAATTTTGTTTTATTTTTTTTGTAAATTTTATAAATTTTTACGCCTTACGGGTGAAACATGTATGTACGTACAAAATATTAACATTGTGACATCCTGCATGCTTAATTTGCATGTATACGCATGTTTTGACAAATAAAATTATCTTTATCTTTCACAGCACACACACGGACGGTATCGAGAGCTCCATGTGCTTAGACACACATTCACAGCGTGTTTGTACACTTGGTAACCTAGAGTAAAACAAGCGTCGCTTCATGAGAGAAAAATATTGTACCACAACAAGGCAGTACACAGGCTGTTAGGTAAAACAAGGTACATACTTTAAGGGAGTGTAGTACTCATGAAAATGAACAAATTTTACTATGGGACCAACCCGAAAATATGAAAAAATCATAGTTTCCACTCGTCTCCAACATAAAGTAATTGTCACTGGCTGTCTCGCTACGGAAGCCGGCTCTAGTTGTAATCTATACATATAAAAATGAATCCCTATTTCCCTTGGTCACGGCATCACGCGTGAACGGCTGGACCGATTTCGCTAATTATTTTTTTGTTGTGTTTGTTATTGTCAGGAGAAGGTTCTTATGTAAGAAAAATTTAAGAAAGTTAAAAAAAAAAATTGTAAGAAAACGACCATATTTACATTTTTATTGTAATAATAAGTAGGTAACTCTATCTTCTAATGTAACTTTATGGCGTTTGACATAACGTGTCAGTCATCATTTGGTAGGTCTGAGAATAGATTTTATAAAAAAAATAAAAAATAATATGGATTTAGTTAGGTAGGGTAGGGTAGGTAGGGTTGGTAGGGTAGGGTAGGGTAGGGTAGGTAGGTGGGTAGGGTAGGGTAGGGTAGAATAGGGTAGGGTAGGTAGGTAGGGTAGGGTAGGGTAGGGTAGGGTAGATAGGTAGGTAGGGTAGGGTAGGATAGGGTAAGGTAGGGTAGGTTAGGTAGGTAGTTTCCTTTGCGCGTAGACAAACTGCCACAGTCAAATAGCTTTTGACAGAACGAAGTCTGTCGGGTCAGCTAGTCACAGATAAATACAGATGTGACACTCCGTAAAATCATTTAAATAAAAAAACCGGCCAAGTACATGTCGGACCACGCACCATCCACGAACAAACTTAACATTGTAGTTGAGAAACATGCTCTCCTATACAGATTGTATGGGGAACATGTTTTTCAACTGCAAATTTAAGATGGTCGACTATTACTCTTAAACTTGAAAAGCCTATTTATCTGTGATAGTTTTTCTTTTAACTTCGTTATATATAGGTATTACTACCGTGACATTTGAATTTCTAACTACAACCGTTTAGTTGGTAGAGGGGGACACACACTTGACTCTAACGAAAATTGGTACTTTAAAGCTTGATAAGTCACGAACGGTTTACTTAATCAAAAAACGGTCTTCCCAAACCCATAATATTTTTGAAAGATCCCACACTATGAGAAGGACGAAAAAAAATTATCATTCCCACTTTACATGTAGGGGAGGTACCCTAAAGAACAGTTTTTTTTTTTTTTCAATATTTTATTTTACCACTTTTTTGGCGTCATTATCGTGTATACTCATGCTAAATTACATGGTGAAACTATAAGGGTTCCTTGTTGACTACGAAACCCTAAAAACGAGTCTTGCTACGACACAATAAAGTGCAATTCAGGTCGCACAACGCTTATTACCTACAGTTATATTCACCTACAAATTGCCGCTCTTTCTATCGCATAACTCTTATACCGACAGCGCGCGGCACTCCTACTGAATTGGCCCAGTGACATGGGCCCGCTGCGTACTTTAAGCTTCATACCTAAACTGCGGACTGTCCCATCTTGTATTAATCTGTGTTGTAATCACCAGTCCTCATAATAAAACTGTCGCGTATTTCTGGAGCAGATTTTTCATTTAGTGTTCTAGTGTTTCTCATAAATATTGTGTTTTATTAACACAACATCATGCTTGTATTTCCCGAAGGTATAAGCAGATGTGCGTGGATAGATAGTATATACCAATTTTTTTTTTTTTTTTTTTTTTTGTTGTAATTAAGTTGGTCTGTTTTAAGAGCAGTTCAGACTACGCTATAATATACATATAGCAAATATTTTATAGCACAAAAATATTATTATTTTATAGCTCAGCATACATTTTATATGGAGACGTTCACATAACGCTAGTCTATAAAGTATATTAAATGTATACAATCTCTGCTATATGGAGCCATTCAAGTATTACGAAAGCAGGATTTAAGTAGTTTTGAACCCCCACCTCCCCCTTGTCAGCAAAAGTAAGCGAAGCTCATACCCCCCTCCTATGCTTACGTAAACATTGGTATTTTTTTTTATCGGTTCAGTAGCATCAGTTTAATGTATTTGGTTTAGGTGTATTAATTTATTTTAAAACATAGTTATGACTATGTTTTTGTTTTTTCAAGACTTAAAGATCTACTATGTAATAAATTCTATTATAATTTAAATGATACTTTGACATTTTAATTGGATTGTTATCCATACTAATATTATAAATGTGAAAGTAACTCTGTCTGTCTGTCTGTCTGTATGTTACGTTTTCACGCCTAAACCGCTGAACCGATCGTCATGAAATTTGGCAGAGATGTAGCCTGGGATACGGAGAAGGACATAGGCTACTTTTTTACGCGATAACCGACATCCACGCGGGCGGAGCCGCGGGCAAAAGCTAGTTTCATAATATGGATGATGCCTGGGTAAAAAAAAAAAAAGAAAAACTGTTTAGTCCGTCAATCAGATAATAAAAAAATATTAGACGGGCGGAGCCGCGGGCAAAAGCTAGTCTTTTATAATTTGACATCTTACTCTTTGATACTGTGACATTAATTATATAATGACTTTGACATCCTAAATAAATGTTTGTGTTTACAATATTATTATTTAATACAAATAGCGCTAAAACTAGTCCATTTATTGCCCTGGGCATCTACATTGGGCAAAAACAAGTCAATTTGCATGCTTTCTTGTGTCAACTTATTATTTTTTTACAAAAAATACTCCCCTTCCAAATTGGCACCCAAAAAAGTAAAATCGACACACGCACCAATTTATTTCACCTAATGACGACTGATTCAATGAACTACGCCGGAGGCAATGCGTAGCGTTCTCGTAGCCGAGACCAATGCTGCGTAGCTGAAGTGCTACGCGTGAGTGGTGCTACGAGGCAATTTAATATCCATTACTCGCTATTTTGTGCACACCTGACGCGTAAGTGTACAGTCTGAGTGAAAAGGCGTGCGGCAGAGCGTTTTGCGTCGCGTGCAATCGGTGAAAGATTGTTCGGCGCGCCGCTCGCCGCAACTCAGGACACTCGCGAGGGATTGTATGTGTTTAACATGAACCCCGCACGCGCCGCCCCGCCGGACGCTCGAGTCTAGCATGCACTCAGTTCGAACACTGTTTGAAAAGGCGTCCGGCGGCGCGTTCAGCGTTGCGTGCAAGCAGCGAAAGAGCGTTCGCCGAGTGGCCGTAGTGCACGCTTAGTGTATTTGTCAGATTTGCCATACAAATACTGTCAAATACTCACAATGGCGAGACCATTCTGACACTATTGTAATAGCAGACTTGAGGCCCAGGTCACATTTTTCATCATGGCATTGGGGTCGTACAATATTATTGATATGTATTTAGAAGAAAATATGTGCTTAAAATATTATTTAAAGTCACTCAAAAAAATATGGTCAAGCAATCTTCTTTCTAATTGGCTCCAAAAGTTTCACTCACCAGTGAATCAAATCTAATACTAATTAGATTACTGCGTTATTTCGAAATAAAACCCTCCAACTACAACTGCTGTGCGAGTCACAATAAATACTTTTTCTTTCTTTCTTTTCTTTCTATTACAAAACAACATTACGCCTGTATTCCACGAAGGGTTGGGCAGAGGTACACCCACATTATATCCGCATTTCGCCAGTTATGTTTAAATCCCATATGTTATAGGAGAAGACCCTATTGCCATCAACCAGGCACAGATCCAGACTCCGAACTGAGGAATTAGAGATGGAAAAACCAATTACACTTACCAATAACATTTACGTCACACCTGGCCATAATGTAAGTTTTACCGCACGCTACGCGTACGGTATAACTCGCATTATGGCCAGGTGAAGACGTAAAATTGTGTACTCACCACGGGCAGTAAAAAAGAAAACCCTCTATCGCATATTTACAACCCTCGCTGCGGCTCGGGTCAAAAATACCTGCGATTTCGGGCTTTCTTTCTTTTACAGCCCTTGGTAAGTAATGTACTATTACCCAACTACTACACCTAAATCAATGATTACATAATGACTTTGGTAAAAGTTACTATTTAAACCGCACCAAAAACGTTTATAAAAGCCATCAGTGATACTGATTGATTTTATATTTATCGTTTTGTACCATCAAACAAAATCGTATTCGTAATAATTACTGAACTTTATAATCTAGCAATGAAACTGTGTCAACAAATATAATTATAAGCCTTAAGGCTACGGTTGGTATTAAATAACATATTTTAATCCTTTTTAATGGTACTACGTTTATGTGTGACTAGCTGCTGCCAGTGGCTTCGCCCGACTTTTTATAAAAATAAAAGTAGCCTTAATTACTCCTTATAATATCCACTATCTGCCAGTGAAAGTCCCGCCAAAATCGATCCAGCCGTTTCGGAGATTAGATTAGAGAATAATTTAAGTGTCAGTTTGTAATGTCGAAATAACAGCTATTTACTAAATGCTTATGAAAGTTTATACGGTACTTATAACACAAAAACCTTTTTTTTTTTTCTGTCTGTTCCGGCTAATCTCCGAGACAGCTGGACCAATTTTGATGGGACTTTCACTGGCAGATAGCTGATGTTATAAGGAGTAACCTAAGTTTCTTTTATTTAAGAAAAAAACACGGGCGAAGTCGCAGGCAGCAGCTAAATCTGAATAAATGTAATAACATCAATCATAACTTGAGTTGCCTATGTAATTGTATCAATAAATATGAGCCACCAATACTGTTTAATGTAACATGGTTAACATGACAAATAGCTCGTATTAATTACGGACCACGGCTCGTAGTAATGGCACTACGTTCATGTGAATTTACAATTCTGCGGCGAATCGTAGTAATTTGATAGCGATAACAAGGCTTGTTTTCAAATGAAGCTGTTTTGCATTTAATGTATGTAAGGGAATTGCGTTTGTGTCTTTATGTTGGGTAAACATTTTATCATAAAATACACTGAAAAAGTTTTTAAGTTGATTTAACCTTTTTTTAACCTATATTTTGGGTTAATATAGCACCTACCGACATGATTTGTTAAATCAACAATTTTTTTGTTAAATCATCAAATTTTTTGTCAAGAAAAACGTCATGGAACAGTTTTTTTAACACAATTTAATGTCAGCTCAACTAAAAGGAACCAACAATAAAAAAATCAACTATTCGGTTTTTCAGTGTAGTATAATATCAAAATATTAAGTCTGTTACAGTCACAGTAAACACACATTTCGCTAGTAACGTTTAAGTCCCATGTTGTGGTGTGTTTATTGCCTTCAACAGTGCACTAAACAAGACTACCATCTACTATCGGGAAATTTCTGACGAAAAAAAAAAACAAATTACACAAAAACCGTATACCACTTTGCCCGCTCTAGGAGTCGAACCCAGCATGACCGCCAGTCGCGCTTGAGACCAAGTTCCACGAGGTAGTTATAACAATAATAATCTCATAAGTATGAATCTGTATAAAATACTGAAATTATAACATACTAGCTTTTGCCCGCGGCTTCGCTCGCGTTAGGGTACGAACTGAGTGCACGCTCCACTCGAGCGTCCGGCGGGGCGGCGCGTGCGGCGTTCATGTTAAACACATACAATCCCGCGCGAGTGTCCTGAGTGGCGGCGAGCGGCGCGGTGAACAATTTTTCGCCGATTGCACGCGACGCAGAACGCCCCGCCGCATGCCTTTTCGGTCAGGCCGTACACTAATACCGTATACCACTTTGCCCGCTCTAGTAGTCGAACCCAGCATGACAGCCAGTCGCGCTTGAGACCAAGTTCCACGAGGCAGTTACAATAATAATAATCTCATAAGTAGGTATGAAGCTGTATAAAATACCGAAAATATAACATACTAGCTTTTGCCCGCGGCTTCGCTCGCGTTAATTTAGATTTTAAAAAAGACTCTTAACACTACTAAATTTTATATAATAATATAATTCAATCATGATTCGAAAGACACGTGGCGCCATCTATCATATTAAGAACGTTATTAGTTGTTTTCCTCGGGAACAGCACTTTTTTTCGGAATGAAAGGCAGCCTATGTCCGTTTCTGTACACCTGACAACGCATATGCAAAATTTCAGGATGATCGGTTCAGTGGTTTAGGCGTGAAAAGGTAACAAACGGACCAAATTACTTTCGCATTTATAATATTAGTTAGGATTATGAATGAAGCGAAGGCAAATTGACTCATGATTGTCAAACTTTAGTATGAAGCAAGCGAGACTGCAATTATTAAGATTTTGGGTTTGATGTTCAAATACGCTGGGGCATATTTAAGTTGCTTCCTCGTATGCTGTAACTTTGATCTACGCGAGACAATGCAGACATTTAAATATACGTATATAAATGTGGCCTTTAACATATAACTAGATATATAAGGTGTATCTATTCATACACGAAATATTTTAAGAGAAACATCTTTATGTGGTAAAAAAGCCATAGCAGCGAATTTTTTTTTTTTATCTAAGTGTTTTGTATTTTTACATAATTATTATAATTTTTAAATTGCTCGAGACATTTTGCAAAAAAACCTTTACTTACTTTTTTTTAAATTCTATGAATACCAATATGTAATAACCTAATTAACCAAATATACCTTCGCATACCTAGTCGTTCCCATCGTATTCGTGATACTTACACTCACAGTCTATTCTCACCGAAGCGGCGCAGAACCAACGCAGGAGAGCGAGCTCCTTTACGTCGACTAATGAAAAGTTACAACGATGATTTTGCTGATATTGATATATTTGCATTGTCACTTGCACAGTTTAAAAGTAGTGTTTATAAAAAATCCTATTAGTTTTTAGTTGTTATATACACACGTCTAGTTTGTCACACGGTTTTTTACAAGACACAATAGTTGATCTATGATAGACAAATTGTTTGCTAAGTTTGCTTGTAAGTTGCTCAAACTATTTTTACTGTTGGATTAATTTGTGGACAACGATGCTGGTTGCGTGATTAAGTGTTTTATAAAATATCTAAGCATTATTGCGCAATTGTTTGTTATCCTGAAGAAAAAAAAAAAAAAAAAATAATGAATGACCCGCCCGGACGCGGCGACGGTGGCGGCACGAGCGCGGTGCCTTTTGATAATATTAATCATCATATCAAGTAATTTTTTTTATTTTATTATAGACTCAGATTAAAAAAAAACATATCCATGGCTTCTTTACCACCTATAGGTGTATCTCTTAAAATATTTCGTGTTTGAATAGATACACCCTACATAGATAGATAGAATACTCATAAAAATTACAGATTTGTATAAGTAGAAATTTTACATGGGCTGACACAATGGGCGGTCTTATCGCTAAAAGCGATCTTTTAATGACAACCTTTGGATGGATTAAGGAGGAAGGAGAGACAATAGAGGTAGTCTGTTGTGTACCATTTACATATATACAATAAATACATACATCCATAAAACATGTTATACTTATCTAAATAAACGTTTAAAAAAACTTTGAATAAATTTTATTGTCGTTTTTAACTCGCCTCTGTTGAAAAACAATTGCATCATATGTGTTCAATAGGGGGTTTTTAGGGTTCCGTACCTCAAAAGGAAAAAATGGAACCCTTATAGGATCACTCGTGTGTCTGTCTGTCTGTCACAGCCAATTTGCTCTGAATGTAATAGACCGATTTGGTATACATATCATTTGAGTGACCCAAATACGAACGTGAACCGTAAATAAATGAATTTAGAATATTGGGGTCAGTTTTGGGAGGCAAACAAGAAAATTAAAAAAATAATCCAAACATATCAAATGAAAGAGCTTACTGTGAGGGTCTCAAATATATTTTTTTATAATTTTAAAATAAATTGTTTTAAAGTTATAAGTGAAAATCGACGAAAATTGACAATTCCCCCACCTTATCTCCGAAACTACTGAGCCTATGATTTTGAAAAAAAGTACAAAAAATAGTTCTATACTTATAGATTACAGGAAAATCTATAAGAAGTCTATGGTCTTAAAATAACAAGGTAAATCTCTCGATATTGGGCGTACAAACTTACATTTTTGATGGTACGGGACCCTCGGTGCGCGAGTCCAACTCGCTCTTGACCGGTTTTTTTATTTATTTATTTAAACTTCTCGCACACAATAAGGTACAAAGGCGGACTTAATGCCTTAGGCATTCTCTACCAGTCAACCAAGGGTGGGACAAGTCCTTTGTATGTATACAGGGTTATTGGTAAAATACTAACAAGCTTAATAGGACTGTATTACTAACATCATGAACAACAACTTTTGTTCCATGATTTTTTACAAAACATAATACATTTACCAAAAACAAACATTCGAGATTTCACTGTTCTATCTCATCATCATCATCTTCCTGCCCTTGTCCCATGTTACTTGCCGACAACACATTTTCTTTTCCATTCTCCCCTGCCAACCGCTACTGTATCATTCACTCCCTTCTCATTCTCTTCACTCAATCCACCCATTGTTTTTTTGGCCTTCCTCTTCCTCTCCATCTAAAACATTCACTGTTCTATCTATACTCCATTTACTATAGCATTAGACAAATAACGGCTAAATAACGACAATTATTGTGTAATATTGTTGAAATTACTGCACTTTAGAGTTATTTTTTTAACGTAAATGGTAAATAGATTACAGTGCTTTGTATTTATCGTGAAATAACGGAGTTTGTTATTTATTTATTTATTTATTTATTTAATACTTTAGCACAAAAAAATGTACAGAGGCGGACTTAATGCCATAGGCATTTTCTACCAGTCAACCTTTGGGTGGAGCAGAGACAAACAGTGGTAGGTGCAATTATGAAATTGGAGGAATAATTTTACGTTTTTTTAAACGTTTACATCGAAATAACGAAAGGGTGAGAACAGTTATTTGTCTAATGTTATAATAAATGGAGTTTATAACATTTAAATTCTGTATTTTGTTGTATCTACCTACGCCCGTGCACTGTCACTCGTAAGACACGGCAGTTTGTTTTGCTACGTGTAGAGTTCATAACATTTAGACTGTCGAATTTAGTAAAAATATTATTATTTTTGTATGAAAATATGATAAATTTAAATCTGATGAACAAAAGTAAGAAGATGGAGTTGAAGTTGAAGTTGTGTTTGTCTTCAGATAAAAAAATTATATTATTTATGATTTGAAACCCATCAAATAGTCAATATTCCCAATTATATCTACGCTCTAAAAACAAAAAACCGGCCAAGTGCGAGTCGGACTCGCATGCGAAGGGTTCCGTATCTATAGTGAATGAAAGGTAAATTTCGGTTTACGATTTATGACGTATTAAAAAAAAACTACTTTCTAGATCTCGTTTAAACCAATTTTCGGTGGAAGTTTACATGGTAATATATACATCATATATTTTTTTTAGTTTTATCATTCTTATTTTAGAAGTTACAGAGGGGGGGACACATTTTACCAGTTTGAAAGTGTCTCCCGCGCAAACTATTCAGTTTAGAAAAAAATGATATTAGAAACCTCAATATAATTTTTGAAGACCTATCCATAGATACCCCACAAGTATGGCTTCGATGAAAAAAAAATTTTAGTTTCAGTTCTAAGTATGGGGAACCCCCAAAAGGTATTGTTTTTTTTTTTTTCTATTTTTGTGTGAAAATCTTAATGCGGTTTACAGCATACATCTACTTATCAAGTTTCAACGGTATAGTACTTATAGTTTCTGAAAAAAGTGGCTGTGACATACGGACGGACAGACAGACAGACATGACGAATCCGGGTTCCGTTTTTTGCCATTTGGCTACGGAACCCTAAAAAACAAAGTTTAATAAACAAAATGAATAACTTACTTTCTAATCAAAAGTTTATTTATTTACTCATTTTAATTTAATTTATTGCGAACTTCATTATCGTAACGAACAAAGAAACAATTAATTTCATAAAACATTGCATTCAATTATATCTGTCTGAAATAATGATAGTCATTATCAAGATAAAATTAATGAATGAATACAGCCGAGCGAGAATGAGGTCAAATGAACTCTAATAAATTAAAAGTCATATAAAATAAAAACAGCTTATTTTTGCTCGCCATACAAAGTAGAAGTTCACGGTATGAATGAACAGTAATTTGTAAATCATTAAGTAACACAACATGAATAGGGTACAATGAAGATTTGCATTCTTAAATGTTTAATGTTGTGAATATCAATAGGATGGAAGTCGAAAAGTTTTAGTGTGGCCACTCCCAACGTTCGAACCACACTCACACTCGTAAAATCAAACTAACGGCGACGCCCTGATGCCCCACGTGTTCCGGTCTCTATTCAATAGTAAATCGAATGAACGCAATTCGTGTGGACATTCTGTAACTGTGAACTATAAAAGAAAGTGTGGACTAAAAAAACTAAGGAAATTCTAGTAAGAATTCAAAAGCCGTCGAAAAATAAACATTTATTTGGACAAAGCAAACGATGTCCAATGTTTAATTAGTTAAAAAAATACCGTAGACAAATCCAAGACGTACATTAAAAAGACGTTGTGAAGCACACAAGGGGCCTCGGATCGATGGTCCGTCGTACTCCTAATCGATAGCGCCGTACTACTACCTCAATGGGGTGCGCGCGCCGACCGACTTACATAACGCGCAGAACAGCACCTGTTGCTTAATACTACCACCCATTTATAACCCTACCACGTTAAAAAGGCTGTCTCACCTCCACGTAGAGTCGATTCTCGTGTACTTTCAAATTCGGGCGGGTAGCCGGAGTCAATGCACTTGGGCAACCTTCGGCGCTGCACTCAAGGGTGCATAGTAAGGTAGAGGTGTGTAGGTATGATAATGATCTTCGTTACCGTTATTGGAAGGCGTAATGAAGAGTTTACGCTGTAAAGGGCATGGTAGTGCATAAAGTTGCTTGATACTTCGCGGTTAAAATGATGTCCTAACAAAACAGATTTGGACTTGCAGATTTTTAAGCTTGAGTGCGGAATGTTGTTGTAAGCTCTAAATAGGGATTGCGTGACTGCATAATGGAGTGTTATTTGAATTTTTTCACGTACTCTCAGCTGGTCAAATCTTTATTTGGGATGAACAGTTTGTCTTAACCAATCTTTAAGTGAATGATTTTCCTCCTTATTTTTCGAATAGAAGAGAACGTTCATCCGTAAATAACCGATATAATCGTGCGAGAGTCCGGTTTTCCGGATGGTCGCAGAGATCAGACGGCGCTACGCACAGGACCGGAAACTGTGCACGACACGGATGAACGGATCGGTCGTGTGTGTCCACTTGTTAAAGTACAGAGCTCCGCAATGAGCCGGCAAGTACTCGGGAAAAAAAAACATTATTTTTACGCCTGTTTTGTCCGATAGCATACGCTGAGGAATACCTACTAAGGTCGAGATCTATAAATGGCACTTAGCACGTGCTTCAGTTTAGACATGTTTCCATCTCTGTCTTGCACTTGTAGTTTTACAGTTGTGCGCTGTATTTTCCGATGATGAAACATTAATTCTACTCATATGTACAAGCCCATGCTTTTGTAAAGAAAACTTTTGGTTGGGCTTTTTAACCACATCTTTTTGTCTTGGCAAAGATTCGGATTATCTGCGCACAGGCTGAGATTTCTTAGCAAATAAGTAGGTACACAACACTTCGCCTGAATTTCCAACCCAGTAACTATGACGCAAGCGACAAGCCTAAACGATTTTTCAATTTCATTTAATATGAAAGTAAATGCAAATTGAAGCCCACGCATTAAATACTGCGTAGGTTTTCAAACGGTTAGAATAGCATGTGTCACTGGTAGGCGTGGGTTTAAAAATCAGAATAGTGGAAGCATTGACAGTTTTATATTATAACTAGATGCTGCCCGCGGTTTCGCCCGCGTTGCTTTTGCTAAAATAAAAGTAGCCTAAGTTGCTCCTCAATTTCATTTAATATGAAATTAAGTGCAAAAAAGCCCACTCATTAAATACTGCGTTGGTTTTCAAACGGATAGAATAACACGTTTCACTGGCAGGCGTGGGTTTAAAAGTCAGAACCGCTACTGCCCGCGGCTTCGCCCGCGTTGCTTTTTCTAAAACAAAAGTAGCTTAAGTTACTTCTTATAACATCAGCTATCTGCCAGTGAAAGTCCTATCAAAATCAGGCCAGCCGTTTCGGAGATTAGCCGGAACAAACAAAAAGACAGAAAAGAAAATAGTTAGGTATTAGTTTTTTTTTTTTTTGTTATGTGTACCGGAAACTGGTTTATTACGTTCTAATACCAAAAACTAATACCACTGATATTTGTTTCATAAAATTTGTTGAAAAACATACATAGTGGTATTAGTTTTTCGTATTAGAACGGAATAAACCCGAAAACTCACTTGAAATATTATCCTTATTTGTGGCGGGTGAATAGACATACATGATGATTACAGGGTAATTGGTAGGTAATAGTTAGCTGGGGTGTTATCAAGGGGTATCCAATAACCAATGTTACCCAATAACTGGGTTGTGGAGGTCAGATAGGTAGTCGCTTCGTGTAAAATACTGGTATTCAGCTGTATCCGGTTAGACTGGAAGCTGACCCCAACATAGTTGAGAAAACGCTAAGCAGATGATGATATATAAATATACTAATAATATAAACAGAGATAGCGAACTTTGTGAGTTTGTGTATATGTGGAGGATAATCACCGGAACCTCAGCTCCTATTTAAAAAATATATTTCAACAACTGAAAGGTATATTTTATTTTTATTTTTTATTTAAATAAATTATAATACAGATGTGTTACATAATTCTAAATTCGCCAAACTTTTACGTTTGATGGCGAGAAGCGCTCTTTTTCATAACAATGAACCACCTTACGTACATAGCCACTACTTATATATTATAATGTTATGGTTTAATCTTATACAATGTATTTAGTTCTGTTTGCTATCCTGTATAAAGTTTTTCAGTTTTATTTTAAGTGATCCTATACAAATGTTTTCTTTTTCTCTTAATAAATCTATTTTGTTAAACACTTTAGGTACCAAATACTTATACTTAATATGTGGTTGCATCTACAATGCCACATGCAAACTACGTATCAAAGACCTGACGTCACAAATCCCGCATCATGCAATCAGAGTTAACCGGGCGACTAGCATATATACAACGTCCCGCCCGAATTAGTTTTCGCTTAAGGCAGCCACAGGAATGTCTGGTTAAGGAGTCACGACCTCTCAAGGTCAACTCAGCGATGCCATAGTTAAAAAAAAAATATCAACCGTCGGATAATTGCCCACCAGACACGACACCCGTCTGGTCGGAGGATTCTCCCTTTTCAATAGAAGATAGGTGAACTTTACACCCTGTTCCTTTTACCTCTGTTGGTACATTATTCAAGATGGACACAGGCTATTATGGATTAAAAAAACTGCAACCGTGCGAAGCCGGGGCGAGTCCCTAGTATTATAATAAAGAGAAAATATTCGCATTTTTGATGTTTGTTTGTTACGCTTTTACGCTTAAACGGCTGAACGGATTTGGATGAAATTTTGTACATTGGTAGGCCATGACCTGAGTTACGACATAGAACATGCTTTTTATCCCGATATTTCTACAGGATCGGGACATATGCGGGTGAAACCGCGGGGCGCAGCTAGTCTTCAATAATTCAATGGTCGTAAGAAATATAGTTGAAAAGTAACTTACCCTTATCTAAATCAATATACTCATAAGCTTAATTTGTTAGGAAAGATCCAAACAACTTTAGTTTATCAATATTCGTTACAAACATAGGTATTGTCATACAAGATATGTCTAACAAGCATATAATTCACTCAACCATAAATATCACTAAAGGAAATTGCGAACAATACTGACATACACTCATAACATTTATTAAGTACATAATTGGCATATAAAATTATCCCAATGCGAACCTAACCTGTCTCTGCCGACGACACATCTGTTTTTCGCCCACACTACGCAAAATATCAGTTTCATAAATTCACAAACCTTTTATAACCGTTGATTTTATTAAAACAAGTAACCCGTGTCTAATTGTATAACAATAATTATTTAGGTATCGTGGAATTTTGTACCAAAAGAGGTGATTATTTATTTTATTTTGTATGCGACCAACAGTAAAGTAACCAAAGTCAGGCTGGCAAATAAGAGGTCGTGAATTGGATCCCAATGTATTATTCTTTTATAGCAACACCTATACCGACAAGCATGTTTCGCTTCTTCTACACTGAAAAAAAAAAGTTGTAGCCACAATCAAGATTTTGTTTAGATTGACTAAGTAACTTGTTTGCATCTGAGCCTATCAAGCACAATGATCACAGCTACTACTACTTTTATTTGATTGAGATTTGAAACGGGATCTTGATTGGAGTTGTCACAAAACTTATTTGCAGCAATCAAGTCATAGCATAGTTGCTCCAAACAAGATTATTAAAGATTCCATGATCTTTATGTAATCAAAAGTGCTTGATTGGCACAACTAAATTACTTTGGTACAGTTAACATTGTTTTGTCTTTTTTTTTAATCTTCTACAATGATGTCATGTTAAGGGTAATCGAGAAACTTGTTTGAGCGTTCAATCATTTGAACTAGTATTGCTGCAATCATGTCGTGATTACCAACATAACTAAGTTTTTGATTAATTTAAACAAGATAACGTCAATCAAGCTAAAAAGTCATTTGATTGGGGTGCACTTTTTTCAATGTATAGACATATAATAACTCGTGTTGTTTAAGTAAAGACATCTAAACATATAATTTTTCTAAAATGTATTATATTTTATTTTTTTAAGTTTTGACTCAATTTATGTTAATTTTACAATTTATGTCACAAACTCAACAGCAAACCAGCATTTATATTTTGTATTGCCCTGACAGGGTTCATGTATAAAATTAATTGGTTGTCTGTAACTTTGGTTTAATTTCTTAAGAAATAAGCAGTACCTTTGTACTGAAATTACAATTATGTCGTATCTCTATGTATTTAGCTGTGTGTACATAAATAATAAATAAATAATAGGTTAACGTGACAACGTCATAAGCATAACAAAACATTTATGCGGCGCAAGCGTACAATGAGCGTAACGGGACAATGAGCGTAACGGGACCATGAGCGTAACGGGACAATGAGCGTAACGGGACAATGAGCGTAACGGGACAATGAGCGTAACGGGACATTGAGTCATCCTTTTTCGTGCATGCAGCCGGAGTTCAGCGATTTATTAGACGTTGTCACGTCAAAAACTGACAGTAGGTAATCTATTGTAAAATGTCTGATGTGTATGAGAGCAATTAATTTTTAATTAATAAATAAATAAAATACTAGCCAGCCACAACGGTGGTAGCGGGACTGACTACTTTTTATGATTCCGTAGTCAACAAGGAACCCTTAAAGCTTTGAAATGTCTGTCTATCTGTCTCTCTGTCCGCGGCCTAGCTCAGAGACTCTTAGTAAAAGAAAGCTGTCATTTGGTACGAGTACTCGTATACATAACATTAATCACGACAAAGTGCAAAAAAAAAATCATTTTTTTTTTTTGGGTTCCTCCCCTACACTCACTTTCGCTGTCCCATGAATCACATATGATTCACGTTGATTGTTTAACTATAGTGTCTACTTTGTGGATAGTGAATCGGTTAAAGTGGGGATTATATATTTTTTTTCTCGTCTATCCCATGTTGTGGGGTATCGCTGGATAGGCCGTTCAAAAATATTGTTGGTATGTGAAAAAAAAAAATCGATTAAGGGATCCGTTCGAGTAATATGAAACAAAACAAAATTTGGGCTATTTCTTGTTAGAGTCAAGTGTCCCCCCTGCCAGCAAAATGGTTGTTTTCTGATATGTGAAAAAATTCACGACAGTAGTATACAGGGTGTCTCAAACGTAGTGGTCCAAAGGTAAATGGGATATAGCGTGGGTGGCCACCTATAATTAAAAAATTTGAAAGTTGGGATATTCTCAAGATTTCAGAAAATTTCGCTAGTTTAATAATTTTCAAGAAATTTTACACTTCCACTTGGATTTTACAACTCTATAGACAAAATTTTCGACGTAGCGAGTTCAAATCTGACTGGAAGATGCCTTGATAGTGTAGGTACAAGATTATGTTCGTCTTTACGTTCAGTGTGGTTCTGCAACGCTTCAGATTTTATGTTTACTTGTATTTTCTAACTTTTTATTAAACTTTAGCGATACTTTCTAAGCCCAACGAAATTTTCTGAACTGTTGAGAATATTACAACCTTGAAATTTTTAAATGTTAGGTCCACCTCCGCTTTACCCTATTTTCCTTTGGATCACTACGTTTGAGACAACCTGTATATAACGAAGATAAAAGTAAAATTATCACAGCTAAGTAGGCTTTGCAGGTTAACAAGTAATAGTCGACCAACTTACATTTGCAGTTGGAATGTATGGGAGAACATGTTTTTCAACTACAATGTTAAATTTGTTCTTGAGATAAATTCGTCCCAGCTACGGAATCCTTCATTATGCGTGGTCCGACACGCACTAGGCCTTCTATTTTTCCTAAGTTACAAGCATCATAGTAGTATTTTTTTTTTCTTCTTAAATATCACTTAACTAACCTACATCAGGACTTACTAACTTTCTCAATCTAATTGTAAATAGGTGCTTAATCTTCCCCCATGAATTAAGTAAACGTTTGCCTTAACTTCCGTAACTCAATTCGGATAGCCATGGTTCAAGCAATAATACCACTTAGATCTGCCCTCACCCCATAAGCGAATTAGAGCGAAAAGATAACTCCATTCAGTTTAATTATCCCATTCCAAGGGATACCATCAGATTGCCATGGAAGTTGGCTGAATTGGATGATGAAAATTATTTATGGTTACGACGTTTTAGACCATTTACTATGAAATTGAGATTGTTGATTTACATAAGTAATAACAGCTAACAGCTGCATGAGTCGATTGATCAAGTTAAGCTAAGCTTGCCGCTGTTGGTCCGTGGATGGGTGACCATCTTTACATACCAAGATCCCTCCGTACCTCGGTAAGCACGTTAAACCGTTGGTCCCGGCTGCCATTTGTAGATCTTTGACAGTTGTCACGGGTCATCAGAAGCCCGAAAGTCTGACAAGCAGTCTTACCAGGTATCGTGTTACACAATAACTGGGTTGCGGAGGTCAGATAGGCAGTCGCTACATGTAAAATACTGGTATTCAGCTGCGGTTAGACCGGAAGCTGACCTCAACATAGTTGGGAAAACGCTAGTCAGATGATAGTTTACATAAGTCACGAAAATATAGTATTTAGAAGACCTTATATAGTCCGGTCAATTTAGACATTTCAAATAACAAAAACTCCCGGAAAACTGAAATTTCGTGGAGACCTTGGATTTACCATGAGATAGGAAATTTTAAAAGTCCACATTAATCCCATGTGCGCTTAAAAAGTTATTAGGGGTCAAAGGTCAAAAATGGAAGTTTTTTTTTTTTTTTTTTTTTCGAAAACTGTAAGTTTTATCGAAAAAGTGTACCAGACCAAAGTTGATGATTTTAAAATTATCTACAAAAATGTTCCTTATGTTTTTTTTTTTTTTTTTTTTTTTGAGATATCGGGGTTGTAAGAGTCACGTTATACATGATATGCACACATTTCCACGCCACCTGTGAGTTAGTGTACTCGATGCATTTTTTTTAACGTGGTTTCCCCAGTAGGCCTATTACACATTGGAAATTTGTGCATATCATGTATAACGTGACTCTTACAACCGCGATATCTCAGAAATGGTGACTCTTAGAAAAAAAAACATAAGGAACATTTTTGTAGATATTTTTAAGATTAACAACTTTGCGAAAGTATATAGGTACGGTACTTAAAACATATTTTTTTTTTCTGTTTATATCTGTCTATTTGTTGCGCCTAAACTCCAAAACGGCTATCACTGACCGATTTCGACGGAACTTTCACTAGCTGATGTTATAAGAAGTAACTTAAGCTACTTTTATTTTAGAAAAAGCCATACACGGGCGAAGCCGCAAGCAGCAGCTATTATATAATAAATAATAACTAGTTATTTGTGTTTAACACGGCTCTTTCGCGCCCAACAATATTTCGAGTCATGATTGTATACCTATGTATTTTTTTTTTTTTTGTAATGCCGTTCAGTGCATTTTTTTTTTTTTTTTAACTTTGCCCCACACTAGGAATTTCTCCTGTATTGTGGGTGCGGTTACAAACATTTAAACTCACATACACAAACAACATTCTCGTCTTCAAAATAAACTGATTTAATTTTTTCTGATTATCTTTCAATTTCTTAACTCAGAGGTCACAATGTCATCAAAATTTTATTTATATCTGTTAATAAACGGTTTGTTTCAAAATAACAATGTATCTTATGTATGTAATAATTAGATTTTTTTTATGCCAAGAGTTCAATAAAGCAAATACTAAAAAAAATTGCATCTAAATCACCTTACTCTAACAATGATAATAATTTCAAAGGACCTAAAAAGACGCTCAGCGCGTGGACTTGCCGCACCCGATTCTTATATTGTGCACTAGAAGACTAAGCCCTTATACACCATGAATATATCGTATGCAGTGTATGTGTATGTATGTTTTCTTCTAAGTAAAGTCTAGCCAAACCTGCCAGGATTTGGCTAGAAGTCAGGCGAAAAAATAATTTTCAAGGATAAAGAAGACTGCAGATTTATTTCTTTTAGACACAGATTTAAGGAGCTTTTAAGCCAAACTTGGCACAACATCAAGCAAGAATGAATTTATGCAGACGAATTATTTTCAATACGTGGGTTCTTAACATCTATTTCTACTTTCTTTAGCATTTAATTTCACTTTGAAGTTACCTAGACAACGTTGGCGCCTACGGAAAATCTGTCATAGTTTTAATTAGTCCCGAGAGCTAGAAATTACAGCAACTCAAACTAACTTTGGTAGTTACTTCAGTAAAGATTACGGAGTACCTTTTCTTTTGCTTTTTTACCATGTGATTTAAGTTTATTGCTACAAAATTTTAAGTAAGAAAATATTATTGATCACCAGATTTTGATCATTAATATTTTGTGTCATTTTAGGTTAGATCTCAGGTTTTGACGAAGATTTCTTGGGAAATTTTCATTATGAAATTCTAAGTAATAGAGCAGAATATAGCATACTGTCGAAATATACAGGATCTAAACCAGTAGACTCTGTTTATATCGACAGTCTGCTCTATTCAGCAGAGAACAGAGGTCTGCTTGCTCTCAGGGAATAGGAACTAGCATTTTGCATTCATTTGTTTACCTTTGCACGCATTCATATGCATAGCCTTAATTGCTTTATTTCATGTATAACTTAATTTCCATTACATCTTCCCGAGCACAAGAATCTGGAAGTTCGTCAGAAAAATGTTGATGGAATTTCCACGTGAAATACTTTAAGTGTACCCTAAGGTGGGAGTAAAGTGAAATTGCGAAAAATACACGCTACCGCCATAAAACATCGCCACATGAAATGGCGCAATGTTTCCACAGACCCGGAGAATGGGGTTCCCTGAAATAGGAATGTGATAAGGGGTCATATCATTTTAACGTCTTGCTTGAGAATGAGGAACTACGGTTTGAAGACCGATACCCTGATGCATAAGCTAAGATAGGAATGGTTTATGTCTACGTTCTTCTCCGTTAGAGGCAAAACGAAATCCATATAGTAGGTATGGTATCGTAAACGACGGTATTTAGCGTTATCTCTGAATCTTGATGTGTATGATTGTATACCGATATGCTTTATGTATGTATTTATTGTATAATATGTAAATGGTACACCACTGACTGCCTGCAGTACCTGCAGTATTGTCTCTCCTTCTACTTTTAATCCATCCAAAGGTTGTCTGTAAAAGATCGCTTTTAGCGATAAGACCGCCCATTTTATCACTATAAGTAAAATTTCTACATTTAGATCTATATTTTTTATGGTGTACATAATAAAGAATATTCTATCTATAACTACTTAGAAATAGCTTCATTTATGAAATTACTTGGGTTCCATGGATAAAACCTTTTCTATTTGTAAACTTATGAGATAGATATCGCACCCCCAGTGCGACAAAGGCGTAAGAAGAATATATTAACTTTACAGGTATATCTATTTAGTATTTGATCTTATGATCTTTTGTTATATACCATTAAACAGTAAAAAAATCAAGCTTTTTGACGTGACAACGTCTAATAAATCGATGAACGCCGGCTGCATGCACGAAAAAGGATGAATCATTGTCCCGTTACGCTCATTGTCCCGTTACGCTCATTGCCCCGTTACGCTCACTGTCCCGTTACGCTCATTGTACTCTTGCGCCGCATTAATGTTTTGTTATGACGTTGTCACGTTAAACTATCGTCCGTAAACCAACTTTACAGACAACCAATTTTTTTCAACAATATTTCAGATATCTCAAATATGTCGTGTATAAAGAATAATTAATATTTTAAGTTGGAGGTGCGATATATCCAATGAAAAAATCCTGGAAACTGTTAAAATAAATTATTTCCACAAAGTTCTCAAATGGTAGATACTAAGAATTTCACTTCAAAAAGCAAACCTGTTCAATGGACTCGAAAGCACACATTGAATATTTGAATACCAAATAGTCTTCGATCTTTGATCAAAATACTTATTCTGTGCAACCTATATTCGCAACCTTAAGTATGAGGCCAAACGAACGTAATTTTGTGAGTCGTGAGTCGCATAATTTCGGTCGCAGAAATTCTGCTGCATTCGGTTTCATACAAAAGTCCTATTTGATTCACACGGCGATGCAAAATGAGTTGTCTGCCGACTCACACGCATTATTTACGCGAGAGGGGGGCAACTCGAGGGAATAAAAACACTTTAAAAACTTACTTGAGTGTTATTATTAGTCTTTCCTCTGCACTGATGGCTAGTCTCATATTTGTGTCTGATTTAGTAATAAAAGGTTTTACGAGATGTAATCATTCTTGAAAAACATATAATGGCATATGGAGTAATTTTGAAATATATCTGGATTTGCACATAAACGTTCATACAAGACATGAAACTGTCCGCGCATCAGTCTTTCACTGTTGAGTGGATTCACCCAGTATTTTCTTCTATCATCTTCTGTGTCTTCGCTATATGCTTCGCTATACACAACGTTTTTATTATATCTATTGCACTACACAAACACCCAATACAAGCGTTGATAAGCAACTGAATAAATTACGCTCGTCTGTCAGCCCAGCAGAATTTCTGCCGAGCAGAAATTACGCGACCGAAATTACGCGACTCACAACTCAAAAAATTACGCTCGTCTGGCTTCACCCTAAGTGTATAAAACAAAACTAAACTAATATTAAAAGCTGCTTTAAACCTTACAGCGTAACCACAAAATCAATTTTCTAGCTCCGCTTAATAAAATGCAGCGGAAAAAGCGCTTTCATAAAAAAGCAATCAAGTTTTTCAATCAAAACAGCTGCATGTAATATCTGCAGCCCGGGGCTATGGGATCGTCAAGGCTACCGTCTAGACAGGACACGGATAAACTGACGGTTCTGATAATGTCATCTGAACTATGTGTTATTGCTTTTCGGCACGGAATGCAGACATAATGCACAAGGTTTTGACTTTATATTAGCATTGTTAGATGTGATACAGAGGAGCTCGTGGCTAAGTAATAACAGCTATTCGATCCATCAGGTTAAGCTTGCCGCGGTTGGTCCGTGGATGGGTGACCATCTTTACATACCGAGACTCCTCCGTGCCTTGGAAAGCATTCGTGGATCTTTGACAGTCGTTACGTGTCGTCAGAAGTCCGAAAGTCTTACAACCAGTCTTACCAATGGGTATCGTTTTACCCAGTTACTGGGTTAAAAATAAATTTTTTTTGATTATTATATTATATTTTTGATTAATTTGACAGGACTAAACTAAAATTTATCTTCTGTCCTTTTCTTAATGAAATAGAAAGAAAAAGATGCCCTGAACTTAAATTTAGTTTAGTTTGTGAACAAGGCAATCGGCACCATTGTCAATTTTTGTATATAATTTAATTAAAACTAACATGGAACAGTAGACTCCCTTGCATACTTTCTCTCACAGAACACCAGACATATACGCATAATTTTACTGCATTCATCCGCAAACACATCACATTCAGGGTTGGCAGTCAGAAGGGCGTTGAGCATCTTCAAAGTACGACAAACTGGGGATCAGCTCTGGCGACAGTTTTGGTTGACGGTTGCACACACGTCTTATTATAATCGTCTATAGACAAGAGATGGATTAATGTCTTCTATGAATTCCTTCTCAAATCTATGCTCCATTGCGTTTTACGGAACAGCCGATGTATTCTGTAAAAATCTCACCGTGAAAACTTGTAAATTGAGCTTAGAGTGAGATATCAATGCTGTCAATCCCTACTATCAGGTGAAAAGACAGTTCACTTCACCTAACTTTTCACGCTGAGATTTTTACACCGGCAGGTTATTTACTAGAGTGAACCCAAAAACAACTCTACTGTATTTGCTACTGGCTACTGGTTAGGCATTTGACTTTTGTTCACGATTCAATGTCATAAGCCAGGTTGTCGAAAATATTCCAAAGCTAAGAAGCATTGTACTTCAATTGAGGAGCGTCGGAACAAAAACCGATAAATCACATTTTGACTTTTTTTTATGATGCCAATTGCTTGTTCTCGTACATATCTTGCTCTACGGTTAATGTAACTCGGTCAAAAACTGATAAATCCGCTCTAAATTCGTCCGCAAAATACACAGATCTGAACATAAACCGATAAATTATACATCAATCGTACTAAACAACGATGGCGATCGGAACAGATACCGATAAATCCCTAAAATTTGTCATTGTTGACTCTTTTGATTCTGTCAAAAACCGATATATCGAATTTCGAGTTTCTCATGACAAAACCTACAATTATTGTAGGATATATTAGTGTTTAGCGGCCTATATATTCTACTATGTTTTATCAAAAACCGATATATCCAGTTGGTTTGGTCAATAACCGATATTTTCTTTTTTTTATAACATAACAGGTTCCACAGTCACGAATGCAATATTTAGGTTTCCAAACAGTGATGCTAACACCAATAAATTGATAGATTTTGTTTAATTCGAAATTAGAAAACCATGAACTTGCCCATATTTTTACACTTTTCCACAAAAAAACAACAATGTGATTTATCGGTTTTTGTTCCGACGCTCCTCAATTCTGGTTAAAAATCACTTCCACTCTCCTTAAACAGCATCATTACTTAAAGTTCCTTGCTCTTGTATCATATTTATTATTGTATGTATATGTATATATTTATATGGATAAGTATCTATATGCTTTATGTATGTATTTATTGTATATGTACATGGTACACCACTGACTACCTGCAATATTGTCTCTCCTTCTACTTTTGATCCATCCAAAGGTTCTCTGTAAAAGATCGCTTTTAGCGATAAGACCGCCCATTGTGACACCCTATGTAACAGTTCTACATTTATATCTGTAATTTTGTATGGTGTACATAATAAAGAGTATTCTATCTATCTGTCTATCTATCTATACCTTTATCTATATCTTTTTACCGAAACCAACGACCGAAAGCGGCGAGGGGGGAGCAAAAAGTGACGTAATTTTATCTCAATGTCTTCATAGCAATAGAAAATTTATCAAAATACTCTCATTTAATATATGCTACCCCTCAGCATAAATCTAGTAGGGTAGCAGCCCAAGGATATCGTCTAGACAGGAGACAACCACCATTATTAATAATGTCTCCTATAATATGTTCTATTGCTCTTCTACTTGAGTGGCAAATGAAATTATGTCAATGTCAGACTGGGAAGTTAGATTGTTGGAATTGATTATAGAAGAGCTAGTAAATAAATTATCAGAAGGTAAATTCTCGTACTTGAAAAACGTTTAAATTCAAGTCGCCATCTAATCTCAACCAATTTAAAAAACTTTTAAAATGTAGGTAAATTAGAGGGTTTTTCTTTTGACTAATAGAGACTGACATTAGAATGCGAATGGTCTTAAAAATACGGGAATTGCCCCTCTGAAGGGATTTGGTGCTCTGCAAGTGCAAGACTCTTGTTTTTTATCTGCACGAATTATATAATGTTTAACCGAATTAATGCACACTATGGAAGTAGTTAGTTCAGAATCGTTTACTTAATCGATTTCTGTCATTTCTAATATAGGTAAATTTTAATACCAATTACAATCACACTTCCATTGTACAATCAAAACAAACCAAAATGGATAAAGTACGCACGGCTACAAATCAAGCTATACATTTCTAGTATAAGCTGACCTCTTCATTCTTCTCCAATAACTACCTTTTTGAAGGGGCAACTAGAATCAATTAACTATTTTTGTAATTTTTGACGTTCAAAAGTGCATTTTACTTGCCTATTTGAAATAAATGATTGGACTTTGACTTTGACTTATTACATAGGACTTAAACATAACTGGCCAAATTTGGGTGTACCTACTATAGTTACACACGGCTACATGTCATAGCTTGACATGTAGCCGTGTGTAACTAGTTTAGCTATCGGACAGTTTGGTCCCTTTCTGTCAAGTTAAAATGATGTTTGACAGAAAGGGACAAAACAGTACGATGGCTAAAACTGATTTATGAAGCGGATAACTTTATTATGATTATGACGGTTGCAGTATAAGCTGGCCTCTCGTTGTACGGAAATCCTATACAATGCGAGACCCGCTTATACTGGAAATTTATAGCTTGTTGTAGCCGTGTGTACCTACTACGCTAGACCCTGATACGTGTGCGATTGTGTGCGTCTGTATATTTGTAGTGTTACCATATTTTTTTTCCCACAATCAGTGTAACTAATTTCATAAATAAACAATGTTTTATTCCTGATAGTAAAAAATCAGTGTATGTAGTATGATTATAACATAATATTCTAATTGCGGTGTTTGGTTTTGTGCGTTAATTCCGGGACATGTACAAGAATAGCTGCAAAGTGGTAGCTGGACTGACCTTTTCACTGTTCGTAAATCTAATGTATCTATTTTTAGACAAGCTCACGGTCACAGAACAGATTTTGTATTGTCATCTCAAAAATATTGTCTTATCGATTATGTGCTACCTATCTACCCATATCACAACCCTTATTATGCGAATTATTATATTTATTTTGATTTGATTTGACATCCAATTTGTTAACTTGTGTAAAACTAACATTCATACAATTATTGTATTTACTTACAGACCATCAGATTCTTTAACGAAAAAATATTATCCGCCTAACTTATGTTACTTATTTTTTTACTCAACCAACTATCTAACACATCTCGTGTTAAAAATTATCTCCGCAGACGAACAACTGTTTTACACATCCCATGTTAGATAGTTGTTTGAGCAAAAAAGAAACAAAGTACCATACTTGCGCGTACCATAACGTGCGTGTAAATTATTTTTTCGATAAAGAATCTAATACTCTGTAAAAAAATATTTTATTAAGAGCCATTTCACAAAATTTTAACGCTCGAGTTTAGGTAAAAGACGGCAGCGCTGTGTATGTGAGCGTAACTATCCACACATACACAATTTAAGCAGTGTAACGCGAGTGTCGAGACGGACTAAATAATCTTGAGCCATTATAATAATAATGCGGTATTTAGAGATTTATTAAAAAAGTTATTTTATTTATTCAGTCTACTAAAGCTTTCTAGACTAATAAAAAATACAAATATATGTTTTGAAAGTATATAATAAAAATGAACAGGAAAACAATCACATCGTACAAAATATAAGTGTTGGTCATTATTATTTGACAATAATGTCAAGTAATAATGACTATCACTTACGTTAAATAAATATTTGTCGTAAAGGCATTGATCTTGCTTTTCTAGGGTCTATAATTTCCGGCAATACGGAATCTTCGTAAAAACGAGTCAATTTGGGAAGCATCAAAATGTTGTGGTCGTAGTATAATATCACGGTTACGATATGAGCACTCGACAATTGAGATGCGGGAAAAAGTAGCACAGGTCCTTCCTCGATGGGCGCTCGCGCTGTACTAAACGGTGCCCACTTGTGCATCGCAATTTATTCTTTTTTAGAGTGTTTAAAAAAAGGATATTGTGGCTAATTAAATGAAGGGATTTGAATCAAACTTGAGAATTCGATTTGTTAAAGAACATAGTTCATTTTGAGATGATTTTTAAAATGTAATTACGCTTTATTCAAACAAAAAATCGCAATATAATTGCGAATAAATCGTAAAAATTGTCCTAAGTCTTTATTTTTTTTACCTATTAATGTTATTAATAATCGAAATTCTAGTACGTCATTTGTCGACAAAACTATATGTCTGATGCTTTGTGTATTTTTTTCAGTCAAATTTATAAATATTAATTATAGAAATAGGAGTCTGAAATTGCCTCTGCGCTGATTTTTCAGTAAACTAGTTCTGGGAGATTAATAACTACAAAGTACACAAATAAGTTTTTGTAAATGTGTTACATGAAGTGTCAATACGAAAGAATCATCTATTATTTACATATATTCACCAATACCAGAGAATTAACTAAGATGGTAAATTAGGCGACTAAAATCTTAGATATTCGCGCGAAAACGTAAAATGGCTCTTAATGTTAGTTAAATTAAAACAACTTTACCCTAATAAAATCTTCCACTGTAACATCCCAGATAACGTCGAGACAGGCCCTGAAACAAACCCCATTACAAGTCTGGTGACACCGTGACGTCATCACCATCGATAATTGACGCTTACGAGGACATCCTTTTTCCAAGAGGATTGACCCATTTTGCAGATGACTTGATGGCTTGTTTTGTGGCTAGGATATTGTGAAGGTTGTTATTTAGTGGGACTTTTATTATTTTTTCTAGAACATAGTACTTAGATTGTGTTTTAGGGTTCCGTACCTCAAAAGGAAAAAACGGAACCCTCGCAAATAGAATCACTCATGGGGATTTTCCCCGAATCTACTGTACTGATTAAGTTGAAATTTGGTACGCATATGAATTACTGTGATCTAAAAACGAATGTGTAACGTAAATAAATGAATTTCGAACACAGGGTTCACTTTTGGGGATAAATTAAAATATCAAAAAAAAAAAGTTTTGCAAACTATAACGTGTGACATGTCAAATGAAAGAACTTGTTATGAGGATTACAAAAATATTTTTAATTATAATTATATTTAAAGTAATTAAATAAAATTGACCACGCTTATCTCCAAAACTGTTCAGTCTAATTTGGAAAAAATTTAGAGAATTTTTCTATACTTATAGATTACAGGAAAACCTATAAAAAGTCTATGGCCTTATAACAACATAGTAAATCACTCAATATTGTGCGTACAAAATTACATTTGCAGTTGGAATGTACGGGATCATGTTTTTCAACTATTAAGTTTGTTCTTGGGATAAAGTCATCCCACCAACGGAACCCTTCATTGTGCTTGGTCTAACACGCACTTGGCCGGTTTTTTTGTAGATCTAACCCTATTCTTCTATAGAAAATAAATTTAAAAATACTCCTCAGTTACTGCCTAGTATTAAGATAAAAAGTGGATACAGACACGGAAAAAATAGGCTATAAATAAAATTGTCCTGCGTGGGAAGATCCAATCCTCAACTCTATGTAAACACCCTATTTAGATCTGTCTTAGTTAGACATAGTAACAGTTTATTCAATTATTTACTACCATGCACATCCCACATTTTACAATAGATTACTGTCGGTTTTTTATACATGAACCCTGTCAGGGCGCTGCAAAACATAAATGTTGGTTTGCTGTTGAGTTTGTGATATGAATTGTTAAATTAACATAAATTGAGTCAAAACTTATAAAAACACGCTTTTATTAGCTTCACTTGTAACTAACATTGTAATCAAATTCTGGAAGAAAATATAATTAATTAATTTTAAGTAATAATAATTATATATATAAAAAGAAAGAATCAAAGAGCATCGAAAAATTCTTCCGCATCGCATAATTATTGTCATTATGATGACAATAACATTTCATACAATCGACATCTACTTACACACTTTCTTTAGCATAAAATAATTATAAAACAATCAAACAGGGTTTCACCAATAAACCGTTTAACCGATTCCAAGGAATTGATCAAACGGAAACCCGGAGCACCAAAACGTTTCACATAATTGTTTCACACGACAAACGTTAGAAAGTTCCCTTTGAAATGGTTAATTTATTCCTATCGTATATACATACGTAAATATTTACATCACAAAAGGGTACCCTAAACAATGCCGTCAGAGGAATTCCTTTCACGAATAAAAGCTTTATGATACATCCCTTAACTTGATGTAATCTCAAGGATTACAGGATAAGTTGGAGATAAGTTGAGTTCTCGTTTGTGTTAAGTTTAGTGTTTGAAGAGCAAGTAGTATGTGATAATAAGCGTGTGCTAAGCGTTCCTAAAAGTCTTGAGTAATAAGTAGGCTAAGTTAGCAGAAAAAATTGCGTTTCTTTCTTTTTCGTGCGGTTAGAAACTAACCTGGTGTCAGAATTTTTATGCGGCCCATGGGACTTGGCTTCACATGCTGTCGAGAAATATCTCTCACGATGTTTTCCTTCACCGTTTTTAAAGCAAGTGATAAATATACATTACGCACATGAATCTGAAAAGTCAGAGGTGCGTATCTTATTTTTTTTGGGTGGGAAATTATCAAATAACTTCTCCCGATTATTCCTAGAATGAAAACGGAACCATATCGGCGAAGTTGTTATCCTATGTGTATGCAGATTTATAACAAGATTTCTAATCAAATTAAAGAACTTCCAATGATCCGCTTCAGAAGGGCCTTACGCAGTTGGTTAATTGAGAAATCCTTCTATAATATAAAATAATTCCATGTTCCAGTTTAAATTAAAATGATCTAATTGTATACCATTAATTTGCATACCATTATGTCATGATTAAATATGTTAAACTACTATTATACTACCATTGTATGAACTTTTGTAACCATATTTACGAGTATCTGCTAATAAATCTTTGACTTTGACTTTGGCTCTGGGCGGAGCGGGAGGCCGTGTCAGACTTTTACTGACTAAAACCCAACCGTGTTACTTCAGTTGCCTGCATGTGTGCCAGGGCCTCGGTATCCCTTTCGGACAAACCCGCAACCCTGGCAGACACCGGTCCTGGTGGACCCATATATATGAATGTATAATATTACATTAAATATTTATAATTGAGATGACTGTACGCTATTTGTTTTAAAAATAAATCTGCAATTGCCGTTATCTCTATTCCAACGTTATTATTTGATATTGAATGTGTCAACAAGCCAGTGGAAAGGGCACTCCACACAGACAGGGAGAATTAGTCTCATAAGTCAATAGACACATAAGTGTCCAAGTTGTTGATTCAAACAAGCCACAGAACATTTGGCTAGGCATGCGGGCATCTCAAACAAATTGGTTGTCCGTTACTGTAGATTTATGGATAGTTTTCATCACTTACTAGTAAGGTAGAGGAGAACTAGAACTATTTAATACACATGTAGAATAGTAGTCCAGGAATTTTAGTCAAATAAGGGCAAGTATCTCGGAATGAGAGATAGTCAGCTATAAACTTGCATAAACATTTATTTGGGCCTAGAACCCATAGGAAACGAGATATTTGCAATAAATGTGTAAAAAATCTTCTTTTTTTTTTTTACTTTGACCTTTGAATATCTGTAGTCGCGGACACCCTACGATAAGTAGGTTTTGAGACAAATAGGGTGCCAAAATAATATACAAGCTTATAGCTAGACTATCTCTCATTCCGAGGTGAAACCCGTATTTTTCCTGGACTATTAAATTTTCGCATACTTTGTTAATGTTTGTTAATTAAACCATTTACAGGCACTTTTGAATTGTCAAAGAGACGGTCAGTTAGTCAAAAAGTTGAAGCTAGATGCCCATTCCAATACGTAGATCACTATGGAGAAGAACGGACAAGAAACTCCAAGGACACTCTTTTAAATCAAGATATTACATAATCCTGGGTACATTATTCTTGTTGCTTCTATATGTGAGACAATGTAAAAACTAATAAAACAATTCAAAATATAAAATTACAAATTAAAATTAAAAATAAACCCTGGCAGTCAAGAGATGACCAGTCCCAACTGACGGCGCCCGTTCACGAACATGACGCATGGATCAGCACCATCCAGCTCAACCATTTTGTAGGGAACCGAATGATCCAACACACGCGCCACCATCAGTGAGACGTTTAAGTGAGCATGACATACTTTCAACTGCCATGCTCTTTCAAGTCAACATAAATCATAATAACATAGTAAACGGCTCCATGGTATTCACATTTACAAAATTGAAAAAATGCTGCTAAATTAAGCAAGATTGACCACGACACGTCCCATTGGATAACCCCCTACAAAATTCCTCAATGAATCAAAATGTCAACCTCCAGTCCACCAGTGATTAGTAGAAAGCCAATACAGAGTGTCACACAGTTTAAATACTTAGGGCATGTAGTTATGTAGGACTTGACTGACAATGCTGATACAGAGAGAGAGCGAAGGGCGTTGGCGGTTCGATGTAATATGGTAGTCTGCAGGTTTGTGCGTTGTAGTAAGGATGTAAAAGTCTCACTTTTCAAGGCATACTGTCAAACCTTCTACAAGTGCAGCTTGTGGGTGAAATGTACGCAAAGAGTCTACAACGCCCTGCGCGTGCAGTACAATAATGGATTTAGAATGTTGATCCCGCTTCCGCGCTTCTGCAGTGCTTCGCAGATGTTCGTTAAAGCCCGTGTTGACGATTTTCATGCCATTATGAGGAAGAGAACAGCGTCAATAATGGGTAGATTGCGCGGGAGCTCCAACAATATCCTAAAAACATTATAAGACAAGGTGGACTGTCCAAAGGGACAGTCCACCTTGTCTTATAATTGTAATTGTAATGTTTGTGCACGTGCCTCCGTACCCAGTGCCTTATAAAGATAAGGCACTGGGTACGGAGGCACGTGCCAACGTTTTATTTTTAGTTGTTTTCGTTTGTAAAAATTCACTAACATAGTTTTTAAGTCATTGTTACTAATCGTTACATATGGATTGTGTGTATTTGTTTATGTAGGCCGAAATAAAGAATAATATAATAAAGTTTAGGGTGAATCCACAAACATTATTATATTATTTTTTATCTTTATTAAAAAAAACCGTACAAAGACGAACTTTTTTTTTCTTTGTAAAAGTTTACTAACATAGTTTTAAAGTCATTGTTACTAATACACAATGGATTGAGTGTAATTTTATGTGTAGTCCGAAATAAAAAATAATATAATTAAGTTTATGGATTCAAATCTACATCACACATTGTAAGTAAAACAGTTTCACAACTGACTGACAAACTCCAGATACCCTCTGATGATGTGTATGAAATTTAAGGTTTCTTTTTTTTTTTGCGATACTTCTAATATCTATGTCGATGCATGGCAAATGAATTAGGTTGTTATCATGTTCGTGTCAAACATGGTACATTGTGTTTGATAAACATAGTTTATAGGTCTCAAGGCCTGTTTGTATTTTACTGTATCATTTTCATAGATGGAATCGAACCTTCTGTACATATATTTATCTGTTTTTTTTTTATTCCGCTCAACACTGAAGGTTTAAACATCGGTCTATGTAAAGTTTCATGCATATAAAATGAAAACTCATTCACTCTGTTGTTTGAATTCTAGATAATGTAATCCATAGACGAAACAATACATATTTTGTTCACGTATGTTGCAATTATTATCCTCATTATCAATTTATTAAACTTTGTGCTCATTAAAGGTACAAACGGGGACTTAATTCCCAAGCAGTAAATTGTAATTTGCTCTACCAGTCAACCAAGGGTGGTGGAGAGATAACATTCAGGTATATAATTATTTGCAAGTGGAAATAAAATATTTAATACTCGATTTTATTTTATTTCTCGCTTTTTAGTGGGTCTTTTTATATTATCTAAGTTACAATAGCCTAATGTCGACTTGCTCATCGCTTTTTACAAAATATTGCTTTTCCCGATGCAGGGATGTTAATTGTTGAGGAGTTCTCCTGGTATTTCACCATCAGCTTCATTTCAAAATTTGTATTGTGACGAGCATAAATTGCTAATAATTAATAATTGTTTGTGTTGCTTTTCTGGTAGATGTAAGTACTTGCACTAGTTTCTAAGTCGTATGTATACTAACCAAGTGGACTATACGAATGGGTCCGAAATAAAAGTGTTTATTTTTATTTATACGTAATAGATCTAAGCCCAGACATTTACTTTGAAGTGAATCGTATTAAATCAATCGCTGTTTGTGCTGCTTCAATATTTAAAGCCAATACATTAACGAGGTAAGTTACTTCAAGCAAATCAATACGTCTTAATGCTATCTCTAGAAGTTTATTTACTGAGAGAGCAAAGTAAATTACGAGCTACGCGCTTCTTATAAGATGTAGGTACTTATAATATTGATAATGTTTTATATCGCAAAAATGTATATATACAGGGTTTATTGGTTAAATACTAACAAGCTCTCAGGACTGCAGAGATACTGATATACTGATTAATATAATAATATTTATATAAAGAATATCTTAATCTTGGGCAGAGCACCGCCGTGTCCTCAAAAGCGATCGGCGGCGGCAATCTCTCGCGTCCGGCCCTGGTCCAGGCCATGGTCCGGAGCGAGAGTGCATGGGAAGCAGTCACCTCCTTCTGCGAAGCAGTAATGCTCGCGAAGGAGGAGGCGGAACGCGTGAGGGAGCGGCAGTCTGTGCGCCCTCACGCCCCTAATAGCCGCAGGAGACGCCTTGGGTGGCGGGAATCGCTAGCCGATTCCCGGCCACCGTAGGCGCGGGCTTGCGGACGGCGAGCTATGGGCAGCTCGCCGTCCGGTAAGAACCAGGCCCGAGTCGACGGCGCGTTGTGTTCCACGCGCGCCTCAAAGAGATGTCGGCAGGCACTGACGGGGTCCACCAGGACCGGTGTCTGCCAGGGTTGCGGGTTTGTCCGAAAGGGATACCGCGGCCCTGGCACACAGGCAACTGAAGGAACACGGACAAGTTTTAGTCAGTAAAAGTCTGACACGCTCTCCCGCTCCACCCAAAGCGGGAGAAGTTATTTGATAATTTCCCACCCAAAAAAAAAGGATTGCAACTTTTGTTCTATGATTTTGCGACACTAACTCAAACATCAAGCGAAAAGGAATTGTTATTTCTTACAATTTATATTTTTTTAGTAACTATTTCTCTAACTTCAATTAGTTTCTCTTTGCATTTACTTTCTTAAGTACCCTCCTACACTAGAACAAGTAGTAAAGAATAAAGAAACCTTAGACATAGTGTGGGATTACCAGGAGACGCCTACATCACCCTAGGGCTTTGTGAGTCACCGGCTAAATTAATTCCTTTCTTTGTACAGTTTGTATGTACTCTATGGGTGATTCAGAGTATAGGAGTTAAGACAATGGTGGGAGCTGTGTGATGAGTTGGATTAGTCATGTTTGTCTATGATGTATTGCATCTTATAATCTAGACTACTTAATATTATGTAAAAGTAACTCTTTTTGTCTGGTGGTCTGTAGTCTGTTACCGTTTCATGCCTTAAGAGGGCGTATAACGGTCCACTAGCACCACCCCTTTAAATAAATATTATCTCGTGACTGAAAGGGAATTACGAAAAACGGCTCAATAAAGAACATCGGTAAGTGTGTCTAGAATTTTTTAATAGATACCTTGTTTCATATTGAGACACGAAGCAACAAAATTCGATCTAAAGAAAAGCAGCCACATTCCTCTAGGTCATATTTTGTTGCTCTGTGTCTTAATATTTGACAGTCCAGACCTGGAGAAAAAATATGAAATACAAAATACCTATGAATGGATGAAGTCGTGGACAACAGCTATACTCCATTTACATTTGCATTAGACAAATAACGGCTAAATAACGACTATTATTGTGTAATATTGTTGAAATTACTGCACTTTAGAGTAATTTTTTTGATGTAAATGGTAAATAGATTACAGTGCTTTGTATTTATCGTGAAATAACGGAGTTTATTAAACGTTAACATCGAAATAACGAAAGGGTGAGAACAGTTATTTGTCTAATGTTATAAATGGAGTATAGAACAACATAATTGAACATACTTATGCAAAAGGGATCAATGTTTTATGCGGAACCATGCGTCATGGTTCTTCGTCAACCAATAAAATTATAAAGATTTGCCGTTCACAACATTACCACACAGCATGGGTCTTTGTATTTTATTCGGAAACTGCTATTATATGAGTTGGTACCTGTGTCGACATAATTTGTTTATAGGAAAGAGTCGTCAGACAACTATGACCTTTATAGGACCGATAGAAGGTGCATTTTAAAATGTTTCTGTATATTTAACTCAATTTTGACCTATTTGTGGGTTGGTTCCGGTTTGCATAAGTACACACATCAAAAAAAGTTTGTGATCACTAACACTAGCAGAAAATTTCTTTGTTGTGTGTTTTCTATAAATAGAAATAGCCTGTTAAAAACTAAATAATAAAATCATTTTTTATAAAAAATAAAAAAATTGAGTAATTAATTATAATGTAATTGTAACAGAAATTTGATAGAAAGAAAAAGACTGTTTAACCAAACTTAAACAACAATTTATTGATAAAAGGTTTATTCAATATAATATAACTCCTCCCCTGGCTCGAACACATGCGGGGATCCTCCTGGGCACTGAGAATAAAGTTATCCAGCATTTCATGGGGTAACCTGTCCCATTCTTGAATATCGGCTTCCCTGAGCTCTGGCACTGTCTGGAGACGTGGCTGACGATTCCAAACAGCTCGCTTAAGAGCATCCCACGCGTGCTCTATTGAGTTTAAGTCAGGCGAGCCGATTCATAATATAATCTACCGTACCTAACAAAAAAGATTTCGATTTTTCAAAGTGATCGCAAACTTTTTTTGATGCCTACGTCCAATTGTAAGATTTGCTGCCTATAAACTCAGGAAAACATTAAGTCGAAATACAACTATTCTAGTTTCAAGAATAATATATAAATAATATCCCAGTAATATATAATAAAATACCTAACATAATAAAAAAATGACACAATTCATAGCTTTGAAAAGAAGCGACAGCATTATTTATTGTAAAATGATATTATTCTGGAATGACTTTCTAAATGACACTGATTTATGTACTGAATAATTTAATGTAATTCAATTTTGACATACCTAATTATGACATTGTTTTGATCTATTTTATTTTATTACTATTGTATTGTATAATAGATATTTCAATGAATCTTTTATTTTTATATGAATATACTATGCCTACTACTGTTCAACTGTAATACCTCAAAATAATTTAACTAAAGAGACACTGATAACATCGAATAAGGTATGAACGTGGGTGATGCAATATGGCATTCTGTATCTTCGTTCCAATGTAAAACATGTAATAAAACACAATAACCTACTAAAATAGTCACATAAATTCAATCCCGCACACAAAAATACGCCGGAGAATTTAAATTTAAAATGAAATGGACTACCAACTATCTTGTTGTCATTATTACCACCTAAAAATTACATCATCTCAAAAGCCTATGTAAATATTTACGACACAACATTCTCCAACTTTCGTACTAAAAGCTTCACGCTCCTACCGAAATTTTTAAGCGGGACATATTTGCAAGTCGCGTAATGTCCCGCGGTGCTATTAAAGGCACTTCGTCCTGGTCCCACGTACGGCCCATTATAAACTTTGTAGGTACCATATTACCCTCTACGTCTTGGGCCAAAAATTGGGGCTACTTTAAAAGGATTGAATTTTTTTATGTTTTGAATTTTAGTGGACGTTATTTTTTATTAAAGAAAATTATAGGCTGACTGTATGAATTGTCGATGTATATGGAAAACACTGCCTTATAATATATGTCACAGTCAAAGGAAGTCTTTCTTAAGAACGTACCTTTTCTTCTAGCACATATTCCACAATCTATTTTCAAATTTCTGAATTTATTTTTGAGGCTATACACAGAATAAGTTTTTATCTAGTCCGCAATTTTTTGGTTCAGTATCAGTAATAGAACACATTTCCATCATTTGTTCAATACTTTTTTTTTGTCCTACTTGAAATCAGCAAAATATGGATACAATCTATACGTAATAATATCAATGGGCGAGCGCACAGCTGATAGGTACCTACTACTGCGTTCCGCTTCACTGACCGCGCCGCACCGGCGCGTTGCGCTACGAGTATCCATTATACCAGTCTCTAAATAAACATCTTTTGTTAACGATAACTTATTTTTTTTGTACCAAGACATATTAAAATAAGAAATAGGTGTGTAATAAAACACGTTTAAGTTTAATTTGTCAAAATTTGCGCACTGATTAAAAACTTTTCCTGTATACACTCGCTAATCGTAACTTAAACCGTAACTATTAATTTCGCTTAGTTTATTTTCCATCTTCGCACTTTGAAAATGGAAAATAATCACTAGCGCTTTATAAATAAAGGTCGAGTTAGATTGTGGGATGTCACAGCTCATTAAGGTCACCCACACATTTCTCTCCAGACGGCCACGCCCACTTAAGACCTACACGCACTCTAGACAGATTTAATGGTATGAGAATCGAGACGATTTGCGCATGGGAGAGTTCAAGATTTTAACGAAAATTTTTAAATCATTATAGCTTTGAAGATGCATGTTGTGTTCTAGAAACAAACAAAAGAAAGTGCAGTTATATGTGGATTTTGTTTTAGCAGCAATTAATGAGATACTGAAACATTATTGATTATAAAGTTTAAAACCGGCGAAGTGCGTGTCGGACCACGCACAATGAAGGGATCCGTAGTTGGGATGAGTTTATCCCAAGAACAAACTTAACATTGCAGTTAAAAAACATGTTCTCCCATACATTCCAACTGCAAATGTACGTTGGTCGACAATTACTCGTTAACTTGTAAAACCTACTTAGTTGTATAAGGTTTCCTTTTAACTTCGTTATATGTACATATATACTACTGCTGTGAACTTTTTCACATTTCCAAAAACAACCAATTTTGCTGGCAGGGGAGACACTTTCAGCGGGATTGTCCGAAAGGGGTACCGCTGCCCCGGAACATAAAGAGCCAAGGAAGGAACACGGGTGGGTTTAGTCAATAAGAGTCTGACACTCCTTTCCGCTCCACCCAGAGTGGGAGGGGTCATTTGATGATTACCCATCCTCAAAAAAATAAAAAGGGGGACACACTTGATTCTAACAAAAAAATCTGTTTAAAGCCTAATATTACGCAAACAGATCCCTGAAAAGACAAATGGTTTTCACAGACCTGCAATATTTTTGAACGGCCTATCCAACGACACCCCATACCATGGGATAGACGAAAAAATGGCTTATTTCACAAATTCCCCCTGAAAAATCCCCCTTAGGAGGAAAAGTGGAATATATAAAAACCAGTCTAGAATTCACTCCTGCTTATTTCACTAATCCCCCAGAGAATCCCCCTCAGTGGGGAAGACTGAACCTTAATGTAAAAAAATCACTTTCAGGGTCTTGGAATAAGTTTTTTTTTTTTTTTCCAAATATAGTTTTCCCCCCTAAACGGGATTATCAGGGGTGAATTCTATACTGTTTTTTATAGATTCCACTTTTCCTCCTAAGGGGGATTTTCAGGGGGGATTTGTGGAATTAGCCGAGAAAATCATACCATACCCACTTTACATGCAAGGGAGGTACCTTTTTTTTTTGTAAGTTTTTAATTTTTCTCTCTGTCGACGTGATCAATATGTAAACTCATGCCAAATTAGATTCTCTGAGCTAAGCCACGGATATACGGGCAGACAGACGGACATAGCGAAACTAGTTATAAGGGTTTCTTGTTGGCTACAGAACCCTAAAAAATATATAAATCCCGAGTAAAACAAATAAATATATGTGCACTGTGTAATGCAAATAATGACAGCCACATGCGTCGATCCAAGGATAAGCTACACTTACCGCGGTCGGTTCGAAGATGGGTGACCATCCATTACATATCAAGAGCCCTCCGTGCCTCGGAAAGCACGTTAAGTCGTTGGTCCCGGCTGTCATTCGTAGATCTTTGAAAGTCGTTGCGCATAGTCAGAAGCCCAAAAGTCTGACAATCGGTCTTACCAAGAGGTGTAGTGTACCCAGTAACTGGTTTGTCCAGGTCAGATAGGCAGTGCCGGATTAACCACGTAGCAAGAGTAGCAATTGCTACGGGCCCCGCTCAAAAAGGGGCTCCGCGCATCCAAACCAGCCCACCTCCACAAACAATAATATTTTTGCAGTAAGTAGATGAATGAAAAATTTACAACTTAGGGTATGTCCAACTTTAATCTCGAAGAACTTTTAAAAACGTAAATTTATCGAAAAATTATAAATACCTTTTTTATAGAACGTTCAATTTCTTATAAATAAATTATCTGTTTTTTTGGTGGTAAAAAGCTTGTGAGACCAGATATAAAATCCCAAACACCAAATAAATTTCCACAAAAAAAAATCTTGTTTACTTTTTACCACTTTATACTTGAGAATCTGTAGCAGATCAAGGGCCCCTCGATAGTATTTGCTACGGGCCCCGCGCTTGCTTAATCCGGCACTGCAGATAGGCAGTCGCTCAATGTAAAATACTGGTATTCAGCTCCATTCGCTTAGACCGGAATCAGACCCCAACGTAACTGGAAAAAGGCTGGGCTGATTGACCGTATAATGCAATCACAACGTCCTACCAAATAAAACCCGAATCAGTAACAAACCAATTTGCAACAACATAGTGAATTGTAACGTTATAGCTGGAAAATTAATCACGAACGCTAAATAAAGCGCTGTTTTCAAATAAAAGCTATTAATTACTGTAGCACACATTAAATTACTGCTATAATTGCTTGATAAGTGAAATGGTGACCGAAGCTTTTAAGCGCTTTCCGCCACAGGTGTAACGGACCATAGGATAAAACTATTTATTTCCTATAAGCGCTGACATTTTGTGGACGGCGTATTTTACCTTGGACAGTGTGAAAATCGTACCGTGTGGTGCCGGACGTAAAGAATAGCACCACCCCATTTCTTCTCGTGGGTGTCGCATAAGGTGACTAAGGGACTGACTAGAGAATGGGCAGCAGCGTTCTCTATGCATTTTTAACACCATACTGCGATCGCCAACCCGCCTGCCAAGCGTGGCGATTATGGCAAACCCCCTCAATTAGGAGAGGCTCATGTCCAGCAGTGGACGTCTTTTGGCTGGAATGATGTGTGTGTAATCAGTAATATATAAGATGTATCTATTCATATACAAAATATTTTAAGTGGACCATCTATAGGTAGTAAAAGAGCCATAGCAGCGAATTTTTTAATCTATGTGTTTTATATTTTTACATAATTATTATAATTTTAAAATTGCTTGAGACATTTTGCAAAGGAGTTGCATTTTCCAAAATTTTACTTATTCTATGAATGACCTGCCCGGACGTGGTGACGGTGGCAGGATGATCGCGGTGAATTTTGATAATTAATCATCATATTAAGTAATTTTAAATTATTTAATATTTTTTATAATATACTCAGATTACCGGTATCAGTATCAGATTGTCGGTACCGTGTGGTGCCAGACGTAAAGAATAGCACCACCCCATTTCCTCCCATGGGTGTCGTAAAAGGCGACTAAGGGATTTACTAGAGAATGGACAGCAGCGATCTCTATGCATTTTTGACACCATACTGCGATCGCCAACTCGCCTGCCAAGCGCGGCGATTATGGCAAACCCCCCCAATTAGGAGAGGCTTATGTCCAGCAGTGGACGTCTTTTGGCTGAAATGATGATGATGATGATACTAAGATTTAAAAAAAAATCGTTTCCATGGTTTCTTTACCACCTTTATTTTTTATTTTTCTTTGGTGTATCTCTTAAAATATTTCGTGTTTGAATAGATACACCCTACATTTATGCAGTTATCTTTATGAAAAAAATAAAAAAAGTACATTGACTTGACTTGATAGTCACCAAAGTTTACTGCACAAGTAGACTTGAACTGTGTAAACATTCCGATTGAGTCGTTTGCACACATCAACTAGTTGCAAATATTTGGAAATTTAATCTGCCTCTTTGGTCTAGTCGCAGTAGTCGCAAACGTTACTGCTGAGCATGAGGTTTTCATTCCCAGGTCAAGCAAAGTATTATTGTAGCAGCCTTGAGTCTGGTTGATGGCAATAGGCTATTACATGGGACTTACTCGTAAACAAAACTAGCGAAATGTCTGGAGTGAAATGTTTTCGGGGAAATATGGCGTGATATTTATGAAAGATCAGTTTGGACGGTGATCTCCAAAGGCGTTTGCCTGTACAGTCACGAGCACCAATATGTATACACTTATCAAAATTCAAAAGCAATTTTTATGGTGGATAACGATTGCAACTTTGAGATTAGCTAAGGTAGGGTGAAAATGAATGGGTGGGTGGGCGTGTGTGAGTAGGATGTGAGAGTGCGTGATGTGTATTGTAATGTGTGAGGGTGTGTGTGCAAGGGTGCGTGCGTGTGTGTGATGGTATGGTATATTCATTTAAGTATGTTTAGTTGTCTGTATTAATCTTATTCGCCACAGTAACTGTACAACGAGGGTCATGTTTTTGGTTTAATAAAGACATTTCTAAATTCTTATATTTTAACTTAGTAATTCGTTGTGCAAGTCGCCTTAATTTTTTTAAATTGACCCTTAAAATACTCCATGCCAAGCACAGAAGTTTATCAAAAAACATTTTTTACGTTCACATTTTTGACGTTAAATTAGATTTACTAATCGTAAATAATGTTGTAAATTATTGCTTTAATTTCATGTTCGCAGTACTTAACGCCTAACGTTTTTATTTCCACCGTAAATTATAAGTTACGAAGTAATGAAACAACTTGTAATCACGGTTATTTATTAGTTTTGTCTCGCGACGAACGAGTCTATACAACCTCAGCGCCACCTCACTCTGTATCTCGCTCGCAAACTATTGCAACCGGTCACGCGAGCAAGCGAGACAGGGCGACAGGGAAAAGACTCCAAGGCGCCGATAGTTTAGGTAATTTCGTTTTACGATGAAAAGAATGGTCATTTAAAAAAAGTAAATAACATAAGACCTGCTTTATAGTTAGTTCAGTTAATATGCAAAGTTTCATTATCTAATTTGAAGTATTTTTTGAATACCAGCGGTTTATTGTTCGGTTTGGAAGTAACTTTGGATTTTTTTCTATCGAGAAAATTTTATGGAATCGTGTTTTCGGCTAACATAGTACTTAACATTAATCCTCAACTTTACCATATATTTATTTCAAAATTAATGCTGCAGTATTTTCGACATAACGGAGGATCATGCTAAGCCATTTGAGGTAGTATAGGCCCTTAAGGCCCAGATATTTGCCAGTGTCCTTGAGTGGTTAGCTTGCGTGTTCTTTACTGAGCTCACGCAACGCGTCGTACGTCCAGCCAGTAATAGGACTCGCCCATCCAGGAGCGCTGTCCCAAGTAAGACGCATTATTAATTTATTGCACATAAAACAAAAGGTATTTTAATAAAACACGTATACTAAAACATCAATAATTAAATTTTCTTTAAAAAGGTGAAGGTGTCAGAAAAATACGCTTGATATATTTTGCGTGATTCTCAGTTTTTCATCCGCGTTAGACATAACTTTACAAATTAATTTCAATATTCACATATTAAGTTATTAAAAAAAATCTCTTATTTAACATATATTTTTTCCAAATCACTTACACTACTCGTTTAGATGTGATCTTCAGTCTAAAATCATTAAAAGTCGGTTATCGTCGCCTTAAATAGAGAGACTCTTGAAATATCTCTGGTTGTATAATAAACTTGCTAGCAAAGCTAAACTTTTCTCATATCGGATAACTTGAAACGACATTTGGTTGACGAAATCTTTAAAATTAATAACTCCATCAGGAAAACTATTAAAAACCTTAACAAGCTTTAACAACTTTCAGCGTTGTTTTTTTAAGGAATCCCACGCATCAAAGTGCGCTAATATCAGTAAGTGAAACTGTATGTACGAGTAAGAGTATGTATGTAGGTACAGTAGAACTGAGGAACAAAACGCTTCGTCTTAACGTACAATGGTCCTCCCAGTCTGACGCCATGCCTGCCCCTCCCCCCTTCCGCCCCGCGCATCACACCCCTCGCCCGCCTGTCTCTGTGAGCGGCGCCTAATGAGAAGCGTTGAAACCTAAAATTTGGTGCCAACTCGAACTCTGAAGTGCTCTAGACGGTCGAGAGTTGAAACGTCGACAACTGGAACGAAGCTTCCTCATCAGTGACAAAGAAAAAGAGCCCCTATCTCGTTGCGATAAAGACAGAAGATGATGCAGTAAATAAATTTGTCAGTCTCAAGTGGCAAATGGCGGTATTGATAGAATTTTTACGGTTCTATTTTTAAGAGCTTTTATGTCAGCTGTAACCTGATTTTTCACTTAGAAAATACGATTGCTTTTACATATACTTGGGCCTGTATTTTTGTAAAATTCCAAGGATCTTTACTTTGATGTAGTAATCATTTACTAACAAAAAGATCTCCTTCATTTTTTATGTATTTTCGATTGTTTATCTTGACTGAGGGTACTTTGTACAGCAGTGTAATGGCTGTACACAAAATCGATATTAAAACCGGGTCAGAATGATTACTCGACAATTCTTACCAATCGTTCGACCTACCAATCGTTACATTGATGTATAATTAAGTAGAAAGATACAACATATAATTACGATATACCTACAAACAGTAATTTGTGCCCATAAACAAAACAATAAATCATCACATAAATAATATTAAAGCTGGACTATCGAAAAACATGTTGAACATTAAAACATAAAAGAACTCCGTTTGGGGCAAACAATGAGATTCATTAAATAACAAATACTTTGTCTTGTTAACAAAAGCTTTTGCAGGGAATTTCTCAATTCCGCGCCTTATGTACCCGCAAAATGAGTCTTTTAAAAGCTACCAACGAGCACACTTCCTAGTGTAGTTTTTTTGACATAACAACGTCTATTAAATCGATGAACGCCTGCTGCATGCACGATGAATCATTGTCCCGTTACGCTCATTGTCCCGTTACGCCCATTGTCCCGTTACGCTCATTGCCCCGTTACGATCATTGTCCCGTTACGCACAATGTCCCGTTACGCTCATTGTCCCGTTACGCTCATTGTTCCGTTACGCTCATTGTCCCGTTACGCTCATTGTCCCGTTACGTTCATTGTACTCTTGCGCCGCATCAATGTTTTGTTATGACCTTGTCACGTTAAACTATCGTCAGTAAATCAACTTTACAGACAACAAATTTTTTATTGTTTAAAAAAATCAAAGCAATTGATTATTTAGAAGCTATTCAATAAGGTTTTATCAAAAGAACACATTTCTAACAATTAAAACCTTTAGAGCTTATTAAAATTTTCTATGTTGTTATGAATAGAGATCGGATATTCGGATACATATTCACCTAAAGTTGAGATGTTGGCTAATATGGAATGCGTTTTTTTATCGAAAAAATCCGCGGTTCCGGGATCGATAAATTTAGAGTTCTGATATATATAGAGTTCAGGCGTTGGCTAATATGGAATGCACTTTTGTATCGATCGTAAAAATCTTGCGTTTCCGGAATCGATAAATTTACTACTTTTTGATTAATACCACATATTTAAGAAGTCGTTTGGTATCCGATTAGTTGTGCATTCCCGGATTTTCTGGATTTTCTAGAATCCCAGTATAAATATTAATAATTATAGCCAAAAATCAACTTGAGGTAAATATGCATCCGAATATCCGATCTTTAGCTGTTATGAAGAATATTTTTTCAGCGTAGCCCGCTACGAAGCTACGAGAGTGCTACGGAGCTACGAACTTTCGTAGCATACACTAATGAACTGCTTACAATATCGGCAGTTTATATTCTGTACTTTGTTACGTAGCTTAGTCCTGGTTCAGATCAAGTCATTATAACTATGATTGCTGTAAAGGTTAACATTATTACCTAATGGGATAAAGACTACTTGCTTAGAAGTATAGCTGAAGCCATCCAAAGGAGATTCACGCATTTGCTGCCCAGTTCAAAAATATTTTTCTCTTGTAAGCCATAAATTGTTTGGCAAATTTACATACTTAGATTTGGTGTCGCTAGTAGGGTCCTGGGCATGAACAAAAGTCTTCGTCGTCAAAAGGTTGTAGGCACACGAACGAATTATTTTTTGACATATATGCTGGGTGCTGGGCAGCGAATGGGTTAAAAAGTATCATCCTAGAATTTATTTGTTTCTACCTCATATTCTGTAACTAAATATAAAGTTGCGGAAATTATTATAGTAAGTACAAACTTACATTGTCCGATTATTCAAATCACAACTGTCATTCATTGACAGTTGTATGAAATGGTTCTCTCCTTCTGACCACCTCCATCTCGCGGTATCTGTGGTTCTTTCCTCAAAATACCATTTCAGACAGCAATCTACATGGTCCTCAAATGATCTGACCAAGCTTATGTCCGTATTTTTATATACACACTGATATTTATGAATTTTGTATAAACAATGACATGAACATTTACTTTGTAAAGTATTATATTACTTTTCTCAAACATGCATGGAAATATTGTCATTATTTTCGAAAAAAGAACACGCGAAGTATCGAATTTACGGACAAAGAAAACCAAATCCAATGCAGGATTTTTTTATTTAATTTGGAACAATACAACGCTCCAGCAATGTTACAACGCTCCAGCAATGTTTTATTTCCTTGCATTCTTTTGAGAAAAACACTATATATGCCTCGGCGGAAATGCCAATTGCCTGTCTCGTATTAGTGAAGTCCTCGCCTACGGCTCGGTCTTCATGCTCATACTCGACCTGAAATTGCCTATTTCCGGTCTATACAATAACGTACTGTGGCGGTATCGACAACGCTACATGCGAACTATACGCATCAAAGACCTGACGTCACAAATCCTGCATCGCGCTATCAGAGTTTACCGCGCGACTAGCATATATACAACATCCCAACATCAACCGTTGGGCAGTTGCCCACCATACACAATACCCGTCTGGTCGGAGGATCCTCCCTTTACTATAGTGAACTTTACACCCTGTTCCTCGTACCTCTAAAGTACTATTAATTAATGTGAATGTGAAGACTATGTGGGTCATAGTTAATCTTTTTTGGTTTGTGTTTTTTCTCAGTTAGTTTTTATTGTGGTTTATCAGTTTACATAATTTATGCAGCCTACCCAAATGTCCTTTCTTTGGTATTGTTAGCCGAATCGTTGAGCTCCTTAAGTTCTGAGTTGAGATGCACGATTACTGACAAATGCGTGCACTGCAGTCAGTGCACGCATTTATCAGTAATCGCAAAGAACCATTTCAGACACTAATCTACATGGTCTTCACATGATCTGACCAAGACTATGTCTGGTTTTTAAAAGAGACTGTGACCTCTGTGTTTGTTTCGGCCTTTCTTCTCAGAGTAGTCAGATAAAAAACGCCGACCTCATCTAGTTTTCAAAAATATAATTGACGTGTAAAAGCGTTTGTACAAACCTAGGTACTTACAGAAATAAAATAATTTATCATTTGGACGTAGTTAAGCAGAAAGGACTCAACCCACATTGTGGTCAGGGATGAGTTGTATATACCAGAGGTCCTAACGGTTAATGGAAGGTACCCAGCTATATATGGGTTGGTTCTAGGGCATGCAATATCAGAAGGTTCTCAATTCCGGAACTGAGTTCCAATACTGGAGATCTGATTCCGGAATTCCGGAACTGGTAACTTTTAAAGTTTGTTTCAAATCAAACAAGATTTATAATTATATCAGTCTTTTAATCATTTTTTGTAACAAATTAAACATCTTTCTCCCATATTAATCTAATTAAACATTTTAAACCGTAAAATCAACAAGGCTTATTAATCACACAATAGAAGTCTTTTAATCATGTTTAGTAAAAATTAAACATCTTTCTCCCTTATTACTCTAATTAAACATTGACCGTCTAGCGGCTTGTGGAAAGTTCCACAGACTGGTTGCGTTTAGATAAAATAATAATCAAAATATCAAAAAATTATGAATATCGGAATTCCGATATTACTCCTCTCAATTCCGGAATTGAAATATCAGAAAAATTGTTGTTACGGTATTCCGGAATTATGAAATTCCGGAATTCCGTAACAATTTTTCTGATATTTCAATTGCATACATTTCATTTTTTCATTTTCAATGCACTTCATTCGGAATGCATGCCCTAGTTGGTTCCCAACATCAAAAAATCAACCTTCTATTTGTAGAGTCACGGATATTTTAAGCTATTGCATAGCTTCTATCGTGGGCCTTGAGCGCGGGGACCGAATCCAGAAATTCCGTAACGAAAAAACCTCACGCTCCCCACTCCGACGGTTTTCCTACACCAGTACCCTCTAGTGATCTAATAATTTCTGGCAGTTCCTTTTTTCTGTGTACTGCGTATTTTATTCTTATAAATATTAGTTTATTAAATTATGATCTTCACAAAAAGTGATTGTTGATAGTGGGGTTTGAACTCACGAGCAGTCGATTACGAGTACATTCAGTTCCCCTGTTGCACCGCAAGGCTACAATGACTTAATTAAAGCTTGCCAAATAGTTGATACCATTCCAGTTGAACAATTTTTAAACTTGACTAGACGGTTGGAAATGACTCATGTACATGGAATTTTTTCGCTGTCAAAACAGTTTGTCACTCTTTTTTTATTTAAAATTACTTTAGGTTCAACACTTTCGTCTATTTTAAAGTTGTTATTATGCTTATATTTGAATAGTATTTGACTTTGTTTACGTAGTTATACACTTTTACGACGTTCAGCACTTATTTATTTTGTTTTTAAGCTATTGCATAGCTTCTATCGCGGGCCTTGAGCGCGGGGACCGAATCCAGAAATTCCGTAACGAAAAAAAAAAAAATTAATATCAAAGAAAAAGAAATACTGCTTAAATAAAATAAATAAATAATTATAATTGCATAAGTTGATACAAAATGCTATGCAATAGCTTTACCGCGGCAGTCCCCGAGTGCCACACGTCTTTTTTTTCTGAGTGAAAGAACCAACCGTTAGGACCTTTTTGATATATACAACTCCTCCCTGACCACAATGTGGGTTGAGTTCTTTCTGCTTAACTACGTCCATATATGGCTTTAACGCGGCAAATTGACGTAAGGTGTATTTTACTTAACAAATAATTTCCCTGCAAGTACATATCACACTGAAAAAAATGTTTACTTATACATAACCAAACTTCCGTCAACATGTAATACAATAAAGTGACCACATAACTTTATGCAACATGTAACCAAAACCTGTGCTGGCCGTTGTGTATCACTTTTATTAAATCAAGTTAACTTTTATAAAGTCTTGTCAAACTTTGATTATTCCTGAAATAGCCGAAGTACTCGTAGTTAGGCTAAATATTTTTTTCAGTGCACCTATTACTTGTTACGAAATCGACTCAGATTTTGTAATAAGTACCGGTAATTAGGTAATTAATATGACTTACCTATGGGTCACTTTAAGTTTGGTATTTCATAGTAAAATGCAAGACTTTCATTCAGGGATATACTTACAAAAATTACCCGATTTATGCTACAAGAACGAAAAAAAAACACAGAACCTAATGGGTTAATAATTGCATTGGGCTCCATATCTATCGACCGGCTGTAATTCCTCTGACAGATAAGAATCAAATGGATTAACATTCGGTATTGCTGTGACCACTTTTCTATGTTTTTAGGGTTCAGTAGTCAACAAGGAACCCATAAGGGTTCAGAGGACAGGGCGAAACTATAAATTTTCACCCTGTCCGTTTGTCTGTCTGTCTGTCTGTCCGTCTGTCCGCAGCTTAGCTCAAAGACTCTTAGTACTAGGAAGCTCTAATTTGGTATGGGTACCGTGTGTTGCCGGACGTAAAGAATAGCACCACTCCATTTCCTCCCATGAATGTCGTAAAAGGCGACTAAGGGACTTACTAAAGAATGGGCAGCAGCGTTCTCTAGTAATTTTTAACACCATACTGCGATCGCCAACCCACCTGCCAAGCGTGGCGATACGGCAAACCCCCCAATTGGGGGAGGCCTATGTCCAGCAGTGGACGTCTTTCGGCTGAAATGATGATGATGATACATATTAATCACACCGACAAAGTGGTAAAATAAAATCTTGAAATATTTTTTTTTATCTATCCCATGATGTGGTGTATCGTTGATGAAATTAATTTTTTTGAACGGCCTATCCCGTTCAAAAAAATTACGGGTTTGTGAAAACCATTTTTCGCTTCAGGGATCCTTTTACGTAATATTAAGCTTTAAAGTGCTAATTTTTGTTACAATCAAGGGTATAAACTCAACTCTATCTCTCTAACATAAAAGTTTACCTTATCTTTCTAGATCATCTCGTCATGTCTCGATAAACATAATAAATTTAAGTGATATACCTACATGTTATTCTGCCCCAAATAAAATTACCAGACTATGGCAAACATCCAAATAAGGTCTATGGAAAATATAGCAGTTTTAAAAACTAGGTTAGGTCTAAGCGAATATTTTATTGTCAATACTACAAATATAACCTAGTTGGCACAGTTTATATGTCAGAGATGAACCAGATACTAAGATGTATCTTGTGTTCACTGAACTTAAGCTCAGGTCACTGACTTTTGAATTATGTGAAGTCAACTCCTGACTCAATTTTTTGATGTCCTATGATTCCTTTCTTGATTGATTTTACGTTTTTTTTTTTTTTTTTTTTTCTTAAAATGTGCTTTTTGTAATAAAGATGTTCTCCTGATTGGTTTGCATGTATTTATTTATTTTGCAAATTCACATTATGCATAATGCCTTTTTCGAAAAGGTTATCAAGTGTATCAAACTCACGTTACATTAGATAAAGTGGGTGCTACATATTAGAGGGTGAGACATATATTTATTTTGGAAATAATTGATTAAATTTACAAAGTATAGCAGTAACATAAAATGCTTCTATAAAGGTAGAAAGAGTAAAAAAATATATTAATTATCACGAAAATGTGAAAATAATTACACATTTATACGTCAAATGTAGGCAGATAAAGTCCTTAAAGAAATAATCTGATTAAGGAAATGTATTGTTAAAATGATTTTCAGGAAAAATCTTCCTTAACCATGGGAGAGGTCTTCCCTATTATCCCGAATATATCTCTCGTAGGAAAACGTGTACAAATAATGTTATTACCTATTCAAAAATTTCCCTCGTTTTTTTTCTATTTGATCCCTGAAGAAAAGCTTTATCTACTTACGACCTTCCAGTCAGGTGGCTAAGAGATTACATCAGATGGAATGACACAAAGGACATTATTGCTCTGAACTGCAAACGAAATATAGGTAAATTGATAGGTATTCCTATTGGTGCATTTTGTAAGTCACAAATACAACCCCGCATGACGTTAGAGTGTGATTGCATAAATATTTCCAACACCTACGCTAATGTTCATTGTTCATATTTTTATATAAGGTGTAACTATTTATACACGAAATATTTTGAAAGGAACATGTATAGGTGGTAAAAAAGCCATAGAAGCGAAAAAAAAAAATCTAAGTGTTTTATATTTTTACATAATTATTATAATTTTAAAATTTCTTGAGACATTTTGCAAAGGAGTTGCATTTTCCATAATTTTACTTATTCTATGAATGACCCACCCGGACGCGGCGACGGTGGTGGCACGAGCGCGGTGAATTTTGATAATTAATCATCATATCAAGTAATTTTAAATTATTTATTTTTATTTTATTTTTTAAATAATATACTTAGATTTAAAAAAAAATCGTTTCCATGGTTTCTTTACCACCTATGAGTGTATCTCTTATAATAATTTCGTGTTTGAATAGATACACCTTATATAAGGCGATTATGTCAGCAGTTGTAAATATAGTTTTTTTTTTTTAGTTGATAATAAAGAGTAGGTATTCTATTCTATTCTAGTACAGTATGGATACACACACACACACACCCTCACACCCTTGCCCTCACACACACACTCTCGCCACGCACATATACTCACATACACCATCAATCACTCGCAATTGTACCACGTTAACAACCTTTACTATGTGATATGATGGGGGCCCAGGAGTTGTAAAATATCGGCCTAGACTTAGTTTGGACTACAGATCTCCCACAAATTACAATATTTTCTAAAAATATCTTTCAACTTAATATGTATAACTAGTTTAAGAGCGCTGTCTCGGGTCCACTAGCGCCACTCCTTTAAAAAAAAATTATCTCGTGACTGAGAAGAAACTATGAAAAACGGCTCATTCAGCGGCCTCGGTAAGTGTGTATATATGTGTACTTTTTAGGTGAGCAAAAATCATGGAATTCGCGTCATCTTCACCGAACGCTTTCCATGAGCTATGTATAAAAGAACAGTGATTCCAAAGTTTTGTGTTTTCACTTCTGTCGACAGTCCTTATGACTGCGATTTTTTGTTTTTTTTGTTTTTCTAGTTCCGACTCGCCATCGGTACTTTAGTTAGGTTTACACCCAGTCAAAAACATAAGCTGCGATCTACATATTGATCTACTACAGAGGTATGTTTTATACAACCTATGATTGTTGTTAGCCTTGATTAGTAAATACGACCGATATACCCTCAATATAAAAAAGGTTGGATCAAAAGGTTTAAACGTTTGAAATTAGTTTGTATTGTTTTTTGTTTTGATTTCTGTACCCTTACTGTTTTACTTTAACTTTTACTTTTGATTTGATTTTGTTTTCCTATCTATGAATTTCGTGTACTGTATTGTGATTTATTTTAATGTGTTCGTCCTTGTCAAACTTGTTGTACCTACCTAGATTTTAAGTGAATGATATGGTCGCCTATAATTAGAAGCGCACACTTGTATTTGTCCCTGTTCATGTTAACATGCGTGTAATTGTGTAGCCTCTGTTGCGATCCCATAAATAAATAAAATAAAATAAAACAAAGCGCAAAACACAATATTTCTTCAGAAGCAACTTGTACAAAGTTACTAAATTGGTTAAACGGCAGACAATGACGAGAAAGTCGACGGACGATTGAATTTATTATCCAAAGCTATTGTGAATTGAGTCGCTTGATTTATTTAAATTGAGCTGGATAAATGGAAACAGTCGGGAGCTACGAGCAATGATACTTTCAATTTATTTTAAGAATATTGTTTTTAACTTTCACTGTTGGTGTCTTGCAAGGTTTGGTAAAATGCAGAAAATTATTTTCTGCTCCGACTTTTTGGGATCAGCATCATCATTTTAGCCGAAAGACGTTTTTACTGCTGAACATAGGCCTCCCCCAAGCACCGCCACCTTGACCGGTTCCGTGCTTCCCGCATTCAGCGAATTCCTGCGGCTTTCACAAGGTCATCAGTCCACCATGTGGGAGGCCTTCCTTTTTGGGATTACTCTCACTCATTATCATCTACCTAATCTTTCCCCAACTATGTTGTGCTTCTAGTGTAACTAGATGCTGCTAAATACCAGTATTTTACATGGAGCGACTGCCTATCTGACCTCCACAACCCAGTTACTGGGTGATACGATACCCCTAAGTAAGACTGGTTGTCAGACTTTCGGTCTTCTGACGACCCGTAAAAACTGTCAAAGATCTACAAATGACAGCCGGGACCAACGGCGTATCGTGCTTTCCGAGAAACGGAGGGTCTCGGTATTTAAAGATGATCACCCATCCATGGACCAACCACGGCAAGCGTAGCTTAACCTGATCAATCGCCCCGTGCAGCTATAATTACTTCGCCATGAGCTCCTCGTGACTTATGTAAATTAACAATCACAAATTACATAGTAAATAGTCTAAAACATCATAACCATAAATAATTTCCATCATCCAATTCGGCCAACTTCCATGGCAATCTGATGGTACCCCTGGAATGGAATAAATGATAATTAAACTGAATGGAGTTATCTTTTCGCTTTAATTCGCTTATGGAGTGAGGGCAAATCTACGTGGTATTAATGCTTGAACCATGGCTAGCTGAATAAATTCGGAAGCCGCTCTTATTCTCACCACCATTTAAAAAAATTGCAATCTTTTGAAAATCGAAACCCTACTATGGAAATCGATAGTGCAGGACCTGCAAATCTATTCTGTGTGTATGTGTTGATATTTACGGTGTACATAATAAAGAGTATTCTATCTATCTATCTCCGGCCCTACCAGAATACCAGCGCTGCGGTAGGTATTTATTTTTTAAATATCACAGCATTTATTTATTTAAACTTCATATACAATAGTGGTACATACATAGGCGAACTCAATGCCACAAGGCATTCTCTACCAGTCAACCTTTGGGGTTAAATATAAAAACATAGTGATAGTGTACAAAAATAATGTCTAAAATACTAACTTCTTGATTACGAGAATTCATATACTTTCATTGATACACTTATACAAATAAAATAAACTAATAGATATTTTAACAAATACCACCTAATAATAATTACTATGACTAGACTACTAATTGAGAGTTATTTAGTCTGACTTCTAAAGTGGTTACGAACTTTTCTTATAAAAGTAAATTTGCTTTCAGCTTTTTTAATGCCAAAGGTAATGCGTTTCAGAGCTTTATAGTAGAGAACCGGTACGGTGTGAAGGAATTTGGAGAAGTAGATTCTTGGAAGCATTATGCTGAGAATGGAGCCTTTTTGGCTTGACACAGGTCTTTTTTTATTATGTTTTTATTCTTGTTTTTAATAAAAATTTTGTTCGTTTTAAATGCTCCTTCTTAGGATTTCGCAGTAAACAAAGAACCCTTATAGTTTTACCATGTCCGTCTGTCTGTATGTCTGTCCGCGGCTTAGCTCAGAGACTCTTAGTAGGTACTACAGTTTGCAATTTGGTATGGGTATACATATTAATTACGCCAACAGTGTGGTAAAATAAAATCTTGAAAAAAATGTTTGGTTACCTCCCGTGCATGTAAAGTGGGGATGATATTTTTTTTTCTCGTTTTTCCCATGTTGATTTCGGGTTTCTAAAAACCATTTTTCTATTCAGGGATCCCTTTGCGTAATATTCAGCTTTAAAGTGCTAATTTTTGTTTGAGTCAAGTGTATTATATTTTGTGGTGGACTCAAACAAGAAAAATTATATTATTAATTATTTTATTATTAAAAGAATTGTGATTTAAATAAATAAATAAGACCCTTTGCAGAGCCAAGCCGTGCAATGATATTATATAAATAAAGAGGTAGATAGCGCACTAGCGCGCGCAAATGTTGCAGACAAATTCAGATAATTGTTGTAATTTCATTTAGTCGGCTAATAGCAGCGAGCGAAACGAAGAGTGTCCGTGGCGTGACAATTATATATCTAAAAAGTCAAGTTGTGTGTTAAGAAAGTGTAAAAACTATGGTTCCAAGATAAATAAGAGTGAAGGAATTTCATACCATAATTTGTAATAAGTAATAACCATTGTAATAACAACGCAAGAATATCTAAACGCCGCTCAATATGAACTTAGCGTATCTTTCCTTTATAATATCATTGACCATATATATCATTGTCATTTTTTTGACTCCTGTAATACCGGTTTTACCTAGCATAGGGGTCATTGATCAATATTTTTACCGGCTATTTCCATGTTTAATTATGTGTCACTCTGTGTGTGTACTTTTTACGTCAAATAAATAAAATTTAACAATTTATGTACACACTTATAAACAGACAAGAAGAAGGGAACAGAAAAATACGTACAAAGGTGATGCTTATTTCTAATAAAATCTCTTCCAGCATACCTGCGATAGGAAAGTAGATATAGAGATGTAGACAACGTGTGTAAGAGTAGAAGAGAAGAAAAAAATATACATAAAATCAAAATAGCTATATATAAATACTTATAAACATACAATAAGAAAATATACTTACATACACTTAAATATCCCTTTTTATTATTGAACCCGTGACAATTTTAACACATTTATACCTACATCGCCTTTTTCCCAGATTTAAGCAGAAACTACAGAACGCCATCTGCTACCATCCTCACACAGTTCTTTTGATTCGTTTTTTTTTTTCATCCATTTCCAGAGTAATTGCTTAACAAACTTACAGCAGCTATGAAAGTTTAACAACATTCATTGCGTTACTTATGTTGTCGAGCAGACAAATTTTTCGAACATATGAAGCTATGGATTAGCAATATCCTTCAAAATCATTCAGATTGTGTTTGATAGTGTGTTACGCAATTAAGGTGCTGGTCATACACACACGACGGTTGCGGTTGTAATTTTAAGTGTAGTTAAAATTGTATTGTAATAATTCTTTACACGTTTTATTTATTTTCATTTTGTTTATCTCTTTTTTTTATTGTGTCTTTTTAGTCTGTGCTAAGTAAATGTATTTTCTTTCTTTCTTTCTTTCTTTCTTTCTTTCTTTCTTCCTTTCTTCCTTTCTTTATTTATTTATTTCTTATTTAATTCATTGAATCCCGAACTAGTGCATTGAAAATATTAAATGGAAGCCTTAACAATAACCATCAATAAACAAAAGCAAAACAATATTCGAATCAGACATCAAATTGATGGCTCAGTAAATAACAGTTAATGCACCATTACAATAATCGAATGAAATATCGTTACGATCCCGATTAAATTGTCGATTCATAAAGGTCCTTGAATTTTACCCATTAAACAAATTGTTGGTTTTAAACGCGGCAGATGGCAGAATGAACTAGACTCATTTTTCTTCATAATTGGATTAGATCTGCACTCTAATAGCGAATATGCACGTAATTCAAAACTTATTCATTATTTAAATATACCTACATTATATAGGAATCAATAAGCAAATTCCTTTTTTTTTAAATGCATTACTTATTTTACAATTCATTATTTTATGTTAAGTTTTTTTGGTGGAACGCAACGCAAACTCAAAACGCGTTATCTTCGACAATGCCGGAAGTGACGTAAAAAACTTGTGAGTAGAAATCCATTCTTTGCAAAGTGCTTGAAATCTTGGAATCTTCAAAAATTATTTTAGTATTGGATAGCCCAATTCTTTAGGAAGGTTATAGGCTATTGAACATCACGCTACGACCCTTAGCAGCCGAACAAAACGACAAAAAGTCAGAAAGAACGCTAAGCGAAAACGAAGATATTACGCGGGCGGGCGATGCGATGCCACGGAGTGAGTTGTGGGGCCGATTTTTTACGAAGTCCCAGGCAGTAGCTAGTAAATTATAATAATAACAAATTGGTATACCTTATTACGGTTTTCTGTAATGTGTTTTTGATAAACTATTTTTAACTTGTCTTAAATCGGGATATGTGTCCCGCTTATGTTATTGGATCGCCCCTATTATAAACATAACTGGTGAAACATAAAATCTCTGCCTGACCTTTCAGGGAAAACAGATCGATGTGTTATATTTTTAACAAAGGTCGTACACGTGGACTGGGCCTCAAGTCTGCTATTACAATAGTGTCAGTATGGTCTATCATTGATTTCACAATTGTTGATTTTGACAAGTTTGGTAATCTACTAGTATAACGGCGTCATTATGACTTTCCAATGGTCAGCCACTGACACTCCATTGAAAGAATTGATAATCTCGTACATAATGACAAATGAAACTTCCTACTAAACTTCCAACTTCCTACTACTTCAGATTGCTTATAACATTAATAAATAATATGTAAAAATATATATAAATGAAATCTGACATGAATAAATGTTCAAAATGCCATTGTAATACAATTCTATTACGAGATCATTGACCGACCAATGATCGACCATTATGAATTTAGCAGATTACGAACTTTTAGCAAAATGACAATGGGATTGTGTTGGAGTGACGAATTTATAAAAATAGCAGACTTGGGCCCTTGGTTTACTGTAGTGCACAGACAACAAAACATTGATCCGACTCCTTGTAAAATCACCGATGCACAAACCAACGATCCTCCAAACAAATTCATCGATGCAGAAAAGTCCTTGAACTTTACCTGTCCTATCGATATCCACAGGCTTTGTTCCCATTCATGAAACATGTTGCCTTCAGTAGTCCACCCACAGTGTGACGTCATTGGCTGCAATATTGTTTGCGGTAACAATAGATAGTGGAACACTTTGGACAGATAAAGAGAACGCACTAAGCCTATTAGCGCGCTTCACTTAACTGTTATCGCTCCATGGGTTTTTAACGGTTATGTAGGGGAAAACTCGGAAAATAGAGCTTTTAAAACATGTCATTATGTCAATCTGTACGTTTCAGTCTCCTTTCGTACTACGCAAGGATGATTCATGGCAATTAGGGTTCCGTACGTCCTAATAAAAGAACGGAACTTTTGCGTACACACTCGTGCGTGTCTCTGTCTGTAAACCTATAAGAAATGGTCTATGGTCTTAAAATAGCATAGTATTTTTTTTTTCAATATTGTGCGTACAAACATTTGCAGTTGAAATGTATCTCCGATACATTTAACATGTTTTTCAACAACAGTGTTAAGTGTGTTCTTGGGATAAATTCATCCAAGCTACGGAACCCTTCATTGTGCGTGGTCCGATACGTACTTAGCCGGTTTTTTTTATTATTATTAAACTAGCGACCCGCCCTGGCTTCGCACGGGTGCAATGCTGATACTAAATATACTAAAGAATGTCTTTATATACAACGTTCACAGTTTTTTTGTCATTAGACAATACAAACATGTTTTTTTAGAGGTTACTCTTGAAAGAGCGACATATCCCCGGCCGGTACCGCCGCAACCGCTATATCCCTGCATTTTAAATTTGTAAAATCTTCGAAAATATTCATTTAAATTACATGCTGTAAGGGGCCATATTGATCTATACTAAATGCACAATGTATTTAAGGTACTTAATTGGATAATGATTAATGCTGTATTGCTTAAAATCTCTTCGTAAATAAGCCATTATTTATCGTAAAAAGTAAATGATAAAAATGGTTACTGTGGGTTATTCCTAAGAGATAAACATATACTATTGCAGACTTTTTTGTAGAACTTTTTAAGGCGTACAATATTTTGATCTATCTCATAGGGTTCAGCCAGCGTTTGCAATGTAAGCGCAAAAAAATGTGTTTATTTACGACATCACATTAGAAACCTCTAAATTTAACAGTATCTCTCTACTATAGTATGCATGTACTATACGTATAAACCTTCCTCTTGAATCACTCTATCTTTTAAAAAAAACCGCATCAAAGCATACATAGGGACAGACAGACAGCGGAAAGCGACTTTGTTTTATACTATGTAGTGATGGAACAATATTTTGTTTAAAAAATTATTGATTTTACAGACTTGCAACACAATAATAAAATAATTATGTTTAGGAATATTTAAAAACTTTCCATAGCAAAAAAGTTAGTATTGTGCCCAGAGAATGAACTACGGAATCCTTCAATATGCGTTGGATAGACTATCAGACTTTTAACAAATGTGTCACGGCTCGCTTTGGTTACATATTTTTGCAGCCAACTCTTATCAATTTTTGAAACTAACAAAGTGTGCCGATAAAAAACAACGTCAACAAATTGGATGTTGCCAATATTGAAGTCACTGTTGTGATAACATTTTTAATTTGGAATATGCTAAAATGTCAGTCAAACGACCAACCATTTGTAAAAAATATATTTAACTACTTAAATTAACACAAATGGCTAAACGGCCCTTCTTAACTTCCACGAAAGTGTTAACTTAGCGGTATTTCAACTCCTTGACATAATTACCGTAACTATGCAAATCAACCCTAAACTGTATAAAATACTTCATCATCAAGTTGCGTCAACAAAATAGTTGTCAAGTGGTCCAACAAGCCCTATGGAAAGTTAGTTATTTATTCAAAGCGCGTAGTACTTTGATTATTGTAATTTGACGTAAGCCACGCCCGTCTAGGGGTACTCAACCCTTGGTAAAGGTTGAATGGAGTGAAGTCACTTCACATCACAATATTGTACCGTGGGTGTTGATTATCTCTGACGTTCTCGAGTAGCTTTGAATGTGAACGCGAACAGAATTGTCGTGTGTGAAAAGGATGAAGAAGTGTGGCGAAACTTCTTTAAAAGTTAGACTGTGCATGTTGTTGTACAGTGGAGAGGCGTTGAGTTGTTCTTTCATTGAATAGTGCAGTTTTACAAAGTTTAAAGTCACCAAATGGGTCATTGTTAGTAAATTGTATGAGATCATAAAATAGTAAATTATTTATTTAGCTACTAACTGACCCGGCGAACTTCATAACGCCTCAAAATCAATAAATGTTGTGTTAATTTATTTGCTAAATTGAATTCAGATTTTTATTAAAATAAAATTAATACCTACTCAAAATGAATTAATCAATCAATTGATGATTGATTTGATTGATGATTTGATGAATTGATCAGTCAATCCGTTCTCGAGATATCATCAAAAAAGCCGTTCCATACAAAATGTATGAGAAAATGACTTTTCTTCATAACTTTTTTTTTTTTTCGCTGGTTTTAGTCATTCTGCTATTCACGGCGGACACAAATCCTAAAAAATCAAAGATCATAAATATCGGTCCAGCCGTTCTTGATTAATGGTGTTACTAACCCGACTTTGTTTTATATTTAGACTATCTGCCGCCCGTGGCTTTGCCCGCGTGGCGTTTTCGAAAATAAAAGTAGCCTTAGTTACTCCTTATAACATCAGCTATCTGCCAGTGAGAATCGGTCGAGCCGTTTCGGAGATCCGCCGATACAAACAGACAGACCGACAGACAGTTTTTTTATTTTATTTTTTCATTGTTTTATGTACCGTATATATTTTCACATGCATTAAGTAAAAAACTGTTATTTTGACTTTTAAATTTAAATTTTATTTATTTGTATAGATTCCAAACAAATTCAAAACAAAAGGCAATTGAAACAAAGATATTTTGATATAACGACCAAAATGAAGTGTGTACAGCATTATCCGGATTCAAAAGTATTCCGAATATAACTCTCATCCATTCTGAATTCCCACAAAATACAAAATCGGTACCATCCACATTTACATAGAAGGGAAAATATGCTGCCCGCCGTTGCAAGGCTTTATAAAATATGACGACCCTTCTTATAATATTACGTCATCAGCATAAAAAGGGAACGAATGTCAAATGTTGATAACAGCGTTCAGTTGAATGTGAAAAAGTGTGATACAGAGAAAAAGGAATCGAAAGTTGAACGTGAATAATATTCAAGTTAGGCGGATATTTTCGGTACCGCATCGCATTTCAACCCGAACTGTGATTGGAAGATTGTTACATTTGATGTCTTTTTTAACGAAAAAGCAGCCCGCGAAATTCGAATTTTCTTTAGTTTTTTGCAATTCTGTACCTCAGAGGTATACAACATTATTCCATGAAACGAAAATTTTTCACGTGAGGCAAAAAAGCGCGGAGTGAAACTTCGAATGCTATTGATTTTTTTTTTTTATTGTTTTGCAAAACTAATACTGTTAAGTTCAACGGTTTTTTTTATTATTATTAGATGATTTTTATCCTAAATAAAAGAAATCACCGAACAAACGGTGAGGGCGCCACTGTCTCGGCGCAGTCTTAAGTTAATATAATGCCAAATCAAGAAATAGTTATTAGAGACTAAATTCTTGAGATAGTTATTAGAGACTACTAGAGTGATATGAAATTAGAGAGTTGTTTGATGATTTTAATGGTTATAATTCTATACATAAAAATTTACGGTCACGAATCGTATTCAGATCAACATACAACCGGACAACTGCCTGTAAGTTCTGTACCTCAGAGGTATACAATAGAAACTCCACTTTTTTCGAAAATTAGTTTCTTGCACCATTAAAGTCGCAAGCACCAGTTCTACTTATTGGTATACGACATTAAGCCATATGACATCTATGAAAAGAAATATCCAATTGTAAACGATTGAAATCGATCGAGATCGAAGTGGATTTAATGTCATATATGACATTAAATCCACTTATGTCTAAAATGGGTATAGGACCTCAAACGGAGCTTAGTGACCACTATTTTCCATTTTAATGATTACAATAAAACATAATAATTTAAAACTACTGTTTGTAGTAATAATAGCTTATAGTCTTGTGAAGCACAACTTAACGTGCTTATTTTCCGCATTTTCATTCTAAAATAAAAGAAATCACCAAACAAACGATGAGGGCGCCACTGTGCACTCGGTGCAGTCTTAAGGAGTTAAGGTTAAGGAGTACTACTGATTCTAATAACTATAAAGGCTCTTACAAACAGGCGCGACACGCGACGCGACACAAAGAGACCGCTCGTCGCGCGGCACGCGGTGTCTGTGTCGCGTCGCATGTCGCGCCTGTTTGTAAGAGCCTTAATTCTATAAACGCATATGTGTTACGGTCGCGAATCATACTTTAATCAACATCATCATCATCATCATTTCAGCCGAAAGACGTCCACTGCTGGACATAGACCTCTCCCAAAAGGGGGGGGGGGTTGCCATAATCGCCACGCTTGGCAGGCGGGTTGCCGATCGCAGTATGCTAATCAACATAAACCCAGACAATGAGCTGAATATTTGAATTTCGCGGGCAACCTTAGCGCTTCCATCAACAAAAAATCAGGAACATGAGTTTAAAGATACAATGGTTTGAGTAATGTACCTACACATAAGATTAGACATTTAAATAACCTTTTTCACAGTCCGTTCAACTGATTTTGACTTCTATTGCGTTGGTGACATGACCAATGGCAGCTGCAGTAAACAGTTGGTATTGTAACCACTTTTTTGCTTTTAATGCACTCCTTATGCCTACGGAATAGAAGTCAAAATCGGTTGAACGGACTGTAAAAAAGGTTTATTTAAATGTCTAATCCTATTTAAAATGGAATATAATCATGCCAAAGGAAATGTCTGCAGATGAACTGACCCTCCTAGTTAGCGGTAAATCAAAGAAGAAGAAAGAATGCAGAGGATTTTGGAAAACAACTATGAAGTACAGTCAGGGAAATTATTTATTAAGCAAATTGAGACACTATATCAATTTGCCGTCTTTTTATTTTTAATTCAAAATCTATAGTAACAATAACATACATAAAGGCTACCAAACTGCATAACAGTTTGTCTTATTATACAGGGTGGAAAAAATTTAAGAGCCCTGGAGGGGAACTACCTTAAATCCTTTAGTTACCTCATTTCACATGACTCCATAAAAAGTTGTCCAGAGGCGTCGGGTTAATTTTTTTAATTTTTAGTTGTTTCGATTCCCGGGTGAGACAAGCGAATTTTAGAAAATCTTTGAAAGCAGTTTTGTTTCTTTAAAAAATAAAGGAATGTTTCCTTCCAGTAAAATGAGCTAACTAAAGGATTTAAGATAGTTCCCCTCCAGGGCCCTTAAATTTTTTCCACCTGTATATAGCTATTTCATACAGCTGTCAAAGAATTACGGTTGTGATTTGAATACTCGTATAACGGACAATTTCAGTTGGTGGTTAGTTGTGACTTTACATAGTTACAAATGGAAAAGACTTCTTTTGGTAAAATTGTAGTTTAATATTAGTACATTATGTTTTCATGTGGAGATGGAGAGGGCTATGCTTGGAGTTTCCCTACGTGATCGAATCAGAAATGAAGAGATCCGCAGGAGAACTGACATAGCCCGAAGAATTGCCTAACTTAAGTGGCAGTGGGCAGAGCTCGAAGAACAGATGGCCGGTAGGGTTGATAGGTTTTGGGGTGCGACCGCGTACTGGAAGACGTAGCGTTGGAAGGCCTCCCACAAGGTAGACCGATGACCTTGTGAAAGCCGTGAGAACCCTCTGGATGCGGGAAGCATAGAACCGGTCGAAGTGGCGGTGCTTGGGGGAGGCCTATATCCAGCCGTGGACGTCTTTCGGCTGAAATGATGATGTTTTCATAAAACAATTTTAATAAATGCCCATGACTTATTATTAATTTATAAAAACTCCGTTTATTTAACTACTGTTTACCTTAATTAAAACCTGATACCATTTTTTAAATTACCATTAAAAATTAAACACATTTTAATCAAAGTATTTTTTGAAATATAGGTAATTGTTACAGTAAAAAAATTTAACCCAAAAATAAGGGGTTGAAATTTTTTATAAACAATTTTTCAATCTTAATTTTCGGGTTATATTTTGTGTGCATTGCCTTTGCCCCATTCAACCCCAAGCTATAGGTACATATAGGGTATGTTTGACCTACATAAGCCATGACCAAACGTGGTTTGATGTTACGTTAATTATTAACCCTAGAAACGAGTTTAATCGATAGCTATTCTGTTTATCCAAATCCAAATCAGGGGTTGAAATTTCAGAACGATAGGTAAAATGGAGCGTTTATTTTTAAGTGACAGTATACTTTTTTATAGCTGTAATCAAAGATGATTTCGGGGCATTTTCATTCAAGTGATGAATTTTTTAATAGACAAATATGATATTTAGCGTTCCTGGAATTTTTATAGATTCTGTAGCACATAACTTTTTGTTACTAATTCTCAACCTCATCGGCCTTATTACAAAATAAGGTTTTTCTTTTAATATAGTTCAAATCATCGAGCAAGTTTTTGTAATCTTGAACGTATGAGATTAAATCTCATACGTTCAAGATTTCAAAAAAAAAAACCTGTTATTTAATTAAAACTGATAACATTATTCCCGGGTCGGGCAAAGTGTTATTGGATTTTTCCATCTGGAATTTCTCAGTAGCACCCCGGAGTCTGGATTTGTGCCCGTTCGATGGCATATTATAAGCTCGCCCTCTATTACATAGGACTTTACATAACTGGCAAAATGTGGATGTACTTTATGTACACCTCTGCCCAACCCTTCGGGGAAATAAGGCGTGATGTTATGTTTATGATAACATTATAGTCCGGTACTAAATAGTCAGATTTGAATTAAGAACTAGGTACCTATACGTATCGTTATAATATCGTACCGTAGTCGGAATAAGGCTCGAAATTCGAAAATACAGAGATTATAGTCCGGTACTAAATAGTCAGATTTGAATTAAGAACTAGGTACCTATACGTATCGTTATAACGTAGCGTAGTCGGAATAAAGTTCGAAATTCAAAAAATTCAAAGACAGCATGTGTTTAGTCTGCTAGGTAACCTGTACGAACAGAATGTTTATAATACCTTTGTGTGGTATGCGAACAGTGGTGGCCCAGTGGAAACCACCTACGAGTTGTAGGCCGTAGGTTCGAACCAAGGCAGGCATTTTACTTTGTGTAAATTATTTCATTACCACTGCTCTCAAAACGGTGAAGGAAAACATTGTGAGGAAACCGGCATGTCCTAGAACCCAGAAAAAGACATGTGACATCTACCAACCCGCACTGGGCCAACGTGGTGGATCATGGCCCACTTCCTCTCAAGGAGAGGAGGCCTGTGTCCCAGCATTGGGAACATTATAAACTGATTATGTGTGTATTATGTTATGTGTATGGTATGAGTGTAGATATCGCCTACTTGCTAATACGTTTATCTTTGTAATCCATACACTCAAAGCCTTAATGTTTGTTTCGTCAATTGAGATGACTTGCCTCATTTTAATCCCCATGGTTAACCCTGACAGAGGTATCTTATCCTACTTCACCCATACCTAATTTAACCCCTACAAGACTTAGACTATGTAGGAATTTAGCTAATGAACAAATTGCAAGATAAGACTCGATTACATTTTTTTATTTTTTTTATTCTACTATGAGTTTGCTCTTGACTTTAGTCTAGGTCTGGATGACAGAGACAAAGTCTACGATGGAGTGAGCTTACCCAGAAGAAGCCTGTTCACTCTCACTTTGAATAGATTAGGGTTGTATGCGTTCGGAAACACAGACGCAGGCAGAGAGTTCCACTCCTTTGCTGCGCGCATAAGAAGAATATGAATGCTGAGATTTTCTTAAAGAAATAAAGATGGATATAGCGACAGTAGAGCGTTCGAATCCCGCTTGTGTCCAAAATACTAAGACTTATAAGTAAATTTCAGGTATTTCAAATTTTATATTGTGGAGTGGATTTGCAAGACCAAATTGAGAATTAATTTATTTATTAAAAAAATATAGTATGACAACCGCCTCTGTGATCTAGTGGTAATACCACCTGTCTCAGATCCAGAGGTCCCGGGTTCGATTCCCAGCTGGGGCAAAAAATTCTGCTCAGTTTGGTTGGTGGTAGGGCTTGTTGTAAGTCCACCTGGCTAGCAACCACCACCTTATCTAAGTCTGTAGCCAAAACAACAATGTTAACAGCATTTGTTGTGTTTTGGCAGTTAGAGGTAAGATAGCCAGTTCCTCTGTGGTTGAGGATTCCGAGTGAAGCTCGCTTCCAACTTCGGCCCTATCATCACTTACCATCAGTTGAGATGAAGGCCAAGAGCTTCCCCGTTGTATGTAAAAAAAAAACTATTTAAGCGAGTTATTTTAAATTTTTTCCTCTGTAAAACAAAATCTACTCAGTAGATAGGTATCTTTAAAACAGCATCAGCTCCGATTCGTGACATGAATCATTACAACCATGTCACAATAAAACGCGACGGATAAAAGTCGAACATCATGTCTGGGCGGCACGAATTATTGTTCATATTTCTGACATTACTGTTTGAATATAAAACAATTCTTCTTCAGTTGTAACGGCAAAAAATATAAGGCACAACTTTGTGCCCGTACCAAACAGGAGCGTGACAGGAGACAGTTCATATCAGTAGAAACGAGGATGCTGCTGACTTTGCTCTAAGGCCAAAATTTGTAAACGTTACCTAGCACGTATTTAGGCTAAGCGTTGTTCTTGTCACCGTCGCACAACTGTTAAACTACAATTGCGAGATAGAGACGGGAACATGTCCAAGTAAAAGCACGAGCTTAGGTTTACAGATATATGTCTGAACTGAATGAGACGAAATCAAAATCTTGTATAAAACGCACACTATTCAGACAGGCATATAATAAGTTGGGGGATTACATCACTGATAAAAATGCTTGGATTAACATTTAAAAATACAGTTGGAGCTGCTGAAGATTGTAAGATTATCTTTGCATTGTATGATGATATAAGATGTAACTAATTTTGTAACAATATAATTTAAATGAGTGTCCACGGAGTTTCTTGCCCGTTCTTCTCCATAGATACCTAGCTACTATGTTTTGGAATGGGCTTCATATTTCTAACTGACCGTCTCCTTGACAATTCAAAAATGCCTCTAAAGGGTTTATTTGAAATAAATTAAGTTTGAGCTAGAGTTATCCTTTAGTTATCTGAATCCAACAGATGAAGCGTACCCTCGTATCCTGCCTGAAAACGAAGAGGGAGGGAGAGAACTCATAGAGTTGGTGACAGAGTTCAATTAAGCGATCGTGAAATTTTTTGTATCTTGGAGACGGTTTAACTACTGGCCTGTATAAGGGTAGTAAGTGTTCTGCTGGGAAGTTTGTTACGCCACTTCTTCTTCCAAGCTAAAGCAGTAGGAAGTGGTGAAGGGGTCATTTAGGGGTCAGTCTTATGTAATTTTGACATTCGAAAAGTGCTAATTCTCAGCCTAATTTGAATAAATAACTTTTGGTTTTGACTACCCTTAGACAAGCCAGTGGTTACCTAGAAAAGCAGTTGACTGCACCGGGTAGTGTTCGAAGAAAACAATGGCTGATAAAGTAACGCTTGCTGAACGTATTATGGGCATTTCCTGCTGTTAAAAAAACCTATTCAGCATTGTACTAAAATGGGGCAATGGCTCTCCATGGCCCCATTTTAGTACAATGCTGAATATAGGTTTTTTCAATCACGTAGGGGAAACTCCAAGCAAAGCCCCTCAGGCTATGCTTGGAGTTTCCCTACGTGATCGAATCAGAAATGAAGAGATCCGCAGGACAACCAAGGTAACCGACATAGTTCGAAGAATTGCCAAACTTAAGTGGCAATGGACAGGGACAATTGCGCGCAGAACAGATAGCCGTTGGGACCGAAAGGTTCTGGAGTGGCGACCGCGTACCGGAAGACGTAGCGTTGGAAGGCCTCCCACAAGGTGGACCGCAGGTGGCCGCAGCTATCCATTGGATGCGGGAAGCACAGAACCGGTCGAGGTGGCGGTACTTGGGGGAGGCCTATGTCCAACAGTGGACGTCTTTCGGCTGAAATGATGATGATGATGACTAAAATGAGCAATTACCTCATACTTAGTAGATCACGTCTACCTAGCACGTGGCCCATTGCATCCATATAACCTATTCCCGGGAGCAAGGTTGAATAGACTCATGTACAGCCCTTTCAGAAGAAGTTGAGCAGACAGCACTGTGGTGGCATCTACAACGAACGAAATGCGAACTACGCATCAAAGACCGTCGGGCAGTAGTAGCCCGCCAGACACAACACACCTTTGGTCGGAGGATCCTCCCTTTTCTATTGAGGATGAGTGAACTTTAAACCCTGTTCCTGATACCTCTATTGCACTCCACAACCTAGTTATTGGGTAACACCATACTCCTAGATAAAACTGATGATCAGGCATTCGGGCTTCAGACTACCCGTGACAACTGACAAAAATCGACGTATAACAGCCGGGACCAACGTCTTAACGTGCTTCCCGAGGCATGGAGGGATATCTGTATGTAATGAGTGGTCCTGGTCACCCATCCGCGGGCCGTATGCGGCCAGCGCTGCAGCGTAGCTTAACTTTTCATTGACTTGCGGCTATCATAACTTAGCCACGAGTGGAAAGTCAATGATAATAAATAATAGTAGTACAATTAATAATAAGTAGGTTGGTACCACTTGAACTTAAACGGTACTTAAAGTGACAACGATTATACGTCAACGTGTAATTATGGTTCAAAACTTTCAACTCTCAAGTAGCTATTAACACTTTGTCAATAATATCTATACTCCTAAACTGTTTTGTTGGTACAAGAATATAAATATTAATTATTGTAAGTATCTAATCAGAATAAGTAAAATATACATATTTGTATTTTATTTTTAGGTTGAAAAATACCGAAGGATACCTAGAAAGGGACACGATTTAATTTACATAAGTACTTATAACATAAATCATGATTGATTAATACTAATGAGTAAGATCCAATCCATATAATATTATGGACATAGTTAGACCTTTAGTAGTAGATTTAAAATAACGGTCAAACGTCAATACTATGAACGACTAAAATACTACCCGCAGATTCACTATTTTATGTGTAGGTTAGTACCAATATCTTTGCACAAGATGGCGAGATGCTGCAAGTACCTAAGGCGTTACAGCGCTGGCAACGATTACAGTAACTACTTACGATTGACTATTTATATAACATTATTTTCACTGAAAATTACAGTATTTTATATTTGAAACGGTATGAAACTGAAAGATCGGTCTAGTAGTCTAGTGGGATAAAACGGCGGGGCCGCATCAGTTTTAAAATAGAGTAGCACCACAATCTATTTTCTTTGATCATCGCACCACAATAGTCGATGGTTCAAATAATGATCGATTCGACGACCCACATTCATATGACCTACAGATTGATTACCCGCCCTTTAACAAAACTTCACTAATTGCTTAGAAAACGTGAACTTTTCAAACGATCAGCTTCTTTGGTTAATTAAACTGTCACAATAGTTTATAAATGTCCACAAATATAGATAGTTAAGTAATTAACGATATCTAAAGCTGTAAAGTACTTAGCGGCCTGAATCATAAAGTAAGGACCAGTTGAAATTAGCTACTGGAGGGTTGCAATGAAATAATTTGATAACTGAACTCAATGATGAAATTTCATGACACGAACTTAGGCTAAGGAAAGATGAAAATCAAGAAGAAGCATGATTTAGTGAGGCATTACTGAGCGGGGTCGTCGAACGGCGTAACGAAACGGCGTCGGCGTCCGGGCCGGGAGGGGCGACGGTTTCGGCGCGCGCTATCGATCGGATCGCATACCTTCCTGCGGCCGCAGCAGAGCATCCTCCGAGCGCGCGACTGTCCGCCCGGCGAAGACTTCAACCTGGTAAGTTTTCGCCACTGCATGGGTACAGGTTAACGCGGCGCTTGCGGGAGCGGCCGCGGGGCCGGCTGCTCGCGCATCGCGACGCCGCGGGCTGGACGCGGCCGGAGCGCGCGAGCCTTAATCGCGAAGTGCCCGCCGCACGCCCGCGCCTGCGCGCTGCGACCACCCCGCCACCCTCAACCACCCTCCGCCCCCCTCGCGCCCCCTTACTCCTCGCGATTAATAATTCCGGCTACGCTGCCAGTGCGTATGTGGGTTAGTTTTTTGGCGATCGATGCGATTATTCGGTGCGAGCCGCTTCCGGTTGCCAGACCATCGCGGTGCACCCCGAGACGCCAGACGACCTATTAATCGCTTTCTGACATCACCCCCTTAAGTGTCGCGTTGACGCTATAGGTGTCCTTAATCGAGAATATAGGTCAGATACATAAGTAGTAGAAAATCACTTAACATGCAAGGATAGATTATGTGCCCTACTGAACTATATTGGCAGCTTTCATTGTAACGAACTGAATATTTAAGAAGCTCACGAAGGCTCGATTGATTTTAAAGTAGATAACGGAGATTAAATAATTAATGAGTTAGACACTACACCTAAGCAGCTATGCTAACATAACGATGTAAGGTATTATATATCAAAGTACCTTCAACAGGTACCAATAATACCATCACACCTCTACTTACCACAAAATTTAAATAACCCACGGAAAAGCCCACAAATTCTAAAACTGTAAATAAACCCGTCACATCCCATTCGACCATAATAAATTAACTGCAAAACATTCTAAAGCGCCAATAATTAAGGGTATAATAATTACGTAGGAGGGCTAAAAGTCAAACGTGTTCGGACTGATATTAGGCTACAATACAACGGCGAGGGTCACATCCGACCGCACAAAGACCGGTCCAAACCACACGAGGCCCTCCTCAGCCCTCCGAGAGGGATTCAAAGCCCAAAAGTGGGCCAAATGCGAGTCGGACTCGCGCCCTCAGGATCCCGTATCACCAAAATTACTATAGTTTATCTTCTTCTTTTTTATAATTTACCTTGATAGAGATCACAGTAACACGTATTCTGTAAAAAAAAATATCTAGCTCAAACAAAATAAAAAATTGCATTTGGCATACCTACAATCAACGAATAATTTATAATTTTACATGCAATTCTATTGTAAGCCACAGGCAAGAACAATAACAGACGGACTTACAGGGCCTCAAGTCTGCTATTACAATAGTGTCAGAATGGTCTCACCATTGTGAGTATTTGACAGTGTTTGTATGGCAAATCTGTCAAAAACTCACAATGAAGAGACCATTCTGACACTATTGTAATAGCAGACTTGAGGCCCAGATAAGACGTAAGCTTCGATAGTTATTATTCGTGCCTGTGGGTACGGGACCCCAAAACTGGGCTTTGAAACGCCCGGACGGATCAATCTCGTACTTAGGAGCAAATTAATGAAATTTTACCAACGTTTTTCCCGTGCAGTGTTTTCCTTATAAGGGATCCGTTATCGTGCACTGGGAAATCTCTTTTCGGGAAAAACTTGAGGAAATGACCTGATAGCTTTGTGTGTTATTTGTTTTGTGCGCACTTTGAACTGGCTATTGTTGAGGATTAGATGGTAAGATAAAATAAGATAAGATAGATAGTAGATGGTAGATGGTATCTTCATAAATACTAAATAGATTCTGTCTACGGTCTCCAATTGAGGTTTACCAGGTTGATGACTTTCTAAGGATACCATGGAGTCTTAATACACAATACCTACTACTCAGCACTTCTTTAGCACCGTAAGGCAGGTGTCAGGCAAGCCCTAAGAACAGTGTCTCTAAGAGCTAAGCATTCACCCGAATAACGGCTATTGGATTAAGTGCTTACACCCACTTAGCTGTAGACACCCTTCGTTCTTGCGACACGTGGAGTGCATGTCCACTATTGCCTATAAAAGACTGATCGTTAGAAATGTCCATTGTCCACTTCTGTCCGTGATGGAACGCGAAACGGTCCGAGAAAATTCGCTGCTTAATTTTCGCTAGCTCAAATTGTGCACAACGTTCATACAAATGGTCTATGATCGATCATATAGAGTATTTTTTATCAATACATTGCCCTAGACACAAGGAAAGTGACTTCGTTTATGCACTCACTAATTAATGTCTCATGCACTAGACCTTTCCTAGAACTGAGAATATCTATTATAGGTCAGTTCTGTTTCGTCGAAGCAATCACACTCGCAGTGACCACGAGTTAGCATTTATGAGACACGTGCAGACCTACCACGTTAGTTGTTGTTGTTGTATGTTTTGAATTGTCTCGTTCTCTCTCCGAAATCTAATACGGAGCTGAGCCATGCTGTGCTGTCCTCTGATGTTCAACCTCGTGACACAATCTTCTAGTCGCTTTTTACAAAACCCATACGAGCGTAAGTGGTTTTCTCCTCTATACCGGAATGACACAAGCGAAACTTTCACTATAAGTGCCTACATTGTTATAGTTCGTTACTTAGGTTATAGTAATGAAGTTGATATTCTGGCTAATTTAGGTAGATAGATAGAATACTTTTTATTATGTACACCATACAAATTACAGATATAAATTTAGAAATGTAACATAGGGTAACACAATAAGCGGTCTGATCGCTAAAAGCAATCTTTTACAGACAACCTTTAGATGTATTAAAAGTAGAAGGAGAGACAATACTGCAGGTAGCCAGTGGTGTACCATTTACATATACAATAAATACATACATACATAAAGCTTATAGGTCTATATATTAATATACAATAATAAACAGGAAACAACAGCAAGGAACTTTAATAATGATGATGTTTAAGGAGAGAGGAAGTGGTTTTTTTACTAGAATTTCACACGGGCAAGGCATTCCATAACCGTACTGCTTGAACTGTAAAAGACTTATCATAAAAGCTAGTGGAATGCATTGGCATCTCTAGTCTCAAGTTTTCCGATGACCTCAGGTATATAATATTTGTGTCATGAAGGAACTTGAAATGTTCTTTAAGATAAGGGGGGGTTGTAGGATTGAACAAAACACTGTAGAGCAGAAATAAGATATGGGAATTCCGGCGAAGACGTATGGCAAAAATGTGATCAAAGCGCAGGCAGGAGATTTTCGTAAACTTTTCAACCAAAACGACAAGACTCCAAATATCGACCGTGACTTATAAAAAAAACCGCTTAATACATCAGTGAGACTACAAAAAATCTGCATAACAAGGTCACGGCTCCATAATTTCGAAATGGCGTGGTCCTCAGCTGAATTGATTAGGGCAATTTCGTAAATTATATTTATTTTCACCGTTTCATCGGAGCGATGTGGCGAAAACCTCCGTATCGAATGTTGACTTTGTTAAGAAATAATAAGAGAAAAATCTTTTTTAACTTGAGAAAATAGGCTAGTTGACGGATTTGAAAAACCAATTAATTTAATACCTTTAGTTCAGAATATGAATATTTTAGCGAAATATTAACACATTCACGGACACTGAAATGAAGTTGACATTCTGAATATGACACTAAAAAGTTTCATCCATACTAATATTATAAATGTGAAAGTAACTCTGTCTGTCTGTTTGTCTTTCTGTCTGTCTGTATGTTACGTTTTCATGCCTAAACCGCTGAACCGATCGTCATGAAATATCGCAAAGATATAGCCTGGGATATGGAGAAGGACATGGGCTACTTTTTTTACGCGATAACCGACATCCACGCGGGCGGAGCCGCGGGCAAAAGCTAGTACAAAATAATACCAAGCCTGGACTGCTGAAAAAAAAATAAGTCAAGGTATACCATATCGGTTTATTGCTCGTGGTTCGACCGCGTACGTAGTTCTACTAGTTCATCACACCTATATTCTGCAAAGCGTAGGGCAGAGGTGTCCTGATTCCTGTCCTCTATAAATGAAAAAACCGGCCAAGTGCGTGTTGGACCACGCACAATGATCATGTTTTTCAACTACAATGTTGTTTGTTTTTTAGATAAATTCATACCAACTGCCAGTCTGCGTAGCGCCTGCAAACAACATGATGCAAGCTGTTCATAATGATACACTTGTATCCAACATTTATTTAGATACAATGTATGCAGCTTTTAACAAAACATTCTTCTATACTCCATTTATTATAACATTAGACAAATAACTGTTCTCACCCTTTCGTTATTTCGATGTAAACGTTTAATAAACTCCGTTATTTCACGATAAATAGAAAGCACTGTAATCTATTCACCATTTACATTAAAAAAATAACTCTAAAGTGCAGTAATTTCAACAATATTACACAATAACTGTCGTTATTTAGCCGTTATTTGTCTAATGTTATAGTAAATGGAGTATAGACAAAATCAAACTGGTTGATAATTTAATTGCATAATTTATTATTTTTATGAATTTTAGACGTTATATCTGACGTGAAATTCTATCAAGTCTAAGGCCCGTATTATAGAACGTCACTCAATACTCAAGCGTTACTTAAGACTAGATTCAAGCCATTTGATTGGTTGAAACTAATTTTAAGTAATGCTTGAGTATTGAGTAACGTTCTGTAATACGGGCCTAAAAGTTACTTACTATAAATACTTCCTCATGTTTATTCAATTCTGCACATGCTGTTGCCATTGATGTACGATTTTCTACAATTTTGGTGAATTTTTCATTTTTATATCGCTACAAAATGGCGCCCGGACGCCCGAAGTCACACACTTATTATTTGTTAAAAATTTTGGAAAAATTTCTACTTTTACAATATTTGTAAATATGTGAGCATCGCGTAACACATGTTACATGTTACATTAGTGTCATTGCTTCATTTTTTATTATTATTACCTATTGTTGTATATTTAATGTAATTATAATTAATGTATACAAAGTATTGTAAAACATTTTAAAAGAGCAACGGAGTTTCTTGCCTATTCTTCTCCATACGAAACTACCTTTTGGAAGGGGCAACTACAATCAGTTCTATTATCTTGTAAATTTTAACGTTCAAAAGTGCCTTTTACATGCCCATTTGAAATAAGCCTGACAATTTTTGCTGTAAAAATGAAACATTTGGCACCCTTGTGATAGAGCAATTACGTATAGGTGTGTCTCAATAATTGGCCAATTCCAAACCAATTTCGTTTGATCTATCTTGATAAGAGTTGATCGACTTTTGAATGGAGTTGCAAAAACTATTATAGAATAAAAACAAAATTGTTATTGATGACTTTGACGTGAAATTAGTAGGAATTGTTTAACTTGAATGATGGTGTCTCTGTCTTTAACTACTAACTATGAATAAAAAACGAGTATTTTTGAGGGAAATAAGTTGAACTTCTGCTTTATAAACTACTCGAACTAACGAGTTATTTAATTAAAGACGATCTAATTAATGAATAAGTAAATCGACAGCAGCTACATAGGCTGCGTTCGCGATAAAGTTTCCAAACATGTAAACAAATATGTGGTTTTGAAAAAACAACATTATTAACCACGCATAAAGTTCAGTTTGCGTTACATTTTTATAACTTTTTCAATAGCACTAGTCATTCTGAATGTACTTAGCATTATTCGTGATAGGGGAAATATCATCAATTGAAAATATAACATTGACCTTAAAAGTGAACGTGATAATTTCCACACGAGAAAAAAGGACGAGAACAACTAAAGTCCGGCCGATGAGAGAATGCATTCTTGATACCTATCAACTGAGTAAAAAAAACGTGTTTTACGAATTTAAACTAGTTTTGGTTCCTAATCGTGTCCAACTGAAAGGTGTCAGGAACGGATGCTCTCGGTGGCCCGAATATAGTAGTTTGATCGCCAATTGCTAGTTGTACGGGCTTTATCACACTAGCGAGTTGCGAGCGAATGGAAAGCGGGGCGAGTGCGCAGCGAGCTCGCCGCGAGTTCGCAACGTGTGCGCGGCGAACACGCCGCGGGTGCGCACCGAGCTCACCGCGGGTGGGCAGCGAGTTCGCGGTGTACGATACGCGTTTTGTATATTCAGTGCCAGAATGGATTGAAAACAAAATGAACGCGAATGTATAAAATGGCGTCGACAGCGCCGTTCGCCGCGAGCTCGCTGCGCACCCGCGGCGTCTTCGCGGTGTGTTCGCCGCGCACACGTAGCGAACTCGCGGCGAGCTCGCTGCGTACTCGCCCCGCTTTCCACTCGCTCGCAACTCGCTAGTGTGATAAAGCCCTTAGTATATAGGGTCAGCCAAGTTGATGTTTGAGAAGATATTTATCTGCTCAGGCGTTTCCTTTCTTTATAGTTGATCTCTCTTATCTTATAGTCTCTCGTGCACTAAATAAGAATTAACTACGCAGCAATATACTGACACGAGTTATTACTGACGTGACACAAGTAGATAAAAGTCTGTAAAAATAAATAATAATGTTCTGACACAAATGTTTATACATATCTAGGACAAAGATAAGAATGTAAATCGAATTGACCCCATTTCTATAAATCAAGTTCTTCGTAGATCTGTCCATTAAGAACTGCAGGGTTATTTTTCAAACATTGTATTCTTCCTCTTAGCCAGACTACTTGGCAGTAGCAGTGTATTTATTTAAAGAAGGGGAAAACATTACCATTGCGATGATATTGGTTGCCATCTTCATTTATGGGGGAGCGCATACTACAGAGAGATAGACTGAATGAAGAAGGAAGAGTGAATGAAGTATGTGCAGTGAGTGGGACATTGAAGTAGACGATTGTGAGATGAACGTAGATTTCGAAAGTGGGGGGAAGACGGAGAGTCAAGAAATGAAAACAAGGAGGTCAGCGCCCTTTGTTCTCTGCGCTCGCGTATGGGCAGCAACTTTAAAAGCGACCGATGCGCAGAGACATGATCATATTTACGCAGATTGAAAACGAATCGAATGCAGTTGTTTAGAAGACGATCAAGTTTGTCGAGGAGATCATATTAGCACACATCACCATAATCGATGATAGGGAAAATTACTAAGGACTGCACAAGCATTGTCTTCTCTTGGGAACGTCACTGTGGTCATGGTCAGCCTTTTTGGAGCAAATCAACAGCCGCGTCTGTCTCCATCTTGGTTCTACTATAAAGCCAAGCTGCCCGTCGAAGTCAGAGTCAAATCGTTTATATCAAATAGGCACATGAAAGGCCCTTTTGAACGTCAAAATTTACCCGTCATATTTAAGGCGTATTACACAATTGTTCGGGACAACATTATTCGGCACAGCCGGGCGGCCACATACATACAAATAAATATAAAATTGAAGTGTCTGTTCGTTATGTCAAAAAACAGCTTTTTACTAAATGCATATGAAAGTACCTATAGGTATACGGTTCTTATAATAGAAACTATTTTTTACACTTTTGTCTGTCTGTTTGTACCGGCTAATCTCCGAAATGGCTGGACCAATTTTGACAGGACTTTCACTGGCCGATAGCTGCTGATGTTATATATAAGGAGTAACGTAGGCTTCTTGTATTTGAGAAAAAGCCACGCGGGCACATCTGCGGGCAGCAGTTAGCTGAATATAAATGTAGGAGGTACCTAATTGCTTCAGGATGGCTTTGTTGTTCAACAAGTACTGCCAAATCAAGTGTGCTGACCCGAACAAGTGTATAGCGCGCCTTATTAGTTAGTACCTATAATATAATCTATAGTAACGTCTATTTTCTTCAACAAACACATCAATCAATCAATCAACTCAACTCAGTCTATCACAGTCCACTGCTGGACATAGGCCTCTCCCAGGCTGCGCCACAACACCCTATCCTCTGCCTTCCGCACCCAATCTGTCCCAGCCACCTTTTTGAGGTCGTCGGTCCAACTAGCTGGCGGGCGTCCCACACTAAACTTGCCGATACGCAGTCTCCACTCCAGGACTCGTCTGCTCCACCGGCCATCGGTCCTTCGACAAACAAGGCCAGCCCACTGCCACTTCAGCTTGCTTACACTCCAGGCTACGTCGGTAACTCCGGCTCTTTTCCGGATAACTTCATTTCTGATCTTATCCTTCAAAGAAACTCCGAGTATAGCCCGCTCTAGTGATTAACGACCTTGACAAACACATCATCACTTCAGATTTTCCCAATTTTTACCTACATGCAACAGTAGGTAATGCTAATTTAGTTTTTGTTTTGTTTGTTTGTTGTCATTTGCCAGTGTTGCACAACGCATTAAATCACAGAATATCTATGTATTGTCTTTGGTCTTGGCCTGACATGGCCTGACATCAAGCAATGGACAACTGTCAAACTGTACTGTACTGTTTTTTTACATTTAAGGTTTTGAATACGAGGCTTTTGGTTGTATTATGTGTAATTTTTTATTGAACAATTTTTCTATCTTTATTTTTTTTATTTTAATGCATAGCTAAATTATCATACCTAAGACAGCCACTAGGTATAGGTATGTAGGTATGTAGGTAACGATAATTAAAACACAACACTTACTTAACATATTTCAATAACTTATAAACTTAACAATCATCACTCATCACTCAACTTAGGTCCCAGTGGACCTACCATTATGTCTGGACATTTCTCCACACACTCATGGGTGATAGAATTCCTCACAGTGCCGGGGTTACACCAGCAGTCACAGTAGTGGCTTCTGGCGGAGTGGGCGCTGGGTAGACCGCAGATGACCTCGAAGGCGCAGTCCGGACCAGGGTTGTATTGCCCAGGTGGACACTCCGCTGAAAATGTTGAAAAATATCATAACATCAAACCTGTATTCCCCGTAGGGATGAGCAGAGACGGACCTTTATTACACCCATAATTCGTCATTTATGCTAATAAGAAATATACAGGGTTATTGGTAAAACACTAAACAAAAAAAAAATAAAAAAAATAAACAACCTTGCACGACTGTATTACTAACATCATAAACAACAACTTTTTGTTCTTCGACTTTTTACAAAATGAATAAATTTACCTAACAAAAAACAAACCTTCCAGATTTCGTTGTTCTATCTAACACATTTCAATTTTGTATTTTGTTCTACCTATCTACGCCTCCCGTGCACTGTCGCACCTGCCTTTTGCACTAGTCAAGGCTGTTTGTTTCGCTACGCATAGTGTTCGTAACATTTAGAGCGTTGAATTTAATAGTTATTTATGCAACTGTTGTATAATAAAGTGTATTAAAACACGAATGTGAGTTTATCACACGAGGTGAAGCCGAGTGTGATAATAGTATCACATGAGTGTTTTAATACCTAATTATGTACAGTTGCATACAAGACTTTATCTACACCTATGTTATCTACTCTTTGATATTTTCCAATTCATGAAATCTTGGTACGCCTTTTCATATTGTTTTCTCGACTTTTCAGGTAATATTTGGTTAAAAATGTCCTTTGCTGCATTAGAAATATCTGGTGGTGTGTTATCAAAGCTTATATTCAACAAACTCATTTTTGTAAACAACAAACTTATCAATTTTTGCAATACTAATATCGAACAAAAATGGCGGGATGCGACGTGAACTCGAATAACCTATAAGTTTTTTTTTTTAAATTACGGCTCTCTAGTAATAAAACGCGCGTGCTTGACACTGTTCTTTTTCTTAAGTTATAAATGTGGCTGTTTGATGAGTACCTAAGGAAGGGATCAAAAACGCAAAGGAGTAGCATAATGAAATTTAGTACAACATTACAACACTCGTTTGGATGATATTATGGTTAGGTACTATGACACCGGTTGTTTGTAATGTTGGCAATAAGCTAACTGTTTCAGAAACTTTTATAGAGGATTTATAGCATGGATGTAGATAAATATTTTTATTTTTGGATTTAAGTATGATAAATTAAAATCTGATTAATTATTAAAAGTCATAGAATAAAAGTTGTCGTTTATGATGTTAGTAATAGAAAGGTTGTTTTAACACTGACACTGTATACGTTATTAACAACATTACCCTCAAGATACAGGCAAACGCCTAATTTGGGGATCACCGTCCAAACTGATCTTACATAAAAATCATGCCATGTTTCCCCGAAGAGTTAGGCAGGTGTACCTATAGTACACCCAAATTTCGCCAGTTAGGTTTAAGTCCTATGTATTAGCCTATTGCCATCAACCAAGCACACATCCAGGCTCCGGGCTGCTACTGAGAGATTCCAGACGGAAAAACCCAATAACACTTTGCCCTACCCGGGAATCGAACTTAGGACCGTATGCTCAGCAGTAGCGCTTTCAATAAATAAACTAACGAAACAGTCCAAGTTGATTTTTTTAAAGAAATATCTCTTTTGAAGGAATGAAATATTGGTCAGGCACTCGATAATCACTAGCAGTGTTCGATTATTTTATTATTGATTGGACCTGCTCGTGACTTCGATCACGCATGATGGAAAGCGATGGATGAGGTCCATGATGGAACGAGCGTGCCCAGAAGATGCCTGTTCACTTAGGCTTTAAAGGCAGACGGGTTATATTTGGAACACAGATGCTGGCAGAGAGTTCCACACTTTGGCTGCGCGCATAATAAATTAGGAGGAGAAGCGCTGAGTTCGACTGGATGGGACATCAACCAAGTATGCATGGTACCCTGCAGTATGTTTAGTAGTCCGGTAATAAAAGGGTGATTGTGGGATCAAGTCGTGGAGCTCCTGCGCACACTCTCCAAAGTACAGTCTGTAGAAGACCGACAAGTAATACAGGGTGTAAGGGACAGCCCTCCGCAGACTGATGGGGTGAATTCAGTATATCATACTAAGATGACCGGTACATGAAATTATTTCAGGAACGTTATGGGAATCCAATAAACACGCAATGTATCGTTACCGTGGCAAAATGCATGTACGGCAGCGCAGCGAGCCTTCAGCCGCCCTCCCCGCCACAAGGACTCGGTGAGTTAGATGAACTCTATAGCTAGGCAGAAAGTGAACTGCTGATTTCCGGCGTCGTTCGTTAGAGTATTTCAACATCCATTGCTGTTTTTTTTTTTAGCTTTTTTATTTACATACATGAAGTGCTGCGTACAGATAATGTAATTTCACATTTAAATAAAGGAATAGTTACTGAAAAAATAATTAAAAAAATGAAAATTTTCCTGAGAAAATTTCCAGTTAAATATGATTCAAAATAAGGAGCTGAATACACCCTGTTACTCTACGGAGGGCTGTCCCTTACACCCTGCATATGCAAGTGGAGTAATTGTACTTAAGATATCTTTGTCCTCAAGTCTTCAGGCTCTTAATAATTATAAGATTTATTGTCAGAGAAGAGTTGCTAACTACTGGACAGGTCCACTCAATCTGTGTGGTCCTCAAAAGTCCATTTCAGACAACCACACCATCACCATTCCACCACACCATGAACATGGTCTTCACATTATCTGACCAAGGATTACATATGTCTGAACTTTAAAAGAGACTGTGACCTCTGAGTTTGTTTTGGCCTTTCTTCTCAGAGTAGTCAGATAGTAAACGCCGACGTCATGTACTTTTTTAAAATATGATTGACGTGTAAAAGTGTTTGTACAAATCTACTCACAAAAATAAAATCATTTAACTAAGTTACTATATTAATATCTAATTAATTCACCATGACATCATTGTCTGACTTGGTGCTTTGCTCTACCTTTTATAGAAATAGGTACCTATGGATACTTTGCAGGTACAAACAACAAAAAGAAGGTTGATAATGTTTATGTTAAATAAACTTTAATTAATAAGACAAGGGATATCATTAATTAAAACTGGTCTCGAATCTCGAACAAATCGTAGATATAAAATTACTTCAATGTCTTAGAATATCTAGTTACTCGGGTAAAACCTTTGCATAAATCACCTACACATAGTTATTAAAATACTCACCGATCGACAGATGGAAACTAATAACAGACACAAACAATACAATAGTCCAGAATTTCATGTTGACGGTACACTCACACAAACACGAATGCAGTTTATCACGACACATCACTGTTTAAATAACTTCTTCACCTTGATTATCTGTGCCACTAATTTATACTACTAGCTCATGCAAATTAAATATCTTAAACCAAGTATTTTCTGATACTTAGCATCATTTTTTTCCTAAACAATGGGTTGTTTGGGCTTGGTACGATTCTGAGGTCACATTCATTGATCGATTTACTTTGATTTTTATCTCGAAAACAAATGACGCACACGTTAAAATGAGACCATTTAATGTGTTTGTCATCAAATAAATGTCAAACGATTAATATATTTCACTGATAAAGTAAAACTACTGGCAACAGACAACCGTACAGAGACAAAACTGCGCGTCGTATTCAGAAAACTAATTTGAAAACGATTAACTCTGAGCGCATAGATGATACTGATTGACGCAAACAGGATTCTCACGTGATGTATGCAAACGTAACTTAACAATAGAAGTATATACGTGTATATTAGGTACTCATACTTTTAGTATGTTATTAACGCTCACGTTTACTTACCTATATAGTCTCAGGCCAGGCCATATATAGCAAGTTATAATAATACTACAAATTATAAAATGACGCTCTATCTGTCTGTAACCATTTCACGCTTAAACAACAAAAAATTATGAAGTACAAAGTAGGTACACACACGCTAAAGGCTCCTACATACAGGCGCGACACGCGATGCGACACAAAGACACCGCGTACCGCGCAAACAGCGATCTCTTTGTGTCGCGCCTGTTTGTAGGATCATTAACAACAACTCGCACGAAGTCTCTAAAATTGCGAACTAAGACGTGGTCCAGTCCTACATTTATCTTGGAGTATTAATCTCAAATGCATAGATGAAATTAAGAAACGTATGGCGATCACTAAATCATCGATGAAAAAACAGAAAAAAGCCTGAAGGAACAGCGATATTACAAAAGCCACCAAGATCTGGCTTGTTCAAACTGGTTTTGCCTATGTTCCTATACGCTGCTGAGACGTGGATGCTGCGTGACATCGAAAAGAAGAAGATAGACGTTTAAGACGTTCTGTAAATGGGGTACTGGAAAATAATGTTTGGGGAATCGTGGATCGAGTTTCGACTTAAATACTTCGGACTAGGGCTTTCAATCCAGGAATATCGAGATCTCGGTATAGCGGGATCCCGCATCTTTTACCAAGCTCGCGTCTTTTCCAATCCCGCGTGTTGCGGGATTACAGGCGCGGGATCCGCGGGATTTGCGGCACTGGAAAGAAGCATGCACACGGCCTCTCATGCACTTGCCACTAAAATACGCAGTAGTTTGGCAGACGACACTTTAGAATATTATGTTTCCTTCACCAACATTTTCAATTGAATGCTAACAAAATAACCAAACTAAATAATTAAAGTCATAATTACTTCTGTCAGCATTCAGTTGAAAATGTTTTTGGTTTATATTTTAATGTAGTAGTTACATATTTTGTAGTTGATATTTTGTTTTTATTTTTTCGGTATTTGTTTCTGTTTTCTGTGTTAAATAAACGGTGTAATTCGATTGATCTCATGCTAATAGTAAAACTTAAATAAATATGGAGTTATGTTGAATAATATATAAATATTGATATGTTCTATATGCGGAAGCCCGCAATACCGGGATCCTGCGGGATTGAAAATTCCTATATAGTCGCAAATACCGAGATTGAATACAGGCTGCGGGATTGGAAGCCCTACTTCGGATATGTCTCTATGCGTGTCTTTATTGAGCACCTTGTCGTGCAGGGCAGAGTGGAGAGCACTAGACCACGCAGATGCTCACCCATGAGATGGACTGACCAAATTAAAACCGCAGTGGGTGATCTCTAAGTTCCTAGTGCACTAAAAACACCAAAAATCGGAGAAGTTGGCAAGAAATCGTGAGGCGTATCACATTAGCCCCTGGACAAGAAACTACATGTAGATCACCACCGCTCTGAGAAGAGTGCTATGAAGAAGAAGAAGAAGACACGCAGACGAAGTCGTAGACAACAGCAAGTGTTACATAAAAACACTGGCAATGCACGTTCTAAGGAAACAGATAATAAAAAAACAATATGTACTCGTGCGTATTGGAGATCTTGCCATTGTAGTATAAATCATTCAAATGAGTTCATTAACGATTACAACCGTCACGGTATGTACCTAACATTAAACTTAATTAATTAATTGTGCTTCGGTCATAGACATTGCTTAGTAGGAGTAGAAGAAAATGTTTTTTTTTTTTGTTTTGTTTGGTAGGTAATTATTTCTGCCAGGCATTAAGTGTAGAACCACAAAAGATTCTAAGTTAATATTTTTTGTGATGAATCTGTATGTTCTGGTTTGTGATAAAAAATATAGTATGATTACCTACTGGTTAGTTATTTAAGAAATTTGTTGGTTTCTTATGTTTTAATTTATTTTTCCTTTTGCACAGCGTACAGACGAAATCCCAAAGAGGCTTGTGGCTAAGTAATAACAACTGCATGCGCTTGCCGCGGTTGGTCCGTGGATGGGTGACCATCTTTACATACCAAGATCCCTCCGTGCCCCAGAAAGCACGTTAAGCCGTTGGTCCCGGCTGTCATTTGTAGATCCTTGACAGTCGTTACGGGTCGTCAGAAGCCCGAAAGTCTGACAACCAAGACTGGTTGTCAGACTGTTGGTGTATTGTTGTCTTGGTAAAATACCCCTTGGTAAGACTATCAAGGGGTATTTTTAAAAGAGTGTCCGTGGAGTTTTTTGCCCGTTCTTCTCCATAGGAACCTACTACGCTTTGCATTGGACTTCATCTATCTGACTAACCGACCCCTTGATAATTCAAAAGTGCCAGTTTTCGGTTTATTTGAAATAAATGCTTTAAGTTCGAGTTTATCGTAGGTATTATCCAGTTACTGGGTTGAGGAGGTCAGATAGGCAGTCGCTCCATGTAAAATACTGGTATTCAGCTAAATCCGGTTAGACTAGAAGCCAACCCCAACATAGTTGGGAAAATGCTAGGCAAAGCAAATGATGACAGACGAAATTCCAAAGAATACGTCATGGATTAATCATTGTCTTATGAGGAATATAGTCGATACGACAAGAGCGTGACCGGGATAATTTGTTTTTTTTACTAATATAACGAATCTAAACATAAAAATTTATTATTGTGGTAAGTAGGGGGACTCTTTGCCTTGAGACAACAGAGTCCTTTTGTACAGTAGGTTTTCAGAAAAATCTTTTCTCCCGCCATGAGTGCCGCATACGAGGCGCGCCACGAGCGGGCGTTCCTATATACTCGCATCCAAAAGGATCTAAAATATCGCGTGATCAGGCTGCAAAGTATTTGAAAAAGTAAAAAAAACATTGCCTCCTCATCATTTAAAATTGTCTAAGGTGCCTCTGCGAGTTGGCTTCGGCCGCTCGTACGCCTTCCAAAGGTCCGGGACCCCAGGGTCCCGAGATATGTCAAAGACAGTTTAAATAATAATAATAACTACCCACCCCATTACCCGACCCAGTTCTCGAAAATGACCATGTCACGTTGTAGTGGGATCGGTCTATCATTACTGACGGGACTATTGTCGCCAATAAGCCTGATATAGTGGTGAAAGATTGATTAGCGCGCCGCACAATGAGAGTTGATGTTACTATCTCACATGACGAGAACCTCGTGAAAGCTGAGAAAGAGAAACAAATAAAATATCTGGACATAGCACACGAGGTTGTTGATATGTGGAATGTGAGCTCAGCTATCATTGTGCCGATTGTCGTGACGGCCAATGGCCTGATGGCCGAAAGCCTCGATCAACATCCCTCGAGGCTCTCGTTAGGCGGCTGGATCAAGGGCCTGATTCAGAAGGCTACTTGAGTACTCCTTGATACGGCTCGCATTGTGAGGAGGTTCCTGTCTCTGCAGCCCTAACCACCGGTAGCTTGGACCCTGCTCCCGACACCGGCGGACAACTATTTTATACGAGTATATTTTTAAATGTTTTTATACTTTTATTTTTTGAAATATTTAAAACTGTATTAGATAAGAATTTAAATGAATAAACGACATAATAATTACATAGCCAAACTGTAACGTAACAAGTAACCTGGGGGCTAAGTCTACTAATGTACAAACGTTGCAATGGTCTCTTCATTGTGAGTTTTTGACAGATTTGCCATATAAACACTGTCAAATACTCACAATGGCGAGACCATTGCAACGTTTGTAAATTAGTAGACTTAGGCCCCTGAGGGGCTGTTTGCAAGTTAACATTTTTAAATATAAGAAAGAAAATTAAAAGTAGGTTGAAGTAGTAGTCATCCAAAATATAAGGTGCATCAAAGATTCTGTCAGGAGCTTGTGGAATGTATCTTGTTGTATTCTTTACTGAAGAAGGACCTTTGGAAGACGAGGGAATACAAAACTTTAAGTCTATTCTGATAGTCTTCCGGAGCGGTCGGAGCTTATTTATTTTTATTTATTTAACATTTTATGTAGGTACACACATATAAACAGACAAGAAGAAAGGAACAGAAAAATACGTACAAAGGTGATGCTTATTTCTAATGAAATCTGTTCCAGCATACCTGCGATAGGAAAGTAGACATAGAGATGTAGACAACGTGTGTAAGAGTAAAAGAGAAAAAAATACATAAAATCAAAATAGCTATATAATACACTAATATAAATAGGTACTTATAAACAAACAATAAGAGAAAATACTTACATACATACTTCTAAAATAAATATCATTCAAACATATACTTAGAAGTACAATGTAGTAACACTTTTATTATTTATTATTATTATTACTCTTGTATACACAATAAACTTGCCTTTTAATGCATGCCATAACTATAACGTATCTCAATTTTGTCTATCGCGCTTCTATAACATATTCCCTGTAAATTGAGAGGTCTGGGCCTCAAGTCTGCTATTACAATAGTGTCAGAATGGTCTCTTCATTGTGAGTTTTTAACAGATTTGCCATACTCGTACAAACACTGTCAAATACTCACAATGGCGAGACCATTCTGACACTATTGTAATAGCAGACTTGAGGCCCTGGTCATTGTCAGGTCTCTTGTGAATTTGTGATACAGGAAATCCTAGTACAAGAGTCAGGGCTACACAGATGTTTGTGTCTTGAAGTAAATAAATAAGTTTATTATATTATATTATTATATCTTAATAATATGCAACTATAACGAAGTGGAAAGACAGTGATCCTTTACTCTTCTTTTAAAGGCTGCAACAGTTTGGCAGTCCCTAATATCAGGTGGCAGTGAATTCCACAACCGAGACGCGTGCTAAGTGAAGGAGTAGGAGTAGAAGTCGGATGAATGGGGAGGGAGTCTAAGGAGATTTCTAAAATGCGACGTACAAGTGCATCTGAAGGACGATCGTAGGAAAAGCGTTGTCGCAGATAGGATGGCGTAATATGTATGGCGGATTATTATTATATTTTTATAATTTGGCTTAGAAACATTGTTCTCATGTAAGTGACTTTGTGTCTTTTTTGAGAATAAATCTTTAAACCAAAATGTTGGTGCTTACATAATTATATTATATTAGATTCCAAAAGGAAAATGTTTCTTTTGATTTACCTAATTGCTACATTTAGCTTAAAGGAAACGAAACCTGATACCAAACTAGTCATTGAAAGAGCTAGTACCTATCTACATAGAGTTCCTGTCTGAAACTTTCTGAATTGACCGCAACACTTCTTAGTTTTCAACTCTCGATTGATCAAGTCTCCTAGAATTACCAGTTCGTTTCAACAACAAAATCAGGTATATATCTTCCTTATACTATATTCTCTAGGCCCAATAGTCACAGCTACTGCAGAAAGGTCTCTGCAGTTGCTTTGATTTGAAAGTGGCTACTCAGATTTTCTGATCATCCAAAATGTACATACGTATCTACATGCGACACACAGGACTCAAAAATAATCAAACTCTAACAAGTTTTATTAAAAAATATTATTTAATCATTACAATTGCTTATCTCCACACACTCGTCGGTATCCAGTCTCCTGTAAGTGCCAGCTATGCACCAACAATCGCAGGTGTGCTTCGGATATGCATGGGAGCTCTTCGTGGAACAGGAAGGCTCTAAGCCGCAGTTGGGCCCTGGATTGTATTCACCCGGGGGACAGGCCGCTGGAAAGAAGAAGTTTTCTGGTTAATCTTCAGCCTATGAATTCACCATCAAAACGCCACTGGCGAACTACGCATCAAAGACCTGACGTCACAAATCCTGCATCGCGCAATCAGAGTGTACCGCGCGACTAGCATATATACAACATCCTGACATCAACCGTGGGGCAGTAGCCCACCAGACACAGCACCCGTCTGGTTGGAGAATCCTCCCTTTTCCATAGAGTATTAGCGAACTTTACACCCTGTTCCTCATACCTCTATACTGGTGACCCCGAACATGGACATAAGCGCAGCCTTCGAGTAACTACTTCAGCGTAACGTCATCATCATCACTTCCTCAAGCTTTCGAGCGGCCAAAATAGGTAAGCACAACTCGTTTGATTGCCTATGTTAAGTATTTCCCATACTTAATCTACTAGACTTCGAGCGAACCACTATAAGGCTCGTGATCAATCGTTAAGTCCTATACTCCGTTTGAAATAAGATTAGACATTTAAATAATTAAGCCTTTTTTACAACCCGTTCAACTGATTTTGATTTCTATTGCGTTGGTGGCATAACAAATGGAAGCTGCAGTAAGCAGTTCGTATTGTAACCACTTCTCCGCTTGTAATGCCATCCTTATGCCTACAGGATAGAAGTCAAAATCGGTTGAACGGACTGTAAGAAATGCTTATTTAAATGTCTAATCTTAGGTATTTCAAACGGAGTATAGGTTAGGTCCAGTTCGTTAGGCCCAGTTATTTTCAGTTAGAGTAGAATCTCACATAGCATAGGTACAAAACAGCCAGACTCGGAAACAACTATGTTAAACAAATATTTTTATGGACTACTCCATACAAATATTATTTTTGTGCGGGAATCAAACTCGCATCCGAGTAGCCGCTCGCTTAACCGCTGCGCCAACCGAATGGTAGATGCAAGAAGCTGAATAAATGCTATACCTACTCCCGGTATAGCATTTATTCAGCTTCTTCTTCGCAAGTCTAGTAATGAAATAAGGTCAGGTATATAATGATTGGATGACTTTAACCGTCATAAAATTTATGAGAATGGTAACCGGTGTTGTGGAAACCAGTAACTTTAATACTCCTTTGAAACGGGTATCTACTGAAAGCCGTATGATAGGAACCTATGTTGATACATGATTAGGTATCACATAAACTTACGACATAATGCTTATTCGCAGTCGTAAACGATTAACGGTGAGAACATTCATAAAGTTAAGTTAGAATAGAATAGAATAGAATGGATGTCGTACTCAGCGCTTCTCCTCCACATTTATTATGCGCACAGCCAAAGTGTGGAACTTTCTGCCAGCGTCTGTGTTTCCATCTATAACCCATCTGCCTTTAAAACAAGGGTAAACAGGCATCTTCTGGGCATGATCCTCCCATCATAGACCTCATCCATCGCTTTCCATCAGGCGAGATCGAGGTCAAGAGCAGGCCCAATCAGATTTAATAAATAAATCATTAAGTTCTGAAACGGTCATCAATCATCATTCTACATTTACAAATTTACGTAAAGCCTATATTATCTATCTGTTAATCTGAGAAAATTAAAGCCAGCACCCTAATTGCAGGGCACGCCACAATGGCGGCGATAAGTCCCCTCTGCAGAGTGGCTAGAGAGGCGCCACGGCGTCCTCACCTTCTGCCTGATATAGGCCCTCACCGGACACGGTTGTTTCGAATAAGGCGGGAGGAACGCCCCCCGGGTGTTACCACTGTGTGGATCGCCCGGAGGACACGGTGGAGCATACGGTGGAGGTCTGCCCGGCTTGGATAGAGCACCGCCGTGTCCTCACGAAGGCGATCGGCGGCGGCGATCTCTCGCGTCCGGCCCTGGTCCAGGCCATGGTCCGGAGCAGTCACCTCTTTCTGCGAAGCAGTAATGCTCGCGAAGAAGGAGGCGTGAGGGAGAGGCAGTCTGTGCGCCTTCACGCCCCTAGTCGCCGCAGGAGACGCCCTGGGCGGCGGGAATCGGGAGCCGATTCCCAGCCACCGTAGGCGGGGGCTTACGGACGGCGAGCTATGGGCAGCTCGCCGTCCGGTAAAAACCAGGCCCGGGTTGATGGCGCGTTGTATTCCACGCGCGCCTCTGAGTTGTCAGCACGCACTGACGGGCTCCGCCTAGAGCGGGAGAAATTATTTGGTAATCTCCCACCCAAAAAAAAAAGAACCCTAATTGCATAACACACTATCAATCACAATCTGAATGAATTTGAACCATATTGCTAATCCATTGCATCATAAATGTTCGAAAAAGTCTGCTCAACAGCGTAAATAACGCAATGTATGTTGTTGAACTGTCAAAATGAAACCCATTGCTACTGTAACGCAATTACCCCGCAGGTAAGAACTTCTATGCTGAACAGTGAGTATTGACAAACCACAGTTTAAATGAAACTTCTGTGCCTTCCAGTTAGGGTTGCCAACTCTCATCCCAAATATTTATAGTATTTTCAAAGCCATTACCTGTAAAAATATAGAAGATGGCGAAAATATAGGTACATAATAGGTATGCTTGAAAAACATTTTTATTCTTTAAATACATATTTTTGGTACCTACTATGAACCCTTAATAACAGGTTTTTTATATTGATGTCTCGTAAATATTTTTACAATCTAAATTAAGGTTACAAAATACCATTACTTTAGCTTTTATGAGATTAGTAATACTGGCCCTACTGCGATTATCTCGCCATTTGTATTGAAATAAAAATATAAGTAGTAGTTCCATCTACTATATTTTTTCTTTAGAAATATAGTATTTAGCCCTCTATTATAGCAGGATACTATAATACTTATAGGTATAGTCAATCAAAATCAAAATATTTTATTTCACATACCTTTTTTTTATTTTTTTTTTATTGTCGTTTATACAAAAGAACACAGGATTACTTAATAAATAGCAACCAAACACCACTAAGGTTTAAACCTAAACCTACATGGGCACTTATGAAACGTCAGAAGCTAGGTGCACGGTTCCAATTTGTCGCTTCCTATGGAGAAGAAAGAGCCGGCAAGAAACTCCACGGTTACTCTTTTAAAAATACATATATAGTAGAGTCGGCAACCCTACTTCCAGTAGTTAGTAACAAGGTACTGATATAAGTTTGTGAACAAGTTCTTAGTTAAAGCGTGCAGGTGCATCGCAGAACAATAGTTCTTTGGGTAGAAAAGGCTGGACGGACAGGAGGCACCTCCTGAAGCGTAATTAAATAAAGAATGTTTGTAGGGATCGTGTAATTTAAATCCAGGTATGTAGGTACGCACGGGCGGTTTTTAACGCTACGATTATTTATCCCGCACTGGAATTTTAACTCTCGGTGTTGAGCCGAGCTTTGAGAATCCAACAGAGTGTTACCCACCGCGTCAAAAAAAGTTAGCCCGATCGCCCGGCAGATTTGAAACATCGAAATTGATGATTATTGAATGAATTTATAATTAAAGAAAACCAATTACCTATTTGGAAAAAAAAATATGTTTTTCTTATTATTCTTATAAGAATGATATACCTACGTAGGTATACAGATTAGAAATAGAAGACAAACAAATATTTTTAACATAGACTGGGGCATTACGCCACAAGAGTATCATGCCGTTTGCCGTCACGGCATACGAGTCAGTTTTACTCCCAAGGCGCGTTATAGATGTTTCACATAAAAAATCGCCGCGTTAAGCAATCGCCCGCGGGTAGGAGGGCTCAAACTGCACGCTCCTCCACTAAAATTTCTATACAAACATTTGAAATGTGTATGCAACAAGCAATGGAGGCGTGCAATTATAAATTAGACGATCTCTACCTTTCTAGCCGGCAATTTATAGTCCCGCGGTTATGGGCTGATTTCACCAATTAAACTGAACGCGACCAGCAATTAACTGCATTCAAGAGCTATCAGTGTCAATATTCCCTAACAATGATGACACTGATAGCTCTTGAACGCGGTTTAGAAGTGCTGATCGCGTTCAGTTTCATTGGTAAAATCCGCACTTAGGAATTCTGGCTAGTCATGAAGGAAACGAAACCCATGCATTGATACACATGCCTAATATAATAACATCACGACTATATTCCCTGATCGGGTGTTTATATATTTTATATGGTTTATATAGAGCTGTTTATAACCCTCCCATATTTTGCTAGCTTTATGTTAACGATCCATTTAGGTGCCTGTTATTGCCTTCTTCCGAGCCCAGACTAGAAAATCGACCGCGAGGGCTCCGTGGCGGCGGACGTTATACATTATATATATTTTTTTAGATAGGTAGTTTTTTTAAGATACCTATATTGGTTTTATTTCTTGTCTTCTTTATCTCTTCAAATCAAACCAATCCACTAAAAACCATGTCTTATAATATTATTTTGGGGCTGTAAAATGTCCATTCACCTGCACTTCTTACAAACGCCACGCGCACAAACGCTACTGATTGTGTTGACAGCCGCGTTTGGCGTGGTCACCTACTGGGCCCAACTCATTTAACATAATACATGTACCATCGACTAGAAAGAAGATGATCTCTCTAGCAAAATAACAGTAATTTTGTACTTACCCAAAGCCAATGCCAGATTGACGAGCACAACACACAACACTAGCGGCCAGAACTTCATCTTATCTTTGAGTCAGACAGCCGTATGCAAATACAACGAGCGATGTACCTTTATACTTCACTAACTATAGAAAAAGGACCACGACGACCGGTCCGGTCACTCTCCATTGGGACTCTGGGTTGTTGTATGTTAATGCGTAGCCGATACTAGGGGTAAAGGACGTGTATTTATTTATTGAGTTTGTACTGGTAGCAGCAGAAGTGGGTGACCTATTGTATCAACCTTTTTTTTTTTTTTTTGTGAAAACTTCTTTGCCGTTTTGAGCGGTTTTTGGTAGGGGAAAACTTATGGGTTGGCGTCACCGAAATGCGCGACATGCTCGTGACTTGTTGCGCGCTTGCGCCAGACTGTCAATTATTCCAAAGTTTTGAATTTTCATTTCTGTCGACAGTCATTATGACGGCCTATTTTTTTTTTTTCTTAGTCGGGAAACTTTCATAGATACCCTCCATCTCCATCGGAAAGAACAGAGGGTTATGTCGGACTCCTACCGATTAAAAACCCCACTGTTCTTTCTAGTATCTACCATGAGTCGGGGGCTATATTAAGAATCTGTGGTAAGTTGATTTACTCCATATCAACCTACCACAGATCCTCAATAAAGTTTCAATGAAAGCTTTGAAAGAAAACCAATCAGAAATTTTCCCATTGTTTCAACAAAGAGAAAATACTTGAGTGAATAAGTAGGTACGGTCGGCAACGAAAGTTGCATAACACTGCTATAATAACACATCATCTAAATTGACCGTTAATTATTCTACACGTGTTTCAGTATTTTATGTAGGTTAATAAGATGTGTTATCCGATGTAGGTACCTATTCACTGTTATGATTTTAAAAATTGAACTGTAAATCCTCCTTTGTTACTGACTGTACTTATGACTTTTACTAGAGCTTCTGAGACAAAGAATTTAAAGTCATTGGTAGATAAAGCAATTACCTAGTTGTTGCAGTTCTCCCTCAAAAATATCAATTCACTTACCTTTTATGCTGTCTGTAGGTAGGTACCTACTTGTGATATTATTATGCACCCATTTAATTATTAATCATTATTATAATGTCTTTACCACATGTTTACACTTTGATTAGTAGGTTACATTGGTAATTAAATAGTAACATAAGTTCATATCAAATTAATCTATTATGTATATCCACTTGTGTTTCTGAGAAACACAAGTAGGTAGGTACTTGTGATTGAATTGTGCATTCCACATACTCTCTAGCTTCCAGAAATGATAAAGAATTATAGATTTTCCTACTGAGACACGAAACAACAAAATTCGATCTAAAGAAAAGCGGCCACATTCCTCTAGATCGTACCTACCTATTTTGTTTTGCATTATATGGAAATCCTATACAATGCGAGACCAGCGTACCTAAACTAGTTTTGTATAGCTTGATAATGGTGCCGATTCCCTTGTTCACAAACTAAACTAAATTTAAGTTCAGTGCATCTTTTTCTTTCTATTTCATTAAGAAAAAGACAGAAGATAAATTTTAGTTTAGTCCTGTCAAATTAATCAGCGCCTGTCACTACTCCATACAAGTTTAGACGTGATTAAAAACATGCCGACTAAAATTACGTCAATTTACGTCAAGCGCTGATTAATTTGACAGGACTAAACTAAAATTTATATTCTGTCCTTTTCTTAATGAAATAGAAAGAAAAAGATGCACTGAACTTAAATTTAGTTTAGTTTGTGAACAAGGGAATCGGCACCATTGTAGCCGTGTGTACGTCAAAAAAATAACGATTACATATGATGTTTAACGTTCGTTAAATATAAAGCGTTGTTTCACTGCATAAAAAACCGATCGTCAAAGTTCAAATGTAAAAGAATAAAATGCCGTTAACCAGGGCCTCAAGTCTCCTATTACAATAGTGTCAGAATGGTCTCTTCATTGTGAGTTTTTGACAGATTTGCCATACAAACACTGTCAAATACTCACAATGGCGAGACCATTCTGACACTATTGTAATAGCAGACTTGAGGCCCAGTGAGTATGACACCGGTTACTGTAATCGTTATTTTGTAACGAACGTTAAGGGCAAATTTTGTGAAACAACGCTATTTTTGGTTTGACGATATAAAAGTGAACGTGAAACAACCCGCCCTTAGAGCGTTGCATTAAAATATTTTAATATTTTTGTATGAAAATCTGATGAATTATTAAAAGTCATAGACCAAAAGTTGTTTAGATAATATTATAGTCCTGAGTGGTTGTTGTTTTACCAATAAAGGCTCCTATATACAGGCGCGACACGCGACGCGACACAAAGACACCGCGTGTAGCGCGACGAGCGGTATCTTTGTGTCGCGTCTCGTGTAGTGTCTGTAGGAGCCTTAACCCTGCATAATAATTTAAAAAAACAAGTAGGCACATATTAATAGATACCTTTAGTACCTGCATCCAAGGATCTTAAAGGTCAAGATATGTTAGTGCAATGGAATGTTTTGTTACGGTAAGTAGGTACAAAAATATAAATAGGATAATGATTTGATATTAGAAACCTGATCGGGCTGCGAGTCATCTTATTTGAATAAAATCTTCATATGACATTGTCAGAAGTTCAATAATCTTATATTACCGTATCATGAATGAAACTCGCACCTCTGCCTAACCATTCCGGAAAAACAGGCGTGATGTTATGTTTTATGAAACTTTAGTACCTACACAATTCTTACCTCTACGTACAACTTAGGAGTAATAAAAAAAAATGTTAAATTTCACATTATTTTATTTGAAATGAGTTACAATTGTATGTAATGATAATGGATAACCGTAGAATAAATGCAATAAGTTAAAAAACTTAATTCTTAAAATTAATTACGTACTTAAAAACAACGTTATAATTATTCATTCACACAAAATTAAATATTTTTTACGTCACACCTGGCCATAATGTGAGTTTTACCGCACGCTACGCGTACATTAAAACTCGCATTGTGGCCAGGTGAAGACGTAAAATTGTGTACTCACCACGGGTAGTAAAAAAGAAAGCCCTCTATCGCATATTTACAACCCTCGCCTGCGTCACAAATACCTGCAATTTCGGGCTTTCTTTCTTTTACAGCCCTTGGTAAGTAATGTACTATAACATAACTTGACAGTAACAGAACAAATTAAAATACAAGCTCAATGTCCCCGACTTAAGAGTTGTTGGTCGTAGGTTCCAAACCGGGCAAGCACTAAGCTTTACTTTGTGTAAATAATTTTATCACCACTACTGTCAAAACAGTGAAGGAAAACATCATGAGGAAACATGTCTTAGAACCAAAAAGTCAAAGATGTGAAATTTACCAAACTGCACTACTGGGCCCGCGTGATGGGTTACAGTTTACAGATGCCTGTCCCAGCAGTGGGAAAATTATAGGCCGATTAATCATTGATGTACACAAAAGGAAGATTAGGTACGCGCACCTCGACGTGGACCGCATAAACTATGCCAACCGGCACAACTAACCTTAGTCACAATCGAACTGGCGTTTGTGTAGGACATGTGTAGCACGTTAAGGGCTGTGTTCACCAACATTTAAATCAACTGTTTAGATATTTAATCAGTTGTTTACTCAACATTTCATAGGACATTTGACATAAACCAACTGTTTAAATACCTAACCGGTGGTTTGAATGTTGGTGAACACAGGCCTTAGTAAAATTACCGTAATCGTCTAATTAAGCAGCAACAATGCCTTCCTGTGTTTTCAAAATATGCTCAAATAATTCACAAACCAAAAACAAGTTCCACGGGATTACTTTCCACTCGTAAGTACACACGGCTACACATCAAGTTATACATTTCCAGAGATTTCGCATTGTATACAATTTCCGTTCAATTAGAGGTCAGCTTATTCTGAAAATGTATAAGTAGCTTGATATGTAGCCGTGTGTACATCAAAACTTAAGGCTCGTACAGACTCGTGCGATATCGCGGGCGCGACGCGACACTAGTAGCACAATTTCTTTGTCGGTGCCTGTCGCGGCCGCGATATCGTGCGAGTCTGTACGAGCCTATATTATCTTTAAAATTCTCCTGAATAATATTGCTTTCTATGTCGCCATTTTGTTTCTGAATTGTTATGGGTACGTAACAGTGACAATTATTGCTATCTCGTTCCCGCTACACTACAGCCCGCAGCATATCTCTCTTGTCGTCATAATTATCTCGTTTGAAGAAAGACATCGGGAAATATAGTTGTGTCCCGGTGTTTACATGTAATTGTTTCTAGTCCAATAATGTTTACCTGACATTAGAGCGGTGCCTTATCTTCCTTTTTAGGGTTCAAGTGACCCTTATAGTTTCGCCATGTCCGTCTGTCTATCTGTGTGTCTGTCCGCGGCTTAGCTCAGAGACTAAGGCCCGTATTACAGAACGTCACTCAATACTCAAGCAGACTAGTTTCAACCAATCAAATGGCTTGAATCTAGTCTTAAGTAACGCTTGAGTATTGAGTGACGTTCTATAATACGGGCCTAAGTCCCGTATTATAGAACGTCACTCAATACTCAAGCGTTACTTAAGACTAGTTTCAACCAATCAAATGGCTTGAATCTAGTCTTAAGTAACGCTTGAGTATTGAGTGACGTTCTATAATACAGGCCTTAGTGCTGTAATTTAGTATGAGTATACATATTAATCACGCCAATAAAGCAAATAAAAAACTTGAAAAAAAAAATGGTTAACCCGTACACGTAGTGATGATATATATTTTTTTCTCGTCTATCTTATGGTGTGGGGTATCATTGAATCGGCCGTGTAAAAATATTGCGGGTTTGTGAAAACCATTTTTCGATTCAGGGATCCGTTTTAATCAAGTGTCCCCGCCACACAGTGGAACGAATGTATGGGAGCGGTTGGACGTAGACATGTCCGAAAAATAAGAGTAAAATTATGACAAACTAATGATGCCATCTTATTCGATTACTTAATGCCTTCATAAATTGTGGTGATGAATTTCTTCATAACTCCCATATTTCGGGAGTAATTTGAGAAAATGTGAAATTTTACTATGAAAATGAGTGTATCGAGCTCTCTCCCTCCTGATTCCGGGCTTGTTTCAAGTAGCGGTCTCTAATATCGTAATGCTATTACTAAGAGCTATATTTAATACTAAGACACATAGTGCGCCAAATGTGCACTTTCTGGGATAAAAGGAAATGAAAATTTAAAAAAAAAAACGTTTTTTCCCCATTTGTATTTACTTTAAACCGCAGACAGACTTATTAAGAGGTCTATAAATATATTATATATATACAGAAATATATATTAACAAAAATATTCACAAGAACTGATGAGAGTATGACTTTTAAGTAAGTTGATAATAAATTACCTAGTTTCATTAAAAGTACAATAAATAATTAAGATGTAAGCTCTAATTTACTAAGTTACACATTTTAAAACAATAACATCATTTAATTATCTTCGTCATCATCATCATCAATTAATTCAAATTCAGAATCGATGTCCGCTAAATCATTTATGTTAACAAATTCGATATCACTTTTCTCAGAATCCGTAAGCTCATAAAATTCCTTAAAAGAAGATTTTTTTACAAACTTATTTCCTTTTGGACGGATACTTGTAACAAGTGGATCAGAAGACAGTAAAAGATTGTGCATAATATCTTCATTGCATGAGATACTGCTATGCTTTCGAGAATGCCCCTCTCTATATTTTCTAAAATCTTTATTTCTAGCCTCAGATGCCTCTTCGGATAGAAAACCAATGGGCACAATTGACATGTTCTGAACTATGTCTGGCCCATGCATTAAAATTTTATGAAGTGAAGAAGGCATATAATACCATGGGTATAACTCCACGTAAAGCTTAGCAGTATCAAAGCAGAACTCTCGGAATTTAGTTACGTTGATCTTCTCTCCTGATGAAATACACTGCAAGATCACACAGATTTTTCTTAAAAGCATAGCATCTATTCCGGTCAGTTCAGCAGATTTAGTGTAGTTTTCAAAAAATCTCCTTGCCGAGTTGCCATTGTTGGTGGATCCACTGCCTTGTTTCACAACATCGAGAAGTAAGCCCGTTTCTCTTCTTACAGCCTCTTGAACTCTTTTCTTCCTGTCATCAACTTGCCTTTTTGCTATATCACCCCTTACTTGCCATGATTTTATGTCTAATTTGTAGGAAATGTGTAATAAGCATTCCATTGAGCGAATCCAAGCGTGAAGGGTGCTTAAGCTATATTTATACATGTCCTCGTTTGCGTGTTTATCTTTGATTAACTCTAAATTATTCATTTCTTTAGGACAAGCCTTGCATATGTCACACACTGAAGCTGCTGTATTGGATATAATGGAATGAATTTTACCATCAATCATTGTCAACAGCAGTTGGTGTTTGACACTAATTCCATCAGTGATGGTGGATGGAGTTAAGGCTTCAATCTCTGCTTCGATTTCAGCCATCTCTCTCTGCACATTTTCTTTGGTTTCCTTTATAAACTTAAACAATATTGGCCGGCAAAATGAAGTGGAAGATGGTCGCTCGTTTTCCCAAATTGTTACACCTTTTGAGACGAGCCGCAGTGGTACAAGACTAATCATAAAATTACTAGCAAGATCGATTTGCTCATCTTCACTCGTCCTTTGATGATAAATGCTTTGGCTAGATGATCCGTCAAAACCCCATTTGCTGGTCAATACGAGCTGTTGATTGGGATCAACAGGGGTTTCTAACGACCTAATAAGTCTTCTTGAGGTTAAATCCATCAAGGCTTGTAATTTGATTTTTGCAGAGCTCTCTGTAACTGTGAGATCTTCTTTGGCCGGATAGCACTTAATTTTTTCTTTAACCAACATGTAGTAACTCGGGTATTGAAGAGCTCCTTCTTGAGTGTTGAAATCCCGAAGAGTGTTATAGCGCCATTTCGATAAGTTCATCGATACATAAAGAGCCAATGCCTTCAAAGGGGATATTTCCCGTACCTGAATTGATTTACCTTCAATGAAGGCTTTGATTTTTGAGGCCTCTTCTGGATTCTCCGTCAAGTATTTCATAACATAAGCTGTATCGCTTTGTCCTGCCTTTTGAAGCGCCCTTTCGGCCGAAAACATAATTTCAGCGCTGCTACTGCTGCATGAAAGACTATCTTCAGTGCGTCTTCTTTTTTGCCGGTTACTAAGGTCCTCAAAAGATTTACGAGGACTAGGATGTGTACAAGTTGAAGCATCAGATTTAGCAGGAGAAATTATGGGCTCGATGACGTCACTTATATTTTCTGTAGAAGGTTCCATATTTTCATTCTGTAATTCCGGCCATTGAATTGCAGCCTGTAGCCAAATCTCATGTTTCTTCCGAAACTTATCTGTGCTTCTTCCAGACTGTGTCCATTTTGCATAAATGCGGTAGCAAAATCGACGACACCAGTCTTTTAAACTTGTTTCAGCACTTTCACATAACTGAACACAACTGTTATCTTTTAAAACACTGAACAAATAGTTAAAGTCGCGTAAATCTTTATGTGCGCGTGCGCATAAAGCAACGTGAATATCAAGATTTGTATTACAATTTGGAAAATACATTGCGAGATTAGCTTGGATACAACGAGGTGTAAATCAACACTGATTTTAAAGTTACTAATAGTGACCTATTTATATAAAATCCAGGTATCCTAGGTATCCTTTGTTAAATATTGCAAGGTAATTAGTTATTGTGATAATTAGTAAATGATGCATGCCAAATTAGTGTATTAAGAGCCATTTAGTAATTAAATAATAGCAATGTTCTTATCAGTAATCATTAGTGCATCAGTTTTATATGTAAACCTTAAGTCCCTAATTATATATCCTAATTAGCTTATATCTTCTCTAATTGGCTGCTCAGAAATGTTATTGTAATAAGGTAAACCTTTAGAAAAACGGTTTTAATCAACAAAATAAACAAAAAATAAAAAAATTGTGTTATAAAATAAACATCACTCTTTATCCCAGAAAGTGCACATTTGGCGCACTATGTGTCTTAGTATTAAATATAGCTCTTAGTATTAGCATTATGATATTAGAGACCGCTACTTGAAACAAGCCCGGAATCAGGAGGGAGAGAGCTCGATACACTCATTTTCATAGTAAAATTTCACATTTTCTCAAATTACTCCCGAAATATGGGAGTTATGAAGAAATTCATCACCACAAGTTATGAAGGCATTAAGTAATCGAATAAGATGGCATCATTAGTTTGGCATAATTTTACTCTTTTTTTTCGGACATGTCTACGTCCAACCGCTCCCATACATTCGTTCCACTGTGCGCCAAAAACAAACATTTAGCTGGCAGGGGGCCAGCTAAATGTTTGATTTTAGATATGTGAAAAAATTCACAGCAGTGGTTTATATATAGTCCTCCTTATCGATTTCGATAACGGCGACCCTTAGAAATCAATTCCTTGCGTGTGCCCTTAGATGACTCGCTAGACTGAATTTAGTTTAGGACTCCCGGTCGCAACTAGAAAATTAAAGTTGGCCTGCAGTATGTATAAGTGTAGGAGGGCTTCGGTCTCTCTTTACGTATTTGACGCTTCCCGATGATTACTTCATGTCGCTTCTCTTCGAAAGATTTAATGTTTTTGCGTATAGTCGAGCGCCATGACGACCTGTGTAAAGCCTCTCCCAACCTTTAGGATCAATTGCGCAAGCGTTTAAATGTCTCTTGAGCACATAACGAGTATCATGAGTATATAACGAAGTCAAAAGGAAAACTACCACAACTTATATTTGCAGTTGAAAAACATGTTTTTAAGAACAAACTTAACATTGGTGCCGATTCCCTTGTTGACAAACTAAACTAAATTTAAGTTCAGTGCTTCTTTTTCTTTTATTTCATTAAGAAAAGGACAGAAGGTAAATTTTAGTTTAGTCCTGTCAAATTAATCAGCGCTTAACGTAAATTGACGTAATTTTAGTAGGCAAGTTTTTATTCACGTCTAAACTTGTATGGAGTATGACAGGTGCTGATAAATTTTACAGGACTAAACTAAAATTTATCTTGTCCTTTTCTTAATCAAATAGAAAGAAAAAAGACGAACTGAACTTAAATTTAGTTTAGTTTGCGAACAAGGGAATCGGCACCATTGTGATAAATTCATCCCAAATTGTGCATCCTACATTGTGCGTGGTCCGACACGCACTTGGCCGGTATTTTATACGTCAATGCTGATTATGCATTATCTTCTTGATTATTAGGTACTTACAAACAGAACATCAACAAATAGTTTAAAACCTACAAATTATATTAGACATACAACAAGGTACAAGTACAAAAGGGACTTTTCCAGTGACCCAAGGGCTGGCTTTTACCTTGGCCAGAGGCTAATCATTGCCATACAACGTGGCAATGCCGCCAGTCTCTTGGGTACATTACCAATCGACAGCAATGCGGAGGAATTTATCGACGCCATATTTTAGTTTATTTTGTTATTAGTTTTGTTTAGTTTAGGTTATTTTATTTTTATTAACTTGATTTAGTTACCACCTAAGTTCACATTAAGGCTCGTACAGGCTAGTGCGATATCGCGGGCGCGACGCAACACTAGTAGCACAATTTATTTTTCGCTGCCTGTCGCGCCCGCGATATCGCGCGAGTCTTTACGAGCCTTTATGGTAAAGCAATAAAAACCCAAAGTACAAAAGTATGGTATTTATTGACTTAAAAACATATCAGTCAAACAACAAATATTGTTTACTAAGTTACTACTACTAATCAACCCAGTTAATTAGACAACTAGTAGTCTTGACATCATCTACAAATATTTTGGATTTATATACAGTAAGCTTCTGCCCGCGACTTCGTCCGCGTGAAAGTTCTTGTTCCCCCGACTCATAGCCCGTCCGCTATATTATTTTGTTTTCACTTAGCGTTTTTCAAACTTTTTTCTTTTTACTCTGCTTCTAAGGGTCACAGCGTGACGTTAAATAGCCTATAACCTTGCTCAAGAATTGGGCTATCAAATGCACAGAATTTTTCAAATCCGGCGAGTAGTTCAAGAGTTTACCCCCTACATACAAACTGACTTAAAGGTTGATTTTGATTTTGTCAAATATTGCTTTTAGCGATAAGACCGCCCATTGTGACACCCTATGTAACAGTTCTAGATTTATCTGTAATTTTTATGGTGTAGGTACATAATAAAGAGTATACTATATGTATAGCTATCTATCTTACAAACAAATAATACCTCTTTATAATCTTATATATAAAATTCTCGTGTCACAATGTTAGCCTTAACATTAACCTTACTCCTCCGAAACGGCTTGACCGATTTTTATGAAATTTTATATGCATATTCAGTAGGTCTGAGAATCGGCTACTATCTATTAGGTAGGGTAGGTAGGATAGGGTAGGGTAGGGTAGGTAAGGTAGTTGAGTAGGTAAGGTAGGTAGGGTAGGGTAGAGTAGTGGAGTTTATACTATAACTTTTGACAGAACGAAGTCTGTCGGGTCAGCTAGTATTAGTATGGATATGTAACTGAATTAATGCACATTATGAAAGTAGTTTGTTCAGAACTGTTTACTAACTTGATTTTTGTTGTGTTTATTCCAGCTAATTTCCGAAACGGACCGATTTTGACGGGAGTTTCACTGGCTGATAGTTGGAGGATAGCTGAAGTTTTAAGGAGTAACAAAGGCTACTTTTGTTTTAGAAAAGGCTACTTTTGTTTTAGAAAAGGCTACTTTTGTTTTAGAAAAGGCTACTTTTGTTTTAGAAAAGGCTACTTTTGTTTTAAAAAAGGCTACTTTTGTTTTAGAAAAGGCCACGCAGACCAAGCCACCGGTTGCAGCTACTTTTACATACAACTTATAAGTAACATGATAAAATTATGGTGTACTACTACTGTGCCTGCTAGCATTGTATTGTCGTAAGCTGGCCCACGGGTCTTGCAGCATTGAGGGGTGTAAGTAAGCATCAATGTTGTGCCTTTCTTGACTAAAGCTATTGTTGCTTGAATTGCTCTGTAATTGAATAAAAAGATATCATTAGTACTTGAATAAGCGTGAATTTCACCAATGAAACTGAACATGACCAGCACATCTAAGCCATGTTCAAGAGCTGTCCACACTTCATCACTGTCGTGGAATATTTGACACTCACAGTTCTGGAACACGGTTCAGTTTCAATTGTGAAATTCTCCCTAAGAGGTATAAGTAATGAAGAAAACACTTCTGTGTTTTATACTAGCTTTTGCTCGCGGCTTCGCCCGCGTGGAAGTCGGAAAATATCCCACAGGAAAGTACTACCAGGATAAAATGTACCAGTGTTTATCCAGGTTATAAACTGTGTGCCAAATTTCATCCAAATCCCTTTAGCCGTTATTGCGCCAATCCGGAACATACATCCAGTCAAACAAACAAAAATTCTAAAAACTATATTTTCGGCATCAGACTCAATCCCACACCTCATAGCAATATTACTGTTTTCAAAAATATTCAATGTACAGTTTTGACTTCCTTACTACTTATTTTATTATAATGTATACATATTAATACTTCTTGTCTGTAGTAAAATTGAGAGTTAAAGCTTGATTTACATGGTGCAATTTAATCACCTGTGACATACCATAAATTGAAGCAACAAATAAAGTTGCACTGTCTAAACAGCCTTTAGACGATGCAAGTCATCTGTTGCTTTAATTTTATTATATGCTATGCTTAAACATTTCCTCTCTCTTTATTACCTACCTACTTAAAGTTGCTTGCTCTTGTTTCATGTTTATTATTGTATCCATACTTATACTTAATATTATAAATGTGAAAGTAAGTCTGTCTATCTGTCTGTATGTTACGTTTTCACGCCTAAGCCGCTGAACCGATCGTCATGAAATTTGGCGGGGATATAGCCTGGGATATGGAGAAGGACATAGGCAACTTTTTAACGCGATAACCGACATCCACGCGTGCGGAGCCGCGGGCAAAAGCTAGTGTATATATATAGAGATAGATATAAGTAGCTTTAAACTTTAAGTATGTATTTATTGTATAGGTATGTAAACGGTACACCAGTACACCACTGACTACCTGCAGTATTGTCTCTCCTACTTTTTATCAATCCAAAGGTTGTCTGTAAAAGATCTTTTTAGTAATACCGCCCATTGTGTCCACCTTAGGTAGCATTTCTACATTTATATCTGTAATTTTTATTGTGTAATAAAGAGTATTCTATCTATATAACTTAAAAACGGTTTTTTTTTCCACTTGGGGTAATCCTCATGGATACCTACTCTTGGTTTGGGAGAACGGAGGCCTGAATATTCGTAGAAGGTACTCACTCCATAGCTACTATTCCGCGAGTTATTCCAGTTATTGTGACCACCACCTCGCCATTTGCCACTGTGTTGTCGATTGTTATATCTTTGTTGTTGCTGACCTTTGTCCTGTTGCCATCTGTTTTGAACAGGCGTGCTCTGGTTCAAGGGTATGAAATTATCTGACATTTTAATATTTGCTTGATTTTAGGTTTCTTTTAGTTTTCAGAAAATATTTTTGTTGTTAATTTTTGCTAGCAAACTGCCAAGTACGAAACAAACTGTCGAATCGAAACTGACATTATTAGTGTTGTTATTTTCTAAACTAAACTTAGCTTCCATTGGATAGTCGAGTCTGCTTCTTTTCTATACCTATAGTACCGCAAAATGTCAAATATCAACAAAAATCCATTTTAATAGTGAAAGGGTGCAAGGTTAACAATCCTTTGAGTAATGTAATAACCAAGTCGTAAATAAAAAGATAAACACTGAAGTAATCTTGAACGAATGGAGAAGAAAACCGACAACTTTTGCCACGGGTGTCGCTAGTATCGCTCGACACGGAAATCAAAATTATTTAGCTGTCTTATGTGATTTATTTCATGAACTCGAGCAAAATTCCGAATGAATATCGATGCCGGTAAAAAAAAACCATGGTATGATGGGCTTCTCTTTCCGGACGAGCAGTTTTTTTTTTTGTAGTAGCTATCGCGTCCCCCACCTAAAGTGAAGAGACTTTTTAGCTTTTTGTTCAGAATATTGCGCGTATGTCTTGAAGGCAACTGGAAACACTTTCTCTAATATTAAAATTTACTCTAAGCTGCTGATATAAAGAGTGTCCATCTTAATTATCATCAGTTTCATGCTGCTGAGGTACCTATTCCGAAGTTTAAATTTAACTCATAGACATAAATAAAATTACGTTCAGTGGCCAGCACATAAAGCTACACGCAACTGTCAAATTTCTCCATTTCGATTATGTAGACCACAATATTCTGCTGGATAAACTTGAGGTTTATGGTATAAGAGGGAATGTCTGGAATTGATAAAATCATATTATTATCAGACCGCCATCAAATAACCCAAATATCAAAATTTGATAATCAAACTAAAAGGGAACAGATTTTCTCCTCTGATAAGCGTTATATCACATATGGTATTCCCCAGGGAAGTGTATTAAGCCCTCCATTGTTCCTACTACACACTAATGATCTATCAAAGGCAAATAAGAAACCCATGTCATTGTTCGCTGACGACAGTACAGTAACTATACCACCTAAAAGTATAATTATCACTTCTTCTGATTCTTTAAATTCTATAATTTCCTGGCTTAATGACAATAATTTGTCAAAAAATGTCAAAAAAAAATGCTTAGTGAAAAATATCTGATTGAAAATTTACAGCAAAATACGAATGAGAAATTAATTTGAAAGTCGATAAAAAATGTGTACTCGGCTAACAGTTAAAGATTACTTATCTGTTATATAATATTTAGTTTTTCGTGTTCTCTATATAGTCTGTGGTTTTTGCACTGCACTTCTGTCAAAAAATTTGATCGAACGCAGGTTTTGTTCGTAATTGATTACCTATCTATTTTCGGATGAAAATAACAATTCCTCAATAATGATTCAGTGAATGTTGTGTACGAAATTTGTAGAAGCTGGCAGCGTTTGGTGTGAAAATGTGGAATCCTACAAAATCACCAAAGCTAGCTGTTGGTAAGTTGTAATCAATCAGCATTACGCGGTCCGGATACATCCTGCCAATTACAGCGGAAACGTTATAACATGTTATGAATTTTAACTATTTTAACAAGTTATGGAAAGGCACTAGATAGGCCCATGATCTGTTGATATCATCTTCTAAGCTACTTGCTTGACCAATGATTATTCCTATTGTTTGTCAACCGTATCTGTGTTTTCCTTACTTTCCGGCCTTGTTTTTAAAATCAAGGTGTTTTTATTATTATGCCTATTTATAGAATAAGTCTTACTTTTCAACCACAACTTTAAGATCGATATCCTAAGAGATTATAGGGTACTGAAACACCGAAAGCAATTATTATTATTTTACTTTTAATCGACAATAAAATAATAAACTGTTGACTACATAAAAATATGTTGTTCATAAAAAACTAGTTGTAAAACAGGTTTAAAAAAACAAAAAACAGTGTTAGCCGATAGAATAAATATTGCAAGAATAAGATTTTTTTTATTTAAAAGAAGTATCTGCAGATCTGAGCTTATGCTAACTATCTTATCTGCCTTTGTTCAAGGTTTCATTCACTTCCCATTGAGTGAGATTATTTGCAACACATAAATAAAACATTGGCAATTCAATCTGATTCCTAGCCTATTCAATTCATAACCACCATTAATGAACACAACACATTTTATGCATGTCCGAGGCACTCGCAGGAAAATTTACTGAATATAATTATAGCATGTTTGTGGTTAAGAATGTGTTTAACATAATAATACACGCCATTGTCAAACTAGGACAATAACCTCTTCAGATAATGAAGAATTAATGTTAAAAATGTTTAAGGTGAATGAGCTTATGTAGCCTGAAATATTCTAATTTCTAAATAATGTTACTTCCAAAAAAAAAAAAATTGACAATTTGAATTTTATGGGCTAGATTATAGTTATCCTACTAAAGACTTTTATTTAAAAAGTTATAATATAAACTATTTTAATTTCAGCTGTTTATAACTGGAAAGGAGATGTCAGATCAGGACTGCCATTGGAAATTGGAGAGACGGTCCAGATATTGGAAGAAAATGGAGGTAAATGATAGAATAGTTGCTCCTTTGTCATGCATTGGCCCAAGCAGATGGAAAATTGGGTGCACCAAGTTAAGAAGCTATTATATTTTTACTTAATTTAAACCTTTATATTCTATTAGAGTTTACTTTCTTAGACTTTTCCTGAGTTATCCAATTTTTTGGGCTCATTTTTCAAATTTCTTTCATTAAAAACCTAATTTGGACTATTATGAATATTTTATAACAAAAAATTACCAAATCGGTCCAGCTGCTCTCAAGTGATGAATTTACCAACAAACTGGATTTCAATTTTATTAAATATATAATTTATATAAATTGAACACAAGGTATTATAGTTTTTAATACTGAAAGGCTTAGTAGGTGTCTCGTCTACTTTATTATTTCACTATATTATAAAACCTGAGTTACAGAACATATGACAGGTCCACTACATTACATCATTCTGTATTAATATTCATTAAAATGCATACAGACATTGACACAAAAACACAATCTGAAATGTTAATGAGTTACAAATTCTAGTTCTCTTTTTTTAAATGCTTATCTGTAATGAAATAGAAATATAATTATGTCCTAATGTACCTATTTGATATCTTCCCACACAATACTGGCAATTGACCCATAGGAAGAAGAGACCTAGCTCTTTTAATTAAAATCCTAGAACACTAATTGTGTAATTAGTGGCATGGTTTATATTCAAAATGGCAAAATTAAAATAATTAGGACCAATTCTTTTGCTCAGTAAAGCTATTCTCAAGTGAAGTCATTGTTATTTTTATCAGTCAACAATATTACAACACATTCTACCACAAAGTACAAAGTTCGGCGGCTCATCTTGCTGTGCTGCCATAGCCAAAGAAAAAAAGAATAAAAAAAAACAACTATTGATTAGCCTTGATTTGGATTCATAAATAATTTATTTGTGAATTTGTGCAAGAGTTGAAATAAGGGCTTGTTCGAGTCTCAGAGATAGGTGCCATCCACCAATTAAATTCGAATTCATTTTGGTAGACAAGCAGTTTGCCAAATGGGATTTTTCATTGTCAAAATAGACAAACTTCGTTATAAGAACATGTGTGTAAATTTTAAGCTTCTAGACCCCGCGGTTAAGGATGTGCCTTGTCTATCAGTGATTAAAATTCTTAAATTTTCTTATCGTTAACAGGCCATTAGTTGCAATTTAAATTTAATTTTAAGGTATTAATCAATAATTTATTTCTTCTAGTCTGGTATCGAGGCTTCAGCTCAAAGAACAGGTCGTCGTGGGGCATATTCCCATCATGTGTGGTGACAATCCGACCATGCATCATAAAGGGATCAGGAGCTACTGCTATAGCTGAACTAAAGGATGACCCACTGGTCCGGGAGATAGCATGCGTCTTGAGAGAATGGGCAAGATTATGGAAGAAGCTTTATGTGGTAAGTGAAATTTATTAATTACTAGCTTTTGCCCGCGACTTCGTCCCCGTAGAGGTTGGAAATGATCCCACAGGAACATTCTACCAGGAAAAAAATTGGCAGTCATAAGGCCTGCTGACAGAAGTGAAAATACAAAACTTTGGAATAACTGTTCTTTTATACATATAGCTCATGGAAAGCGTTCGGTGACGATTACGCGAGTTCCATGATTTTTGTTCACCCAAAAAGTACACATATATACACAGTATACATATACAACGTGTTACGGAAAGGGTATATCCATACAAACGGGGTGAAGAGTGTATCTGGTTCAGAATCTCTGTACAAAATTTCAGCTCAAAAGCACTAACTAGAAAATGCTTAATATTTTTTTTATTTAGATAGTTTAATAAATTTAAATCATAACAAACGTGTTACCGCCGTTTCTTTGTGCGTAGTTTATTGACACCGATCAGCTGACTTGGTCTAGTGATGTGTAGAATTCAATTGGAAACATTTGATTTTTAGTTAAATGTTTCTTAACTTTTCATTTATATATGTATAGGTATTAAAAAATATTGCTCTGTAGTTTGTTATCACCAAAAGAATCCGTGCCTTTGATATGTATATACCCTTTCCGTAACACACTGTATATGTATAGGTACAAGTAAAAAAAATAACAAATAAAATTTGTAAAAAGTAAGAAATTTGCAGGATAGTGTGCCTCACGGCTGCGTCAAATAGGCCCAGTTCAGCAAAAATGTCAGAAATGCCGTTATGAAGTATAAATGCCATTATTATGTTATGATTCCAGACCGAAATAGAGATGGTGCTAGCGGTCATGTATAGTTCCATCTCTCTCTAACTGAAATCATGATGGCGTAGTGCCTAGTGCCTGATGCTGGTTTTCAATTGGACCTGTAGTGCTATTCTGTCAAAATCTCACTGTGAAGCCTTAGGGTGAAGTGAGTTTGAAGTGAGCTGTAATTCCACCTGATGCTTGGGATTGACACATTGACTGCTCACTCCACGCTCACTTCACCTACGCTTAACGGTGAGATAGTTACAGAATAGCACTGCTGTGCTTGTTTTTGAGGGAGAACTATGTCCAGCAATCGACGACTTTGGATTGAGATGATGAAGTAGGTAGGTATTGAGCGAGTATATGATTCGGTTAACATTCTGTATTCCCCAATGGGCAGAGGTGTACTTATACTACACACACATTTCACCAGTTATGTTGAAGTCACATGTAATAGGATGCGAGCCTTTTGCCGGTTTATGATCAGTGTCTAACTTTCAATTCGTCTACGAAGCAAAATGCCTGAAATTAATGTCTACACAGCAATTTGCCTAAGCTGTAAATCGCCTAGAGATCAAAATGTCAAAAATGCAATAATTTCTAAGTAGTCGAGATGGTAAAAATAAACTCACACTAGGGCCTCTGAACTGTAGGTTAGGTTAGGTTAGAACTGTGACCACATAACGCCAGAAACGGTACTCCCTTTCTTCTCCTAAAATAATAGACATATTGCATGGTAGGTATTTTGATTCATAGTCAGAATAAAGTTTAGTTCAATGGTAAGGTCGGCATTGTGCTTCCTAGTCAATATAAGGCTTAGGCAATACTTAGCATAGACGTTTTGATTTCTAGTCAGCATGATCATAAAGGCTTTTGCCATCAACTGGGCTCAAATCAAAACTCCGGGCTGCTACTGAAAAAATCCTGATGGAAAAACACAGAAACACTGCCAAACCAACAAGGCAGTATAGTTCAGTTATTAAGTACTAAATAGGAAAAGAAAATAAACTTAGGCATTAGATACGTAGCTACATTATTCTGAACATCTCATCGCATACGCATCTTAGCGTCGCAGCTGTGTTTATCTCTAGGCCAGTGAAGCTGTAATTAAAGTATGCATCACTGGTTCACTCAATACGTACCGAAGTAGCTACTTAATGAATCATACTGCATAGTACATTTATTGTCTTTGTTTTGTTGTTAGTAAAGTTATTTCAGCATTTCTTGCAAGCATTTCTGGTTTGAAAATTGAAATATACATTTTGTTAGCCATAAATTTGCTTTCTTTTTAGTGCATCTTCTTTCTTCTTTTTCGTGCTAATGGCTATACATGCCGTCGAGAAATATCTCTCAGGCATACTAGTTTTCTCACGATGTTTTCCTTCTCCGTTTTTAAGCAAGTGATATTACAATACGCACATGAATCCGAAAAGTCAAAGGTCCTTGGATTCGAACTTGAGACCTATGACTTGGCAGTCCAAAGGTCACACCACTAGGCTATCACTGCTATTAGTAGCTAGTAATATTATTTTCAGTGCTTACAATTAAATATTGCATTTCAATTATTATTGAACGAACCTAATTAAGCAGTTACTTTCGCAAGAAAATTAATAAGTAACGTCATCATCATCATTTCAGCTGAAAGACGTCCACTGCTGAACATAGCCCTCCCCCAAGCACCGCCACATCGATCGGTTCCGTGCTTCCCGCATCCAGCGGATTCCTGCGGCTTTCACAAGGTCATCAGTCCACCTTGTGGGAGGCCTTCCTCCGCTACGTCTTCCGGTACGCGGTCGACACTCCAGAACCTTTCGGCCCCAACGGCCATCTGTTCTGCTAGCAATGTGCCCTGCCCATTGCCACTTAAGTTTGGCAATTCTTCGAGCTATGTCGGTTGCCTTAGGTTCTCCTGCGGATCTCTTCATTTCTGATTCGATCACGTAGGGAAACTCCAAGCATAGCCCTCTCCATTGCCCTTTGGTTGACTTTTAGCTTTTTAATAAGTAACATTTTCCTTTATTTTATTTTACTGTATAACGTGATTTATTGTTGCAGCTAAAACATCGTTTAGCTACAAAAAAAGTTAATTGTTGACTTATTTAGCGCCGACATTACACTGGTGAGACAGGAAACGCATCACGCGGATAGAATTTCTAGCGCATGGATTGAACTTTAATTGCTGCCTATATACATATACGTTTATATTTTATGCCACACAAAGGAACTTTTCCGTTTTCCGGTACAGATAGTGTGACAATAAAAATGAAATGTTTTATTGAATATTAATATTTTATGAAAATGAATCACTGATATAAAATACAAACAATGTAGGTACATATATATATTAGGTTGGGGAAAAAGTCTTTTCGCATTATAGTATGTATGAACATGTAATAAAATCTCTTTGGCTATACTATTTGTATCTGGCTGGTTTTGGTATCATTGAAAGTTTAAATTTTAAAGAACATAATTCCAAATTCAATTTAGGAAAATGTGTGATTTTCATTTGGTTTTCGTACTGTCAAGATGAGTGAATCTAATGAGGAAATTCGATACATTTTAAAAAAAATCTACAAAAAAGGTAAAAACGCAACGCAAGCCGCGAAAAAAAATTGCGATGTTTACGGACCTAGTGCAGTGTCTGTGAGAGTAGCATAAATTTGGTTTAAGCGTTTTCTATCCGGAAATTTTGATGTCAAAGATGCACGTCGCTCTGGTCGCCCTATTACGGATAAAATGGATGCCATTTTTGAAAAAGTGGAGCAAGATATTATTATATAGGCATATCAGTAGTTACGACGTAGCTGAAGAACTGGGAATTAACCACAAAACAGTTTTGGCACATTTGAAAAAAACTGGGTACACAAAAATGCTCGATATTTGGGTACCTCACGAGCTCACTGAAAGAAACCTAATGAACCGTGTACTTATTTGTGATCCTTTATTACGACGTAATGAAACCGAACCATTTTTGAAGAAGCTGATAACTGGTGATGAAAAGTGGATCACGTACGACAAGAACGTGCAAAAAAGGTCGTGATCAAAGGCCAGTCAGGCTTCACAGACTGGCGAAACCCGGGTTAACTCACAACAAGGTGATGCTGTGTGTGTGGTGGGATTGGAAGGGCATTATTCATTATGAGCTGTTACAACCAGGCAGGACCATCGATTCTGAACTCTACTGCGAACAACTGATGAGATTAAAGCAAGAAGTTGAGAGAAAGCGGCCGGAATTAATCAACAGAAGGGGTGTGATTTTTCATCATGATAACGCTAGACCTCACACATCTTTAGCCACTCAGCAAAAATTAAGAGAGTTTGGCTGGGAGGTGTTAATGCATCCGCCGTATAGTCCTGACCTTGCACCTTCAGATTTCCACCTGTTTCGGTCTCTTCAGAATTATTTAGGCAGTGTCAGGTTAACATCACGAGAGGACTGCCAAAACCACTTGTCGCGGTATTTTGATCAGAAGTCCCAAAATTTCTATAGCAATGGGATCATGTCCCTACCTACAAGATGGCAAAAAGTTATCGAACAAAATGCTACATACTATAGTTAAATGTAAATAAACTATATTAAAAATGTTTTGAATTTTCTTAAAAAATGCGAAGAAACTTTTTCCCCAACCTATTATTTAGATAGTTACTTATACGGCCAATTGCTACTGTGTTACTCAGTCTTTTAAGACGAAGATAATCGACTTTTAATGATTTTATACTGAAGATCACGTCTAAACGAGTATTGTTAATAATTTGGAAAAAATATATGTTAAATTAGAGCATTTTCTTAATAACTTAATATATGAATATTTTAGATTATGTTTATATTACATAGTGAAATTAATTTGTAAAGTTATGTCTAACGCGGATAAAAAAATGAGAATCACGCAAAATCTATCCAGCGTATTTTTCTGAAACCTTCACCTTTTTAAAGATAATTTAATTATTTATCTTTTTGTATACGTTTTTTTATTAAAATACCTTTTGTTTTATGTATAATAAATTAATAATGCATCTTATTTAGGACAGCGCTCCTGGATGGGCGAGTCCTATTACTGGCTGGACGTACGACGCGTTGCGTGAGCTTAGTACAGAACACGCAAGCTAACCACTCAGGGTCACTGGCATATATCTGGGCCCATAAGTCAAGTATTGGACTTTAAATAATCTTGAAAAACCGGAATTGCATTTTACTGCAATGCTGGACTGATAACCGCATAAGTTTCCTATCATTTTGTACTGCTGACTCATCATAGCAAGTATAAAATCGACACACAGCAGTAGGAAAAAAACAAAGAAATAAAAAAAATGTTTTTCGTTGTCGACTGTATTCAAACCTTATGAGACAAGGCACTTAGTTCTAAATGTCATATTTCTGCCCAACGAAGCACCATACTTACAAAATCTTCATCTTCCCATTTATTTAAACAGAAATTGGACATAGGTACCTACTATGGCAGCTATTCAGCGTAATATTTGTTTAAGGCGTACATATTTGACATTTGAAATAGCCTATTCACAGTTTCCTTTGTTTCTCTTAGTTATTCATGAATCATTGTTTGTTCTGTTCCGTGTGAAGCCTTTTCTTACAAAGTAGAATATGAATACATGAAACTGGCGTTTTGAATATCGTAAAACATGTAAAGCCCACAGAACAGACAAAAGAGGTTAGAAGGGCCTTGTGGTCGGGGCAGGCGCGCCGCACATAAGCAAACGCTCATAAGTCAACCGAAATTTGCTTCACTGGCCAACAATTGCGATCTTACTCGTATTGTGACAGCGTACGAGGCTCCGCGAAAAATAAAGAATCATGTCGTCTTGCGCTATTATAATATGTCTGAAAAGAAGCCAGGTGTGTAGAGAAGGGATTTCTTTTCATTTTACTGAGTTCCGTGCGCCGAGCCAATGCGAAATCCGTGCGTATCGACAATGGTGCCGATTCTCTTGTCACAAAATTCTCTAAACTAGACTAAAAATCACCAAAATTTAGTTTGTTCCTGTCAAACGACCATTTCCTATTCTGAAATTGATTATAGTGACGTATTTTAGTTTGACAGCTCTAAGATGGTACTGAGTTTTTAAATTTAGTGAAAATGGCAATGGTGCTATTCTGAATTTGACGTTTTTAAACTAAAATTTAGATTTTCTAATTAAGTCTGACTATTTTTAATCGCGATTAAAAAGGTGTGGAATAAAATTAGTTTTCATGAACTAAAATTCACACCAATCACCTCGACTTCTGGTGCAAAACCAGTACTGTATATAAGGTGTATCTATTCATACACGAAATATTTTAATATAAACATCTTTATGTTGTAAAAAAGCCACATCAGCGAATTTTTTTTTTATCTAAGTGTTTTATATTTTTACATAATTATTATAGTTTTAAAATTGCTTTAGACATTTTGCGAAAAAAATCTTTATTTACTTATTCTATGAATGACCCGTCTCGACGCGGTGACGCCGAACGGTGCGGTGGGGTGGCGGCACGAGCGCGGTGAATTTTGATAATTAATCATCATAGCAAGTAATTTTAAATTATTTAATTTTTTAAATAATATGCTCAGAATAAAAAATAATCATTTCCATGGCTTCTTTACCACCACTAAAAATATTGTATCACTTAAAATATGTCGTGTTTATCCCTATATTTTTTTTTCTTTTCTTTTGCTTATATCTCCAAAATGGTGCGTCCTATCGCAAAAATAATGAAAATTTCGACCCCCTTTTAGATAGCCTTAAACCCCTATTACTCTACATGTAGGTAATCTTTTTTTTATTTTCCACACAAAAAGTGAAAAATTCCATAAAAAACACGTCGCGGCTGCCCCCCCCCGCAAAATTACCACGTGGAGTCACGATTGTCAAATTCGATTTAGTTTCGTTTGCAGAATAGCTTTAAGATTCTCATAGCCAAAAGTAAGGAATTTTAGTGATAGTTTAGTTAGTTTAGTTCAGTGTACAAGAGAATCGGCACCAATGTTGTACCAAGTTGTACCTAAACTATGTCGATATTATGTGTGTATGAACACAAATGATTATTATCCGTAAAATTAGAATTCAAATACCTTTGTTTATTACCACCATTTATTGTTTAATGTGACATAATAATTATTTTATTTATTTATTTATTTAAACTTCATGTACAATAGTGGTACATAGGCGGACTTAATTCCACAAGGCATTCTCTACCAGTCAACCTTTGGGTTAAATATAAAAAACAGTGATAGGGTACAAAAATAATGTCTAAAATACTAATTTCTTGATTACGAGAATTTATATAGTTTTATTGATACTAATACACATATACAAATAAAATAAAATAAACAAATAGATATTTTAATAAATGCCACTTAATAATAATTACTATGACTAGACTATTATTTGAGAGTTATTTAATTATGACGTAAGACAGAGCTGCAATTACCTAAACACGAATGAAAATTTGAATTTCGCGGCTATATCGGATGTTCGCCCTTATGTATTTAATTTTTCGCTCTAATTTCGGGATGTGAACTTCATCCCGAAATTAGAACGAAAAGTTGCATAACTGAAAGTAACAAAATTACAGTAATTTTATCGATAGAAATAATCGACATTTTGCTCACCGTAACATATATGAGAAATTAATGTGTGTGAGTGTTTGTCAAACACAGTGTTTGCGTTAGTGTGACAACCAATAGCAAACTCAAGATCTAAGTGCGTGTGGTTTATTTGTGTGCGTAATGCGCGTACGTATTGGTTTCTTGCTTGTAGTGGAGTTACGAGAGTGGGGGACAACCCGGCTACACGCGTTTTAATACAAATCAGGAACAGTTTCGTTTCTAACCTCTTTTATCTGTTCGTGGTTACAGCCCATGACGTACTAACGTTAAGTCTTCTGGGAGATACTCGAAGAACTTTCAGCACGATTCTATGAAATACTCACTAACTACACAAGCAATGGGAACCAATCTAAGCCATTAAGTGGTCAACCCAATGACTATAGTGGTTTAATTCTCTTTGGGTCAACCTGTCACTCATCATCAAAACATTTGTCAGCTGATATCATTGAGCAATTCTGAAGTATCATAGAATACGTCATATTGTTATGGGTAATTCTATTACGCCATACATATATAACAACTAACAATATTAACTTTTCGGTCAGTTCACATTAACAGTGTGTGCAGAATGAGGCATTTAATATGCATTTGTGTGTGTATTTTAGTATCCGGTATCTTCTTGTTCCACATTTTTGACTGCCTTGTGATCGCTAGCGTGTTTTCTGGGTGTGTGGTCTTGGGTTCGATCCCTGGGTCAGGAAAAGTTAATATGTAACTGGCAAAATGTGGGTGTGACACCTGCCTACCGTTTAGGAAAATACAGGAGTTAACCGTACCTCATCTGCTATCTGGCTAGCCTTTTCCAAACTATGTTGGGGTCGCCTGTAGCGGAATGCCAGTATTTTACACGGAACGACTGCCTATCTGACCTCCACCAGCCAGTTACTGGGTAATACGATACGTCTTGGTAAGACTGGTTGTTAGACTTTCCGGCTTGACGACCCGTAACGACTGTCAAAGATCCACAAATGACAGCCAGCCGGGACCATCGGCTGTTATTACTTAGCCACAAGCCCCTTAGGAGTAAAGTACGAGTACCTATTAAAATTAAAATGCGTAAACCAAATAGGTACCCAATGTTGATTCTTATTTTCCTTGTTAAGTACTAAAAATAACATTATTATTTTTAATCGGAAGCCTACCAAACGGTGCCATTATGTGCAGAATAATACCTCTCAAGCGAGTAGGTGCGCTATTTAATTCTGCACATGATACCTATATGTTGAAACATTTAGGTAACGTAACGTAGTCACAGAAATATCCATTCTGAACTTAATGATCAAACTTTCAATTCGTATACGAAGCAAAATGACTAAAATCAATGTCTACACAGCAAATTGCCTAAGCTGTAAATCGCCTAGAGATCAAAATAGTTAACAATCAAAATGTCTAAAATGCAATAATTTGTAAGTAGTCGAGATGGTTAAAATAAACTCACACTAGGGCCTCTGAACTGTAGGTTAGAACTGTGACCACACGACACGACCAGAAACGGTACTCCCTTTCTTCTCCTAAAATAATAGACATATTGCAAGATAGGCATTGTGCTTCCTAGTCAATATAAGGTTTAGGCAATACTTGGCATAGACGTTTTGATTTCTAGTCAGCATGATCATAAAGGGTATTTGTGCCTTAACGTCAACAATGTTCGACCAACTAGTTCCTTGCAATGCTCGATAATAATATAGTTTTGGACTTTTAATAGCGATTTACAGAAAAGTACACACTTTTGTTTTTCACTGCAATCGGTTTCTTGAGTTGGTCACCATGCAGTTCTGGGGTACGTAATTTCCAGCTTGGGTAAAGCAGACTACTTGATTATAATTTTGCCATCCCAACTATACCAGTCGCTACCTAAAAACACCTAATGAAAAAATCGTTAGACCACAGCATTCTTCACCCAACAGATTTTTTTTCTGTCAATTCTTATATTAGAACATCTTAACATAACGTAACGCCTGTATTCCTCTAAGGGTTAGTAACTATAGTACACGCATTTCGCCAGTTATGGTTAAGTCCTTTGTAATAGGGGGCGAGCCTTGCCATCAACCGGGCACACATCCAGCCTCCGGGCTGCAATTCAAAAATTCTTGATGGAAAAACCTCATCCTGAGTTCCGATTTCCAGGTAGGGCAAACCCTACCTGGAAATTGGAACTCAGGACCTCATGCTCACCAGTAGCGCTTAAGACCAATAGAGCAACGAGGCAGGAACCTATATCATAAAATATTGTTTATCATTCAACCCCTTTTCTAGGAGCGAGAGACCTACAGGTTCAGTGCTGTAGCCAAGGTGATGCGGGAGCTCCTAAGCGGCAGACGAGCTCTTTTAGCCGGCACGTTGACCCAGGACCAAACGCGAGCGTTGAGGCTCAAGCTCGTCGCTAAACTGGACTGGGGAAACAGGTGAGTCTTGTCAGCATGGTTTTGTGAATGGAATGCACAGATTGATCTATTGATTGCAAAATTACGTACACTAAGCCCAGGTTGGCACAAGCGAATTTTTTACGCGATGGGATACGCTCTATGGATTCTCAATACTCGGTTCAATACCGACAGTTGAAAATGAAGTGCGCGAAAAAAAATCGCCTGTGCTACGAGGGCTTTAGCGAGTTTTTGTGAAAATAAAGTGACGCGTTACTTTATTTTGCTTGGGATATAACCTAAAGTTTTTATAAAGAATTATTAGTGGGTATAATTTCTATAGATTTCAAGGTCGCTTATGCGAAAAAGGAGGATACAAATCCAATATAGTGGACACAAAAAAAAACTAATTAATCGTCATGGGCATAATTTCTACGGTTTTTAGGGGTTTCGAGGGTGATCCTGGTGATGAAACTGAAGAACATTTACAAATCCAAGGTGGTGGTGATTTAAATAAAAGTAGTCGTCGTGGCTTTCGGTTTTGGGGGGTGCTTAAGTCGAAAATACGGATAACTCGGAAGTGAATTGATAAAAAAGAGTAACTTTTTGTATGTAGAATGCTACATAATGAAACGACGCACGCATGGCGCATGTTACACAAATTACCAAATAATAGCAATAATTTTCATCATTAGTTATTTCTTAATTTCTCATACTTGACACTATATTTACAACTTTGAATAATTATCTGGGAAAATTCTCATTTTGATACAAGACTGGTGCTATAAATATGTGTTCATATAATATAAACAATTGGCTTTTGTTTTCCGTATTAAAATTGTATTATTATAAAACCTATGGTTCTCATGATTCTTTCATTTGTCAACTCTATAAATAACATTCCCATTCTATCATACTAACTTATGTACCTATCCTTATGTGTCGATGTTTTTTTGTTGGGCTTGTACTGGGGCCTGGCCCTGTTTGATTTCTTGTTTATCAATCTCCATAGTTTTCAGGATACTCATTTATTTAGGTTTATGTGGCTTTGTGTGATCTGAATTGAATAATGCTAATTATTTTGTGTTTTTATTTTTTTATTACTGATTGGGCCTACTCTTGAACTCGATCTCGCTTGATGGAAAGCAATGGATGAGGTTGATGATGCAACGAGCGTCTCCAGATGCCTGTTCACTCTTGCTTTGAAGGCAGACGGGTTATATGTGGATGGGAACACAGACTGTCTTTTTTTCCTCCTTTTTGGCACCCGAAATATAGGGTGGCCTAGTTTGGGGTCAATTTTAATTGCCAATTGATATTTTACATATTTTATTATCTTCTTTATTAGGTACGTATTCTGTATTAATAATAAATGTTTATGAAACGTATTTTTGTACTTACACAAATAAAACTAAAATGCAATTATTTGAAGTCATTTATTACCAAATATAATGTAGACAATGTAACACATTGAAGTAATGATTGTTGCAGTCTCAGAGATATTACGTAGGAAGTAAGGCAGCATCGTTTATCCACTACAAAACATTTTATTTAGGAATGGCAAAGTTTATATTAAAAACTAGTAACTACAAGGTAAAACTGCAGAAGTCGAGTTCCATTAAAACACTGCTCGAGTGTACGGAAGACATTTTTTTCGAGATTCCAAGAAAGTTTATCAATTCATACACACAATATCTATTAAAATAATGCATGACTCAAAATCTTATTCTACAATAATATTTGAGATACGTTGAGAATCGTGGCTTTTCCCTCTGGACATCTTATTTAATGGCACATTTGGAACAATTTATGAGTATAATGTATTCACTTCGAACCTATAGATAAACGTTCCTTGATTATAATCCATTCACACTTCATACATATTTATGATTTCCCTTTTTCTTAGTACCAAATATACTTTTGATATCAATCACGAGATTGAAGTAACATTATATAAAATTTGACTAACAGCAGATACTCCCAGACGTAACTATTCATAGGTACACATAATTATTATAAAACTATTAGTTACATGTATAAACACGTGGTATACCAAACTAATGGAACAAAAGAAAAGCACGTATAATAAACTCTAATCATATAATATCTATTTAATTGTAATTGAAAGACTTAATTTAAAGTCGATATGTGTATTCTGAAGCATTGTTAAAGTTTTAATTCTACTAAAAATAACTCACTGAATATTTCATATCAATTAGATTATCATTATCAAAGACCAGACTGTATAAGATTTCATTGGAGTATAAATCACTTATTTAATTTAATTAAAAATGCATTGCTATGGTCTCAATATTTTATCCTTATCGATACAAAAAAAGAAAATAATATAAAGAAAATGTTAAAATTAAAAATGTCTTCTATATCTCACGTATGAGGTTACTCACAGCACGATATGGGCAAGTCATTTAATTATACATTACTAGCTTTTGCCCGCGGCTTCGCCCGCGTGGATGTCGGTTATCGCATAAAAAAGTACCCTATGTACTACCCTCTCCATATCCCAGGCTATATCTCAAAATTCTAACTTAATATTAATTTTAATGTGACTCACTATGTGTTTATTACCGAGCTGGTAATGAGTTGAACTATCGAACTAATGTGCACACTAATAGGGTTGAAATTAAAACCACAATTGTGTACTGATCTAAGCTGGTATATTTAATTAAAATTGCGAGACCCCAACCAAATCGCGGTAACGAAACCATAGCGAGATCTATTTCGACGTCAACGCCATCTATCGAGCTTGACATCAAACTTTTAACATTTCACAATAATAACTATGGTTTTATGGTTTCTTCATGTGAATAGAAACCGAAACAAATGATTTAATATAGTAAAAGTACTTATGTTCTGAACGTGAATGAGTCTTCACCTGAAGATAACAAACACAAAATCAAAATACGAAATTTCACTCAAATTCTTAAAGCAATCAATTGTACCAAATACAACACGAAATAAAATTGCGACACAAATAATAATTTTAGAATAATTCACGTAAGTACTAACTTTTCTCAGGGTCACGTTCGCAATTGGACGAAATATTAGACATTTATTTTGTACTTGCAACACGATCTGGATGTAGAATTCGATTAATCGACTAATAATTGACCGGTTGACATTTTAGCGGGAACACCACTAAACGAACGAAAAAAGAAAACAAAATACGTCTATACTCTGTGGTCGTGTGGCGGTGTGACGCGATGCTTAATGTAAACATTCATCAAGGTTATATGTGCGTAAAGTAATGGATTCAATGAGAAAACGGTTTAATCTTAGAAGAAACTTAGACAGAATTACTGAGAAATAAGTGTAGATTTCGTATTGAGTGCTAGTTTATCGAAAAGTGATAAATATGTCAGTGAAAAAGTAACGAAAGTTATGGAATGCACAAATTTTGATCATAAGGCCGCCGTGTTTAGTAATGTTTTTATGATAAATATTCTTGTATACTCTTTGAAATACACATAAGTAGCTAGCTTATTTATCTACGAACATAATTTGGCTAATAGCTACTGATATTATAGCGTATTGTTATCGTAATCGTATTTCCAAGAGTAAAATTCGGCAAACAAATACCTACAAAAAGTCAATAAAATGGATATAGTATGTTATCCTTAAGAGATAGACATATGCCATCGCGGACTTTTTTGAAGACCTTTTTATGATACACAATTCCACCATACATTATTTTGTTATATCTCAAAGGGTTTAGACAGCGTTTTCGTTAAAAGCTCCCAGACGGCTTATTTTTTTCCGACACCTCCAACAAATATCGTTAATTCATACAAAAATGCATACAAAAACATAACAAATTATATACTAAAACCTTCCTAGAGAACCAAGCTATCCATTGGTGAAAACAGCATGAGAATCGGTGCAGTAGTATTTGAGTTTATCGCGAACAGACAGACAGACAGACAGACAGACAGACAGACAGACGCGGCGGAGGACTTTGTTTTATAATATGTAGTGATTATAACATTTTAATGATGGAAAATAAAATAAAAATACCTAGATGTAACTTGCTCAGATCCCACTTGCTGTAACCTCTTATCATTTTCATAATATCCTAATACAAAAGATATGCTATACTTAAAATAAAAATGGATGTAGGTATGTATACTATGTATGTACTTTTAAATATCAATTGCATTTATCTGCGAGTTGCTTCGATCTTACAAAACTAACTAAACATGTAGTTCAAATATCGTTATTCAGTAAAAAGTAAAATGTTGCTTATTCGCAAAGTCGTATTACCACAGCAAATTCCATCATAATAACAAACAAATTGATTAGTATGTTATAAGAAAAGTTTCAACAATTTTATTCTAATTATAAATCGTATAGATTCACTTAATTTAAAGCTCAAGGCAAAAAGGCAAATGTTGTCTTATATAAACAGGTAAAATACGGAATGTCATGGTCATTCATATCGTTGGAACTGAATTTCTTACATTACTGCGAATGAGCGTTACAATTACTAAAAGAACAATACACTTCGCGTCCTATACCTTCTTCACAGAAAGTAGTCTCTGATACAAGAATCGAGATGGGTTGAAATGGATTGTATAGGAATCTCATTCATTCTCATTTCTCAAAAGTCGTATTCGAGACAAAATCGCATACATTTTCTAGGACTATTCTGGGAGTGTTGCGTGCATTGTCTAAGCTCAGTCTGGAAACTTACGTCTCTGTTTCCTTTGCGTATTTGTCAATGTTGGGGTAGATGGGAGCCATCTCGAGGGTCGAAGGGGCGGAGGGCGCGTTCGAGTTCATGTGCAGCCTTCGAGACAACTCGTCTAGTACCTCGCCGAATACACGCAGTGACATGTTCTGACCCAGCAGGTGCAGAAGTAGGAAGTCACCCACCTGGAAATTCAATGGAAAGGTTGAATACATACAGTGGCATAGTACTTATAAACCTTAGAGTTTCCAAAGGCATTGATTGAAACTTAACGCCGGTCCAAGTTATGGAGATCATCTAAACTGGTCTGACTTTGGTCTTCAATATGTATATCTACACTGGTACCGATACGATAATGCTAATACATATTTAAAATCTTTTAACACCAACCTGAGTTTTCCTAACGAGTGACTCAACACCAGCCGGTGTTCCGAAACGGAATCGTCTCTTGAGGATGGTTTCGCGGGTGCTTGGCAATAGGATTACTGCTGCTGAGTATACTAGGGCCAATCCGGTTACTACCGATAAGATGATGAACCTGGAAATAAATAAACAAAATGAGTAACGACACTGGGGTATTATGCTAGCGAGTTACCAAGAGGTATGGTGTTACCCAGTAATTGGGTTGTGGAGGTGAGATAAGCAGTCGCTCCATATAAAATACTGCTATGCAGCTGCATCTGGTTAGAGTGGAAGCCAACCTCAAAGTTGGAAAATGCTAGGCTGATAATGATGAAGTTGACTTGTCAAAAACTAGATGAGAAAAAGTATTCGCAAATTTGTTCATAACAAAACTAAATTAACACACTTTAAGATTATGTAAGGAAGTAAAACAGATTTAAAAGATAAGCATCTACAACAATATTTTAAATTCACACACAATGCCTGAAATCATGCAACTAAAGTAAATGGAGGTCAACACACCAGAACCACAGGAAGATGAAAATCTTCTCATTGAGGATATTCAAGGCTAACACACATAGCGCATCGTGTTTCTGGATCGTTCCAGAAGCTCCGAATTTGTGGAATGTACACTTAGTTATTCTTGGGAAGACTTCAATCTGGAAAAGAAAAAAGCAAATGAAATATTTGGTAACTTAAAAGTACATAAGATAATATAGTCTTTCTTGAGTAAATCTGACAAAATGAGTATGAAATTTGTCAGCATTTGGTAAAGAACAAACCTTGAATATGGTTTAACTAAATAGTTTTAATTATGAGAATAAAGTTATCTCAAACCTCACATGGGCTACGTACTCCTATTAAATATGAGAATTCTGCATTTAACCGTACAAATAAATAAAATTGAAGTGTCTGTTTGTAATGTCAAAATAACAGAAAGTTTATACGGTACTTTTAACAAAATTTTTTTTTGTCTGTTGTTTTGTTTCGGCTAATCTCCGAAACGGCTCGACGAATTTAGACGGGACTTTCACTGGTAGATAGCTGATGTTGTAAGGAGTAACTTAGTTACTTTTATTTTTATAACAAGACACGCGGGCGAAGCCGCGCGTAGCAGCTAGTTGTAAAATAATAACTTAAGATTGGTGACCTAAAAGCAGATAGCTATGGTTACAACTGCGTTTGTTTTACTCATTCATATAATCTATTAGTATTTGTTAAGACAATAGAATAAAGAAAACAATTAGCTGATGGTGTATGCAATAGTGTCTGTCTGTAGTATGATAATTATCTAGTTAAATGTTGCTATGCATCACCTTGTGTTAAGATTTAGTACACAAATACCCTAACACAAATAAACACGGAATAAAGTTACACTAGGTATAAACGTCAAAAAATGTATGGTTATACCGAAGTTATTCCTAGGATAACTTTGTTCCGTGTTTATTTGTAAGGCCGATAGTGTCTTACTAATTATTACTGTTAACCTATTGACCGCTTGCAATTGCCGTGCTCAGCTCATAAATCGACAGATAGACGACGAATAGGGTCGTGCAATGCAATAAAAAAAAAAACAAAATAGGTTATACAGGAAAAGTTTTAAATCAGTGCGCAAATTTTGACAAATTAAACTTGAAGGTGTTTTATTATACACCTATTTCTTATTTTAATAAATCTTAGTTACAAAAAAATGAAGTTATCGTTAACGAAAGATGTTTATTTTGAAACTGGTATAATGGATACTCGTCGCGAAACGCGCCGGCGGCGGCGCGGCGGTACGGTCAGTGAAGCGGAACGCAGTAGTAGGTAACTATCAGCTGTGCGCTCGCCCATTGATATTATTACGAATAGATTGTATCCATTTTTTGCTGATTTCAAGTGGACCAAAAAAATATGTATTGGACAAATAATGGAATATGAATCACCATACAAATTTGCGCATTGGTTAAAAACTTAGGTATCCTGTATAGGCTGCTTAGGTTCTCAGTCGTATAAATACGACTGAGGCGGTACGGGCACTAAAACATTTGTCGTTTTAATCCGACTGGGGCGGTCAGTAGGTTAAGAAACAATTGCAGGATGATATATTGTTTTACTTACCATAGGGTCAGTACGTTGCTCCTGGTTCATGTTCGAAAACTTGACAACATCAGTACCATAAGTCAAAAATGCACCACCGAGGAATGTGTCCAAGAAAAATATGTTGCCGACCTGAAAGAAAACAAAAAAATTATAAGTTTATTAATTTTCTCTCACAATGGTTTAGACCCAAATAAAGAGCCAATATAGAGGCATGAGGAACAGGGTATAAAGTTCACTTATCCTCTATAGTAGCACTTAACAGTTTTGAACTATAAAATGGACTCATGTATAGGAATGATAACCGGTAAAGTGTTACCCAGTGTCTGCCAGTGGTTGGATTTTGGGGGTCAAATAGGCAGTCGCTCCATGTAAAATACTGATATTCAGCTGTATCCGGTTAGACTGAAAGTCGACCCCAACATAGTTGTGAAAATGCTACGCTAGATGATCATTTATACGAATGATACAAACTGATGTCTTAAGGTGCGTCCAGACCTGGCGAATGCGCCGCTCGCGAGCCGCTTGCGAACAGGGCCTCAAGTCTGCTATTACAATAGTGTCAGAATGGTCTCGCCATTGTATTTGACAGTGTTTGTATGGCAAATCTGTCAAAAACTCACAATGAAGAGACCATTCTGGCACTATTGTAATAGCAGACTTGAGGCCCTGCACGCGTGTTACTCGCGTGCGGTTACAGCCTAAATTTGGTGTGCCGCTCTAGTGCAACCCTAGCAAGGCTCGAGTGGGGCGCACGTGCAGTGCGCGCGCAACTTGCGCGCGAGCAGCGCAGGAACGGCGCAGGGGCTGCGTATGAACATGAAATGCACGCGCGCAGTTCGCAAGCGGCTTGCGAGCGGCGCATTCGCCAGGTCTGGACGCACCTTTACGATCATTTCATTAATAGGAGATTAGCCTATGGTTAAGACACGCCTCCTATTATATGGGGTCTTATCTTTGTAGGCGATCTGATGCTGCAGGACAATGCACCTTTGATGTTTCATAGCGTGACGATACACGTTCAATAGTTGTCTTTAACGTGATAACCATAACTGTGAAAGTGTAAAGTGTGGGTGAAGCTTTTACTATACTCCTTTGTCTCTGAACACAGGCGTGATGTTATGCCGAGTAGTTACCTTCAAAAGTACTTACCACATTGATAAAGTTCAGTATCTCACAGAAGAAGTAACCGAAGGAATAAGTATTGTGCATGTGTCTGGTATCCACCAAATACTGAACAAGGCGAGTCTGTAACATACAATGAAAAACATTAGCCTAGGAACATACTCATCTGGACAGAGCAGAATATTACATAATAGACGTTCTAGGCTCAGTTAATTTGTCTTATTAGGGACGTTCATCAAGTTTCATTAGTATCGGGACTTATCTCAATTGTTCCACTTTATTAAGAAACAAGATACCTATGTATATTGGCCTTATTAATGTACTGGCATTATCTTTTTGTTATTCTACTCCCACAATTACGGGAATATTCAAGGAGTATAGGGAATGATTTTAAGCTTACCAAACGGTTGCTCTTGTCATCAGCTATGCTGGCAGCAGTTCCACGCATGCCATCTGAGATCATGCGAACCTTGCCTTCTTCCCAGTTCTTCCATACCCAATGGGGCACGTAGAACAACAGACCCTGGAAAATGAGGTTAATTGTCAATTAGGTACATCAATTACAAAAAATGCTAAAGTCCACACGCCATTATACATAATTATATTCGAATAGAAAATACATTATTGAACTTTAAACCTGTTTGTGTCTAGCAACAAAAACTTAAAAGGCAGCAAGTTATCAGGTTTACTCACTCGTTGAAAAATTACATCATACTTTACGTAACGCAATACACAGACCTCTCGATTGCGTACAAAGAAATCGTAATTTTTAATGATCGGAGTTTAATGATAATAAAATAAATGAAAGTGCTTACTTGGAAGAACAGCATGAAAGGCACCCACTGGTAGTAGGCATGGATACGTTTCTCTTCGCCATAGTCATTGCCAAGGCCAGGATGTGCGATGCCCCTGGTGTGGGCATTCGGAAGTGTGAACGTGTAGGTGATCCAGCAATAGGTGTTGAGGACGTGTGCTGGGACCGCTCCGTCGTTGATACATGAGATCGGGTCGCCTGGAATGAAATAGACGATATGGATTTCTAATGCATTGTTTAGTATAAACCTACGCTTTTCTGTCCACAATTGAAATAGTTCAATAGATCTCCTTTTAAGGCCTTACTAACTCAGAATTCACAGGAACATGGCACATAGCAAGAAAAAAAAAGATAAGGAGCTAATAATAATTCTCAGGAGTCACAGTTTTTAATGAAATAACATTTAAATAAAGTGTGAAGCCAAAAACCGCAAACTTCATTGCGAAAGTCACTCAAACCCTAACCAGGCACGTAGGTAAATCGTGTTCTGTGGTTTTTACTTGACGTGGATTAAATGGAAGTCGTGATTCACTGTTACGCGATTTTGGGTATTTCTTGTCAAAAGCTTTTGATAGTAACTGTTAGCTTTCTTAGACCTGACCCTTGAGTCATTTACTGCCTACTTATGCGTTTACAGTTATGTTTTAAAGTCCGGATTAACATTATCGTTATTATTAATGTCAGGCCTTGAAGGGCCATTGAAACGCTTCGGGCTATAGATATGCAGATTAATATTATTCGTTCTATGGCCCTGAGTCCCTGACATTGCAGCAGCAATTGCGGATGCGCTAATATCGTCAGTAATAGTGCATCTGCCCCACAACCTGTCGCAATTTGTCGACCGTGATTCAAATCACCTTGGTCGTGTCGAGGGCTATGGTCTGACGTTTTATGTTCCTGTTATCGGTTTAAAAATAAACGACCCAATTACGTGCAAAAGTTGTTAAATGTATCTCAAGAACGGGTCTTGTCTAAAAACACAGATTGAGCCCGTCGTTGATAAAGTTACCATTTAATTGGTTTTAAAAATACCTAGTTTTAATATTACCTATGTAATTAATATGCAAATATGGACCAACGAGAATTTAATTTATCCTGTTACATCCAGTCATATGATCTCATTTAATTTAAACTTGTTCTGTCTCGGATAGCATTGAGCTATACAATACCTTATCAATACGACAAAAGTGGTCGGTATATCGGTACCTAAGTACACGTGACAATGTTGGGAGTGACCAGCTTACTACATAGCGGATGCTGCAGTCACAATCCTGGGAATATCACGTTTTAACCAGCATTCGAACATAATGGCGACCTCTTTTAGCGATTAGGTCCTCGAATTTTCCGGTTTCCTCTTAGGAAAATATTGATGTTTCATTCATTGTTCTGATTGACTGTAATTATTATTGATTGTTACTGACGGCTACAAAACGAAGCAAAACTTCCTTGATAGTAATTTGTGTTAGGATTAATAGTCCTTGTCATTATGTACGATTACGTAACAAATAGTAAAATGTTTCACATTTATAAAGAAAATTATATTCCGCTATCATATTCATAAATCTAAGAATCTTCATGTATAAAGGTAATTTCACATTGCGAAATATTGTATCACATAAGTATTATGAATACCGTTAACTCTGACTCAACAGCCGAGGTGTCGAATTGACTAAAGTCACATGCTTGCTAATTGCTCCATAACGAGCACTTAACAATTGTTAGTGCATTTATCATCGTCTTGAGAATCTCGAACGGACATACAAATAAGAATGAATTAACAAATAACGTGGTGACATTATTGCACCTCGAAGGATCGAGAGTGCTGTATCTGATAATGCAGGCAGATGTCGTCATAGTTAATGAAAATAATATATGAACTCTTTTATTGAAGCCGCTTAAATAGTCCAGCTACATAGTGAAAGTTTAATTAACACGTTAAGTTTGGGTACACCGTCACTATTTGAGCGGTTACATACAAGCTTTGATTGAGAAAGTGTGCTCACTATCAGACAAAAAAAGAAAGAGACCATTTACGATTAAAACGACGAATGTTAGTAGCAGTCTTCTTTATCGCAAAGTGCATTGACTTCATAAATTCTAACAATCGAGAGAAATCGCAAGCGACACAGAACTGCATTATGATCGCAACGGTTTGTAGTAAAGTTATACCCATCAGCAAACCAAGCAAATTTCTTTCCAATGCTGTTAATGTTATCGTCAAGCTATTCAAGTTATGTTAATTCTAACTTATGTAGCATTGTACTGGTAAAAGTATCAACACGATAAGGATTTAAAACCGTTCTATCAATAGTACCCTGACTGAAATACTCGTTTTGCTGCGATTGCCTGATTTATTAGTGGGTCATGGTGAACTGGGCTGCATGAACTTAACTGTCATATAAATAATACATAATAAACTAGTATACATGAGCTCATATGGGTACAATCATACATCAATACAAATAAATAAAATTTTAAGTGTCTGTTTGTTATGTCAAAATAACAGCTTTTTACTTAATGCATGTGAAAGTATATACGGTACTATAACTTTTTTTCTGTCTGTCTGTTTGTTCCGGCTTATCTCTGAAACGGCTGGACCGATTATACCGGACTTTCACTGGCAAATAGCTGATGTCATAAGGAGTAACTTAGGCTACTTTTATTTTAGAAAAAGCCACGCGGGCGAAGCTGCGGGCATCAGCTAGTAATATAATAAATGTGGAATGAAGAATTTAGGTCGTCACGTTACAGTACGATTCATTGAACATTTCATCATTATTTTGACGATTGCTAAATGCTCACTGTCAGTTTTGTGTACGACCAAAATTATGAACCTATTGTTATAGTACAAGGTTTTATCTACCAACACATCCCTTTTACAATCCAAATTCTGATATAATATAGAATGTGACTCATCTCAACTAAGTATGATAAACTGTTTTTTTTTTTTTTTTTAAGTTGGGATTTTGATGATTATTCATCAAACTATGCAAACAATATCCGTAGTAGTAATAAAAGGAAAATAATTTTACGATGGAGAAAATGGATTTCTAGAGCAGTTCTGCCGCACTAACGAAAAATGCAATAACTCGATTTTGCCGCTTTCGAGAATTGTATTTTTGATTATTGAATTTGTTATGAAGTTTTAGTTATTGCATTCTTGCTTACTGAAAAACAGAGTTCCTGAAGGATCAATAAAAAGTCGCTCAGAGAGAGTTAATAGATTTCGATTCACTGACTCCAAATAACGAATATATAACTCAAAATCGTCCAAATCGAGTAATTGCATTCTTCGTTAGCGCGGCAGAGTGTCCTTATTAGCTAGTATTATAAAAGCTCATTAGCCAGTTCTCATAGCGAGATGCATAGTAACAGTCAATCTGTAACTGTTATCGTTGCTAACGACTGTGTTTTGATTACCAACACCTGAGGCACAAATGTGATTGTTCAGGCTGTATGTAGGGCAAAATATCACGGACTGCAACGCTGCAATAAACTCCATATGGATTGCTGACTAACTACCTATGAGACAATGTGCACTGAGTACGTGACCTAGCGTCAGGAACCTGGACGCTTTAGTATGCAGGTTTATTCGATATTTCTATTGTTGGATTGTACATACTAGGGATGCCTCGATACGCCTTTTTGCCGATACGATACCGATACCAATGCTCTTGTAAAAATATCGGCGATACCGATACCGATACGTTTATTGAATTCAAAAATGAAGGTAAAATAAATAATACACAAGTCAAGTTATTTTTAATGAATATAAAAAGCCGTTTAAAACTATAGACAGGTTGAGATTAGTTAATAGTTTTAGTAATTAAAATTAACATTGGTGAAATTTTTGTTAAAAAAAACAAAGTACTTATTCTTAAGTTTTGCGGAGAAAAGCGATTTCGAAAACTGTTTGAATACGACCTGCGGTGGAAAATAGTCTCTCAGATGCGACAGAACTCATTTGGAAACTAAAGTATAAGAGACGTCATTGCGCCAGAAAACGAACGGATCTGCGCCTCTCGATATATAAGGAGACCTTAGGTATCTTTCGACTTCTTTGAGAGAATTTTAAGAGAGCGTAATTTGAACAGTATCGTTGAATCGGCCATAAAAATATCGTCGATGCCGATATATCGGCAAACTTCGAGTATCGCTGATATATCGGTATCGGATGCATCCCTAGTACATACTGTTGGAAAGTTACCGACAATGAGCTACGGCCTAATGACCCATTAAGTGTCTCGAGTCGTGTAAATTACTAAAATACCTGTACGTAATTGTTTATTTTAGAATACAAACTGTTAGACCTGATTTCTTTGTTGACTCATGGACACTAAATAGATTTGTTGAGGTAAACGCAGGTTTAGCTAATCTGTATGAAGTCAAATTGTCTATTATGAACTGGTCAACAAGCTACACACATAAGGAAAACTAAGAATAGCTTAGTTACAGCATTTAGCTGTATATGTTTTGTCAAGTTCTAAAATGAGGAAGATGACTAAAACAATGTTCACTAAACAATAATCCTAACATTCAAATACAAATCGTGCAATCGCAGAAGATAATCGGTCTATTGGTATCAATACAAACCTTGAACATTTCACATGTAAATTGTGTATCTCACGAATCACGATCTTATTTAGTGAATTCGAATAGCTTAGTCTATTTTATCGTTTGATCACACAGCAGTAATCGTCAGAAGGCTAATAAGTATAAGTTACAAGTGGCTATTAAGCAGTAGTTTGTTTGTGTTTGTGGCTCATCGAATGGGGAGCATACGATAACGTAAGCGTAAACATCGTTTGTTTCACCGGCTCATTGGAACACTTCCTATCATCACGTTCTTTACATAATAATAGATAATGAGTATCTTTGATTTGCTGAGAACTAGTTTATTGCACGATTACTTTATTTGAAAACGAGGCGTTTATTTTGACAACAATAAAAACTGCATAAATAGCACATATACTACTAATGAGTAAAATTAATCTTCCGTGCTATAGTATAAGGGTTTATATTATATTTCGGTTAGTCTTCGGTTAAATAAATAAAGATCAATTACATGTATAGGATGTATCTATTCAAACACGAAATATTTTAAGAGATACACCTATAGGTGGTAAAGAAGCCATGGAAATGATATTTTTTTTAATCTGAGTATATTATTTAAAATAAATTCATAATTTAAAATTACTTGATATGGTGATTAATTATTATCAAACGGCACCGCGCACGTGCAGCCACGGTCACCGTATCCGGGCGGGTCATTCATAGAATGAAAAAAAAAAAGAGTAATAAAGGTTTTTTTGCAAAATGTCTCAAGCAATTTTAAAATTATAATAATTATGTAAAAATATAAAACACTTTATTGAAAAAAAAATTTTTTTTCGCTGCTATGGCTTTTTTACCACCAATAGATGTTTCTCTTAAAATATTTCGTGTATGAATAGATACACCTTTTATAAGAATCAGGCACGCAATGATACTGGATGTCATAATCGCTTCATTAGCACAGTATATCGTTAGGTAATTGGGGATAATGTACCTAATGTGTGTACGAGACGATCTACGATTGTTTATGGTCTTTATCATGTGTATGTTAATGATAACTGGTATGGTTCTAATAAGCCTGTGTAATGTGCGTTATGTAAGAGAAACATAGAAGTGTAAATTCGCGGGACAACTATTCAATTGATGACCGTTGAAGGTATACTAAAGCTAAGAGATGAGCTAATTCAGAATCCTTATTTACGGAAAGCCCGGTAGTAGTAACGCTAGCCATCTATAATAGAGGAGTTAACGTTCAATTACATGCTGATAACACTTTTATGATAGTGGAAGTTGAATACAAAAAAGATAAGCTAATGGTGAAGAATTAATAGGACACGGTAAATTACGGGAAGGATTTCCACAGGATTTCACTAGTAACATAACGTAAACTTCCGCAATAAAGGCTATTTATAAATTAAGTTAAACATGTAAACAGGAGCATTAACACGCTTTACATTGTATTTGACTTTGAACTGTAGAATAGTGTACAACATCAGTCGACCGTATAAAGATATCCATGGCCTTTAGTTTTCTGTAGGTGATCATTTGACACAATTAGACCGTGTAGGTTTTTTGTAAGTTAGATGAACTACATTGGAGTTTCTAATGTCAAGTGCACAAACTTGGATACAATTAGGTACTTAATAATACTTAAATGTTTTGGAAGGCAAAAAAAAATATGGAGGTAGAAAAAGTGTGTAAAGGATTCAAGTTCGACGATGAGTGAGCGGGTGGACCTGTCATCATTTATCGGGATTCAAAGTAGGTAAAGATAACTTAGTATTTCCTGTCAGAAAAATCTGATTCTACGGTGCTGAACAGGAAAATAGAACTAAGGATTAGTGCCTTACACGATAAGAAATGGTTGCACTGAAATGTAAAGAACCATCTTAGAAAGACAGATCTGTATTAACAGATAAACAATGACCGATGTCACTAGTGAGTTGCGATATAGACATCAAAGATGCTCAAGATTAAAACAAAGCACAGTCACACACATTATAACAATAAGAAAACTTTGGGTTTGAGAAGAATTTTCAAGACATAGATGCAGCCGTTTCGCATGATATCTCTCAGCCGCCTACGCAAATCACTATGCACAAACTTTCCACAATCGGTTCAATCAAATACACTTGTTGCCTAATACATAATCTTGTATGCTTTGTAAGTTCACTGCCCCGTTTCGCTCTACTGAATTGAATCTTATCACGTACGTATACAACTCTGTGTATGTTTGTACAATCAATTTGTCATGAACTCATGACGTCTCAATTTGGGTAACTGTTACACACACGGTGTTCCTGTTCTGAACAATGACCTGAAAATGATTCACACTTTTACGGTAGTTACGAGATCAGACGAGACGGACTGTTATTTCTGGTTAGACTCTTTGTGTTATTCGGTCTTTAGGTTAGTGTCTAGGTCAGACTTTGCATCTTTAAAAACACAAACGTTTGCAATTAGGGGTTCAGTTTTAATAAGCTTTCACTTTAATGTTACAATTTCTCGGTTTTGCACTTTCACGTTGTTGATATGCTCAAGATAATTTTGTAGTTTATTTTACACACTTAAATTAATTTATAGTGGCTTTGTACGTTCTCATGCTCGCAGCTTGAAATGATTGTGGTTCAGAAATTGCAATGATACGTACGTAATGAGTGGTTGGTTGCCCATCGCTCTGGAAACTCGATTACCTCGTTAGACCCTTTGGATTGTGGACAATAATCAAATCTGGGTTTTTCTTTGAAATTGTTACCTATTGTGAATTATTTAAAACGAGTCTACAGATTTTCTCAATGGTGCCAATTTAAAAATAAATTACTATAGTAAATGTACGATCAGAGAGTCTCTGAGTTTCATCTAATCTATATGAAACTGAAAGACATACAATTTTATAGCCAATTGTGTGGTGGTATTGCAAGAAATGACAATTATAATAACAATACTTAAATCGGTGATTTCTCGAAAGGTCTATTTCAAGTAATGAGGTTAGCAATAGTTAAAATAAATCCATCATAAAATTCATTATAATACCTACACCTTGTTAACGAGCAGGTTGTTTCTCCACTGAGCGTGAATAGGGGAATTTTTAATTTAGTAATGTTAGTGTCTTGTGTTCATGGGAAAAACGTTCCCTTGAATTCAATAGATTATATTAAATTCACAAGGAAAAACGTTCGGAAGAGGCTGCGTTTATCTAATTAGTTCTACTGTTCATTTCCTGGGTTTGTCACTTGGTAATGTTTGATGGTCTTTATAAACGTACCAACGTATAATTTTCGAGTAAGTATTAAAAAAACGGAATAAACCGATGTTAGGCTTTCACACAACCTCAAAATTGTTTATCGCATTGATATGACTACCAAATACCTTGTAGCATTCAAACTTCGCCAGTTTATATTCATGATAGACATGACATTTCTCATCGTACTAGGATATTATCCCGCACAGTTCCGCATAATAGAGTTTAAAGATAATACGTATAGATGAGTTGTAACAGGTTGCTGTCCCATCGTCTGCCTGTCTAGCAATGCGACAATGACCCATATCCCGTTTACGACTTCCGTGAGCAAATCACTAGCTGATACAAGCCATTTTCTAACATTGCCATATCAATATGAGATTGCCTTACAGATATTCTATTTGTACGGGATTTCGTTCATTTTCCTAGTGTCATTCCTGAAGCATGGATCGATAATTATCTCAAGATCAACCAAATAACGTCCAAAAACATTTGGAGTGCCGCAGGGCACTATCCTAGGCCATAATTGAAATTAAAAAGGAAATTCTATTTTGAAACTTACCAATAAGATTATTAGCGGTGACAAGTATACAGCACAGGAACAATATGGCTGATGTGATGCGATAATGCATTCTGAACACCATGTTGTCGATGACAGCTTTGTCGATGAGGTAGCGGACCTTCACGAAGCCCGCTACTGATGACACTAAGCCAAATACCGCCATTTTGGATGTGTATAATTACTTCGTTGTCTGAAACAAAAATAATAACAATAAACATGGAGTACCAAAGCATTGAACCTTTAAAATAAGGCCACATTAGTCAGTCAAAAACCGTAAGTAAGTGCATTTGCAGATATATTGTGATTTTGTGTTCTGTTTACCATCATGCAATTGTAAATGAATTGCAAATGAATGTTTTACTTTACAACCAAAACAAACGACAGACAGTCTAAAGCAACCCTTTGTCTACATTAAAACACCAGTCACAAAAGACCACTATAAATACATTGACGCGTCTTAACTAACTTCGTGACAAGTGCCATACGCTACCCATACGAAATTAGAACTTAAACGGTAAACTTTATTGGTGTTTTGATTCCACCAATGTGCGTAACAGCTGTGTCGACTCGTCGTTCTCATGTCTTCATTTTCGTATAAATATTTGCTTTATAAGTTTATATCCCAATTCGATAAACAGTTATGTGAAGAGAACACGAATCCATGTACTACGGCTGGTCTTCTCAATCAATGACCTCAGACATAATTTAACGCCGTAGCTACCTCTCGCCCACGCCTTGTCCAGTCGGGTCCAGCGGTTTTTTATAAACCAATATTTTTTCTACGCCGTTAACACCACGTGTCAATAATGTGGAGTCGTATTGACTTTTATACTTTACTAACTATGCTTGTGTTCATTCTGGTCTATTACCGTAGGATGTGGTGTATAAATGAATGAATGAATAGTTACAGTCTAGTAGACAACTCATGATAAATGGATCTAACCTTGGCGACTTCTTGATCTCGTTCCTACGCAGTGTCGCATCTAGCATGTGCTATTTAGGTCGCTCGCAGGGGGCAATATTAATTGATCATTGAAATGTTTTATGAAATCAGCTCGGAGAAGAACGCATATTATAACTGTTATTGATAGAATGTAATAAATGCGATATTAATCATAACGTTACCATCTATGTCAGTTTACGCATCTATTGGACGTGGGTCACACAATAAATTCTGTATCATGATAGTAATGTTGCATGTAACTAATTTTTTTAACTATTTTGCTAACATAATCGTAATCGTGTTAGGATGGAGTGCGGTGGAGGCGAATGGTGCGCCGGCGCAGGGCATGTGGCGGGTCGTCGACCGGCCGCTGTTCGTGCGCCTCCTGCGTTTTTAACCTCCCCCGTGCCCCTCGCTGCTTTACCTCAACCGAACCTGGCTGATGCATCGCTTGGCAACGCGAATTTTACGCGGAAACCAGTTTGAGCAGCGACAATCGTTGCCAGCTTTGCATGTCGCGATCTCGACAATCGATTAGTTTCGGAGGATAGTTAGTTCGTTATAGCTGTTAATATTTGATATCTTAACTACCGACTTAATTGCTCGACTGCAACATTATTTTCAGAACCAGTTTTGTGATTCTCACATTCACCAGTCTGTTTGATGAAATCGCAAATATTTGCTCATATCGTTTGTGTATTCGGTTGGATATCGATACGTCGACATATTCCCTGAATGATAAATATTTTAAGGAACCCGTTGTTTGCTAACGCCGTGACTGATAATGGGCAGCGGAGGGGGAGAGGTGAGGCGTACATTCCGCTGTTTATGACATGCATAGGCGCACAGGCAGTGGCGGGTGGGCTCCGTCCCTGAACCTTTGTGCCGCTCTTAACTGCATATCCTTCTTCCACTCGCTTGTTACCGCAGACCATTTATCACCGGCACAGGCGGCACTTCGCGTTGCTAACTCGGTTTTATTATCTTTCGTTATAAATTACAATGGCGTTTATAGGCTCCTCTTGTAAATCAAAGTAATTAAGCGCTGTGAAGCGTATGGAAATTCTTGTTCATGTCTTTAGAAGCCAGATTTCACTCCTATATTCGTGATAATGAGCTACATGCAGCTGCCGTACTTATTTGACTCATACGGCACGCGTTGACTCTCAACTGAATGGACACTAATTGCGGTAAATGTGAGCCGCAGCAACCTGCACAGCACACGCTCAAACTTAATACAATACCGACGAGTTTCGTGGGAAAGAATCTCAAACCTCTCGTATCGGTGGCTCAGTGGGACAATAAGCATTTCATCAGAAAGCGTGACTAATGACGTGAAACGATTGGTCCGAATATTAGGTAACGTTGAGATTTGCAGTGCAAGTGAACGGCCCAGTTGGTCGCTTCTGTTGTAATTTACGTCTCAGCCTCGCGGCGAAGGAACGTACAGATTCAGTTCGGTCGGCTGCTGTCGTCTCGTGTCTGATATAATTAACTCTCATTGACTGCGTCGATTGTTAGTGGCATTCCTTCTCGCATTGTTTACATTGTAGAAAAACAATTTGAAAACACGTGGTACTTATTAACGCAAGTAGAAGAACCCGTTGAAATTATAGGCGGTGACCAGATAAGCCAGTGTGTGGGTCATAAATAACAGCCGCGGTGACTATGCCTGCCTGCCTTTCGTCATGTTTTGTGTCCATTCATACGGAAATGCGCTTCTAATGTGGACCTGCGGTTGCGTTAATGCGGTTCAGCTTATGTTTCATAGTCCTTTAAACTTCACGCTCTGATAAAATTCTCTATATTATTTATGGAGAATATTGCAATTGCAAATAGCCGATATTCTACGGCAGATAACGATAAATAATTTATTATTCTGGGGTCAAAGATGCACTTTGAAATTCTCGATGAGTTAGTAAACAAAACCACGCTTTGTAAAACTTATACGGGCTAATTGATAGCGCGTGTGCAGCGTACGCAATGAGGGATTTATTAGACTTTCGAACGTGCTTAGTATTTATCTGCATTTCTCTGCTATCTCTTCCAGTGCCAAGCACAAGAATCCTGGAATAATATACTCAAATTCCATTGCTTGAATTCTCAGGATCATTTGAATATGTAAAAAGAACTTTGGAGCCTTAGAAAGACAAGAATAACCGTGACTTTACTGCCAATTAGTGTAACTATTATTTTTACAAGCTTTTTTATATGAGAAACACGAATATTTAAACAAGTTTGCAAGTTCAAGGCGTGTTTTAGAGGTTATCGCCAGGCGCTTCGGCGTCATCATGGATGCAGGTGCCGTGGCCGCGCGCCGTGACAAGAATAATATGTGAGACCGGTTAAAGATGCCCCCTTTTGTGGCATCATACCAAAGAAACTCTCACACGGTACCTAATGGGAACCCAATAATTTCCTACACTCTTTCACGTCTTATTTAAAATTTAAATGCGCTGTACGGTAAAGGTTATGAAATCGCATTGATATGTTGACCTTTTTACACGATCGCCTTAGATAATGACACTACTGCGTGATTACGTTCACGTCATTATATCGGAAATTCCTGTTAAAAACTTATTAAGTGATCCTAATGTGACAAATTATTATTAATTATGTCGCCTAAATTAACTCCAGCTAATGTATCTACCTACCTGTGTAAGTTATTATTAGTACGCGGTCACTCGTACAGTAGGAAATTATTTTCTACAGTCACTGACAATGTAATTGTTATTTTGTTTAGTACGTGTACATGTCCGGGTTGTAACGAAATTAAGCGGGCAGTGGTTTGATTGTTTTTATTTCTTTATTAACTGTGTCCTTGGTCATCTTCAATGAAGTTTCGTGGACCGTGAATTTCGCGTGTTTAGGCACATATGTTACCGTTTCTCATTGAGAATCTAGGAATGTTACATCACAATTTGTATACCACTTAAAATATCATAAATTCCGGATTTTTATGAATCAAACCGTGGTAATTATTCATATAAATACGGTGGTGTTTAAATATGTTCATCCCTTTGGCAAAACTTGCTTTGTCCATTCTATTCAAATGGAGTTCCCGGTAAATAGAACGGCGTCCCTTTCCCCCTCAGTAGTCGCTCAGGTAAACGGGGACACAGCCGCTACCTGTGACCATGAGAAACTCTACACTGGCACATCGAGGCATCTTTAATTCATAACATCATTACTTTTATATGAACCCATTAATCGTTCGTTCATTACTTACCCGCCGTTCCTGCCTCGCAAGACAGCGGGCGGAATAAAAAAGAAATGTGATGACTATGCACAAGGCTTTTGTTCCCGCACATGTATGCTGTCAAACAACATTCCTCGCGTCGTCGATATGAGTTAAGCTCGACTCAATCCATTCCAGTAAGCTTTTGTGACACAACTCACTTACCTTTAAACCTAACTGTTACTTTTCCAGGCACTCTGGTCTTTAAAATTTAATGATCGCAAGTTGCTCGTTCCTTGTACACAACACTGATCACAGTCTCACTTATAATACGTCTAAAAATACTCTGCTACAATAGTTCAACGTCATTGTATTACAAGGGATATGTCATACAATATAATGAAGCGGAGTAAAACGAGTTGCAACTAGGGGCCCGCAGCACAACGCACCAGCTGCTCGTGTGTCGGAAACTTAACTGAACGAACGAGCGTCCGATTCGATCGGCCTCGCATACAGTGACTCGCGCGGGATTTTCTACCGATGTTGAACGTCTAAGTTGCGCACGCGCATCTATATCTATCTCTCTCTTCCGCAGGCCAAGTTCGTAAGGCGCGCACATTTGCCGTCTCCCTCTTAATGCACAGTAGCCACTAGCCACGGGTACTGAACGGGTTGCGGCTCGAGAGGATTTTGACTCCAGTGTGAGGTTGCACCGTGAGCCATACTTTGATCTTCGTGTCGATTTTTTTGGCGAGATTTTGATGACTGGTTTCGGCGAGTGAGGACCGCTCGCGGCTGTTAATTAACACATTTTCGAGCCATAGTAATTTACTTTTAAAAAAAGATGCATTATTTTGTTTGTGCTTTAAGTGTATTAGTACATTTTGATACATGAGCAAAAGCTTCATGACGTGTTGTTTTGGGTAGATTCAGGCTGATCTTTATCTCTTAGTAATCAGCTGGCCAGCTAAAGATATATGCTCTGATATGAGAAGGGATGTGATTGTGATACTTAAGGAAAATGCAGAGACAAACCTCTCACTTTTTAACTTCTTAGTTTCTTTATTTTAACAATCCGCTATTGCTATACAAGCCATCAATTCTAATGCAGATTGTGCTCTAACTTGCCACGATAACTGCAATGAAAATATGTAGGTATTTTGCGCAATTTTTTTGCATCTGGCTGAAGCAAACTTAAATAAGATCGTGCCTTCAGTACCTACATATTAATACCTCCTTCATATCAGTTGATAAAGAGTCAATTATAGTATCAGTAATTACGGGTCCGGTCGCTGCTAAGCTCTGTCGGCCGCTGTAGCCTCATTGGACAGACATGCGACCGTCTACCTGTTCCTCAAGCCAGTATAAAAAGCTAGATACAGCTGAGATGTGGTTTTACCCGATTGCCCATATTCAGTACTTTAGCACATGATTACGTAACTTCAACAACCTATCAGTATAAGCTTGGTGCGTTCATTATTTTTATTTCTCTACAGAGGTTTTATACATTTTATCGTCTCATAATTTTCAAGTTAGCAGACTATTTTTTGCTGACTCCGGTGTAGCTTGCGAAAATATTCGCATCTCATTCTCATCCCTTTGAACATATGGCGATGATTTATAATCTTTTCAGGCTTCAGATTTATTTTTAAATGAGTCCGTGCACAAAGAATTATTGAACTTTTCGATGCGATGATTTTTCGGTGCGATTTTGTATGACTGCAGATTTTTCGTCAAAAAAATGTAATAACATTTTGTTCAGCCGATATCTGCATTAAACCGATACCAATACCTTTTGTTTTATGTATAACTAGCTTTTGATGTCGGTTATCGCGTAAAAAAGTAGCCTATGTCCTTCTCCATATCCCAGGCTATATCACTGCCAAATTTCATCACAATCGGTTCAGCGGTTTAGGCGTGAAAACGTAACATACAGACAGACAGACAGAGTTACTTTCACATTTATAACATTACTATGGAATATAAACTTGTAAGTAGAGCTTTTAAAAGCTCCTATCTAGAGATAACAGTTTTACTACAAATGTCAATTTCATACCTAATAGGACGTACTCCTACTTATATATTTTATTCAATTATTCTTGTAATTTGGGCTTTGCTAAACTAGCGTTTAACTAAACTTAGTTGCCTAACATATCCGTTGCTTCTTTTTTTCTAGACAACCTACCTATATTATTTTTCTGTAGACAGAATTAGAATTTCTGTTTATTCTTTCGTTCCTGCTTTCTATAGGCCTTACCTTGTGAACTTCACGACAATTCAAAAGCTCCTTGGGATACGCTGAATATTTGGATGAATCATTCCAAGATACTGGTTTATAATATCTTTTTTTTAAACAACCTGTACTGTAGCCACCTTTGGGATGGCTCAGCTAAGTACCAGCTTGCTGCGCTTGACTCGGTGAAACGCAGAGCTAAGAGGCTCATTGGCGACGTAAAACTGGTGGATGCCAAGCTTCACACCTTGGCTCATCGCCGGAAGGTTGCCTGCTTGTCGGTCTTCTACAGATTGTAGGTACTTCGGCGAGTGTGTCCATGAACTCCACGACCTCATTCCACCGGCCGGTACTACCATGGGACATCTAGACGCACTGCAATTTACCACCCCTACCTAGTAGATATTCCACCAACTCGCACTAAGCGTTTTCAAAAGTCTTTTATAATGCGCACGGCAAAGGAGTAGAACTCTCTGCCTGCGTCTGTGTTTCCGAACGCATACAACCCTAATCTATTCAAAGTGAGAGTGAACAGGCTTCTTCTGGGTAAGCTCACTCCATCGTAGACTTTGTCTCTGTCACCCAGACCTAGACTAGAGTCAAGAGCAAACCCATAGTAAAATAAAATAAAAATATCCCACTGCTGGGAACAGGTCTTCCCTATTGGATTCCAGTCTTTCCTGTGTTGCCTTCTTCGGCTAATTTCCCATAAACGCCTCTCCTAGGCCTCCATCGGCGACGAAGCCGAATAAAATTCTATTTGTATGGCCCGTTTTCAGAAAGTTTTATAATGTTTAATATTCACAACTTGTTCACAACGGACAAAATAGCATTTTATATAAAGGTTACGAAATAATTTGTCTAATGAAACGTCGTAACGTGACGAAGTTCGATGCGCCGGAGTTCTGCAAAACTTGATTTACCTGTTTGGTCTGTCACGATGAAATCTAGCTTCATTTCTGGTTTATTTTCGGCTGGGTCTGAGAGAGACATTGATATCTTTAGGCTAAGCTAGGAATTTATTTTAAAAGGTGATCATAGCCACAAAGAAATTACTTTTGCGCATCCATAGGTACTTGCTAATACTATACTTACTAATATTATAAATATGAAAGTAACTCTGTCTGTCTGTATGTTACGTTTTCACGCCTAAACCGCTGAACCGATCGTCATGAAATTTGGCAGAGATATAGCCTGGGATATGGAGAAGGACATACGACTACTTTTACGCGATAACCGACATCTACGCGGGTGGAGCCGCGGCCAAAAGCTAGTATTATAAATATGAAAGTAACTCTGTCTGTCTGTCTATGTATCTATGTCTGTCTGTTTGTTACGTTTTCACGCCTAAACCGCTGAACCGATCGTCATGAAATTTGGCAGAGATATAGCCTGGATATGGAGAAGGACATAGACTACTTTTTTTACGCGATAACCGACATCCACGCGGGCGGAGCCGCGGGAAAAAGCTAGTTTTAAATAATTTAGGTACTTTATTTATGTATCTACCTACTATGTCGGTACCTAGTAAACAATACTAATTTCAACAGATATTAACACAATGGCAGCATTATTCATTTATTTTTTCATTCGTGCGTGTTTGGTTTTGCCTGTAAACATGTCATTATAGTAAGATAATGTTATAATATATAATAACAATATTTATTTATTCAGACAACTTTAGGTCCATATATTTGTTAGTAGTGCTTAAGAAACTATGTTAATCCACTAAACCAATAAAATTCATTTAAAATCATACATCTTAAATTATGCAAAAATTTAAAATTCCCCAACTTACGAACGTTATTATATACAACAGGAATTTGCGTCCTTATTTATCCAGCTAACCATAACGAGCCTTTCTCTCTGAGTCTCCGTAAGAGATAACGAGTATATCAATACCAGAGGTGTGTTGCAACACCCTACTTTTACAGACACGTCAAGCCTCAGAAAAAAAAGCTTCAATTGATAGTACAATTATTTCGCGTAAAAGAAAAACATGTTAAATATAAACGTGATGATGATGAATATGATGATACAATCTAGCTAGCCGATTTCAGCCACAAAGACTGCATTCTATGACTGGTTATGCTGGTTCGGAGCTTCGAGGTGCTACTCTTTCCACGTGTTCTCATGTGACTGAACAAATGAACAACTGTGGGCGAGCGCGATAAGGAAGCCGAGAGTGTAATGATCAATGCACACGTTTCATACGACGTTTTTCAACACACTTGCGAGGAAAAAAACAGACTTGTTATTAACCTTATGGATAATGGCGCTGATTTTGTTTTTTCGCGCGCCGCGCTAGCGATGCGCGCGCAGGTGTAAATAAAAGCACTGCAAAACCGCTAGAGCCTTATATAAAAAAAATAACTCAAACTGATCATAGTGTTGTCGTATGACAAATTGAAGTTTAGTTAGTATGGAATTAGAAAGTACATGGCATAGAGAAATATACATTTGTTCAGTGAGAATACGCAATAATAGAATGCCAGTCAGGGTCTTTTTCGTTTGGTTCCGGGACAATTTAAGGTACATTTTTAGGACAAATTAAGGAAAATTTTTAGTTCATTTTGGGACCAAGGACAATTCAGACTATAAAAAAAAGTGTAATTTGGCATTATGGCTCCAGAATTATGGAAGTTTCTTTGATGACATTAAAAGAAGCGCAATTATCCGACTAGTAAATAGTTATCTGTGGCGTTACAGCACTAGCGCGGTAACGTAAAGTAAAAAGCACGCGTTTTTAATACACTGCATTATGGACCTAAAAGCGGTTCATTAAGAGCCACTTTACGAGCAAATGTGTTGAAAATAAACTTACGCACACCATACGACTAATCCGATCCAGCTTGTCCCTTACTGCTCTCCCCCAGCGACGCTCTAAACCGAGGTCCGTACACCACAGGGGGTGACCTTAGCGTGTTTTCGCTTAGTTTTTGAGTTTTATGCCCTGGCTGGAGGCCTTAATTTATTGAGGCACCCGCAGGAAAGTCCGGTTAAGCAGCCGACGACCGCCTAGGCTGACCAGCGAGATACCATTTAAAAAAACCGGCCAAGTGCGTGTCGGACCACGCACAATGAAGGATTCCGTAGTTGGTATGAATTTATCCCAAGAAACAAACTTAACATCGTAGTTGAAAAACATGGGAACAGAGTGAATCAGTTCCGTTTTAGCAACCATTATAAGTACTGATACATATGAAAAAAAAAAACAACATTTACTGCATCTTTTTTTTATGTTCTTCCATACGGAATGTATGGGAGAACATGGTTTTCAACTGCAAATGTAAGTTGGTTGACTATTACTCGGTAACTTGTGACGCCTAAACTTGGCTGAGATAGTTTTCCTTTTAACTTCGTTATATATACTACTGCTGTGATTTTCTTTACATATCCAAGTACAACCATTTAGCTGGCAGGGACACACACTTAACTCTAACAGAAATTAGCACATTAAAACCTAATATTTCAGAAACGGATCCCTTAATCGAAATATTGTTTCCACAAACCCGCAATATTTTTGAAAGACCCAGCCAACAATACCCCACACCATAGGATAGGCGAAAAAAAAATACATCCCCACTTTACATGTACAGGAGGTAGGGTAGGTACCCTAAATAACTATTTTTATCATGACTTTATTTTACCACTTTGCCGGCGTGATTAATATGTATACCCATGCCAAATTATAGCTTTCTAGAACTACGAGTCTCTGAGCTAAGCTGGGGACGGACAGACGGACGGACATGGCGAAACTATAAGGGTTCCATGTTGACGAACCCTAAAAAAGACCATAAAACTTAATAAGTGATCGTGAACAGGAATTTTTTTGCCAAACTTAGTTGTAATGATGACTCTGACGTTACTAACAAAACGCTAAAGCTTTGCATAAAACAAGTATGACCTACGTATATATTATATTATAATACAACGTAAATCAACTATTTATATCCTATACTTAGAAATAACTATAATACAGATAGGATTAATGACGTAAGTATCGCTATTTGAATACTACGATGATGTAGTAAACCATAGTTGGCAATTTATGCCATAAAACAACATGGTTTGAATAAGCTAACGGTTATGGATGGACGACTTATAAAATAAAGTACTAGCGACCCGTCCCTGCTTCTCATGGTTTTTCGACTTGACAGAACATTGAGATTTCTTTATTATATCGACGCTTTCCGGTACAAAAGGCGTAATTCTAAATCCCATACTTTTGGCAAGGAGCAAAAAAAGAAAAAAAATATAATTGCCATTTTTGCTCCTTGCCTGAAAGCGCCGATGTGTAAGTTTAATTTGGATGTATTATGTACATTAGGGGGTTTATTCATAAACGTTGCTTAAAGTTAAGTGACGTTCAAACGTCAAAAATGTATGGTTAAACAGTCACTAATCATTACTTAACTTTAAGCAGCGTTTATAAATAAACTCCTAAGTTTCCGGAACAAATTCTTTAAATGATGGTGAAATCCGCTTCAAAATCTGTTGCGCAGTTTCGAAGAAAAACACGGACACACGTAGAGACGAAAAGTGACTTTAATCTATACTAATATTATAAATGTGAAAGTAACTCTGTGTGTCTGTCTGTCTGTATGTATGTTACGTTTTTACGCCTAAACCGCTGAACCGATCGTCATGAAATTTGGCAGAGATATAGCCAGGGATATGGAGACGGACATAGGCTACTTTTTTTTACGCGATAACCGACATCTACACGACAGCTGCGTGCAAAAGCTAGTTTTAATATGTATAGATACTGATTCTATTTTAAATATTTGTAGGACGTCATATTCTGAGATATTGGAAATATTGCCGACGTCATCATATGTAAATAGTAATCCGATAATTTTATGGTCTTATATATCAACTGTCGATTAGACAGGTCATTCAACTCTGAATATTTAAGTAGGTGGCTACGCTATGTCAATTGGTCGTTGACCATGAGAATGAGGAAGGAATATTCACACTATCTATGTCTAGCTGGTAATTCTTGGTACCTTCAATTAAGATGAATTTATGGAAAATGACAGGCTATAATTATTATGGTGATGTTTTTATTTGTCTTGAGCTTAGACGTCTAGGAAGCTTCCTTCTTAATATGGATAAGATTTATTAACACAATGTCTATAAAATAAGTCTGGGTAGATTTACCAACCACGTGCAAAAATGTCACCAGCTCACTTTAAGTCTCGTTCATTCTCTTTCAAAGTCAAAGTCAAAGTCAAATAATTTATTTCAAATAGGCACGAAGATGCACTTTTGAACGTCAAAAATAACATGAATAGTTAATTGATTCTAGTTGCGCCTTCCAAAATGTAGTTATGTATGGAGAAGAATGGGCAAGAAACTCCATACTTACTCTTTTAAAATGTTAACAATAGTTTGTATACATTAATTAATATTTATAGGTGAAGACTATGTACCTAGAATAAAAAAATAAAAAATATAAAAAAATTCATCAAAATTACTTACCACAATTGGTAAAAAGAATGAAAAGTGAAGTAATAACAGAAAAATTAATAAATGCGATAGGTACATGGTGCTCACATATTTACAAACATTGTATATGATTTCCCAAAAAAAATCGTCGGCATAACTTACATACCTTGTCTGCATCGTGCACAACTTACATTCAATATACCAGTTATGTAAAAAGAAATCAACAGTTCCTCGGAAGTATCACAAACGTTGAATTCGAAGAAAAACCTCAACAAATACACGAATCCTGTCCATACAATTATGTGAAAATACAGTTAGGTGCAGGAACCGAATATATGCGTAGCCTTGAAATATATCAGGACCTGACTGAGCAAATAGTTATTGAAGAATTTAAAAATGAATCATCTCATACCGTGAATTCCTAGGTGAAGTTTCTTTGTAGATCGATTTTAAATTTTTCGAGTTCTTAGGCGCTTGCGCATTGGGTGGCGTGCGGTAACCACCTCCAGACATCAGCCAGTGTCGCTTCAATAACTGGTTTAGTGACCTTTCTGTGTTGCACATTGAACGGACCCATACCATGGATTTATTTAGGCAATAATCAGCCAATAAGAACACTGTATTCACATATTTGTTCTTATTAATATCGCAGACACTTTCCAGTCCGTTTTTTTTATCCTAGAACAAACTTTTTAGTTACTCACCTACGTCATAATAATGATTACACAATATCGTCTTGAATTTCGTTGAACTGTCAACCGTCAAACTGCTTCAACAGTGTATGTCACAGAATAAAAAGTATATAATACTTTTGCACGTAATATGCAAAGGAATAACCTTCAAATGGTGAATAATATATCAATATGTATGAATGGTGGGACTTTATTTTCACTACAAAGTTTATAAGGCCCGATATAGATATATGGCCGATATATGGCTAGGCTTTACTGATACTGGATATCAGAATAACAATCATGCATATAGTGGCCTTAAACAAATTGAAATGTCCTGGAATGTCTCATGTGTGGGGGAGCGTTTGCAAATACAAGCAAGCCGGTTATTTCGCGTGCATCGAAGGCATCCAATATAACCACGTGGCCACGCTATGCCATACCTTTGTTGGTCTGGGAATTTCTCAACATTTTTGCATATTGCTTGGAGCTCTTTGGGATAGCCGCGTACTACGTAACAGTGTAATTTTTTTTAATACTTTGTATAAAAAACAACACTCACACAATTCAAATTGTGTCAAGTTGTCACATCTGTGACAATAGGTACCAGTATTTTACATGGAGCGACTGCCTATATGACCTCCACAACCCAGTTACTGGGTATCACGATACCCCTTGATAAGAGTGGTTGTCAGAATTACGGGCTTCTGACGACCCGTAACAACTGTCAAAGATCTACAAATGACAGCCGGGACCAACGGTTTATCGTGCTTTCCGAGGCAGGGAGGGGTCTTGGTATGTAAAGATGGTCACCCATTCACGGACCAACTGCGGTAAACGTAGCTTAACCTGATCGATCGACCCGTGAGGCTGTTATTACTTAGCCACGAGTCCTTATTGTTATGATGACGTATAGCATAGTAAATAGAATTTCCTATAACGTCATTTGAACCTGAGTGGAGATAAATCAATCTATGTTGCAATAGGTTCAGTAGTTCAGGTTAGAAAATCTCACACATAGGTATTCATAATCATAAAGGGTTAACCACATTTCGCCGCTGTAATGATAAATCCTTATAGAGAAACCTTTATAGTATTTTGATGTCATAATAGTATAAAACATTGTTGCATAGACCATTTACACAAATAATAAATATTCATATCGTGTTATTCTTGTCACAATACTACTACTACTACTCTACTTAAAATAGGTTTTATTATCTAAGTGCTTTAAGGAAAATCAATATAACTGGCATGCATAATATTATCAGTCTAGAATTCAAATAGGATTTGTCTGATTGAAGATAGGTATCTGATTGAATATAGGTATGTATCTAATTGAAGATAGGTACCTATCTGATTGAAGATAGGTATGTATCTGGTTGAAGATAGGTAGATATCTAACTGAAGATAGGTATCTGATTGAAGATAGGTATCTGATTGAACATAATGTATCTGATTGAAGATAGGTATCTGATTGAACATAATGTATCTGATTGAAGATAAGTATCTGGTTGAAGATAGGTACCTGATTGTACACTAAAGCCTTCATTTCGTTTCAAGATCTTGGTAATTTATACTCCAGGAAAACGTTTAAAGCCAAATAGAGAGATAATGACCACGCCTGTAACGCTGAATCCACCGTTTTGTTTCACAGCAAATAAACTTCTGGCAGTGCATCATCTTCCTGCCCTTGTCCCATGTTACTTGGGGTCAGCGCAACACGTTTCTCTTTCCATTCTCCCCTGTCAACCGTCACGCTATCATTCATTCCCTTCTCTTTCATATCATTCCTCACACAATCCATCCATCTTTTCTTTGGCCTTCCTCTCCCTCTCCATCAATCAAAATTTATATTCATCACTCTTTCTGTCACATGCGTTTCCTCCCTTCTCATTAAGTAATGAGGAGGGAGGAAACGCTTGTGCCTATACCAAGCCATCGTTTGGCTTGGTATAGGCACAACACTCTTTACTTTCAACATTTCTGTCACTAGCGCCACTTTAAAACTTCCCCTTATATACTCATTTCTGATTTTATCTATTTTCGTCACTCCACACATTCATCTCAACATTCTCATCTCCGCTGTGTGTAAACTTATGACAGTGCAAACCACCAAAACATAAAAGCCGTCTATGTTTCAAATATTTAGACTGTTGTAGGTTTTTAATAATGATTGTTAATCATTAATATTGTGCCACCACATTCTACGAGTACAATTGCTTGGTCCAAAAACCATTGTGGTATTTGTGAGTTTACCTCTACTTGTTATTTTAATATTGTAGGTATTACGGCTTTTCAACCTATACTTTGGATATTTCTAACTCTGACACAATACCCCATTGTTAAATTTATTTATGATATCTTCATTGATTCACTTTATTTCTCTCAATTAATTTCTCCCTTAAGCCATTATTTTGTTTAGAGGGAATTACAACTGTCGTATTATGCATTATTCAGAAAACAATCATTTGTGTGAACTCAAAAAACATGTGTCATACGTAATGTTTCAATATTTGTAATTATTCAAATGATTGCAAAATGTGTGAAATACCTTCACAAGATTTGGAGAACTTTGACATGGTCTGAGTCATAACTATATAAATAAATGCTTACCTAATCATAAACAAACAGCGTTGTAGAACCTAATACCAAAATATCTTAATTTAAACCATGTTAAATAGACATTGTACTTACCTACCGTATTAGATTTTGATATCTGGGAATCCTCGTTAGGTACAAATACGTCAAATGGGTTATCACATCTTATGATAAAATTGACTAATTTAGTAATCAATGCAACAGTTTCATTCTACAACTAAGTCATTTGCTTACACGTGGCTTCAAGAGACAGCGCCAAATAGCTTCCACTAAAAAACGTAGGTTATGTAGTGGAAGCAATTAGATACCTGAACCCAAATACACTTACGCAAAATTATTTCAGAGTTTATTATTTAACATTTATTTTTTATGCTTGTTAGTTCAGTGTACCTATTTGTTCTGATTTTCTAGTTATTTATTACAAATAATACACCTAAACTTCCATTTACCTGACAACTGAAATTAAATCCCCACTCCATTTTCATAATAATATTACGCATCTTAAATATTTATATTTAAGATGCGTAATATTCGAAAATTCCATAAAACATTTTGCGTCTAAGAAAACTCATAAATGCGTATTAAAAATACAGTCTTCAAACAAAGATACATTGAATGGAAACGAAACCTTATTCTGTGTCAGTAAAGTTTATTTTATTCGTCTCCGTATGAGGTTGAAACAATATGCGCGTGAGTTGATTGAAAGCTCAGACTACAACAGCGGTTACGTGACCGTTTACCCGTTCATCTAATTTGGCTTTTAAAATAGTTTTTCTGCAACATATAATTATTCTTTATTTGCAATCTCCGCCGCTTCAATTAAATGTATGACCATTTTTTTAGAATTAGAACCGTTTACAGCAAATTGGTTGTTAAATCTTGATCACCGTTAATCTAGTTGATGTTTAAATTGCATCAATGTCTCTACTCCAACACATTTTGTATTGAAACATGGACATTTATGAATGAACTTATGGAATTGTGACAGGACCTTTTATTAGGTTCCCATTATACCTACTTGCAGCCGGTCCCTGACAGGCAGAAACTTTAGATCTCTATAAACCACCTGCTACGCTCCTTACATACTCTTTTTGCTTCGTTTCATTCATACATCAGAGGCCCTAGTGTGAGTTTCTTTTAACCATCTCGATTTTACGCATCAAGCGCGTTCGGCGTTCCTATTGGCCTACAATTGGCCCTTCACCAATCGGAGTGCTGAACGCGCTCGATGCGTAAATTCAAGATGGTTAAAATAAACTCACACTAGGGCCTCTGGTCATTCACGCACGCCGGTTGCGAGTGCTACGCACAAAACCCTTTTCTGGTAATACGACCAACCAATACAGTTACGTTTTGTTATGGAATCCAAAATCTTCAGATCCAATCTGCCCAAAATCCGTACAGTATTAAGCAATAAATCTTTGCTTTCCTGAAAAAACCGGTGAACAGTCAGACAATAATGGCTGTCTAAACTTAGAGCGGATTTTCGAGTAGCTACTGGTGAAAATGATAGATTTTCATGACGGCCGTTATAATATGAAAGAAAGAAAAATAAGTTTAATATTTAAACACGTGCATGCAAAAAGATAATTGAGTAGGTAGGTAAACAGAAAAATAGAACAAAATAGATCTAAATTATAATCACGAGCACAAAACCGAAATAATCGGCAGCTGCACGTCTTAACTATGACGAGCAGGCTTCCACTCAGCATGATGCTGTGCTATGGGGAACAGCATGCCACAGCACAGCGCTGATTTTCAGTGGTCACCCGCGGAATATGACGGAACCGCTTTCCTCGAAACCCAAGCTTCACTATCCCAAGGTCGATGGCCTACGGCGCGCGGCGGCCAAAAGGATAACTATGATGAAACATAGACATGGGAAAAGCAGTACCTGTCTGTTTGGGTAACCTCAACTTAAAACACTGTTGCAAAAAAATGGTCTGCGGTTTGTCCCCTTTCAATAAAAAAGTAAAAGGCTCTGTCTGGCATTTAAGGCACTATGATCCGGTGCTCGAGCCGATTGAAGTAGGCTGGCGAAGTACCGAGTGGTTCCTCGCGCATTTGGTAGGTATTTAATTAATTTAATAGTTATTATTTTAATCACTTTATCAAGACAAACTCAGCGAATTGTGCTAAACAATCTGACAACTTTTTTATTTATATAAAAAATTAGAAGAAAACATCTGTTTCGTAGCTATGAGGTTGATTAAACATGAAAGAAGGGGTAACTGTAGGGTTTTTAGGGTTCCGTAGTCAACAAGGAATCCTTATGCGGGTAGCAGACCAAGAGCTAAGCTAAGTTCGTTTATCATAGCTCGCTTAGCTGACGTTATCATACTTGTGTGCAAACCGTAAACTATGAACTCAAGTATGAGAAATTACCTCAGCTATGCGATAAATTGGTGAAATAAAATATTGAAAAAATTTTTTTTTTGGTTAGGCTTCATTGTGCGTGGTCCGACACGCACTTGGGCGTTTTTTTTTTTTTTTAATCTAGCAAAGCTAATCTAATTGTACTATAATTGAAAGCGATTACATGTCCGCCAGATCCTTAAATAAGATACATCTTTTTTATGAATTTTATAACACTGTTTTTAGGGTTCCGTACCCAAAGGGTAAAACGAGACCCTATTACTAAGACTCCGCTATCCGTCTGTCTGTCTGTCTGTTTGTCCGTCTGTCACCAGGCTGTATCTCATGAACCGTGATAGTTAGACAGTTGAAATTTTCACAGATGATGTATTTCTGTTGCCGCTATAACAACAAATACTAAAAAACAGAATAATATAAATATTTAAGGGGGCTCACATACAAAAAACGTGATTTTTTTTGCTCGTTTTTGCTCGATATTGATAACGGCAACAGGTAGACGCTTGAAATATTCACAGAATATTTAGTTATATATTCACTTTAAAAATAAATAATAAAATTAAAATAAAAGAAATATGTAAGGGATTTTTTTTTGCCATTTTTATAGATAATGGTACGGAACCCTTCGTGCGCGAGTCCGACTGGCACTTGGCCGGTTTTTTATGTTTTCCATGGAATACAAGCGCGGAGGTCTCTGTCGGATCATACCGCCTTAACAGAATATTACTTGCAACCTGAGGTTTTGTTTTACCAAGAACCCTTTTTCCGATGAATCATATTATTCGCACGGTTAGGTATGCACGTTAGCACGTAAAAGGGGGTTTATCCTATACAAGGAAATTTGTTACAATAAAACGTTTTTCTGATCTGTGTCATCATTCATTTTGCATTTGCATACGTCAATACTGAGAATACCTACCTTATTTGTGTCAATAACACTAGCACCGACTTTGTTTTGCCTAAAGCTAAAACCTAAACGAGATGGCTTTAATTAACGGGATGCGCTAAGGTAGCAGAAGGAAGAATCATCAATACACTTCTCTAAGTTAGAATAGGGATGATAACTAAAAAAATATTTTTTAGTCCGTGATGTAGATAATAAAAAAATATTGGACACGTATTTTTCTTTTTTTACGTAATCAAAACATTACGTCGATACATTGAGTTCAAATGTGGCACGACGTCACTTCTCAGTAGATTTCATACGTAGCTGTGACGTACCGAGCCCCTACTCCCCAAGTTTAATGTGTTTTATCTAAGTAATTTTTTATTAATATGATAAAGCAAAAAATACGTGTCTAATATTTTTTTATTATCTGATTGAAGGACTAAACAGTACTTTTTTTTTTTTTTACCCAGGATACATCCCTATTGGCCTCAAAATTTCATGATATCATGGAATAGTCATTCAATAAATTAATCTTAGAGAGTTTTATTGACAATTTTAATGATTGCAATTCAATAAATACATATTTGTTACGGTCGCGAATCATATTTTGGCAAACATACAACCTGAGACTGACCTGCATATACTAACTTAAGAAAATTTGAATTTCTCGGGCTACCCTGGGGCTTTCACCTTAAGGCCCAGATATATCCCAGTGACCTTGAGTGGTTAGCTTGCGTGTTCTGTACTGAGCTCACGCAACGCGTCGTACGTCCAGCCAGTAGACTCGCCCATCCAGGAGCGTTGTCCCAAATAAGACGCATTATTAATTTAGTGTACCTAAATCAAAAGGTATTTTAATTAAAAAAAAAAAAACGTATACTAAAAGATCAATAATTAAATTATCTTTAAACAGGTGAAGGTTTCAGAAAAATACGCTTGATAGATTTTGCGTGATCCTCAGTTTTTTATCCGCGTTAGACATAACTTTACAAATTAATTTCACTATGTAAAATAAACATAATCAAAAATATTCAAATATTAAGTTATTAAGAAAATGCTCTAATTTAACATATATTTTTTACAAATCATTAACACTACTTGTTTAGACGTGATCTTCAGTCTAAAATCATTAAAAGTCGGTTATCGTCGCCTTAAATAGAGAGACTCTTGAAACATCTCTGGTTGTATAATAAACTTGCTAGCAAAGCTTAACTTTTCTCATATCGGATAACTTGAAACGACATTCGGTTGACGAAAACTTTAAAACTCCATCAGGAAAACTATAATGTTTCTGTGCCAAATAAACCATTTTTTTTTTCTTTCTTTCTCTCATAGCGTCCTACAAAGATGTTTGTGGTGTTTCCCTAGCATTCCCTTATCGTCTTCCTTTGGAGATTATCCGCAACAAATAATTAACAAACATTTACGACAAAACACCTGTGCTATTGTTATCACAATACCACAGTAAACCCAAAGTATGTATTTCATTTAGAGAAAACAGTTACCTTCTTTAGGGCTTCGCAGCCATGTAATTAAATATATGGCGCAGCTTCACAGAAGACTGTTCAGTTTTGATCTGCAATTGGCTGAAAACAAAGGAATCTCGGTTGACCATACAGGGGGCGTAGACAATCGCTTTCAAAGCGTTTCTTATTTCTACAACGACTTTCAACAAGATTGGCATAAGTTTTTCGGTAGCTTGTGTCAGTTCCATGTATTTCTGACTTTTCCATCATTTCCTCCATCCTTAGCCCTCAGGGCTTTTAGAATATTACGAGAATCAATATGATGACCTTGCCATATCCTAAAACTCTAAATAACTATTTTTCTTTTTTTCCAGAAAACTTGGTCTGGAGCTGGTGCCGCGTCGTGGCGCGGAAGCAGTTGACCCTGAGGATATGAGCCTCGTGGAACTATACAGAGTGCACGTGGAAAGCGCAGAAAGGGCAGCAGCGGTGAGTTTGATTACAATCATCCATGATTTTAAAGACTTAAGGCGAGGTTCTTCAAGTTAACCTCTTGGAAACTAATTTTAATGTCATTTTATTTAGAAACGGTAATGATTAAAAACGTGAAAAAATTATATGTTGCTTTTGAGACCTTTCTGTAGGTACGTCGGGTACTCGTTACATAATTGGATAAAGTTCGCTCGATAGAAAAAAAACCAAACATACCCTTATTTTGTACATTAAAATCATTTTATTTCAATATTATACCACATTATGTATTGAAAATTACATCAAAATGAACATCTATGATGATGTAATATCCGTCGGGTTTAACATTGTTAATATCGTAAAACATATAAATTTCAACCCAAAATTAACGAAATTCACGGCACAATTTACTCGCGCCCAGCTGCCACCTCCAGAACAAAAAATGCACGCTCGAAGAACCTCGCCTTAACGTAGTAACAGAATCCTGGTGGGGTCCAAATATTTATTTGATGAAATAATTAGATCATTTCGTCGCTTTAGAGTGAAAACCTCGGGAATACAATTTTGGCCATTTTTAATTTAATTACATTTTTGGAAAGAAAACCTCGCTACACAAGTCCTAGTTTCACACAAAAAAAGTTTTGCAACCTGTAACGCCATCTATGACGAGTTTGAAAAAGCACACTAAAGGGCGCTACACACGGCTAAGATACTATAATATTTTATCTTAAGATACAATATCGCTCGCCATACAATTCAATAGACCATTACACGACGAAGATAATATTTATTTAATATTTTCGTATCGTAAGATAGAGAGCGATATGAGAATTTATCGTAACATAACATTTTAAGTTATTAAATCACTCTGTATATTGGTTCAACACAGGACACGTGCGGTCGCGACGAAAGCTTATAAACTATAAGCTTATAAGCGTATCTTCGTCGTCTGTGATGGCCTAATATTATATTAATTTAAAATCTTAAGATAAATTATTATAGTATCTTAGCCGTGTGTAGCGCCCTTAAAAGAAATATTTGAAGAAGCTGTGGTAATAAACTTTTACGTCACACCTGGCCATAATGTGAGTTTTACCGCACGCTACGCGTACAGTAAAACTCGCATTGTGGCCACGTGAAGACGTAAAATTGTGTACTCACCACGGGCAGTAAAAAAGAAAGCCCTCTATCGCATATTTACAACCCTCGCCTGCGGCTCGGGTCACAAATACATGCGATTTCGGGCTTTCTTTCTTTTACAGCCCTTGATAAGTAATGTACTATTACAGGGCGCAGTTTTTTTTTCCTCCTGTAAAGTTACCTTTTTCGCATATACGAGGATGTCACTCGTAAGGCGACGATTTGCAGTAATGATAAAATAAGACATTTAATCATCAACGAGTTTCGAAGTTGCATAAGTTGAAAGTAGGACAAAAATGTATGACACCGGTTGTCTGCTTGATCGCGAGGATTATAGCCTTAATTAAACAGAAGATTATCTAGTATTTCGTGAATTAGCTGAGGTGAGATAAGGTGGCCTGTCTAACCTACTAATACAACATGTCTAGGACCACTTGTCGATGTGGCTTGTCTAAATTGGACTAGTTTGCCTAATACCGTACGAGTTCATTTTGTTTCCTGGCTAATTATTTTAAGACTTCAGATCCTACTCTTTTGTACCTAAATTATAACCTAAACTAAAAACTAGTAAAACTACATATTGGTGCCGATTCCCTTGTTCACAAACTAAACTAAATTTAAGTTCAGTGCATCTTTTTCTTTCTATTTCATTAAGAAAAGGACAGAAGATAAATTTTAGTTTAGTCCTGTCAAATTATTCAGTGCTTGACGTAAATTGACGTAATTTTAGTCGGCAAGTTTTTAATCACGTCTAAACTTGTATGGAGTAGTGACAGGCGCTGATTAATTTGACAGGACTAAACTAAAATTTATCTTCTGTCCTATTTTTAATGAAATAGAAAGAAAAAGATGCACTGAACTTAAATTTAGTTTAGTTTGTGAACAAGGGAATCGGCACCATTATTATTGTATTTCTCAACTTGGTAAGTTGGTTGTTTGATCATCCGCATTGTACTGCTCACTCTCCAAATAAACTGAAATAAGGACGTGTGGATGACGCTGATGATAATTTAACTGTTTGATAGATAGAATACTTTTAGTATATATTTTATGGACCAAGTGATAAATTGGGCATTATACATAATGCCCGGTCATTATGAAAAATGCCCAATATGAGAGTGCAATTTGATAATAATTATTCAAATAATCAAATTGATCGGGCATTATACATCTGGTCCACCACCTTTTGGGCAGAGTAATACAAACATATTTTTTTTTTTATTGTTATTGTGGTTTGACAAGATTTCAAACGTAGAATCAATATTTAAAATCAATCCTTTGGGTTAGGTTAGGTAGAACAGTGGCCATTAATGATACATGCCCTCTATTGTTGGTGAATCATTTGGGTTATGTTAGGTTAGAACGTGTATTATCAAATTGCCCAATTGTCATGTAGCAATATAATAATGACCGTGCAATAATGAAGTTAAGTAATTAATCACTTAGCCCGATAGACCTAGACATTATTCATAATGCTCGTACATTATTAATAATGCCCGCATTATATAATCACCTGGTCCATAATATATACACCATACAAATTTACACAAATAAATAAAATTGAAGGTTCTTTTTATAATGTCAAAATAACAGATTTTTACTAAATGCATATGAAAGTATATACTTACTTACGGCACTTACTTATATCTTCAAAACAATTTTTATTTGTTTTGCCTTTGTCTGTCTGTCTGTTTGTTCCCGCTAATCTCCGAAACGGCTTGATCTATTTTGACGGAACTTTCACTGGCAGATAGCTGATGTTATAAGGAGTAACTTAGAAGTAACTTAACTTTGCTTACTTTTATTTTATAAAAAGCCACGCGGCCGCGGGTAGTGGCTAGTTATCACAGATATAAAAGTAGAAACTATACAAAACACAATGAAAAAAAAAAACTTCACAATGGGCGAAATAAAACTAATACCGATGTATTTACAAATGGTGCTGGTGATGATTATTGTGTCAAAGAGCCAAGCAGTTCAAGCCAACTATAAGGAAAATAAACAAAATGTAGGTTAAATTGTAAACAGATGAAATCACCTGCTATAAGTTATGCAGGTATCTTAAAAGGATTTACCCAATGCTGCATTTCATTTTCCTGACTCTAGTATTATTCATTGATGAAAGCTTTCCTGTTTGTTCTTGAGTTACTATAAAAAAAAAATTGTGACGTAGGAAAATACGTAAAACATAGATAATACTTATTCAGGAAACATAGGTACGTGAAACAGATTATAGTTCCGCCATATCCGTACTAAGAGTCTCTGATCTAAGCCGCCGACGTTAATAATTAATTAATAATTAATCTGTTTCACGTAATTATGTAAAAAAAAAAAAAAAAAATGCTGCTAGAAAGCTGTAATTTGGCATGGGTGTACATATTAAGAGTCTGAGCTAAACCGCGGACAGAAAGACAGGCAGGCAGACAGACGGCTATGGCAGAACTATAATCTGTTTCACATACATATGTAAAAAAGAAAAAAAAAAAAAGAATGCTGCTAGAAAGCTGTAATTTGGCATGAGTGTACAGTTGTACATATTAATCACCTCGAGTGGTAAAATGAAATCTTCTATCCCATGGTGTGGGATATCATTGAAAACCATTTTGTCAATTCATGGCAGGGATCCGTTTGCGTAATATTAAAGTGTCGTAAACCTACGTACCTACCTATTTGATATTAATTTCAACTTGATACCTCCACGCATTCCTGCTACCTACCTTTTGGTATTGACAGGCTGACAGACAGACAAACGGACAACGAAGTAATCCTATAACGGCACGGTTGGCGCAATGGTTAAGCGATTGACTGCTGCGCATTTAAACATTTAAACTCACATACACAAACAGCGACACGCATGTCGCTGTTTGTGTATGTGAGTTTAAATGTTTGTAAACGCACCCACGATACAGGAGAAATTCCTAGTGTGGGGCAACATTTTTCTAAAAAAAGAAAGAAAGAAAGAATGATAAGGGTTCCGTTTTTTCCTTTTGAGATACGGAACCCTAAAAACCACATGTTTTAATTAAATAAGTGACAAAGGTACCAACTTAGTTTTCTACATCATCGAGTTAACTACATAGATGAATTCGATGATTGGCATCATCGAATCCTAGTTATTATCTCCTAAACACTAATAGAAGCTCCTAACTGTACATCAAAACCAGTAATCCTAAGAATATAAAACCCTCAGCTGATTCAGGTTATTCTTGTCCGACGTGTTTACCCGTTTAATTATAGGAATTTGCGATAAAAGCTACCCGTAATGCTTCTTCAAACATGATCTAAACTTAAGTGGGAGTTACGCCCATTAACATGTACTTGAATTGGCTTCCTTATTCGTTAAGATTGTGATGCTAACTCTTGGCAAAACAGGGAAATAATATACCTAAAACAACAATGAATATTCTCAGAAAATGAGAGATGACACTTCTGAGTAATAAATTTGACATAAAAAGCTTTTATGATCCTGTCGTCAGCTCAAACTAGTTTAAAACAAAAATTAAGGTACCTTATGCCATGCTCGTCAAAATTTCTACAGTGTCATCGTACTAATTCAAAAGCATTGCTAGTTTTACCAACAGATTAGCTCGTGGCTAAGTAATAAGAGCCGTACGGGTCGATCCTTTAGGTTAAGCTACGCTTGCTACGACTATTTTTTCATACCGAGACTCCGAGCCTCGGAAAGCACGTAAGACTGTTGGTCCCTGCTGGCAGCTATCGTGGATCTTTGACAGTCGTTACGGGTCGTCAGAAGCCCGAAAGTCTGACAACCAGTCTTACCAAGGGGTATTGTATTACCCAGTTACTGGTTTGTGGAGGTCAGATAGGCAGTCGCTCCATGTAAAATACTGGTATTCAGCTGCATCCGGTAAGACTGGAAGATCTGTTGGTGGCAACATAATTGGGAAAAGGCCAATCTGCTTAAGAGCGTTGTCACCGGTCCACTAGCACCACTCCTTTAAAAACATATTATCTCGTGACTGAGAAGGAATTATGAAAAACGGCTCAATCAACTATCTCGGTAAGTGTGTCTAGAATTTTCTAATACCTTTTATAAAGTTTCATATTGAGACATCGAATTTTGTTAAACTTTAAAAAAAGTATTAGAAAATTCTAGACACACTTGCTTAAAGTTAAGTAATGATTATAATACCAGCCTATAACTGTCCCACTGCTGGGCAAAGGCCTCTTCTCATACAGAGAAGGCACGAGCATTGATCACCACGCTTGCTCAAGACGGGTTGGCGATTTCAGACTTATATTAACTATAAGTCCAGGTTTCCTCACGATGTTTTTTCTTCACCGATGTCAGTAATGTCCAAGATAAACTCAGAAAGTACATATGAATTGAAAAAGTCACATTGGTACTTGTCCAGATTTGAACCCACAACCTCATGCATGAGAGGCGAGGCCTTAACCAACGGGCCATCATGACACCAAGTACTGATTAGCGACTGTTTAAACATACATTTTTGACGTTTGAACGTCACTTAACTTTAAGCAACGTTTATGAGTAAACCCCAATATGTTTTTAGTGGCGGTAATGGACCGGTGACAACCCTCTTAAGATTGATTCTAGTTTTGACCAACTGGTAACAGATGGTCGTCATCACCAATATTTCGTGTTGTCAAACTAGTGGCATGTTAAAGCTCAGTGTCGCCTAAACTAAATACACGACTCGTATTAGCGTGGCAATAGCGGTCATTGATCCACCTACATAGTATTGAAGCTTTAGTTCAACGGAATATCTGTTCTTTACATCCTTCAACTTTTGTTGTATTTGTAAGTTTTTTTTTTTTAATCTAACCTGTTAAGGCAAAAATAAGATAATTAAATGAGACCCAGTTTGAGGCACAAAATAAACACACAAAAAAAAACATAAAAACTTAGATATAAAAATATAATATTGTGTGACTCACGGCTGCGCCAATAATCCGATCCAGCCTGTCCGTTGCTGTCCTCCCCCAGTGACGCCCTAAGCCGAGGTCCGTACCCCACACGATGCCCTTAGCGTGTAATCGCTTAGGTTATAAGTTTTTTGTCCTGGCTGGAGGCCTTATTTTATTGAGGCACCCAAAGGAAAGTCCGGTTAAGCAGACGACAACCTCCTAGGTTGACCTGCGAGAAGCCATTTATAAAAATAAAAAAGGCTACGCCTAATAGACCTACTATCTAAATATCCCACTGCTAGATATAAGTTCTCCCTTCACCTTTTTATCCATATTATCTATTATCCAGTCCATCTCATAGAAAAGCATCCAAATCATGGTAAATCATGGACCGTGATAGTAGTTATTGGCAACAGAATCGTTGCCAATAAGTACTATCACGGTCACGGACATTTGACCACTTTCAAAACAAAGTCCCGTGCACACGATGATCACATCTCTTTACCGCCCCTTTTTGCAAAGACCAAACAAAAAAACTTTTAATAATAAATTTCTCATGCTCTGTTACAACGATCACCACCACCTCGACCACCACGACTGGATTTTTACGGCCATTTTTTTATTTATTTTTTTCCTTTACAAAAGTCGTAGTCAAAATCATTTATTTCAAATTGGCACATAAAAAGCGCTTTTGAACGTAAAAACAAAGGGCTCAGCAAAAATCTGATGCTGCTATGCTATTGTTTGATGATCGTAGGTAAGCGTTACTAAAGTGGTCCAACGCTGCAAGCAGGACAGGAATAGTCCTTACGGTGGTCAGATGTCCGTGACCGCCATAGTACATGTCCCCGTCATAATTATAAACTGTCTACACCATCAGGTAGGATGCAAAGTCGATATAACTTTATCTGCAACCTTAATCTACTTGCGATGCATCTGCTTACAGTTGTAAACGATCTCTATGGGAACATAAACTATATTTCATATCAGTACCTCTTTTCCCACCGGAAACCTTTGAATTCGTTTACACCGTAACTAATATTTAATATCCCAACTGTTATAAATGCAAGTTTATTGCTATGTTTGAGATTTTAATTATGGTGTAAAATACAAATGCTTAATTGAGGAAACTTCTGTGGTATACATCTCAGGCTTGTTTATACCTGCTTGTTTTAGTACTTACCTATATTTGTTATTGTATTGTTCCTAAAGGTGAATAATTGCAGTTTACTGCGTAATGAATGATATTTTATCCTTATTTCAATATTTGTCAGCTGAATTCCCAAAGTGTAATTTGTTAAGGATACGGAGTCAAGCTCCCCGGTGATGCTTGGCGGTTCAGCCTTAACAAGAGTCAAGCATTTTAAGTACTTAGGTGATGTAGTCACTGAAGATTTGAAGGATGATATGGACATTGAGAGAGAACGCAGGGCAATATCTGTGAGGGGTAGCATGTTGGCTAGCAGGTTTGCAAAGTGCTCAGTGGATGTTAAAGTCAAAGTCAAGGTCTTAATTCAAGGTCTTCAAACTTTTTACACCAGCAGCCTGTGGGTCAACTTTTTATTTATTTATTTTACGATGGTTTTGCTCTGGACTCTAGTCTAGGTCAGAGATGACAGAGACAAAGTCGTCGATGGAGTGTCGCTTACCCAGAAGAAGCCTGTTCACTCTCACTTTGAATAGACTGGGGTTGTAAGCGTTCGGAAACAGACGCAGGCAGAGAGTTCCACTCCTTTGCTGTGCGCATTATAAAAGACGTTTGAAAACGCTTAGTGCGAGTTGGTGGAATATCAACTAGGTGGGGGTGGTAACTTGCAGTGCGTCTAGATGTCCGATGGTAGAAGGGGGCCGGTGGAATGAGGTCGTGGAGTTCATGGGCACACTCGCCAAAGTACAATCTGTAGAAGACCGACAAGCAGGCAACCTTGTGGCGATGAGCCAAGCTGTGAAGCTTGGCATCCACCAGTTGTACATCGCCAATAAGGCTCTTAGCTCTGCGTTCCATCGAGTCAAGCGCAGCAAGTTGGTACTTAGCTGAGCCATCCCAAAGGTGGCTGCAATACTCCATGCAGGATCGGACTTGACAACTGATCAACTTTACTCATGAAGCCTATAATGCGTTGCGTATCCAGTATAATAACGCGTTCAGAGCGTTACTGAGGCTTCCCAGGTTCCGTTATGCTTCTGGTATGTTTTTTCACGCCAAAACATACGATTTTTATGCAATAATAAAAAATAAAGTGGCCTCTGTACACAGACTCAGGAAAAACTAACAACTTGTTGTTGGTGTTAGCAGCGAGACTTGACAGCATGATCTTCGGACCGTTCACTGAGCTGCAAGTCAGTGCCGTAGCTCGGTGACTCGGCCGGGGAACATGATGTCAATTTAGTGTCTTTGTTCTGTCGCTGTTCTTAATTAGGTTTCGTTGTTTTATTTTAAAAAATAGTGCCCTCTGCTTGCAACCTGATCTCATTGTTTGGTATTTTATTAATCAGTCAGTTGTAGCTCAAAGGAACAATGTTGAGCAACATTTGTTTTGAGACTTATTGGTTGCACGATTGGTAGCTGTTTCGCAGTAGGTAAGCCAGAAAAAAATCACAAAACCCGATACAAGTGATCGAATCAAATCAAACTTAGGTTACTCTAATTGTGGACGAATATAACCGTCCACAATATATGTAAGTTTGAAGTGTAGCCATACCTTTAAAATTAATAATCTGTTAATTAGTGCTATAATATTATTCTATTCTTAAATAGTTCTAGTCCTTGTTATAATGTGGACTGAACGTGTACATTGTCTGAAATAAAGATTGATTTGATATTGATCAGCACTCTTGTATCAGGTTTTATGATTTTTTCTGGTCTACTGTGAAACAGCTACCAATCTTGGAACCAATATGTCTCAAAACACACACTCAACATTATTCTTTAGAGCAGTAGACATGACATGGCAAGTTCTTAAAAATTGTGTGCTTATAACAACGAAAATATGGTGTGAATAAAATCAAGGACCAACAATATTCTATGACAACATGACTACCATGGTGGCCCAGTGGTAATGGCACCGACTTACGAGTTGTAGGACGTGGGTTCGAACCCAGGCATGCTCTTTATTTTGTGTGAATAATTTTATCACCGTTTTGAGAGCAGTCTCAGAACGGTGAAGGAAAACATCGTGAGGAAACTGGCATGTCCTAGAACCAAAAATTCGAAGACAACAAAGTGGATTACAGCCCACTCTCTTAAAGAGAGGAGGCCAGTGTCCTAGCAGTGGGAACATTATTGGCTGTTTATGACACTTGACTACCATACATTCGATTTGGCCAATTTAGGGTGGCTTTCCACCAGAGATGTGCTATGCAGCTATTCTGCGAGAATGTAAAAGCTAAACTACGAAACTATATGACCGTTTCCACTGATGCTAAGCTATGTAGCGAAGCGAGTAAGATGTGTTATGAAAATGGCATGTCTACTTTCGGTGACAAACGCGCGCCTACTGTAGGTACACTGCTCTGCACATAGCTACACCACTCGCGACCATCCATAGCATGCATCCATAACACGCATCCATAGCTAAAATCCACAGCACGCATCCTTCCATATAAAAACCGTAGCTTAGTTGAATCAGTTTCCACCAGTGCTATGCTATGTGGACCAATGAATATGATTGGTGGATATCAAACGCATCCATAGCAACGTTGCATAGCACATCTCTGGTGGAAAAGCAGCCTTAGTTCATTTTGCCAACAGAGGTAACGCGTACCCAGAGGGTTCCTGTTTTAATTCAAAGGAAGTCTTATCTGGATACGGACTAGATTTCTATTACCTTATTAATTCTTTATACAACCACAATTACTCGCATATTTGATAGCAGTCGCTTCACAAACATGGCTTGGTATCTTTTTATGAAGTCAGCGAATCTGTGCTTGCGCACTTATACCATAAATACAAATATACTCTTGCCTTCTACGGAAAGTATGTAGCTAAGTGAGTGATTTTAACAGGTCGAGTTTCATAACTTTGAGGGTATGTCGCGTTTCTTTTTTTATGCTATGTCTAAATAACATATCACGCCTTGTTTCCCCGCAGGGTTAGGCAGAGGTGTACCAATAGTACACACGGTTACATGTCAAGCTATAAAAAATCTAGTTTGCGCTGGTCTCGCATTGTATAGGATTTCCGTATAATGAGAGATCAGCTTATACTGGCAATGTATAGCTTGATGTGTAGCCGTGTGTGCACCCACATTTCGCCAGTTATGTTTAAATCCTATGTAATAAGGGGCTCGCCTTTTGCCACCATCGAGTACAAATTCCAGACTCCGGTTGCTGCTAAGATATTTTAGATGGAAAAGCCAAATAACACTTTACCCGACCTTTTTTTTTTTTTGTTGGAATTATAAAATAACTTCTCCCACTCTGGGCGGAGCGGGAGGGCGTGTCAGACTTTTACTGACTAAAACCCACCCGTGTTCCTTCAGTTGCCTGTGTGCCAGGGCCACGGTATCCCTTTTGGATAAACCCGCAACCCTGGCAGGCATCGGTCCTAATGGACTCTAATTTCAGACATTTCACTAGTTTGTTTAAGTCCCATAGTTTTGTTTAAGTCCCGTGTAATAGCCTAGTGTCATCAACCAGACTCAAAGCTCCTACAAAAATACTTTGTCCGACCTGGGAATCGAACCCAGGACGTCATGTTCAGCAGGAACACTTGCGACCACTAGATCAACGAATCAGGCTAGGTCAAAATTGCAGGGTTCGAAAAAATCCGATTTTTTTATATATATCGGATATAAATCCAGGCCAAATAAAAGAAGCGAATTTCATTCTGTAAGGGGATTAAACACTTAAAAATGTGAAAGGAATTTGTAAAATAATATAAGTGTCAAATTACCACATTTTTATTTAAAAAAAGTAACAAATGAATTAGTGTTTATTTGAGAAATAATTTATTAATGAACACTTAAAAAAAAACAAGTACCTACCTATTACTATAATAATCTTCATTTGTTTGTGAGATAATCAACTAATTTTAATAATAATTTGTAATCATAAAAAAATAAACAGTAAATTATTCTGAATTGTAGTTTTTCGCTACGTGAGGGTAAACATTAATCTGAAAATTTTTTTGTTCAGAAGACAGGAAAAATAATTTGATATAATATATATCAAGATAAAAATCTATTGATATATATCGTGATATATATCATGATATATATCCGCTGATATATATCGGCGAACCCTGCAAAATTGTCTTGTCTTGGAACGTTTGAATAACCACGACGTAATTATATCATAGCGACAGTGGAAACTTGGAGACCTATAAACAGTGTCACATCTTTTATTATCTTCCTTCCGCGTTACAGTTCAAGGACACATATGTTACACGTATGTATCTGGTCAAATTCTAATACAAAATTCAATTACATTTTTTGATGCCCAATTAGTACATACATACATAAACTGACGCCTTCCCATGGGGGTAGGCAGAAACTATAGCACGCCACCTGCTACGCTACTTACATACTCGTACATCTAGTTTTAGACACGCATGCCGGTCGCGAGTACTACGCACCTGACCTTTCTGAAGAGCATCAACAATTAGGTCACTATATGTTCTCCTAGGGCGTCCCCTCCCAATAACTATTTAGTGCATATTTTAGTGTTAGCTTGTATAATGTATTTAAGTATATTTTACTGTAAGGAATAAAATTTGTGGCACGTGTCTTGTCACGTGCGTTAGTGCCTATTTGGCTGCCTTTAACTCTCGCAGCTAAGGCTCAGATATATGCCAGCGACCTTGAGTGAATAGCTTGCGTGTTTTGTACTGAGCTCACGCAACGCGTCGTACGTCCAGCCAGTAATAGGACTCGCCCATCCAGGAGCGCTGTCCCAAATAAGACGCATTATTAATTTATAATACATAAAACAAAAGGTATTTCAATAAAACACGTATACTAAAAGATCAATAATTAAATTATCTTTTAAAAGGTGAAGGTTTCAGAAAAATACGTTTGATAGATTTTGCGTGATTCTCAGTTTTTTATCCGAGTTAGACATAACTTTACAAATTAATTTCACTATGTATTATAAACATAATCTAAAATATTCACATATTAAATTATTAAGAAAATGCTCTAATTTAACATATATCTTTTCCAAACCATTAACACTACTCGTTTAGGCGTGATCTTCAGTATAAAATCATTTAAAGTTGGTTATCGTCACCTTAATAACAAAATCCCTACGAAATGTACACAGACTTCCAGTACATATCTACATTTATACCACTGTACTGCACAAACCCGGTTTCCGTAATAAATGCGGATGGCAGACGGTAGTCGCTCCACATAAAACTTGTCTCATGTTTCATAGTGATACCAACTTGTGTTTTATGGATAAAGGAACTAGTCGTGCGCCTAATGAACTCACGACAGTGTATCTCTGAGCCAAGCGAACATTGGCTCTAAGATAAAAAAAGCTTTGGTCAGATTTGTAATACAAAGTCAATCCGGATATTGACTTTGTATTACAAAGCTGACCAAAGCTTTTTGACAATAAATCAAGTACTTGCTATTTTTTTTTTCAATGCAATGTTATGTCGAATTGACTTTATGTGCCTGCTGCCCGCGGCATGGCCCGCGTGGCTTTTTAGGGTTCCGTATTCAACAAGGAACCCTTATAGTTTCGCCATGTATAATTGTACATCTGTCTGTCTGTCCGCGGCTTAGCTCAGATACTCTTAGTTCTGTAGTCTGTGCTATAATTTGTTTGGCATGGGTATACATATTAATCACGCCGACAAAGTGGTAATATTTTTTTTTAGACGACGTCCCAATACTTACGTGAAGTGGGGATAAAACAAAAATTCTCATCTGTCCCTTGGTGTGGGGTATCGTTAGATACGCCGTTCAAAAATATTGCGGGTTTGTGAAAACCATTTTTCGATCCAGGGATCCGTTTGCGTAATATTAAGCTTTTAATAGCTAAAAATGGTTGTATTGTTAAATTTGTTCTTGGGATAAATTCATCCCAACTGCAGAACCCTTCATTGTGACACGCACTTGGCCGGTTTTTCTTAAATAAAAGTAACCTTAGTTATTTCTTATAACATCATCTATCTGCCCGTGGAAATCCCGTAAAAATAGCTCCAGCCGTTTCGGAGATTAGCCGGAACAAATAGACCGACTTACAGACAGAAAGACAGAACAAAAAAAAAAGTTATTTTGGTTATAAGTACCGTATATACTTTCATATGCATTTAGTAAAAAGATGTTATTTTGACATTACAAACAGACACTTCAATTTAATTTATTTGTGTATATTTTAAGTAATTTTCCATTGAATACATTTCTTCCACCTCTGTCGAAGAATAGGGTGGATGTCAGATATGCTCCTGCATCGGGTCATTTAATTATTTGGTATTTTTGTAATAAACCAACTTGAGTGTCTATTTTTTTTTTTTTTTTTTTCTTAATGACACACAGTTGTTGTTAAAACATTTCACTATTTTGAATTTGTGTTTTGTGTTTCATAAACTGTTGCCAAAGAAACGTTATTCTTTCTTCCTTTTTCTTTTATTTGTTTATGCGCTCTGTGATCCGTCTTTATGCATACTGTATAACTTATGTTTTTCTTTCCCCCAGTGGAGAGGCACCCTCCGTCGTGCTGGCGGTTCAGGCAGCAGCTTCAACTCAGGAACCCTCACTTCAAATAGCTCAAACATCAGCACTACGACCACCGTCCAATCCCACCACCTCATGTGCAGTATGAGAGACTTCGGGCACACAGCGGGAGGGGATGAAGCAGAACTGTTACTATGGCTTCATGACGCCAGGAGAGGTCAACCTTTGTCAGAGAGATTTCGAATCAGGATAGCCAGGGACGGATTCTCGAATTATGTGGATCGACTGCAGGCTAACACTACCTTATTTGCGGTAAGTAGTCAATAACCTCGGTCTTCCTTATAGGTCCTGGCCATTGACGGGCGATATATGCCAGTAAAGCTCGCAAGTGTATCACCGCAAAACCACAGTAGGTATTGAAAACCGACGAGTCAGTCAGTCTTCTTAGAGTTGTTTGAAACGTCGTTGTGATATAAAAGTACAACATTGTTTTGCTTGCTTGTCGTCGGTTAAAAACGCGGCCTGACTCGTCGATTACGGTCTTAAAGCAAATTCACATTTGTTTTATAATTTTACTTTCTTTTATTCGGGAAACTTAGGGCTTTATCACACTAGCGAGTTGCGAGCGAGTGGAAAGCGGGGCGAGTGCGCAGCGAACTCGCTGCGGGTGGGCAGCGAGTTCGCGGTGTACGATCCGCGTTTTGTACATTCATTGCCAGAATGGATTGAAAACAAAATGAACGCGAATGTATAAAATGGAAAATGGACAGCGCCGTTCGCCGCGAGCTCGCTGCGCACCCGCGGCGTCTTCGCGGTGTGTTCGCCGCGCACACTTTGCGAACTTCGCGGCGAGCTCGCTGCGTACTCGCCCCGCTTTCCACTCGCTCGCAACTCGCTAGTGTGATAAAGCCCTTAAAGTACAGCTAACTTATACAGTGTTCTTAAAAATATGAAATTGAAGGCCATTTACAAATTTCCACTGATAAACACTAAAAATAAAAACGTAAAAAAAGTTCGGTACAAAAAATACCTATAACATAAATTATGAAATAAATAGTCCACAATCTACTAACACAAACTAAACATCATTTAGACGCAAAGAATTATTTTTTCGTAAAGAAGAAGCTTTTCAACGACAAACTTCTATTAACCGACTTCGAAAAAGGAGGAGCTACCGAGTCCACCGATTTCTCCGTCAATTGTGAAGATTTTGAAAATTCTTTTTTTGTTTGAAAGGGTAGGTATACTTTCGAGGTGATTCCATATAAATTTTATTAACTTTGCTTGGATAGTTTTTGAGTTAGCTTCGATAATACCTACGTATTTCATCTTCTTTCTGTATCTTGGTGATGTTATAATACTTCCTGTCACTGTTGTTTACATAGCGAGTCATCATCATCATCGTCATTTCAGCTGGAAGACGTCCACTGCGGGACATAGGCCTCACCAGGAAGGGGGGGATTTTTGGACGAATTGGTGGGGGATAGATACCATAACTAAAAAGGGAAAAATAAAAAACTATACTACAAAAACAAACAAAAAACGGAAAACACAAAAAAAAATACTGCTCCAGAGATACCTACCTACCAACTTCCCAAATTAATTTTTCCCTTTATAGTGCTTTTTTTAAATATAACGAAATCATGTTCACTAGACAGTTTATTAAAATATCTGCTCACACTCGCTTATGAATATTATTGTATTACATATTTAGTACACAGTAATCAGAAATCGTTTAATGCTTTACTGCCGATATGCTTTGCTTCGATAAAATGTTATTCAGTTAGAAATAATACTAGATTTAACACTATCGATATAACATTTAGATATCGATACAATTCAATTCCGATTCCGAACGCGATCATATCGATATTTACATTGCCGTTTTAGAATTATGCTCCGTGTTCCGGTAATCTTGCTGAATTACTGCAAATATTTATTTATTTATTTACTCTCATGCATATCACTCATTTTACAATAGATAATTGTGGGTTTTAGTACATGAGCCCTGTCAGGGCACTGCAAAACACAACGCCGATTTGCTTTTGAGTTAGTGAACATTAAATTAACATTAACTTGAGTCAAAACTTACAATACAATACTACTACTACTACTGTTTGCCTGCATCATCCCGCTGCTGGGCAAAGGCCTCTCCCCATGACTTCCAGCTCTTTCGATCCAGGGCTAATGTGGACCACTGGTCGTTTGTTTTCTCCAGCTCTTCCCGCCATCTTCTACGGGGTCTGCCGCGGCGCCTTCTTGCTGTGTCAGGGCTCCACATAGTGGTAATTTTGTCCCACAGTTCATTGGGCATACGGCAGACGTGGCCAGCTCAGTCCCTTTTCAGCTTAGCGGCATGTTGAGCAACGTCAGTAATCTGTGTTTTGGATCTGTCAATTTGACACCTAGAATACTGCGCTCCATCGCACGTTGGCAAACCCTAAGTTTGGACTTTTGAATGTTTGTCAAAGACCAAGTCTGGGATCCATAGGTCGAAATGGGGAGAATGCACATGTCCATAATTTTTCGTTTTCGTGACAAAGGAAGGTTTCCTTTCAGAAGCTCTTTCATGGACCAGTAGCTCTTCCAGGCATTTTCGGTTCGTCTTAAGACTTCCTTAAATATTGGAAAAAATATATGTGTAGGTGTCAATACGTGCACGTTCGCACGGACGTAAAAATATTGCGGCGGGATTTTATCGCGCACTGAATTTCCAACTTTCGGTGTTGAACCTTGAGAATCCAACAGAGTGCATCCCAGCGCGTTAAAAAAACAGTTTTTTTTATTTTTTTATTATTATCAACTCTCGGCGGTAAGCAGAGCGCCGAAAATCCAGTGCACAAAAAAAATCGCCCGTGCGTAGGTACCTAGACTCCCAGCACATTAACACGTATAATAATATAAGTAATGTTTTTTTTTTTTATACAGAATAAAAAGTATGAAAAGCTAAAGTAAAAAAATAACCCAAAAAAAAAATCCGTCCTGGGGCAATCGGATAAATATTATCAAAACAGTTGCTGAACCGATAATTTGGCTTAAATGAAGAGAGATTAAGAGAAAAACTCAGATGATAAATCTTAGTCACGCATTTGGTTTCTGAACCATGGAATCGATTGCAATCGGTTTTAAGTTCGTGAACCCTAAATTACGTAACCTTGGAAATGAATATTATCTTATAAAGATGAACCTTTTTTACTTAACCTTTTAATTTATTTTTCTATAAAAAAAATTAAAAAAACATTAAATTATTATACTTGTTAAAGTGGTGAATTTCCTTCGTTATATCGCTCCAACAGTTAGGAATTCATCGATGTTGTTGATAGTTATTTAAATCTCAGTAAAATTTAAAGCCAGGACATTATATTCAAATGTTTACTTGTTCTTCAACGTAAACAATGTCCCTATATTTTTTTTTAAATTGTAACATGATCGTTCTGCAACACGTCATTGAGGTTAAGGCAAGAAAACTGGTTCCGTGCAGTATAAGGCGAGGTGTCGATAACAGAAGGTACAACTCTTTTTAGCCGCTTTGGCTAAAGGACTAATGGCCGCTGCGATAAGGAGGGTTATTTACGGATAGATTAATGTTATGGCGAACTTGTAATTGGACGTAGTTTTGCTATTTAGCAGAAAGGACTCCCACATTATGGTCAAAAAGGAGTTGTACGTAGGATGTTCCATAAGTCTTGCAAAAATCTAACTATTTATTAAAATTTTCCAAAATAAGAACCATCACTGTTAATACACATATGCATGCGTTCAAACCACGTATTAAACATAATCTTCCACTGATCCTTTGTGACACTAGCACAGGCCTCATCCCATGCACTTATTAATTCGTCATCAGTTGCAAATCGTCGTCCCTTCAACTTTCAACCTCTTTGAAATTCCTTATACCACCTGAACACTGTAGAAAGAGAAGGGCTCTCTTTACCGAAGTTATTAAACATTTCCTCGTGGCACTCCTGGTAAGACAATCCACGTTTGAAAAACAAAATCACTCTGTACTCGCGGTTACCGAGAGTAGCCATTTTCATATTTTTTTTAATTTTATTACCAAAGATTACTGATGCCAAGCTCAACAAACACTGCGTGCATGGACTGGTAATAAGTGGTAGATAACCATACGCTCAGTCATACATGTCCAAACTTGTTACATTCTTTCTATTGCAACACTTATGGAACAGCCTACGTATAACGGATGTAAAAAGACACTAACGAAGCCGAGAGTCACTTATTTTTCCCGTCATTGTGATCATTTTTTTGTACCGGACCATGCTTGGGAACCTTCTGGTTACGGAGATATTGAAGGTCAAAGTTCCAACTTTTTTTACGGTTTTTTTACAAAAACAAGTTTTAATTGTTATAACTAAACTTTAAATACACCCACGACTCCTGTACCGTTGCTTGCACCCATAAGCACAAAGTTTTGTGTGTAACGTAAACAGCGAATTTTTGTACCAAAAATAATAGTCGTTGTACAGCAATTATTTTTGCACAAAGTTATTTAGTTTGATGTACAGAATACGTAGATGATGACTTTGTGATGGGTCTTTTTACACCCTGTATATCGAAAAGGTCCTAACGGTTAAGGGAAGGTACCCACCTTAAAGAGGGTTGGCTCCCATCATTAAAAAATCAACCTTATCTTTGTAGTGTCACGGATCTTTTTTTCTGAGTTTCACATCAACCCTTCGGACCTCTGGTATATAAAACTCATTTTTTACCATAATGTGGGTTAAGTCCTTTTTGCTACATACAATTGTAAAGAAGTTATGAATAAAAGTTGGCTGAAGACAAATGCAAATTAGCTGATCAGACAAAATGTTGTTTTGTTATTGAGGAAAACAACAGCTATTTGTCATTTGTATTACTACGCTACTTCGTCTGCGTGTTTTGTATTTCATTGTATTTTAATACAAATATCCAGGATGAAAAACAGCCTATGTCCTTCTCCAGATCCAAGACTATTCTGTCTTTCATAACGATCGGTTCAATGGTTTAGAAGTGAACAGACATAAAGACGGAGTTACTTCAGCATTCACAATATTAATAGTATGTTTGGCCTATGGTCACAAGCGCTACTGCTGAGCATGAGGTCTTGGGTTCGATTCCCAGGTCGGGCAAAGTGTTATTGAGTTTTTCCCTTAGGAATTTCTCAGTAGCAGCCCGGAGTCTAGATTTGTGCCCGGTTGATGGCAATAAGCTAGTCCCCTATTACATGGGACTAAAACATAACTGGCGAAATGTGGGTGTACCTACTATGGGTACACCTGTGCCCAACCCTTCGGGGGAACAAGCCGTGATGTAATGTTATGTAGTATGGATTCCCATTTAACGCAAAACTGTGCCAGTTCTTCTTTAAGTGCATGTGCGTGCTTATTTTATTACTCAAACGCGTCGAAGTGGTATGGTCAGTTCCGATGCAATTAGTCGAAGAAACTTAGCTCCACGCAGATGTTTAAAGGTCAATATTGGTGCCGATTCTCTTGTCACAAAATTCTCTAAACTAGACTAAAAATCACCAAAATTTAGTTTATTCCTGTCAAACGACCATTTCCTATTCTGAAATTGACTAAAATGACACAACTTAACTATATTTTAGTTTGACAGCACTAAGATAGTACTGAGTTTTTAAATTTAGTGAAAATGGCAATTTTGCTATTCTGAATTTGACGTTTTTAAACTAAAATTTAGATTTTCTAACTAAATCTGACTATTTTTAATCGCGATTAAAAAGGTGTGGAATAAAATTAGTTTTCATGAACTAAAATTCACACCAATCACCTCGACTTCTGGTGCAAAACCAGTACTGTATATAAGGTGTATCTATTCATACACGAAATATTTTAAGAGAAACATCTTTATGTCGTAAAAAAGCGAAAAAATCCTTTATTTACATATTCTATGAATGACCCGCCTCAACGCGGTGACGCCGAACGGTGCGGTGGGGTGGCGGCACGAGCGCGGTGAATTTTGATAATTAATCATCATATCAAGTAATTTTAAATTATTTAATTTTTTTAATAATATTCTCGGAATAAAAAAGAAAATCATTTCCATGGCTTCTTTACCACTTATAGGTGTATCACTTAAAATATTTCGTGTTTATCCCTATATATTTTTTTCTTTTCTTTTGCTTATATCTCCAAAATGGTGCGTCCTATCGCAAAAATAATGAAAATTTCGACCCCCTTTTAGAAACCCTTAAACCACTATTACGCTACATGTAGGTAATCTTTTTTTTTATTTTCCACACAAAAAGTGAAAAATTCCATAAAAAAACACGTCACGGCTGCCCCCCATGTGCGCCTCCGGCTCTAAAATAAATCATAGGCAAACAAGTACAACGTTGCGAAGCCAAAAAAAAAAAATACCACGTGGAGTCACGATTGTCAAATTCGATTTAGTTGTGTCAAACTTATTTTTAAATTTAGAGAATTTTGTTTGCAGAATAGCTTTAAGATTCTCATAGCCAAAAGTAAGGAATTTTAGTGATAGTTTAGTTAGTTTAGTTCGGTGTACAAGAGAATCGGCACCATTATCTTCTAGGTGAAGGGCTTTTGATTAGTCCTTTATTTATACGAGTACGTTCTTGCTCACAAATGCGTAGTGTAGGGGCGCGTTCCAGTCCACAAATACTAAACTTACAGCGGCTTAATATCAATCGTATATTGTTTACAAGCGGCTCCACCCGCGTGGCTTTTTCTCAAACAAAAGTAGTCTAAGTTACTCCTTATAACATTAGCTATCTGCCAATGAAAGTCCCGTCAAAATCGGTCCAGCCGTTTCAGAGATTACCCAGAACAAACAGACACCCAAAAAATTTAAAAAATGATATTTTGTTATAAGTACCGTATATACTGTCATAAGCATTTAGTAAAAAGCTGTTTGACATTACAAACACACACTTTAATTTTATTTATTTGTATAGATTGCGATTCCACAATGTGGTTCAAGGCTCCTACAAACAGGCGCGACACGCAAGACGAAACAAAGACACCGCTCGTCGCGCGACACGCGGTGCCATTGTGTCGCGTCGCGAGTCGCGCCTGTTTGTAAGAGCCTTTATACAGTGCGTTGCATTTGCATGACAGTTATATTTGTGCAAGCGACTTCACTGTCAAACGTACTTCCTGTGTGCCCGGCTAGATAAGGGCGAGCCGAAGCTCACATAACTGCATAAAGAGTTCATGAATAAGGGCTTCAGTCGGGTCTGAAATTAGTGATAAAATATTAGAAACTAATTGACCCGACAAACGTTATCAAATTTAAATAATTCATACAAATATCCCTTAGAAAAATGCACTTTTTCTTTCCCTAGAAACCTTATTAAGACTATTACGAACCTTAAAAACCGGCCAAGTGCGTATCGGACCACGCACAATGAAGAATTCCGTAGTTTGGATGAATTTATCCCAAGAACAAACTTAACATTGTAGTTGAAAAACATGTTCTCCGATACAGAATGTATGGGAGAACATGTTTTTCAACTGTGAATGTAAATTGGTCGACTATTACTCGGTAACTTGTAAAGCCTACTTAGCTGTGATAGATTTCCTTTTAACTTCGTTATATATACTACTGCTGTGATTTTTTTTACATATCCTAGTACAACCATTTAGCTGGCAGGAGGAGACACTTGATTCTAACAAAAATTAACAGTTCAAAGCTTATTATTAAACGGATCCCTGAATCGAAAAATTGTTTTAACAAACCCTCAATATTTTCAAACTCAAACTCAAAGCATTTATTTCAAATAAACCAATTACAGGCACTTTTGAATTGTCAAGGGGTCGGTCAGTCAGAAAGATGAAGCTAGTTGCCCATTCCAAAGCGTAGTAGGTTCCTATGGAGAAGAACGGACAAGAAACTCCATGGACACTCTTTTAAAACAAAATATTGTTACAAAATATGGGTTACATCATTCATGTTGAAGTTATACATGTGAGAACAATGTAGAAAGACGTTCACGTTAGAAGCGTCCGTAATAGAAACAATTCAAAAATTAAAATAAGCCGTGGCAGCTAAGAGATGACCAGTCCCAACTGACGGCGCCCGTTCACGAACATGACGCATGGATCAGCACCATTTAGCTCAACCATTTTGAAGGGAACTTAATGATCCAACACAAGTGCCTATCCAACGACACCCCACACAATAGGAGAGACGAGAAAACAAATCTTTCCCACTTTACGTGTAGGGAGGGAGGTACCCTAAAAAAAAACAATATTTTATTTAATCACTTTGTCGACGTGATTAATGTGTATACCCATGCCAAATTATAGCTTTCTAGTCCTAAGGGTCTATAAGCTAAGCCGCGGACAGACAGACGGACATGGCGAAATTGTAAGGGTTCTTTGCTTTGCCTACGGAACCCTAAAAATAACTATGCAAAGCACCTACCAAATCGGTCCAGGCGTACCTACTCAAGTGATAAGTTTACCAACAAACAGCCTTTAATTCTGTGTTTATATGGATATGCTCATGTGTAATATACTTGAGAATAGGCTAGGTAGATGTTGCACGTTTTAACACGTGACGCTATCATCACTAACGCAAACATTCTTTGTTCGTTTGTCAAATGTCACCGAGAACAAAAGACTCATACTTTCAGCGAAAGTTCACTCAATGAAGAGTCAATATTGCAGTAGTCATGCATTATGATCAATAATTTTTTCAGTCATGCCAGTCAAGGACAAACAATTCATTGACCTAGGGTTAATTCCCATTGATAGAATTCGTATAACTAAGCCTGTTTGATCAACAAAACAAATTAACATTATAGAAGGATGACGTACAGAAAATAATCTACTACGCTATTTTAAACAGCATCCGACAAAATAATAACATCCCTTTAAAGTACAATAAAATAATAATATGAAGGTTCGGACATAAATTAAGTATTTTTCGCTCGTGTCAACACAAGCTATAGAAACAACCAGGTACGTTATCCATAGGTACTATCACGGTCACGGACATCTGACCAACGTAGGGACTATTCCTGCTTGTAGCGCTCGGCCGCTATAGTAACGCTTACCTACGCTCATCAACCAATAGCATCGCAGCATCAGATTTTTGCAGTTTTTGTTTTTGTAAATGAAAAAAAAAAAAAATGATCATTGTAGCAAAGCCTAAGCAATTTATTTAAACAAGTGTATATTTTTTTATTTGTCTTCGCAAAAAGGGGCGGTAAATAGATGTGGTCATCGTGTGCACTGGATTTTCAAAGTGGTCAGATGTCCGTGTGTGTGTCTGTGACCATGATAGTACATTCAACTATGTCGTGCACAGTATGTCACAATTATAAATTCTCTATTCCAGGACTTATCAACAACAGATCTCACTCGCGAGTTATGGCTGGTAGCGTGGGTGATACGAGTAGGTCGATGGGCAGGCGCCGGCAGCAGTGGCAGTGGCACTGGAGAACGAAGAGGCCCAGTGGCTAGGAGGCCTTTGGGGGCCGGAGTCTTACCTCTAGCTGAGTTCCTAAGGCAACCGGGACAACATCCTGGAGAGAAGGAATATACGTTTAAAGTAAGTGTTAATGTAGGGCCTAAGGTCTAGATTGTTCAGATAGTCCTGTGGTAGGCACTTGAGAGGGGTTTAGTGGCTAGGAGGCTTTTAGGGGCCAAAGTCTTACTTTTAGCTGAGTGTCTAAGACAGCCGGGAGAAAAGTATACATTTAAAAGTAAGTTTGAAACACTTGCAGTGTCAACGAACTTGGAATTTTAGCCTAAGTAGAACCACTTCTAGAGTTTGAAATTAGAAAGCATACATATTTAGTAACCATGGTAACACAAAATAGGTAAGTTCTTCCATCTTCCATGCTTGTAACAGCTCTATATTAATCTCATAATTGCGCTTTCGTATTTCCGAAGATAGACGATGATTGCCGAAGCGCATACTTTTGCTGGGAGATCTGTACTGTATGAGCTTTGTGTCGCTCGAATGTTAGGCTTAGTAAAGATATCGATACACCACGGATTCTATACTAAAGCTTGGTTATATTATCATTGAAAGGAAGAAATCATTTTGTACTGCTTCTCTTGATTTATTAACTTATTTTCAGCACACTTACTTTTAACTGTCTTTTAACTCAATATTGTATTTGTTTTATATTATAAATACTTATTACCTGATTGTTCCTAGGTCTACCAATGTGAAGAGAAAGACTTTCATCAGTTACACGACATGCTAATAAGAAAACAAACGAACAAGTGTAATATTCTACCTGGGCAACCTAATTATGGTAAGTTAATTATTTCTTACAATGTGAAATATTCGTAATACGTTTTGCCAATTGTTCTTCTATAGAAGGAATTACACTCAGAGTCAGTTTCCACCAAAAGGAAAAATGCTCGAGCACTTTTTAAATTTCACAGAATAAATGTATCAATATTGAGTTTGAGTATAAAATTCGATGCAGACATCAAGCGTTTACTTGCGCATGCTCGAGGATACGCGAGGCCGCACGAGCACACCCGAAGCAGGAGACGCGCGAGTGGGACGTTGCCCGTGCCGCTGCGACAGTGTTTCCTGCAATTTACATGTTCTTTTTTGTTCTTCTTCCTCTGCCAATAGCGCAATAACAACCATATCCCAGTCTATCATTTTCAAAATACACGTAAATCACGTCTCTGTTAACTACCAGTGCGAACTGAGCAACCCTGGAGGGTTTCAACGCAAAGCTTCGAGCATCGGCGCGTCCAAGTCCGAAGCGAACTTTTGACCTTGGTGTGAATGAGCTGCCAGGTGGATGCCCGAACATGTCAAGGATTTTTCCAACCGACCCTTAGGAGTTATAAGACCTACTTAATTAACCAACTATTCTGATTTAAATAACATGAAATCATTAGTTAGTTATACTTATTTTATTGAAATAAACGTTTTCGAAGGTTGGCCAAATTACAACAGCCATAGAATGTTGCTACCAGAAGCAATTGCTTCAATCGAAGTTTATAATGATACTAGCTTTTACCCGCGGCTCCACCTGCGTAGATGTCAATTATCGCGTAAAAAAGTAGCATATTTCCTCCATATCCCAGGCTATATCTCTGCCAAATTTCATGACGATCGGTTCAATGGTTTAAGCGTGAAAACGTAACAGTCAGACATACAGACAGAGTTACTTTCACATTTATAATATTGTTAATATGGATTATATCACCTAGCCTACCAGTGCTAGTAACCTAACCTAGCAATTTTTCGTACCGTTGATTTAGGACCAATTTGTTCTTTGAAAGGAATATATTACGCAACGAGCGAGCCATAGCTAGGATAGATTTTTGTATTTGTGTGAACATAAAAACGAAAAGGCCTCTCTACCTCGGTTTCAATAAAATGGTAGTTCTCACATAAACTGTCATTCCAGTAAGAAACTAAACAAAAAACAGACGAAGTATCCTTTTGAATTCAAAACTGTCTAAAAATTCGATTCGATAAGAAACATTATAGACTATTTGTCCCCATGAAGAGATCTTTAGAGGTGTGAGGAACAGGGTGTAAAGTTCACTCATACTCTATAGTAAAGGGAGGATCCTCCGACCAGACGGGTATTGTGTCTGGTGGGCAACTGCCCAACGGTTGATGTCGGGATGTTGTATATATGCTAGTCGCGCGGTAAACTCTGATAGCGCGATGCAGGATTTGTGACGTCAGGTCTTTGATGCGTAGTTCGCATGTGGCGTTGTTGATACCGCCACAGATCTGTAATTAACTTTTCATGTAATTTTTGACGTTCAAAAGTGCATCTTCGTGCCTATTTGAAATAAATGATTTGACTTTGATCTATTATAAGGATCACAGTGCTGCCGCAAGTACCATCAAGTAACATTATTAAATCAGCGAATAAATTGCGAACATTAGATAACGTTACTTATTGCATCTATAACTTAACCAGTTTCGCACACCGTAGGCTTGTGGAAAAAATATAGATGTATCGATAAATCGATATTTTTTGTTCGATACATCGATAGTTTTTGGCGATATGTATTATTTCATATATCGATATAAAATATCAGGTATGGAAAATGTATCAAATACGATATATTTCCAATAGCAACACCGTTGTCGCCATGCCACTGACTAAAACCACTGGAATTTAGAACCGTAAAAAAGTAGACTTATTTTTGTCAATGAATTATTAATTTTAGATTTTACATCAGAATCAGCTTACTAGAGAATGGGCAGCAGCGTTCTCTATGCATTTTTAACACCATACTGCGATCGCCAACCCGCCTGCCAAGCGTGGCGATTATGGCAAACCCCCCCAGTTGGGGGTGGCTTATGTCCAGCAGTGGTCGTCTTTCGGCTGAAATGATGAATGATGATGACATCAGAAATGATGTTCCTAATTTGGTATTTATATGATTACAAAACAAGCACAATAGAATTTCATAAAGAACGACTTTTTTTTTCAATTTCACCGGATTTCACAGGTACCTATGTATATCGATGTTTATTTTTTCATATATCGATATGTCGAAATCGATCAATTTTTTTTAAATATCGGTACTATGTAATATCGACACTTTTTGGCACTTCTTGCACTCTCATCCCTAGCACACCGGTTATATGAAACAAGAGAATGTCGATTGCATATCTATTAGATCGATATTGGTTATGTTGTTGTTGTTATGTTGTTTATTGCTATTATGTATGTTTGTTGGAAGTTCGGAAAAACTATTAATCTTGCTGATGCTACGAACTGGATTACAAAATCACCTAGGCAGTTACCTTACCATTATACTTTCTTTTATTATAAACATACTTTATACCTTATTTACCTTCGAGTCCGAATTAAAATATTACATCGAACCATAAATTAAATAAAACGATAATTATCTCCTTGTCTAATTATAATTTATCAACAACATCTCAAATGCTGATAAATGGCTTCCCCCTTCAAAGGATGAACAAGTTGACGTAAAGATAGTATCATCAAAAGATTACAGGAAAAGGACAATTTATTTTGCATTGTTAATTGAGCTTTGCGGTGCCATTTATACATACACTTAATAGTCTTCATTAGCATAATTTATACCTACGGTATTCTAAAGAGCATAAATTATAACTGCATATACATTATCGCGTTATTTGATAACAAATATTATGTTACGAAATGAGGTATTGTGTCGAAAATATTAAGGAAAAATCACCACGGTAGCATGCGAAATTCATATTTTCTTACGTTTTTGAAATCATGACATTTGAGGAGAATTCTAACTAAGAGAGTTGTATTGATTACTAGCTTTTGCCCGCGCCTTCGTTATCCCACGGGAATAAACTACCGGGACTAAAAGTACCCTATGTGCTAATCCAGGCTATAAACTAATTGTGTGCAAACTTTCATCCAAATCCGTTCGGCCGTTTTTGTACCAATCCATACAGACAACCGGACAAAAATTCTTCGTCACTATTTTATGATATGTATGTATTAAAAAATGATAATTATATATGTTACGGTCGCGAAACATAATATGATTATTAAATTATGTTTTTTTTTTTTTTTTTACCTGGACATGAAAATCGCGAAAAACGTAAGAAAATTTAAATTTCGCGAGCTACCTGGCGCTTTCACCTTAATAACGAAACAATCAGAATTCAATTTAGAGTTTGTTCAGACAACAATGAAATTGTGTAAAACAGTTCGCGATGTTATGGAAATATGTTATCGTTTCCATAATACCAAAGAAAACAATGTTTCTCACATGTTTTATTCTGAAAGAGTTTTCTTTCAATTATTGGTATAAACAATAATAATTGCCAACCGACACTGACTAAGCGTGGTGATGTTTGTTCCTTTTCTGTGTGAGCAGAGGCAATTTTTTCAATAAATTGGGATGACAAAATGCCCGATAATAGGTAAACTGAGAAAAGTATGGCCACTGCAACTGATTATGATGTATCATAAGTGAGGCAATCACGTTTTTAAAAGTCCCAAAAAGGGGGCGTCTATTTTGTGAGGCGTTTAGGGACGGAGTCCAGCCGAATCTCTTCCAATCTCACGTGGGCGAAAGAATCTCGGTATATAACGCAATTTTTTTTTCCGCTCTAAACTGTGTACAATTGAGAGAATACTGGGTAATTATTATAAAAAATAAGTTTTATAAAAAAAGTTAAGCAAATTATTGTTACCTATTTAAATAAATCCTTCGCAATCAAGCACAGATTAACGTATTTGCACAAACATACGCAATTAAAAAAATCTCATGTGGGATTTTGGTCGAGCCAAGTCAAAGTCAAATCATTTGTTTCAAATAGGCACTTAAAAGGCATTTTTTAATATCCGGATCTTACGACGTCTCACCAAGGGGGGTCGAAAAATCGTCAAAATCGCCTCCCGTAATTAATTGACGCCTCCAAGCCTAAGATTAAAATGTATTTATTATGGATCACAGGTTCATAAAATGTTATCTATCTATCCAGCTATCTATCTACTATATATCTATCTTTTCAGCCTGTAATGTAACACTGCTGTGCATAGGCCTCCCTTTCCCTTTTCGACACACGCCAGTCCATTGCCATTGCGGGCCAATCCTCAGTCGTCATCATCAGCCCATAGCAGTCCATTGCTGGACATAGGCCTCTCCATTTGCACGCCATTCAGCTCGATTCTTAGCAACTCTCATCCAGCTGCTACCAGCCACCCTGCGAAGATCGTCGCTCCACCTAGCCTGAGGGTATCTGACCTTACGACTGCCGATTTGCGGTTATCGGTTCTACACCTAATATGGCCGGCCCATTGCCACTTCAGTTTTCTTATTCTGTGAGCTATCTCGACAACTTTGGTTCTCTGCCGAATCTCCTCGTTCCGGATTCAATCCCACAGAGAAATTCCAAGCATAGCCAGTTACATAGTTTTCTGAGCGACCTTGAATTTATGGACCAGCCATACCGTGAGTGTCCACGTTTCGACTCCGTAAGACATAACAAGCAGGACGCACTGATTGAAGATCTTCGTCTTTATGCTCTGAGGAATACACGAAGAGAAGACTCGACGAAGCTTTCCAAAGGCAGTCCTTGGTTTAATGTAGTAAATGCTATCAAAAAGTTAAAAATAATTTCAGCTTTGTCCCGCCATTGAGGCATACCAAATACAGTATCATAAGAAATCATTATTATTACTACTGTAAATTTGTATAGTATTGGAAATTTATTTTTGTTTCAGGCATAGTAGTAGCCCTCCGACTACTAGCAAACGCAGGCAGCATATCAGAAGCCATTAGTTCAGGGGCCACAGTTACAGCTAAACGAGGTTTCCCTGACGTTATAATGCCTGGAGACGTTCGCAATGACCTCTATCTGACGCTGGAGAAAGCAGAGTTTGAAAGAGGAGGGAAAAGTACGGCGAAGAATGTTCTAGCTACGGTTACCGTGCATGATAGTACGGGACAAGTTATTAATGTAAGTATGCACTTATTTATAAGAGTCAAGTGCAACTCTCGTATTAGAAAATATAGGTACAGTCGCTAGCACATCAAGTTACCACAAACTGTAAAAATTTCTCATTCGATTTTGAACTTAACCATCAACATTTTAAGGTTTTTAAATCGTTTGGAGAATTTTGACAGTTTCGTATAACCTGATGTGCTGGCGACTGTACAAAGCGCAGCTTCAAACGAAAATGCGAATGCGAATTGTATTTTCCCATTTTAGTCACTGCACTGGTCAACCACAGTCGTAACCACAGAGCGAATTCTTTCTAAACGGTGCAAGTAATTGTATCATTCATTTTTACTGTCAGCGCCATCTATCGGTCATCTAGTTAAATTGTATACTGGACGTCGATTTTGTTAGATTTGAAAGCAGAGAATCACAAAAGTCTTAAACGCCCATTGGACTCTCAGTAAGCTAGATATTGATATTTCTGATGCTTCGCGATATTTCGTTCATACAAAATGAACGTTAATTTAATACCAATAGGGTATATTTTGTATTGCCTAAATAACACGAATATTTGGGCAACAACACCAAGTATAGTTCCAGAATTTTACCCTATACGTACAAAAAAACTGTTTTTATCTACATAGGAATGTGTATGGGGCGCAAGCGGTACTGCCTCAACTTCATACGAGTCGGTAGTATTATACCACAACAACAGTCCGGCTTGGGGCGAGCACCTACGACTCACCGTGCCATTGGAAACGTTTACAAATGCTCATGTGCGGATCGAGTTTAGGCATTGTTCTAGTAAGTATAACTTTCAATACACTTCATCAATATTTCAACTTGGAATTATCCACTGCAGGGTAGATAGAAGCCTGCTATCTCAATACACTTACGATGTAAAAACTAGGGATGCCTCAATACGCCTTTTTGCCGATACGATACCGATGCTCTTATAAAAATATCGGCGATACCGATACGCTTATTGAATTAAAAAATGAAGGTAAAATAAATAAAACACAAGTCAGTTTATTTTTTTTATTTAATAAAAAGAACAAATAACAGGACAAACTAAATAACACCGTATAAAACTATAGACAGGTTGAGATTAGTTAATAGTTTTAGTAATTAAAATTAACATTGATGAGTAATAAAAAGGAGCGTTGAATCGGACATAAAAATATCGCCGATGCCGATATATCGGCAAACTTCGAGTATCGCCCATATATCGGTATCGGATGCATCCCTAGTAAAAACTTCTTATTGGTAATCAACCAGGCTCTTGATGTTAGGTAAGTTAAGAAAGAAAACCTGTCGCCGACGCTATAATCAGCTATACTGTTCCCACTGCTGGGGCCTCGGTCAGAGGGAGTGGGTTGTAATCCACCACGCGGGCCTAGTGTGGGTTGGTAGATGTCACATGTCTTCGAATTTTTGGTTTCAGGACATTCCGGTTTCATCACGATGTTTTCTTTCACCGTTTTGAGAGCAGTGGTGATCAAAATAGTTTACACAAAGTAAAGCACCTGTCTGGCCTTAATTAGTAAATTAATATGATATTTATTCAGATTTGGTTCCTTTAATTGTAATGGCAATAATTTAATTTGGCTTAAATAAGTTAAAAAAATTATATACTTAAAAAAGATCTTTATACAGGGTTATTTGTAAAACACCAACAACCTCGCAGGAGTAGATTACTAACATCATAAACAACAACATTAGTTCTACGACTTTTTCGAAAACAGGCAAAAAAAATCTACTTTTCATACAAAACTCGATCAGCAGTTCGGACATATCGATACTTTCCGCTACAAAGGGCGTAACTCCAAATCCCATACTTTTGGGAATGAGCGAAAACGAAAGAATTTTTTAACATTTTTTTTTAAGAAAGTATTATTTTCTTTTAAGATAGTAGTATTTTCTTTCGTTTTGCTTTAATTTTATAAGTATAAGAAAGAGTTATTTATAATTCTATTGTTTTTATACTAATACAATTGAGTTTTGGGAAGGACATCGATTTGGAGTTACGCCCTTTGTAGCGGAAAGCGTCGATATGTATGGAGAGTTGATTTTTTTTTGTCAGTTTTCGGAAAAGTCGTAGAAAAAATGTTGTTGTTTATGATGTTAGTAATGTACTCCTGCGAGGTTGTTGGTGTTTTACAAATAACCCTGTATAAATTCTTTTCTATTTTGTGAATTTGAGACCGTTGTAGGCCTAGTAGACAGTAGATTTGTTGACCATTTTCCATTTTTTTAAGTAACTGGCATTTGTTGAAAGGCCTGCAATGTCCTCCCATGCCTATTTACACTGTTATTTGAAAATATTGTAAAAGCCAAATATTTCTAAAAGAGTAACCCGTGGAGTTTCTTGCCGGTTCTTCTCTATAGGAAACGACCAATTATTGGAACCGGCTTCTGATGTTTCATAAGTGCCGATGTAGTCACGGCCGATGCCACTGGGCCACCACTGCTCACTGCTGCCGCCTTTAGACCTCTGCATTACCAGAGAATTCGCAGATTGAGGCCCTAGTGTGAGTTTATTTTAACCATCTCGAATTTACGCATCGAACGCGTTCAGCACTCTGATTAGTGAAGGGCGAATCGGAGACCAATCAGTACGCCGAACGCGCTTGATGCGTAAAATCGAGATGGTTAAATAAACTCACACTAGGGCCTCATTTGTTTATATAATTCATGAGGCATAAATCCCAGACAAAGTTTAAATGTTTAATGTGCGCAATTAGGTACTATACATTCAACGGAACACAGCAACAATTAATGATACCCTGATCCACGAGATTTTACAGCAAATTACACTGTCTGTGAAATATTATAAAGTCGAATTTCAAAATTGCTGGTCGTAACAAGTTTCTAGAATTTTGTGCTCAGACAAATGTTTTACGACAAACTTTCCCAGCGTACTTTACCACCCACCATGGTTTTGATCATATAAGGCTCATGTTATAAGGAGGCAATTAATGACTTATTGTTAATATTTAATTGAATTTCCAGCGAGAGACAAAACGGAGAGAAAACTATACAGTTTCGCGTTCGCACGACTGATGGAAGCGAGCGGTGCTACTTTGAGGGACGGAGCACATGAACTTTATGTGTATAAGTGCGATGATCCCACCAAGTAAGTACAGAATATTTAAGAAACTCATGAGTTTCAAGGCATTCCTGTTGGTTTACCTCAATCCTGTGTTGATTTATTGCATAGTTTCCCTTAAAAAAACCCTGTTTCAACAAACTACAACCTCCGCTACTTCGACACTAATGGGCTTAAGAAGTGAAAAAAAATTATCGTCAAAAAAAAGGTGTGGGAAAAATCCTGAATATTCGCTGTTCCTTATCACAAACGGTAATGGTTGTTGTGATTGGTGAACTATTTTCTTTGAAACTGACACACATAATTATTACCAGCTACAATACTTACTAACGGTAGTATCACAGATGGTCTGTGTGATACTATCGTTTCTGGAAGTACTCTCGCGTCTATACAAATCGGACCAAGGACTATTCTTGCCTGCAGCGCTCGGCCGCTATAGTAACGATTACCTACGCTCATCACCTAATAACATCGCAGCATAAAATTTTGGTGAACCCCTTGTTTTTGTGTATGAAAGAAAGAAAAAAAACGGCCGTCAAAAACCAGCTGAGGTGGTCCCACATCTGTGATAGTGTGATCATTTTAACAGAGCCTGAGAAATTTATTTAAACAAAAGTTTTTTTTTATGATCGGCGAAAAAGGGGCCGGTAACAGATACCGATTGAATCGAGAGCCGATTTGGATACCCGCGATTGTACAACATACACTTTTACTTTCACATTTTGTCATAGACGATTATAAAATGTAATAAGTTAGGTTTACAGTTAACCTCTGATATGTCGCATGATACACCATTACATTAAGTAAAAACTCTGTAATGGTAGATGTAAGGTGGATAAATAAATAAATCAATAATATTTTCTCAGGTTAACATCAGCAAGCTATCTGTCATTACCATCATGTGCGGCCGACACAGCTCGGTCAGGTTCCGTCAACGGCGTGGTGCCAACATTCCAAAGAAGCTCCAAAGAAAACTGCACCATCAGTACCTTACTGTGCTCCACAAAGTTGACGCAGAATGGTGAGAAGCAAGTTACTTTGTTATCATAATGACTGAGTCGAAAACCTCCCATTCAAACAAGAAATTGAGACCAAAATTAAATTGAAGGCGTAAATTTCAAAGTTGGCTAAAACACAACTTTTATATTGGGAATACTTGGACGAATAGACCTTTGAAAAAGTTCTTGCCAGTTTTCGAATCAGCTTCCTGGCTTGTGATCTTGCTTTTCCAGCAACTAATCACGATGAACCTACACAATATATATGCGTTATATTATGAATCAGTGAGATTCATAATATAACGCAGATAGACGAAACGCACCTTTGAAAAAGTTCTTGCCAGTTTTCGAATCCACTTCCTGGCTTGTGATTTTGCTTATGTTATTGTAAAAGCCCGAACTGCGTAAAAACTCACCGGTAAAACTCCGAATTGTTCTATAATAAATCTTTAATCTCTGACTTTTACCGACATTCAGTCGGTAAATCCTAGGTTTTACCGACTGTTGTCATATTTAACATAAATGTGGGAAGGAACCGAAACTTTTACTACAGTTTAACACGGTAGTCAATATTTAAAATTATCGTAGAAAATTACATGGTAGTGAATTACTATCGTAGACTGTGTATTGGTAAAAAATATCGTGCTTCTACGGTAATTAATGTGTACCTGGGCCTCAAGTCTGCTATCACAATAGTGTCAGAATGGTCTATCATTGATTTCATAATTGTTGATTTTGACAAGTTTGGTAATCTACTAATATAATGGCGTCATGGCTTTCCAATGGTCAGCCACTGACACTCCATTGAAAGAATTGGTAATCTCGTACATAATGATAAATGAAACTTCCTACTAAACTTCCAACTTCCTACTACTTGAGATTGCTTATAACACTAATAAATAATATGTAAAAATATATATAAATGAAATCTGGCATGAATAAATGTTCAAAATGCCATTGTAATACAATGCAATTCTATTACGAGACCATTGACCGACCAATGATCGACGATTATGAATTTAGCAGATTACGAACTTTTAGCAAAATGACAATGGGATCGTGTTGGAGTGACGAATTTATAAAAATAGCAGACTTGGGCCCCCGGTAATACTAGGTAATTGGTTGCATTAGCAACCGATAAATAGCGGAAGCGACTATCATTCAAGCTAATCAGATCTCCTGATGGATAATTGTAAATACTGACCATATTAAATAGCGTTGAATATTAGCATTATCCATACTTACTAATATTATAAACTAGATTTTGTTCGCGGCTCCGCCCGCGTGGATGTCGGTTTTCGCGTAAACAAGTAGCCTATGTCCTCCATATCCCAGGCTATATCTCTGCCAAATTTCATGATGATCGGTTCAGCGGTATCACATTATTAACAAATGAGTAACAAGACTAAAATTAATCTTGGTTTCATAGAAAATAGCAGCGAGTACTCCAATGACCCATATATTGATGACTATAGTTAAATTAATAGCGTTTCAACTCACGACCTCTTGATTGGCAATCAGTTATTGAGCCACTAGGATTTTGTCACTAATTGGGCGTTTCGTCTATCTGCGTACTCAAGAAATGATTGTTTTATATAGATGATTATAAAAGTGGTTAATTATAATACAATTATTGAATATGCATGGTATTTTCTTTTACTTTTTACACGTTATTTTTTCAAATGTGTCTACGGTATTTTGAGTCTGAAATACCATAATTTTAATCCATCAACACGATAGTTAAATTTTTCATCTGGTAACACTGCAATCACCTCACATTTTGGCATAGGTTCGGGACAACTCCAGCTACAGCTGGAAAAAAAGATGCTGTTACAACACCTTTTCCATTTTCTGTGAAAATGAGCCGTTGCAGCGACCAGTTCGGTCGCACATCCGTCTCAAATGGCAATCCTTTGACAGCCAGCTTAAAGCTGATAATCAGCTGCATCTAACCAGAAAAACTAACTAGACTTTAAAGCATTGCCCGACATCGTCCAGTAATGAACAACTTATAAAGTCTTATGACATTATCATATTCTTTGCAGAGGACCTCCTAGCATTACTTCAATGGCGCGCACGACCGGAGAAGGTACAAGAAACCCTACTACGAGTATTGAGGCTCGGCGACGGACTCAGTTGTGAAGAACTCATCAAGTTCCTTAGAGATGTACTAGATGCGTTGTTTGCTTTGTTCTCCACTGAAGATGGGAATAGGCAAGTATTGCACGAAACTTTATTTTTGTCTAACTCCCGGCCTATTTTCACTACCCCACTAATCTGTGGCACTTTGCAACACTCATGTTTCTTTTGGTAGACTTGCTCAATACACATTGTGCTGCACTTTATGCATACAAAAATTACATACAGCTTTGCCGGTGGAATCGAATCTGCAGCTCAGTACGTGCACTGTTGGAGTTCTGCACAAAATGTTTGTGAACAAATGTGCTGAACACAATTTTGGTGGAATCGCGCCTTAACACTTACAACGCTACAAAATCTAAACTAACGCCACCATCTTCATCTCCACTATTTCGAAGGATTTTTTTATTTATAGAGGTATGAGGAACAGGGTGTACAGCTCACTCATACTCTATGGAAAAGGGAGGCCAGACGAGTGTTGTGTCTGGTGGGCAACTGCCCCACGGTTGTTGTCGTGATGTTGTATATATGCTAGTCGCAAGGTAAACTCTTGATTGCGCGATGCAGGATTTGTGACGTCATCTTTGATGCGTAGTTCGCATGTGGCGTTGTAGATGCCGCCACAAACGAAAAATAGTGTGCGGAAATTCCAAAAAACTTGTTCCAGGAAATACGTGTTTTTGAGAAAGTCTCACAAGTTTGTGAAATCAATGTGTATCATTTTGAATCTCCATTATATGTGCGAAGTTTCTATGAAGATGTTTTCTTTATTTTTACAATTGGACGTAGTTATGCAGAAATGTTCCAACCCACAAGTCACCCGAAATCGAGATAATGTGATCAAACTACCTTTTATGACACTTAGAGTCAGATTTGTAATAAGGTTCCAAGTATAAGACTTAAAACTTGGAACCTTATTGCAAATCTGACTCTAAGTGTCATAAAAGGTAGTTTGATCACATTATCTCGATTTCGGGTGACTTGTGGGTTGGAACATTTCTGCATAACTACGTCCAATTAATGAGTAGATTATGAACGGCCAAACTTCAGGTGAAATTTGTGCAAAAAAAGCAGATTTTTGGAGGCTTGTACTGAATTTGTTTCCTCAAATTTAATTTTTTTGTTTTCATAGAAACCAAGATATAGTGCACATGATGTCAATTAGTTTTTTTTTTTTTTTTATAAGAAGGATGTGTTACAGCGCCATAATCACGTACAAGGCTTTGTATAAAAAGTATGACGGGTTGGCCGCTCTTAAGTTCTAAGTTGAGCTGCACGATTACTGATAAATGCGTGCATTGACTGGACAGGTCCACTCAATCTGTGTGGTTCTTTCCTCAGAAGACCATTTCAGACACCAATCTACAGTCTTCACATGACTGTGACCTCTGAGTTTGTTTCGGCCGTTTTTCTCAGAGTAGTCAGATAGGAAACGCCGACTTCATCTAGTTTTTAAAATATGATTGACGTGTAAAAGTGGTTTTACAAACCTACTTACAGAAACAAAAAAAATTATCATTTATGGTTTTAGACCACATGAGGGCCTATAAAAACCAGCATAAATGCTCTTTTTAATTTGTGAGATTAATAGGTATTTATTTTTTTGTTTTTTTCTAGCACTCCACATTCCGGCACAGTATTCCTTGTGTTGATATCGATATGCAGTTTGCTTGATGAGACTCGGTTTCAACATTTTCGGCCAGTACTCGATGTTTATATTGAAGAACATTTCTCAGCGGCACTTGTATACAAGTAAGTAATTTTAGTCATGTCCCCCGTAATCACATAAGTCCAGATTGGATAATCGGATGCATATTTACCTAAAGTAGAGGTGGTGGCTATTACGGAATGCACATTTGTATCGAGAAAATCCCGCGATTTCGGGATCGACGAATTTAGAGTTCTGATTATAGAATCGAATGTATATTTACTTACATTCAGGTGTTGGCTAATATGGAATGCCTTTTTCTATCGATCGTAAAAATCTCGCGATTCCGGAATTGATAAATTTACAACTTTTTGACTATAGAATCGAATGCTTATTGTGTAAAGTTAAATAATACACACATATTTAAAGAAGTCGCTTCCATACCATGTATTCGATTAATTGTGCATTCCCGGATTTTCTGGAATCCCAGGATTTATCTTAAAAAAAAAAAAAATAAGAAGCCGATTCCATAATTTCATAGCCAATAACTAACTTAGATAAATACGAATCCGAATATCCGATCTCTACTCATAAGTTATGTTGATACGTACCATCATTTTATATCAGTCCATTTTTAAACAAATGCCTCTTGCAAGTTCCGTAATCAACATCATCTGAAAATCTGCCTTCCGAAAAATTCCGTACCCAGTGCATTCCAACTACCTACTTTTTAAATATAATTTCATTGACCTATTTAATGGGTCAGTTAAACGATATTAAAAAGACTAAAATTGAGTCAAAAAATTCGGACATAAGTAATAGGTCCTATTACTTATGTCCGAATTTTTTTACTCTGTTTTTACTAACGCGAAAAGGAGATATGGTTTGGACAACCAAAAGTTTGCTGTTATTTTTACACTGGAAACCGGCCCTCAAATACAAGAAGCTTTTCTTCAACATAATCTAAATGCACTTCCATTTATCACCAGGGGTCTCCTCTCATCAGTGCAACACTGCGCCGAATGGGCAGCGAGCGCCGAAGGTCAGGAACCAATCCGCAAGTGCCTCCGTTCCTTAGGCGCCGTGTTCAGACTAGCGGTGCGATCACGCCGGTTATTCGCACGCGCGACCGGCGGACAGTATGAAGATAGTTTTAGAAGAGATGTTAGGGCGGCGCTGCACGCGTTGAAAGCGTTTGCGCAACACCCTTATAAGGAACATCTGGCGCCGGCACAGGTTTGTGGTGTTTGTTAAGTTAAAATAACAATTTCCCCTGCCGGCCTGTTTCTGGTACATGATACCACATAAATAAAAAAAGAACAAAGTTGTATGAAGTTATCTGCCATATAAATACGTTAACTAGCTTTTGCTCGTGGCTCCGCCCGCGTGGACGTCGGTTATCGCGTAAAAAAGTAGCCTATGTCCTTCTCCATATTCCAGGCTATATCTCTGCCAAATTTCATGACGATCGGTTCAGCGGTTTAGGCGTGCAAATGTAACATACAGACAGACAGAGTTACTTTCACATTTATAATATTAGTATGGATTAGATATAATATATATGTATAATAGATGTTGAAATAGGCCATAAATCTTCTTAGGGCTGATAATTTTTATTTGAAGAATAAATATGGCGGTTAAAAGATTTTTTATACAAAATATGTCAAATTGATATAAATATTCATCAGATAAAAGTTATCTGACTATTGAGAAATCAGCCCTTAATCAAATAAAATAAAAAGATGAGTTAATTAGTCTGTTCTGATTTTGATGATTATTGTGAATACAGCGAAAGCTCCTTCTACGGCCATAATATCGATGTTTCGCTATTGCTCTTGACGATATAGGTACGATCAGTAAGTAACTCCAATTAGCTGAACCCCCTTTGCTCAAAAGGTTGAGGTATTTTTTTTACAAAAAAATTGTATTATTTTATTTTATTTTTTAAAAGTTTGGGTAAATTTCGTATAGGTATTTAAATAAAATTAAAAATTATAAAATTCTATCGATTCGTATTTAAAAAAATAACCAATTATGCAAAGGGGGGTCAGCTAATTGCAGTAACTGACTGTACCATGACGCAGGCTTACCCAAATATTTATGTAGTGTTTGAGACAGTTTTTATATTACTATTAACACTTGAAACGGGATATTTACCATGTTTACTTTTTGCTTCGAGTTTCCGATATTTCGGCGCTGTTGCAAGCATGATCACGGATAAACTGAAGTCATTAATCACCTTTAACCACAGGTGGCCCTAATGTCGTCATGGGCGGAAGTGACCCGCGAAGTGTGCGGTGCGCTGGGCGCGAGCGAGGCGGCGCGCGCGGCCGCGCTGGTGCTGGACGCGCCACACCAGCACCCGCCTCCGCCGCCGCAGCTGGCGAGAGCCCGCCTGCACGCCGCGCAGGACATACTCAAAGGGCCGCTAGGAGAGGATCCCGGTAACGTGGCATACCACTGATTATTTATACATTTATTTATTATAGAAAAACTTTTAACAATGGTTCAGTATCAGTAATAGAACACATTTCCATTATTTGTTCAATACCTTCTTTTTTATTTTTGTCCTACTTGAAATCAGCAAAATATGGACACAATCTATTCGCAATAATATCAATGGGCGAGCGCACAGCTGATAGGACCTACTACTGCGTTTCGCTTCACTGACCGCGCTGCCGGCGCGTTACGCGGCGAGTATCCATTATACCAGTTTCAAAATAAACATCTTTCGTTAACGATAACTTCATATTTTTTTTTTTTTGTACTTAGACAACAAAATAAGAAATAGGTGTATAATAAAACACGTTTAAGTTTAATTTGTCAAAATTTGCGCACTGATTAAAAACTTTTCCTGTACTTTAAACAAAAAGAAAAATAGGGAGTAGGTAGATAGGTAGGACTGCCGACCGAAGTGAAAACTCAAAACTTTGGAATAACCGATAGTCTGGCATGTCACGAGCATGTTGCGCATTTATATATTTATTTAATACTTCAAGCACAGAAATGTACAGAGGCGGACTTAATGCCATAGGCATTTTCTACCAGTCAACCTTTGGGTGATGCAGAGACGAACAGTGGTAGGTGCAATTACGAAAAATCTTGGAATAACTCTAAAGATACTTACAAACTATAAATATAATATCTATAGTTATACCTTTTTGGCCCAGCCGTGAGGCACACAGCAATTTTTTTATAACATTTTTTATTTCACTTTTTATTTTTTTTGTATTTTGTGTTTCACGAACTGTGACCAAATAAACGTTATTCTTTCTTTCTTTCTTTCTTTATATATACCAAATTTCCATTTCTGTGACGCGAACCCATAAGTTTTTTCCCTACCAAAAATCGCTCAACGCGGCTAAAGAAGTCTTAACTTGTACACTACAAAATATACAATGGGCGACGTTATCGCTTACTGCGATCTCTTCCAGGCAACCGGAACAGTGATTTTCTAAACATAAAATGGGGACATAAATTAAGCAGAAACCCCTTGATGACTTCGTTTTTCATTCTCTTGCTGTTTGAGCTGGCAAGTTGAATCGTTTTTCGTCTATCTGTGGCTTACCTAAGCTAAGATGATCAGTAGCTGAGTACAAGTACTTATAAAACTGAACTCTCTTTGAAGACTGATTAGTACTCGCAGTTTATTGTTATAAGCAACAAGAAATACTCTGCCGGTCAAACATAAACCCCAAAGTATGTTCAACCTGTATTCAAAGTAGTGCAACTAAAGATGCCACTTTGTACATTAACGATTGAAGCCTATTTTGACGACCAGATAAACCGTATTAATAATTTCGTTCACTCCGGGACGTCTAGCCTACCAATATTTTATTCTGATATCTTGTTTTCCAGAGGCTAGAAACATAATTCTAACAACCGCCTGCCACCACTTGCGAGTGCACCTCGCGCGCCGCGACGAACTATCTCAATGCGCTGAAATGATCGGAGAGTTAGTAGCTCTGCTATGGAAGAAATACGACCCGGACCGGCCTATAGAAGATGATGAACTGGACCCAGATGTAGATGTACTGTGTTTGAACACCTTGGATGTACTGGTGGAGACTGTGCTGCATCTGATTGGAGGGAACTCGCCTGTGCTTGTAAGTACTTGTTTTTTTTTTTTTTCATAAAGATAGGTTGCTCTACTGTAGATGAAATACGACCTCGACCGGCCTATAGATGATGAACTGGACCCAGATGTGTATGTACTGTGTTTAAACATCTTGGATGTACTGGTGGAGACTGAGTTGCATCTAATTGGAGGGAACTGGCCTGTGCTTGTAAGTAGTTATTCTTTTTGTAAAGAAAGTTTTCTCTATTGTGGAAGAAATACGACCCCGACCGGCCTATAGATGATGAACTGGACCTAGATGTAGATGTGTTATGTTGAACACCTTGGATTTACTGTTGGAGACTGTGCTGCTTCTGATTGGAGGGAACTCGCCTGTGCTTGTAAGTACTTATTCTTTTTATAAAGAAAGTTTTCTCTACTGTGGAAGAAATACGACCCCGACCGGCCTATAGATGTTGAACTGGACCAAAATTTATCAAGTGAGCTTTGGATCTCTTATAATAAGCATTACTCTGATATATTTGAAAGATTATTTCTTTAAAATACTTTCCTTCCTCAGGGTTCAATGGTAGCCGGTCTCCTGGGCGTGATGGAACTGCTAAAGCCTGTCCACTACCAGCGACTATGGAGCCATCTCGCGCCGCACCCACATGATCGGAAACCTCTGAAGGACTTTCTGATGCGAGCCTTCTTAGTGTTCAGACATCTTATTGAACAGGACGTAAGTATACTTGCTAACGCTAAATCGTTACACAAACTCCGCGTATGTAGTCATAGTAACGCTTTACCTATTTCTGCCGCAAAGCAGTGTTATGGCTTGGCCACAACTTTTGGCTTAGCTGGTTGCGGCGCGGTGTCGGCAGGCGGGGCATTGTCCATGCCACGTAGTGCAACCGAAGTGGACGAATCTACCTAAACTAGGAATAAACCTGTATAATAGTATATTGTGCATCTTGTTTAAGTTAATGGTGTTCTTCATCAGGTCTTCCCAGCAGACTGGATGGTGCTACGAGTACAAAGCTGTAAAGTACTGCTCTCCGCGCTACAAGATCTCGCTCAACCGTTACTTGAAAGGTTCTTAGGAGATGAACCGCCTCAGTTTGATTCACAAGTAAGTTGTTGATAGTCATGGTTTAAAAAAAAATACATACATCACGCCAGTTTGCCCCGATGGATTAAGCAGAGCTTTAATTTCTATTAACTTGTTTTTAGGGTACCGTACCTCAAAAGAAAAAAAAAACGGAACCCTTAAGGATCACTCGTGTGTCTGTCTGTCTGTCCATCTGTCACAGCCAATTTGCTCCGAATCTACCGGGCCGTTTAAGTTGAAATTTGGTACACATTATGAACTTCTGTTACCCAAACATGGACGAACTAAATATTGACTATTTGGGGAGCAAACTACTCCGAATCCGTTCAAAATTGGGCATAGCGGTTTTGGGCATTTGTCACGTTCAGTTTCGCTTCTCTATGATGATATTATTTCTTGATGTAACCAACATTTGCTCCCCAGCTATGGTCAGGCTACATGGAGCTGGGCGTGGCGCTGGTGACGTCGACAGCTTTGCAGCCGGAGCGCTGGTCGGGGCGCGGACCCGACCGCCCGCGCATGCGCGCCGCCGCCGGCATGCGCGTACTGGCCACCTGGAACATGTTGGGTGAGCTATTGTAACTATGGTCAGGCCACATGGAGCTGGGCGTGGCGCTGGTGACGTCGACAGCTCTGTCTGCAATCTGGGAGAATGTCATAACATTACCATTTACACACCATCACAATTATTTACCGTATAGCAAATAATTCTGATGAAACTCCTGCCATAATATATAATATCGTTCCTCCAGGTCCGGCCCAACTACACTTGGTTCCCGGAGCAGTAGGCGCTCTTCTAGAAATAACTCTCGTCAGCGAACTACGTCGGGCTGCTTTAGGCGCTTTAGTCGCTTTAATGGCAGCTGAAAGAGCCCATACAGGCGAGGCGAGGCGAACCGAGGCGGCATTAGTGGACAAACTTGACTCTCTCGTCGCTGATAATAAGGCCGACGATCATTATAGAAGACTGTTTGATACTGTGTAAGTAATATTAATAATTTGTCGTATATTCGAAGTGAGCAGTTCAGTACACACTATTGTGTGACAGACATATATTGAGCCGCGACACGAACCAACGAAATTAAATGAACGAAGGTGGCATCAAGATTCTGAAGCTCTAGGATAATACGATAGACACCGGCGACCATACTATTTGGTCACTGAGAAAGGGCACTGGTGTCGATTCCCTTGTTCACAAACTAAACTAAATTTAAGTTCAGTGCATCTTTTTCTTTCTATTTCATTATGAAAAGGACAGAAGATAAATTTTAGTTTAGTCCTGTCAAAGTAATCAGCGCCTGTCACTCTCCTTACAAGTTTAGACGTGATTAAAAACTTGCCGACTAAAATTACGTCAATTTACGTCAAGCGCTGATTAATTTGACAGGACTAAACTAAAATTTATCTTCTGTCCTTTTCTTAATGAAATAGAAAGAAAAAGGTGCACTGAACTTAAATTTAGTTTAGTTTGTGAACAAGGGAATCGGCACCACTGTCTTTTTATTGAAATACTAGCACAGGTGCAGTTATTTTTATTGAAGTCGGTATTCTGTTCAAGACACGTTGTGCACAAGTTCCGAACATTAAAAAAAGTACTAGGCTTATATGAATTCAAGATAGTATTTCATTAGTATTATTAAGTACTTATTTTTGTTTATATTTACATAATATATAGCCTATGTCCATCTGCAATATTATACTATTCAAATGGTGAAAGAATTTTTCAAATAGAAGCTGTGGTTCCGGAGATTACCCTCCACATATACAAAAGCTCACAAAATTTGCTGTCTCTCTTTGTAACGTTAATATAGATGCTAGGCGTCGATTTAACATTCTCTTTCACCACCTTCATGTCTTCGAAATTACTACCATGCCACCTTGTTTTAGCAAAACTAGAAAAAACATTGTTTGTCTAATAATACTTCTATTGTCCACGCTACTCAGGGAACATTTGAGCTCAGTGTAAGTACCACAACCGTTAATTATGACGTCAATATCAAATAAAAACACATTATTTTAGTCTACAGTACAATCTAGCTAAACACGTTTTTATTTTTATTAATTACTCCTTAATTACTTTGACACAGCTGCTCAAATTATTCACTGTCAGTTGTTCAGTGAACTTGTTTGATAACACACTAACTAAATGTTAGCTTGTTTCTCTATGTATTTTGTGAAGAATATTTTTATTGAATGTTACAATTAAGTATCTGCCAATATTAGTGTAGTGCGCGATTTATAGCGCATGTTGACTTTATGAATGTTTAAGACCGTAAATTCTACGAAACATTTTGGGCAAGACGACATACTGCTAGTGTTTACTATCTTCTTTTCTTCAAGTCAATCGATGGAACATCTCAATTTTTTCCAATCAATATATGCGCGACATGCACAGCCCTTACGTTTATCTTATTTAAATCTGGTCGGGTGCAGTTGGTTTATTGACAATTAGCTTTTGCCCGTGGCTTCACCCGCTATCGGAAAATATCCCACGGAAACGACGGGATTGAAATTACCCTATGGGTTCTTAATCCAGGTTATAAACTATCTCTGTGCCGAATAACAGCCCAATCCGTTCAGCCGTTTTTGCGCCAATTAGGAACACACATCCAGACAAACAGACAAACGGATAAAAATTCTTCGTTACTATTGTATAATTTGTATAGATATACAGTTTCATATGAAACAGAGAAAGTCAATTTGTGCTATAAAACTTGGTAGTATAACATAGTCTACAATTCAATTATTTCCATCCATATTATATTACCTTCAGTTGTTCACATTTTTCTTTTACCACATCAGGTTGATGGAACGAGTATCAACGGAAGGATGGCGGGAAGCCGGCGCGGCGTTCGTAGCATGCGTGACGCGCCTGTTAGAACGACTGCTGGACTATCGCGCTGTGATGCAGGGGGCTGAGCACAGGGACAAGAGAATGGCTGCTACTGTTAATTTATTAGTGAGTTGACTTCATTCATAATTCTAGGCGCCATCTCCACATGCGAGAGAATCGCGACGCTAGTCTCGCCGTGCAATTAAATTCAATAAAAACTATGATCCATCGCCACACGAAGATATCATCGTGGCGATAGTTTGACGGCACGGCGCAAATATCGCCGCGAAGCTCTCGTTGGAATCCTACTCTCGAGTTGCCGTAACTAGAGTTTGTATCGATAAGTTACCACAACACAACTACCTAGTTGATATTCCACCAACACGCACTAAGCGTTTTCAAACGTTTTTTATAATGCGCACAGCAAAGGAGTGGAACTCTCTGCCTGCGTCTGTGTTTCCGAACGCATATAACCTTAATCTATTCAAAGTGAGAGTGAACAGGCTTCTTCTGGGTAAGCTCACTCCATCGTAGACTTTGTCTCTGTCACCCAGACCTAGACTAGAGTCAAGGGCAAACCTATAGTAAAAAAAAAGAAAAAACTTAAAATCCTACTAATCCTCAGATGGTCATCATGGTCGAAATTACTGCATTTCCCCAGTAGGTTTATAATTTTCATCATCATCATTTCAGCCGACAGACGTCCACTACTGGGCCTCTCTAAGGAGTCGGCAAGACACTTTTTTTTTTAAATATATTTTTATCTTTCATATTTCAGAACTTCTACAAGAATGAGATTGATCGTAAGGAGATGTACTTGCGCTACGTGTATAAGCTGCACGATCTTCACATCGCGTCTGATAACTTTGTTGAAGCTGGCTGCACTTTGTTGGTAAGTGGTTCTCCAGTTTACAGGAGTGAGTTAACTGAAGCTTATTTTAACTTCTACTGTCCCACTACTCGACAAATAAATAAATAAATAAAATAATATAAAGGTGACAGTGTTGGGACTGACATTAGATTTACAACATACATAAATAATGTCTTAAATATAGGTCTCCTGGCTCCCAAACTTAAGTTCAAAGTTCTGCTCCATAATTTTCCACACTTTGTGTTGCTCTTATAGCCATGTAAAGTTGTAAACATTCACCATCACGACTGCGTTTTGTAAGGCTATGATTAAGTGACTCCCTGAAAACCTCCCAATTTTAAAATCTCCCAATGTGGTAGAAATAGTTTTCTACCACATTGGTAGATTTTAAAAATTGGGAGACCTTAAAAATTTTAAACGATTCATAAGATTCGATTACCGTGCTGTTATTGTTATTTTGCTAACATTAAATAGATAATAGTAAAGAACATAAACTAAGTAATCCTCTTTCATTCTATTTATGTTTTCAGTTGTATGCAGAAACTTTGAGTTGGGAAAGTGATCAAATCGGCGTGGACTCTGAACACCCGGAGATGCCAGAGTGGAAACGAAAGGAAGCGCTGTACAACCAAGTGCTGCAATACTTTAACCGCGGAAAGGTATCTACTTCAAACTTAGAGTATATAACACTGGAGAAGCCTTACGAACACTTCCCGCTCTGTAAAAGTACAAGAACAAATGTTCTAGTATGTTCATAAAAAAACTACTTTCAAATCGATTCTAACGCACTTCGAAAATCGTTTTCAAGGCGCGCGTATCTCCGTGAAAATGCCTGGCTGTGCTGTTAAACCCTGTAAAAAGCGTTCAAATACGTTAAACTTACTTAGAGAACGGCATAATCTTACTTAAGTAAATATTTTTTTTATAATATTTTTGCATGTTTATACTGAAATTCAAATCCTAACCTCATGATACATTTTGATTTTTCATTCGATTCGACTATGATTCAATATGGCGGACGGCATGAATCGAGTATTTTTACTCACATTGCTTTTGTGACGTCACCGAGTCTCGCTACACATCGTTTTAGTGTTCATAAATTTCAAACTATTTTTCTTTTGCATTACGAAAATATACGTCAAATTAGCAAAATTGACATGCACTTGACATGCGACTGTGTGCTTTAGTAAACATACTAGCGAGACTTTTTTTTTAAGGTCAATGTTTCATATTTCCATTATTATGGTTTTATTACTATAATATGGTTATGTGGTTTTATAATAGGAAAATTGTTTTTTTATTTTTTTTTAACTTAACCAATTTTTTTTATTGAGATTATATAATTTCTGTTACTTTTATTGAATTGTAGTTATGTATTCCTATTATTAAAATTTAACTATTTTATGCATCAGCTGTTTTATATCATGGACTCAATTAAAATTCTGAATGAATATCGATATTGATAAAAAAAAATCGTTGGTAAGGACTTCTCTTTCCGGACGAGCAGTTTTTGTTTTTTACTGTAGTAGCTACCGCGTCCCCCGCCAAAAGTGACAGACTTTTTTGTTCAGAATATTGCGCGTATGCCTTCTCCAGTGTTTTATACTCTAAGACTTCAAACAATTTACATACAGACAGGGTTTACAAAGTACTGTCTTATTTTTGTCTTTGTTAAATGATGTTTCAAAAAGCTCTCAAATCTCAGTTCTGTGTATCTGTTCGGGTTAATCACTTATTAATAATGTTAGAAAATTAATAAACGGAAAAATTTTGATTTTATTCCAGTGCTGGGAAAAAGGCCTGCCACTTCTTCGCGAGCTGGCAACTCTGTATGAAGTAAAGTTATGCGACTACCCTCGTCTATCGAATTGTTTGCGAACACACGCCACGTTCCTGGATTCTGTGATGGAGCAACTGAGACCAGAGCCTGAGTACTTCAGGGTTGGATTCTATGGGAAAGGATGCCCACTGTTTGTGAGGGTAAGAAACGCAATTTCATTTTAGTTCAGTACTTTTGAAAACATTAATCTTGAGGTATGACCTCCTTGGGTGCAGCTTAGGCTCCTGACAAAACTAAAAGGAACGCAGAGTAGAGAATTTTCTGATGACATTTAATAATATACTTTATCGTCAGTTTCACAAAGTCGAAAGTTGTACGAGTATTATCACAAATATCAAACTGCTCCTCGGGTTTCTTGAAGCGCACTCGCACGAGTTCGTCGTTTTTACGAGGCATATTTCTATGTCCTAAATGATGAGTTGGTGCTACGGTTAGCCAACGAATTATGCATAATTTTTCATACATTTTTTGAGCTCTTTATGACAACTTTATTGATTCTAATTACTTAATTTTGCTATACCTATTTATAATGTTCACAGAACAAACAATTCGTATATCGCGGCCATGACTACGAACGAATCGGTGCATTCACTCAAAGACTACAGTCAGAATACGTCGCCGCGCACATACTGATGCGCAACACGCCGCCAGACGACTCCATCATCGCCAACGATGGGCAATGTGAGTGTACACAGTGGTCTAACACGTTCAAACTACGGAGTGAATCCACTTATCGTCGCTTTAGAGTGAAAACCTCGTATATGCGAAAAAGGCAACATTACAGGAGGAAGAAAAGACTACGCCGTGTAAAATTTTATTACCACAGCTTCTTCATTTAAGTGTTTTTAGTGTGCAATATTCAAACTCGTCATAAATGGCGTTACACGTATTTTGTGTGAATCTAGGACGTGCGTTGCGAGGTTCCTTTCCAAAATTGTAATAAAAAAAAATTAACTAAATTGCATTCCCGAGGTTTTCAATCTAAGACGACGATATGGGTATATTGTCTCAATGAAGTCGCCGAAAAGAATGACATATTTTTTCTGTTCGTTTAATGAATTTGCAAGAATAACCCTAAAAATAGTGCTATAATTTTTGTGGTTTTACTAAATTTATATTAATAAGAACCACCCTATCGCCTTGGGATATCCTGTAACTATAGATATCTTAAATACCTACATAAATATCGCCAGCAGTTCATGGTTAACAAAAGTTGCGCAACATAGTTGCAGCAACATGGGTTTGTGTAAATGGTAACAACTGTAAAATGTTTCTAGAAACTACATCACGTTACTGCAATAATGTTGCAGACTTCGACAAAAAGCGCACATAAATGGGTACATGAAGGTCATCTACCCATACACAATAATACCTTATTCTCTCTTGAAACATTGTTTTCATGGAACTTTATACTTCATTACTAAAGTCTAAAAATATATTTACAGATATTCAAATCTGCAACGTAAAGCCAGTCGCTTCCCGGCGTCAATGGCCCTCGGGCACTCCCGACCAAGTGAAGCGTTTCTACGCGTGCAATGACGTCGATACGTTCCTCTGTGACCGACCGTTGCAGAAGCCGCCTATTGACAAGGATAATGAGTTCAAGGTAAACGAATCTTCTACTTCTTAGGGGCTATTTATTTATTTACGTAAGGCAATTTGAGGGGGGAGGGGGCCGAACAAGTCTTATTTTTTTTTACATGGGGGTGGGTCTAGATTGTTCTTATGTACGCTTTTTTTATATTTTTGGTACTTTTTCTTTGCAATTTTGGTAGACACTAATCTTACGTAAGATTCAAAGGGGGAGGGGGTTCATCCAAGTCTCATTTTATCTTACGTAAAGGGGTGTTAGGGATCAAAAAGTAGTTTAAAGTTTCATACGTAATCAATGAACAGCCCCTTAGTGCTATAAAATCTAAAGTTAAACTCATGCTATGGTAATATTTTAGCCAAGTAGGTAGCGTGGGGCTAAATGCCTGGGGTGCGCTAAACTTAGCTTTCATTTGTTGTCGCCAGTCGTGTGTTGTGCTCGTTACACATGAGAATTGAGTTGAAGAGTGTGCAGAACTATCAATGCTTCGTTCATCTGATTTCTTTTGTTGAAATTATGTTCAATTTTCAGAGTCTCTGGATTGAAAGAACGACCCTAGTAACGGAAGTCACATTACCAGGTATTTTGAGGTGGTCTGAAGTTATTTCAAGATCTGTAGAAGAAATACCACCGGTTGAAGTAAGTATTCTGTTTTTAATCTATAGTGGCAGATCTTTATGAAACTTGTCTATTTACCTATTTTTATTTTTAGCCTGTGTTGTCTCACTTTAGGGCAAAGGCTCCCCTTTCTCCTTTCCACTCCTCTCTATCTTGAGCTAATGAAGACCAATCGTGTCTGTAGGCGAGGCTTCAAACTCGTCCCGGGACGATCTTCTACTGGGTCTTTGTGTTCCTCGATGTTGCTGGAAGTTTTCTGGGATGTACATGGTGTTAGATTTAGCCCATGACTCTTCCACATGCCGCAAACGTATCCAATTTTACCTACGCCCATAAGTTATGCCTTATGAGGTAGATTATTTACAAATAATTCTAGAGTGCGTTCGCGTTTATCGGTACTTTAGACCATAGTCTATCTAGTGTAGACTGTAGACCATCCGTTAGGCGTGTACCGAAACATTTTGTATATGGTATACCCAATGTTGGTTCCGTGTGGTGCCGGACGTAAAGAATAGCACCACCCCATTTCTTCCCGTGGGTGGCGTAAAAGGCGACTAAGGGACTTACTGGAGAATGGGCAGCAGCGTTCTCTATGCATTTTTAACCCGCCTGCCAAGCGTGGCGATTATGGCAAATCCCCCCCCTCCCCCTTTTTGGGAGAGGCCTATGTCCAGCTGTGGACGTCTTTCGGCTGAAATGAATGAATGTTGTTTCGATACACACCTACCCGAGTTTAGTCAGCCTTTTTTAATATACTCCTAAGCAACGCTAGCGCGACTTTAAGCTCATTTTCTACCTTAGCTTTCGGCTCGTTTTTTAAAATTTTTACAATTCTGATTTTCCAAAAACTATTTCCCTTCCAGTACGCCTGCGAAACAATGGAAGCGACAGAGCGTGAACTCCGAAGCCTGATCTCGCAGTACACAGCCGATCCGACGCTGAACATCAACCCGTTTTCCATGCGTCTGCAAGGAACCATTGACGCGAACGTTCAGGGGGGCATCACTAAGTACGAGCAGGCCTTCATGACGGCTGAGTTCGCGAGGAATGCCAGTCCTAGGGAAGCGGCTGCTGCGGCCAAGGTTTGTATTTATAGAATTCGATATTTATCTTGCAGTGGTGGCCCAGTTGTGACGGCAGCGACTTACGATTTACAGTTCGTGGGTTCGAACGGTTTGTGTAAAGAATTTCATCATCACTGCTCATAAAAGGTGAAGGAAAACATCGTGAGGAAACCAGCATGTCCTAGAACCAAAAAAAACGACCTACCAACCCGCACAGGGCCCGCGTGGTGGATTACAGCCCGGTCCCTCTCGAAGAGAATCTATGTCCCAGCACTGGGAACATTATAAGCTGGATTATCATATTTATTTTAATGTTTTAATGGTATTGCATCGTTCCACGTCGTCGACGTGGTTTTTGGTCTAGCACAATTGGGCGTAGTTAAGCAGAAAGGACTCAACCCACATTGTGGTCGGGGATGAGTTGTATATACCAAAGAGGTCCTAACGGTTGGTTCTTTCACTTAGCAAAATATATCCGTGACTACAAAGAGTAGGTAGATTTTTTAATGTTGGAAACCAACCCACATGTAGCTGGGTACCTTCCATTAACCGTTAAGACCTCTTTGGTATATACAACTCATTCCTGACCACAATGTGGGTTGAGTACTTTCTGCTTAACTACGTCCAATTATTAATTACTTCCTCTATCTAGGGTGCATCATCGATGGTTGTAGTAGAACTCGGGTATTTCAGATGCTTATAGGCGGCTATAACATAACATCACGCCTTGTTTCCCCGAAAGGTTAGGCAGTGGTATACCTATAGTAGGAACACCCACATTTCGCCAGTTATATTTAAGTCCCATGTACTTAATATGGGACGAGCCTATTGCCATCAACCGGGCACAAATCCAGACTCCTGGCTGCTACTGAGAAATTCCTAATGGAAAAACCCAATAACACTTCGCCCGACCCGCGCTGAAGGCGGCTATGACCACTAATAAAACAAAGCAAAATTCATTTATTCAAATTAGGCTGAGAATCAGCACTTTTCAAACGTCAAAATAACAAGACAGACACGCCCGCCCCTAACCACTTCCTAGTGCTGTAACTGGGAAGAAGTGGCACAGCTGTCTGTTCGGTTAGAATAACTTGATTCTATACCATAGTAACAACAAGTAAGACACTTATCATCAGAATAAGCTGCTTGCTTATTTCCCAAACAATAACCTGAAAAAAAATACGGGGCAGTCTTTGGGGATTACCGATAGAAGTGAAAACTCAGTAACTTGTGAATTGTATCGTCGAGCTATTAGATTATTAATTTCGAGCGTTCGGTGACGATGACGCGAGTTCCATAATTTTCGTTCAACCAAAAAGTACACATAGCACAGTATACATATAGCTCATGGAAAACGTTCGGTGACGATAACGCCAGTTCCATGATTTTCGTTCACCCAAAAAGTACACATACATACACAGTATACATATAGCTCATGGAAAGCGTTCGGTGACGATCATGATCATGATTTTTGTTCATCCAAAAATTGCTCAACGCGCCTAAAGTAGTTTTCATTTCAATAATCCTATCAGTTCACACCAGAATGAAGCTATAATGTACCTATATCGATGTGTTGTCATACTTCGATGCTCAATAAATATTTATTTCTTCCAGTTGAGGAGGCTAGTATCTTCGCAACTCGCTGTGGTAGATGCAGGATTGTCATTGCATGGACGATTAGCACCGGAGGATGTCAAACCGCTTCATAGGTTAGTGGACCCTTTACTTGTTACTTCTAACTGAGGCTTCAATTGTGGCATTGGCCCATTGTGTCACCCCTTGTAAAATTTTCTACTTAGAAATCTGTAATTTTTATGGTGTGCAATAAAGAGTATACTATCTATCTTCCAAGAGTGAAGCAGCAAATTAGAAATTAATGCACGTTTTAACGCAGTTTTGATCAATAAATCCAGTAAAGTAGGCATTTAATGTGTTATGTTTTTATTTTCAGGCGACTCGTAGAAAGATTCAATCAACTACGACAAAATCTAGGACCGGGATTGGCTCGTGCAAGACGACAACTATCAGAAAGTATTGTAAAGTAAGTTTGTCTTATAATTTATCTTGTTATACAAAATGATTAATGATCCACAAGATAATAGTAAAAATTAATGTTAACGTTTTTATTCTCATTTTCAGCACACCATTACCGCCAGTCCCAGCACTAGATAAACGATCTCAAAGCATCCAACAAAGCGATAACTATTACGATGACGGACATCTCTATGATAAGCCGGTAAGTCGCGCCATCTATTAGCTACTGTACGATACATACAAAACAAACAAAATTAATCTTTGGAGAAATTGATTAAATAGCTATATAATGTTAGGATAGACTTGTCTTATAATCGCGAGAGACTAATCTTTTCTAATTCATAATACTTCAAACTGTTTACACTAACCTATCTTCTTTCGCTTTGCGTTGTTAACCGGTGTATTTGACATATTTATCTCACCGTTCCGTTTAGTTTTTCCCTCTTTCCTTGGATTTTATACTACCATCTTCAGTAGTCCACAAGCTCGTATAATTTACCACCCTTCACGACATTTACCTATGAAAACACAATTTTTTTTTTTTGGAGTATTAGTAACGCCATCTATTGACCCAAAAACATACCAACAGCTTTCAATGGAGGACGCAATGGAGCAGCAAAGCATAATGTCAAGCAGTCTACCGGTCAGCGACAACCGTGACTGCATAGAAGATAACTCAATGATCAAATCTGCGCCGCCGCTGCCTATTAGACCCAAGTCTGGAGACCCAAGAAGTCCTACAAGACCGCCTCTAGAGAAGTATCGGTATGTAACATTCGACTATGAATAGTCGATCAATGAAAACCTTATTAATTCTTAAAACCTTGCCATGCAATACCGCAGACAGAGTATAGCAATAGACAAGTCACCAAATAATAAGAGCAGGACACACTTATTAGATCGATGAGTAAGAGTAAACGAGACAAATATAATTTAACATTACTATTAACACTTGAAACGGGATATTTACCATGTTTACTTATTGTGTGGCCCCCAAAACGGCTGTCGCGGTATTATTTATTTGGGAAGTATTACTCTACTACTTTAGATAAGTATACACTGATAGCTAAACTATATAATTCTCTATCTAAGTGTAATACGATACAAGTGGCAATGCAAAAAGGGGACGGCTATTAATTACGTGAGGATTTTTCAAAATTTGGAGAGCACCTTCTCGAGAGATTTGCCCTATATTTTTTTAACAATAGAATGTATTTAATATTTTCATGTATTTTGCTGCGTACCACTTTGAAATACCTATATCCGTTAATATTCTAAGTACTATGTATGTGCGGCGCTTGATTAAATTCGGGGAATCCCGGGGATAGACAATATTTTGTAATCTAATGTTGTCTATGACCTTGGCTTTGATTAATATGTGAAATTATCAAATAACTTCTCCCGCTCTGGGCGGAGCGGGTGGGCGTATTAGACTTTTGCTGACTAAAACCCACCCGTGTTCCTTCGGTTGCCTGTGTGCCAGGGCCACCACGGTATCCCCTTCGGACAAATCCGCAACCCTGGCAGGGTATGCGGAGACCCTGCACCACAAGTTTGGCAGTTGCTTTGTAGACTTATTTTCATTGCTCAGTTTAATTAGGTGTGAGTCTCCGCACGCTTTTTACCGACCGATAAATTTCATTTGTCGTTACGCCCGCTACAGGGATTCCCCGCAGACAATGTTATCGACTTATGACTTTCATTAGTCATTATCATACCGCTTGCGGGGAGTCCCCGCATACTGTATATCGACCGAGTTATCGACTAATGAAAATGAGCCATTTTAGTGTAGAATATAGGACACTTTTTACTTACAGGGACTCAATCGACAGTGAATTAGTGGAACAGTGCCGACACAGTCGCGCTTCGTGGAGCGAACCCGGCGACGCACCACCACTCCCGCCCAGGGTTTCTGGTAAGTAATCCTTAAAATATACACAAAAAGTATCTATGGACTATACCAATTATTTATTTATTTAACAGTTAAAAATAAACAGGCAAGAAGAAAAGAACAACAAAAAAAATGATACACTTACACTTGTCACTTACTTTTGTGGTGTATTAATTCTGTATAAATAAAAAAATTATACTGTTCGTTGGTAAGCGTATGACTTAAGAACAACTGGACCGACTTTTTTATGTTCGTAATCCTCTGAATAAGGTTTTTAGGGAACGAAACATAGGAAAAGTGGCCCCGAATTTTGACAGAACATCATCAGCTAGTGTGACATATTTTACGTGATCCTTCCGAAACAGCTGTGGCAGCATCAACAACGCCACATGCGAACTACGCATTAAAGACCTGACGTCACAAATCCTGCATCGCGCAATCAGATTTTACCGCGCGACTAGCATAATACAACATCCCGACATCAACCGTCGGGCAGTTGCCCACCAGACACGATACCCATCTGGTGGGAGGATCCTCCCTTTTCAATAGAGGATGAGTGAACTTTACACCCTGTTCCTCACACCTCCATACAGCCACTACAGCCACTCCTGGGCCCGTATAAGCAACTTTCAAAGTCATCATTGCGAAAAAGAGATGACACTATAGTTCCTCCATAGCTTCATCTCTTTCTTGCACAGTAACAATGATGCCTTGGACACTTCCCTTCCGCTCCAAACATGCTGGCTGGCCAAGATTTCTACCTAAACACGTTATTGAACGTACTACTCTTTTACAGGGGACAAACGCTCGTGGATCGAAGCTCCGCCTGCGATCCCACGTCGCGGTACTCGTTCTATTGACACACCTGATGACGCGAGAGATTCCGGCGTTAGTGTCGACCATGCGTATGGTAACGCTGATGACCACGCCCATCTGCACAAAGGTAAATATATCATCATCTGTCTAGCCTTTTCCCAACCATAAATACCAGTATTTTACATGGAGCGACTGCCTATCTGACCTCCACGACCCAGTAACTAGGTAATACGATACCCCTTGGTAAGACTGCTGGTCAGATTTCCGGGCTTCTGACGACCCGCAACGTCTGTCAAAGATCCACAAATAACAGCCGGGACTAGTGATGTGCTGTTTTTGCATTACCAGTATTTTATTTAATCATAATAACGGATTCTGAAAGCTCTGAATAGAAGACTGATTTTCCGAGGCACGGAGTGGTCTTAGTATGTAAAGATGGTCACCCATCCGCGGACCAACTGCAGCAAGCGTAGCTTAACCTGATCGGTGGACCCGTGCGGCTGTTATTACTTTGCCACAAGCCCCACAAAGTAAAGTAAATATACATAATGTATATTTACTTTACTTTACTTTATCACATCAAATTTACAACAAACGTCTGAAATTAATAATTAATCCTGATCCTAAGTTTAGCATCTAGCTGTCATCCATCTTTTTAGGAATTCCAATAACCAATTAGTGGATTGATTATTGGAATCTGAGAATCCGGATCCAAGAAAAAAGAATGAAACTTTTTAGAAATGAATTAAAACTTAAACAGACAACAATGGCTCGCAGCCAGGCAGGCTATCGATTGAACGATATAAAGCAGTCAAAGTTCGAAATCGAGATTAAAATTGAGATACATTATTAATATATTCATTTATTTTATTAAGTTCACCACCAAATGATCAAATCCTGTTCACTCTCACTTTGAATTCATTAGGCTTGTATACGTTCGGAAACACAGACGCAGGCAGAGAGTTCCACTCCTTTGCTGTGAGCATTATAAAAGACGTTTGAAAACGCTTAGTGCGAGTTGGTGGAATATCAACTAGGTAGGGGTGGTAACTTGCAGTGCGTCTAGATGTCCGATGGTAGAAGGGGGCATTTAACAATTGAGGTTAATATTATAACCTGTTCAGGTTAAATTCTGGGTTTGTTTACACCCTCATCAGCAGTGCTAAAGTAAACAATGAGGGAGCTGTTAATAGTGTCAATCCCAAGTATCAGGTGGAATTACACGTCACTTAACCTAAGTTTTCACCGTGAGATTTTTACAGAATTGCTCTACAGATACCTTTGAAATAGACCTCAGTAACAACACCCATATCTTTTTCAGATCTCGACCTAACTGTAGACTCACTGCGCTATGAGGAAATAATCTCAATGATGTCAGAACCACTGCGAGTGGACGAAGGAGAGAAACCTCCCCCCATACCACCGAAAGGACTTGGACATCTCAGCTCCTTCGATTCAGGACACCATGAGAACGGAGAGTCACATTGTTAAAGAAGTAAGAGAAGATAGAGATTTAAAACCTGGTTTCTGGCAGGCTATTCAATTATATTTGTTGGCAAATGGCATGAGAATTGATTGGATTGGTTAATCAAAACAGAACAGCTAACTTGAGATTTGGTAGCACTTTTGATTGATTAGACTCAAGACTGGGGGTTGGATTGCTATAGAAGTGTTTAAAGTTAGCCTTTTAGCGCAAAGGTGGCTCATTCCATCATCCCGAAGTAGATATTAATATTTTTTACAAATTAGCTCGAGTCATTTGAATTTGAACCTTGTATCGCTGACATAAAAGTTACACCATATTGCGTTGCATGCAATGCCTATAAACAAGAAAGTCATCGACATTAAATATGGTTTACGCCAGTTTTGCTCTGATAGTGCTAAGTATAAAATCAACAACATACCTGCGCAAGATTATCATAAAGTATGAAATGTAGTTGTTTTAAATGCGTTTAAAATGCAAAGTCCGTACTTTAGATTTGAAGAATATTTTATGTATTTGCTGTCCCTACATCTAGCAGCTAAAATGAGATACGATAGATCCTAGGAAACCTTGTAGGTTAAAATGGCCGAAACAGACTTTCTTTTGCACCATTGTTTCTTTATGGGCTCAAAGAGAATAGTGACAAGTAATGTTTAATAAGAAAGACAAGCGAACATAAGAATTAGGTTCGAAAAGAAATAAGACTGGCAAAGCAGGCCATTGCAATGGCGCGAAAGAAAATTTCGTTTCTAGTTTGAACTGTGAGTAAATGAATTATAACTTTGCCGTCATAAAAATAATAACTAATTTAAAATGAATTGATAAAATAAAATATAATGTATGTGCGATAATCAACTCGAATTGCTATGTCGTAATAATCTAATGGCGCCTGTTAAAATATTTGTAGCAAGGAGTTGCACGAAACTCCATTGCCTATTCTTATTCAAAAGGCGTTACATAGCGAAATACTATGGTAGTATATTTCATTATTTTAATAAAATATATATTAGGTATGCATATCATTCCTCGAATGGAATAAAATTATTAGATTTAATTTTATGTGATGAATAAAATTGTATTTTTTGTTTTGGCACAGAAAGCATTTAGTTTTTCTATGTCGGGGCCATATAACAGTGATATAATATTAATTTACATACATCTAAAACTTGATAAACTTAACAATAGATAAATCAGTTTTTTAATCTTTATGTTGTATGTTATTTTCTATTACAAAGTAAATAAAGAGAAGTAGAAAAATATTGAAAAAAAAAAAATCATACGTTTATTTTTTCTATTGCAACTTTTTGTGCAATCAAAAAAGTTTTAAATTAAGGAAATCATTATTTTTTTACCTAACTTTTGTTCTTTGGTCTTACAAGTCTCAAATGTCTAATGCATTTTTGTGTCTTATATTTTGTTATTTGTGATTTTATTTGAAATGATTCCTATAAAAAGTATTAATTTGGCAAAGTTTTTATAAATTGACGGTTAGCAGTTTAATCGTAAGTAAAACATTTTATTTGTATTATTTTTGTATGAATTTTATTTGAGCTATTTCTACAGCTTCTATTACTGTAATCAGTAACGTTATTATAAACAGTATTGCTTTTGCATAATATAATAATGTATCATCAACAAATGTTTGACAAGTAATTTTGGGCTTTATAACCATGTTTTAGAGACTATATTTACGCAAACATGTTTTAAAGCTTTCGTAGCTGACAACGTAGTTAAATTATATCTATCATTTTAGTCCGTATTCCTTTGCTCAATATATAATTAATTTTAGTCCGTCTTTTATGTGAAATAATATTATAAAATTTAGAGAAGAGTATTTTCACATAATAAAAAATCATTATAAAATTGTATGTATACGCAGATTAATATGAAATTATTATATTTTGAAATATCCAAAGATTCTGTAGGTACGCCTAAATATGATGCCCTTCGTAAAATTTAAATGTAGCTGCAACTCTCCCTAATCTAATGGTGCAATTTTGATTTAGTCTTTTTATACCGTATTTTGATGAATTTTAATACAATTTTCGTAAGCTATTTTTACATATTAAAGATTTTATAATATCAACTTTTCTTCTTATGAATTATAAAATCATGAAATCTTTTTACATTTTTACCTAATTGACTTGATACAATATAAAATATAACGCTTTAAATATTTTGATCTCTTGATTTCTAAATTGGATAAAAATGGCAACATTTCTAATTTATCACGCGATTTATAATAGATTGTAACTTTGTAATTTTTTGCATGACCAATGCAGGAGTATGGTCACTTGCTACCTGTACAATTTCAGCTGTTTACAGAAACTAGATTGCAGAAGTGTAATTCATTTCCATCAGAAGATAAAAATAATTTGTGTGATTACACTAAAATATAAATTGTTTATTTGTCCCATTAATTTTGCAAGTGACTGCACCTTCCACTGTATACCTAGCAAATGTAATATTTTAGTAACAAAAGTAATGCAATATTAATACCAAATAATATAAGTACCTACACAGTTTAAAACTACTAATTCCAATTTCTACTCCAAACTAACAAGTCTTTCATACAAGTCTTTCCGATAATCAAGTGATATTTTTCATACGTTTACGCGTTAGATTTTTAACTATAGCTCTTAAGTTCTAGTTTTTAAGGTTTGCATTTCCAACGAACAATTTCATAAACTCTTTACATCTGTTAATGTGTTTACTCGTGTGTAATCGTATCTTGTATTGTTCCACATTTTATATTTTACTAATATACCTGTGTATTATCTCGTTTTTATGACTGTATAATTGTTGTAAACTTGATTAGTTTTCGATAGCCATCAACATTACGCCATCTTTGAAATAGTCTGGACAAAAATTAAGATAAGAGCGAGATATATTATTACCATAGAAATTAAATTACAACTTTCTTACAGTTCTGGCACGCATCTCTAACTTTTCAGATTCATGTGCGTATTGGCAATTAAGCCATTGGCTGATACGACTATTGGCATATTCGGCATAATGATTGCTGAGTCCACATCCCACATGTCGACAACCTCGTGAGCCAAGTCAAGATACTTGATTTGTTTATCTTTCTCGGCTTTCACGAGGTCACGTTTCACGGGACTGTTATGTCAATAATCATTGCGCGCCGCTCTATTCGATCTACCATCACTAAATCAGGCTTATTAACAACAATAGACCTGTCAGTGATGATGGATCGATCCCAGTACAATGTGATATTTCCATTTTCGAGAACTGGGTCAGGCACATACCTGTAGTACAGCACTTCCGATTCCACTAGGCTGTATTTCTCCTGGCTACAAGGTTGTGTCTATGCAAGTACTCTTCTTTAGCTAGACGAGAACACCCCCGGAGATAATGTGTCAGATTGATTTTTCCGGACGGTGGCATGCTCGACAGATGTCAACCGTGCCGTCCTTCACATTAAATCTCCGATAATTGTTCCTCATGATAACTTATTATTATTATTTTTACGTCTCTTGATATTTCTCCGGGCTCTGAGGTCCCGGACCTTTGGAAGGCGTAAGAGGGGCCGAAGCCATCTCGCAGAGGCCCGTTAGACGCTTCAAATGAAATGAGGCACCAACCGAAGATTATCCCTGTACGCACTCAAGTGCACCCAAAGACAACCCCCTTGCTGGTGTAGGACTATTACAGGATATGGAAAAAAAAAATATGGGTTTGGGTGGCTGAATGAACCAGTTATCTAGAACTATGGAAAGACTGGCCCCTGCCTGATCAATGTTTTATATAAAATACCCGGATAAAATGGCAGGGGGTGACTTGCACACTCAATAATGGGCCCTCGGAAACGGTCGCTAGCACTTAGTGTCGTAGCAACAAGAGGGCAACATATCCTGAGGTGCTTGAGGACTGGAGAGGTATTCCACGACTATCAGAACAATCCCAGAGCCCGAAAGATGGTCAAGGTCCCTACCAGCACATACTGGAATACTTCCTCCGAGCACGTTTGCTCTTGGGATTCTCCACTTAAGCCAAAAGCAAGAATGAGGTGGGAGCTCAGTTCCTCGTCAGTGTTCACTCTAGCCGGCTAATTAAGGCAACCCAGAGATGAGGAACATGACTTCTCCCGGGAGATCGGGTCCTTGGGGTCGCTACTGCCCAACAGCTCGCCACATGCTGCCCGGCGGGTTTTTGTATCTCTCTTGGTCTGGCTCCTCACCCTAGACATGTTCCGGCAAAGTAAACTCTACCGGCACAGACCTAGAGTTCGAAGCGCGCAAGCCCAACCACGGCGTCAACGTAGAGATACGGCGGTGGGGTTATTATTATTATCTCCTTTTAAACACAGCACCTTCCATCTTATCTCTTCACTACCCTTGGTTGACTGGTAGAGAATGCCTAAGGCATTAAGTCCACCTTTGTACATTATTGTGTGCGAGAAGTTTAAATAAATAAATAAATTATACAATAATAATACATAATGGGTTTGTCATGTTGATGGCTATTGAAAATGATACCTACAGCATACACTACATACAAATATGAGCAGTGTTTGTTCTTACAAATAAAATAACTTCTCGAGTTAATTTTATACATTTTTATATTATACACGTAACGGTACGTTTCACCACCCCGAAACATTTGATTTCTCACTTATTCGTCAATTTTATATCAAATTATTCCATTTATAATATTTGGGTTGGTGAAGCATACGCCAATAGAAGTTTTTAAACATTTTGATGTTTCTATTAATTAATTATTGTACTACAAGTATTGAGTTACCTAAGCTGAATGATTTTCGACTGATATTCTACTAGTTACTGTATGGTTATGCGTGATTATTGTATTCCTTTATGTTAATGTTACATATTTCTCAGTAGTTTAGTCCATTCGTATTTAAAAATTAATTTTAGTGTAATTAATTATAATCGTACCAAAAATTTCTTCAGCTATTTTTATAAATAATTTAATATTACATACGCATTGGTATTTATTATGTTTTCATATTGTATTTAACGATTGTACTGTTTGTGAATTGGTAAATATATCGAATACATTGAATAGTGCGCTGGATAGCTCGCCAAATGAAATTATTCAGTACAAAGTGTAGTTGAGTTTGAGGCGCGCTCACTAGTGATGAAACGTAGCCATTTATCATCAATTTATATTGTAAATGGGCGAAATAAATATTTAGTTGAATGCATGAATACGTGTTTTATTTTTACTAAGTATTGCCCTTTCGTTATCAAAAAGCAAGCCATCATGATGACATACCAGATTTTTGCAATGTAGCGGTAATATTTCCGACATTTCAAATCACACGAACTTCCAAATTCACTCCAAAGCATTCGTACGAAAACCAGTTGACAACAAATATCAATTAATCAAAGACAAGAATTAGCCATAATATCGTTCTTAAATAATAGGCTCATAAAATGTCTTAATTAGATTCGATATCTAATTAAGTACTAACAAAACCGAAAGTGGACCGCAGCACGCCGCCGGCCAACGCGTTGTCATGCGAAACGATTATTGTATTTACTGATTGAATTTCTAAATAATAAGCGCTCTTAGGTCAGTAATTGAAGGTAGTCAGTTCTAACGTCGCCCCGCCTTGAAGCACGGAGCTAAATGGGTAGCGACCGTAGACGTATCCGAAGATATGTATCTGTTATGACAGCGTCAATGTATGGACGATTTGGTTTCGGAGAAAAAGTTTACAGATAGGTGTCAAAAACAGTTAGATACTGGTGTTTTGTTGATGCTTTGAGTTTATTTCAACTATATTTTGACAATCATAGTCGTTAAAATATGATGAGTATATTATACCTGCTAGTGTTCTATACTCCATTTGAAATAACATTAGACATTTAAATAATAGTACATTATGATACATGACATGTATCATAATGTACTATTATTTAAATGTCTAATTTCACATTGTGTATTATGTTGATCATTGCGCTGGAGGCGGTATTATTCACGCGAGCCGTAGGCGAGCGCGATAAGGAAGCCGAGAGTGTAGTGATCAATGCACACGCGTTTCATATGACGTTTTTCAACACAATTGCGAGGGAAAAAAAACAGACTTGTATTTTTACACGCCGCGCTAGCGATGCGCGCGCAGGTGTAAATAAAGGCCAAATAATAATAATAAAAACCGCTAAAGAGCCTAATTATATATTTAAAAAAAATGTTTAGATTGATCATAGTGTTGTCGTATGTCAAATTGTAGTTTAGTTAGTATGGAATAAGAAAGTACTATTGGCATAGAGGAATATACATTTGTTGAGTAAGAATCCGCAATAATAGAACGCGTCGGGGTCTTTTTTTTTTTCGTTTAGTTCCGGGACGGACCACAGACAATTTAAGGTAAATTAGTTCATTTTGGGACCAAGGACAATTCAGACTATAAAAAAAAGTGAAATATGGCATTATGGCTCCAGCATTATGGAAGTCTCTTTGATGAGATTAAAAAAAGCGCAATTATCCGACTAGTAAATAGTTATCTGTGGTGTTACAGCACTAGCGCGGTAACGTAAAGTAAAAAGCACGCGTTTTTAATACACTGCATTAAGGACCTAAAAGCGGTTCATTAAGAGCCACTTCGAGCAAGTGTGTTGAAAACGTTTTTTACAGTCAGTTCAACCGATTTTGACTTCTATTGCGTTGTTGGCATGACAAATGGCAACTGCAGTAAACAGTTGGTATTGTAACCACTTTTTTGCTTTTAATGCCATCCTTATGCCTACGGTATAGAAGTCAAAATCGGTTGAACGGACTGTAAGAAAGGTTTATTTAGATGTCTAATCTTATTTCAAATGGAGTATAGGGACATGTAAGTATTTGCTACACAATAGGTCTATTTGATCATCACCTTCCTGCCCTTGTCCCATGTCACTTCTGGTCGGCGCAACACCCTTTCTTCTTCCTTTCTCCCCTGTCAAACGTCACGCTATCATTCACTCCCTTTTCTTGCATCATCATTTCAGCCGAAAGACGTCCACTGCTGGACATAAGCCTCCCCCAATACATAGGTCCCTCTTGCATAGGTCTATCTCATTATGCCCCAAAAATATCTAGTTTTCCGAGCCATATGCATGAAGTTCACCTTGGCTGCGTTTTCAGAAATTCCCAGTCTCTCTTGCTACCAGGTTGTTCACGCTATATCTGCTGTTTCGCAGTCACCGTTCAAGTACAGTCAATTTTGATTTCTATTTTGATTTTGATTGGCTCAATGGACAGCATCCATCTAGATAACTTAAAAAATCTGAAAGGAAAAAATATATATCTAGGTACTTAGATAGGTATCACAGTACAGTTATTTGTTCAAATTTATAGCCTAGCGTAGCAGTGGCCCGGTGGTAACGGCCGCGACTTACGAGTTCTAGGTCGTAGGTTCGAACTCTGACTGGCGCTTTATTTTGTGTAAATTATTCCATCACCATGCACTGCTCTCAAAACGGTGAAGGAAACCGGCATGTCCTAGAATCAAACATTCTAAGACAGTGACATTTACCAACCCGCACTGGGCGCGTGAGGTGGCCCTTGTCCCATCAGTGGGAAAATTATAGGCTGATTATGTATAGCCTAGCGCCCTGTTGGCATCTTAGACTCTGACTTAGATATATTTCGCCAAATTTTACGAATGCCAAGTAATTTGCTTTACTGATCAATTCTTAGAAACACCTTAACTTGGCAACAGGATACGTCGCATTCCAGTGAAAGTGCCAACTTGGTATTGACTTCCATAGCTTAGTTACTAATGCATAAGTCAGTTTAGATACTCGTACATAGGGGTTTATTTAGAAACGTTGCTTAAAGTTCAGTGACTTTCAAACGTCAAAAATGTACGGTTAAACATTCGCTAATCATTACTTAACTTTAAGCAACGTTTATAAATAAACCCCATAATGGTGCCGATTCCCTTGTTCACAAATTAAACTAAATTTAAGTTCAGTGCATCTTTTTCTTTCTATTTCATTAAGAAAAGGACAGAAGATAAATTTTAATTTAGTCCTGTCAAATTAATCAGCGCTTGACGTAAATTGATGTAATTTTAGTCGGCAAGTTTTTAATCACGTCTAGACTTGTATGGAGTAGTGAATTTAACAGGACTGAACTAAAATTTATCTTCTGTCCTTTTCATAATGAAATAGAAAGAAAAAGATACACTGAACTTAAATTTAGTTTAATTTGTGAACAAGGGAATCAGCACCATTGTCTGTTACAAAACTATCTGATGAAAGTGTAAACAAACCTTGTTCAGGTATAATTCTTACGCAATCTCTCACTTAAAAGAAATTAGTAACATTTATTTGGACTTAGATTGTTTCAACTTAATATCTCGTCACTTTTTTCAGCAAAAATCTTTCTTTCTTTCTTTTTTTATAAAAAAACGTTGCCCAACACTAGGAATTTCTCCTGTTGTTAAACTCACATACAATAACAGCCAGACCCGAAACAACTGCTTGTAGGTCATACAAATATTTTTTCCGTGCAGGAATCGAACCCGCGACACGCAGCGCAGCAATCAATCGCTTAAATGTTTGAATAATATTATTTTTTTATTTCTATTGCTGATTGTGCCTGCTCTTTAACTGGATCTCGCCTGATGGTAAGCGATGGATGAGATCTATGATGGAACGAGCGTGCCCAGAAGATGCCTGTTCACTCTTGCTTTGAAGGGTTATATGTGGGAGGGAACACAGACGCTGGCTGGCTGAGATTTCCACTCTCTGGCTGTACGCATAATAAATGTGGAGGAGAAGCGCTGAGTACGACTGGACGGGATATCAGCCAAGTGCGGATGGTATCCCTGCAGTAGGTCTAGTAGTCCGGTAATAAAAGGGCGATTGTGGGATCAAGTCGTGGAGCTCCTGCGCACACTCTCCGAAGTACAGTCTGTAGAAGACCGACAGGCAAGCAACATTACGCCGATGAACCAGGCTGTGAAGCCTAAGCCTTTTTGCTTTGCGTTCCACCGAGTCAAGAGCAGCAAGTTGGTATTTTGCTGAACCATCCCACAAGTGGTTGCAATACTTCAATCAGGAACGGATATCATCTATCCTAAACAAAAACACAATGTACGGAGTTTTGAATATTTTAAAGACAGAGTTAACGACGATTCAGTTTATTATTTCGCTACGCCACAAAACATAACCAGAATACAGGATTTTAATTAAATCCAATAAGGTAGATCGCAAGATTGACTAAATATCACTTTCCTCAACTGATTGTTACAGTAACTTTTCTAAGAATATCTCACGTACACACAGGGTGTTTCGCAGAACATTGTACATACGAAAATGGTGGATAGGTGGGGTCATCTGCTACTTACTCAGCCCTATTGTGCTTTGTACAAACTTAAAAGCTGTCCAGATGTGAAGTATCGCCTCACCTTATTTAGGATGCCCAGCTTCTTGGCTGCAGTCTGTGCGCGAGCGATGCAAAGCAACGAGGTGGCCGCAATTTTACGCGGACGAAGTCGTGGGCAGAAGCTAGTACATAATATGTTGCCTATGACCATCTGAAATAATGTACCTTTAAAATGGTGAGAGTTTTTTTTTTGAAATTGGAGCTGTTGTTCCGAAGATTACCCTCCACATAAACACAAACTCAAAAAATTCGCTCTCGTTATAATATTAGTACCTATAGATTACTATATTTATTCCTACTCTCGTAAAGTAAATCCCACTATCTTAAGATTTATCACCAGCACACTAATACCACGTACAACCGACCCGATAACTTCTCAATATCACCGCCCACTCTTGCCCTTAATGGACACGCGCTTTATTTGACAATATTCGACACATTAATGAGGGGGAAGACGTCTCAAGACACCCATTGAGAGCTCACGGCATGTTGCGAATACGTAGATACCTCAGTTGATGCAAGCCTCTTGTGAAATGAGCTCATTGTACTACGATACCGGTAATAAAGGTTATAAATTGTGCAGTTACGCATGTGCCTATAAATTTACTTGGAGATAATATCATGCAAGCTGGTTCTTTTTGTCTGGGTGTGAGATGAAACGTGGAGCAGTGGAGGCCCAGTAGAAACGGCAGCGACTTACGATTTGTAGGTCGTAGGTTCGAACCCAAGCAGGCACTTTACTTTGTATAAATTATATTTCATCACCACTACTCTCAAAACGCTGAAGTAAAACATTTACAATTTGTCTGTATGCCTATTTATATATCTGAAACCTAGAAATGAAGCGATCCACTGGAGAACTAAGGTAACCGACATAGCCCGAAGGATTGCCAAACTTAAGTGGCAGTGGGCAGGGCACATTGCTCGCAGAACAGATGGCCGATGGGGCCGAAAGGTTCTGGAATGGCGACCGCGTACTGGAAGACGTAGCGTTGGAATGTCTCAATCGGTGGACCGATGACCTTGTAAAGGCCGCAGTAATCCGCTATATGCGGAAAGAACAGAACCGGTCGTAATAGCGGTGCTTGGGGGAGGCCTATGTCCAGCAGTGGACGTCTTTCAGCTGATGACCTACCTATAGATGTAGGTATGGTAATTATCAGTGGAGCCTACCAGGAGGTTAAATTCCAGCATCATCTAGGTACCAGCAGCAACTGATAAATGTCGTCATCTCCTTAATATCATTCCTCATCCCTCAAAAAAAAATAGTAATCATTTCTTAGAAAAGAACCTGAGGAGCTCGTGGCTAAGTAATAACAGCCGCAAGGGTCAATCCATCAGGTTAAGCTACGCTTGCCGAGGTTGGTCCGTGGATGGGTGACCATTACATACCGGGAGTCCTCCGTGCCTCGGAAAGCACGTTAAGCGGTTGGTCTCGGCTGTCATTCGTGAATCTTTGACAGTCTTTACGGGTCGTCAGAAGCCCTAAACTCTGACAACCAGTCTTACCAAGGGGCATCGTATACCCAGTAACTGGGTTGTGGAAGTCAGATAGGCAGTCGCTCCATGTAAAATACTGGTATTCAGCAGCATCTGGTAAGACTGGAAGCCGACCCCAACATAGTTCGGAAAAGCCACCACTGAATTCATCCAAAAAATTGTTTTAACATATGATTAAAACCTAAAAAATGAAATCCAATTAACCATTATGCAAGTCAATAAAAATAGAATATCATTAGAAATTTTAATGCTCATGTCAGTTGTCCATTACATTAATTTCGACATAAATTGCTCAAATGTATTAAAAATTATGTACGGATAAGTGAATAAACGAAGTTATAGAGACACCTGCTTTTTTGTACCAATTAATTATGATTACAAATGTATGCCAATAATATCTGCAAGCTGATACGGACGCGATATTTGAATCAGGTATGAGGTATACCTAGTTGACCTCGTAATTACTTTACCACTTTTGACAACGATTCTCAGTTGGTTGAAACTTCACTAAGGTTGAAACTAACTGCCACATCTGTGTGCCACATAGATAAATCGACCTACCTGTCTTTTCTACAAAAGTCTTAGGCCGCTTTCACATTAGGACGTTAGCAGCGCGACAGTAGCGCGGCAGAACCACATTCCTTCACATTAAAAGAACATGGCAGCCGCGCGTTAGCAGCGCGGCTGCCGCGCCGCAGTTTAGATCAGTGTGGCGCACTTCATTTCAAAAATTCGAATATAAATTCATATTTTTCGAAATCAGGAATAAACAATGCACATAATTCTTGCCAGTTATTCTTTTTAGGGTCCTGTTGTTGTAATTGTTCCTTCTTGAGTCCCATAAAACAGGACGCATTTGAATTTCAATAATAAATCGTTCGGTATCAAACTTGCTCATTGTGTCTATAGGCCCCTCGCCCACGGCGACTATTTGTAGCGATGCTGTCGCACGTCTACGAAACGCGCGACAGCATTGCTACTAACGGGCGTTAGGCGCATTTGCAACGCACTACAGAAGCGATGCTAACGCGCTACTACCGCGCTACAGTATCGCGACTGTATCGATGCAAACGCGCGACCGTGTCGGATGACATCGGGGAGAGAACGGAGGGAGGGAGGCGCGTAAGTGGAGAACCGAGCATCAGTGCAACTGTGGCATTTTTGTGCCGTTACTGAATCGCGTTTGCATCGCGACAGAAGCGCGACAGTATCGCGTTTGCATCGCGACTGAGAATCGTGGTGTGGGCGAGGGCAAACAGATAGGAGCCGCGACGCGGCTGTATCGATGCGAACGCGCGTCAGCATCGCTACAAAAAGACGCCGTGGGCGAGGGGCCATAATCTCGTGCGTTTGCAACACTGGCTCATCGCCGACTAAGCGCACGCGGCGGCAGCGCGCGACCGCCGCGCTTCTGTTTAAACTATGAAATTCTGACAGCGCGACAGTCGCGCGACTGTCGCGCTGCTAAAGTCGCTTAAATGTGAAAGCGGTCTAACTGCGACAACTTTGCTGAATTAAGCTGTCAATAGTGTCAATCCCTAACATCGGCCGATCTATAATGTGAAAATCTCGTCGGCAAAAGTTAGGTGAAGTGACCTGTCATTCCACCTGCAGGTCTATTCCGTAAAAATATCACCGTGAAAACATTGGTAAAGTGAGCTGTCAATAGTGTCGATCCCTTACATCGGCCGATCTATATTGTGAATATCTCACCGGGAAAAGTTAGGTGAAGCGAGCTGTCATTCCACCTGCAGGTCTGTTTCGTAAAAATATCACCGTGAAAACTTTGGTAAAGTGAGCTGTCAATAGTGTCAATCCCTTACATCGGCTGATCTTTATTGTAAAAGTCTCACCAGGAAAACTTAAGTAAAGTTAGCTGTCATTCCACCTGCAGGTCTATTCTGTAAAAATATTACCGTGAAAACTTTGGTAAAGTGTCAACCCCTAACATCGGCCGATCTATATTGTGTAAATCTCACCGGGAAAAGTTATGTGAAGTGAGCTGTCATTCCACTTGCAGGTCTATTCTGTAAAAATATCACAGTGAAAACTTAGGTGAAGTGAGCTGTCAAATTATATACAAAATGACATGAATATTTACTTTGAAAAGTATTACATATATTACTTTAATTATTGTGAATGTGAGCACTATGTGGGTCATTTGTTTTCTTTAAGATTATCTCTTTTTTCGTCTTTCTCAAGTAGTTTTAATGATGGTCTGGTTTTTTGAGTACTTTATGCGGCCTACCCAAATGTCCTTTCTTTGGTATTGTTCGTCGAGTCGTTGAGCTCCTTAAATCCTGAGTTGAGCTACACGTTTACTGACAAATGCTTGCACTGACTGGACAGGTCCACTCAAAATTGTGTGGTTCTTTCCTCAAAAGACCATTTCAGACACAGATCTACATGGTCCTCACATGATCTGACCAAGATTATGTCTGGACTTTAAAAGAGACTTTGACCCCTGAGTTTGTTTCGCCATTTCTTCTCAGGGATAGTCAGATAGGAAATGTCGACTTCCTCAAGCTTGTTTTTATATTTTTTATATGACGTGTAAAAGTGATTCCGATATCCTATTTACAGAATAAACGATTTCATTTCATTTCATTTCATTTCAATAGTGTCAATCCCTTACATCGGCTGATCTTTATTGTAAAAGTCTCACCAGGATAACTTAAGTAAAGTTAGCTGTCATTCCACCTGCAAGTCTATTCTGTAAAAATATTACCGTGAAAACTTTGGTAAAGTGTCAACCCCTAACATAAGGAGCTTTCTTAAATTTTATTCTATATTTTTCTTTTTTGTTGAATATTCTTGAGTATTATATACATGTATTATACATCTTAAACACGAAAGTTAATTTAATAAGTTAGTAAAATATATACATATATTGTATTTGTAACCCTAGCGATTATTTTCATTATTCTCACTGTATTGTATCCTATTGTTAATCTGTGAACAGCGTTGTGGGCTGCAATATTGTCTCAAATTTTTGTGTATTTTCTTGTTTCTGTATTTATATTGTAGCTGTTTGTTGTTCCTCTTGAATAAAAATAAAATAAAATAAAACATCGGCCGATCTATATTGTAAAAATCTCACCGGGAAAAGTTATGTGAAGTGAGCTGTCATTCCACTTGCAGGTCTATTCTGTAAAAATATCACAGTGATAACTTAGGTGAAGGGAGCTGTCAATAGTGTCAATCCCTTACATCGGCTGATCTTTTGTAAAAGTCTCACCAGGAAAATTTTGGTAAAGTTAGCTGTCATTCTACCTGCAGATCTATTCTGTAGGAATATCACCGTGAAAACTTAGGTGAAGTGAGCTGTCAATAGTGTCAATCCCTAGCATATAGGACAGGAAGGTCGATTGGTCTCGGATCGGCTAGTCGTTATACGACGTGCATCAGTGCATGTGACATTCAAACTTAGGGTGGTAAAGCCATTACGAGGTCGACTTTATCTATACCTAGCTAGGTACCTACCTATAATATGGTGCAAAGTGCTGTATTAACAACCAGACCTGGCAACTATTAGTTTAATTAAGTACAATGAGCTAATTATACACGTAACGTAAGTAGGGAAGGTTTTTATCTTATAGGCTGTGGCAAAGTGTGCCTTTAATGCTGTATAAATTGCATTATAATGTGGTCTATTATTGCGTTAATAGGGATGTTAAAAATATGTGTCGTAGGTACCTATAGGTAGGTACATAATGTTGATTCAGAGGTTAATCAGAATAAACTTTAATGTGTCTTAATTGTTATGATAATATTCGTATTTTTTTTTAAGTTGTATAAATACCTACCTACGTACTAAGAACGCATTAAAACCTATGTAAGAAAAACCTCTAAAATCTAATAACAAACCATGAACTTTTTAATCTGAAAAAGTAGAAAAATTGACATCTAGTGCGTGAATGACATCTGCAACATTTTGTTCGATAATATTCTTTGATTTTTATTGATTCACTAATAATAATAACCCACCATGGCAGTCGCATTACCCATGGAATCCAACCCGGAAACCATGAATAAGTATTTGCAGAAGTTGGGTGTGTCTGAAAAATGGCGCATGGTTGACGTGATCGGCTTAGACGAAGACACCCTTAACTGGGTACCGCGGCCTGTGCTAGCCGTAGTCCTGCTCTTCCCGCTTTCTGATGCCTATGAAAAACATCGCTGCGACCAGGAGACAGACCTGCAAACCAAAGGTCTACAGCCTCCGAAAGATGTGTTCCATCTGAAGCAAGTCCTTAGCAACGTCTGTGGAACCATAGCCTTGGTGCACAGCATCGCAAACAACACGCAGCGCATTGAACTCAACGACGGCCTATTGAAGAGCTACCTCGACGAAGCCAAGAACCTCGATGCGTCTGCTAAAGGAGTGCTTCTAGAGAACTCTGCCGCTATTCTGAACGCCTATAGAGAGATAGTGCGCACGGGAAACGAACAAGGCGGCGAGGCCGACGAAGCTGTCAACAATCATTTTGTTACTTTCATCCACAAGGACGGCCAACTGTTCGAATTGGATGGACGCAAGTCTTATCCTATAAACCACGGCGCTACCACTCCGGACAGTCTTCTGGAAGATGCGGTGAAGGTCTGCCGCCAATTTATCGCCAGGGACCCGGATAAAATCGGCTTCAATGTCGTAGCTCTTGTGCCTACGAAATAATATTTCCCATTTATTTGATTTTGCATTTCCATTCATTTACGTAAATAAATATTAACTATATTGTCAGACGGTCGTTTACGAACACGTAGAGTTAATGTGAGTCATATTCTTTTTGCTACAAGTATCATCACTAATGAAATAATCGCATAGCAGTGACGTGACGGGGCTGCGCAGCGGCTACACGCGATCCTTCAATATGGCACTACGAAAAATGGCGTTCATTAATTCTCTTCATTAGCGAATACCCGGCACATTCAGTTAGCGTACACCGCTGCACGGACGTCGATTTAAGTCTTTAATTCATAATTAATCTTGCAGTATTTAACAAATCGCCACTCGGTGTTTGAAACGGTGCGTTCGTCTCAATTAAGATATCCGCGCGCAATGCCAACACGGCTCCCGCATTCCTCCTTAAAATTCTCTATCTTCGGAAACTAATTAAAAATTCGCCTCGCCTCCGTGGTTCGGTGTTCAATCGGGACGATATAACTTCATTTAAAAACGAGCAATCTTGTCGAAGATAAGGGCTGGCGAGAAAACAACGAAGAGCAGCGCTCGCCACACGCGGCAGCGACGCGGCCGGACAAAAAGACAAACCAAAGAAAGAACTCCGAACTTTTAAATGGAACGCGAGAGAATTCACCGCGTTAACTATGTCGATACTGGGAAGGACGCGACATCGGTAAGTCACGTCACCGAATAAATGACGCCGGCACTGAAATAAATATATAAATATTGTGTAAATAAACAAAATAATACGGCGGGGACCCGAAATGCTTTAAATATTCAAATGAAGCGAGCCGAAGTGAAATACGAAGGTGCGCTCGCTCGAGTTGAGCCCAATTAAATCGGTGCCACTGAGGTAGAAATTAAAAACAAAAGGAAGATGACGGGGGTCCGGCGCGCATTTTTCTCATGAGTATTATTAGCGCGATGTCAACCCACAAAAAATGGAGTTAGAGGGTTGTCGTGCCCGCGATCATTATCGACTACATCCCGCGTTTTGTATTGTTTTGATAAGTGTGATGCTCTTGCGCTCCGACGTTTTGTTGACATTTTATATTCACCATACACATGTGATTGATATGCTCGCATCTAAATTAATTATACTCAGTTTTAAGCTGCATTCTTTTTCTGGGGGTGTTATATAAAGTTTTATATAACATGCTTCTTACATTCTCTCAAAGACTGCTTTAAATTTTGAACCATTACCATTATAAACTCGCTCTTCGCTCATTGCAATATCTATTTCTATGTTGCCATATAACAAGTTCACATGTCCCATTGTGCACAAAATAGTGCGTCAATCAACTGACAAGTGCGCATGAGTTGAATAAATGGGTGTAAAACAAAATCTTAAACAGTGTTGGTTACGGTCATTAGTCATGAGGGGCTTGGCGAGAACAGATTTAATATTTGCCTATAAATCAATTATGGACCTGTGGAGTCGCTTAGCACTTAACACTTTATTATTGCTGCTTTCTTAAACAGCTATGATAAATTACATACGTGTTTTCTCTTTAGAATTAGTTTTGTATAATATCTATTCATAAATGTAGATGTAAATGAAGTGAACTGAATTGAAGAGTACCAGAAAATGACTATACTTTTGAAAGCTCTTTGATTTGGTTGTCAAAGAGGTTTTAGAAACATCCTGCACCCTAATTGCGTAACACCTATGTTCTATGTTAGAGGGTTTGGTTTCCGCACTTCAGATGGACATTGTGCGTATGGGCCATGGCGGCAGTCGGTAGTTATTTCAACCAGCCTACCTCCTTCCAGAAGCTAATCACGTCTCCTAGTCTGTACAGAACATCGGTAAAGGATCTGTGTGCCCCGAGGGTTTCTATTCTAATCTAGGTGACGCCTGTGCATTCGAAGAGCACATGCGCAACGGTTTTCTCCGACTCCATGCAGGCCCTGCACAGAGGTCTGTCCGTTATGCCTATTGTGTAGAAATGTTTGCTAGCGACTAACACACTATCAATCATAATCTGAATGATTTTGAAGGATATTGCTAATCCATTGCTTCATATATTCGAAAAATATGCAATAAATAAAAAATTAAAAAACAAATTTTAAAAAAATCTTAAATATGTAGCAACTGTTGACTTCTATACCATCATCATTCATTTTATTTAGTTTAGGCACATTTTGACTTCGAAAGGGTAAAATAATAAATAGGTTAATTATTTTACCTAATAATTAACCTATCACTTTGTCAAAATGGTCATTGTACATATATGCAATTACCTATAAGTTCAATGTTGGGAAGTGGGAAGGTACGCGCAATAGCTTTTGGACCTCGGAACTAGATATTCTATCAAAGTTTTGGATGAATGATTCCAATAGGATCTGATGCCTTTTGATGCACTCGTATCTATGTATGTATATTTGTTGTTCCCATTCTATTATAAAGTTCAGATTCATTAACACTCGTAGCGACCTCCGCTCCTCTCGCACGATTTATCCAAACAAAATACATTTATTTTAGACAATGAGGATCTAAGTGCTTATTGGGAGAGCAATCTACCACGGAACCTATCCTCACGTCACTCAACATGCATGATTATCATACATTGCGCAGTTTATGCTGAGATTTTTGTAAAAGGTCGGATAAAAGCGGTAATGGAGCGTGAAGTTTTGATCGGTTGGTGAACGATATGGTGAGTGATAGTCAGTTGTGTGCAGGTTCTCTCCAGGGGTCCCGTCGAGGCCTACCGACGCTCATCACTATTCAATAAGCTCCATTTATTGAAATTACATAATTTGTGTGTGAATAATGACGATTGTGATGAATCTTCGTGGGCGATACGAGGGACTTGAAGCCGATTAACTTTTGACCGCTACACGATATTAATAAGCTGTTGGTTCGACACTCGCTCCGCTTAATGACATGGAAATGGAGTGCGCCATAAGCTGTGCGTTCATTCTGATTTCTGACGTCGTTTATTTGAATGGATCGTGGTGTATGGGAAGCTTTTGGGCTAATGGGAACTAGGAATGTTGTTGGTTGATAGATTTGGACTGTGGAGAGCAAGAGAAAATACGATTTAAATATAAACCTACAGCAACTGATACACATAATATTAAAATTCTTCTTTAACAAACAAAGTTATGTTCTTTTTTTTCCTTTTGGGTTCCGTAGTAAACAAGGAACCATTATAGTTTTGCCATGTCCGTCTGTCTGTCTGTTCGTCTGTCCGTCTGTCCAAGGCTTAGCTCAGAGACTCTTAGTACTAGAAAGTTGTAATTTCGTATGGGTGTACATATTAATCACGCCGACAATTAAGTGGTAAAATAAAATCTTGATTTTTTAGGGTACCTTCCCTAGACGTAAAGTGGGGATGATATTTTTTTTTATCGTCTATCCCATGGTTTGGGGTATCGTTGGATAGGCTGCTTAAAAATATTACGGATTTGTAAGAACCACTTTTTGATTCAGGGATCCGTTTGCGTAATATTAAGCTTTAAATTGCTAATTTTTGCTAGAGTCAAGTGTGCGGGACACTTGACTCTTGCAAAAATTTGTAATTTAAACCCCCCGCCAGCTAAATTGTTGTATTTGGATAGGTATGTGAAAAAATCACAACAGTAGTATAAACACCGTGGCATTTTAGTCGTCTTACAAAGACAGCCCAGGTAATGTAGCCAATGACTACTAATCATTCATTAAAAAAAAAATAAAAAAAAAATGATCTTTTGTTATTTATTTTTTAAATTAATTATGATGCATGACATAGTTTAAAACACCCTGTTACGCATGCAGTCCGAGCCTTGTGTTACAAGGGCGCCGCGGAATGGAGCGGCGACATCTTTATCAGAGTTCATTCACCCTAACGCAAAAATGTGTTTCTTACTATTGCAACTTAAACTTAATCTAAATCCATTCTGCGGCGCCCTTGTATCACAAGGCTCGGACTGCACTCGTAACAGGGTGTTTTAAACTATGTCATGCGTCATATTCAATAAAAAAATAAAAAAATATGTTTTTTTTTTTTATTAATGTGTAGTAGTCATTGGATACATGAAGTGGGCTATCTTTGTAAGACGACTAAAATGCCATGGTGTATAACGAAGTTAAAAGGAAAACTATCACAGCTAAGTAGGCTTTACAAGTTACCGAGTACCTAATAGTCGATCAACTTAAATTTGAATTTGAAGAACATGTTTTCCAATTGCAATGTTAAGTTTGTTCTTGGGATAAATTCATCCCAACTACAGAACCCTTTATGGTGCGTGGTCCGACACACACTTGGCCAGTTTTTATTTTATTTAAAGAGGTTTTTAATCTAGGCAGATTTTGCTACCCTCACCGTTACAAATACTAAACAACTCAAAATTTTCTCACACTATCTACTTCTACTATTAAAGTTATGTTCTTGGAACGTATCTTTGAAACTACTTGTAAAACCTACTTAACATTTTCTGGGTTTCAGAAAATAGACGTCTGGTCTTGGCAAGCATTTACGAGTATACCGAAGTACCTACCTACAAACATAAATTTATTATTTTCCCATCTCAATATTTATTTATTATACCTAGTTGTAGGACATTGCAGAAACATTTGCGACGTACATTATAGTGTCTTATGAATAAAACATAATTCTCGTATACTTTACAAAACGCAGGAATGCGACAAACCAATGCTTGATTTTGACATTTTGGTAAATAACGACTGGATTTATTGCCTGACTATTATTGATTGTTGTAAACGCCACCCCATTCACCTTTGTGCACAATATTAATCTTCAGCTTCTGTAGAAATAGGATACTACATCTACATAACAAGTGAATCGTTCCACCAACAATCGTCTTCTTCGATGTCCTTTTCATCGTTCTAGCTTCATTTATTCTTCACTAGCTTTCGCCCGTTAATTTAGTATTTGACAATCAATTTGGGTTGTTCTCTGCTTGTTGTTTGGCCGTTGCACGAAAGACACGTGGCGCCATCTATTATCATAATAACGTTATTGTTGTTTTCCTCGGGAACAGTACTTTTTTCGGGATGAAAGGTACCCTATGTCCGTTTCTGTACACCTGACAACGTATAATATGAAAATTTTAGGATGATTGGTTCAGTGGTTTAGACGTGAAAAGGTAACAAACAAACTTACTTTCGCATTTATAATATTACTAGCTGACCCGACAGACTTCGTTCTGTCAAAAGCTATAGTATAAACTCCACTACTCTACCCTACCCTACCCCTACCTACCCTACCTACCTACCTACCTACCTACCTACCCTACCCTACCCTACCTACCTACCTACCCTACCCTACCCTACCCTACACTACCCTACCTACCCTACCCTACACTACACTACACTACACTACACTACCCTTCCTACCTACCTACCTATGTACCTACCTACCCTACCCTACTCTACCCTACCCTACTCTACCCCACCCTACTCTACCCTACCCTACTCTACCCTACCCTAATTTTTCTCGCCGTAAAAACCATCCTTGGACTTCAACGAACATTAAAAAAAAAAAGAATTGGTAAAATTGGTCCAGGCGTTGTTGAGTTATGCGCTTACCAACACATTTTGCGATTTATTTTTATATTATAGATATAATATATAGTTAGGACTCTTTGTCCAGGCGGTCTTTCTTTGGAATGCGCTCCCTCTAAAAATTAGGACCGCACACACCCGGTTGTCTTTTAATGTGAAGGCACGTGAACATATTCGTAAGAAGTTAGGAGAATCATCCCAGCCCTGATTTTTCGACGTTTTCTCCTCTACCTATCGTTATTTCTCCTGACAAAGTTTATTCTTTAAATGCGTATGTATGTATGTTTTTGCACCTGCCCTTTTTGTCTCTGCATCACCCTAAGGTTGACTGGTAGAAAATGCCTCAGGCATTAAGTCCTCCTTTGTACAGTATTTTTTTTACTTGTGCATAATGTTTTTAATAAAAAATAAAAAAATCTCGCACAATGAAAATCAGTTTTACGTAACCACACATCAAACAGCAGATAGCTAAAGCTAATAGAAACACAGATCTAAGAATAGCTAATCAATATTCACTTCTAGGTTACAATAACTAAGTACGAAGAAAAACAATTATTTTCTTCACCCGCCATTATAATGCTACGCGGATGCTCTAAGACACTGCGCACGTACAAGTCCAGTTATTATTTAGATCAGCTGAATACCTGCGGCATGCCTTCATGTCCAACTTACTATGCAAAAACTACATCTCCATTATTAATAGCCAATAAATTATGACGTTTAAAGATCAGACTTTCCGCTAATACATTTTCCATATTTTCATGGTAATGGCGAAATTAAAAACGTGGGCTGTTGCTATTTATGGTGAAGCAGAGTTAACAATCATGTGAGGGAAATTGATGATCTATACACCGTGGCATTTTAGTCGTCTTACAAAGACAGCCCACTTCATGTTTCCGATGACTACTAATCAATCATGTAAAAAGATTATTTTTTTTGAATATTTACATTTTGTAAAAAAAAAATTAAGTTAATTATGACGCATGACATAGTTTAAAACACCCTGTTATGAGTGCAATCCGAGCCTTGTGATACAAGGGCGCCGCAGAATGGATTTAGATTAAGTTTAAGTAAGAGTAAGTGTTTTAGTAAGAAACACATTTTTGCGTTAGGGTGAATGAACTCTGATAAAGATGTCGACGCTCCATTTCCCGGCTCCCTTGTAACGCAAGGCTCGGACTGCACTCGTAACAGGGTGTTTTAAACTATGTCATGCGTCATAATTAATAAAAATAATAAAACGTTCAAAAAAAAAATTGTTTTTTACTTGAATGATTAGTAGTCATTGGATACATGAAGTGGGCTGTCTTTGTAAGACGACTAAAATGCCACGGTGTATAACAAAGTTTCCGACCGTGTCTATGTGCGGGGCAAACTTGAAAACTAATTAGCTATACCTACTCTAGATGAATTTTAAAACAATTATTACGTCATTATAGAAATTCAATTAGGTAGGTATTCATTCACAGAGGTTTAAGACGCAGATATATGCCAGTGACGGCCTTGAGTGGTTAGCTTTCGTGTTCTGTACTGAGCTCACGCAACGCGTCGTACATCCAGCCAATAATAAGACTCGCTCATCCAGGAGTGCTGTCCCAAATAAGACGCATTATTAATTTATTATACATAAAACAAAAGGTATTTTAACAAAACACGTATACTAAAAGCCCAATAATTAAATTATCTTTAAAAAGGTGAAGGTTTTAGAATAATACGCTTGATAGATTTTGCGTGATTCTCAGTTTTTTATCCGCGTTAGACATAACTTTACAAATTAATTTCACTATGTAATAGAAACATAATCTAAAATAATCATATATTAAGTTATTAAAAAAACGCTCTAATTTAAAAGATTTTTTTTTCCAAATCATGAACACTACTCGTTTAGACGTGATCTTCAGTATAAAATCATTAAATGTCTGTTATTGTTGCCTTAAATGAAAGCGGAGATCAAAATTACGGAACAAGCGAAGAATTTTCCATCCTCAAAGAAAAAATAAGGGAAATCTTCTCACCAACCGGAAGATATCATGTGAGCTGAAGAAGAAATCTAAAGTAAACATACGATCTTGTGGTCAAAACGAATCGTTTTAGCTGACACCTGTGCTGACCAACAGGAGTTATTCTTCATTGTGGCATTCCTGACTTCTCAGAACCGAGACACCCACATTCAACCACTTACTTACCAAATCAAACCATTATTTATATTTTTTCATCCGGATTTTCGGGTAAACGACCGAAACGCCAACATCCAGCGACATATACGTAGAAAGCTGGATGATATGTACCTACAAATGCGCCCGCGCAACCATGCCGAGCGTTTACGACTTCCAAGAATCGGCCGAAGGTACCCGACGCTATCCGAAATACGGTAAATCGTCTAAATTAAGTAGATGTGACCACTCCGACCCGTATTTATTAATATGAAGTATGTATTAATTTGGATATTATTTTTGTTGCAGCAGTCTTTATTTTTAATTATCATGATGTAAATTGAAAAGTATCATGTGTTAATTGGTGATCCTCGGTAGTTGATTGATAAGGATATCGCACATTAAGGGACACAATTCCATTTTTTTTTTTTTTGTAAAGCTTCTGTTTTTCTCTGAGCATTAAGGTGAGTATAGACTAGAGCATACTAAAAAACATCGAGCCGCTCTAATGTGTCACCCTTTGAGGAACCGAACAATAAGCACGACGCTCGATGCTTTGTTACAACTTGATTTTGCAAACAAACGAGCGAATTTGTGTAACATTTCATCGAGCCGCAGGAATGTTACAGGTAAATGCTCACTTGCCGTGAACATCACTTTAAACACTGTGTCGAGCATTCGCAGAAATTGAGCTTGTACCATACGTAAGAACGTTAAGGTGAGTATACACTAGAGCGTTTTCTTGAGCATTTCCGTGTAATATATTATAACGTTCCTGCGATTGGTACAATACAAGCAAAAGCGCAGTTTAAAAAAACCTTTCCATGTAATGTAACGTTCCTGCGAATGCTCCACACGCTGTTCGAAGGTTCGCGGCGAGTGAGCATTTACCTGTAACATTCCTTTCTATTTTGCGTTTATTCTCCGTTAAAATGTCGGATCTACAGGTCGATAAGAAGGTCGCCCGCACTCTTGACTTTTCTCGATGAAATGTTATACAAACCGTTTGTTTTCAAAATCAAGTTGTAACAAAGCATCGAGCATCTTGCTCATTGTTTGGTTCGTGTGTAGTCCTGTTTAGTTTAATCACGTCTAAACTTGTATGGAGTAATGACAGGCGCTGATTAATTTGACAGGACTAAACTAAAATTTATCTTCTGTCCTTTTCTTAATGAAATAGAAAGAAAAAGACGCACTGACTTTAATTTAGTTTAGTTTGTGAACAAGGGAATCGGCACCATTGTTTGTAAATATGTGAGCACCATGAATCTAATTAATTTATTAGTAATTGTTTAATTTTTATTCTTTTTACCTGTAATCGTTTATTCTGTAAATAGGATATCGAAATAACGTTTACACGTCACATTAAAAAAAAAAAATAAGCTAGATGGAGTCGACAGTTCCTATCTGACTACCCCTGAGAAGAAATGGCGAAACAAAAGGCACGGTTGGCGCCGTGGTTAAGCGATTGACTGCTGCGCTGCGTGTCGCAGGTTTAATTCCCGCACGAAACAAACTTGTATGACCTACGAGTATCTAGTTGTTCCGGGTCTGGCTGTTTGTGTATGTAAGTTTAAATGTTTGTAAACGCACCCACAATACAGGAGAAATTCGTAGTGAGGAGCAGTTTAAAAAAAAAACTCACTTATTCTAAGTGCATCGTCTTCACATATTATAAGATTAATTATATAATAAATGTGTGAAAAATATTGTTAAACATTTTAAAAGAGTAACGGTGGAGTTTCTTGCCCATTCTTCTCCATACGAAACTACCTTTTGAGAGGGCAACTAGAATCGGTTCTATTTTTCTGTAAGTTTTGATCTTCAAAATTGCCTTTTATGTGCCTATTTGAAAGAAATGGTTTTGAATTTGACTTTAGAATACTGCTTTTGGATTCAGCTGCATTTGGTAAGACTGGAAGCCGACTCCAACATAGTCGGAAAAAGGCTAGGCAGACTTAGGCCCGTATTACAGAACGTCACTCAAGACTCGAGCATTACTTAAAACTAGATCCGAGCCATTTGATTGGTTGAAACCAGTTTTAAGTAATGCTTCAGTCTTGAGTGACGTTATGTAATACGGCCTTAGACAACAACAGACATGCGCAAAATGTGTCAGTGAAAAGAAATGAATGAAGTATATCTTTTCGCTTAGCGAAGTAGTCCACTCATTTAGTTCAGGACTTCATTTAGTTCAGCAAATCAGAACGAGTCCATAGCCAGAGTGAGATTGATATGTTACCACGAATGATGCACTTCACTAGTTCATTTTTATATCTCTTATCTCGATTTTCCTTCATACTTTATACAGGCTTAGGACTGTCAAAGTCAACCTCAACCATGAAATATGAATCTAAGCAAAACTATTTTTATTAAGTAGTATGTTTTTGTTTTCTTTTTTTACTGATAGTTAAACCTTTTTGTCTAGGTTCAACTAGGTTGGCGTGGTACGCCAACCTAGACAATTGAGTTGATGCGAGTGGAAAAAAGAATGAACTAAATGAAGTAGAGACACATTTGAATAACTACTGATTGAATGATAAGTTTATTTTGCAAAATGAAGTAGGTAGTTCATTTCCTTCAATCGTTTGCGAACTACCCATGTCTAGACAACAACGAAATTAACATTTGGTAGAGCGATGCCGCTGCCCGGTCTCAAACACACAAATAGAAAGACAAAACTGAACCATACTTAGTCAAAACCTGAAAGTTTGGCAAAACATTAAAGTTACGAAGCATTTTTTTTGGAATGTCAGAAATTACTTTAATATAAGGTGTATCTATTCAAACACGAAATATTTTAATATATACACCTATAGGTGGTAAAGAAGCCATGGAAACGATTTTTTTTTAACTGTGTATATTATTTAAAAAAATAAATAATTTATAATTACTTGGTCTGATGATTATAAATTATCAAAAGGCACCGCTCTCGCTCCGCCACCGTCCTCGCGTCCGGGCGGGTCATTCATAGAATAAGAACGTAAAACTATTTTTTTTTTTTGCTAAATCTCTCAAGAAATTTTAAAATTATAATAATTAAGTAAAAATAAAAACACTTCGATTAAAAAAAAAAATCGCTGCTATGACTTTTTTACCACCTATGTATATTTTTTCGATGCTATGGCTTTTTTACCACCTATACCTAAATGTTTATCTTAAAATATATCATGTATGAATAGATACACCTAATATAGTTTACTGGACCTGCTAAAATTTTGTAACTGAACGAAGTAAGAGAGAGTAGAGTACAAATAAAATTTATGTAACTACTTAGTTTGTGTTCCTAATCCATACTATCCATACTACTTCATCATCATTTGCCTAGCTTTTTATACTGAAAGCACCCGGTTAGAATGGAAGCTGACCCCAAAAAAGTTGGGCTAAGTAGGGGTCAGCTTCCGGTCTAACCGCATGCAGCTGAATAACAGTATTTTATATGAAGCACCGTGTGGTGCCGGACGTAAAGAATAGCACCATCCCATTTCCTCCCTTGGTTGTCGTAAAAGGCGACTAAGAGACTTACTAGAGAATGGGCAGCAGCATTCTCTATGCATTTTTAACACCATACTGCGATCGCCAACCCGCCTGCCCAGCGCGGCGATCATGGCAAATTCTGCTGGATCCCTACAGTGACACACGGGAAGCACAGAACTGGTTGAAGTGGCGGTGCTTGGGGGAGGCCTATGTCCAGCAGTGGACGTCTTTCGGCTGAAATGATAAACTGTGTCTTTCCACCCTGTCTCCTTCAACTGTCTGGCAACTGTCTGCCTGTCTGTGTCCTTTAAATGCATTAACGGCTGAACGGTTTGCGATGAAATTCGGCACACAGGTAGACCATAACCAAGGTTAGGACACATACATAGGACTTTCATCCCGGTAGTGCGTTCCGTGGGTTAATTTTCGACCTCCATGCGGGCGAAATCACGGGTAAGTTAGTAAATAAGTAAACGGCTGGTTATGGTACGCCAGCACGATTGATGCTATGACTGAAAACAGGGTTCAGCGCTTATTGGTCGCGGGTTGTATTCATGGAAGTAAATATTTGTATGACGGTCCTACAAATACCTACACACATAGAAAATTCATAGTGTTACAAGTAGATATAGTAACCGGCCCTAAATATGGCACATGTATATATATTGCATCCTCGGCCTTATCATCACTTACCATCAGGTGATGTGAAGGCCAAGATGGTGGATAAAAAAAAAACATGGATTTTTATAACATTTTAGTCTTTTTATGATGAATAGTAGTTTATTATTTTATTATTAAAAAATAAGCAATGCTAATGAAGAGAAATAAAAGCACCTACTTAATAAACCAAAATATTTATAAACCAATAATTTATTAACTAACTGAATTATTGCAGGCAACTCTAAACATCTACTCTGTTTAATTAATTATATTTCAGATCACCGTGAAGTAAAATTGGGAATCAAACGCGCTTACCTGTTAAGCGAAGTTTTGATTCTAATTTTATGAACGGCGATCTGAAATATAATTACCCACCTGCCACTAGTTAACAGCCCCAAAGCTGCAATAATAAGTCTACCTAATTCACTTATCATATAAAACCTAGTGAATGTAGGTAAGTATGTGGAACTACCGTAGAACGGGGCTATTTGGATTTTCGGGGGTTATTTGGAACAAAGCAATGTGTTGACATAAATTAGAATTGTGATCTTCGTATGAAAAATTGTAAAAGTAAACAAGACCAGAAATAAAATAAAAGCTGTCTATGGTGTTTTAGTAGAATTTATGTCAACTCAAATCTTACAATTACTTTATTCCAAATAACCCCCGAAAATCCAAATAGCCTCGTTCTACGGTACTCTGTACAGAAAGCAGAGCTCGTTCTTAAGGATCTCTAAAATAAGTGACATTTGTGTGTTGCCAATGGTGAGAAGAGATAATCCTATTCAAAAGAAATATTTATTTATTATATTTCTAAAAAAACACGATGTTAATACGTGTGTGTAAGAAACACAAAAAAAATAAAAAAAATAATAGAAATAAGTTAGCTATAGCTATTAATTTTGTCCGACGTCTTCGTCACTGGGAATTGTGTTTTTCTAATGCTCGAGATACTACTCGAATGGTCGATATTACTTGTTTCATGTGCTTTTTATACACGACGGACGCCCTAAAAAGCCGAACAATTTCTGAAAATCCATGTGCAATATTTAAAGCCGGTTACTGTACAACGTTTTTATACTTTTGTAAAACATTTTGTTTTAACTAAGATTAAGTGTGTCCTTATGACATATCCTCCGCAGCACATTTCAAGTGCTCATGAGCATTGCATGCACGTCGAGTAAGTACACCGTTAATAAGGTTCCATTCCACTGTTGTTAATCTGAAGAGGATGATGGATAGGGCTACTGACCACGATATATCTGTGCGTTAAACAACAAGAATGTCTAGACAAGTTATTTCATCTATTTTTACACCGAGTTCAGTCCTTACACAGTTTTGTATCAATCATGGGACATCTCGTTTCTCGCTTTGTTTATTTGAACAACTCTTTCAATAATAACAAGGAAAATCGTAACACGGTTCCATAATCTGCCTATATAACGTTCCCACTGCTGGGACATAGCTTAGGCCTCCTCTCTATGAGAGGGAGCGGGCCATAATCCAATCTTAAAGTGAAAGCTCGAGAACACATACACAAGAAGTTGGCAGATTCGTCTCAGAATTAAGTTTTTGTAGGTTTTCTTGTTTAACTCTCATAACTTTTTATTTTTAGTTGTATGTATGTATATATGTATTTATTCTTATATCTTAGCTATAAATATCTTCTAAATAGTTTTTTTGTTATTGCACCTACTGTGTATTATCTCTGCATCACCCTAAGGTAGACTGGTAGAAAATGCCCAAGGCATTAAGTCCGCCTTTGTACAGTTTTTACTTGTGCATAAAGTTTTAATAAATAAATAAATAAATAATCCACCACGCGGGCCCAGTACGGGTTGGTAGATGTCACATGTCTTAGAATTTTTGGTTCTAGGACATGCCGGTTTCCCCACGGTGTTTTCCGTCACCATTTTAGAGCAGCGGTGATGAAATTAAATACACAAAGTGCCTGCCAATAAAGCAAGGTTCCGATTTCGGCAAATCATAATTTAGCTTTTAATTTATCTTTGCGAATATGAATTTTTACATTCGGTAGTCAACAAACGGCACAAAACAGTTGTAGTTTCAAATTCGGCAGCGGCCGCCCGCGGCGCGCTTACTCCCTCAATGATTACCCGAATGAATTCCATTAAACAAACGCAGCGTTTTACTGCTGCGACATTAAGTCGACAGTACTCGTAAACCCGCCACTTGATTGATAAATTCTCTTCAGTAACTGCCGGAGCGTCGCCCGCGTTATGATTGCTACCGAACGACATAAAAATCGCTGCGTCCGCGTGTAATGTACCAACATAGTTATAACAAGAAGTAGGCCACTTAAACTTGGCAATATCAGTAAGTTGCAAACGTTATGAACCCTTATGGTTTCTGAGGGAATAAGTATTACGTTCACTTAAATTCATTACCGTACTGTTATTTGTAAAAACGTTCTTCGTAGTCCGTTAGGTGTCAAACCCTTTCTGACGACTTGAAGTACCTACGTGTGAGATTAATGACACCGTACGAACATTTTTTTACGTAATAAGGGCAATAATTTTAATTTTATTGACTCGGACAATGAAAGTGACGAAGGAGAATGAAATACGTTTATGAGTCTATAAAATATTCGACACTGACTGTGTAAATGAATTATTGACAATATTTTAATTCCGGATTCTGATTTATATTCACTCACAATCTGACATTTAAATCATTCTAGATTACCCATTCTTCCGACTCTGCATTTGTATAAAACTAATTTGCTAACTTTTTTTTAAAGTTCCAAATGATAGTTCAAGTAGCAAACAATTTTTGTCAGCCTCTTTTGAATGTGTCAAATGAAATATGACTCACATAATAGGTGGCATAAATCTTGTAATATTGTCACGTCATTTTAGTCTCTCCTACTAGATATTTGTTGTTCTGTCAGATATTTTAGGATAACTGTATCTGTTTCTTGGAACCGTAGATACCTATGTACAGTCGTGTCCGGTTAATTGGTAAAGTGGTGGGTTAGAGTGGGGAGTGGGTAGATTAATGAGCGGCTACCGCTTGCTTATCTCGCAGCATCTCGCGCATGACTGATCATCTGTCGTGCCCCTGCGCCTCTATGGGTTTAGTGATGGACACAACACTGCCTCTTGACTTTTTCTATCGATCATTTTCATTTTATTTATAAATATTTAAATAAACAGTGGTTTTGTTTGTCAAAAAAGCTCAGACTAAACTTTATTTTCTGCCAAGTCAAAGCTAACGGTACAAAACGCAACACAACCAGACATAACAATTAAAATACTGCAAACCAGTCAGCTAGTCCTTCCCGCATAAAATAACAATTTCGCTATTTACGATAAAATTAAATGAAACCTTATTGGTCAATAATATCGATAATGGTATTCGTTAGGCTGTGCGGGCTGCCTTACGGTCGTGATATGACGGTGACCGCGTGGTTTCCGAGAAGTACTGGTACCTTACGACCGCCGTGCCACATTCGACCGGGCTTTTTTCTTTCCATCTTTTATCGGCCGCATTGAAATATTTTTGTGGAGATCAAACGACGTTTAGATACGTACATTAGGATTAATGTTGGACATCAGTTACTCTCATATGTAGGTAGGTACTGTTACCAAGAACTTGAAATCGGATGTTGGGTGTATGTAGAATTGTTCTCGCACGATTTTTAGATAGAATGCCCATTGTGTTGAGGTATTGTTGGTTAGTAAATTTAATATGGCTTCGGGAATGTTAGTTTAAAACGGCTCCCATGTCCCATCTCCCCGTGAGAGAAAAGTTCTGAGCTGGCTACATTTAGAATGTCATTGGTTGTTTGTTTACTTAGCTGGAGTTTATCAACAGGATCACCATAGTAACAAAGGACAAATAGTTCGTTTTGAAACGCTAAAGAGCTCAGCTCAACTCATAAATAAGTTAGAACATGAAATATGAATGGAAAAAACTTGCAATATATCATAGAAGCACATTGTTGCACATTGTAGTAATTTTTCTCCTCAAAACGATATCGTTTGTAAACTTAATGTACTTGGCAGTCGGTTAGCAATTAGCCCACAACTCACAACAGTAATTTTAAAAATTATAGCACGAAACAAAACACTTGTGCCAAAGTTGCGTGATTAGTAGCCATATTTCTTTAAAAGAAAATATATCTTCACGTTTTGTATTGTGGACAGCGCATAAGGTACAAAAAATACTTTAAATGATACCGATATTGCTACTGCACTTGAGAAGTATCATTTTCAACTTCAACCAAAACAAATCTTTAAACTGAATCATGAAAAGTTTTGTAAGAAGTTAATTACACATAATCATTGTCTTCTAAGTTTGTTTCATGATATAAAAACGTCCAAAAATCATTCAGAAGCACTCATACGTATAAATTAATCGTTAATTTAAATACAAAGACTAATTTAATAAGTGACCCGACTCCCAAATGTCAAAGCGTTTAAAAAAAGAAGGATGGCAGCAAAGGAGGACGCCCAAGTCGGTGTCAGGAGAGATGTGACTTTTTTATACTCTAAATAAATTGGAAGTCATTTTTTAAGTTTTTTCCTTTCTTTTTGTTTGTTATTGAGTACAATGGGTGGACAAGATGGTCTGTTAGGTAACATTTTTAACATCATTATAAGTGAAAAGCTGTGAGTGATGGTCGCTGGGCGCTTGTTACTGATCGACTGGTCTTCTAAGAAGTTTGTTTTAACCATTGTTTGTGTGAGAAGTTATGTGCACTTGATAAATAGTTTTGATATAGCCCAAAATGCTAAATGTTTAACATTTATACATATATATTACCTTTATTCAATTGATTTTCTTTATGATTCTATTTTCCTTTAATAAACAAAAAGGGTTAGATTTTTGAGTGCTCAGTGTGTTTAGGTCTGGCCCTTAAAATATCATTAAACATATCATAGCTCTTTGAAAGTTCCTCTATATCTATGATTTTGGTTAGGAGTTTTCCGGTCAGATACTTAGTGATAGTTTCCCTCAAAAGGGGTCAGGAAAATTCTTACCTCTGTAGGGGAGAACTTTCCGCTGTAGTTCACTACAGCTATTATGATTGTTGCTATGGCTTAACGCAGCTCGCTCTAACAGCCTCTCATACTGTATTTTGTAAGCTAATGCTTTTCCTACGCTCCCCATCAAAAGGTTTTGTTCTCAACAAATATAATAAAAAACAACATCTAACAATCAAACTACAACATAAAACTATGATAAAAATCTTTGCCTCACTTCCGCTCGGAATTCGAAGCAAAAAATAACTTTTTCAAAACTGACATTCTTGAATATGCTGGTACCGTGGGATTGTCTGGGTGCTCCCCTGGGGGCCGGGAACTTCGGTAGCGCCACCGGAGCACCCCGCCGCTTCGCCACTTACAAAACCAATATTTAATTATGATAAGTTATAATGATTATAAATTAATTTTAGGAGGCTGGGCTGGTTAGGATTATGGATTCATTAAATATAATGTGTGTTCACGCTTTTTAGTGGGTTAAGTTTATGGGCTAGTCGTAAATGTCAGAATGTGAAGGGGTTTGATACCTGCTCAAGGTATAGGGAGATAAAGGTACCATCGCGGTTTTGGACATCGGAACATTCGGAACACCGTAAGGACTATTCTTGCTCTCAGCGCTTGGCCGCTATAGTAAGGCTTACCTACGCTCATCAACCAACAGCATCGCAGCGTCAGATTTTTGCTGAGCCCCTTGTTGTATGTAGTAAATGAAAAAAAAAACAGCCGAGGTGGTATGGCATCAGTCTTCTGTGATCGTTATAACAGAGCCTGAGAAATTTATTTCAACCAAAGTTTTTTTTTATTGGTCGTCGCAAAAAGGGGCGGTAAACAGATGTGGTCATCGTGTGCACGGGATATTGTTTTCAAGGTGGTTAGATTTTCGTGCCCGCGATAGTACTCGTAGGACTTGTCAAGCTGACTGTCACTAGTAGGGAGGGATGTACTATATTACAAAGTTTTAACTCTATATTCTTGGGAAAAAACTCTTGGAAGGCTCATTATGTTGTGAAATACCGAAGCATCCAAATAAACAACAAGTTACCTGAACATTATAAAATCCACAAAAACACTGCATATTTAAATTTGGACTTAAGGCTCCGTGCACGAAAAAAACTCACTTTTGCCAATTTCTTATCAAATTGTGAGAAAGCTTGAAATAATCAAAACATTAAGTCTGTGTGACTATAAAAGTACAGTTTTCGTGTTGCTAAATTATTCGTGTCAGTCACAGCAACTGTTAATAGTTTCATAATTTTTGCGCTCTCAAAAATATACTAACTTATATATTACTTCCTTCTCGAGTAAAGGCTCCCGCAGACAGCGCGACGCGACTCTAGTAGAACAGTTTCTATGAAACCTTTGTGGAAATTATTGAACCAGAATTGTGTCGCACCGTCGCGTAGCGCCTGTCTGCGGCACCCTTAACACCAATGGTCAGTGGCTGGAACTACAGGCAGTGCTTGATATTATTCTAAGTATTCACTAGGGTGTCCCTTAAATTTGAAGTTCGATATATTTTTACGCATACCTTCTTCAAACTTTCGTAATAACCCAATATTGTCTAGGAAAAAAAATTAGCCCGTTTTATAAACGATAACCCGTGCCGACTTGCGATTTAAACTTCTCTATTAGCTCAACCAGGTTTCAGACTGGCTAAAGTAGACTCATCTTTCATGGGGTACTGTTTAAAATGTTACAATAAAATTCCTCCCCACATACTTCAACTGAATGAGACTAAATTTAAATCTTTTATAAAACGCACACTATGCAGGCAGGCATATTATAAGTTGGGGGATTACATCGCTGATAAAAATGCTTGGCTGAATGCTAGTCCTGCTCCACAACCTCAGCTAGTTAATTAACATTTGACAATCATGTTGGAGCTGCTGAAGATTGTAAACTATTTTTGCATTGTATAAACTCAATGTCCTTGAATTATATAATTGCATAGCACAGGTGTGAGTACTATGTACTATAGAGCTACCATTTACCGGGTAATATGTCTTTTATTGACTTGAATGTGCCCTGGCGGCTGAGAGTATGTCATGCTCACTCAAATGTCTCGCTGGTGGTGGCGTGTGTGTTGGATCATTAAGTTCCCTTCAAAATGGTTGAGCTAAATGGTGCTGATCCATGCGTCATGTTCGTGAACGGGCGCCGTCAGTTGGGACTGGTCATCTCTTAGCTGCCACGGCTTATTTTAATTTTTGAATTGTTTCTATTACGGACGCTTCTAACGTGCACGTCTTTCTACATTGTTCTCACATGTATAACTTCAACATGAATGATGTAACCCATATTTTGTAACAATATTTTGTTTTAAAAGAGTGTCCATGGAGTTTCTTGTCCGTTCTTCTCCATAGGAACCTACTACGCTTTGGAATGGGCAACTAGCTTCATCTTTCTGACTGACCGACCCCTTGACAATTCAAAAGTGCCTGTAATTGGTTTATTTGAAATAAATGCTTTGAGTTTGAGTTTGAGTTTGAGTCCATACAAGTTGCGCGGGTAATGCGCTGCGATCTGTAACTACGTGTTTAATTTGTCATTTCATTCTTGATTTTTAAGACTGTTAGTGCGCTATTGTTAATTGCATAAAGATGTCAATGGAATTACGGAGTGATAAACAATTTTTTTTCCTTATCGGAGTACCTAGCCATCAAATAAATGGTGCAAAACTACCATCTAATCGACAAGTTCTCCCTGTGTTATTTTACAATATTGGCGAAGTCAAGCTGACTGTCAGCGAAAGCGCAAATCTTGTGATTTGAGAGTGCATTATATTTTGGGAAAAAGCAAGAATTTCCAGAAAGGCATTTCCGAACTGCGTGAAGAAACTTCTTGATTAATATCATGTTTGGAGAGAACTGCAAAAAAATTTTAAGAAAACTCAGGAACACGTTCAAGAACCGTGAAAATAATTTTAAAATTAACCTTGATAACTTATTTGATATTACACATGCTGATGCCTTTGAGAGAATGAAAATAGAGGAAGACAAAGTATTTTTAAGGAAACAGAAAGAGCTAGGTTGACCGGAATGCTTAGGTGGTGTGGACAAAAAATTGGCGGCGAAAGAAGAAAGAGTAATGCAAAGACGATTAGAAGAGGAGGAAAGGAATGTGAGACAAAGAGAGTTTTTGGCTGTTGCATCTACTTCCAGCTCAAATAACTTTGAGTGTCCAGAAGATCCGGACGAAGAACAGATTTTGAATACTGAACTCAGCTTGCCAGACGTTCCCTGCCCTAAAAAAGTTAAAAAAGAAAATCCTGGTCTGGTCCTGATCGGACGGTGAGCTACCCATTACTCATATCCCTAAAATATATTTCTCGATGGCGTGTGAAGCCAAGTCAGAGGCCCATGGGCGGCATAAAACTCTGACCAGGTTTGTCACGAAAGAGAACAAGACCCTTAAGATCTATTTTAGCAATAAACATCCTACCTATGTGGAATCGTCTTCTACGATGTCCGTCTCACCGCTCTGGTTTCATTCACTCTTCTTTCTTTGTCCAAGCGGTCTTTCTTCGGAATGCGCTCCCTCTGCATATCAGGATGGCAACCAGTCGGTTATCATTTAAAGTGAAGGCACGTGGACATATTCGTAAGAAGTTGGCTGAATCATCCCAGCGCTGATTCGCTTTCTCCCCTACCAATCGTTATTTCACCTGACACTGTTTATTTTGCTTATATTTATGTATGTAAGTATCTATGTATTAGAATATATTTATTTTTCCTTTTTCGAGTTATCTATCCCTTATGTTGCACCTGCCATGTTTTGTCTCTGCATCACCCTAAGGTTGACTGGTAGAAAATGCCTCAGGCAAAAAGTCCACCTTTGTACAGTATTTTGTTACTTGTGCATAAAGTTTTAATAAATAAATAATGTATACCTATGTATAATCAATCAGAAACCTGAAAATCAAAATATTTGATATGGTTAGGACCGGACAAGAAAATTATTAGAAAGCCAATAAATACTAAGCCAACAATAAAAAAGTTTTGAACTTATACAATTATATTTATATTACTAGCTGCTGCCCGCGGCTTCGCCCGCCTGGCTTTTTCTGAAACAAAAGCCTTAGTTATTCCCTAGAACAACCGTCAAAATCAGAACAAACAGACAGACACAGACAATTTTTTTTTATAATAAAGTACCATAGGTAATAATTTCATAAGCATTTAATAAAAAATATTATTGTGGCATTACAAACAGACACTTCAATTTTATTTATTTGTATAGATTTCGGAACAGAATATCCTATACACACTACACAGTGAATAGGTACGCGGATAAAATATAAGGCTTTATGGAAGCTTACTGGAAGCATACCTCTGATGCTATTACAACAATAGTAATAAAATCAATAAGGATGACATTTGCCGAGGACAACAAAATGAATCATAACCAAAAAACATTAATAATACGACAGAAAATAAATCATTTGCATAAACAATGTTTAACAGTTCAATGTTAGAGATTGTAATAAAATATCATTGAAAAGTTAGAACATTACCTATTGCTATTGTAAAATGGACTCTATTGCAAAGCCATTGAGAGGACTTTGAAAAACGTAACTCGTCCAAAAGAGTTGGTGTTCATATCTCAAACAAAACATGCAAAGTATTTCTTTAACGATCTCTTGTTTTTTATACGGAATCTTCGAATTCTAACCTCTAGTGACTGACTCGAACAGATCATGAGATAGGCGCTGTTTAACTTTTTTTGGTCACATAAAACTAACATAACCCTCTATGATATTTAAGTATCGACAGATACATCTGGGACGTTCGGTTTGGAACACAGCCGCTGTTCGATAAGAGATGATAAAGTAATGGCCGAGATAGTCAGCTCGCTACCGAATCTGATACGACACGGTAGCGAGCCGAACACTCACTCATACCATACGCCATTTAATTTATTGAATTCCATTCTAATGACCGATCGACATCTCGGACCAACTCGGTTTTTAACTCACATATAAAAAATATACGGCCGTCCGCGACAAAGCTAACACTACACGCTAATTTTATTACGCGGCGAGCCTTCAGACGTTCCGCTGAAGGGCTAATCCGAAAGCCATCAATACACCGTTATCTATAACGGCGCCTGTAAACCAAGTATACGATCCATAAATGAGTCGACAAGTGCCAGCGCTCAAACCCTAATCGCGCGCACTGATACCCACGAGGAAGAAACTGCCAATATTTATAATACTAAACATAAAATACCACAATAAAACGAAATGCGTCGACGCGCAAAACTTTATGCTAATCGCACTAAAAATATAATAAAACTGTGACCTTGTGGACGCGGCGCGTTCCTGGCGTTCCGTTATTAACCCGAGGTGCTGTTTTAAACCACATAATGTATGCTTACACAACTCCTAAAATCTGTCATCGTGAGTTAAACGTAACATTAATCGTGGAGAATTAGATACCGCATGAGCGAGTCCTATTGATTTATCGCTTTCCTTAAACATGAAACACGATACGCGAATAGAATTCATTAAACGCTTAGATGTCTACCTCCAGAGGAGATTTGGTAACAAGCGTTCTTTAAATTAATATTGTAATGTATGATGCATTTGTTACATGAGGGCGCGGGCGCAGTCGCGGCCATCAGCGGCTAATCACGAACACAGGTAGCGTATCACCATCATCTCGCTCGCGACTGACGATACAGTCCGGTTATTAATGAACCCGAACCATTTTCGAATTTCGCCGCCGCCCGGACAGACTATTGACAGCTGTTTATTTATCAATGTCTACTTGACTCGGGCTGAAGCATCATCCGTTGCAAATATTTGAATTAGTATTCGATGAGCACTCGCTTCGCTTTCACAACTTTGACTTGGAGCAGCGTAGCGACCTATTATTGTTCATAGAAGTGTACAATAAGAAAATCAAACAGAATCCCGCTGATTTCTTTGCTCGTATCGGTCGCAGCCAGTTTTTCCACGAGGAGCAGCCGATAGCATTAACATTTCATAACAAACCTGTCGGCAACTGCAGGAATCGCGTTTATTATTACGTAGACATCATGCTAATTGTCTTCTAAAAACTAAGCTTCGCCGGAAAAGCTATCCGGCCGTATCCAGGGGTTCGCTGTGCCGCCGTATTACGATTAATTGATGCTAATTAATAAATTAATTAACCATGTTAATACTACGCTTGAGAGATTCAAGTTTTTCATGTGCCACGTTCGTATTTGTCCGAGCTGCATTTGTATTGCCAACCGCAGCATTCTACTTTTTTGCCAGACGTTCTCGATACGGCATAATCTCGTTATGTGACCATGTTCATATTTCGATATTAATTTATTGAAATTAATTATGAGCGTCGAGATGAACCACGCTCCTAATTAGGACTATGTTATGACAGTCATTCATAAGAATAATGAATCGAGGCGGCATTTGATCATAATTGATGTCATATTTTCTCATTTGAGTCGTATAGAATCAAAAACAGCAACCTGTCAGCTTTACGCAATTCGAGTTATGAATATGGTAACACTGTCTTTTTAAAATACTTTTTACTTATTTACGAGTAGTCACATCGTATCAAAAACAGCAATATTCCACCAAAAACCTGAATGTAAAACCCATATTGGTATCAAATACAGCAATCTGCATACGACTGTTTGTAATAATGAAACTACTTTTCCTAATTACCGTTAATAAGTCAAAAGTCAGATTGCTGTTTTTGATTCTATATGACTCATTTGTTTTCGTAGTAACTAAAGGAGATCCCGACTCATGCGGAGTTTTGTATGGAGTTCCTGCGAGTTAGCGACGTTTAGATAAGTAAGCAAAAATTATCTGCGGAACGTCTTCTTGTTGCAATTCCTATGTCCGGAAAAATATCATTAAGTGTCTTAATAGCGTTTCAAGTTTTTTTATTTGACGTACGCGTGGATATGAAGGTATAATATTATATATTACGGCAGGTAGTTATAGTGGCCGCTGGAAAAACTGGAAAAACATAGTGGCACGCGCGTGGCTCCATTGAAGTCTCGCCGCCGCTGAGTATGTTGTCACGTATAGGACACTTGACTGAGATTCCTTCTTCGAAATGCATTCAGTTTCAAGAACACGACACGGCCCGTTCCTTCCTAAATCTAGATTTGGAAATTGCAGTACGTGATTCAGCGAGCGCGACTGCCGCCGCCGCGTGGGCGTACCACTATTTTGATACCGTCTTTGTATTCTCGGAATTTAAGTTAGAATCTAATATGATAAGCGAATTGTACAAAGAAAAGTTAACAATGTATTCTCGTTACGACCGACAAAGATACAGCTTATGTGCTATCATAAAAAATGCTCGAAGCTCGCGATATTAGAACAAATCATAATAAAAGTGCAGCGAAAACAAATTTTGTTGGCTCGCAAGAATTTACAAGAGTCGGGGCTCGCAAGCGGCGAGCACGCGTCCGAAGCGAACATAAATACAAACTCCTCGGCCACATAATATAACGAGTATAGGAGACCAATTTAACAGACTTATTGTCTCCGTGCGGGTACAATGCGAGACACGGAGGGAGACGCAAAACGAGCACGACGACGCCGGGGACCCCGAGCCTGCCGATACAAAACAATGGTATTTAATCAACGATGATAAATGCTGTATTCAACCACGTTTTTTAACGATACTGCCGTATTGTTTTGGCGGGAGCTTACCGTTGAATACGGAGATAAGTCGCCGCTGAGAGTGGCTTAGCTGACAAATTGGAATAAAAGGAATATTTATTCGTGTTGAAAATCGTGGTTCCTTGACGTGGGGAGCTTGCGATTCTTTGATATATTCACGTATTCTGCAGACACGAGGCAGACACGACACTGACCTCTTATAAGATGTGCACCATAATACAATTTAACATATATTACACTGACATATCTTGGAAGTTTACATGTTGTTGTCATAAAAGTTACAAATGCTACATTAAATTTCAAATCTACTTCCCTTACAATTGCAGCACCTTCTGATTTCAACCGATTTCTGCTTATCAGCGTACATTATAACCATCTTTGGAATTCTAGGATCAAGGAATGTAGTAGCCACCTATTTGCTCATAACAACATGGTGCACTATTTCATCTTCATAGCGAGTTGTTCTTTCTGCCACTATTTGTGTTAGTGGTGTGTTGCAGAAGCATATATTTAGCAATATATCGACTTAAATATATAGCGATACATACAGAGTGGTGATTAGGTTATCATAAACAACGTTTGGTACAGCGGTCATTACAAGTTGTAACACTTTTTTTCTGTAATGTTCATTTTTTTACTTGAAAATTTCTTTTTCTGGATGTGTTTTTCTGAAATAATAATTTATTTATTTATTTGGTATCAGTATGTTAAATAAAGAAGAAAACTATTTTACTAAAATTTAAAAAATGTATTTTTTAAACAATATAAATTTGTTTATTTATTTATTTAAACTTCTTGTACAAAAGTGGTACATAGGCGGACATTAGCACGAAATAAACCACCCTTGATAATAAGACACCTAGACACGCGCGGGGCGATGGTATCAACAATTCAACATGAATTTTGTGCTATTGTTACCAAATAATGACAAATTAAGTTTAATGTTTTTATTTATACTAAAATGAAAAAAAAAGGTGCCGCAGCTGTGGAATGTTAATTGTTATTAATTATTTTAATTGTGTATGTTCAGTATGTTTAAAATACGCAATGTAGAAAGCGTGGTTACAATTAATCGCCACACTGTATATTGCACTGGTATATATCATCAAAAAATATCAGGATACAAAATATACTTACCAAGACATATTTCGAAATTCCTCGCAACACCACAAAATGCAGTTTCAACACTCCCAATCCCAATATTACGTCATAAAAGATATATTAGCATTGCGTACGATGAGTTTTGTATAAATCACATGCATTTTGTTGAAATAACGCTGGGAATACGATTGGCATCTGGTCTGCGAGAGGCATCGTAAATTTGTGAGGTTAAACAGCAGGACGCCGGCCGTATTGAGGCTGAAGGACGAAGCATAGAGCAATGATTTATAAGTACCAGGCACTGGGCAAGCATGACGCACCTGATGTATTTGTTCGAATGTCGACACATGACAATGACGATAGTATATTGTTCTTTATGAGTTATGGAAGCGCTGCAGATATTGGAAATTGAAATGTTGTTGCTATTTGCAAATGCTAGATTTGCTTTATCAATATTTTGTTTTAATTTTTTATTTTACGATGGGTTTGCTCTTCTAGGTCAGAGGTAACAGAGACAAAGTCGACGATGGAGTGAGCTTACCCAGAAGAAGCCTGTTCACTCTAACTTTGAATAGATTAGGGTTGTGTGCGTTCGGAAACAGACGCAGGCAGAGAATTTCACTCCTTTGCTGTGCGCATTATAAAAAGACGTTTGAAAACGCTTAGTGCGAGTTGGTGGAATAATAGGTAATAGGTAATACGGGCTGGTGTCCGCAACTCCACGACAATGCGCGTATTTTGCGTACGGATGGGAATTCGATTATTCCATCCATCCCAGCTCCTCAAAGAAGGCCAGCAACGCCTTGGTGTTACTGTGTTACTGACAATCTCACGTAGGGTACCTGGGTTACCGAAGTACTTGGCCCTGTATGTGGCGACCACCGGGCAGTTTAGTAGCACATGAGCTGCTGTCTCATCGTCCTCCATGCAGGACCTGCACAGCGGACTGTCTGTGACTCCTATGACAAAGAGGTGTTTATTAAATGACCCATGGCCAGTTATAGCTGCTATAACTGTATGCAGCTGTTGTTTCGTTAGTCGGAGAATCTGTTTCATGAGGCGGCCATCAGTTGTGGGGAGAGCTACCTTAGCCTGCCTGCACTCACCTTGTTTCGACCATAGTTTGTGATGTTGGTCCCTGGTGCGTTTCCTTACCAGAGTGCGTAAGTACCCGAAGGGGACTCGACCCCCTTCTGGAAAGCTCATCGGCTGCATCGTTGCCTAGCGAACCGCTGTGTCCTTTGATCCATTGAATGGTTATGTTGTTGAAGCTACCCACCTGGTTGAGGCGCTGGTGGCACTCGTATATTAGCCCAGAGTCAACTGTGTGACTGCTAAGCGCTTGTAAGACAGACATGCTGTCTGCGAGTATGCGGATCCAGTGGGCCTTAACTTCCCTGGCCATGATGGCTGAGGCGGCCAGAGAAATACCCAAGCATTCGGCCTGGAACACCGTGCTATGGACCCCCAATGGTGTGGCTATGTGTATGTTGAAGTCCTCCGAGAAGATTCCAGCACCTGTACCACTACCTGTTTTGGATCCATCTGTGAAGATGCGCAGCTCTGCGGGGCGTAACCCCTCGCATCGGCGATCCTCTACGATACGATCTAGAGGAATGTGGCCGTTTTTATTTACATCGAATTTTGTTGCTTCGTGTCTCAATATGAAACTTTACAAAGGGTATTAGAAAATTCTAGACACACCGAGGTAGCTGATAGAGCCGTTTTTCATAATTCCTTCTCAGTCACGAGATAATATGTTTAAAAAGGAGTGGCACTAGTGGACCGATGACAACGCTCTTAAGCATTTGTTGGTGAAAAGCTTCTTTACGGAAAAGTAATTGTTTTCATCTAAATGATGTTTAGTTTGTATTAGTCGATCGTGTACTATTTAATTCATAATTTGTTATAGGTATATTATGTACCGACCTTTTTTTTATAGTGTTTATCTGTGGAAATTTGTAAAGGGCCTTTAATTTCATATTCTTTAAGAACAGTGTTTGTAGCTGTAAGTTTCCCGAATAGAATAAAATAAAATATCTAATTGGTGACTAAGGTCTATTGGTAAGAAATTTTAACATCCGTGGAAAAAGTCTATGCATGAGGTACCTATTTGGGTCTTCTATCGATTAGTCTTCGGCTAATAAGAAGAACACAACGACTAAACCTGTTGATGATCTTCGCTCTTAGGTAGCTTTAAATCAATCAGCCGACCTATTATGTTAAATTCTCATAGTTAAAACTAAGGTGAAGTGAGTTTGAAGTGAGCTATCATTTCATCTAAGTAGAGTAAAGATAGCCAGTTCCTTTGTGGTTGAGGATTCCACGTGAAGCTCGCTTCCACCTTCGGCCTAATCATCACTTACCATCAGGTGAGATGAAGGCAAAGAGATTCCGAATTGTGGCAAAAAAAAAAACATTTTTTCAAAGATATTTTTTTTTTCTACTTGTTTGACAGCTCACTTCAAGCTCACTTCGTCTATGTTTTTACACGACTGCCCCAGAAGGAGGGTAATGTTTTTTGAGAGTACGTTTGCAGTAAGATTTTTACCGAATAGTTCGGCAGGTCAGTTACCACACATACAAAATAATCTTCAAAATCCCACTTATTAAAATCATATCTCATCAAAATCTTCCTTAAAGAACGGGAGCAAACAAAAATTCGATTCAAAACGAAATGCGATTTAAAAGATATGGATCTAAACGTCTCAAAAATGGCACTAACGGTGTTCGCAAACCTGATAACATTCCGTAACAATCAACAAAAACAATTAAGTTATAGACATCGTTTTGTGTCGTGTGTGTCCCGGAGGAGCGGTCCGCGTGGCATAACCCGTGGCCAAATATTTATGCAATTTATTCATATTTCTTGTGGACTGGCCTTTAGGCCGGTAGGTTTGTGTTTGATAGAAATAAAAATAAAATATGTTTGTCCTTAATAAAATACTTTTCTTATTTTCTTTCCGTCTTTCAAATTGTGAAATTAGCTGTATTTATGAGCATTTTAACCTATAATATTTTATGCATACCGATAATTTAACGTCAACGTAGAGATACAGCGGTGAGGAATAGTTAAATTATTATTACATCTCCTTATAACTCGTTATTACACCTTTGGAATATAACGGGAAGTATGTAATGTAACTATAAGTTTTATTTTATTTTTTATTCTTGCACTTGGAACACTTCTTATCAATGGAAGGCCTACCTAATTATTTCCTAGATCCTAGCTATCGCTCATGTGCAGTTTACCAGATTCGCAATTTACCTGGTTCTCAATTTATCAGATTCTAAATTCACCAGATTCTCAACACACTGAATTCTCAACACACCAGATTCTCAATTCACCAAATGTTGTACAGTTAGGTAACAAATTGTTTGCGATTTGCATTAGGTACGTTATCCTACTATCTTCCAAACGGACTAAGTCACTTTTTTTATAGAAATTGTGAGAAAATTATATCGGTTTCTCCTGATTTTATTAATTTATCTCAAAAATAATGAGACTTTATGTAGGTTGGCTGTTGCTGTTGCACATTAAGCCCTCATCCACCACAAATTCATAAATACATTTACCGCTAACATGTTTCAAAAATATCGTTCCATTTTGTCAACCGTTTGAAGTTGACTTAGCGATGTATATGTACGTATAGCGCCTAAGTGTATCTATGTACTTAGAATATGCCCGTGATTAGTTATCATTTGATGTAGCACGAAAAATTTACAAACCTACGACTAAGTAAGTCTTTTTGCTCAGCCTGTACAGTAGCCATTAGTACCTATTTCTATGTAATAATAATGATAGGCTTTTTGCCGACTTAACGGCATGTATCTTCTACGGCTTCTTGTAAGAATCTTATGATATTCTATTGTTCCAACAGAGCAGCTCCCGTGTATGAATTGTAGCGCGAACGATAATGAAAAAGGGATGAAAGAAAATAAAACCTGATACAATAGGCTTTAGTATGAGAGCTGAGAGGATCGTTGTCAAATTTTTATAACCTTCGAAATCAGGGTTGCCGTGCTAGAGAAATGGTATTTGATTCTGATATAGATGTTGTTTTTGGTAGATTTTTACTTTAATCCGATTTAATTAAATTCAAGGTATGCAAAGAGATATTTCATCATAAATATGTAGCTTCAGAACGAGTAACATATATTTGCCGTGTCCTGAAAACTTCAAGATTTTTCTCTACGGAAAAAGTTTTCCCCCCTTCACTAACTATAGGGTTCTTCGTTGATTTAGATGGTTACCCTGCCTGCTCCTACACAGAGATCATCATCAGAGCATCGAGCAGGTAAGTTTATAATCTAAGGCCTGATTTTTCAATCGTCAGATAAGTTTAACCGGAGGAATAAATATGACAGTTTGACAGCTTTTGCATACAAAATATATCAAACCGTCATTTATATTATTTAGATAAAAGTTATCAGGCTATTGAAAAATCGGCCGTAAGTTAATTATTATTAGGTATGTTTTGCGAATCATTCTTTGGATACGATTTTCATTAAGTATGCCAAGTTTATCTAAAAGGAAAAACCGAAAAAAAAAAACTAAATTGTATCCCAAAAATTTAGTTTCTATACTTAGGAGTATCAAATATGGCAACACTAACAGCCATCTCAGTGTTGCAATAAATACGTCTGGCAGTGACAGGAAAAAAGGCGGGAATGCGCGGGCGGCAAGCGCGCCCGGCGGTCTCCGCGCATGCGTATGCCGTGACGCTTTTTGGCCAAATTCATATTTAGAAGCACGAGTTTTGTTTCTATTTTGTGTATTAACAAATCGTTTTAGTGCCATTGTGTTGGCAATATTAGTATGATTTCTGTTTGTTAGTGAAATTTAAGGATGTCGATAACATATACCAGCATCGATCAATATCCATTTATTAAAATGTTCTTTTCTGCCTTTAGATATTTATCTGAACCTCATAGCATCAACGTTGAGTAAACCAATCGAAAGTAGAATATTACCCATTTAGTTTATAACTTTTTCAGGAATGTTAGCAATGTTGTTTATGAAAATACTATCCATGTAATGAAACCAACTTTACGCGGAAAATACCATTCTTGCTAACTGTCTTAGGTGACATGAACTGGTACCTAAACTGACTTCATGTTGCCTAGATCTAGAAGTGGCTACAATTTCGCAACTCACAGATCGCAAGTCGGCACCGCATTTGCGTGCTGGGCTTGCCCGAACGTGCAACATTCCCCGCGGCGGCCGCTATCAGATGTGCGGGCGCACGTGACGGAATCCCGCCCCCCTCGACCCCTCCCTCTCCTCGTCTTCCCAGAAACAGAGCATCTGAAAGCATTCGAGAGCAGCCGACGTGTCCCCACGTCTAAGTACAAGTCTAACGCTACTCCGGAATGGGGCGTGCGTGAGTCGTTTCGAGTCCAGCTTTATCTCGCCTAGATGACTGTGCTCGGGCATTTTTACGACCCGTTCCGTGAATAAGCTAATAAGGATATCAAATGTACCTGTTGGGTTACATGTCTGACCATGTAGGGTTAAGAATTTCAAGTAAATAGTCTGTCTACAAAGATAAACAAAGACGATGTTTTGTTCAAGTCGTGAGCGTAGGTCTTGCGGATTGAAAGCTCAAACTGCGTGCAACGAGTCCAAATGCATCGGCGAAATGAGCGCTAAAATTACACGTTCTTAGAAATCGGTATGTCAACAATGGCAGCAGGGCGCAGGGCGCGGGGCGGTCAGTCGGCGGCACAGACACACGCTGGATGCCTCTCTTTGAATAATTCGCGTTGTTGTTCGGCGCCGGTGTTAGCAATTGTCGCGCGGTTGTTTTACGATAGCATCGCGCCGCCGCGAGTCGGCGCCGCTGATCTAGATCGCGGCGTCCGCTCACCAAAGACGTGCACTCGACGGATAAAGTCGTCACACACGACGTTCGCACCCGCGCCAGGTATGCCTTTGAAAAACGCAGCGCAATCGCAAACTATTCAGCGAGCACTCGTGATGGCATCCTAGCAACACTGTCGATGGCTTAATTTACTGCGTACCGCATTTGTTTTAAGCTTTGAGAGCTGTAAAGTATGTTAGATTTATAATCACTGGCAGTGTCTGTGAGAGCGCATTTCGCTTCAATAGACGTGTGCTATCTGGTATCGCGTTTTGGAATGAAAGCAGGTGTCATCCTATCTACTGCTAAGGGAAAAAGATAATAATTGAGTGAAAATACGGACTTCTGATATTATTAAGAATTTTATGTACATGAAGCTTTGATACACGGCAGCAGACGTCGTCCATTGTCTATGTTTTCATAAGGTACATTACATAATTACGCGACCACCTCTCGTAGACGTGCGACGTAGAACTACACCATGCGTAAAACCATGGCTACTGTCAAGAATACAGCAGTAAAATATAATTCCAACATCTACCAATTTGCTATTAATGCATCATTCTATTGTGTCGCTTAATTGAATACGAACACCAACCAAGTCAGATTCAAAGAAGCCGTGCAAACATGACCGCCCCACCATTTTTTCGCTCCCAAATATTAATAACCACTAAACAGATTATCGGCATAGCATCGACACCACTATAAAGTTTTTCTCACACGCTTGGCATCACTAATTCATACCATCCTCTCACGTACGGTCTACAACATTTTATCTGTGTAACGACAGCATTCAAACCTTTCTGTTGTCCTAAAATTATTCACAAATGGCACGACGAGGCGTAAGAAGTCCAATTGTTTTCGCCGGAATGCTATAACATTGTTTCTTTTGGCCCAGGGTTCGTCACCAGCCGTGTCGAATATGGCACAGCATGGCCCATGTTGGCGCATTCCTGCTTTTTCTACAATATTAAGTCGAGTGGCCATTATGGGTTGGCACACATAACCGAGGTGTGTATTGTAATTTTATCGCTGCACGTATTCGTTGATAGGTAATTTGTCGAATCGCTTCGATATTAATGTTTTTGGTTCACGTTTTGGTGTTCTCGTTATGAAGTTGTTCTGAATCAAAGAATTTTAAAATATGCTACTTTTGTCGTCGAACTTAGTATTTGATTGTTAACTTTCCTCTTTTATCTGTATATTGTTAATAATAGGACCATTATGAAAATGTAAGCTTATTGGAAAACATAACTTCAGCTTTTGATCATAGAGCTTCAGTACTCGTTTCAGTGCCGTGTGGTGCCGGACGTAAAGAATAGCACCACCCCATTCCCTCCCGTGGGTGTCGTAAAAGGCGACTAAGGGACTTACTGGAGAATGGGCAGCAGCGTTCTCTATGTATTTTTAACACCATACTGCGATCGCCAACCCGCCTGCCAAGCGTGGCGATTATGGCAAATTCCCTCGTTTTGAGGGAGGCCTATGTCCAGCAGTGGACGTCTTTCGGCTGAAATGATGGTGAATGACTCGTTTCACTTATAACCAGCAACACCTAGTTCGTTTGAGCAAACAAGTAGGTAGTAGGTACCTTGTTTTAGTTCATCACGGTAGATGGACACAAGAACATACGACACAGTACATATTTACATAGCTCAGTACGTCTTGACTGTTATCGATCACAACCGTCTCTAAACTCCCCAAATATTTGACTCCTCTAAAAAAAGTTGTTAAGCTCTCCTTCCCAAATTATAGTGTTCAAACATTTTAATACAACGCTAAGAATGTGCGTAAAAGTTTATAAAATGGTGGGCCATAATATATGTACCGTGCCTTCTGGCGGCCATTACTTAGGCCCGGGCTTGTTATTAAATTCGGCCTTATTTATTTATTTATGAGCATGTTTATTGTATGCGACGTGGCCCACCATTCCTGGGTACTGACTCTCATCGGAGGTTGGTGAACATTTCTTTTCTGGGGCATGGGATACCACCACGAAAGCTTTAATAGTATTGTTTATGCTTTTAGTAAGTACGGTTTCAATTATATAGGTAGTAGGGAGCAAGAGATGCATTATAAAACACCAACATCTATCTATGATTAATTGTATTTGATGGTCTAGAATAAAAGCTGCTTTCAGAGAGCTTCAGTTACAGTAATTGATAAAGATAGTTTACCGACAGCATAAATTAAGTAGGTGGCTTAAATGAACTCTGAACGGTAACCAAAATGCACATTACCAAAGATTATACGAGTAGATTGACACTGCCACCCAAAAGTAACTCCATTGTCATTGCCCCAAAACAAATAACACGCACGAACAACAAAAGTGACGATTATAGCGCCTAGCGACTCGAGAACTTAAATCCAAACTTAATTACAGATGAGCGGCGATCACATGAAATATCGATTTGGGAGGAATATTCAAACGATCGGTACAGGTGCCGCGTCACGCCCTCCCCTCAGGCACACACACTTACGTGTCGGAGCAAAAGATACCTTCAGTACTCTTTTATTAATTTATTATCACCATACGAAAAGCATTTCGCATAGAAATAGAATAAAACAGGCAAGACTTTAAAATTCAAATAAATATCAATGCAAACTTCCTAACTATATGCAACGGACATAGAAGTAAGAAAGTCTTTTCCCTATCTCTCAGATTTATCTCTAAAACCTACTCGGCTTTCTCGGATCGTTTGCAAAGAACATTAGCGAGGCTGGCGCGTCGTCGGCAGATGCATCGCGCACGAATCGAGTTTCCCAATAATTTCATAGTGAACGAGTCTCGATCGAAGAGCTTCAGTATCTGAGGATCCATCTCTCGCCGACGGCCACGCGGCCAGCTATGTACGGCCCTTATTAAATGCAAAATATTGCAGCTTTACATAACCGAGATCTCGTTAATATTGCATTAACAATATTTTATAAGACGCCATGTTTTCGCATCGGCTCTGTACGTGATATGTTAGTAACGATGCGTAGAACATTATGGGTTCAATGATTTTGTATTCGTTTTGTTCGATGTGCTTGGTTCTTGGGTCATAGCTTTGGCGTTACTTATACCTAGCTTAATATTGTATTTTTAGACTTAATATTACTATAGACAAGGTCTTCCTACCACCACAATAATACCACTCTTGAGAAATATCTTAAAGTGCTAAGTACCTTAAGGAAATAAATACGATACCTAATTGGTTATTAGATTCTCAGAAAGATTTCTCATTTTCTTGTCGATATATAACACTAAGTAGAGGCAAGAGACCTATAACACCAGCACCTGTGGATTTTTAATTGTTCACCAACAAAATGATTTAGCTGTTTTAAATTTTAACGTATTCTTATAGGTACCTACAATGGGAACATGTTTGTTAAGTAACGAAAATGTAGAAATCTATGTAGGTAGATGCCAATCGGGCGGGTATTCAAAAAATGTTGCTTTCCCGAAAGCAAGGCTGCCTTATCTGTAACAGTATCTGTGGAACAACGAACATCAGTTACTTCCTCTGTAGCAGTAATATAACTAGTTTACTAGTTGTAATATTATGTACAGGTAGGAACAGGTGACATTATTGGTTGGAAAGACGAGCTTAATTTCAACTATCTCTTGGCAATCTGTGCTTAGCCCAATCAAAGTTTTTTCCCGGGAAATAATGACGTATCAAATCTAAACTGAATATTTTAGGAAAAAAAAAAACAATCGATTTCTAAAAAAGCACTTTATAGTGAAAAATTACTTTAATTTCGGATGTCGGTGTCTTTGGATCTGCATTTTAGTTTTTTTTAAATCACCAACTTACGAAATAAAAGATGATTATTAAAGTAATAATATATATATTTAAACATCAATCATCATTTAAACTCACATACACAAACGTGTATGTGAGTTTAAATGTTTGTAAACGTACCCACGATACAGGAGAAATTCCTAGTGTGGGGCAACGTTTAAAAAAAAAAAAATATATATATATATATATATTATTAATTTAATAATCATCTTTTATTTCGTAAGTTGGTGATTTAAAAAAAACTAAAATGCAGATCCAAAGACACCGACGTCCGAAATTAAAGTAATTTTTCACTATAAAGTGCTTTTTTAGAAATCGATTGTTTTTTTTTTTCCTAAAATATTCAGGTGCCAGACCCGGAACAACTAATTGTAGGTCATACAAATATTTGTTCCGTGCGGGAATCGAACCCGCGACACGCAGCGCAGCAGTCAATCGCTTCACCACTGCGCCAACCGTGCAAAAAAAAATATAAAAAAAACATAAAATAGTAATAATAACATTAATATTTTTAGCAAAAGGGTTTCATGGAAATTAAAAACAGCCAGATTTTTTGGTATGCTAGTAGGTACCTACCACCTATAATAATAATTAACAAATTTATTTCGCTTTCAAAGTACAAAAAAAACTTAATCTAAGTACACATATATACATCTTAAGAAACTCTAAATCCAAAAATACAAGTTTGACTTAGTTTGGGAGTTGGTAGATCATCTATTATGTACTGCTGTACAGCAGCACATAATAGATGATCTACTAACTACCAAACTTAGTGGTTCTTAAGATGTATGCAGGAACATACATACTAGATGTATGTTCCAGTACATTAGGTACCTACTACAACCACCAATTCGTAGTTTTTTTTTTTTTCATTATTTGTTACACTGTTACTTGCATTGAAGGGACTATGTAGAGACACATGTTTTCCAGCGGAAATCAACGGACTGATATTTTTTTTTTTTTTTACTTTTTCTACCAACAAGCAAAATTTATTAATTTGAAAAACATTTCTCAAATGGACTTCTACGTTTTTAGATCAAACTAAGATACCTAACATAACTACATGCTACGCATGCGCACATAGTCCGTTATCTGATAATAATTTGCTAATTAAAACAGCTACTTATCCAGTTACAAGGAAATACTATTTACACAAACTATACAATTACACGGTTCGCGCTTGTTGCTAAAATTGTGGGTTTATCATTAAAGTAAATAGCTTTGACCAGTGCCGGATTAAGTAAGCGTGGGGTCCGTAGCAAATACTATCGCGGGGCCCTTGATCTGCTATGGGTTTTCAAGTATAAAGTGGTGAAAAAAAAAATACTATAATTTTATATGTGGAATTTTATGTGGTCTTTAAAATTTTACACCTGGTCTAACAAGCACTTTACCACCTAGCGCGATACATGTTTTTATAGGAAATTGAACGTTCTATAAAAAAGGTCCCTTATACTTTTTCGATAAAATCACTTTTTCAAAAGTTAATTGAGATTAAATTTGGGCATACCCTAAGTTGTCAGTTTTTCTATCATCTTGGCAAAATTATTATTGTTTGCGAAAGTGGGCGGGTTCAGATGCGCGGGGCCCGTAGCAATTGCTACTCTTGCTACGTGGTTAATCCGGCACTGGCTTTAACCATACCTACGTATAATAATAGTGTTTAAAGAGGAATTTTAATAGTTTATCTGATTGCTTTCCGTGCCTCGGAAAGCACGTCGAGCCGTTGGACCCGGCTGTCATTCGTGGATCTTTGACAGTTGTCACGAGTCGTCAGAAACCCGAAACTCTGACATCCAGTCTTGCCAAGAAGTATCGTTGTACCCAGTAACTGGGTTGTGGAGGTCAGAAAGGCAGTCACTCTATGTCATCATCATCATCATCAGCCTATAGCAGTCCACTGCTGGACATAGGCCTCTCCAATTGCTCGATTCTCGGCAACTCTCATTCAGCTGCTACCAGCCTCCCTGCGAAGATCGTCGCTCCATCTAGCCTGAGGGCATCCTACCTTACATATGCCGATTCCCGGTCTCCACTCAAGAACACATCTAACCCAACGGTCATCGATTCTACGGCTAACATGGCCGGCCCATTGCCACGTCAGCTTGCTTATTCTGTGAGCTATGTCGACAACTTTGGTTCTCTGCCGGATCACCTCGTTCCGGATTCAATCTCTCAGAGAAACTCCAAGCATAGCCCGTTCCATAGCTCGCTGAGCGACCTTGAATTTATGAACCGTACCGTGAGTGTCCACGTTTCGGCTCCGAAGTCATAACAGGCAGGTCGCACTGACTGAAGGCTCTGTGGAATACGCGACGAGAAGACTCGACGAAGCTTTCCAAACTCACACAAGAAGTCGACAGCAAGTCACTCCATGTAAAATACTGGTATTCAGCTGCATCTGGTTAGATTGGAAGCTGACATACTTGGGGAAAAGCTAGGCAGGTGATGATCTTATTCCTTTCATATTCAACATAGGTAAGTAGAGGATGTTACACTGTTGTAAATTTTTGGGGAAAGCTCTTTCTAACATAACATCACGACAGTATTCTCAAAGGGTTAGACAGAGGTTTACCTTTAGTACTTACACACACATTTGACGGCACGGTTGGCGCAGTGGTTAAGCGATTGACTGCTGCGCTGCGTGTCGCTGGTTCGATTCCCGCATGGAACAAATCATCACCTGAGTGGTGAAGAGAGCTAAGCCACACTTTTGACCGAATTGAGTTATGAACCACCATACTCGTCTTTAGACGGAGATTCTAGTGGTGAAGAGATCTAAGTGATAACTCATCTAGAAGTTTGGTTTTTAATTCACACGTGAAAGGAGTTAAATGAAACTATGAACAAAAATCAAGTAGTGAATTTTTGATTTATGTTTATTTTGGAACCAGTTTAGTGTGGAATAGTTCCCTTCACTACTAAGGTGACGAAATATTTGTATGACCTACAAGTAGTTGTTCCGGGTCTGGCTGTTTGTTTGTGTATGTGAGTTTAAATGTTTTTGAATGCACCCACAATACAGGAGCAATTCCTAGTGTGAGGCTACGTTAAAAAAAAAAAAGTAAAAAAAATATATTCACCAGTTGTGATAAAGTCCCATGTAATAGGGGGCGAGCCTATTGCTATCAAACGGGCACAAATCCAGACTGCAGGCAGCTACAATTTATTTTATTCGAGGAAGCGCATGCGACCACTTGACCAACGAGGCAGTCTCTACATAAGTTAATATTCAGTTATTAAATCTAACGGATGGGTCATCAGCCTTACTGCTAGAGGAAGGAGACTCTTAATATTTATGAATTATTAATCCAAACCCACCCGCGTGGGTGCCAAATTTCATGACGATCAGTACACCAGTTTAGGCGTGAAAACGTAACAGACAGAAAGACAGACAGAGTTACTTTCACATTTATAATATTACTAGCTTTTGCCCGCGGCTCCGCCCGCGTGGATGTCAGTTATCGGGTTAAAATTAGCCTATGTCCTTCTCCATGTCCCAAATTTCATGACAATCGGTTCAGCGGCTTAGGCGTGAAAACGTAACATACAGACAGACAGATAGATAGACAGACAGAGTTACTGTCGCATTTATAATATTAGCATGGATATAGTAATATAGTATATATATGTAGTATAGTATATAGTATAGTATAGTATAGTATAGTATGGATAGTGTGGATTTATTAACTTGGGTGGCCAAATCGTAGACAAGCCGCGAGACATAAATAATATTAATAAAATAATAATATCAATCTAAATACACATCAAGTTAGGTCCACTACAACGAAATGCAGCTTAATCGCAACTAAAGAATATTAAGAATAAATTAAGCATCACTAGCATGTCAGTCAAGTGTATTTAAAATATTTGAATCTTATAAAAAAGTAATTACAGATGTTGATATACACGACACCGGGTAGTAGCGGTAGCTTGTTAGTTTTGAATTTTAATTAGTGACTCATGCTCTTATGCTCGTATACACCGTTCTTTTTTTGCTTGACGATACTGTAAACAAATATTTAAGGAGACGATAACCGTGTTTTAATGATTTTATACTGAAGATCACGTCTAAACGAGTATTGTCAATGATTTCGAAAAAAACATATGTTAGATTCGAGCATTTTCTCAATAACGTAATATATAAATATTTTAGATTATTTTATATTGCATAGTGAAATTAATTTGTAAAGTTATGTCTATCGCGGATAAAAAAATGAGAATCACGCAAAATCTATCGATCGTATTTTTCTGAAACCTTCACCATTCATAATTTTATTATTATTGATCTTTAAGTATACGTGTTTTGTTAAAATACCTTTTGTTTTATGTATAATAAATTAATAATGCGTCATTGACAGTCTTCTCAATAACTGCATTCGATTCGTTTTCAATCTGCATAAATATGATCATGTCGCTGCGCATCGGTCGCTTCTAAAGTGGTTGCCCATACGCCAGCGCAGAGAGCAAAGGGCGCTGATCACCTTGTTTTCATTTCTTGACTCTCCATCTTCCCCTCGTTACCTAGCCCCCCACTTTCAGTACATTTGCGCCAACCACAATAGAAATCTTCGTTCATCTCACAATCGTCTTCTTCAATTTCCCACTCACCGCACAGACTTCATTCACTCTTCCTTCTTCATACAGTCTATCTCTCTGTGGAATGCGATCCCCAGGAAATCAGGATGGCAACCAACCGATTATCTTTTAAAGTAAAAGTTCGTGAGCATATTCGCAAGAAGCTGGCAGTATCATCATAACGGTAATGTTTTCCCATTGCTTGTCTTATTTGTTTTAGTATACATATTTATGTGTATTTATATGTGCTTATATTTATATATAATAAGATTTATATATTGAATTTATAGTTTGTAATAGGTTTATGTATATCTTTATATTTAAATGAATATTTATTCCTCAATTTTCGCTATTGCACCTACTACTGTATGTCTCTGCATCACCCAAGGGTTGACTGGTAGAAAATGCCTATGGCATTAAGTCCGCCTCAGTACATTATTTTTTGTGCTTAAAGTATTAAATAAATAAATAATGCGTCTTATTTGGGACAGCGCTCCTGGATGCGAGTCCTATTACTGGCTGGACGTACGACGCGTTGCGTGAGCTCAGTACAGAACACGCAAGCTAACCACTCAGGGTCACTAGCATATATCTGCGTCTTAAAGATCAAAACTACGCACTTCGAACATATAGGTACAGATAATTTATTTTAATTTGTAACTTAAACTTGTGTTTCTTCTTTGTGCTTTGTTCTTTTTGTATAGATTTTTCAGAAAAGCTAATATGATAAACTCTGATGTTCATTTCCATTTTTTGTTTCTATGTCAATTAATATAATGATCCCGAAGATGAAAACATAGAAAAAAACAACACAAACATTAAAAGGTTTTTCCGTTAAATTCTACTCATCATTTTTATTTCAACACTAGCTGTTGCCCGCGGCTTCGCCCGCGTGGCTTTTTCTTAAATAAAAGTAGTAGCTTAGTTACTCCTTATAACATCAGCAATCTGCCACTGAAAGTCCCGTCAAAATCGGTTCAGCTGTTCTGGAGATTAGCCGGAACAAACAGACAGACAGAAAGGCAGACAAAAATTATTAAAATTGTATTGTTAGTAAAAAGCTGTTATTTTAACATTACAAACAGACACTTCTATTTTATTTATCTGTATAGATGTATAGATTAAAATTACAATTACGACATAATAAAGGATGATTTCCACCAAACGGTTCGCATCGCATCGGATCGGAAAGGCAAGATGTCGACGGGCGGCGAGCAACGGTCAGCTCGCCGTCCGGTAAGCCCGGGTCGACGGCGCGTTGTGTTCCACGCGCGCCTCATAGAATGTCAGCAGGAACTGACGGAGTCCATTAAAACCGATGCATGCCAGTTGCGGGTTTGTCCGAAAGGGATACCGTGGCCCTGCCAAACAGGCAACTGAAGGAACACGGGTGGGTTTTAGTCAGTGAAAGTCTGACACGCGCTCCTGCTCCGCCCAGAGCGGGAGAAGTTATTGATAATTTTCCACCCAAAAAAAAGGATGTCGACGCATACGATCAGCTCTGTACCGTCGCTTGCGAACGTATCCGTCTCTACGTCTAGTCAAATAGTTTAATTCCTACCGTGTTGAAGTGTTAAAATTTTTGAAAATGGTTTAAATTGACGTAGCTATTGCATTGACGACAGACGAACGGAGCTGATCGCGCGTTGTAGCATACTTTCGGCTGCGATCGCGTGTCGTGGAAGACGACCGCGGTCAAGCTGCTGTGCGCGGCTTGGTAATATACACTTTAAATACTGAGTATACGATTTAATATCGTTTAAAGATTGTAAAATCCGTTCCCGATCCGATGCGATGCGAGCCGTTTGGTGGAAATCATCCTCAACGCTCAAACTTAATAATGTCTGTCCAGGAAATATCTCTTCTTTACATTACTGGGATAAGGTGAATAGACAGAGTATACCTACTTAATTATAGTGAGGTGCCATATCGGCCAGGTGTGGTTCTATCTTTGAAATCTAAAGAAAAAACTACTGAATACATCGTGAAGAAGGAAGTTGAAACTTATTATCATATTTTGTAGTAATTTTGTCATGATTGGATGTTCGTTTGGTTTGGAAAGATATGTAACTTCTAGGTGCATTACTTTTCTGGTATCTTATTTATGAAAATGGTGCTTAGAATTTGTTTAATGTAACGGCTTTTTAATTGGATTTGTGACGTTTCGTTCTAGAGTAGTCTTGTTAATTAAATGAGGACACTTAATTAAAGGTTTTTGTAGACCGTTTTTATGTTGCAGTTACGAATTATTTACGCCAACAGATTCAGTTCCGTTCAAATTATAGTAGTTTTGAATTAATTTTTATTCCTGAAAATTACTATTACCGCTTTACAACGGATAATTGTGGGGATTCAAAGCCTGATTACTGGCGCAGTTTAGTGCTACTTCGTGCCTAAACATTGGTTATTGTAAATAAATTATCGGTTAGGCGAGTTCGTTACATCTGTCACAATTACAGGCCGCACCTGCGCCGGCGCAGGCGCACTCGAACATCACATTTACATAAAATGAAATCGCCCCGTGGACGATACGCCACGGAATTCTGAATATCCATAAACGTAGCTGCCAGCATACCGAGGGCCATACTTAAAAACAAAATTAAAGGGGATAGCCGTACGATAATATGAATTAAAAATAATAAAACAAAAAAATAGGAGTCACGGATCGCCTCGAGTAAGTTTTTTTCGAGTTTTTTAAGCGATGCCTGCGAACAGAGTTTGGCTGGTATCTCCTGACAATATCTTTGACGAGTTTTTTATGCGGCATTATTTTTAAATGAACAGATTATAAATGGTTGTTTGGCGATTTAACGCCCAATCTAATTAGGCAAATGATATGTGTTTTCTGGTAAAGATCGACGCGTGATACCCTGCACTATTGTTGATTGATTTATATTCGTGTTTTGATTGATATCGACTGATAACTTTCAGTTACGCTGATAACATAGATTATTTTGTTTTAGATTGTTTTGTAATTATAGTTTGGCATTATTTTATAGCGCATTATTATCATGTTGTTTGTGCATAATTTTTCTGACGCCTTTGTGGCTTGTTGCGATAGATTTATTTCTTTACTGAATGGTTAGTTATGGGTGTGGAGTATTAATATTTTTATAAATTGGCATACGTGACAAGCTTTATAAATTACTGTAGGTACCTACCTTCAGGCAAACTTACAACAACCAGGCAGTAGGCAAGCTGTACAATTAATCTTAGTTATTGGTTATAGCCATAACTCTTTTTACTACATGAGCTTTTCTTGCTTAGATCCTAGAAAAAAATTAATACCTTTGTAGGTAAAAAAATGATGAATGGTAAAGTCGAGTGAGTGCTTTTTTTTGTATTTGTCTTGTGACAAATACAAAAAAAGCACGCACTCGACTTTTGCTAGACGACACTAACCATTTCTAAGCGCCCTCACTTATAATAAACTGAACCAGATTTTGAATATACATTCCCCTAACACATTCCATTGTAAATCTAAAATTAAAGAATATCTTTTAACTCTTGACTACAGTAAAACAGAAGACATATTAAAATCGCAATATACATAACCAATACAATTACCACTATATACATACTTGCCCCCCGACCACATACCCATACACCCATACACACGCACTCACCACACCTTTTTCATAGAATTAAGCACATAATTGTTACCAAAAAAAAAACTACTATGTTATGTTTGTATAATGAACGGATGGATGACCCCTGTAACACAGGTCCCATCTAGCATGGGGGTCATTGATCAAATCTCTGTGCACTTGTAAGTTCCACGTTGTAAATGCTGCGCATACTAATTGTACTGTACTTTGCTTTTAGAAAATAAAGTCATTATTATTAAATAGAAGTATACACTCTACCTTTAACAACCTGTGTCAGACCCAGAGGTCCCGGGTGCGATTCCCGGCGAGGGCAAAGCTTTCTGCTCGGTTTCGCTAGCTACCACCATCCTAACTAAGTCTGTCGCCATAATAACAATGTCATCAGCATTGTTGTGTTTCGGCAGTTAGAGGTAAGATAGCCAATGCCTCTGTGTTTGAGGATTCCAGGTAAAGCTCGCTTCCACTTTGGCCTTATCATCACTTACCATCAGGAAGGAAGCCTAGGCAAGGTACCTACACAGGAATTAAGAAAAGTTTACTGAATATTTGCTTAGGGACGTGATTATCACTAAAATAGAAGTAGATAATGACTAGAGATCGGATAATCGGATGCACATTTACCTAAAGTTAATTATTAGCTATGAAAGTATGGAAGCAGCTTCTTAAAACATATTCTTTGTAAGAAAATATCCCGTGATGCCAGGAATACCGGTAATGCATAACTAGTCGGGTGTATAGTATAGAAGCGACTTCTAAAATTTTTTTTTTTTGGTTTGCTTAACTATTCAGATGCATATTTATTTAAAATTATTTTAACCCCCTATGCAAATATGTGTATGTAGGGTGTAAGAGTAGGGGTGGTGTGTGTTAATTAAAATTAAAATAAAACACCGGAATCGCGGGATATATTTATTTATTTAAACTTCATGTACAATAGTGGTACATAGGCGGGCTTAATGCCATCGATACAAAAGCGCTTTCCATAATAGCAAACTTCTCAACTTTAGGTGAATATGCATCCGAATATCCGATCTCTAATACGAGTAATGACTCAAAATCCAACACAATGAGTCAGTGAACTCTTCATTTATATAGGAGATTTGCTTTTTTCTATATAAATATTTATTAAGTATTTTAATGTAGATAATACACAGACATAGGGTATTTATTTTAGTTTTTCATTAATCACAGCACAACACATACACATGTATGTCACAACATTTTATTTGATTTGGTATGTTCTTTTTTAAATTATCACCTGTAATTTATTCTCTTAATTTACTAAAACGGACACACTTATCTATGTGTTGATTATTCTAACGTATGGCACTCGTAGGCTGTAGCTGAAAATCAGCGTCAGGGTCAGCATAATGTCAGATGACAAAACACAAGGTGCATCTGACATTATGCTGAGCTGAGGCCCTTTTGGCATTATATTCATTGTTTTCTGTTTGTTATAGTTTTAAGACATGTCTTTAAACGCATTTTAAATTTCATTCCATTTTTACTGCCACTTAGCGTGGCGTTACAATAATTAAAGAGATGCCTCTATTTTCAGTCGTTTTTCTTCTATCACATTTTTAAACCGAAATCATCTTTTTTGACTCGATATAGCCGTCCTTAAAGGCTCGTACAGACTAGTGCGATACCGCGGGCGTGACGCGACACTAGTAGCACAATTTCTTTGTCGGTGCCTGTCGCGCCCGCGCTATCGCTCGAATCTGTACGAGCCTTAAGTATCTAAAGAAAATACGTTCATTTGCGGTAAATATGACGCAAAGAAAGAACACAAACACAAAAAGAATAAGTTGGGAGAAAATATGCTTCACATCCACGCAAAATGACCATCGATCAGGATAATGCTGCGACCCTATGCGAGACAGAGCCCCAGCGCTGGGTTTCAGCGACAGGCGAGGTTTACGTGATGACGGCAACCGACATATCCTATACCGACCTACATACTTACTTGATAAGAAAAAATAAAAAAAACTTTAAACTTAAAAAAATAATGCAGTTGGATTTACAATGATTTCTGTATAGATTTCTGTACTTCTGTGTGGACACAGGTATTAACTAGTTCAACGAGGTAATTGCGTAACACACTTACAAAACAATGCGTAGCAATGGGTTTAATTTTGACAGTTCAACGACATTCATTGCGTTATAGGTAGCATTTTTACGTCATTATATCGTCCGTTAGCAGTAGCTCGACGTAAGAGACGTCATGTCTTGACGTCGGGGGGTCCCATCAGATGACGTCAATTTGTCAGGACGTCACTGAATTGACGCTAAATCAACGTCACCAGGACGTTCCGTTGAGTACCAGCCGTATCATAATTGACGGACCCTAAAATGACCTTGGAATGACGTCATTTTTTTTTTCGCAGACGTCATTTTGCTACCTGGGTATACGTTGTTGAACAGACACATTTTTCGAACATAAGAAGCAATGGATTAGCAATATCCTTCAAAATCATTCAGATTGTGATTGTGACGCAGTTATGGTTCTGGGGCCTTTAAACAAAACTGACAGGTGACAAGTGACAAAGTGTTTATGCGTCAATTTTACATATTTCTTTCATACATATTCTGCTTATAAAACAGCAGCTGTCGAGAAAAATAATGTGATAATTTTGTCGTTTTTTTTTACAAATAAATGTCGCATTGTCAGTGTCATATTAATAAAAAGGGCCCAGATATTAGACCAGTAAATATTCCCTCGTCATTTCTGCCTCAAAAAGAATAATAATTTAAAGTGAAAGTTCGCGAGCATATTCGTAAGAAGCTGGCAGTATCCTCACAACGTTAATGTTTTGCCATTGTTTGTCTTATTTGTTTTAGTATATTCGTGTATTTATGTATGTTTATTTGTGCTTGTGTTTTTATAGAAATTGGAAATTTGGTACATACTCGTATATATTACATTTATAGTTTGTAAGTATCTTTATAGTTATTCCAAGATTTTTCGTAATTGCACCTACCGCTGTTTGTCTGTGCAACACCCAAAGGTTGACTGGTAGAAAATGCCTATGGTATTAAGTCGGCCTCTATTCATTTCTGTGCTTGAAGTTTTCAATAAATAAATATATAATCATCGTAATATTATGAGCCCTTCAACGTCCACTGCTAATGATGTGTAATCTAAGACTTCCCCTTTAGGAAAAAAGCCATAATTATCACCACCCCTATCAGACAAATTTCTCATCTATACGAATGCTATGTACTTACATATAGTACATAAAAAATAATAAAATTGAAAAAGCCGCAGGAATCCGCTGGATGCGGGAAGCACAGAACCGGTAGAGGTAAGGCGGTGCTTGGGGGAGGCCTATGTCCAGCAGGACCAGCAGTGGACGTCTTCTGGCTGAAACGGTTATTTCGGATGAATGATGATGATGAATTCTATTAATAAATATTTGATACGACCGCAAATCATATTTAGATCAACATACAACCTGCCGTACCTGCAAATTGCAAAATACGTTAGAAAATTTGAATTTCACGGGCTACCCTGACGCTTTTGCCTTAAGGCCTGGGTCTGCTCTTGCCCAGCACCATTGGGCATTATCAAAAGCAATAGTAACAAAGACGCAAAAACACGCGTAAAGATCGCTTTTAGTGATAAGACCGCCTATTGTGACACCCTATGTAACAGTTCTACATTTATACCTGTAATTTTTATGGTGTACATAATAAAGAGTATTCTATCTATCTATTTATATAATGGAAGAGCCTAGACTAGAACTGGGAACCAAGTTCATACACCATTATTTTCGAATAACATGGTCTACTTTTAAATTCTCATATAGGTGTTTGTATCTTATCAGTTCACCAACTGCTTATAACTTACGTACTACAAAACTACTGCAATGCAGAATGATGTTGCCTGTCGTTTTGTCTTGTCCATCATTAGTTTATTTTATGATACTTAATAGTTGTCATCAAGTAAATTGGGCTTACTTATTTTAATTTTTTACTCGTATGCTCTTAATATTGAAGACTAAAGTTTAATTTCTGTAGACAAATTGCTGTTAGATACCTACTAACTTCATGTCTCACATTAACATACTCGTATATGTAAGTTAGCTTATTGCTAAGTACCATTACCTGGGTCATTCTCAGGACACTCATTATTTGGTTGACTTCGGTGGCAATTTTTTTTTACATTTAGGCATAACTAACATGAAATATCAAATCTAGAGTACTACTAATATGTTTTAAATTAACTCTAGATTTGATATTTCATGTTAGTTATGCCTAAATGTAAAAAAAAAATTGCCACCGAAGTCAACCAAATAATGAGTGTCCTGAGAATGACCCACCTACTTGTTATGGCCTGAAAAATGGTGTCTTCCTTACTTTTTCCTCAGAATTTTTGCTTAAGTGTTAACATTCCTTCGTGTAAGAAATATAAATATTCATTTCAAAGGTTATCAAATCCTTCAGTTTATTATTCCGGGTTATTTATTCTTTCGTGAAGTGCTGTAGCTACATAAATGCTGAAAGCCTTAAATTAAATTTAAGAATTGTGGTAAGCAAAGTAAACAATTTCAGCATCTAAATGGGTAGATATCTAATCTAAACGGATTTCCAAAAACAAACGGACTTCTTTATCAATTAACCATGCCAGTTTAATGGGGAGAAATATAGAGATGTAGTTAAGAAATAAATCAACTGTTTACAACTTGACTGCAAGCTGAATCAATGTGTTTAGCCTATCGATGAGTTTAATGTGAGAATGAAACGAAGCAAGTGACGAATAACTTAGATGTATCTTGACACTTTGCTCATTGCGAGCACGTATCATACAATAAAAATCCAATGAAATTAAAATATATGAGAGTCGCGGGCGCACCCGAGCACTCCGTAAAAACTGTGAACCATTCAGCAGTGCTGGGAGCTGCTTCAGCCGACATCATAATTTAACATCGCAAAAACTCGCGTCTTAATAAATAAATCAACGTATTTTTTCACCGTCCATAACTTAAGGAGCCGAGGCGGGAAATCGGATGGAAGTCGAGGGCGAAACTTTTAAAAAAGGAAACTGCTCTTGCGGCGTTCGCGCGCGCCGCCATTGGCCCGGCCGGCGGGGGCGGGAAGCCGCCTGCGCGCGATTGGTCGCCCGCCGACGCACCGTAGGCGCGTTCATCTCGAGACACGAACAAATAGATTTTTTTAAACAAAAGCAATTTTCCTATTCTTCTTGTTGTGGCTCCGTTTCTATAGTTTGTTTTTGCTGGGCGACGTTTTGTATTGTTTACAGTGGTCGAGTGCGCGACAATCCGCTGCCGGTTAATTCTCAGTGATATTAACAAGTCGACTCCTCCGCGTATTGTTTCTGCTGGCGCATGCAAATTTTGTAAAAACAAGCGATTGTTATGAAAAACAAGCACGCAGGTTGTTGCAACTACTCGGCAATAGGAAGGCTCGGCTCGCAGCGTGAATGTAATTAACGAGATACGGACGCATTGTGTGATGACAATAGGCGTCACCACTCACAATACAACTGAACATTTCTTGCTTGTTCGAGATAACATTTACATTAACTAAGTCCTCATTATTATACTTATCTATATTCAATAAAAGTTTACGCTAATTGTCTACAGATGACGAAACAACGAAACAATCATGTGACAAACATTTCCACATTTTCTTTTAATTTAAGTACCGTGGGAATACATTTTTTCACCATTGCATTAGTGGAGATGCCTTCTTCCATTACACAACCACCTTTAAGAGCATGTTCAAGTAATTAGTTACTTTTGAAATGTCCAATACAATTGTTATACATTTTTCTCAACAAATAAGGTGAAAAATAACAGTTCTGGAAAATTCATTAAGTACCTACATAAAAAGACATGATATTTCAATACCAGCGCTGCGGTATTTATTTTTTAAATAACTAAGACCAAAAAGACCAAAAAGCCAAAAAGACTCCTATCTCAGCATAATGCTGCGAAGCATTATGCTGAGATAGGAGTCTTTTTGGCCTCGCATAGGTCTTTTTCTACAATTTTTTTTTTTTTTTTGTTTATATTTTAAATATTGTAAGTTTCTCTTTTTTAGGGTTCCGTAGCCAAATGGCAAAAAACGGAACCCTTATGGATTCGTCATGTCTGTCTGTCGGTCTGTCCGTCCGTATGTCACAGCCACTTTTTTCCAAAACTATAAGAACTACACTGTTGAAACTTTGTATGTAGATGTATTCTGTGAACCGCATTAAGATTTTCACACAAAAATAGAAAAAAAAAACAATACATTTTGGGGGTTCCCCATACTTAGAACTGAAACTCAATTTTTTTTTTCATTAAACCCATACGTGTGGGTCTATGGATAGGTCTACAAAAATGATATTGAGGTTTCTAATATATTTTTTTTCTTAACTGAATAGTTTGCGCGAGAGACACTTCCAAAGTGGTAAAATGTGTGTCCCCCCTGTAACTTCTAAAATAAGGGAATGATAAAAATATATATGATGTAGGTACATTACCATGTAAACTTCCACCGAAAATTGGTTTGAACGAGATCTAGTAAGTAGTTTTTTTTTTTAATACGTCATAAATCGTAAACTGCAATTTACCTTTCATTCAATCAACTCAAATATAAAATTAAAATAAAAAACATTTAATTTCATAAACATAAACCTTGTTGCATAAACCGTGAACCATTATTTTCTAGTAATAAATCTGTAATAGGTGTCTAAGTATTTTTTTTTTGTTTTTCTATAAGTATGTAGTGTTAAATATTTTACGGTGGTACAGAACCTTTCGTGTGCGAGTCCGACTCGCACTTAGCCGATTTTTACTGTTGGTGTTTCCTATGCGTATCCCAAATAAAATATTTTTCTTTCTTTCTTTCTTAATAAGTAGTCCTGTCTGTACTGAAAGATGTGCAAATTAAGCTGAAGGGACTAAAGAAAGACTCATTTTAAGAATGTTGGGAAAGACAATCACTCTGCCGAATCTATTCTGCCGTGCTAACGAAGAACGCAGTAACTCGATTTTGGACGATTATGAGTTATATATTCGTTGAGTTATATATTTGGAGTCTGCGAATCGAAATCTATTAAATCTCTCTAAGCAACTTTTTATTGATCCTTCAGGAACTCGGTTTTTCAGTAAGCAAGAATGCTATAACTAAAACATCATAAAAAATTCAATAATCAAAAATAAAAGTCTCGGAAGCGGCAAAATCGAGTTACTGCGTTCTTCGTTACCACGGCAGTATTATATAAATCAACAATCAACTCAGCATATCACAGTCCACTGCTGGACATGCGCCACTGCGCCACACACAGCTCCCAGTACTCCGCCTTCCGCATCCAGTCTGTTCCAGCCACCTTTGTAAGGTCATCGTTCCATCTAGCTGGGAGACGTCCCACTACACTTGCCGATACGCGATCTCCACTCCAGGACTTGTCTGCTTCACCAGCCATTGGTCCTTCGACAAACATGGCCAGCCCACTGCCACTCCAGCTTGCTTACATTGCAGGCTATGTTGGTAACTCCGGTTCTTTTCCGGATAACTAACTTCATTTCTGATCTTATCCTTCGAAGCAACTCCGAGCATAACCCGCTCTAAAGCGAGCTGAGTGACTTTGAATTTGTGGACCAGCAAGACTGTCAGCGTCCACATTTCGGCGCCGTATGTCATAAAGGGCAATATAATCTATCATATACTTATTATATAACGGATACTTAACAAGTAAGCCTGTAACTAAAAATAAATTTATTATTTATTATTAATAATAACAATAATTGTTAATTCCACGTTGTTTTTGTACACACGGCTACACATCAAGCTATGCGTTTCCAGTATGAGCCGATCTCGCATTTTATAGGATTTCCGTATAATGAGAGGTCAGCATATGCTGGAAATGTGATATGTAGCCGTGCGTACGAGCCTGTTTCACTGTGTCAGCTTACAAGAATTATCTACTAGAAAAATTATAAAGTGAAATAAAATGTATGTTCATGTTTATGTGAACTGTAAAATATTAAAAGATATCCATAGCTCTCTCAATCTCATTCGTTTGACACAGATTGAGAGGTAACTCCAAATCACGAAGGGCTCGATCAATAAAGAATGATCATTCGTCCAAGACATGACATTGTCAAACGTGGCTAACGTCAGAGATCGATCTACAGATAAAATACTTAGTTGCTTTGTCAGAAGAGTTGCTTTGTAGGCTGTGCTTAATTAACAGCAGTAAGTTGGCAGTAAGTATCCATACCTACTAATATTATAAATGTGAAAGTAACTCTGTCTGTCTGTCTGTATGTTACGTTTTCACGCCTAAACCGCTGAACTGATTGTCATGAAATTTGGCAGAGATATAGCCTGGGATATGGAGAAGGACATAGGCTACTTTTTTACGCGATAACCGACACCCAGGCGGGCGGAACCGCGGGCAACAGCTAGTCTTCTATATCGCCGTTGCGACTTTAAGACCTCTTATGTGTCAGTTTTGGCAAAATCACTTTTTCACGCCAGCCTTTTTCACATTTTGAAGCTCTATCGAATGCAAAAACTCTCATGTGTATACGACGATTAGATCATCATTTCTTTACCAATTCCAAGATCTACAATGTGTGCTTCCTAATAAAATGTTGGTGCTTAAAATATAGATTTTCTCATAAAGTTGAATTTTACACATAAGAGATCTTGGCTTTTTCCACAAATCCTCCCTGAAAATGCCCCTTAGGAGGAAAAGTGGAATCTATAAAAAACAGTCTAGAGGCGGGAAAACTAGAATTGAAAAAAAAAACTTATTCCAAGATCCCCCTGAAAGTGATTTTTTTTACATTAGGGTTCAGTTTTCCCCACTGAGGGGGATTCTCTGGGGGATTAGTGAAATAAGCAGGGGTGAATTCTAGACTGGTTTTTATATATTCCACTTTTCCTCCTAAGAGGGATTTTTCAGGGGGGATTTGTGGAATAAGCCAGAGATCTTAAAGTCGCAACGACAATATATAGAAGATACATAACTGCTGTTAATTAAGCTACTATAGTTGGGAAACTTATTTGATTAAGCTGTTTAAAATCAGAACTACTGTTTTCTTAAAAATTTTGTTAGTACCTTCTATAAAATAAATAAAATAATTGCACTTAAATTAAATGATACATAAATAATTGTCTTTGCAGTTAGTGCTTTCGTTTCAGTGTACTTGCAATTAGAATTAGGAATTTGAAAAAGGTTGATGGTCGTACATCGATTCTTCCTAACCTCTTAATTTTTGTAATTTGATGTCTACCACCAGCTTCATTGACACTCTCCGATTCCATAGACACTCGAATTCGTCACGTCTGCAAGTCGTAATCGTGTAACCTACACCTTAATTTCACTTGCAGACTTGAAACTTCCGAATTCGAATAAAGTCATTCGGTTATCCGAATGCGGGTTAACGACCAAGTGTTAATGCGCCATAAGGTACAACCTCTAGATCTTTCACCATGTTTGTAACCATTAGACCCATGCAAGGACTTTTCCATCTCAACCATAGATAATACAAAAGTCGTGTTTCATATTGTAAACAGAAACTCTGTAAAATATTCATTAGGTGAAATGCAAGTCGTGCAGCACAAGAGATGAATAATAAATATCTAGATTGATATCGTCATATTTTAATCTATATCAGTTCAAACGTGCTTGGAATTATACCGAAAATAGGATCTGAAATCTGACCTGGGCGTCACGATGTGGAAACACTTCAAAATTTCATTCTGACCTCGAATAAGTGAGATACGGGGGCATTTTGGTCAGGATACCTATTATTTTGAAAGAAAATGTTAAGTACTTATTAAAGCTTTTTTTAGTATTCAGCGTGTGAAGAAAAATCTGATATAGTAATTTTTTTCTAAAGCTTAATAAATTTATGAAAATACAAGCTTGATATTAAAGTTATTTTAAAGAAACCCCAAAAAGTTGGGGTAAGTAGTGAGATACCTATCCAATATGATTAGCAACGGAATCACGATAAAAATATTTTTCTTCATAAAACCTCTTCTTTCCGACTTAATTCGACAAATGTTGTGAGAACAGTATACTTTAAAATTATATCCCATAGACACGAGCACACCATCCGAACTAACCCGAATTCGTCCGAGATGTTCCGAGATCGTGGCCATTTTTCCTCCAAATTGCGCCCTTTGTTATGCAAAGCGCGGAGGCGCCGTGTGCGGGCGCACAATCGCTCGTTTGTGCCCCGCGCCCGTGTGACACGGCCTTATCGCCCATCGCACGGCAAACCACCACACTTTTTACAATGACTAGTGACTGATTAGAATATTTCATCAGTCTGTCTAGGCCTAACTCATTCTGTTTTTAATTACGTATTTAAATTCTAACTGGGAGGTCGTGTGACAAATCTGTTTTGTGGATGTTTATATTCTGGCTTTGAGGATATGGCTGTGATGAAGTTAGATTAAGATCTTAATGTTATTGTATTATTTAATTTGTGTCCATTATGTCTCCGATTTGTAAGTTATGGTATTGTTAATCCATACTTAGAAGAGGAACTACTGTCCCATAAACAAAATCAAATTGATACTGTATGATTTATTGGTTCATAAAACTACCTACATGATTGCAAGTAATATTTAACCGCATTGCTAGATAAGTTTCACGTAAAAACTTTTGAAAAATATAGTCGTACATCAACACAAAGGTCCGATCATTCATTTCGCGCAGTCGGGTAATCTACAAAATGAGCCCTCATTGATTTTCCTACATTACTAATTGCGATAGCGAAACAACAACCACTTTATATGTGCACTTCACGAACCTCCCTTGGTACTTTGGCCCTTCTTATTGTACATGTAATAAGGTTGATAATCGGTTGTTTATCAGTTTCAGTGCCTGCTACAGATATACTTTAAACGGTTCGACTGTTATCGTTGATCGTGCCAATGCATCATATTTGCTTCGTGTTTCGTCACACAGATCGCCATCATATCGATAATGAAGCGACTACATTAAAAATATTAGCTGCAAACTGAACTGGGCCTATATTCGTCATTGTAGGAATAAATTATAGGCACCTACATAGATAGGGTTCAATTAATTTCTCTTTGGAAAACGATGCATCAAATTCTATAACAACATTGATTATTTATGTTACTTGTTTTGTATGCCTGGTTAGAATTCTTATTTGAATTGTAAAAATTGATTAATTTGTCGGTAATGAAGTGAAAAAGTCAGAGCTATTTATACGATTTACAATGTTGTATAGATCAGAGCTTATTTTTACTCTTCTTGAAAACCATACATCAACAAATTACATTATAACAGTGGGATCAATTTAAAATGGGAATAAAATTATTTTTCCACAGCAGATAGATCAAATTTCGTAGAATTCACATTATTTATTGCTACATTTCAGACTTTCACGCAGATATAACTTATGACTTATATCCCATCTACAGTAAAAATGGCGGAGAGAGATATCTAAAACAACCAGAAGAAACTCAAACTGAGATCTCGTGAGATTTAAAACCGCCTTGTGTTTGTGCATAGCCCGTTAAACATGCATAGGTAATGCAAACCAAAAAAATAGTAATAGTAGAAACGAGGAAAGAAAAAAGTCAATTAAATTCCTCCCATTCTTTCCCACTATCACACGCTTTACACAAACGCGATCGATACTGAATAAACCTCGCACAACCCAATCAGCGGTAAAAAGTGGATGTCTAAGGAAGACCAAACGAGGCCAAGATCACGTGAGATTATTCGTCTTGCCTTGTTTTTAGTCGAAGCCCGCCTTTACACGTATAAAATGCATACTTGGCATAAATTTAAATTTGCCGTGTTATCGAAATAGTTGGGTGATTTATAAACGACGTGGTGCTGGATGAATTATGCGATCGCTTGTTGTAATGTTTGGTTGGATACACGCATGTTATGTCTAATTGCATTCCTTAATAGTATTAGCATAGTGCTTTTGTATTCCTGGATTTGTTGGCTGACGTATTGTTTGGTAGAGGTATTTTCGCATGATTTAATAGGTACCAAGTAAATTTGCTCTGCGATTGCATCGTTGCCTTTTGGACTTCCCACGTCTGTCAGAATGGAAAGTAGTAGAAGTTAGTTAAAATTGTATTTTGAATATTGCAAATGCATATTGATGTTTTAGGTCCTACTTCTTCATATATACATAACTAGCTAGCTAAAAAGTAGCCTATGTCTTTCTCCATATATCCCAGGCATAATCTCTGCCAAATTTCAAAACGATCGGTTCAGCGGTTTAAGCGTGAAAACATAACATACAGACAGATAGACAGACAGACAGATAGACAGACAGACAGATATACAGAATAGAATAGAATAGAATAGGTCTTTATTTGCTTAGAATGTAGGTACATAAAAATAAGTTGTTAAATTATATAATAGGATCCGTGTACATTCTGCCTTCATTCTGACAGACAGACAGACAGTTACTTTCACATTTATAATATTTATTTATTTTTTTATTCAAAATCTGTATTAACAATAACATACATAAAGTCTGCCCAACTGCATAACAGTTTGTCGGCAGTTGTTCTCGTCTAGCAATGGATTACAAATTTTGAAAATTAATGTGCTAAAACTTAATGCTTAATGTGCTAAGTAAACTATAAAATAATATACCTACAGTCGAAGACATTTCCGCAGACGTGAGGTTGGTTGCAAACATAGCTACGGACACAATGAGAGATAATGTTTTTGTAGAACTTTTTTAAGTTGATAATATTATATTATAAGTGTTCAAAAGCAAATAAACAAAATGAACAGTTCCAAAAATAAATGTTATTTTTTATTTTTTATTATTATTATAATATTAGTATGGATAAGTCTGTTTTCTTCTCCTTGATCCCAGCACTCTAAGGCCTGCGTTCACCAACATTCAAACCACCGGTTAGGTATTTAAACAGTTGGTTTATGTCAAATTTCCCAAGAAATTTTGAGTAAATAACTGATTAAATATCTAAACAGTTGATTTAAATTTTGGTGAACACAGGCCTAAAAACAGCTTCGCCTAACGATATCACTTCATTTAGGACTCTTTTTATAGAAGCTACTTGCTTGGTCACCATCTTCAAAGTGTTCTTCAATCCCTTTATCTATCTTTACTCACTATAGCTATTTATTCACGTCCATAACCGCAGTCTAAATATCAACAAAATTACGCAACATTCCAAAAAAATCTACCCATTTTTTAACAAATTCAACTTATGTAATTGATTCACCAACAGGTCTGATCTCGGCTCTTGCGGTTAGGGCTCGTGTTGATCATGTTGATCAAGTTGATCGTACTGATCACGCGAGCCGTCATCAAGTCGTCAATGCGGTTGAAACAACCGGTGTTCAATATACTGGCTAATCTACTGCTGATCGATCATTTCCTATCTGTATTTCTACTTTAATGACATGCTTTTTTAAAAACGGTGGTTGGAACTGTTCATTTCGTTTATTTGTTTTTGAACACTTATATACGTCAAAGTAAAAGTTGCAGTTGTTACATGTACTCAAAAGATTCCAGCATTTTCAGCAAGTTTGCGGGCAAAGCAAAGTTTTAAAATTATTTTTCATTTAATAATAGCTTCCGCCATCGGCTTCACCCGCGTGATATCTTTATAAATTATAGCCTATGTTACTAAGTGATAATATAGCATTTTACTGGTGAAAGAATTTAAAAAATCGGTACAGTAGTATTTTAGTTTATTCATAACATACAAAAATACAAATCTGTTCTTTTTATAATATTAGTGTAGATGTAGATGAAAAAGTTGAAACCAAAGCCTTCAATTAATAACATAACATCCTGTAATCGCCGAAGGGCAGATGTGTAGGTACCTATAGTGGTAATTTGTTTTTTTTTTTTTTTAAACGTTGCCCCCCACTAGGAATGTCTCCTGTATTGTGGGTGCGTTTACAAACATTTAAACTCACATATACAAACAGCTACATTTCGCCAGTTATGTTTAAGTCCCACGGAATAGGGGGCGAGCCTATTGCCATCAACCCGGCAAAAATTCAGACATTCCTAGCACAAAATTCCTTATGAAAAAACTTAATAACACTTTGCCCGACCTGAGAATCGAACCCCGGACCTCATGCTCAGCAGGGGCACTTGCGACTACTAGACGAACGAGGCAGTAAATTAAACTAATTGAATTTTAATAAGCCTTCAAGAATTTGATTTTGGCCACTATACGTACATTCCAGATAGTATATTACATTACATACATTTTGTGTCAGGATTAGGGCTTTCATCCCGGGAATCTCGGTCTCGAGAATTTCGAGAGTCTCGACGATTTTTTGGTATTTTCGAGACTCGAGACTCATATTTTCGGTCTCGGGATTAACGAGACTTTTGAGACTTGTCCAATGGTTAAGGGAAATACTTAAACCATTGTTACAATTACTTAATATCTATCCCCCCTACTAGCGTCGAGGCAGAGAGCTTTTTCTAACGCCGGTTTCTATTGTGATAAGTTCAGGTCCTCTCTGTCTGAAACTACATCAAACGCTCTTTGTTTCTTACTTGACCACTATAAAAATTAAAAACCCTTAAATAACTTTAGATTTTATGATTTCAGTTTTTTACTGTATGTTTAACAAAGTACTTGATTGAAATATCTTGTTTTGGCTGCCTAAAAGCCTAGCCTATAAGTATGAAACCTACTTTTTAAATAGTCTTATTTTTCCCGGGAATTCGAGACCACATCCAGTCTCCATTTTTTTTTCCCGGGACTCAGAAATGCAGCGAGACTGAAAGCCCTGGTCAAGATATTTGATAGACTTAATGATGGATGATTCCATGCAAAATTATTTACGAGTTACATATGTACCACAACGTTGATTAAGTTATTCATTGACATCACGGCTTAATGAACCACAAACAAGTCAATATTAAAAGAATTACCGTCGATAACCCAATAAATTAACTCATATTCAATACACTCGAGTGCAAATAACACGTAGATTATGTCATAAACGTTGCTCGTTGTTAATCAATTAATCTTAAAATGACTGTCGGATATGCAATTATATTGTACCTACAATTATTGTGATAATATCCTTCAAGAATGGAAGGTTGAACACCTGCTTGTCTACCTATGACGTAGACACTAATTACATACCTATCTATTTACAAAATTGCAAATTCCACTACCAAAAATATTCCCAATCAATTTTGTATCTTACCGTCCCGATTTTAAGGTGGAAATCCAATTGGGTGGGTAATAAATTGATGTTGGCAGTACATTTTTCACACCTGAATAGGGCTCTTTTAAGAGATATAGAGCAAAGAGGAGTGGTCGTCCCTGGCTGATTAAAATTATTATTGTTTTTAATTAATCATACGTAGTTACGTGTGCTGTTGATAGTATCGGAACTTGCCAAGCTTTTTATGCGAGTAGGGACAACAACGTAGATGGAACAAAAAAAAATGTACAGGAAATCTGTGAAAAAAAAAAACTTATAAGAAGACAATTCTTCTGCCCTTAATTTTTCTGTACGTCGATACTACATATGAAGGGCAGAACACTTCCAAGCTAAGTACCAACATTTCTGTGAGACCACAGTACATCAGTAATAATTGCAGAATGGGGACACTAACACACGCCAGTGAAATCGTCCGTAGATTCTCGAACAGTTCAATAGGTTTAAAAATTTGAAGTTCAAACGTCAACAAGATATTTCGTAGCACATATCTAAGACTTAAGAATGACAAGTTTAAAAGCCACGCTCGTTGTTATTTTATGTCGTAGCAAAGCTTTCACAAGTTGTGTAGCAGGAAATATAATAAATTATTTTGCAGCATGTCTTTTCGATATTTACAGTTTTAGGATATGTCTGTATCGTTTTCTAAGTTTTTAAACAAGAGTGTTCTGAGTACCACCAGGCAACGTTTTGTTATCATTTATATCATCACGCTTAGGTCATCCATTTCACTAATTTAGTCTGTAATTTCGTTTAAAATGAAATGGTTTTTCTTTCTTTCAAATATTTCCCAACCCTACCTTGCTGTCGGTACGAGTTGAGCGATTGCATCGTCTGCCATGCGCCCCTGCGCGACGCCAAGCGACGTTCCAACTCAACTGCTACGCTCGCACAATTCACACGCAACATACATACAATACACATATTAACAATACATACATTAACAATACACACATACACTCGCGTATGTAATGCAATAATTATGATATTAATAACTAATGGTTCGTAATTGAGTTATAATTAAAGCGTAAACACGCGCTTATTGATTTTTATTGATACTAGAAGTAGGTGTGAAGTCTTTGTGTATCTATTTTATTTTTAAAATACATGCACTACTATTTATAACAGGACAAATTAAGTTGCTTTCCACACATTACTAGGTTCGTAGATGGATAATATTCCAATCTTCAAGCAGAAATTTTATTGGCTTTGTATCGTAAGTATGAAATGGTAATTTCTCTGCAGCAAATAGGTAAGTACTTCAGTAATTCATGTTCATATATGCACAGGACAACATGAATTACTGAAGTAACCTAGTCCTGACCTTGTCTATAGGTAAAAACCTATCGACAAGGTCAAACACAAACAACCATCAAAAACAAACACACATGATATCCGCTTGAAATACCTACCTACACGTATGCTCAATATTTTCTGTTTACCATCAAAGGCTAAGATATGATTTACTCATAAAATATCTTCAACGTCTTTCATAGACTCAACATTAACATCGTTCCTAGACTGACATCTAGATTTTCCTTAACTTTCTTTGCCTCGATCTATCGGCTCGCCAATCTATCTATCACACCATCTGGGGGGTATCAAAGGCTAACCTTTGACTAATTAGACAACGAAACTTCTAAATCTTGATTGTCAATTTGTATAGTTTAGAGTTGGAAAATTAGAGATCTTAAAGGTGATGTCATGGGCCTTTAAGTTTCGATATTCTTAATATAGGGAAAGGTTTTTGTTGTTTCCTTCATGGTTTAATATTTAGTTTCAGACACATTGTGCTGAAGACTTGAAATTCTAGCCTTATCGATCTGTTCACTATTATTTCTAATACTGCTTGAACATATTATTAGGCCCTTTATACGCCGTGTATAGGCACGGACGTCAGTGTTGAATGGATTACTATGGAAGCTTGTTGACTGACACGTTTTTCCTATAGCTCGGTTTATTCGCCGTACCGTTAAGAAATCGTGCCGTGTACAACTGAAAGATCCTGATATTGTCAAAATCCCCTGTTGAAATCAATCTTACAGAGATCAGTTCAATTTCAATTAAGTCAATCCCGCATCTTCTCAAATCATATCTTGGACGCTATTGCTAAGTTGTTATGGGCGCTTTCGCGTGTCATGATATTTTTTGCTTATCCGGTCTTTTGAACTCTAAAAGATTCAATCGAAACATTCGATACGAGATTCCCAGGTTACAGTTAGTCCTTCCCCCACACTTCAAAGCTTGTTAGTTCTAAGAAGGAAGTTTGTTATAATTTATCACAACTTATATCAAAGAGCCCGCATGTAGGGATGCACCGTTACGTTTTTACAAACACCGATACAGAGATACGCGACAATTAACTGATGGAATCGCGAATTCGAAAGCGAAAATGCTCATTTTAAAGTAATTTTCGTAGTTATTTGCATTGAAATTGAATTTTTTTTACGGCTGCGCCGCGTCCGTTCGGCTGGTGCGTACACGCATGTTCAAAGCGCATGTCCAATTAAAATGCGCAATAGTACTTCATTATGTTAAAATATTTTATACGACGTTCGATATGTTCGAAAGTTTCGCGTGAGAATATAAAAAAATGTTTTATTTTCGATACTTACATTTTAAAACGTCGTAACCTTCGGCGCTGAACTTGTAAGTCGTTACTTTGACGAGCATTAAATAAAGTGCGTTGCGATAATATCTCTACGATAAACCATTTTGGGTAAACAAATGCATAATTTAGTATTTTTCTAGAACACAATTAGAATTCAAAACAAAAGTTACCAATGTCATTTGAAAGTTCCACTTAAAACCTCCATGTAACCTTAATTCATTTCTATTTTTCGCTCTAAAAATCTAATACGCACAAGTTAATTCTAGAGCACAAAAGGAGCAAAAACAACTACTATTGTTTGTGAGGCAGAGCCCACCTCTATTTGTAGCCTACACAAAACGTTTATATTGATTAAACCATTTTTCAAACAGCCAACAAGGCAATTAAACAACAGCAATGGGATTTTATTCAGATTCATCAAACCAATTCGAAATCATAATTGATCTGCCATGTAAAAAAATATAGAGGGCTGTTAGGAATGGAATAGGCGCCAAAAATACAAAACTAGAGCGATGACTGGCCGAAACACTTGGAGCCGAAAGTCAATTAACGATCGGCCGGGGCACGTGGAACAGAACCGACTGATAACGCAGTATATGGCAAAAGTTCAGAGCAATTTGTGCCGAAAAAGTGATTATTATATGTTAGACAGAAAAATGCTTCGGATTTTTATTTACTAGGTATTTTAGTTTCTATTAATTTAATAAAGAGGCTTATTTTAAAATAGAATAATGGAAACTAAAACAAGAATTTATTTGTCTAGTTTTATCTACCTATTATAAGTACCGCAAGGGTCGGTACTGGGACCAGTGTTGTACACTGTATATATTGCAGATCTCCCGCAGGGTGATGAGGTTACTATAGGGACATTTTTTTTTGCTGATGATACCGCAATACTGGCAAGCCAAACAGTTCCTGCTATGGACACATGCTGCAAGGAAGTTTCGACAAAATAATCACATTTTTTTATTTTTTTTATTCTACTATGAGTTTGCTCTTGACTTTAGTCTAGGTCTGGACATGGCTACAAAGGTGACGGATAAAGACGAGCGAATCGGTCCACGTCATATTTAAGGTGCAAAAAGGTGACTGTCCACCTGTACGTCTCGAGACTCACGAACGTAAGATACCTAGGGTTACATCTCGACCAACGTCTAACGTGGAAGAAACATCTTAAGACCAAGAGACACGAACGTATCCGTTACAATAACTTACACTGGATCATGGGACGAAACAGTAATTTTGAGGTCAATTAGTGGTGTTCCTTGTCTTGTCACGAACGCTGAACACAAGTTTTTAATGAATACCATCGTCATGGACAAGATCAAAAACGTCACAAAGAAATACCAGGAAAGACTGGAGAGGCACCCTAACGATTTTGCTGCCGCACTGAAAACAAGAAGGAAAGACATTGTGTAGTCCACCCACACCTGTGTGGACCTTAGCACGAATAATGAGAAGATGGCTCGCTGGAGTCACGCTCTTCCCGAAAAATGTTTCCTCCAACTCATCCGCTAAAAGTACAAAACTGATCACGGATTGTCACAAAAGAAAAAAAAATGTTATTATCTAATTGACTTAGGTAGATAATACATATAGGCATCTCCAAATGATTTTGTCTAAAAGAAGTGTTACTTTCAAACCAGAACGAAATAAAGAACTACTACTAGATTATTTAGATCGCTTGAATTATAACAATTTCAAAATAACGCATCACATTTTAAGCATAAGCCATTAATATCATCCTCAACTTAGCCTTTATCCAACCAATAAATGTTGGGGCCGACTTCCAGTCTAACCGGAATAAATAACGTATACAAATGTATCGACATCTCACTATTTTTAAAATTAATACTTTACAATAGAGATAGGCTGAGTGATGATTTTTCTGTATCAATGACTGCATGGAAATGACAAAAAAATATCGATGACGGGAAAAATTACAAAATCAATGATTTTTTATTTGAGTATGTACGTCACTTCAATTATGAGTGCTGAAATGATTGCGGAACGGCTTAGTGAAATTATCATTATGCACCCAGCACCGGGCATTTTATCGAAACTCTGCGGTTCTGTGACTTCAGTGTCGCGGGTCGCGCAGCCTCGCAACGCCGGCCCGTCAAAATCACCGAAGTTCGCGTTCATTCAAGTAATGATTTAGGCATTAATGATTTTGTCGTTGTCATTGCATGATGAAATGATTTTAAAATATCGATGATTTTTACACGTGACATGACTTATTTCTACTTTACAACAAGCTGTAACTATTTCAAGTTCATTTAAAACATTTGCATATACTGCGTAGAATTTTGTAGTGTATATGAGGTCCCAGTTGGCGGGCTCGTGTCCGCTGCCCGATACCGTTCATCCGAATTTCTGCAATTCTGTTTAGAGCGCACGCACCCAATCTATGCTGGATTTGATCAAATATTGAAAATATGTTTTGTTTTAGGATAAGTTCAATTTGCGAAACATATTATTATAAATAGATATTCGAATAGATATTTTATTTTATTAAGACATAGTTCAGAAAGAACATTATTAAGATCACTTTGGTTTTCTGTTGCCTATTTTATACATTCGTCAATTATTTAACTTAGTTGAATTAAACGGCTTATTCCACAAATCCCCCCTGAAAAATCCCCCTTAGGAGGAAAAGTGGAATATATAAAAACCAGTCTAGAATTCATCCCTGCTTATTTCACTAATCCCCAGAGAATCCCCCTCAGTGGGGAAAACTGAACCCTAATGTAAAAAAAATCACTTTCAGGGGGGTCTTGGAATAAGTTTTTTTTTTTTTCTAGTTTTCCCCCCTAAGCGGGATTATCAGGGGTGAATTAGAGAATCTAGAGACTGTTTTTTATAGATTCCACTTTTCATCCTAAGGGGGATTTTCAGGGGGGATTAGTAGAATGAGCCGAATTAAACAAAAAAAAGGTGTTTCAGATAAAAAAGCTAGTAAAAAGCAAAGTTCATGTTGTCCTCTTTACATATCGTCGCTTTAGAGTGAAAACCTCGGGAATGCAGTTTTGGTCATTTTTATTTAATTACATTTTTGGAAAAAAAAACTCGCAACGTACGTCCTAGTTTCACACAAAAAAAGTTTTGCAACCTGTAACGCTATCTATGATGAGTTTGAATATTGCACACTATGGAGTTTATTCATAAACGTTGCTTAAAGTTAAGTGACGTTCAAACGTCAAAAATGTATGATTAAACAGTCGCTAACCATTACTTAACTTCAAGCTGCGTTTATGAATAAACCCCTAAAAGACACATATTTGAAGAAGCTGTGGTAATAAAATTTTACAGGGAGCAGTTTTTTTTTCCCCCTGTAAAGTTGCCTTTTTCGCATATACGAGGTTTTCACTATAAGCAGTGTGTACTACGAAATTGCACAATTCATTTAAATCCAATTTACATTTAATTTGAAGTATATAATGGCAGTGATAGCCTAGTGGTGTGACCGTCGGACTACCAAGTCATAAGTCTCGAGTTCGAACCCAAGGCACGCACCTCTTACTTTCGGATTCATGAGAGTATTCTATAATTATCACTTTCTTAAAAATCGTGAGGAAAACCCTACCCTACCCTACCTGAAAGATATTTCTCGACGGCATGTGTAGCCAAGTCAAAGGATCATAGGCACCTCACGAAAAGAAGATTTGAAGTATGAACCTACGTTGAAGTCGGCAACTTGCATACACGATACAACCATAAAGGCCCACCTTGTATCCAAGATAACAATAAAACCCTCCTATCAATTCACAAAAGTACATAACAACCGATATTTACGTACACAAGCCACTTTTCCAGCCATAATAATTTCACGAGCCGCCGACACGAGTGGCAACTGGCATCGCATCGCATCGTTGAATTTCGTTATCGGAACAACAATGAGTTTCTGACTCGCTGGCCATCTTCAAAAGTAATTCGCATTTTTCACGTAGAGAGGCGGGACCGACCCGTACCGTACTTACGTATACTTATGTAGGACTGTGTATCGGTGATGTATGGCTGTCCGTGATTGTGATTTGTGGGGGACGGGTATTTGAATTTTGTGCGTGCTTTTAATGTTTTTATGAACATTTTTTTAAGCACTAATGTAGGTACACAGATATTGGGTATTTATTTTGGTACAACACATAGGTATACAAACATTTATGTCATAACAATTTATTTTATTTCGTATGAGCATTTTATATCACTTTTATTTTATCTTAATGTATGTATTAAAACGGACACATTTACCTATGTTTTTATTATTCTAGCGAGTGCCATAGCACTCGTGGGTTACAGCTGAAAATCAGCGTCAGGTGGTACACCTTGTGTGTCATCTGACATTATGCTGAGCTGAGGCCCTTTTGGCATCATAATCATTGTTTTCTGTTTTTTATAGTTTTAAGATGTATTTTTTGCTGTAATGCCATTAAACGCATTTTTCTTTCTTTCTTTCACGAATTTAATCTCTAGCGAATTGGTAACGGACTAGAAAATCAAGATATTTTATATTTCATAGTCTTGAAATTGCTGAAAACAAAAAAACCTATTTTAAAACTGCAGGTCAGCGGAGCCTTTTAATATATGGAGGTGTGAGGAAAAGGGTGTAAAGTTCATTCATCCTCCATAGAAAAGGGAAGATTATCCGACCAGACGGGTGTCGTGTCTGGTGGGCAACGGACGGTTGTCGGGATGTTGTATATATGCCAGCCGCGCGGTAAACTCTGCCTGCGCGATGCAGGATTTGTGTGACGTCAGGTCTTTGATGCGTAGTTCGCATGTGGCGTTGTAGATGCCGCCACAGATATAATCAGCATGAAGCTAGAAAAATTGTTTATGCTACACAATCTGTGCTAGGAAAATCAAGACATTTGCAATCTTTTTACGGTGGCATCTGATTTAACCGCTAAAATATTTCTTTGACTGTAAAGGTATACGATTTTTGTAGTAATATTTATGTATTACTACAAAAATATATATATCATTCAAACACGAAATATTTTAAGAGATACAAAAAAAAAAAGGAAAAACAGAAGCCATAGAAACGATTTTATTTTTATCTGAGTATATTATTTAAAAAAATCATTAATTTAAAATTACTTGATATGATGATTAATCATCAAAATTCACCGCGCTCGTGCCACCACCGTCGCCGCGTCCGGGCGGGTCATTCATAGAATAACTAAAATTTTGGAAAATGCAACTCCTTTGCAAAATGTCTCAAGCAATTTTAAAATTATAATAATTATATAAAACACTTATATAAAAAAAAAAATCGCTGCTATGGATTTTTTACCACCTATAGATGGTCCTCTTCAAATATTTCGTGTATTAATATGTACACCTTATATATGATTAAAATCAAAGCATCAATATAAATAAGTTCTCCATTGGTAGGTGCGTTTCGCAGTGGTCCAGTTATCGTCAGTTCACACCGTGATGCTCACCGACATTGTAAATCGGCCTCCAGTGTCGAAAGGGTCGCATCATGTTTGTGACTGATACACTTATTACTTATTAATTTAATTATTTTAAGCGACTGAGTACTTTAAAAAGCTTTATTGATGACTCTGTACCTGTATCAAGTCCTTTGTTCGGTACTGGACAGATTCTTGGATTGGACAGATTAGTTAGTTCGGCAGATTCTTTACTCGACTGATTCGTGGATTCGTCACATTCTAAGGTTCGATGGATTAGCTATACGGCAGAAGTACAGGTGAAAACAAAAACAAATAAAACGCACTTTAATTAAAGAACCAAAAAATCATATTTAACTTTTAAATATAAAATTAACCTTGCACAACTGTTTTAAACAATCAATCACGCTAACTTCATTCTTCATTGCTGCAGTAACAATTTTGTTTATTTGACAATTTTTTTGTATGAGTTTTGCATTACACTGCTTCCCGTTGCAATAAATTTGTTCTCTTTTTAACTTTGTATCTTGAAAACGGGATTCTTTTTTTAGCAATTGTATAAATAGATAGAGTGGTGGCTTAATGGAAAATCTTTCTTTTAGTCTCGCATTGACCCTTCGATTGGGTTATATGTACGAAAATTTTCATTATAACAAGTAAACACATTCTCGGTATATATTCCCATCCACTTAGTTGAGAAATAATTATTAAATGTATTATATTCCGGTGAGTCATTAACCAGTTCTTATATACTTAATATTGCTTCGGGAACCAAAATCGGCGGAAGCAACGGCAGTTGCATATAAAGGCGCATGATATACTCTCCATTTTCAGTTTTATCTAATCCAATATTTTGGCTCTTTTTAAGTATCGCTTTCCAGTAATGAAAGTAGCAGCCAGTTACTTTTACACCAGGATAAACTGATTTCACGGCTTGAATGGTTGCTATTTCAAAGTCGCACTTATAATTTTCAATTATCACGGAAAATTGGTCCCTTAAAATAGTGAAAAATCTTTCATAAGTTGCCTGCGTTTTATTACGTAGAAGTATGTAAAGCACAGGAATAAAATTTATGATATTGTCATCGTGAGAAATATTTATATGAAGACTAGACTTGATAAAAAGGAGTGGGGCATGTTTTAAAGGTGCCATCCCCGTAGTAACTCTTACTTTTCTCAGATAGTCTTTCGCCAATCTTGACCCAAAAATCAAAATTTTGTCTTCGATTCCATCATCAAATAAAAAGAAATCACCCACTAGACTGTGCGGTAGCTTCAGAGATTTCATATATTTACAGTTTTTCGTATTCATTTTCAGGTAATTACATCTAGCTTTATACTACACATCCTTTTTCTGTACAAATGTTGGTTTATCTTCATCATTTAATTTGCAGTCGGCAGTGTCCATAAAATCTTCAAATAATTTTGGGATTGGTTCGAGTTTTTTGCATACTAAGTCTTTACATTCGTCTATTAAACTGACTACTACGTTTTGGTAAAATCGGGCATGCAAATATGACTAGACTCTCTAACAATTCGGTTTAGTTTGTCCACAATTTTTTCCGAATATTATTACAAAATTGTTCTAAAAGGTCATTAGAAACTGTGTCTAATAATGTTGTATCAAGACCTTATCGCGCGAAATAACTAAAGAAATATAAAATAGATCATTGAGAAGACTGAGACTAGAGAACTGTAATGGGCTTCGGTTCCTCGCTTTTGAGGACTGCCCTCAAAAGCGAGGAATCGATACCCATTACATTACTTATAACTTCATTAGGCATTCGTTAAGCGTAGTCTAACATCTATTAAATGAACCCTACGGCATACCTAATAAAAAAACTGGGAAACAACAACATTCAATAAACCAAAACATAAAACCACAAAATCCACACCACTTACGTACGTCACTGGAAAATTCTAAGAACTAGTATTTCACCACCTTATGACATTGGGTCGACTTGCTCCAAGTGCCCATAAGGCGACCATACATTGTTCTAATTAATTGTTATTGCCTCCACCACGTACTTCAATGGCCTACTGGCATGAAAACCTTAGGGCGTATTCATGTAGAACGCTGGAACCGGCATCGATATGCCAGCGCTTGTCGTCGACACTGGTAGTTTTCATACTTTTTGCAGAATCAGCGCGAATCGTCACCGAGAAGCGCTTGTTGTCATCGCTGGTAGTTTTCGTACTTTTTGCCAAATCAGCGCGAATCGTCGCCGACAAGTTCTTGTGGTCAATGCTGGTAATTTTAATACTTTTTGCCAAATCTGCGCGAATCGTCGCCGACTAAATCAGATGGGAACCTGTCGACGCTTATTCGCGACGGTTCGCGCTTATTTGGCAAAAAGTAAGAAAACTGCATTCAACGGCCAGCGCTTGTCGGCGCCGATAAGCGCTGGCATATCGGCGCCGGTCACCAGCCTTCTACGTGAATACACCCTTAGAGTCACCTACTTACAGTAGGCATTGTCACGAAGGAGCTGAAGATAAATTTTCGGTTTAATCACTTTAAAGCTGACGTTAGAAAAGGCTTTTTATTTCTTGTGAGGTTAAAGGTTTTTTTATTTGTTTCGGATTTTGGATAGGGAACTGTGGAATGTTAGGTAGATGTTTGTACCTAATTGTCATTTTTATTGCTTTAGATTCCGACATGTATACAAGAGATTGTCCTAATTTTTACCTTCGTAGTATTCCAGACTAATACGTGAATTACTTTTGAATAAAAAACCGGCCCAATGAAGAGTTCCGCAGTCGGGATGATTTTATCCCGAGAACAAACTTAACAATGTAGTTGAAAAACAAATATAAGTTGGTCAATTAACTTGTAAAGCCTACTTAGCTGTGATAGTTTATCTTTTAATTTCGTAAAAAAATACGTGCAATGAGGTAACCATTTTTTATTTTTATTTACCACTTTGGCGGCGTGATTAATATGTACCTATACCCAAATTACAACTTTCTAATACATACAAGAGTCTTTGAGCTATGCTGCGGACAGACAGACAGAATACGAACATGGTGAAACTATAAGGGTAGGAACCCTTATAGTTTCACCATGTTCGTAGACTACTAACTTCTAGAAGTTGCACTATCTTTTTATTAGGGTTAAATGCTAGCGTTTGTTGAATGAGGTAGTGCAAACTCTATGAGTTTGCACTACCTCATTCAACAAACGCTAGCATTTGCTTGTGATATAATGGTTTGGAACTCAGCTTGGACTAAATGCCTTAACCTTAGACTTTTTTAACAAATATAAAATATTAGTTAAATCCAACGAGTACAGTTTTTAATCGGTCTTTTTATTTTATAGATTAGCATAACATTGATAGATCATGAATTCATGTGCTACGAAAAAAGTTTACGTATCTCTAAAATTATTATCGACGCATTAGACAACAAATTTACTTAATTACTCCTCAAACCCTTTCGACCAATAAATAAAAAAATACACGCAACCGAAATAATTATCCACCAATTACAGCAACGTATTAAAAGTTTATTTTATGTCTAGGAAAACAATAAAACTACTTATACGACCAAAAACGAAGCCCGACTTGTATCGGGTCCGAACGGTAACTCACAAACTAGACAGGTCAAAAAACAAAAGTTCCACTACACTATTCACGTCAGTTTAACTGGCACACACACACACATCCAAAGAATCGAACTGCACACATAGTTTGTACTCATGGCTTAGAAATTACATAAAGGTGCGTCTAGACCTGGTGAATGCGCCACTCGCGAGATGCTTGCGAACTGCACGCGTGGTGCTCGCGTGCGGTTACAGCCTACATTTGGTGCGCCGCTCTAGTGTAACCCTAGCAAGGCTCGAGTGGGAAACGCGTGCAGCGCGCGCGCATGTTGCTCGTGCGCAGATACGCGTGAATTATGAGCCTCAGTTGTGAATTTGCTTCGCGCACCTCCTGCGCCGCTCGAGTACGGTGAGTAGCTTGCGCGCTAGCAGCGCGCGGACGGCGCAGGGGCTGCGTACGAACATTAAATGCACGTGCGCAGTTCGCAAGCGGCTCGCGCGCGGCACATTCGCCAGGTCTGGACGCACTTTAACTTCTTCAACTTATCTTTAGTTTGCAAGAGCTTTGCCAATATCAGAGTGTTACTTTTCGGTTTACGAACCGTATTTACAGTTAGGGTATCTTTTTTCAATTCCGATCTTTGAACGCCGCATTCTGGTTCGGAATTTGACCAGAAAATATCAGTGGGCTTATTCTCTATTAATGGACCTAAACTAGTCATCTACTCGTACATACTAAAATCTTCTGTGCACATAATTATATACTGAGTTAGCTGCTGCCCGCGGCGTCGTTCGCGTAACTTTTTCTATACAAATAAATAAAATTGATGTGTCTGTTTGTAATGAAACTATTTTTTTTTTATCCACACGGGCGAACCTGCGGTCAGCAGCTAGTCGAAAATAAAAGTATCTATATATCTTAAGTTACTCCTTATAACATCAGCGTTTCAGAGATTAGCCGGAACAAACAGACAGACAGACAAAAAAAAAATTTTTTTTTTTTTTTTGTTATAAACTTTCATTACCATATAATACTCCATTTGAAATAAGCTGAGACATTTAAAGTAACCTATTTGACAGTCCATTCAACCGATTTTGACTTCTGTTGCATTGGTGGTATGACAAATGGCAGCTGCAGTAAACAGTTGGTATTGTAACCACTTTTTTGTTTCAAATGCCATCCTTATGCCTACGGAATAGAAGTCGAAATCGGATGAACAGACTGTAAAAAAGGTTTTCTTAAATGTCTAATCATTGCAAATGGAGTATAGTACAGTTGTTATTTTGAGATTACAAACAGACACTTATTTTATTTATTCGATGCATTAGATTCTGTTTAGCAACAATGTATACGCATAGCTCTAGATCAACATTCGCTAGAAGTGAACCTTTTCAACTTCCTCGCCACACGTAACTGTCTTCAACCCCGCATAATTAAAAGCCGGCCGAACGATTACTATGCAAATACAAGAAGGTAATGTCGTAGCGACACGACTGCTGTACCCCCGAGTTTAGTGGTCGTGATAGTTATGTGTGTCTACACGATGTATAGATAAGGTTTTGGTGATCGACGGTGTTTGCTTTCGACTTCATCTGTTTTGTTTTTGATGGGTGGAATGAGAGGCAGTTTGATTTTATTGGATTGTAATTGGGTAGATAAACGGTCATAAGTTAGTGGTGTGCAATTGGAGTTAATGATAAGAATGAAGGCTGAATGATGAATGATGATGAAAGCTATATTGTTACGAGCTTGGGTTCATGAGAATAAAAACTGCCGATTTAATAACCAAAAATGATACTTTAATTAAACAAGATCGATAACAACTCAAACACACAACTGCAGTACTGATCACTCTAAAGACGCACTTGAAGATCGCTTGTATCGTTTGTTTTCCGATTGACCCGGGTCGGGGTCCATACCAGCCTTATATAGTCCTCAGATATTTCCAGAACCTAGAAACATCTAGAATGTTTGAGTACATAGGTACCGGCCCCGACTGACAAGATGCCGATAGTTCTAGAAAGTTGTAGCATCGAACTTTCTAGAAGTATCTTGACTCTACTAGTTCTGCTACTTGATAATAAATGGCGCTAGTGGTACTTAATGTCACGATGTACCAGGCATTAATTGTAGCGCGCAACAATATAATCTTCTAAATATATAAAACTAGCTGCTGCGTGCGGCTTCGCCCGCATTCATTCATCATCATCATTTCAGCCGAAAGACGTCCACTGCTGGACATAAGCCTCCCCCAATTGGGGGGGGTTTGCCATAATCGCTACGCTTGGCAGGCGGATTGGCGATCGCAGTATGGTGTTAAAATGCATAGAGAACGCTGCTGCCCATTCTCTAGTAAGTCCCTTAGTCGCCCGCATTGTCTTAGAAAAAACCACGCAGAATTTTTTGTAGGTAATAATGATTACTTTAATCATGTAGCACATATTTTTTTTGTATCATCAATAGTTTTCTCAGCGCACGCCAAATAATGAATTTTATAGGAAAAATTTCGCTACTTTGGATAACTTTATTGCAATTTTCTTAAGCATCTCAATTTTTTTTTTTATATAGATTATAGCCTATGTTACTTCCTGATAATTATTTTTCTAGTGGTGAAAAATATATAAAATCTGTCCAGTAGTTCTACAGATAGAACTAGAGATAGAGTAAACATTTTCGATAGTCTAAAACTACACTTTACATAAATACCGACTAAAACTGTACCTACTTTAAGACTACATTTATAGTGTCACTTTGACCTAGCAGAACAAACTGCAAAGGCAGTTTGATATTACCGTGTGAATTCTTACTAGCTACTAACATTAACGTCCAGACATATTGGTGAAATCAAAAATGGATAGATCAATTAAACATTTCGCCCATAGCGATGTTATGCGCGAATGTAACATTAACATTGTCGTGTACAGCACGTAAATAAAGAACAGAAATACTTCCATCAATAATTTGATCGAAGCAGAAATATAATAATTTTGGTACCGACAATATGGAGCATTCCCGTTTGAGCACCTATGGATTGAGCACCAAAGATATTCCCATTTGAGAATACCTTTGGTGCTCAATGCATAGGTGCTCAAACTGGAATAATTCATAAATATAGATATGTGTGTAGATATTATGTTATAGGTATTTAATAAACCAATAGATCCTGGATGTCAACTGGCTACAGTGGCTACCTATTATACTTCATCATCATCATTTCAGCCGAAATACATACATGCATGCTGCTGGACATAAGCCTCCCCCTGTTGGGGGGGTTTGCCATAATCGCCACGCTTGGCAGGCGGGTTAGCGATCGCAGTATGGTGTTAAAAATGCATAGAGAACGCTGCTGTCCATTCTCTAGTAAGTCCCTTAGTCGCCTTTTACGACACGGGAGGGCATGGGGTGTTGCTATTCTTTACGTCCGGCATCACACGATACCTATTATACTTACTGATAAAAAAATCAAAATTAAAAAAAAAGTATTTTTTTCAAATTATGCTGAGAATCAGCATTTTTCGAACGTGAAAATTACATAAGACAGTTCCCCATAACGCTCACCCTTAACCACTTCCTAGAAAGATATAACCCTGTGACCTGCAGACAGACAGACCGATATATAGAAGACGTAAGCTCATTAATAGAGTCCCGTACGTAGGTTTCCTTTGGTTACATAACCCAAAATTTGAGTTTGCTAAAGTGCTAGGAAGTGGTGAAGGGCAAGCGTTTTGGGGGACTGTCTTATGTAATTTTGACGTTCGAAAAGTGCTGATTCTCAACCTAATTTGAATAAATTTCTTTTGATTTTGCTTAAATTAAAAAACATGGTAACTGCTAGTGACCAGCGGAAAAAACATGTTCCATCGTCTATTTTTGTTAACAAAAATGTTTCTATAACGAACCTCTAGATTTCAGTGACAGTTAATGATTGTTTAGTCACGTTCATGCTGCATAATTACAGAATATTTTCAAACTCAGACTCGAACTAATTAAGAGGTAACTCAGAGATCAACTTGCAACCTCGCCAAACACACCTTCTGCCGCAACACTTTACAATCACTGTCATTGATGACTTTGTAATACAATGATGTTTCCCTTTCACTAATGATTACCTTCAACCTATGACTTCAAGGTGATGAACAGCGAGGTGAATAACAAATCAGCAGGGGTACTACTGACCTGGCTGACCGGTGATTGGTTATTAAAAGCGACCTAATTGGGAAAGGCGATTTCTATTGTTACTTTGTAAATAATTTGTATTACAAAGATTATTTTATTGCAAATGCAATGGGGATGATGACTAAATAAATATGTTTTGTATAGATTATAAAAAAATATTGAACACGTATTTTTCTTTTTTTACATAATCAAAACATTACGGCGATACATTGAGTTCAAATGTGGCATGACGTCACTTCTCATTAGATTTTATACTGAGCTGTGACGTAACGAACCCCCACTCCCCAAGTTTAATGTGTTTTATCTAAGTAATTTTTTATTAATATGATAAAGCAAAAATACGTGTCTAATATTTTTTTTTTATTATCTGATTGACGGACTAAACAGTTTTCTTGTTTTTTACCCAGGCATCATCCTTATTATGAAATTGCGGAAAATGTTGTAATTGCGTAGGAAAATCTTCTAAACACTGGTTAAAATTAACAACCCATTATAGCTGGGGAGTTTGTTGCGTCACTTCTTCTTCCCAGCTAAAGCACTAGAAAGTGGTGAAGTGCGGATGTTTTGGGGGGATTGTCTTATGTTATTTTGACGTTCAAAAGACGTGCCCTTAGCGTAGTCGCTTAGTTTTTAAGTTTTAGGCCCTGGCTGGAGGCCTTAATTTATTGAGGCACCCACAGGAAAGTCCGGTTAAACAGTAGACAACCTCCTAGGTTGAACTACGAGATGCCATTCATATATTCCATATTATATAAAATTCAAAGTCCTGACTGACTGATATATCAACGCACAGCCCAAACCGCTGGTCCTAGAGACATGAAACTTGGAGGGTGTGCTCTTTGTGAGAAGTAAGTATCCACTAAGAAAGGATTTTTGGAAATTCCACCCCTAAGGGGATAAAATAGGGGATGGAAGTTTGTATGAAAAATCTTATTCATTTGGTTGATTAACTGAAACTTGGCACAAATATTTGCCTAAGTAAGTAATAACATTTTTCATTATTAGTTTTTCAAAACTACTCCTCAAAGGGGGATTGCAATGTGTCAAACTTTGTAAGTAGGAATTTTAAACCCCAGAAATTCTGGACAAAATCCAATTCAACTAGGGAAGTATTGACATCCACGCGGGCGAAGCCGCGGGCAACAGCTAGTAAAAAAATAAAAGTAGACCATGTGCCTATAAATTACATTCCAAACGTATGAAGAATACAGACTACTTTATTAGTTTCTTTTTGTACCGAGTCAAATTAAATTAGCTAGCGAAACTCCGCAGACATGATGTGTATCGATATCTTAACACGATAGAACAAAAAATAAATAAATTAGACGATATTTTTTGTGGAGTTTTCTTTTTATTTTCGTGTGGTTAGTGATTAACCTGGTGTCAGAGTTTTTATTCCGCCCATGGGCCTCTTACTTGGCTACACATGCCGTCGAGAAATATCTCTCAGGCATGTTTCCTCACGATGTTTTCCTTCACCGTTTTTTAAGCAAGTGATAATTATAAAATACGCACATGAATCCGAAAAGTCAGAGGTGTGTGCCTTGGGTTCGAACTCGAGACGAGAACTTGTTAGTCCGACGGTCACACCACTACGCTGCTAACCGCTGGTAGGGGTAACAGCAGTTAATGCAGTCATTTGAAATATCAGTTTTAAAAAGGTTCAGATTTTTGCGCATAAACTTCACAGACGTAATTGGTATGGATATCTAAACATGTTAACACAAAAGAAAACAAATTTTCTCAACTCATACTTCAAGTTACAACAATAACAAAGGTGGTATACCCCAAAAAATAAAAAATATTTATTTATTTTAACGTGTTAAGTAACTGTACCAAGTAAGTTGATTAAGTGTGTCAAGTTACATCTGCAGAGTTTCGCTAGCTAATTAATTTGACCCTGTAATATCTCCCAAGTCACGACACATTTTTAAGAAGATTTCACAACGCCATGCACCAAACATTAAGCTTATTGTCTAATGAAAAGTAATTAACTGCCTACCATAGTGCGGGGAGGAGGGAGGAGGTATATTGACAGACAATGCCGAATGGAACAATCAGTGGGAAGAGTTAAAGAGTAGATGCTGAGTCAGCAAGTATCGCAGCCCGTAACTAGATGCGTGCGCCAGCGAACTAAGAAATTAGTTTTATGTAGAAACTAGCAACCCGCCTCTGCTTCAGACGGTTTTACGACTTGACAAAACATCTAGATTTCTTTATTATAATTATGTAAGTTTAAGAATAATTTAACTTAAAAACCTTCAGGAATTTACATTTACATTTAATTACATTAACATTGTTCATATGTATTAAATCATGTTGAAATAATTATTTAAGGCAAACGTGATGATCTGTTTTTATCTCTTCACTTTTAACATCTTTTGCATGCTGACAATTTGTGTTGTAGATACTGTACTCATGTTTGAGCAAATAAATGATTATCTTATCTTATCTTGACCCAAACACTGTCTCTTAGAATACAGGATATCCTAGTGTAAGAGACAGGGTTACAAATGGTGTTCCCTTATTTCGCAGACAGAAATTTCATAGAATTTCGTTTCCCAGAAAATGTTTCATATAATATTTGGTCCTTGTATTTTTAGTTCGAATATTATTGTTTCAAAGACTATTTAATTGAATGAAAAACAAAAACAAGAAACACAGAAACTCAATTCAATGAATTTTTAATAACATTTTTTTGTTTAACAAACTTGTCACACAGTAGAATTATTTTTTAACGAATATTGTTTGTTCGGTATATTTTAGTGACAGAAAGGAATCGCTGCAAAAGCGACTCCACGTAGACTTGTCTGCCCTACCCCTAGCGTGTAATTTAATCCGCGTAGGCGCGGAAGGGTGAGGCGGCCCGCGCCATAAGCTCGCGTGGGACCGCCGGAGCCCCACAGCGCCGGAGCCGTGACAGAAACCATGCCTGCTGCATGTTGCATGCTCGCTTGCATGTTGCATGCTTACTTGTATGCTGCATGCTTGCTTGCATGCTACATGCTTGCTTGCACGCTGCATGCTGCATGCTTGCTTGCACGCTGCATGTTGCATGTTTGCTTGCATGCTACAAAATGCAAAAAAAATGCTGTTGAAAATTTTAAAATGGATAAAATATTATTCTTGGTAATAAGTTTTGTATTAAATAAACAGTATAAGGATAAATAATATTACATAACATTAAACTTTATGTGAAACAAAAATCAATGACTTAAAAATCTTCAAAGTACGTATTCTGCGTATTGATTATTCTATGAAACGAAAATATGAGAAAAAAATTATGTGAAACGAAATTCTATAAAACTATAAGCTATTAAACAACGTACAGCCGTTACAAATATTTTGTAAAAAAAAAATGGCATTGCAGACTACGCTATAATATATTCTTCGGTCGGTCCATCTAATCGGTGACCTCCCATGTGACCAATTACCCTTAACTCTGCCCTGCACCATTATACGTTCTATGGAGTCATTTTTCCGTCTCGAGACATGACCAAACAACTTCAGTATTCTTATAACAAATATGGTATAGCACAACAATATCACGTTCACACAACGCTATACTATAAAGTATTGGCTTGCTCTACGCGATAAACTTGAGCGATTCTCTGAGCTATATCGTACGATTCTCCGGTTATTGAAGTGAAAACTTCTTTAGCCGCATTGTGCGGTTTATGGTAGGGAAAAAACTTAAGGGTTCACGTCACCGAATGCGTGACATGCTCGTGTCTTGACTTTTGTCGGCAGTTCTTATGACTGCCAATTTTTTTTTTTTTCAAAAATAATTATAAGCTGGAGTTAATTTCCAAATCATTGTCATCGCTTGATGAGCTTTCTACGCTAGTAGGTAAGTACCAAATCTATTGTGTGTGCACATGGCACACATGGTGATATAGCGTAGGTATAGTGCATGCCTTATAGTCATAGCTTATGACGCAATATGCTTTACTATGTAGCAGAATAGTATAGCTTAGTCTGAACTGCCCTAAACTATCTAAATGATGGTGGGAGCCGCATCAAAATCCGTTGCGTAGTTTAGAAGAACAATATGGTCACACAGATAAACAGGAAAAATATTATATGTATGGATCAGCTTGTGTACCACGATGTTTGTTAGAAATGAGAAGCAGCAAAACGGCAGCAAGAGCATTTCGTATAGACTCAATTGTTTGCGGAAAAACAAAACAAAAGTTCAAAAGCTTTTTAGCTTTAATAGAAATTAGTTTCGAGTGCTTTCTTACTTTATAGATATACTCTATATCTCTAAAGTCGCTTTTCGTGTCTGTCTGTGAAAATGCGTTGTTTTTCTAAACTACGCAACGAATTCTCATTCGGTTTTCACCATCAGTTAGAGAATATATCCCGATAGGGACATACTAATATTAAACTTACATAATATAATTAAGACGTCTTGAAGTTTTTTTTAAATCGTAAAAGCCGTGCGAAAGAGGAGCGGGTCGCTAGTTTCTATACAACATGTCTCGGAATTAACGCCATCCACCAAACACCCCAATTAGAATATTATGTTATAATCATAATACATACACTGAATTTTTACTATTATGTGTAAAATATTGTTTATTTATTGAATGAGTTATACTGATTGTGACAGAAAATTGTGCTCACATTACAAATCTACGCACGCACACAATCGCACACATATACAGCGGAAGTGTGACTGTAATTTACGTAGTTTTATTTTTTTTGGGATAAATAATTACCTATATTAAAAATTACAGAAATCAATTCAAAAAAAGAATCCGAACAAACTAATTTCATAATGTGTGCATTAATTAAGTTACATATTGTATATTGTAAAACAAATTTCTTAGTTCGCTGGCGCACGTGTCTAGTTTGTTCAATTTATATTCATAAGTAGGCATGTCAAGTTATTAACGTGTTAGTTGATTAAAATGTAAATTACTTTTATATAAAAAAAAATCAAAGTGACGAAATCTTTTTACCAGCTTTTCTTAATCTTCATTGAAATTAATTTATCGTTACTAAAATTCACCCAAATATTTTTTCAGTTCCATCCAGACCAAAAGTTTTAAATTAGTTCAGGAGCAAACTTGAAAAAAAGTTTCTAAATTAGCTAAGTTCAGTACACTCTCTTTTATAACAAAGATAAGAGAATATACATTTTCGAGAACTACATAGGAAGGACTAAAACACTTAACTGCCTGACTTGCAGCCGTAATTTTATTTAAATGTTATTTCTTTTAGGAAAATTTTACCATGTTTCTAACTTCTGCCTTTTACAGCAATGTGTCTTTTGATATCTACATTGGTTACTATGTTGAGGCGATGGGGCCGAAAGGTTCTGGAGTCGCAACCGCATACCGGAAGACGTAGCGTTGGAAGGCCTCCCACAAGGTGTACCGATGACCTTGAGAAAACCGCAGGAATTCGCTAGATGCAGGAAGCACAGAACCGGTCGAAGTGGCGGTGCTTGGGGTAGGCCTTTGTCCAGCAGTGGACGTCTTTCGGCTGAAATCATGATGCAGTGGACGTCTTTCGGCTAAAATCATGATGATTAGGCTTGCAATAAAAATGTTGCGCTTTCTAGAAGTATCATAGAGACTATGTATGCATAATTTATAAGCTAAGTAATATACAGCTTGTATCAGACCTTTACGATCATGCTGACTAGAAATCAAAACGTCTATGCCAAGTATTGCCTAAACCTTATATTGAATAGGAAGCACAATGCCTACCTTGCAATATACAGTACTACAGTAGCTACATATACAGTATAACAGTATCTGTACAGTATTTGAACAAAACCTTATTCTGACTATGAACCAATATGCCTACCTTACAATATGTCTATATAGTATTTGAACTAAACCTTATTCTGAAAGTGGAAAAATGTAGGTAAACCCACAAACAACTTGAAAGTAGCGTTTGCCGGCCGCTCCCGCGGCACCGCTCGCTTCGCTCGCTCGGCTCACGCGTGGTTGGTCACAGTTCTAACCTAACCTAACTTATTTCTACCAATTCCAAATAACGAATCATACCTACAATCTGCCGCAGAAATGTTCAGTATTGTCTAATTATCTAGTCGCACGCAGATTGTATGATTCATCATTAATACTTAGAAATTATTGCATTTTAGGCAATTTGCTGTATAGACATTAATTTTTGGCATTTTGCTTCGTAGACGAATTGAAAGTTAGACACTTTGATCATACAGGGTATCAGAAATTTGTGGTCGTATTTAAAGAATCAAAATCATCTTCTCTTCTCAATCGCTCTCTCACTGCTGAGAATCGTGAGTCCTTTTCAAATTGTCAACGATCTTTCTCCATCTCTTACGACCGGTGGCCTGGTGGAGTACGGCACTGATAGGTACCTCCAGTTGCTCAGATATTTGATTCGACCACCGTTTTGTGCTTCGGCCTCTAGGTCTTTTTCCCTCTATCTTTCCTGTTACTATATGACATTCCGTGTTGTGGGTACCTCTGCGGGCAATGTGGCCGAAATATCTCACGACACGTTGCAGGCAGGTTGAAGAAAGTTTTTGTGCTTTCTCTAGATTAAGCTGTTCAAGGATCGAAACACTTGTGCGTTGGGCTGTCCATGGTATCCTTAATAAGCGGCGCCAGCACCACATTTCGAAGGCGTCAATTATTTGCCTGTCGGTAGCTTTGATCGGCCAAGCCTCTGTACCATAGAGAAAGATGGAGAAGACAAGTGTTTGGACCAGTGTTCTTTGTCTGATTAGTGATAATTTTCGTCTCTCCATATTTTGTTTAAATGAGTCTTCGCTGTTTAGCCATGCCAATTCGTCTTCGAATTTCTAGTTCGCAACTTCCCTTATTGGTAATTACAGAGCCCAGACACTGAAACTGGTCGACGATTTCATATCCTGCTAAAATGTCGGTACGCTGGATGGTTTCGAAACGATCAATGACAAGGAGCTTGGTCTTAGTTTTGTTTATCGCGAGACCCATTGTTAGGCTGATAACTTCGAACTTATTCAATAACTCTGCCATTTCAGCTTCTGATGATGCAAAGAGAGTGGTAAGAGAATGCTCATCTGCGTAACGGAGGTACAAACCATCAAACTGAAGTTTGCAACTTTCACTATTAATATTAACAACTTTCAATATTAGTGTGACAAAGTTACCCGCCTGCCTGGATTCAAACTACTAGCGGTGGTGGGGACTCGTAAGTTGGGGTCGTCACCATTGGGCTACCACTGCTCCTTGAATCCTACTCCAGTTTTTTTTTTAATTCTTATAACACAACACTAACAATTTCCATAAAATACATTACAACACAAATCTTAAGAGTACAACTAACAATTTAAACCTACACTACTAACTTTCAAACAGCAACCCACCGTTCCATACCACATCCATTCTCAGTAGGTACCTCTCAATGTGTTCGCTTAGTTAAACCGTAAAGACGCCGACATAACTTCATTGATTAAAGTTCATGTTAACCGCACGCTCTCTCTGATTTGTGGATTTGTTTCTGAAGAAGAAACTCGGCTCGTTTGTTAGTTTGTGCGGAACTTCATGTGTTGTGTTGTAGGTACCTATTGTTGTTTGAATTAAGTTTGTTTTAAAATCTTGGATTATTCTGTTGCTAAATCTAATTCATGGAAAAGCTACGTGTTTCAAAAAGCATGCTGTATTTATTTATTTAAACTTCTGGCACACAATAAGGTACAAAGGCGGACTTTTTGCCTTAGGCATTCCCTACCAGTCAACCAAGGGTGGTGAAGAGATAATATGACAGGTACTCTGTATAATAGGAGATAGTAATAATAATAAACATATTAAAAAGATACCTAACACAATTATAAATAAAATAGGTACACATGTACATAAAATAATAAATAAATTATCATTGCAGAAATATTTACTGTTCTGATATGTGTCTACACTGCTGAATTTTGTGTTATGCATCTAAGAAATTCCCCTTCAAATTGATTTCCAAAAATTACTTTTTAATTAATTTCACCACTGACCAAAACCCTTACCCCTTCCCAATTGGTTATTAAGCAGCGTCCTAACTAATCAACTTAGCTGTGGAAGGGGACCGCGGTCCACACGCACGGCGCACGCGGCGTGAAGATGCCACGATAGCAACCGCCGCGCCAGCCGTGGACATGACATAGTAAGGAACAAAAGGGTCACTCGTGGCGTGTCTTTTGAAGAATGCACATAAAAATAATGGAAAATCTCAACCACATCCAAGAGGCTGTAGCAGCAGCATCACACACAATGTTTCTAAGCTTTAACCAAGACTTTTTTTTTTGTGTTTTCTTATGGTAAACTTAACTTTGCACTCCTTTAACTTGTTTGCTCTGTTTAGCATCAATGTCTTCACTCAAACTCAAAGCATTTATTTCAAATAAACCAAATACAGGCGCTTTTGAATTGTCAAGGGGTCGGTCTGTCAGAAAGATGAAGCTAGTTGCCCATTCCAAAGCGTAGTAGGTTCCTATGGAGAAGACCGGGCAAGAAACTCCACGGACACTCTTTTAAAACCAAATATTGATACAAAATATGGGTTACATCATTCATGTTGAAGTTATACATGTGAGAACAATGTAGAAAGACGTGCACGTTAGAAGCGTCCGTAATAAAAACAATTCAAAAATTAAAATAAATTAAAATAAGCCGTGGCAGCTAAGAGACTATCAGTCCCAACTGAGGGCGCCCGTTCACGAACATGAAGCATGGATCAGCACCATTTAGCTCAACCATTTTGAAGGGAATTTAATGATCCAACACACACGCCACCACCAGAGAAACATTTGACACTTGCAATAAAGCATATCGGTTCCTATTCTATATGTATATTCTTCAATCCTGACGAGTTTATGAACATTATGTACCTGAATGTCCTTTAAACCGGAATTCCTCACCATAGGTCGTTGGAAATGACAGGTCCAGGCTTCTTTGTGACACTGCTCATATCGAGAACATTTGCGTCTGACTTCGTAATTTTTAGTTCACGAAGCTGTCTAGCTTTAGGATACACCATATTCTGAAGAAAGCTGACATGTTTCATGCATTTCCCTTTCCTTCATATAAAGCGAGCTTTCTACCATGGTATCTATACTCAGTTACCCTTCTGTACTTTCATATTCAGCTGGTAGCAACCGCCGGCCACATGACGGTGCGCCTGCGCCGCGCGGTCGCACCTCGCCGCGCTTGCGTGTCACACTTGCGAAATTACTCGAAACTTTCTGGGGAACAATATTTATTTACCTTTTATTTTTTTTTCTACTGTTTTAATTTGTTTATTAGTACTAGATAAAAAGATTTGTTCGTTTAAATAGAAATTGCGTTTCGAAATTCAGTGCCTTCCTAAGCTACATATTTTCAGTAGCGGTAGCGGGTTTTTCCACCCGGCATCGCAAATTTATTACTCCTGATTACATCAAAAGCAAGAACGCATCAAAGCATTGATTATTAGCAAAAGGTATACAAAAAAATTCTTAATCTAGCTTAATTTTCCATAGAGTCAACAGGAACAGTATGCGTTTGTTGTGCAAATCGACATGGAATGCAAATATTACTGTATCTAAATCTCCATAATGAATGAACAGTATCAATAAATTCTTGCATCATCAATACGCACTTTTCTCAAACTGCATCTAGATAATTTGACTGACACAAGCGCAAAATCAATGCGTTCCCAAGTTACCGCACATCTGCAGTATAGTCTCGGATAATGTCTTCTTTGACATCTTACAGGACAAGTATACATTTTCTGATTTTTCTTAAAGCTAGAATTAAATGATGGGCGTTTACTCATCAAAGTTCTAGTTCACTGTAGGCATTTCAAACATATTTTAGAATTTCCTCATATTACGTATTCTAGGAACACGCACGTACTTACGCAACCTGATAGAATTTGCATAATATTTAGTCTAGTCGTTGCCTTGTCTCGAACTGTGATTTCTACGTGATGTTAATTCTTATTAGATATCCTACAATGTGAGCTATCGTTAAACGTTAAATCGCTACACGACTGAATTCTTGCAGAACTCAAGTCATACGTTAAGGTGACGATAACCGACTTTTAATGATTTTATACTGAAGATCACGTCTAAACGAGTAGTGTTAATGATTTGAATAAAATTTAATGTTAAATAAGAGCATTTTCTTAATAACTTAATACATAAATATTTTTGATTATGTTTATATTACACAGTGAAATTAATTTGTAAAGTTATGTCTAACGCGGATAAAAAACTGAGAATCACACAAAATCTATCAAGCGTATTTTTCTGAAGGGTATTCTTTTAAATATAATTTAATTATTGATTCTTTAGTATACGTGTTTTAATAAAATACCTTTTGTTTTATGTATAATAAATTAATAATGCGTCTTATTTGGGACAGCGCGCCTGATGGGCGAGTCTTATTAATGGCTGGACGTACGATACGTTATGTGAGTTCAGTACAGAGCACGCAAGGTCACTGGCATATATCTGCGTCTTAAAGCTAGCCTTTTTATAGCCCACTCTAGTGTACTTGTTTCCTAGGTCTACTGTCTATAAGTCTTGAACATTCGCGATAAATCAGTCCATCCGAGCTCAAATCTTCCTTCTCATCATTTCACTACATGATTCTCAAACTAATAATTTCCAACAACACAGCCGTATCACCAGTTCTCGCCCAACAATGATGGGAGGTGCTGTTTTACATCTCATAATGAATCTGAGAACAAGAGGGCAATCAAACATCGAGGAGTGTTACATACGAGGCTTAGCAGCTCTCAAATTAAATTAATATTGTAACAAACGGTCAGGCCGTATGTAGGCGGACTTGAAGCGCAGAATCCGATGATTGCTTTCCGATACCGTCTTACGAAATACACCGTTAGTAGACAAACTAAAAATTAAAATAGCTAAACGGCCGGTGGTGAGGCGGCTAAGCAGGGCAATTGTAGAACCCAGCGGGCGGTTCGCCTTTCATTATTTTATAATAACTCGAATAGAGGGCGAGCGAAACCACCGTGTCATGCTGCCGGCCCACGGCAAATAAGCAACTCTTACCGAATTAATTGCCCCATTCTGGGCGGTAACGTCAGTCTGGCCCAGTCAATCGGTTTATTGTCGCTTCACAGAAACAGATCTGCTCCTTATTGTTAGAAGACCTGGATTTTATCTGATAATTAGCAAAGTTTGTACCAATACAAAAAAATTGGGTCTTCTTAAACTCATTGAATTTATAGGCTCGCTCCCTGTTACATGGGTCTTAAACATAACTGCCGAAATGTGACTTATTCCACTTATCCGCCCTGAGAGAATCCCCCTCAGTAGGGAAAACTGAACCCTAATGTAAAAAAATCACTTTCAGGGGATCTTGGAATGTAGGTATATTTTTTTTTTTTCATATCTAGTTTTCCCCCTTTAGCGGGATTATCAAGGGTGAATTCTAGACTGTTTTCAGATCCCACTTTTCTTCCTAAGGGGGATTTGTGGAATAAGCCCCGAAATGTGTATACCTAGGTACTGGCGTGATGTTTGTGTAAAGTACCAGCCTGTCCTTAATCGTCTTGACCTAATACAATCATTCTCACATCCTTCCTTCCTCCCTTTTACGATTTTGGCATGATCTGCGGTCACAATGAACAATACTTTTCACAGAACTCCTATGGTTCATGTCATACAGAAAGTACCCGGGGATTTCCATATCAACATGACGCATTTTTATTTAAATTCGATTTCAATTGCAATTCAATTACATGCAAACGTAATACTTACACGACTTTTTCCTGTTTTACTTTATGAAAGTGGATCAACACAGCGACATAAATTTTAATAATTTTGCAGATGTTTTTGCAATGTCATTTATTAATGCGACAGAAAAAAAAACTGGTACTTAACGATATGAATGTACAATAGCCCCGTTTAATATAACTACTCGTATCTGACTAACTTGAACTGTTAAATAGCATCAAAACATAAAGAGGGGATATACTCTCACTCAAACCCACAAACTACAACCACATTTTGTTATCATAGTAACGAAACCAAATACTACGTTACGACTCCACTAATAAAAAAGCAACATCACTACATCAACACCAAAGCAAGGATATCAGCCACAGCCCACTAGATCCCATCCCTCGTTCACACCAATTCGGGGACTCATAACCGGGCGCCGCAAACATCTGTACCGATCGATATAGCACTCGATCGAACCACAGATTATGCTAAGGCGATGTCGAGACGTGTCGAACGCCTATCTCAGATCGATATAAATCATCTTATTAACTATTGTTTTGGGAGGTGTGGTGTGAACGAGCCGATCTTATCGACACTCTGATGTGTTTTAAATTAACATAATAGGTTTTGTGAATGGATATTGCGTTTATGTTTGTTGTGACTGTAGGCCTATGGGAACGTTTAGGGGTTTAGTCGCGTTCGGGAGATGTTCTTTTGTTTTGATCGAGTCTGAAGCCAAACTCCAAGTAGCTATCGATAGGTACAGTAGTAGGTAGGTACCTACTGCGTGTCCCCAAGCATTCTTTACTGAGCAAAATTTTGATTCATGTCTAAACAAAAATATTTTCCACAAACCATGCTGGTTTAAAACTCATTAAAAAGTATTGGCTGAACTTCGTTGAAGTGAAACTTAATGGTTGGAAACAGTAGGACTGAACGGTATTGATCCATACAAATTTGAATAATGTTCAGGTTTTAAAAGGTCACATCATCTGTTCCAACTATGTTGGGGTCAGCTTCCAGTCTAACCGGATGGAGCTGAATACCAGTATTTTACATGAAGCGACTGCGTATCTGACCTCCACAACCCATTTACTGGGTAATATGAGACCCCTTACCTTTACTCCAGTAAAAAGTATGCTGATGGAAAAATACCCACTTAACAATCCGAGGCCCTAGTGTAAGTTTATTTTAACCATCTCGAATTTGCGCATCGAGCGCGTTCGGCGTTCCGATTGGCCTCCGATTGGCCCTTCACCAAACTCACACTAGGGCCTCAATAGAGGACTCAAATAACCCCATGATTAATCGTAAAGCATTATAAACGGTCAGTTATATTTTAGTACTTGATATTTACAACCTCTTATTTATGCCTCTGGCAATATGCTGACATAAACGTTAGGTGTAAGCTGAGGTATGGAGTAGGCGGAGGTTACGTTTGTACACCCACATCTGTAGATGAAAGTGTTAACTCCTAATATGATAAGAGAAAAGACTTATCGTTTTCATCTATCACGATGTGTATTTAAAGGTTTGATAAGACCATGAGTACCTAGTCTGTCGCAGTACATGCTACACAACAACAACTTTTAAAAGCAGTTAAAAAAAGACCACCTTTAAAATAATTAGTATCCAAGATTTTTTCATTGCAACGGAAGATTTTTAAATGATTTTCAAAGGTTTGCGATTCTTATAGCATGCTGAAAATCGCAGAAAGTGCACATTCTGATATTGATACCTTAATTCGCAAGGTGGCTAACTCCGTAACAGTTAATTTTACAGGGGACATTAAAAAAACTTCTGATATATGTATGTTTCTGGCATATTTACTTACTTTTAAATGTTGGTAAAAATCCCAATTCTAAATAAATATGCATCAGAATAGTTATGCAATCCAAGAACCCCGGGTTTTTTTTTTAAATAAATATTTTTTTAGAAGTCGCTTAAATATTACACACTCGACTCGTTATGCATTCCCGTTGTTCCTGGCAACACGGGTTTTTTTTACTATAAAAATGTTTTAAGAAGCCGTTTCGATACTTTCATAGCTAAAAATTAACTTTAGGTAAATATGCATCCGAATATCCGATCTCTATTTATTATACAACCTGATATAGGAGTTCATCTGATTATCCTTTCTACCTTTTGGCCGTTTTGCAAATCAAGGTATCGATATACGGAACAATCATAAGCATCTAAATAAAGGTACTGAAGATAAGTAGGTACTAGGTAGGTTCCTAGGCACATGGGCAAATTGTATTTCTGCCAAAAATATTATGACGCAGTAGGCCTATTTAACTACACATAATGCACCGCAGAAATTCAACGCGTCGCAACAGACCTAATGTGGTGTACATCCGTTTTCTGCCTCTTTGTACCCACATATAGCCTACTTACACGTTTCTGATTGTAATGTGTCATCGGCAAAAAAACAAAGAGTTGAATGGCCGCGTCGTACAACGAAACATCGAATTAGTATGTATGGAACCCCGTCTAGCGGCGAACATGAGAAACGTATGCTGCTGACTCATTGGATGGCCTATCATCTCAGGAACATTCTGTACTGTGAACTTTTGGGGATTTATTAAAGCTCTTGAATATATTTGGGATTTGTGCGAGTTGTTTGGGAGCTGGAAATCAGCGGTTGATTGGCTGGCAAGATCCCGAGTTGCATTTTGTCAGTTGTCGTAAATTGTGAGATTCAGAAAGATAGATTTTTATGTCCTATAAAATTGGGTAGTAAAATAAATGATGACATGTCGATGATACCTACACATTTGTAGGTACCTGTCATAAATTTAGAAACCTTACACTCCTACCTCTTACTATTAGTTATTGTTAGTTAGGAAACCACAACCAATGTATTACGTACAAAATCAAAAATCCGGCCAAGTGCGTGTCGGACCACGAACAATAAATGGATCCCGTAGTTGGGATGAATTTATCCCAAGAACAGACTTAACATTGTAGTTGAAATATATGTTCTCCCATACGTTCCACCTGCAAATGTAAGTTGGTTGACTATTACTCGTTATCTTGTAAAGCCTACTTTTTTGTGATAGTTTTCCTTTTAACTTCGGTATATATACTTCTGCTGTGAATTTTTTCACGTATCCAAAAACAACCATTTAGCTGGCAGGGGGAGGGAGACACTTGACTCTAACAAAAATTAGCACTTTAAATCTTAATATTACGCAAACGGATCCCTGAATCGAGAAATGGTTTTCACAAACTTGAAATACTTTTTAACGGCCTTTCAAACAATACCCCATACCATGGTATAGAAAACCCCTGTACGTTTAGGGGAGGTAACCTAAAAAAAAATTCAAGATTTTATTTTACCACTTTGTCGGCGTGATTAATATGTATACCCATGCCAAATTACAGCTTCCTAGTACTAAGAGTCTCTGAGCTAAGCCGCGGACAGATAGACCTACAGACAGACATGGCGAAACTATAAGGGTTCCTTGTTGACGGAACCCTAAAAACGATAAATGTCATGTTTTTGTTACATCGTCAAGAGCACATTTTTTTTGTATTTTTCTTTAAACTTTCTTGCTCCTGTATCTTGGGTGCGTTTACAAACATTTAAACTCACATACACAAACAGCCAGACCCGGAACAACTACTTGTAGTTCATACAAATATTTGTTCCGTGCGGGAATCGAACCCGCGACACGCAGCGCAGCAGTCAATCGCTTAACCACTGCGCCAACCGTGTCGTCTTAATATAATGTTATATTTTGTGGTAAAGAGTCCACAAAATATAAAGTGCTCTCGACACAAAATCCCAAAAATTCTCATTAATTTATCACAATTTTCGAGTTCATCATCGATTCATTTTTTCCTTACATCCTGTATGGCAACAAAACAATGCAGCTTGGCAAACAATTCTTTAGATCAGTTTTAATTAGCTCCATTTAATTCTCCTCTAATCCTTGTTACTTTTTGTTGGTTGTGGTGATGTAGCCGAATTTTTTGGTCGTGGTCATAGAGTTTGTGGAAGAGGTAAGTTACGTACTTACCGAATCTTGGAATAGCCACAGGGATTGGCAATACCTGTAACTGTCAGTCGGTTGCGGTTTTGGTGCATGATGTCCGTGTTTATTGAAATTGATTGTTTTTTTTTTTTTGTACATTTATTGGACATATTTACCTTTCAAACTCACTTAATGAGAAGCATCCAAATGTGTACATGTTAATGTTTATTTGAGGCCACGGTTAAGGAATTAACTTTCAAAATAACCTCTTTTCTTTAACCGAAGAGGTCCGAACTGGGCAAATAATTTTTTAATCTTTTTTTTTTTAAACTTTGCCCCACATTAGAAATTTCTCTTGTATTTTGGGTGCGTTTACAAACATTTAAACTCACATACACAAACAGCCAAACCCGGAACAACTACTTGTAGGTCACACAAATATTTGTTCCGTGCGGGAATCGAACCCGCGACACGCAGCGCAGCAGTCAATCGCTTAACCACTGCGCCAACCGTGCCGTCGTCAACTTACAGGCAGTGGAGATAATTTCATTGGCTCAGCCAGGTCAGTACGGAAATACGTGCTGACCTAGCTGATCCATTGAACTATGAGCTCAATGGATTAAGAAATTAACGGTATTAACAAATTAATTAATAATTAATCATCGTAAGTAGTAGGATGCATATCCGGTAGGCTATAATAATCCTTCCATCTATGGGCACGTCTTCCCTACCATTATCGTGCCCCCCGGTCTACTCCTTGATATACAATGGCCACTGTAGTCCCATGAAACATGAGGCTCCAGGGGCTAGTGTGAATCTTTGGGTTCATTCGAGTAATCGAGTCTGGTTAAACCACGCTGGGGTCGGTGCATTTCATTCATTCATTCATTCAATTTATCATCGTAAGTAGTCCATTACTCCAAAAAAATTATCTTCTCTCCTATTCAATAGATCCAACAACAATAAAATGTATCTCTTCTAGGAAACCTCTACATCCGCGCCGTGACCTTAATAGGAGCCGCGGAATGACGGGAAGTGATTGTCGTAAATATGATGAAGCTGAACACAGTTACTTAACAGAATTTGTTTTTGTTATGATTTTGTATGGAAAAGCAGTGTAATTATCTTCCAAGTATTTTATGAAAATTAAGTTGGACGACAAGACGTAATAGGTATTAAAGATAATATATTCAACATTCAAAATTACAATATGGAGGTATGTTTGGTCCCAAACTAAGCAAATCCTTTATCTTGGGCACCATTAAATAGGTACATCATTTTGATTATTAGAAAGAAAAAATTTGAAATTGACTCTTCGAAATAACGGTAGAAATATGCACTTTCCGCACGCTGTTTCTTAGCGTGCGGAAATAAAACCGGCCAAGTGCGTGTCGGACCACGCACAATGAAGGGTTCCGTAGTTGGTATAAATTTATCCCAAGAACAAACTTAACATCGTAGTTGAAAAAAATGTTCTTCCATAGGGAATGTACGTGTTTTTCAACTGTAAATGTAAGTTGGTTGACTATTACTCGGTAACTTGTGACGCCTACTTGGCTGAGATAGTTTTCCTTTTAACTTCGTTGAATATACTTCTGCTGTGATTTGTTTTTTACTTATCCAAGTACAACCATTTAGCTGGCAGGGGGGGGACATAACTCTAACAAAAATGAGCATTTTAAAGCCTAATATTTCAAACGGATCCCTTAATCGAAAAATTGTTTTCACAAACCCGCAATATTTTTAAAAGACCCATCCAACAATACCCCACAATATAGGGTAGCCGAAAAAAAAAATACATCCCCACTTTATAAGTACAGGAGGTAGCTACCTACCTCCTGTACTTATAAAGTGGGGATGGAAAAATAGTTATTTAGGGTACCTACGTACCCTAAATAACTATTTTTTTCATGATTTTATTTTACCATTTTGTCGGCGCGATTAATATGCCAAATTATAGCTTTCCAGTACTAAGAGTCTCTGAGCTAAGCTGGGGACGGACAGACGGACGGACATGGCGAAACTACATATAAGGGTTCCTCCTTGTTGACTACGAAACCCTAAAAAGGAGCATTTAACACTAACAAAATTTTGATAAAAAATAAAACCTGTGCGAGGCCAAAAAGGCTCCTATCTCAGCATAAGAAGTGCTGCCTCACTTCTATATCTCTTCTTCTTCTTCTCTTATATTCAACTGACATACCGAGTATGTCAGTTGAATAAGGTTGTTAAGGTTTACGAAGCATGACCTTTAAAATATCGCGTTGCGCCCTCTCCAGCTCTAACATAAGTTTTGGTGAACCCACCCTAAACTGTTATACAGTACTGAAGTAGACACTGACTGGGCTAGGTAAACTAATTTTCGAATTTCGGTAGAAGCAATTATAATAAGTCAATCTGCCTAGCCTTTTCCCAACTATGTTGGGATCGGCTTCCAGTCTAACCGGATGCAGCTGAATACCAGTATTTTACATGGAGCGATGCCTATCTGACCTCCACAACCCAGTAACTGGGTAACACGATACCCCTTGGTAAGACTGGCTATCAGACTTTTGGGCTTCTGACGACCCGTAACGACTGTCAAAGATCCACGAATGACAGCCGGGACCAACGGCTTAACGTGCTTTCCGAGGCACGGAGGAGTCTCGGTATGTAAAGATGGTCACCCATCCACGGATCAACCCCGGCAAGCGTAGCTTAACCTGACGGATCGACCTGTGCGGCTGTTATTACTTAGCCACGAGCTCCTCAGAAGCAATTATAATACTTATTAGAAGCAATTATAATAAGTATTAATGATAATTACGTAATGTATTTATGAAAATTAATATACCATCGGTTAACTGCAAGAACTCATTAATGGCAAAAAATCATCAAGTAAAAACATATGATGCATAAACTCATTGTGTTTAATTTTTCTTTAACATAATCATAATGAAGATGATATAGGGCAATCAATACAACTAGAACTAATTAATTGCTTATTTCAAAGTTTTGACTATATCACTTAATGAGTTCTTGTACTAAACCAACGATATGTAGATTATTTTCTATTTTGTGAATGTGAGAACGTCGTACGAGTAGGCCTAGTAAACTTTAAATTTGTCGACAATTTTCTATTTTGGTAAGTACCTGGTACTTCTTGAAATGCCTACACTGTCCTCCCATACCTATTAACACTGTTATTTGAAAATATTGTAAAAGCCAATTATTTTTGAAAGAGTAACCGTGGTGTTTCTTGCCGGCTCTTCTTCATAGGAAACGACCAATTGGAACCGTGCACCTAGCTTCTGACGTTTCATGAGTGCCCATGTAGGTTTGTGATTTTGATTTGGGTTGAGTGAAACAGACTTTTTCAGGTTCAGATATTCTTATGTAATCTCTCACTAAAATAAATTTGTTACACATTCATTTTTATTTAGAAGGTTTTAACATTTTTTTTTTTTTGTAGGTTTCATTTTTTTTTTTTTCTTTGAAGTGTTATTAACCATTTGAATACCTGGATTGGTACAAACGGCACAATTAGATGGCTTGCGAGATCACTGGACCTTACCCCTTTCGATTTTTTTAATAGGGATGTGTTAAAAATCAAATTTACAAAAATCCTATGTAACTGTAAACGAGTTTAGAACTAAGGTTCACACTACGATTTTCAATATTCATCACAAGTCGCTGTTAAAAGTTACTCGAAATTAATTACTAAAAAGAATAAATAATTTGTGTATCCAACAAAATGGAGCTCATTTCGAGCAACTAAATTGTTCACCCTTTTTTTTCGTTCAGTTAAAATAAGTTAAGATTTTATGGTTTTCCTTTCATTTAATTTATCACGTCTGTTAGAAAGATTTGATCCTTATGATTGACCATATCGATTAATGCCATAAAAGTACAGGATGTTATTTTGTCGGATTTTAGTCGGTTCGAATCCCGAGTGTGGCAAGCGAATTTTCGAAAATCATTGAATGCAGATTTGTATCTTTAAAAAAATAAAGGAATATTTCCTGTGAGTAAAATTTGCTACCTCCAGTATTTAGAGTACTTACCGCCCAGGTGAGGTTAAAAAATTCCACTCTCTATATACCGTCGCCTTAGTAGTGAAGGGAGCTATTCCACACTAAACTGGTTCCAAGATAAAGATAAATAAAAAATTCACCACTTGATTTTTTGTTCCTAGTTTCATTTAACTACCTTTCACGTCTGAATGATAAACCAAACCTCTAGTTGAGCTATCACTTTGATCTCTTCACCACTAGAATCTCCATTTAGCGACAAGTATGGTGGTGTTCATAACTCAATTCGGTCAAAAGTGTGGCTTAGCTCTCTTCACCACTAATGCTACGATACTGACAACACATTACTGAAAACGTTTTATATTGAGGTTCTCAACATATTTATTATATAAAGCTTTTAAATTAAATATAAATTTTGATATATCACCTCAATTACATTCCATATACTTAAAGTTATTACCAAAAGGAAACATGAGCGATACAAAAATAATGGAATTCCAAGTAAGGTAGGTCAGAGTAGCAATTTTATCATTTTTCATTCCAAGATTAATTTTCTTAAGCAGCTGTCAGACGAAGCTGTGATGTTAATAAGTCATAAACTCTTAATGGTTCATAGTTAATGCTCGAGTATGATCATCGATAGTGGGGCTTGTTACTACTATCTGTATCGATTTTAGGGGCTGTATATATTTTGTAAGAGCAACTTAATATTTAAAATTGTTAATGACTTTATATATCCTCATCGCCCACTTTTTCTCAACTATATCAGACGCTGCGAATCTCAGCATTGTCGGCTTCCAGTCTAACCGTTAATGCAGCTGAATGCCAGTATTTGACATGGATCGACTGCCTGAGCTCCACAACATAGTTAATGGATGGGTAATACTCATAAATTTTATGAAAAACTGATAGGTATTGTATTTATTTATTTGAACTTCATGTACAATAGTGGTACATAGGCGGACTTAATGCCACAAGTCATCCTCTACCGGTCAACCTTTGGGTTAAATATAAAATATAGTTATAGGGTACAAAAATAATGTCTAAAATACTAACTTCTTGATTACGAGGATTTATATACTTTTTATTGATACTAATACACATATACAAATAAAATAAACTAATAGATATTTTAACAAATACCACCTAATAATAATATATATATATATATATATATATATTTTTTTTTTAATAAAAACTTTGCCCCACACTAGGAATTTCTCCTGTATCGTGGGTGCGTTTACAAACATTTAAACTCACATACACAAACAGCCAGACCCGGAACAACTAATTGTAGGTCATACAAATATTTGTTCCGCGCGGGAATCGAACCCGCGACACGCAGCGCAGCAGTCAATCGCTTAACCATTGCGCCAACCGTGCCGTAATTACTATGACTAGACAATTTTTTTTTTTTTTGTATTCCGTATTTGTCGATGAAGAATAAAACACCCTACCTATCCTCACCATCAGATTCAGTAAAGAAATCTAAAGGATTATGCACTACTGAAATGAATTGGTCGTCTCCAAAGCGCGGTGATTTTCCGCGGCAATATTCTATGATACCGTACTTGTTGCAGATATTGGTAAGATCATATTACTTATTTAGTCTAAACATAACAATACATTATTTACATAATGAATTTGATGATGTAGCAAATCAATGAAAAGCTCACACAGCTTTCCACATCTTTCAGAATGAGAAGCGTCACAATTTTCTTCTCAAATGTGAATTTTTTTACCGTCTCCTACCGTTGTAGATGTTCGCCTGGTAGTATATACGACGATCAGGTACGATAAAGTGCATGAGAGCCTTAACACTTTATGAACTCGAAAACGTTGTATATCGATTAAATATTTTATTGGTTAAAATTAAACTCCTGTTGTGTATAGGCTAATGTGATGGGTTGTCAGACATTATGATAAAATTTTAGGAGTATAAAATCAAATAAGTTTTAATAATTATGTTTTAAGAGTATTGATCCTTTTGACTTTGAGCACTTTTTATACTATATACCTTAATGTTGCAGAACTCAACGACAAAAAACTTGTCATAAAAGAAAATAATAAAAACTTATGCCATTTAAATTGCAATTGTTTTTTGGAAACATTGCTGCCGATTCCGATGTCCACAAACTTAACTAAATTTAAGTTCGTTGCATCTTTTTCTTTCTATTTCATTAAGAAAAGGACAGAAGATATATTTTAGTTTAGTCCTGTCAAATTACACAACGCGCGACGTAAATTGACGTAATTTTAGTAGGCAAGTTTTTAATCACGTCTAAACTTGTATGGAGTAGTGACAGGCGCTGATTAATTTGACAGGACTAAACAAAAATTTATCTTCTGTCCTTTTCTTAATTAAATAGAAAGAAAAAGATGCACTGAACTTAAATTTAGTTTAGTTTGTGAACAAGGGAATCGGCACCATTATGAATTTTGTGATCATTATAACATAATATCACGATAAATTCCCGGAAGGGTAAGGTAGAGGTGTACCCAAATTTCGCCAGTTATGTTTAAGCCCCATATAATAGGGGCGAGCACGAGCCTTTTGCCATAAACCGGGCACAAATCCAGGCTCTGACTGAGAAATTCCAGATGAAAATATCTTAGAAAGTATTTTGTATGTTCGCAAAAACTTAGGACTTTTCAAAATAAGAAGCGATTTCCATAATATAAATACACGTAGTAAAAATGAAATTGTGATACCCAACTTCAGATTAACTAAAACTAGCAAGTCATTTCTTATAAACAGTATCCGCTTTTATAACAAGTTGCCAAAGTCGGTTACAGAACTTAGCGACGGAAAGTTCAAAACCCACATCAAACGTGTCCTTATCAAAAAAGCATATCATAAGATAAAAGACTACGTTGAAGACAAGGAAGTTTGGCAATAATTCCTTCTGCACATGTGGCTTCCCTGGTACCTCATAAACAACATAACTATGTCAATGTCTATTAACTGCTCCCAAATAACGATGTTTATTTAGAATTTTTAATTTTTTTTTTTACATACTTCCTTGACATAATCTTTTCATTATTTGACATTATTTACCTACAAATCGAATTCCAATTCTTTATTAGTGGCTTTTGTGGACATGATATTTATTCAGATATGTTACTGTAGTTGTAATTGAAATCATGTCATTAATATTTTATATACTTAGATTATTTTATATTTTGTGAATGTGAGAACGTTGTAGGCCTAGTAGAGTGTAGATTTGTTGGCGGTTTTGTATTTTGTTAAGTATCTGGTAATTGTTGAAAGGCCTACACTGTCCTCCCATACCTATTATCACCGTTATTTTAAATCCAATTATTTTTATATTGTAAAGCCAATTATTTTTAAAAGAGTAACCGTGGAGTTTCTTGCCGGCTCTTCTCCATAGGAAACGACTAATTGGAACCGTGCACCTAGCTTCTGACGTTTCATAAGTGCCCATGTAGGTTTATGTGAAATAAAATATTTTGATTTTGATTTTTGAAAAAACCAAATCAATAGATACTTATCTCTTCTCTGTTCTCTTTATCAGGTAGTGGGAAAAACAAACTGAAATATCGTCTACGTTACGCGCGTTTTCTACTATACTAAAAGTACCTACACTGTATTTCAACTAAACTACCTTAGGTATTTCCAGCCATTACCATCGCACATTTCATAATATAATATGAATACAGCTTGTCCGAGGTGATTAGTAGTGGGATTGTCCAATAAATAACGTCTCATTATAATGGCGGCTCCACAACAGATCGGTCGGTATTTCGCGCGCCCTCGCGCTTTGGGGCGCGCGCGCAGGGCCGTAGTTAGATCATGCACTGAAATATTCATTCGATCCTACAAAATGAATACGCGGGATGCAAATTTCCATAGCAAGATGATTTATTTAGAGTACGAAATAGCCATGTGCTAAGAATTCAACGCAATAAATGAGTCTGATATATGACTAAAATATATTACAAAATTTAGGTTTTCATCCAACAATACGATTTTCCGTTGTTTGTGTTATTCTCGTTGTATCATGTTACAATATAATCCCGCTGTCAAAGATTTCTGTCATGTTAGTTTCATTATTACAGATTTACGGCCCTTTAGACGTGCTATGTTCTATGCAGGATCACAGCTATACAGCAAAGATATGAAAAGATGGCAGTCTGTTCAGGTGAGCTTTCAGAACCACATGCACTTTCTTCGAACATATCTTTTGATTTTCTTTCCTTAGGACCTCGTGTCTTTTTAGCACCACCACGCACGTCCAGGTCCGTTCCTGCACGGGGCGTGGTGGTCGTGCAGGCGCCGCGGGCGGGGGGCGGCGCGGGGCGAGCGCGTGCGATAAATGGCCCGTCCGAGCGCCGCCGCCGGCGCATGCTCTGCTTTGCGCACTTTTGTTACGAGAACTGTGGCGGTTCCACTGGGTGAGCGGTTTTCTTTTTTGGGGATGACTTTTCTTTGGAAAATTATATTATTATTTTTAACCTATCTTGTCGTAAAAGCCCTTTGCCCTGCAGTGGGATAACACGAGAAAAGGAGGCCTTTGCCAAAGGCATCTCATTGTCCTTCCACTCCAATTCGTCTTGAGCTAGTGTAAAAAAATCCTGCATGTAGGGGTCATGCTCGTTCCGCCATCTTCTCCTGGGTCTGCCACGATATCACCGGACACACATTTGTGGTTCTTTAGAAAAACGGTTGATAAAAAATTCACCTAAGCCTATTTAAACTCGCTGGTTTATTATATTACCAAATTATTTTATGTAATTCGGTACTCGTCACACAGTTAAATTGGCATAGGGAAAAATTGGCTTCGAAAACATGAAAACCTTTAAAAAATGCAGTGACCTACGTTATGCTTATATGCTTGCAGTAATGTTTCTCCTTCCCCCTTAATCCATCCAAAGGTTGTCTTTATAAGATCGCTTTTAGCCGTTTGTTGCCCGTGGTACTACCAGTATTACTACAAGTAGTACCACGGGGAAAAAAAAAACCCGTAGTACTACCAAGCGATCCAGTAGTACCACGGGTTTTCTTTTTTTACCCGTGGTACTACTAGTAGTCCACATTTCATAGTTTACACCACGAAAACCCTAGGGATATTGCGAAAACACGGATAATTAGACAATGGTAAAGACATTTCTGCGAGCAACTTGGAAGTAGCGCTCGATGGGCTCGCGCGCGGTTGGTCACAGTTTTAACCTAACCTAACCTATTTTACTCAGTTCAAAATGACGAATTTGCCTGCGAGTGGATAATTAGACAATGGTAAAAACATTTCTGCGGCAGATTGTATGATTCGTCATTTTGAAATAGGTTAGGTAAGGTTTTAGTGTAAACTATGAAATGTGGACTACCAGTAGTACCACGGGTACGGAACGGGGACGTGTACTAGAAGAAAAAATGTAGTCTTTTATTTGTAACAACTCTATTCGATATTACTGCTCGGGTCTACGAATCATATGTTCGTTCAGTAAAAACTACCCTTAACTAAAAGTCGATACCTGATTTGCTTTTTATCACAAGCGTTTGAGCAATGGTGGATATTTGTCTTGAAATAGCTAGATATGGATACATGCTTATTACGGCTTACAGCATAAATATCAAAGTTTTATATACATGTATAACCTTGGTCATAAATATAGGGGGCGTGTGAATAATAGTAACAATAGAAAGCTTGTTAAATTACATCTACAACTTACAAGGCTGTTGGAAGATCGTAAATCAGAATAAACTTTGCACTTCTAATATATTTGCGAGGAGTAATATCCGTATGCGGGTGCGATTGGATTAATCGTTCATGTTGTAGAAGGGACAGTGGGTGGAAGTAGAAATGTAGATACATAATGTAGTTCGATCGATTTTATGGAAAAGAAATCGTGTCAATTGCTACACAAAGAATATGGTTGCTTATTACTTGTATTTTTGTTAACGATTAAAAAAAAAAAAAAAAACGCACGATTACATCTTACTTTTCTGTAAAATCAACGCACGTGTGCTATGCTAGTCGCGCGGTAAACTCTGATTGCGCGATGTAGGATTTGTGACGTCAGTTCTTTGATGCGTAGTTCGCATGTGGCATTGTAGATGGCGCCACACATGCATTACTATCTAAGTATCAATTATTTCGCGGATATTGGTGTGGGTTACACGTTTACATAGTTTGTAATTATGTCACACATCAATTGTAATGTGTTGTGTAACGGTTTTATGTCCCAATAAAGTAAAACTATAGTTAAGATGACAATAATTATGACAAAAAAAAAGTGAAGCAACGTGAACATATTCGTAAGAAGTTGGCTGAATCATCCCAGCGCTGATTCGTTTTCTCCCCTACCAATCGTTATTTCTCCTGACACTGTTTATTTTGCTTATATTTATGTATGTATGTATCTATGTATTAGTATATATTTATTTTTCCTTTTTCGAGTTATCTATCCCTTATGTTGCACCTGCCATGTTTTGTCTCTGCATCAGCCTAAGGTTGACTGATAGAAAATGCCTCGGGCATTAAGTCCGCCTTTGTACAGTATTTTTTACTTGTGCATAAAGTTTTAATAAATAATTAGGTTGGTACCATATGACCTTGACCTGGTGGTCAAGGTCATTATTTTCATCATAACTCGTAGTTCTTGTCGTAAACATTTTGTGTTTTCGTAGCAGAGCAAGTTCTTATAAATCCATAGCGAATGGCGTACGCTTGCAAATATTCCATGATTTGGGTAATGGTACTAACTTATCTAGTGTCTTCTTATTATCCTCCCTATGTTCTAAGTTGAGCTGCACGATTACTGACAAATGCTTGCACCGAATGGATAGGTCCACTCAATCTGTGTGGTTCTTTCTTCAAAAGACCATTTCAGACACCAATCTACATGGTCTTCACATGATTTGACCAAGATTATGTCTGGACTTTAAAAGAGACTGTGATCTCTGAGTTTGTTTCGGTCTTTCTTCTCAGAGTATTCAGATACGAAACGCCGACCTCATCTAGTTTTAAAAAATGATTGACGTGTAAAAGTGTTTGTAAAAACCTACTTACAGAAATAAAATCATTTATCATTTATCATTGTCATTATCATTTATCTTATTCGAGTATCGTAAACGTCGGTTGTACAATGTTTGACACATTATGAACAGGTAATGTGACACTCGACCCTACTGTCACTTTCCTACTCCTTATATTTATTTATTTATAGGTGAACCAACAGCTATAACAGATGGATAACAATTGAATATGAAACATATAGCCAATTACAGGTTCTCATGGGTAAAAACAGAAAAAGCAGTAGAAATCTTAGGATCTTAGGATCACTAATAAGCACGATAGAAAAGATTAACAATATTTTTAAGGTACAATAAGCACTATGCACTTCTAAAGAAGTCAGCGTTCAGCTCAGTGCGCGCAAAATAGATTTTGGTGGTATCAAATTCCTTACTCGATAAAACTATGTTGAAATTTGGATAAATAAACTAGGCTTTCTTACCAACCATATGAGACTAACTGACAACATTTTAAAACATGTTTCAGCATGCCAAATTCGTTTTCCTCAATAATTTGACCCATGAAACGCGGTGGTACCTAAACAACAAAAAGTACCACGATTTTGGCACCCCATTCTTCAAACCTTACAAACCCAAATTCTGTCCACGGTGTAGGTACCCAGCAACCAATCTCCAGTAGGTGTGAATGATAATTTCTTTCATCCTCACCAGTGTTATCATTTAACAATGATTCATATCTCGCGAGGTGAGCCTGGTTTAATAAACAGCAATAATTAAATGTTGTAACTTGAGTTGTTTATGCCGCATGCTTCGGGACGCCGGTGGAGGCCGGGGCTCCGCCCTCTAGCGCCCGCCTCGTTATGACCGTAAGGGATTAACGAGGATCTTGTTGTATGTTACACTTACAAAGGGTTTTGTTTGGTGTTGGATTCGATTTTGATGGGAGTTTCTGAGCAAGTTGTTAATTTTTAGGATTCCGTAGTTCACAAGGAACCCTTATAGTTTCGCCATGTCCCTGTCTGTCTGTCTGTTTGGCTATATGTCTGTCCGTCTGTCCGCGGCTTAGCTCAGCGACTCTTATTACTATAAAGCTGTAATTTGGCATGGGTATACATATTAATCACGCCGAAAAATTGTAGGGGGTAGTTTGTAGACGAGAAAAAAAAGTCCCCACTTTATGTGTAAGGGAGGTATTCCTTACACATAAAGTGGGGATGTTTTTTTTTTTCTCGTGTATCCCATCCCATGGTGTGGAGTATCGTTGGATAGGCCGTTCAAAAATGTTGTGGGTTTGTGAAAACCATTCTTGATTCAGGGATCCGTTTGCGTAATATTAAGCCTTAAAATACAAATTTTTGTTAGAGTCAAGTGTCGTCCACCCTAATCCTGCCTTATTCTAAATGTTTGTATGGGGATAACTATTTGAAAAAATTCACAGCAGTAGTAAATACTCGTATAACGAAGTTAAAAGGAAAACTATCACAGCTAAGTAGGCTTTACAAATTACCGAGTAATAGTCGATCAATTACGACACGGTTGGCGCAGTGGTTAAGCGATTGACTGCTGCGCTGCGTGTCGCGGGTTCGATTCCCGCACGGAACAAATATTTGTATGACCTACAAGTAGTTGTTCCGGGTCTGGCTGTTTGTGTATGTTAGTTTAAATGTTTGTAAACGCACCCACAATACAGGAGAAATGCCTAGAGTGGAGCAAGGTTTAAAAAAAAAAAAGTGTTATTGTTTTATTTAAGTACGTAATGTTCTTCTAGTAACTGAAGTTGATAAATATTGATAGAGAATTGTTACATAATGAAAGAACGAGGCAGAGAAAAAATGTGCGCAGCTGTAGATTTTAAGAAACTGGAAAAGTCCTGAAAAACTATAAAATCTTTTACATTCTTCCTTGATATGTCAATCCAAGTCATCTCATTAATTGACATTATATACCTACTAGCTTTTGCCCGCGGCTCCGCCCGCGTAGATGTCGGTTATCGTGTAAAAAAGTAGCCTATGTCCTTCTCCATATACCAGGCTATATCTCTGGCAAATTTCATGACTATCGGTTCAGCGGTTTAGGCGTGAAAATGTAACATACAGATAGTCAGACAGACAGAGTTACTTTCACATTTATAATATTAGTATGGATAATTTAATTTCAACTCTTTATTAGCGGCTTTGAAGATGATAATTATATTCAGATTTGTTACACTTGTAATAGCAATCATGTCATTTTATTTAAATAGGTTTTTATTTTTGTTTATCATTTATATATATTGTAGGCCTAGTAGACTGTAGATTTGTAGACTATTTTCTATTTAGCTTAGTACCTAGTACTTGTTGAAAGGCCTACACTGTCCCCCCATACCGATTAACACTGTTATTTGCAAAATATTGTAAAAGTCATGTAGGTATAAGCTAAAAATCTGATATTTGTATGCATATTTACCTAAAGTTAATTTTTTAGCTTTGAAAGTATGGAGGCGGCTTTTTAAAATATTTTTTTGTAAAATTAATCCCGGGATTCTTGGATTGCATAACTATTCAGGTGCATATTTATTTAAAATTAATGTTTAACCCTCGATGAAAATACGCGTATGTAGGGTGTAGGAGGAGGGATGGTGTGTGTAAATAAAAAATAAAAAAACATAAATAAAAATATATTTTATTATTAAATTAAGTACTTTAGCCGAGATCATCATCATCATCATTTCAGCCGAAAAACGATAGGCCTATATCCACTACTGGATATAGGCCTCCCCTAATTGGGGGGACGGGGGATAATATTTACGCCCAATCAGGATGGGCGTAAATATTACCTCGGCTACTTAGGTAGGTAGATATGCATCCGATTCTATACTCAGAAAAAAACTCAAAATTTGTCGATTCCGGAATCGCGGGATTTTTACGATCGATACAAAAGTGCATTCCATATAACAACATTTGAAAGTAAATATATCCGATTCTATAATCAGAAACCTAAATTTGTCGATCCCGGAACAGAGGTATTTTTTTGATACAAAAGCGCATTCCATATTAGCCATCATCTCAACTTTAGGTGAATATGCATCCGAATGTCCGATCTTTTTAGGTCAAATAAAATATTTTGATTTCGATTTTTATACGACAGAAACTTTTACGGAAGGTAAGAAGATAAAGTACTAGACTTAATCTAGACTACAAACATTACCGTTAAAAACCACATAAGCAATTCAAGCAATATAACAATCTAAATGAACACTCACGACACCGAGCCAGCAAAACCATGTAACACAAGTACGCAAAACGAATTTTAAAGTCATTTCTGTTCCAAATCTCAAGCATATTGCTAACAAATCACAGGCGAATGGGTCGTTTAGCCACCATTTGTTGCCCTGGGAGCGACGCAGGGTGGTAATTGTGTTTACAATACATCCCCCTTGCCCCCTCGGCTTCCATCCCCCTTCCGTTCATTTCTCATCCTCAAACATCAGGGCAACGCTTAGCGATTTCACCTCGGGAAATCTGGGGAAAAGTGGAAAATGCGGTGTTATGAGAGACGCTCCGATAGCTAAATGTACGCCGTGTTCGGGTTCGCTTTTGTGTTCCAACGAGCTGGCTAAGTTGGGTTCTGAAGTAGGTGCCTACAGGTAGGTTGGATTGTTGTGCGTTTAATGGTAGAAGAAGTGTTGCTGTTGTTCGTTTGATGGTCTTGAAAGTGGTTGTGGATGGTCTAAATCAAATCTAATCCATTTCTTTGCCAGAATGTGGGTTGACAATGTATGATCTTAAAACTATAATGGCCTTTACATTCTACCTTTACATATGGTGTGCAAATATTTAATTTTAACCTGCACAATGCTATTATTTTAATTACATTTAAAATAAATAAAAAAAAACCGGCCAAGTGCGAGTCGGACTCGCGCACGAAGGGTAGGTACACGGCCACGCATGACTTTTTTGCCGTTTTTGTAGATAATGGTACTTCCGTACCATTATCTACAAAACTGGCAAAAAGATCATGTCTGTTGCATGGGAGCCCCCTTAAATATTCATTTGATTGTTTTTTAGTATTTGTTGTGATAGCGGCAACAGAAATACATCATTTCGCACCTTTAGAATTATAGAGACCTAATTTCTTCAGAAGTTCTGAAGACTAATGGTCTCTATAATTCTAAAGGTGCGATTTGTAAAAATTTTAACTGTCTAACTATCACGGTTCATGAGATACAGCCTGGTGACAGACGAACGGGCAGCGGAGCCTTAGTAATAAGGTCCCGTTTTACCCTTTGGGTACGGAACCCTAAAAAGACACCCCTTAATTAACCCTTAATTAATTGATGTCAAAGTTATACATATGTCAGTTCAAGAGATAAAGTTTAATAAAATGTCAGATTAATAATTTAAAAATAATTGTAATTGTAGGTAATTGATAATGTAATAACTATTATAATTACAAAGTGTTGATTCAGTAAAATTTTAACATAAATTAAATTATCAATATTATTGATTTATGTATACAATATTACTGATTGTTGTGACTGCTGCTTCTGTGGTCATGCCTCCACGGGGCCAAGTCTACCAATGTACAAACGTTGCAATGGTCTCTTCATTGTGAGTTTTTGACAGATTTGCCATACAAACACTGTCAAATACTCACAATGGCGAGACCATTGCAACGTTTGTAAATTAGTAGACTTAGGCCCCACTTTTCGTGTCTCTACTGGCAATTAAATTTATTTGTAGCTCACCTTCACAATCACCTTTCTAATACATTATTTTCATTTCTTCAGAGTCAGTGAATTGAGAAACTGGTAGAGGACCATATATATATTTTTTTCGTATTTTATAAAGTCATGAATTTAATCGCACCTCATATAACTCCCATTTTACTTTCATAAAAATATTATTGAACACTCTAATATAATGAATACGCCTCTTTTTGTGAACCTCAAATAAATCCTATTTTGGGGTCCTTAAATACTAAATAGCCAAGTAACAGCGACGAACTTGGATGTAGCGGTCGCCGGCCGCTGTCATGGCACCGCTCGCTTCGGTCGCTCGGCTCGCGCGCGGTTGGTCACAGTTCTAACGTAACCCTACCCAATTGTTCGGGGTACCCTTAGTTACTGCGACCAACTGTGAAAAAGACCATCAAGTTAAAAAGAGGCTCATTTATTTAAAAAAGTGTGCGTCATTAGAAGCTTAATAAGTTTTTAGAGGTTCATTAATTATAAAAGCCTTTTTTTTTAAATTAGGTATAGTTTTCTCAACATTACTTGTTAGCATTAAACTAAGAATATCGACTTGATTTTAATAAATTAATTTAATGAAAGATGCACACCAACAATTTTTTTGGGATTTCGGCGATTAGTCACGCTTCACAAATAAAAGTACCTAATAAAATACCAATGTACTTGCACCTTGCTGAGTAAAATAGTTTGAACTGTGAGGAATTACTTAAAAAAATTCAAAAAATCTTAAACAAAGGCAAAAAATTCCAGCGACATACAATAACCTTTATAGCTGCCATGGATTAAGTTGAAATGGAGTAATAAGTATCATAATTTTTCATCATTTCAGCCAAAAGACGTCCACTGCTGGACATAGGCCTCCCCCAAAAGAGGGGAATTTGCCATAATAGCCACGCTTGGCAGGCGAGTTGGCGATCGCAGTATGGTGTAAAAATGCATAGAGAACGCTACTGCCCATTCTATAGTAAGTCCCTCAGTCGCCTTTTACGACACCCACGGGAGTGTTTGTTTTTTTTTTTGTATTTTTATATTTATACCGAAATATCAAAACATTAATTCTAAAGTGGACAAATCTTGTAATTTCACATCTCCAAAGGCAAGGCAAAAGATAGGTCTTCCTTTACGGTTTCACATAATTTTGTTCTCTGCAACTTAACTGCGAGCCACTCATTTCCGATCGTGGCAAATTATCAAGGAGTCAGTGTTTCGCTTGGCGTTCAAGAAGACGATGTCGGTGTCGTTTATTAAATCTTGAATGTGTAGTTTCCCACCCAGAAAAAAACTTACTTCTCTTTAAAGCATGTTTTAAAATTGGTTCGAAAAGGATTATTTTATTATAGAATTTTCATTTTTGTTGTATGCACACATGCCAAAAATTTCTTCAGAGTTAACACTCCATTCACTCCATCCTCATTCAGTCATAACCACCTTTAACGAGTCCGGGACGATCGTCCTCATGAAAATCCCATAAAAAATAATAAACAATTTACGTTCACCGACACGCTCCGACTCTGTCGCTTCACCTTTCGTATTAGCTGAGAACTTTACAACGCTATTTTTTTTAAAGAAATCTGCTTCCCCTTCTAGATAATGTGGGTGGGATATAAAAAAATAATTGGGATGGGTAGGTAACTCTTTTGAGTGGAAAGTTGAAGATGAAAACGAGGCTCATGGTGTAAATTGGCGTGAAAACAGTGTTCTACACGTGTTGTCTACGAGAAGGTCATTTCAGTAGGTAGAATGTGATAATAATGATGTCTAGTGACATATTGCTAGCTCTTCTGCCCCAGTACATCCAATAACTCAAGTCAGGTCATCGGTATCACTATGCACACATCAGTAAGAAATCAAGAACAAGAGTAGTCTCGGCGAAGAAGAACCGACTGTTGGAAGTTTATTCACACAGTACTAGTACTCAGTGGCGTAGTTAGTCCTAAAGGGGCCCTGTATCTAAATCATTTGGGGGCCCTTTTTACCTGACAACGGTCAAACTTACACGTTTTTACAAAATAAATAAAATAGCATACAGACTTGAAAGGTAAAGCTGTCATTGTGATAGTGAAACAAGTTGGAAAATTGAAGGAAATGGAATTGGATTTGATTGAATTGGGAATTGGTTGGTTTTTTTATTGGTATACTAGATTAAGCTGTCGTTGTTCGTGAATCGAATCGAATAGCGAATCGAAAGGTTGTGAATAACTGTGGCCTGCACAGTTATATCCTATTAATCAATACGAGTTTCAGGTTATGGATATTATTTTAAGAATTTTTGCGCCCTACACACTTCGCGTTGGGAAGCCTCTGTATCTCGGGGGCCCCGTATCATTGATACGGCTGATACGGCGGTAGCTATACGCCCCTGATCGTACTACTGTCACTTTGACTGATCATCAGTCAGTTGTTTGCTCACTCCTTAGAGAGTGCCAATAAAGAAGTCTTCGGATTCGTATTCAAGGTAACATGTGAGTGTTATTTATTGTTCTTCCCATCCCTCATCTCCTGTCAATCAAACCATCATACAGTCCACTAAAAGAAAGGGAGTCGAGTGGGACAGCCAGCCATTTAACCTTTTTAATACGGTGACATTGGATCAATGTTAGCGCGGGGAGCAAATGAAAGTCTGGACTGTATTAAAATAGGCAATGGTTTATTCATCATCATCATCATTTCAGCCGAAAGACGTCCACTGCTGGACATAGGCCTCCCCCATGCACCGCCACCTCGACCGGTTCTGTGATTCCCGCATCCAGCGGATTCGTGCGGCTTTCATAAGGTCATCTGTTCATCTTGTGGGAAGCCTTCCAATGCTACGTCTTCCGGTATGCGGTCACCACTCCTAAACCTCTCGGCCCCAACGGCCATCTGTTCTGCGCAGAATGTGCCCTGCCCATTGCCACTTAAATTTGGCAATTCTTCGAGCTATGTCGGTTACCTTGGTTCTCCTCTTCATTTCTGATTCGATCACGTAAGGAAACTCCAAGCATAGCCCTCTCCATTGCCATTTGGTTGACTTTTAGCCTTCTAATAAGGCCCATTGTGAGCGACCACGGTTCAGTGCCATATGTCATCACTGGCAACAAGCACTGGTCAAAGACTTTCGTCTTGAGACACTGCGGTATGTGGGACGAGAAGATATTGAGTAGCTTCCCGGACGCTGCCCAGCCGAGCCGAAGCGAATGGTTTATTACAAATGGTAAATTTCTCGGACAAACAGTTAATATTTAGTTTAGAGGAGGTCCGTCGCTGTAGGGTCCGTGGAAGCGAGTGTCGTCGGGAGACGAGCCGTGTTGCCACCGGATGAAGTGTCGAACACGCTGCTTCGCGTGCAGACCGCGTGCACGGTGTTGTGCTGGGTTCGATTCCCAACGGTAACTTATGAAATATCTCAAGAGGATGAAAATCAATAGATATCCTTTCAATTCACATCACACTGCAATCACTTGTCCATTTACCATGCCTCTGTTTATTGCAAAACTTCAATCTGACTAGCCTTTTCCAACTATGTTGGGGTCGGCTTCCAGTCTAACCGGAAGCAGCTGAATACCAGTATTTTACATGGAGCGACCTCCACAACCCAGTTACTGGGTAATATTGGTAAGACTGGATGCCAGACTTTCGGGCTTCTGACGACCCGTAACGACGGTCTAATATCCAAGAATGACAGTCGAGACCAACGGCTTAACGTGCTTTCTGAGGCACGGAGGGGTCTTTGTATGATAAGATGGTCACCCATCCACGGATTGACCGCGGCAACTGTAGCTTAACCTCATCGGTCGACCCGTGCCGCTGTTATAACTTAGCCATTAGTCCCTTTAACATCTTTCATTGTTGTTATATTGTTGGGCCATGTTAAGCGAATACAATTCAACTACATCATATTTCATTGTTTTTGTATAGATGGGACGTGTTTCACAGTACCTATCACAATCCATTAAAAAAAAACCTATAGGCTTTTTAAAGATGAAAGAACAGAAGAAAAACGTTTATGCAAAAAAAAAAAACACAAACACAAAAAAAAAACAAGTTGGGGGAAAATATGCATAATATATATTTTTCTCAAATAAACAAACAAACAAACAAATTATTGCATTCCACAAAGTCAAAGTCAAATAATTTTATAGGAACATCAAAGGCCACTTTTTCCACTTTTAAATGTCAAAATACTATCTATACAAGAAAATAAAATTGATACGATGTAGTTGTCTCTTCCAAAAGGCAGTTAAGTTCACAGTTCTTTTCTCACATACATAAATTCTTTCTCCAACATCTAGGCCACTAGTTTTTACAAATTAATTTGTCCCGGCACATTGAGCACCGCTCGATTGGCCCAATCCCGCGTGTAATCCCGGGATTATAGGACAGTCGCCAGCGGCAGTCATTAGTAATGCAGGTGGACTGTGCCATGTACCTATGATGGCAGTGGTCATGTTTGTACTAGCAGGTTTTTTTTTTTGTAATTAAATATACAATTATACGTTTGCGGTTGAAAGAGTTCAAAGTCGATTTGAGTCATATTACTAGAAATGGAAAAATAGGAAGGTATAATAAAATAAAATAAATTAATATAAATACACATAAAATATTAAAAAAACAAAATACCTAGGTTTTTTAACAGTCGCGACTGTTAAAAAACAGGTATTAAACCTTATAGTCGATACTATAGCTAACTGTGGTTGGTTTGCCTATTTTGCCATGTTTTTTGGCAAATAAATGATATTATTATTATTAGTTTTTAAACTGTCATGGTCACTAATATTATTATTAACATAAGCGGGATATTAAGTTATTATTATTTAGTTTATTATTGAGTTTATCCGTGATCATAGTGCTTGCAACAGCGCCGAAATATCGGGAACTCAGAACAATGAATAAACATGGTAAATATCCCGCTTATGTTAATAATATTATTATTATTATTATTATTATTTATATCCAATTATATTCTTGGTTTGTTCATTTACTCAACTTATAAATTAAAAAGGTTTAGTTCTCATTATTATTTGAATAAAGCCGTACAAAAAAACAGCTTGCTGTCACACACGTCACTGCACTACTTTACTATAATATTATGTATCTACATGATAACATTATAAAACTGGATTCACAAACAAAAACATAGATACATAAAACTAATAAGGCTAGGCCTACATTTTTTATGACTATTTATCGAAACTAAACTCCAACGAAATACGGAGAAGCAATACGATATCATCTATCTATCTCGTTAGACCATTCATTACGGGACACTGAAAATAAACCGGCCCCGTCCAGAGTCCAACAAGTGTATAATTCCTGGAATACCTAACAAATGTTACGTTTTTTCCGTCGGTCTGTACATGGCCCAATTAAGGGCTCGACAACGACCAGCCGACTCTCTATATAATTTATTCGCTAAGGATTTTGTCTTGTGGCACGTTTTTAGAGATCCAAATCAGAATCGTAAACACCTTGTTTAGCTCTTTTGTTATCGATAAAGTTTTGTAATCCTATATCGATTGTAATCGATATTGGTTTCATTAGGTTTCGGTTATGATGATTTTTATGGGGGCGTTTTTAAGATAAATGCTGGAAATTAGATGCAATCTTTTTTTTGTAATTTTAATTTTATTGGGTTTGTTATCTTTTATTACAATGCAATCACCATTTGGATGAATGTCGTAAGTTCGATATAATTGACATTATGGAACTTTTATTTAATCGGATCAGACTCTTTGCTGATAAGTATGCAATACTGATTAAAATCGTTCACTTTTGTAGGTTCGGTGGCCAGCACATCAAGTTACCACAAACTGTCAAATTTTCTCGTTCGATTTTGAACTTAATCATTAACATTTTAAAGTTTAAAATCGTTTGGAGAAATTTGGTAGTTCCGTGTAGCTTGATTTGCTGGCCGTAGTGGCCAGCACATCAAGATAGACGAAACTGACAAATTTACCTACTTAGCAACCGTTCAAATGGCGTTGTACTGCATGTTATTTTACGGCAATAATTGGATTCACACTTCAACATCCCATTGTTCAATCGTTTAAAAACAAAATGCAGCATGAAACTGACATGTGACCCCAAAATTAGTGCAGTAAAATATCGCACTGATCAACGCCGTGTGAACTCGGGGTTACTTGTTATTCCAAGACGACAAACAGTCTTGCGTTATCCTCATCATCCTCATCAATATTATGGTGAAGTTGTCAGAAGATAGTTGGCGCCACTGTCTGATAGTTGGTGACGTTGTCAGAAGATAGTTGGCGCCGCTGTCAGATAGTTGGTGACGTTGTCAGAAGATAGTTGGTGACGTTGTCAGAAGATAGTTGGTGACGGAGTCAGAAGATAGTTGGCGCCACTGTCAGATAGTTGGTGACGTAGTCAGAAAATAGTTGATGATGTTGTAAGAAAATAGTTGGTAACGTTGTCAGAAGATAGTCGGTGACGTTGTCAGAAAATAGTTGGTAACGTTGTCAGAAGATAGTTGGTAACGTTGTCAGAAGATAGTTGGTTACTCAACTTCATCCACTTTATTACGTATAATTCGATTCTCTAGTCTTTTTGGACACAAAATTATCCTGCTAGACTTATTAAATGTTAAACACAGATTTTATGCCCCATTACAGTTTTGGACATAATATTTTTAGAAACCATTTGAGCACTGACTCTGAGAAAAAAATATTAGTTCAGTAACCGTCACGACTCAAGCATATAACGTGCATTACGTTACATATAGATACAATTATTTTTATCCCCTGTTCATACGAATGGCGTAACTATATTCGTGCGGGCTCCGTGCACTCCCGAGCATCGATTCTCAGAACTCTTTAATTGCACCCACTCCGACGCAGATCGAACGTTTAAAATCGATTTTTTTATTCGATTTATTTCATGTGAGCCTCGAGTTCAAAATCGTGTTTTTGTTTTGCGATAGCGAACGCTGTGTATATGCAAATTTTACACGCATCTACTGAAACTTCTCAATTAATTAAATTGTGTGACAGTTTTAGTTTTTGTCATAATGTTAAGTCAACGATAATTAAGTTATAGAGTTTGCGTCTGACTGATAAATTTGTCGCTGACACGGAATAATGATAACCTGTGTTACAACTTATAGGTAAGTAAGATATCAACTTATTTAATTAAAATAAGAACGAAAATTATTGCTGAATTCAGACGTCACGAGAACTCAAAGAAAAAAAAATGCATATTAAAGGTACCTACTAATATCATATTTCTTACCATAAAAAAATCCAAAACCGGTATAGTCCGATAACTGGAAACGATTTAATTGGTAACATAAAAATAGCGAACCATTAGTCCCACTTCTGTATTCGAATGAGCAAAATTGTCCCATTCACCCCACGTCCGAACAAACGGCCAGCTTGTGTTTTCACACCTATGAAATTCTACGGCATCCAAAGCACTTTAATCTTTATTGTTTCTGTTTTAAAGTACAAATTTGATCGCAATATTCCTCATAATCAGGGCAGATATAAAATCAGGCAATTCAGAAATTTCTAGCCCGAACTTTTGAGTCAAATTTTGTATAGTTACCGTCTTCGACGGAAGCCAGCATACATGATTAGTGTTTGAAAATTGAACTCTTTATGCAGCGCCGTAAAGTTGATTTTTGATTGATAAATAAGCATAAAATCCAAGAAATGTTGGTGATATTCGTGCTCGTAATGAGGTGAAACAATTCAAAGTACGAATGGACAAAGACTTATGGAGTTTTTATTTTTAAATAAATGAAATTAAATTCGCTACATTCCCGAAGCTTGTTACAGTGTGACATTTTCAATTTCTTTTCTCAAAATATTCCAATAAGTGGGTAGGTTTCAGTGTGTTAGAAATAGTTGGAATGTGGTATGTAGACTTTTATCGTCCCCAACACCTTATTAAATAAGTTTATTTTATACTAGCTTTTGCCCGCGGCTCCGCCCGCGTGTATGTAGGTTATCGCATAAAAAAGTAGCATATGTCCTTCTCCATATCCCAGGCTTTATCTCTGCCAAATTTCATGGCAATCGGTTCAGCGGTTTAGGCGTGACAACGTAACAGATAGACAGAGTTACTTTCACATTTACGAGTATAATATTAGTATGGATTAGTAACAGCAGGTGCAATTGCATTTAAAATTTTCTCTGACAGCTTATCGCAGTTGGCTAACTAATGATAGAGAGGTCAAGGTCTGTTCCAAAGTATAGGACAAACCATAATGTAACACGGGGTTACATTAATTGTGGTAAGTGAGTCTTGGACACACGGCTACATATCAAGTTATACAATTCTAGTATAAGCTGATCTCTCATTATACGGAAATCCTATACTATGCGAGACCAGCGTAAACTAGTTTTTTTATAGCTTGATATGAAGCCGTGTGGACAAAACCAATTTTTTATTTTTTATTTAAAATTCCTGATCTTATAAGACCGTTGATTAAATAATTGTTGATTGGAAAATGGAAAATCTCCAGTAGTCCTGGAGCCCCGGAGCTGGTAGTCTGTGAGTCTGGAGATTTTCGATTTTACTCTAAACTTTTTAATTGGGTTTATAACCAATTAAAAAGCAGAAAAATGGTTGCACATTTGCATAACGTAGGTAACGTTATGCAAATGTGCAACCATTTTTCCATGAAACCAGGGCCTCAAGTCTGCTATTACAATAGTGTCAGAATGGTATCGCGATTGTGCGTATTTGACAGTGTTTGTATGGCAAATCTGTCAAAAACTCACAATGAAGAGACCATTCTGACACTATTGTAATAGCAGACTTGAGGCCCTGTAGGACCGAAGTTGGAAGGAGACAGTAAACTGTAATAATTATGTATGTAAATGTATGAAATAGATGTATCTTTCACAATGCATGCGGATTTAAGATACAGGCCTAGCCTAGTTTAGGGGACAGAGTTGAACCTATTGTACTTATATATCTACCTACTTACTTATATATCTACCTAATATTAAAAGTAAGATCTTTAATCTGTATACAGTGCAATGTACTTGAACTTTGTGGTAATAAACAATTTATTATTATTATTTTATTGTTTTCTTCATTTGTTTTTCTCGGCCTAGCCGGGTAGAACTGATGGCACGGGCCTAAGCCAAGTGTCCATCAGTGGGGTTCAATGTGGGGGTAATATTGGATACTGTTTCGTTTCCCGAAGCAGACTGAATGGCAACTAAAACTGTATTTGAGTGGGAGTAATGGTGCAAGTTGTCCGACTCACACTGAAGAAATTTTCTTACTAGCCTGCATGTATTAAGAATCACTGCCTTCTGCAGTAGGATGTAGGTGTTAGGTTAGGATTTTAGGGGCTTATTATTATTATTATTTGCAGAAGTCAGAAGTGTCGTTCTGAAGTGTGAAGACAGGGGGAAATCCTTTTTATAATACCTTGGTATAATTTTCTATTTGGATTTGGCAGCTTCATTTGTACTTATTTGACAAATAGAGACGAGAACTCAAAAATATTTTTTATTGTGTTTTAAATCCTTTTTTTTTTTTAAGTGAAAACTTCTTTAGGCGCTTTGAGAACTTTTTGGTAGGGGAAAAACTTATGGGTTCGCGATCGTCACCGAACGCTTTCCATGAGCTATATGTATACTGTGTATGTATGTGGGATAAGCTAAATTTTTCTATAATAAAACTGCTGATTGCTTCAATATAAATGTATCACAACTCAATGTGTCATAACTTGTGTGGAGAAAATAAACGTTTTATATTATTATTTTATTTGCCGTCTTTGAACACAACGTCTTACGCCTTTTTCTTCCTAATTCCGTCTCTTTTCTACTAATTCTACCTTTTTAAACATTCATTCACTATCTCTTTCACACCTTGACTATTTCGTTCATTCATCTCTGTCAATCTTTGATGCTTCACATCTGTCATCCATCTTCACGTCTCGTTTCACTCTCCTGTCATAACGTTCCATTCCTACATCTATGGGTACTTTTGGGTGAACAAAAATCATGGAACTCGCGTCATCGTCACCGAACGCTTTCCATGAGCTATTTAAATAAAAGAACAGTTACTCCAAAGATTTGTGTTTCAAAAAAAAAAATTGGCAGTCATAAAAACTGCTGTCAGAAGTCGGCAGACATTATGACTGCCAACTTTTTTTTCTTCCTTCAGTTGATTTACATAAAAAAAATGTTAGGGCTAAACTCACCCGTTAACTTATATGGTAACTCATTTTCCAAATAGGATCCGATTTATTCCGATTTATCCTACTGCCACACTACTTTCTTATGGCAACAGTTAAAATTTGGAGCAAGGTGCACCGAACGCCATCGATCAGGTGTATTTGTTTTATACAAGGTGCACCCAAACCGAATGAAGTTAATTCATAAAATAGTCAGTTCCGAGTTTTTTGTGAATTTACTATTAATTGTGAAATATATTTATTGTATCAGGCAAGCCTAGAACACATCTAAATAAAAAGTTTTGTTTGAAAACTTTTATTTCACTACCTAAAAATGTAGGTAGTAGAAATAGGAATTAACTTCAAGATTTCTATCTACACAAATAAATGAAATTAAAGTGTTTGTTTGTAATGTCAAAATAACAGCTTTTCACTAAATGTTTATGAAAGTATATACGGTAATTCTAACAAATAGATAATAAAAAAAAAAACTGTTTGTTTGTCTGTTAGTTTATTCCGGCTAATCTCCGAAACGGCTGGACCGATTTTGACGGGACTTGCAATAGCAGATAGCTAATGCTATAAGGAGTAAGCAGCAGGTAGTGCTTTATAAAAAAGTATGAATATGGGATTGAAATGTAGTACAATTAGATACTGGTAATATAAGTGACGACACGGTTGGCGCAGTGGTTAAGCGATTGACTGCTGCGCTGCGTGTCGCGGGTTCGATTCCCGCACGGAACAAATATTTGTATGACCTACAAGTAGTTGTTCCGGGTCTGGCTGGTGTATGTCAGTTTAAATGTTTGTAAACGCACCCACAATACTCGTACAGGAGAAATGCCTAGAGTGGAGCAAGGTTTAAAAAAAAAGTGTTATTGTTTTATTTAAGTACGTAATGTTCTTCTAGTAACTTAAATTGATAAATATTGATAGAGAATTGTTAAAGATAATGAAAGAACGAGGCAGAGAAAAAATGTGCGCAACTGTAGATTTTAAGAAACTGGAAAAGTCCTGAAAAACTATAAAATCTTTTAGGGATATCCGCTTTATTTTTTTGACTTTCATTGTGAAGACATTATATCAGACTCTAAGAAAGTGGAACGGACTTTTGTAAAGTGCAATAAACACTATTCTTTTTAAAATAATTATCACGTAAACAATTTAGCTACCTAGATTAAAATTGCTCATTAGTCTTATACGCTAGATTTGAATAGTCTTATAGGCTACATTGGGGCTAAAAGTCACCCAAAGGGCAATGGAGAGGGCTATGCTTGGAGTTTCCCTACGTAATCGAATCAAAAATGAAGAGATCCGCAGGAGAACCAAGGTAACCGACATAGCTCGAAGAATTGCCAAACTTAAGTGGCAATGGGCAGGGCACATTGCGCGCAGAACGGATGGCCGTTGTGGCCGAAAGGTTCTGGAGTGGCGACCGCGTACCGGAAGACGTAGCGTTGGAAGGCCTCCCACAAGGTGGACCGATGACCTTATAAACGCCGCAGGAATCCGTTGGATGCGGGAAGCACAGAAATGGTCGAGGTGGCGGTGCTTGGGGGAGGCCTATGTCCAGCAGTGGACGTCTTTCGGCTGAAATGATGATGATTATGATAGTCTACACCGTCCTCCCATACCCAACACCAACACACACACACACACACACACAAAAAACAATACACAATACTGTTAAACACTACTATTACACTGATAACACTGTTATTTGAAAATATTGTAAAAGCCAATTAATTTTAAAAGAGTAACCGTGAAGTTTCTGGTCGGCTCTTCTCCATAAGAAACGACCAATTGGAACCGTGCACCAAGCTTCTGACGTTTCATAAGTGCCCATGTAGGTTTATGTGAAATAAAATAATTTGATTTAATGAATTATTAAGAGGCTATTTCTTTTTAATAAAGCTTATAAAAAATATTACAAATACTGTGAACTAACACCTATTTTTAAGGCAGCCTGTTCTGAGTTATATATATCATCTTTTCCGGCAACTTGTAGATTGCTAATTGCTGACAGTCGATTTTTGTTAAATTCCATCATTCATTCATTGATATTGTTCTAGTTCCATTGTTACATTTTAAACTTTAATGTTAATTACTTTCAATCATTATTTAACTTAATTTGATTCATGATTGTATTTTTTTTTATTTATTTGATTTTATTGTTGTGAATTTATTTGATATTAGTATTTTAGAGGTATGAAGAACAGGGTGTAAAGTTCACTCATACTCTATATAGTAAAGAGAGGATCCTCCGTCCAGACGGGTATTGTGTCTGGTGGGCAACTGCCCGACGGTTGCTGTCGGGATGTTGTATATATGCTAGTCGCGCGGTAAACTCTGATAGCGCGATGCAGGATTTGTGACGTCAGGTCTTTGATGCGTAGTTCGCATGTAGCGTTGTTGATACCGCCACAGTATTATTAACTTGTTCATTTTTTTTTTTTTTTTTTACTTTAATCAAGAATAGCAAACTATGTATGTGCTGTGCACACCTTTAATTGACAAGTTAGCTAAAGTATGTATGTAAGTTTTATGATATGCTCTCTGTTAATGTTTTTGTTAACTAGTCGTTGGAGTGCCATAATAAATAAATAAATAAATATATAAGACTTCTATAGAAGTTCAAATTTCTTGTCTTTCGTGTTCTGTCGAAAGAAAACAATACTTTAGCTAATGTTTCGTTTATTTGGTGGTTGAAATCATAAGCCCATAGCCGAATTCCGATCGTAATTCGAGCAGGTGCGTCGCACGCGTCCCGAGTGCGTTGATCCGCGTGTAATCTCACCGGGTGACGGCGCGGGCGCAGCTTGTATCGCGTTACCTTACATTATACTCACTAATTTGTGGTGAAAGGGGGATAGTTTTATATTATTTTAGTTCAGTTTACACACAGAGTTTACGTGTCTTTTTTTTATCGCAGGTCTGAAGAATGTATTAAGAATTACATTTATTCTGAACTAGATGCTGCCCGCGGCTTCATCCATGTGACTTTTTGTAAAAAAAAAAAGTAGCTTATCACTATCCTATAACTATTATTCTTATAACTAGTTTTATATTGTTCAGTTTTATTGTAAACTTTAAAATGGAAAATAGTGGCCACTGAGCTCCGTTTTAAGGAAACATAACAATGTAAAAATACTGTTTGTAATAATAATAAGTATAGCCTTGTGGAGCACAACGTGACATGCTTATTTTCTGCATTTTCATTCTAAAATAAATCACCAAACAAACGACAAGGGCGCCACTGCGCGCTCGATGCCCTCTCAATAGGTAGAGGTGATATAACTATAGGTATTCATAGGTTTACCCTTGTGTATACAATTTGTCAGTTAGGTATGTTAAAACTGTTATTAGAATAGGAGGGGCCTATTTATTTATTTCGGAGGGTTGCAGTCTACCTATATATATCAAAAGGAAAACGAAAACAAGGACACCCCCGATCCTTGCTCGATGAAGCGCCAGCCCGCGCCGCAGCTGAGCCTGTAGCTTTAAATTCCCCGCATAATAATAATAACTCTGATTTGATCCAGCCTGTCCCTTGCTGTCCTCCCTCCGACTCTGCCCTAAGCCGAGGTTCGTACCCCACAGGGGGTGCCCTTAGCGTGCAGTTGTTTAGATTAATTTTTATGTCCTGGCTGAAGGCTTTAAGTTTTCGCTTAAAGCAGCCACAGGAAAGTCCGGTTAAAGAGTTACGACCTCTCAAGGTCAGCTCCGAGATTCCATAGTTAAAAAAAAAAAAAAAACAAGAACGGCCCCGAGAAAGATAGGTCAACGAGATCAAAAAAGTAGCGGGCCAAATTTGGCCTGCAGCAGCACAGGACAGAGTAGCAAGAAAGAGAGGAGGCTTTTGCCCAAAGAGGGGTCCTTAATTTTATGTATAATTTTGTTGTGATTGTATTATTATACTCGTAGGTCCTGATAAATGAAATTGCAAAATAAAGTTGTACTGGGTCTTGTGGCTAAGTAATAACAGCCGCACGGGTCGATCCGTCAGGTTAAGCTACGCTTGCCGGGGTTGGTCAGTGGATGGGTGACCATCTTTACATACCGAGACTCCTCCGTGCCTCGGACAGCACGTTAAGCCGTTGGTCCCGGCTGTCATTCGTGGATCTTTGACAGTCGTTAAGGGTCGTCAGCAGAAGCCCAAAAAGTCTGACAACCAGTCTTACCAAGAGGTATCGTGTTACCCAGTTACTGGGTTGTGGAGGTCAGATAGGCAGTCGCTCCATGTAAAATACTGGTATTCAGCTGCATCCGGTTAGACTGGAAGCCGACCCCAACATAGTTGGGAAAAGGCTAGGCAGATTGTTTTTTTTTGTATTTTTTTTTTTTTAAATTAAGGAATAATGAGGCTTTATATTTATTTAATGTAACTGTTAGCCTGCATCATCCTACTGCTGGGCAAAGGCTTCTCCCCATGACTTTCAGCTCTTTCGATCCAGGGCTTATGTGGACCACTGGTGGTTTGTTTTCATCTTCCACGGGGTCTGCCGCAACGCTTTCTAGCTGTCTCAGGGTTCCACATGGTGCAAAAATACCGTACAAAGGCGGACTTAATGCCTAAGGCATTTTCTACCAGTCAACTTTAGGGTGATGCAGAGAGAAAACATGGCAGGTGCTGTGGCGGCATCTACAACGCCACATGCGAACTACGCATCAAAGACCTGATGTCACAAATCCTGCATCGAGCAATCAGAGTTTACCGCGCGACTAGCATATATACAACATCCCGACGTCAACCTTCGGGCCGTTGCCCACCAGACACAACACCCGTCTAATCGGAGGATCCTCCCTTTACTATAGAGCTGTGCTTTTCAACCTTTTTCTTGACGCGGCCCCCTTAGTATAGAAAAATATTTCGCGACCCCCTACCTTGAAATTGTAATTTCTGTTCTACCTTAATATTCAAGTGTGTCACTTTAGGTACCTTTTGGTTAAACAGAAAAACAGAATACTGTGGGTATTCTGTTTTTCTGTTTATTAACCACAGAAGCTTTGAAATGTTTCATTCCATTTGGAATTTCCTACTTGTCCGATTTAAGGTTTTCGCTGACGGCTCAAATAAAAGGCAAACAGAGAAATCGCCAAATTTTGAAAGCGAACTATTCTAATCATAAAAAATTGATAAATTGAAAAATTGGTTATCGATAAACAGGAGTAACCAACACATTAATGTGAATGGATACGCTTGGTTCTCGACACATTAATGATTTATGTGATTTGTAGGTATTTATTGATTTGTGTTAACCTAAGCCTTTAATTAACTTTTCTTAATAAATATAACATTTTGAAGTAGTATGTTTTTTTTATATTTAAGAACTTTAAATATTTAAGTAACGGCGACCCCCTTTAAGAGGCTTGGCGATCCCCTAGGGGGTTGCGACCCACACGTTGATAAACACTGCTATAGAGTACTAGCTAATGCCCGCGGCTCTGCCCACGTATATGTCGGTTATTGCGTAAAAGTAGCCTATATCCTTCTCCATATCCCAGGCTATATCTCTGCCAAATTTCATGACGATCGATTCAGCGGTTTAGACGTGAAAACGTAACATACAGACAGACAGAACTACTTTCACATTTATAATATTATAGTATATATATAGTATATAGTATGGATAAGTGAACTTCACACCCTGTTCCTCATACCTCTATAGTACAACATATGGGATAAATAACACGACAATAAGTATAAAATACAAGAATAAATCCAGAATTCCAGACTGACACCAATCACAAATCCAGATTTTTTTTGGTAAAATTGCGCTTAACTTAAACTATCGGAAGAAAGCTTCAGTGTTACATTTACCTAATTATAACTAATAGATTCACTATAGATATAAAGGTGTTGAAGGGCAGGTGCACACGTTGTCACCGAGCTAACGACGAAGATTACACCAGTTATTAATTACTGCAGATTATAATGGCATTAGTTGTACGAACACGCAATTAAAATACTGGGCTGACAGCGATAAGTTGAGGTCTTGTTTGTTTTTTTATTTAAAATTATTGAAATGGAAGCATATTTTTTAAAGTCAAAGAAATGTATGAAAATATGCGGTTTCATACCCGCAAATAATCCATCATAATATTACGTCGTAATTAATGATGAATTATTTGAAGGCTCACAACCTACATAGCCCACGTAAAAGCCACGTTATAGAGGTATGAGAAACAGGGTGTAAAGTTCCTCCGACCAGACGGGTATTGTGTCAGCTGGGCAACTACCCAACGGTTGATGTCGGGATGTTGTATATTATATGCTAGTCACGCAGTAAACTCTGATTGCGCGATGCAGGATTTGTGACGTCAGGTCTTTTTTATGCGTAGTTCGCATGTGGCTTATAATATGCCGCCACAACATGTATACCTAGGGTACAATATTGTTGTTTTCTAGTAGTTTCGAATACGACATTCAGTCTTCGTTTTTCAGGACTGTTTCTATGTCTTAAGATTTTGTATTGTTAAGTATTTTTCCAGATTTAATTATTAACTAACTGCTGCCCGCGGCTTCGCCCGCGTGGCATTTTCTACAATAAAAGTAGCTTTAGTTACTTCTTATAACATCAGCTATCTGCCAGTGAGAATCGGTAGAGACTTTTTGGATATTAGCCGGAACAAACAAACAGACTTTCTGCTGCTTTACTTAGAAGGAATGTAAAGGCATGCCCTTTGGAGTTCAGGTTTCAACACACAAACCCCCAGGCTGTTATAAAAGCTTTTAAAGATCTTAAAATTAAATCAACAGAAGATCTTTGGGGAATGTCTGTAAAAGTCTGTAGGTCTATTATCGAAACCATTGCGCCCTATTTAGCTTTCATATTTAACACCAGTGTAGACCAAGGAGTCTTTCCAGATCTCATGAAATACAGTAAAGTAGTTCCATTGTTCAAATCCGGTGATATTAAGGAACCTAACAACTATAGGCCTGTGTCAATTCTTCCAGTTCTCAGTAAGGTGTTTGAAAAGTTGATACTCAATCAAATGTTTCGTCACTTTAATAAAAACTCCATCTTTCATGAACAACTGTATGGTTTCACCAAGGGGCGTTGTACAACTGACGCCGGTGTCACCCTAATAAAGAACATTTTTAACGCTTGGGAAGAAGCACAAGATGCCATTGGAATCTTTTGCGACCTCTCTAAGGCGTTCGATTGCGTAAACCATGAGACACTTCTGCTGAAACTGGAGCACTACGGAATTAAGAATACCGCTCTTCATTTACTTAGATCATACCTGACGGATAGGAAGGTTAAAGTTCAGGTAAACGGCGTAAACTCATTAGGGTCTGAAATGAAAATGGGCGTTCCTCAAGGTTCGATATTGGGTCCATTCCTCTTTTTAGTTTACATTAACGATTTACCCCAATTACTTCAAAATCAACCGCAGATGGTGTTATTTGCAGATGACACATCATTGATTTTTAAAATAGATCGACGGTCACAAAAACTTGACGACGTGAATAACTCTATTCTTCAGGTCCAAAATTGGTTTACTGTAAATAATTTGGTACTAAATAATAAAAAAACCAAATGCATTCGATTTAAGTTACCTAATGTTAGAAGTAGCGAATGTGACATCATATTGAACGGAGAAAAACTGGAATTTATTAATCAAACGGTTTTCCTAGGAATCACGCTAGGTGAGAAATTACAATGGGGACCTCATATAACATCTCTTGCGGGGCGGCTAAGCTCGGCCGCGTATGCTGTTCGAAAGATAAGACAGTTAACAGATATAGAAACCGCGCGGTTAGTTTATTTTAGCTACTTCCATAGCATTATGTCGTATGGCATTTTACTGTGGGGTCGGGCTGCCGACATTGAATCCATTTTTATTTTACAAAAGAGGGCTGTCAGAGCCATTTATAATCTACATCGCCGCGAATCTCTTAGAGAACTATTTAAAACGATTACTATAATGACGGTACCTTGCCAATTCATTTATGAAAATATTATGTATGTAAGAAAAAATCTACATATTTTTAATAAAATCAGTGATAGGCATAATTTTAATACTAGAAATAAAGATAAAATAGATCAACCATTTTTCAGATTATCTAAGGTACATACATCTTTTATGGGGTACTGTGTTAAATGTTACAATAAAATACCTTCTGATATATTACAATTAAATGAAAGAAAATTTAAAACTCATATAAAAAGTACACTTTGTAAACAAGCATATTACAAATTAGAGGATTATATCCAAGATAAGAATGCTTGGAAACATGCTGGTCCTGCTTCATAGGACAATTTAGAGTCTAGACAAAATCAAACTGGTTGCTAATTTAACTGTATAATTTATAATTTTTATGATATTAATTTTATTTTCTGTGATTAATATTTTAACTCACACACTGACTTATTATATGTTGTTTTTATTTTTTATTTTTTTGGGAAATCATATACAATGTTTGTAAATATGTGAGCACCATGTACCTATCGCATTTATAAATTTTTCTGTTATTACTTCACTTTTCATTCTTTTTACCAATTGTGGTAAGTAATTTTGATGAATTTTTTTATTTTTTTTATTTTTTTATTCTAGGTACATAGTCTTCACCTATAAATATTAATTAATGTATACAAACTATTGTTAACATTTTAATAACATATAACATTATATAACTACATTTTGGAAGGCGCAACTAGAATCAATTAACTATTCATGTAATTTTTGACGTTCAAAAGTGCATCTTCGTGCCTATTTGAAATAAATTATTTGACTTTGACTTTGACAGACAGACAGTTTTTTTTTAATATATACTGTATATACTTTCGTTAGCATTTAGAAAAAAGCTGATATATTGACATTACAAACAGACACTTCAAGTTTACTTATTTGTAAGATAAGATATGATGTAAGATAACATAAGATAGATATAGATTTGCATTCCAACGCCCCTTTTCAGGTTTTCAGTTCAATCTACCTCAGTTATATACCTTCCCTATCCATCATTGGTTTAACTAACTTGATATTTACATAATTAACATAAATATTAAATAAAAATATAACCAGCCTTTAAAAATGCATATTTAAATTTAATATTTTCCGATGGTGCTAAAACTGTGAAGATATTGGCTGTTATCTCGAGGGCCCTTATCACATCCCTTGCTATCGCTTATTACTATGAAGTATAAAGTTTCTTGTATTACGTGTTGCAGTTTGTATAATTATTTGGCTTTCTGAAAGATTATATTCCTGTGGTATATTGTGTATCACATTATACATAACTAATTTTACAGAATCTTGAATGAAACTCTTGATTATGTGATAAAATGTGCAATGGGAAACTGAAGAGTTAAATGGCAGTCTTCCTAGCTAAAAGTATTAGGATAAAATAATTATGAGAGCATCAATATCCAAAAACCCGATACATGACAAACAAATATTGCAGGTCAGTCTCCGCCTTTAGGAGATGAGCAAAAAGAAAAAAAAAAATGTCAGAAAGAACGCTAAGCGAAAGTAATAGCGCGGTCGGGCGATCCGATGCTACGTGATGGTGCTATAAAAATGCTGGCTGTTATTTTAGTATATTGTGTATCGTACGACTTCCGCGAACGAAGTCGTGAGCAGAAGCTAGTTAAAATAAACTACCTATACCCAAAGTCTCAAATTCAGATAATTTATGTGAACAAAGGGGATAACATAGCAAAAAAATATCTTCGTAATGGTAATTCACAAAAAATTGTGAAAAAAGAGGTTCCATTTTCTTTTAAGTACTGATTTTAAGAAATAATAATTCAAAAATAATCATAACGTAAAATTAAAAAAAAAAATCGGTTTTAAACAAAGTTATTAATAAAAGGAGATTTTCTGGCATAAAATATTTTATGATACTGGTAACAATGCAGGAGATCCAAACATTTTAAATTTTTTTACATCTTCAACAACACTAATATTACCACTCTCATAAATTGATTCATATTATAAGTAGCATAATCTAGCCACATTTTGGATGAAAACGGCTGTAAAGTGTTTCGATTGGAAACGATTTTAGGAGGCCTACGTCTAGCACTGGGCTTAAAAGGGCTGATTATGACTATCATATACCGTGGCTCCGACACACTACAAAAAACATTGTTTGGCAACGGTATTTTGTTTGCATAGTTCTTATAATTAATTCACTTTAATTTTATCGATGATTATTTACAAAAACGTTTAGGTAATGATAAGATGTTTTGCACCATTGTCCTGTCATTTATACAGTGACATTTCTTGACATTAATTTGTTTACATAAATTATCTGAATTAGAGACTTTGGGTATAGGTACTTCTATTAATCCACGTCAAACTTATATTTACAAAACGCCTGAAACCACAACAAGAAACGAAAACAAAAGGCTTTAGCACCTTACGATGAAAACACAACCGCTGTAATGTAACCAGGTCAAAACTGTATAGTAGGCACTAAAAGGTGCGTAGTACTTCCGCTAGAGGGTCGGAAGTGAGGGTGCTTTCGATCGGCACAAAAGCCGCCAATAATATACCTGGCACAGGTGCTAAGATTACCTGTGCCTCATTTTTAACAAGGATTTTTACTTTTATAGGTTATTTAAAAAAAGAATAGACATGTTTAAAAAAAAAAATTGATGTGTTAGTTTGATTTTGTAACTTTGCTAGTATCAGTATTAGGTTACCTGCCCCTGGTTCACAAAGATTTTGAGCGAAAAAAGAATATGTCAGGTTTGAAAGCTTAGAGGCATGTACTGACTTTCTACCCTTGTCTTTACTTGAATTTCAAAAAAAGAATTAAGTAATGCCATTTACTTAGCGGGACTCAGTTGTAGGTATCATGTAGGTATTTCTTTTGTTTTAATTTGAATTCGAAACAAAAGTAAATTGGAATGTTTCAAGTTTCAGCTGCTTGTCATTTGTTAGTCATAAAAATCGAAGGGGACAATTTGTAGTGAATTTGGAAATGTAAAAACCCATCCACGGACTAACCGCGGCAAGCGTAGCTTACCCTGAACATTTTTTTTTTTTACTGTGGGTTTGCTCTTGACTTTGGTCTAGGTCCGGGTGACACAGACAAAGTCTACGATGGAGTGAGCTTACCCAGAAGAAGCCTGTTCACTCTCACTTTGAATAGATTAGGGTTGTATGCGTTCGGAAATACAGACGCAGGAAGAGAGTTCCACTCCTTTGCTGTGCGCATTATAAAAGACGTTTGAAAACGCTTAGTGCGAGTTGGTGGAATATCAACTAGGTAGGGGTGGTAACTTGCAGTGCGTCTAGATGTCGATCGACTCGTCCGCCTGTTATTACTTAGCTACAAGCCCCTCCATTAATTATTATATATTATTTACTAGCTGCTACCCGCGGCATCCCCGCGTTGCTTTTTTTTTTAAATAAAAGTAAAGTTACTCTTTAGAACATTAGCTATCTATGAGTGAAAGTCTCGTCAGAATCGGTCCAGAAGACTCGGAGATTAGCCGCAACAAACAGACAAACAGATAGACAGACAAAAAAAATGGTTGTTATAAGTACCGTTATAAGTACCTACATAATTTCAAATGCATCTAGTAAAAAGTTGGTATTTTATATACCTATATTATATTATTATATCTATACAATTCCTTTTATTATGAAGATTAGTATCACCCGTAGATATAAATTATTAATAAATAAGAAGTAATAATTAATCAAAGAAAAAACAATTTATATAAATTAATAAACAGAATTATAATATATATAAACAGGTATATAAAAATAATCTAAAATATTTAGGTACATTTGCAGACAAAATAATACATAAATAATAGATTAATGAAATGTTAGTATCTTATTCTCGATCTCCTGACTTTGATTGTTAAGTAAGTTAAAACTTGTTCCTATACCTAAAACAGGGCTTCCTCTCTCCTGGTTTTGCTGTGTGCTATAATGATCTAAATTATATAGATACCACCTAAGTGCCTACACATTATGGAAAGGCAATAAAGATATTGAGTAAATAAAATCTCAAAACAAAGTTTTTATTATGTGCGAAACGAGTACTTATTTATATTCAATTTTAAATCGTTCGTATTTCCGTTACGTTTACTCTGCGCGTTGTGGCAGGCCTACTGTGTGTGTGTGTGTGTGTGTGTGTACTGTGTGGAACGCCGGCTGTCGCTGAAAACCAGCGCTGGGGCTCTGTCTCGCATAGGGTCGCAGCATTATGCTGAGCGATGACCGTTTTGCGTGGATGTGACGCATATTTACCCCAAACAATTTTTTTTTTTTGTGTTGTGTTCTTTTTTGCGTCATGTTTACCGCAAATAAACGTTTTTTTCTTTCTTCTTTCTTTTTCTTTACTGGTTTCAAATTGGAACCAATTATTTAAATAAAATTTGTTTTCTGTAGGTAAAACTATTATGAAATTAACAAGCTTTACCTATATTAAAACGAGGTCTCACATACAAAGGCTCAGTTTACCTTTCAGCGCCCCGATTGTTCAAACATTGTGACATTCCTGTAAGCAAACCCGCATGGCATGGCTTAATGAAATTCTAACAACATACCTAATTAGAATAGCAAATAAGTACGTGACGTTCCCGAAAATAACCTGAACGTACTTTAATGTTGGTACTTTACAGTTTAATGGGTACCTCAATTTACAGTTCAAATAATTTTGAAAGGTTGTTTTCATTTTGTAAGTTGACAGAGGAATTTCCTTCAAATGGTTTTGGTTTATACTCGTATCAATTTCTATTAGACTTTTTGACAGCATATTCTTATTTGAGGAGTTTAGGAATAAAAAGTGTAATTTACAGTTTTTAACTTTTTAGAGTAAATTGAGAAAATTAATATTCAAGTTGATCTAAGCAATTTTTATTATTTTTTTATTAACCATTCATGTGACAATTATTGTATAACATTTAATGTATTATAAGGTTATCTTGCTGGTTTTGAAATTTGAATAAAATAAAAATAAAATACATATCAAATGACACCCTTTGATCCAATAGCTTGTAAATGTCACTATTTGATTCAATAATTTTGTAAAATGTCACCTTTTGAAACTCACTGTCTAAAAAATGTTACCTTATGAAACATTCAGTATGAAAATAAAAATAGAAATAGATTCACACAAAACATTTTTATTTCTTATGCATGTAATTCTCCACAATCAGGTTCCAAACAATCGCAACGATTTTCATCATCTTTATTTCTAATTTTCGACTTGTCAGTTGACAGGTATAGCCCGCCTGAAAAAAATCCATAGACTCAGTGTTGTCAATGCACAAAATTATTGAACCGATTCTCATAGCGCTTCAACAATATTTTAAAATCGATTCGTTTTTAGGGAAAGTGTACCCGGTTTGAACCGACTAAAGACTCTTCAAACGTATTTCCTAAGAATATATCACCTTTTGAATTCAAGTCTTAATAATCACTGTGATTGAATTAAAATGTAGCTTTTTGTTCCGGAAGCAGCAGTTCAGATCGATTTTTCTATATGTAAATAGTCACTTTTTGAACAAAATCTTGGGAGTTACAGATAGAATTTAATATTTTGAGCCGATTAAAAAAAAACCGAATGGAGCAAAATACGTAAATGTCACTTTTTGTTCCTAACCTCCTCATTTATGTTCAAAGATAACGGGAGTCATATCGGACTTAAAATTAATAAATAAAAATTAATAATCACCGCTGTTCTTAATAAGTCCGGAGATGTGCAGTCTTGTAAGGCAGAGATCTTTCAGGGATATATGCTAGGAAAAAATCTATGTTAAAAAAGTATTCATGGAACTTGCTAGCACGGCTGACTGCTTCATGTAGGATGAAAAATTGACTTTTCTTAGTTTTCAGTATTGTAAAGCTTGCGTACGGTACCGTGTGGTGCCGGACGTAAAGAATAGCACCATCCTATTTCCTCCCATGGGTGTCGTAAAAGGCGACTAAGGGACTTACTAGAGAATGGGCAGCAGCGTTCTCTATGCATTTTTAACACCATACTGCGATCGCCAATCCGCCTGCCAAGCGTGGCGATTATGGCAAACCCCCCCTTTATTATATGATTTATTTATTTTATAATTGGGAGGCTTATGTCCAGCAGTGGACGTCGATGAAAGCTTGCGTAGAGATTCTTCTAGGAAAATAGCCATGTTCATTATAAGTCTTCATGAAATAATATATCAGATGTCAATTTATGATGATATTATAATAATATATACATAGTATAAAAATATTATTATATATAAAAAACAAGGAAATATAATATAGTTTTGTATGCAAATTAAAGAATGTAAGTTGAGCGAGTGTGAGAGCATTGGGACCATCATGTGTGACTGCGGTGAGCGGAGAGCCTTGTCCAATCACTTCCCTGAAGTCTGGCCTAATCTCCTTCCTGTTAACTAGCAAATAGCCCCTTGGGTTATTTGTAACGTAACAGTTTAAAATAACATCGTTTTCAGTCTAAATTCTGTCTAATCGGTTTGCACCACAAGCATGATTAATAATCATAAATTCCATACACCTGTCACAAATTAAAATTTCAATAAGTACCTAAATATCGGATGACATACTACTTTCACACATTGCAACTAAAACGGGTCAAACTGCACAAAAATTGAATTCCACTACTTTTCAAATTCCTACTGTACAATTCAAAGCAGAGCCTTCAAAGTTACAGTTCACATTGCTACAAAATTCGGTACCAACCGTTTTTATTCATTCATATCGCAATAAACAATTCAAAAATATGACTGCATCATTTCATCAAAATTCCGTCAGTTTTTGTCGCCCGTGTCACCTGTCTTAGGACCCTTGTACAACGTCCGTTACTACCGATGCGATTAGCATACTTTGGCCTCAAAAAAAGATTATTACTCGCCCCCAATACTGGAGTTAATATTCAATACGTTTACACCAAATAATAATTACAGCAGTTCGTCTGCCGAATGCATTAAAGGGTCGTTTTCGTTGTATATATTAAAATATTAATGTGTGAGGGAGGGAGCGGGCAGGTGCATCCAACGTTATTAAGTTACAGATACTCAATACCCACACACTTTGTTTATTATTATGAGCCGCGTACATAAATAACATACTATAAGATGTAATAACTTACGTATGCTCTACGCTGCGTTCGGTTGTCGACGAGTCTTCGCCACTGCGTCATCTCAAATAGGTATTTTATTCATAATGTCGTCTCCGCCTCACAGTTGAATTCCGTCTGGGAGTTAATCGTTTCTGTTTAATTTAAATGATCTTTGATCTGTTATCTAATAGGAGTAGTTCCAGGAACTGAATGTTCTGATTCCAGTGTGTCGTGGAACGGGTTCCGTCATCATTTGTTACTCAGTTTAATGATCGAGTTCACAATATTATACATTTTTATGTTTAGTGTTTTTAAGTAAATGTAAAACGCTATCAAAAGTTAGATATCAAGTTTCTAGCATCAGTCGTGAAAATAAGCTTTTAAAGCTATTGAAAACATTCGGCATTAGGATTTTGCGACGTTATAAAGAAGTGTGCACACTTGAGTGGATCTGTATGCACCTTTTGTGATGATTTATAAGTACCACTTTTTAAGGTTCCGTATCTCAAAAGGAAAAAACTGAACCCTTATAGGATCACTCGTGTGTCTGTCTGTCCGTCTGTCTGTCCCTCTGTCACAGCCGATTTTCTCCGAATCTACTGGGCCGATTAAGTTGAAATTTTGTACACATATGACCTTCTGTGACCAAAACATGGACGTGTAACGTAAATAAATGAATTTTGAATATAGGGGTTGCTTTTGGGGACAATTTATAATTTTTTTTTTAAAAGTTTTTCGAACTGTACCTACCATGTGACATAAAATGAAGGGCTTATTGTAAGAATTTCAGATATCTTTTTTTTTATAATTTAAAAATAAACACTTTAAAAGTGATTTATGAAAATTTACCTCTATCTCCGAACTAACATTTTGAAAAAATTACAGAAATTAGTTATTTACTATAGATTACAGGGAAACCTATAAGAAGTCTACGATCTTATAACATGGTCAATCTGTCAATTTTGTGCGTACAACATACATTTGCAGTTTGAATGTATGGGCGAACTTGTTATAACTAAAATGATAATTTTGTTCTTAGAATAAATTCTTCCCAACTACGGAACCCTTCATTGTGTGTGGTCCGACACGCACTTGGCCGGTTTTATTTTTAATACAATGTAATAATATTCTTCCTATTTTGTGCTGTCAAATTAATGTTTGCATAATTTATAATATATACCAAACGGTAGGTAGGTAAACGCTCATTAGATTCATATCGCGTATGAAAATGTTGCTATAATAAATGCAGAAAATAGAAACGGTAGTTATGGCTCCGCTATAAAGATTAATAGCTCATTTAGCTACTGGGTACATTACAAAGTGTTTGAGATACTTACCGATTACGTATACCTAGGTCGGTTAGGTACCTAACTATTTACTGACTTTTTGGAAAAACTAAGAATGCCTCAAAAAAACCTCCAATCCCATCACCAGGTTGTTTAATATTCCTTTCCGCAAATCCAATCTTGGTCTCAACGCTCCCATGCTCCGAATTTGCAGAAATTACAACAGTTTTTGCAAATCATCTGAAATCGAGTTACGCGGTGTATCACTTAACAAGTTTAGAAGATCTGTCCCTGATAAACGGGAGTACATATACTAACTAACACTTTTGTTATTTTTTTGTAAATTCATGTTCATATTCATATTTAATCATATTTAATCTTAGATATCACACACACCCTTTTTCACCTTCCACCTTTTTTTTTTTATTTTTTTTATTCTACTTTGAGTTGGCTCTTGACTTTAGTCTAGGTCTGGATGACAGAGACAAAGTCTACGATGGAGTGAGCTTACCCAGAAGAAGCCTGTTCACTCTCACTTTGAATAGATTAGGGTTGTATGCGTTCGGAAACACAGACGCAGGCAGAGAGTTCCACTCCTTTGCTGCGCGCATTATAAAAGATGTTTGAAAACGCTTAGTGCGAGTTGGTGGAATATCAACCAGGTAGGGGTGGTAACTTGCAGTGCGTCTAGATGTCCGATGGTAGAAGGGGGCCGGTGGAATGAGGTCGTGGAGTTCATGGGCACACTCTCCGAAGTACAATCTGTAGAAGACCGACAAGCAGGCAACCTTGCGGCGATGAGCCAAGCTGTGAAGCTTGGCATCCACCAGTTTTACATCGCCAATGAGCCTCTTAGCTCTGCGTTCCACCGAGTCACCTTTCGTGATTTCATTTAAATATTTTTGTTTAGTATAATTCAAATATCTTATTTTAATTTTGTTTTCTTATTCTAATTGTATTTTTTAATTATCTTCATTATTATTATTTTCAGTTAATTAAGATGTTGTTTTGTGGTGAATGCTGTGTACAACTATAAAAGGCATACATACTAGTACTTTATTGTTCTTTTTTTAATCTTTTGTATGTACTGCTGTTGGTGTACCAAATAAATAAATAAATAAATGCCAGTAGGTAAATGGTAGGAAAATGGTAGGTATAACTGTAATTGGGCGTAGTTTAGCAGAAAGGACTCAACTAGCCTTATTGTCAAAAATGAGGTATATAATATATTCCAAAGAGGTCCTAACGGTCAATAGAAGGTTCCCATCATTAAAAAATCAACCTTATCTTTGTAGTGTCACGGATCTTTTTTGCTCAGTGAAAGAATCAACCGTTAGGACCACTTTAGTATATACAACTCATTTTTGACCATAATCTGGGTTGAGTCCTTTCTGCCTTACTAAGTCCAATTATTTGTGACTCTCAATTCAATCCTTTCATTTTTAACTCATAAATAATTAACAGTATTTCCATAAGAAATTGTAAGTAGCAGAAGTGTTAATAACACTAATGAATCAAACCGAGATCGTATTGTATCCGAATTCGGTCCTTTTGCAATATTTGTGACATCTCTACACCCAAACAAACAGCAACGGTCAACACAAACCCTTCATTCGGATCACCCAGATAATAAAAATCACTTTGCGTACCTCTAATTCAAGCTCAATGAAGCGACAGAAAGAAAAGCCAGTACACAATTGAAAAGCAAATCAAACGCGTTGTGACACGGCGCGGGGTCAGCGAGATAACGCCGTCTAAGTCCCGGATTGATTCCCGGATCAGCCGGATAGTCGCGGGCGCTCGAGTGTGTACGATCCTTTACTCACGACTCGGTGACTATGAGGCGTCCCTAAGGATTTGTGGAGTTACGTTTACTTCTTTAAATTCAGAGGCTTTAGTTTGTGTTGTTTTTATAGTGACGTACAATGTTTTGTCTTGTTGGATTTTGAAGTGATATGTGCGCATGCGGTGATGTAACTGCTGGAAACTACAGGTGGGAGCAAAATAATATACTCTAAGTAATAGGTTTTTTTTTTAAACGTTGCTCGGCACTAGGAATTTCTCCTGTATTATGGGTGCGTTTACAAACATTGTGTCATGATGGCCCGTTGGTTAAGGCCACGCCTCTCATGCATGAGGTTGTGGGTTCAAATCTGGGCAAGTACCAATGTGACTTTTTCAATTCATATGTACTTTCTGAGTTTATCTTGGACATTACTGACATCGGTGAAGGAAAAACATCGTGAGGAAACCTGGACTTATAGAATACAAGTCTGAAATCGCCAACCCGTCTTGAGCAAGCGTGGTGATCAATGCTCGTGCCTTCTCTGTATGAGAAGAGGCCTTTGCCCAGCAGTGGGACAGTTATAGGCTGGTATTATTACAAACATTTAAACACAAACAGCCAGACCCGGAACAACTACTTGTAGGTCATACAAATATTTGTTCCGTGCGGGAATTGAACCCGCGACACGCAGCACAGCAGTCAATCGCTTAACCACAGCGCCAACCTTGCCGTCAAGATTAGAGTATATTATTTTTAACTCTAATAGATTAGAGTATACTCGTACAGGGTTATTGGTAAAACACTGACAACCTCTTAGGACTACCTATATTATTAAGATACTAAACAATAACTGTACCGTGTGATGAAAAAATTGTGTGTGCTATTCTTTACCGGACGTAAAGAATAGCACCACCCCATTTCTTCCCGTGGGTGTCGTAAAAGGCGACTAAGGGACTTACTAGAGAATGGACAGCAGCGTTCTCTGTGCATTTTTAACACCATACTGCGATCGCCAACCCGCCAGCCAAGCGTGGCGATTATGGCAAACCCCCCCAATTGGGAGAGGCTTATGTCCAGCAGTGGACGTCTTTCGGCTGAACTGATGAATGATGAAACAATAACTTTTGTTCTATGACTTTTAAAATTCATCAGATTTTAATTCATTAGACTTTCATCATCATTTCAGCCGAAAGACGTCCACTGCTGGACATAGGCCTCCCCAGCAACAAAAAACGATCTTGAGGAATGTGGCCGCTTTTATTTAGATCGAATATTGTTGTTTCGTGTTTCAATATGAAACGTTATAAAAGGTATTAGAGAATTCTAGACATACTTACCGAGGTAGCTGATAGAGCCGTTTTTAGGGTTCCGTACCTCAAAAGGAAAAAACGGAACCCTTATAGGATCACTCGTGTGTCTGTATGTCTGTCTGTCCGTCTGTCACAGCCAATTTGCTCCGAATGTAATGGACCGATTAAGTTGAAATTTGTATACATATCAATTTGAGTGACCCAAACACGGACGTGAAATAAATGATTTTAGGATATTGGGGTCAGTTTTGGGGGGCAAACAAGAAAATTAAAATAAAAAGTTTTGTAAACCTTGTGACATATCAAATGAAAGGGCTTACTGTGAGTATCTCAAATGTATTTTTTTATAATTTTAAAACAAACTGTTTTGAAGTTATAAGTGAAAATAGACGAAAATTGACCATTCCCCCCCTTATCTCCGAAACTACTGAACCTAAAATTTTGAAAAAAATACAGAAAATAGTTCTATACTTATAGATTACAGGAAAATATATAAGAAGTCTATGGTCTTAAAATAACATGGTAAATCTCTCGATATTGTGCGTACAAACTTACATTTGCAGTTGGAATGTATGGGAGATTATGTTTACAAACTACAATGTTAAGTTTGTTCTTAGGATAAATTCTTTCCAAGTACGGAACCCTTCATTATGCGTGTTCCGACACGCACTTGGCCGGTTTTTTCATAATTCCTTCTCAGTCACGAGATAATATTTTTTTAAAGGAGTACGTGGCGCTAGTGGGCTGTAGTTCCGGTAAAAACCTTGGCTCATGGCATATTAAGGATTTTAAATCACCATGTGGTGAGGATTTTTTTAATTTTTTTTAATTCAAATTTCAACTTAAATTTAAATTTGCTTAGTTATTGTGGTTGGTTGCAGTGACCTTGAGGGCTGTATATGCCTTGGGGTTGCTGGTTTTCTTTTAGCATTGGTGGCAGTATATGCCACGATGCTACAATGCTGTAAGTTACATATATTTTAAACTGATTCTGCGGTTCGTAGTGTTACACAGGTTTCTACTGTGTACACGTTGGGCGCAACTGTGACGTGGTGGATTTAGTGGTAAGAAATAATAAAGACAAATACCACTTATTATCACGTTTATTAGTTAGTTCACAGGTTCAGGGTGTAAGTTCTTAGCTTAGAGTTCTTTCACTGGCAGAAATTAGAAGGGGGAAGTACTGTCCTGGGCTGGACCATCCGGCTGGCAGTGGCTGTAGCGGCCACGTGGGAGCCAGTAGCGGATGGTCCAGCCCAGGACAGTACTTCCCCCTTCTAATCTCTGCCAGTAAAACAACTCTAAGCTATCTCCCTAAAGTACAAAAAAGTGACGCTTTTATTTTATAGATACATTCGGCTACACTGATTTCATAGCACTCCAATAGGTTCGACTTCGTGGTAACTTTCGTTGGTGTTTCCAGTTATATCTATTTAGGTGCCATCCTATCAAAAGTGAAAGATGCAGTTTCACATCGCTCTTAGGGCCCTGTCTTACTAGGACACCAGTGGCAGCGCAACCATGGTCGCACTGCCAAAAAAAAATGGTTTGTTGCGCACCCGATCGGACACCTGATGAGATACCCACCATAAAACTGTGTAGGTATATACTTTGGACCCCTTTAATACTTACCACACGGAGCAGAATTAAGAAGGAGATTATCCAAATCCTCCAGCAAATGCCAGATACTCAGCTTACTAAATAATGCCAGTTTAGTCCTACACACATGCATCACACACATTTACGGCATCTACATCGCACAGATACACGCGCACACACAATAAATATTAATAATTATGTAATTCTCTTTATTTCTTACTTTTCTGTGTACTTCGTAATTGGCGTAATATTTAGAATAATAATTATGTTATACTTACTGTCAGCTGTGAAGCTACCTTATCAAAAACATAATTAAATGAAAATATTTTGCTATCGGTGCGACCATGGTTGCGCCACCCAGGCGTCCTGGTGAGATATAACAATTAAGATCTCTTTCTAATAAATATTCTCTAATTTAAAATTAAACAAGTAGGTACCTACTCAAACTTTCGAATCTATGAATCGAAGCAAACTAAAGACGATCACATTTATTAAACAACCAATTATTTCCATCGCGATAGTTTGGGAGCTGCGTACCTATTGTCAAAAGCTTTTTCAGACAGTTACCCCACAAGTCTGCCGTCTTCCTAGTGCTGTGGAAACCAGAAATGATACAATGGGCCATTTCAATTTTATCTCTCACAGGCTCTTGCAATTTGTCTAAAATGAATTGTGTTCACGTTTGTAACCTATTTGGTTAATGTTGCTCCTTATCCGTGTGAATGTGAGCCTACTTTTTAATTGCTATAATTATCTAGTTTAAAGGCTGACGCATGTTTTGTTGCTTTTATTGTTAGGAGTTAAAAAGAGAATGTGTAATTTATTTCGTAACTTCTTAGCCAGAAAATTTTTGATTGTCAGTTTCAGAATCAATCGAATTCATTCTGATTGAAACGTTTATTTCGCTGAATAATATTTCAACTTTATTGACGTCGACCGCTACGCGTGCCCATTCGACAATTACACGATATATTACGCGTCATTCAATAAAATTAAACAAATAAATCGTACGGTGCGAACATACCGGCGTACGTTAACGCTCGTAATTTTGCCAAGTGCGAAGTTCCGTCACATCGGGGGGTACGTCGCATACCGCTTTAGGTGTAAGAATATTCGTCCAAGTGTCGGCTCTCGAATATTCCGCGGTGTTGCCGTGTGCAATAAATCGCAGGGAGTGATGCCGCGGTTTTTGCCTGGCGACATTTTTTCCCGCGCTAGCGGTGCATTTATCACCACGGTGGACTGGCCACGCTGGCCGGTGACTTATGCCCGCTCCGATCCCGAGCAAAATGCCGTTTCATTTTAAAAACTACAAACAAGCCACTTCTCGTTTTGCTTTGGGAAAGGATATAAGTAACTATAGGTAAAGGAAGATCTTTGTCTTTGGTTTTGTTTGAATAACTCCTGTCCGTTGGTCTATACAACGAATTTACACAAATGTTTTTGTAAGCTTAATATTGAGGAATTTTCCTCTTCATTAGGCTCCTCTCGAATTGGTAACCAAACCACTATCACTACTTAAATACATATTATACAACATGTCCCGGAATTAACGCACACCACCAAACTAGTGACGACTAGTGCGATATCGCGGGCGCGACGCCCCACTAGTAGCACAATTTCTTTGTCGGTGCCTGTCGCGCCCGCGATTCGCGCGAGTCTGTACGAGCCTTTAATTGTTACTGTTATGTATAAAACATTGTTTATTAATTAAATTAGTTGTACTGTTTGAGGGAGAAAATTGTGGTCAGATTACAAATCTACACACGCATACAGTCGCACACGTATATGGGTCTAGCGTATGAGGTACTTCGTCCATTTTGGTTTGTTTTGACTATAGAGCGGAAGTGTGATTGTTGTTGTTTGTTGTTGTTGTTGTTGGGTTGTTGTTGTGGTTGTGTGTGTTGTTGTTGTTGTGGTTGTGTATGTGTGTGGTTGTTGTGGTTGTTGTTTGTGTGAAAAATTGCCTAAATAAAAAATAACAGAAATCGATTCAGTAAACGATTCTGAACAAAATACTTTCATAATGTATCTTTCATTAATTCAGTTACACATTGTATATGTAAACTTATATTCTATATAAACTTATATTCTATATAAGTTTATATATACAATGTGTAACTGAATAGAGTCCAGCAGTATGATCCTGTCGTGTTCTCCAGTAAACTAGAATGTGTTCCTTCCTTTAATAGCTACACAATTCTATTTACCTTGTGACATCAGGTAACCACAACGTGATTCTACTATAAACATCAACAAAGAATGTATCAAAATTCATAAGGAAGTCTGCAACAGAAATCTTTACAAATGTCAAGTCGTACGATCACAGCTCCACCGATGCATGAACGCTAAGCGTCCGCAAAATAACCGTGCAACTTAAAAAGATCAAAAGCAAACAATAATTGTGTACCAACAAAGGCACCCTTAAAATCCGTCGGAATGAACCGCAAATAAAACCAAGTTATTAAGTAAGGCCTATCGTGGCCCGGGAACCATTTTATACGTACTTTTATCCAGTGTCCATTCTTCTGAAATGCGATTAAAATTGAATAGGTCCATATGTCGCCGACATCGGGGCCGTTGCGTCACAATCACACGGCCGGCTGCATTTTCAATTTGCCGCGAGATAAGCGCGACTTTTGGACGACTTTTTCTGCAGAATAGCGGAATTGATCCTGTGACTTATGGCGGGCGACGTATAAGACGACGTAATTGGATGGTCAATTGATCTGCTTTCCAATTTAAAGGGACCTTCGCTCCTTTCATAGGGACAGCGGGAATTACGTGCATGTTTATCAATTCAATGAGCTTAACTTCGCGTTTGTTTGCAGAAATTGCAGGGAGGAAAATGAACAGGGACGTAGCTACCGCCGTATCAGACGTATCAATGATATGGGGCCCCCGGGCTCCCCCCTAACAAAAATTCGTCAAATATTATCCACGACCTCAAATTCTTATTGCTAAAAGGCCAGTAATGATTGAATACCAGAAAATATAAAAATAACGTAATTTGTTTATGGTTTAGCTTACAAAGGCTTCAAGCTACAGCTACAATGATCTGAGTCATAAGGAAATTATTTATTTAAAAAAACAATACCCTCATTTAGAACTAATCGGGTAAAAAGGGCCCGTTTAGAACTGGCTATGCCACTGGAAATGAAATAAACGTTTAATATCAATATTGATAATTTATTCACAATTTCATTTAAAATACACAACTTCACAATGTTTTGTTTTAAAAACTAAAAACTTTAGGTACGGGGATATCGTTATAGGCTGTTTTGCAGTGATCTCTAATTTACATCTCTTTAATCTGATAGTCTTATAATGATTTCATTTATTTTCTACATGTTTCATTTACATTTTATATTTACATATTTTGGGGTGCAGGAATATGTTTGTGGTTGTAATGTGTTATTATATTCAATGGTCATGAACTCATGACTCAGCTAATGCAGGTAGATTTGATTGGAGCATAATAACCCATGAATTAAAATAATAATGAGCCAGCACACCACGTTTATACAAGGTGCATGGTTATATCGAAACATTGTGGTACAACCACCTTGCGCAAAATAACTTTATTTTGTTTATACTAGGTATATGTTACACCCACAAACACAGCCCCGTAATTTTTAAATTTATGGCCACTCAATATTCTTAATTTTACAACGGTAATGTGATACAAAACTTTATAATACACCTTGTGACAAACAAATTTATTTTTATACATAAATATTCAATAGCTAATTCGATTTAGTGACCACTTGAATAATTTATTTAACGAAATCATGGTTAATGCGCTAACAAAATCAGTTCTGCGAAATGTCACTATTCAAAACTGCTATTTATTTACAAATTGCATGTATAACTATTACATAAATTACTATTGCATTTCATTCATATAATAACATCTACACAAATAATAAAATGTACAAAAAAACATCTTCGCTTTATGTTTCTGAACACATCACAATTCCTATAGCCAAACAAACCTTCGAATTAAATATTAAAAAAAATAAAACAATGTACACAGGAACGGAATATAACTTATAGAGATATTATGTACAAATACACAAAATTATTTTTTCTTTTTTTGAACTATACTTATACGATTAAGACTTCGTAACCGACCTTACCTAATATTATAATACTGTACAATTTCGCTAGTTACTTCATGTAAAACACTCTTAATTTAATACTTGTAGGAAACTGATCGTGGTATATCAAAGTCTTTCATTGGGGAACGATAAACTGGGACAAAGTTTCATTGTGTTCAAAATCAGGATATGTTCAGTTCAATTCAAACTGTAGGGCGAGGTGCGACTGCAAGCGGGGAGCGTGCGACAGCCTTGCCTCAAATGGGGAGCCTCAAGGATCGATTCAATCGCTGCTCTTTTCTTGAATTCAAAAGCCTCGTCAATCACAGTATGTTCGCCGTCGCTTTCCGCTCTCGTTGCCACCTCAGCCTAGTTTGTATAGATGTATACGTCAATTCTGATCAACAGTCTTATTTATTAACGTGATGTATCGAGTTTATTAACTATGAGCGAATGCTCATAATTACGAAATCACAGCGTGTTTTGTTGCCTCTGATTTCTTTGTAAGGTCATTTTGTCTGTCCGTTAGGGACGAGACGCTTGTTTACGAAAGACATTATTTTAATAACTGCATTCTCCTGTGTTTGGTTGACTTATCACGTGTACTCACTCCTCCAGCCAGTCTGTAAAGAAGAAAATATTGTTAATTATGTTGTTTCGTTCTGTAGTTTTCTACTAACCCCCCTTAAGAGAGCGCTCACCGATCCACTAGCGCCATTAAAAAAAAAAAAAATCTCGTGACTGAGAAGGAATTATGAAAAACGGCTCAATCCGCAACCTCGGTAAGTGTGCCTAGAATTTTCTAAAACCTTTTTTAAAGTTTAATATTAAGACAAACCAACAACAAAATACTATTTAGAGGAATGTGGCCGCTTTTCTTTAGATCGAATTTTGTTGCTTCGTGTTAAATGAAATGAAATTTTAACCATTTTTGTACCAATAGAAAGATAAGTCAGCAGGTAATTTATAAAAAAAAAATAGATATCCTTAAGAAAATTGCAATAATGTAACAAAAAAGTATTTATTGTTATTTGTGAGTTTGTATGAAAGGGGTAATCTTCGAACTACCGATCCGATTCCGAAAATTCTTTCACTAATCGGAAGCTAGATATGTTAGAACAAATTTCACGCGGACCAAGTCAGAAGGTAGAAGCAAGTCATCTGCCTAACCTTTTCCCAATTACATTAGGGTCGGCTTCCAGTCTAACCGGAAGCAGCTGAATACCAGTATTTTACATGGAGCGACTGCCTATCTGACCTCCACAACCCAGCTACTGGGTAACAGTGATACCCCTTGGTAAGACTGGTTGTCAGACTTTCGGGCTTCTGACGACCCGTAACAACTGTCAAAGATGTAAAAAATGACAGTCGGGACCAACGGCTTAACGTGCTTTCCGAGGCACAGAGGGGTCTTGATATGTAAAGATGGTCGCCCATCCACGGACTAACCGCGGCAAACGTAGCTTAACCGTATTGTGTTGTTTACTAACACGTAGTTGTAAGAACATTGCTACTAAACCCTTTATGAGTCTTGGCTCGAAATAAAGTTTTTTGATTTGATTTTGATTTGATTTTGATTTGATTTTGATTTGATTTGATTTTGATTTTATTTTGATTGGATTTTGATTTGATTTTGATTTGATTTAACCTGATCGATCGACCCATGCGGCTGTTGTTACTTAGCCCTCAGGCAGAAACTAGTAAAAGACAAATTACTAAATTATTTTCTATGCTAAGCTATGTAACATACGCTTCGATATTCGCAAAGATAGGAGAGTGTTAGTTTCAACCAATAACCGTCGGTAAAACATTAGGGATCGGGCATAACTAATAGCAATAATTATACCGGATCATTTTACATTACATCCTACTTATTCTTACGAAACTGCATAATATACGCATTACATTATTTACGAGCTTCTGTTACATTAATATTTATACCTGACAATAATAATTTGTAAAATATCAAATTAAAAACAGAATTTACGGACATTTTTTTTTTTTGTGTAATAATCGACAAAAAAAAGTTGCTTATAAGTTTCGCTAATTTTAACTTTGATATTATCTTAATATGTTTGAAATTTAAACGAATGAATCAATGGTGATAAAACTAATATTTGTCCGCATTTATGAAGTTTTCGTGCATACATTGCCGTCAAATCTTGGTGAGAAAATTCTAGAAGGCTAAAATTTTACATATTTTATTAATCTACATTTAATCTGCATAATAAACACCTACTCTATTTTTATTGGATGAAATAAATATGTTTTTTATAGCACTTCCCACATTTAAATTCTTGTGCAACAGTTTTTAATTCTAGAAACACTAATTCAATGATCACAGAAAACTAGATTCTAGCTGGTATTAAATTATGTAATTTTTCGTAAATTCTGTGTTACATATGATACGACTATATCGTCACAATTTTTAAGATAGGTGCGGTATTCTAACTGCGTAGTTCTTTGATAAGGAACTCTATATAATTGAACATAGGTACCTATCGCACATGCCGAACGGGAGTGTCACAACAAAATAAATGCAGTTTTTAGAAAATAATTACAACACATTATTATTTATAAATTAAAATTCCATTTAAAATTTTCTGAGAGAGCATGTCAGAGAACTTAAGATGACTATTTAATGCTCTATTACATTTTTATGGAAATTAAAATCTAAAGATATTTTTGACCCATAAACTTCGTATTTTTGTGTTGTGACTCTCTTGTTGGCGATGTGCGATACACAGGCATCAAAGCTCAAATCAGACTTTCTTTTGTTTTTATTAAAATTTAAAAAGTAGATACATAACTGTCGCTCGATTCAGTAACTTATGTAAACTAAGTTTACAAATTCAAAATTGTGTGAATCGTGTAACTAATTGCAATTTTCTTAAGACTGCGCCGAACGCACAGTGGCGCCCTCATCGTTTTACCGGTGATTTCTTTTATTTTAGAATGAGAATGCAGAAAATAAGCACGTTAAGTTGTGCTTCACAAGATTATACGTCATTATTACTACAAACAGTAGTTTTAAATTGTTATGTTTTATTGTAATCATTAATACGGAAAATAGTGGCCACTAAGCTCCGTTTTAATCATTACAATAAAACATAACAATTTAAAACTACTGATTGTAGTAATAATAACGTATAGTGTTGTGGAGCACAACTAACGTGGTTCATTTCTGCATTTTCATTCTAAAATAAAAGAAATCACCAAACAAACGATGAGGGCGCCACTGTGCGCTCGGCGCAGTCTTAATGATAAATCAAGAACGACGAATTATAAGATCATTGTTTTGATAAAAACATAAATATTGCACACGAAAATTTCTAATCGATTCAATATCTTAAAGTTCTTAGTTTGGAGGGTCTCACTGGCCCTGATCCGAATATTTTTTTATGTCGGCGCAACATGTGTTCTTACATACTTCTCTATTAGTAATCACCTCTGTAGTCACTCCCTTTCATACAGTCCATCCATTGTGTCTTTTGGCTTCCTTCTCTCTCTTTTCTAGCCGTCCACATTGATACTCAAAACTTTCCTCATTTCACATTTTCTTGCTTGCAATTTCATTAAAACTTACCATAGAATTGAGCTGCGCGAGGTGGTGATGATGGTAGGGGTTGTGCGAGGCAGGCGGAGGGGCGAAACCCTGATGCGGCGCCCCGTACCAGTGCGACATGTGTGCCGCCGCCGGGTGCACAAGACCCACTTGGTGCTGACCTGGTGGACAAAGCAGACATTGATTAATCTAATGATCTATTTTGCTGATCATGAAATTTTGAGTAGGTACTAGAGTATGAGTTTGTTGCCGGTTTCGATAGTCTAATTGCCGTCCGCTACTGAATCCGTGCTGCTACTGAAGATTTTGTGCCAGATAGATAAACCAATAATGCCTGGAGGAGCTACTGGTCCTAGAAAGAGCTGATGAAAGGAACCCGCCCTCTGTCATTGAAGCGAATAATTATGAGCATGTGCATTGTTCCCATTTTGACTTGCCAGACTGGGTCTTTGACAAACATTCAAAAGTCCAAACTCAAGGTTTGCCAACATGCGATGGAGTGCAGTATTCTAGATTCCTAGGCATCATATTAACAGACAATATTCGCTACACCACACTGCGCTCCAAAACACAGAGTACTGACGTTGCTCAAAAAGCCGCAAAGTTAAAGTGGAACTGGGCTGGCCACGTCTACGGCATGCCCAATGAGCTGTGGTCCAAAATAATCACCATGTGGAACCCTGAGACAGCTAGAAAGTGTCGCGGCAGACCCCGTAGATGATGGCGAGACGAGCTGGACAAAATAAACGACCAGTGGTCCACATTAGCCCTGGATCGAAAGAGCTGGAAGTCATGGGGAGAGGCCTTTGCCCAGCAGTGAGAAAATGCAGGCTAACAGTAGTAGTAGGTAAACCATGAACACTGACTGACTTGTGGGTTCAGGATAGAAATTAGAGCAGGGATTAACTATAATGGGAGAGACATCATCATCACCATCATTTCAGCCGAAAGACGTCCACTACTGGACATAGGCCTCCCCTAAGCACCGCCAGCTCGACCGGTTCCGTGCTTCCCGCATCCAGCGGATTCCTGCGGCTTTCACAAGGTCATCCGTCCACCTTGTGAGAAGCCTTCCCACGCTACGTCTTCCGGTACGCGGTCGGCACTCCAGGACCTTTCGACCCTAACGGCCTAACGGGTATCTGTTCTGCGACCAATGTGCCCTGCCCATTGCTACTTAAGTTAAGGGAAGTTAAGGGAGAGACATGACTGTTAGAAAAGAATCATCCAAACCTAGCCTAGCCTAGCTTTTGCCCAAAAATGTTGGGGTCAGCTCTCAGTCTTACCAGATGCAGCTAAATACCAGTATTTTACATTGAGCCACTACCTATCTGAACTCCAGAACCCAGTAAATGGGTAACACAATACCCCTTGGAAGAATCATTCGTATAAAATCATCTTTTGATTTCTCATGTTGGATGTCAATATTTGAAACGATATTTATTCAGATTTGTTACTGTAGTTGTAATTGTAATCATGTCTCTAATCTTTTATATAGATTATTTTCTATTTTGTGAATGTGAGAATGTTGTAGGCCTAGTAGAGTGTAGATTTGTTGGCACTTTTCTATTTTGTTAAGTACCTGGTAATTGTTGAAATGCCTACACTGTCCTCCCATACCTATTATCACTGTTATTTGATAATATTGTAAAGCCAATTATTTTTTAAAGATTTTTAAAAAACCGTGGAGTTTCTTGCCGGCACTTCTCCATAGGAAATGATAAATTGGAACCGTGCACCTAGCTTCTGACGTTTCATAAGTGCCCATGTAGGTTTATGTGAAATAAAATATTTTGTATTTTTTTTTTTTTTAAACTAGTCTGCAGAACAGTTTCAAACTCACAGAATACCGACATGACAATTTAAAACCATGCACACCCCTAAAGTTTATAATCAATATTACTTAAGTTAATGCTCCTGATTTCCCTGCGGTATTTAACTCGCATAAAATATAAAGTCTCGGTAGAATTTATTTACAGATTACAAGTAATGGGTCTGCAAACCAGTCTGCAAGTTAGAACCTATTCATCTCTATGCGCTCCCAGATAACTCGCTGATACGCTTAATATTTTCCCTTCATTAACTCATTACTTAGTTAAGTCTTAATTAAGTTAATACTGTAAGGTTTTTTACTTGCGAGTTAAAGATTGGAGAACTGTTTGACTTTAACTTGGAGCAAATGAGCGGATTATAAAAGTAATTAGGAGATTTCTTTAATTTGAAATTGTTAGGTTATTTTTCAAACGGGGAAGGAAAACATTGTGAGGACACCGGCATGTCCTAGAACCAAAAATTCGAAGACATATGACATATACCAACCCGCACTGACTCCGCGTGGTAGATTATAGCGCACTTCTTAAATATGTTAAGCTACATTATACTACCATTGTTAAGAACTTTTGTAACCATATTTATCTGCAAATAAATCTTTGACTTTGACTTTGACTTCTAGGAAGTTTGTTACGCCACTTCTTCCCAGCTAAAGAACTAGGAAGTGGTGAAGGGCGGGCGTTTTGGAGGACTGTCATGTAATTTTGACGTTCGAAAAGTGCTGATTCTCAGCCTAGCATGAAATAATGACATTTGATTTGATTTGATTTGACTCCCTCTCGAAGAGAAGAGGCCTGTGTCCCAGCAGTGGGGATATTATAGACAGAATATGAGGTATTTTTTAAAAGAATTAGTAATTTCTCGACACTGCATAAACAAAGAGAGGCCTATAGAAGCCCACCTGTGGGTGAAGTCAGGTTGGAGATGATGACGATACTGAATTTATCAACTTCTATCCTCTCTCTCTCTCTTTCTATACTAAGGATGGTGGCAGTCTCCACCATCTTTTGCAGCAGTTTTAGGGTGCATTACCTTTTTTTTTATCTAGCGCATCTCAGAGGTGATCATTAGAGAACGTGACTCTTTAACCGGTCTTTCCTGTGGCTGCCTTAAGCTCCTAAAAACTTAAAGCCTCCAGCCAGGGCGTACAACTTATAAACTAAACGACTGCGCGCTAAGGGCACCCCCTGTGGGTACGAACCTCGGCTTAGGGCAGAGTCGGAGGGAGGACGGCAAGGGACCGACGGTGGCTGGATAAAATCAGGGTTATGATTATTATCAGGGGAATTTAAAGCTACAGGCTCAGCTACGGCGCGGGCTGGGCGCTTCGTCGAGCAAGGGTCGGGGAGGACTATCATTTAGTCGGGGATTTCGCGATGGGCCTCGGCGGCGAGGTCGAAATGACGGTCTTATTTTATGTTTGCGAGCTGTACTGGTTTCCCTACTGCTCTCCTGGGCCTCAAGTCTGCTATTACAATAGTGTCAGAATGGTCTCTTCGTTGTGAGTTTTTGACAGATTTGCCATACAAAAACTGTCAAATACTCACAATGGCCAGACCATTCTGATACTATTGTATTAACAGGCCCTGGAGGAGAGTTGTGGGGTCGTCTGGGTCGGTCAGTGCATGCCGTGGACGGCGGGTCTTACTGATGCGAGAGGGGGTATAATTGGCGGCCTGCTCAACAAGAATGCTGCGGAGAGTGGCTGCGGAATCTAAAAAACGCTTTGAAATGCGCTTCATGAATTGAACGATGGTGGGGATTTTGAGGTCTACGTGGAGGTTTTGGTTTCGAACGAACCAGGGGGCTCCCGTGATTTTACGAAGAAAACAATTTTGGAGAGTCTGCATCTTATGGATGTAACGGGGTTTTAATTCCGTACCTTAAATGAAAACGGAACCCTTATAGGATCACTCGAGTGTTTGTCTCTCCGTCTGTCACAGCCAATTTGCTTCGAATCTACTAGGCCGATTTCGTTGAAATTTGGTACACATATGAATTTTTTTGACCCAAACACGGACGTGTAACATAAACAAATAAATTTTGAATATGGGGGTCACTTTTGTGGGGCAAATGAGAAAGATTTAAAAAAAAGTTTTGCAAACTATGCTGTAACTTATTAAGTGGATTTCAAATGTATTTTTATTATAAAAAAATGAAAATAGCTTCAAAGTTATTAAAGAAATAAAATGAAAATTGACCATTTCCTCACAGTTTGTTCTTGGGATAAATTCATCCCAACTACGGAACCCTTCATTGTGTGTGGTCCGACACGTACTTGGTCGGTATTTTTTTAAATTTTTATTATTTTTACTTGAGCCAAAGATAATTAGCTATACAATTCCAACTGCTTTGCATGTTATTAATGCATAGTTCTGAACATAATTACACTTAAATGAGGTGATAATCAGTTAAAATTAATTTGAATGCTAATCCAACGGTTCATGCAAATTGTAACATTTTAAATTTGTTAATTGCATAGAAAAATATATAGACAGATTACCATCAATATTTTAATAAACTCATAAATAATAGACCCAGTCGTAAACTCTAATTTATCTGTAGACTTTGAAAATCGATACAAATTTAAATAATGACGATGTTTATTGCAAAAATGTCATAAAACAGCGTGATTATATTTTTCTTCCGACATCGAGTAAAAAAAAACAATAATTTTACATATAATTTATATCTATTGATGTTGTACTACTAAGTCTTAATATGTTTTTAAATACATCACGCATATATATTAATAGGTAATCTATGGTTCAAAATAATTCTTACACGTGAGGTTACAATAACCTAACCAATAAAATAACAATTAAATAAACATATTTGGTCCTTAGACGATAGTGTCATATTATTAATGGGTGTTATGTGTCAATGTGACGATACTCACAGATTGACTGCCTAGTGGCACGAAATCCTGGGTTCCGTTGAATTTCACAAATTATATTTGATTCTTTAAGGTTCCGTAGTAAACAAGGAACCCTCATAGTTTCGCCATGTCAGTATGTCTGTCTGTCTGTCTACGGTTTAGCTCAGAGACTAGTAGTACAGTCAATTACTGCAATTAGCTGACCCCCTTGCATAAATAGTTGAGATTTTTTAGAGTATCCTGGGTTCCGTTGAATTTCACAAATTATATTTGATTTTTTAAGGTTCCGTAGTAAACAAGGAACCCTCATAGTTTCGCCATGTCAGTATGTCTGTCTGTCTGTCTACGGTTTAGCTCAGAGACTAGTAGTACAGTCAATTACTGCAATTAGCTGACCCCCTTGCATAAATGGTTGAGATTTTTTAGAATACGAATAGATAAAATTTTATAATTCTTAATTTTATTTAAATACCTATACGAAATCTATCCAAAACTAGAAAAATATGTAAATCATAGGATTTGTTAGAAAAAAAACCTCAAACATTTGAGCATATGGTCAGCTAATTACAGTAACTGACTGTAGGTACTAGAAAGCTATAATTTGGTATGGGTATACATATTAATCACGCCGACAAAGTGGTAAAATAAAATCTAGTTTTTGAAGTGAAAACTTCTTTAAGCGCGTTGAGCACCTTTTGGGTGAACAAGAATCATGGAACTCGCGTCAACGTCACCGAACGCTTTCCATGAGCTTTAAGTACTTTTTGGGTGAACAAAAATCATGGAAATCGCGTCATCGTCACCGAATGCTTTAGCTACTTAGTTTTCACTTCTATCGGCAGTCCTCAAAGACTGCCGCGCATGTTTTTTTTTTTTTAGCGTACCTCCCCTTCACGTAAAGTGGGGATGATCTTTTTTTTTTTTCTCGTCTGTCCGATGGTGTGGAGTATCGTTAAATAGGCCGTTCCAAAATATTACGGGTTTGTCAAAACTATTTTTTGAGTTAGGTATCCATTTGCCATTTGCGTAATATCAAGCTTTAAAGTGCAAATTTTTGTTAGAGTTAACTGTCCCCCCCCCTGCTAGCTAAAAGGTTGTATTTGGATATGTGAAAAAATTCACAGTAGTAGTGTATATAACGAAGTTAAAAGGAAATCTATCACAGCTAAGTAGGCTTTACAAGTTACCGAGTTATAGTCGACCAACTTACGTTAGCAGTTGAAAAACATGTTCTCCCATACATTCTGTGTGGGTGAAAATGTTAAGTTTGTTCTTGGGATAATAAGAAGAAAATTCTCAGTAGCAGCATGGAGTTCTGGATTTGTCCTCCATCCCAATTGTGTAATACACTATCAATCACAATCTGAATGATTTTGAAGGATATTGCTAGTCCATTGCTTCATATGTTCGACAAATTTGTCTGCTATACAACGTAAATAACGCAAAGAATTTTGTTGAACGGCACGGTTGGCGCAGTGGTTAAGCGATTGACTGCTGCGCTGCGTGTCGCGGGTTCGATCCCCGCACGGAACAAATATTTGTATGATCTACAAGTAGTTGTTCCGGGTCTGGCTGTTTGTGTATGTGAGTTTAAATGTTTGTAAACGCACCCACGATACAGGAGAAATTCCTAGTGTGGGGCAACGTTTTTAAAAAAAAAGAAAAGAAAGAAAGAAAGAAAGAAAATGAAACCCATTGCTACTGTATATCCTTCAAAATCATTCAGATTGTGATTGATAGTGTGCCTTACTTAGCAAGAGCAGTTGCGCAGGGCAATTGCGTAACACATTACGCGATTACCCTGCTGGTTAATGGCAATAGCTCTCTATTAGAGTACTCATGGACTAAAATGGGTGGAACTACTTTTCACTTTTGCCGATCCAAGATGAAATATCTGTGAACCATATATAAGGTGTATCTATTCATAGGTACACGAAATATTTTAAGAGGAACATCTATAGGTTTTCAAAAAGCCATAGCAGCGAAAAAATATTTTTTATCTAAGTGTTTTATATTTTCACATAATTATTATAATTTTAAAATTGCTTGAGATATTTTGCTAAACAACCTTTACTTACTTTTTTTGTTTTTAATTCTTTGAATGACCCGCCCGGACGCGGCGACGGTGGCGACACGAGCGCGGTGCGTTTTGATAATTAATCATCATATCAAGTAATTTTAATATTTTTAATCATATACTCAGATTAAAAAAAAATCGTTTCCGTGGCTTCTTTACCACCTATAGGTATATCCCTTAAAATATATCGTGTTTGAATAGATACACCCTATATTTATTTATTTATTTATTTATTTATTATGGCACTCCAACGACTAGTTAACAAAAACATTAACAGAGAGCATATCATAAAACTTAAATACATACTTTAGCTAACTTGTCAATTAAAGGTGTGCACAGCACATACATAGTTTGCTATTCTTGATAGAAAGTAAAAAAAAAAAAAAAATGAACAAGTTAATAATACTAATATCAAATAAATTAACTACAATAAAATCAAATAAATCAATAAAAATACAATCATGAATCAAATTAAGTTAAATAATGATTGAAAGTAATTAACATTAAAGTTTAAAATGTAACAATGGAACTAGAACAATATCAATGAATGAATGATGGAATTAACAAAAATCGATTGTCAGCAATTAGCAATCTACAAGTTGCCGGAAAAGATGATTACGAAATTGAGCCAGGGTGTTTGAGAAGATGTCAATGCTATTGGTGCGAGTGTGATTTTCATTATACGTCCGCATGAAACGGTTCAATGGCGCTGATCGCCCGAGGTTGGTTCAAGCTGTCAATGGTACAAACACATCTAATTTGCGGTCGGGCCTTGGTTGACTGCTACGGGGAACAGATAAATTTATGTCTTCCAGAAGTTTCGGAACATGGATTAGTCATATACACCAAAATGGTACCTACATTATACAAGGTGTAAAAAGACCCATTACAAAGCCGTCTTCTACGCATTCTGTACATCAAAGTAACTTCGTGCAAAAATAATTGCTGGGAAACTACTTTTATTTTTGGTATGAAAATTCGTCGTTTACTAAGTGCGCAATTTCAACGCACGCAGAACTTTGTGGTTATGGGTGCATGCAACGGTAAAGGAGTCGTGGGAGTATTTAAAGGTGAGTTATAACATTTAAAACTTACTATCGTAAAAAACCGTCTAAAAAAAGTTGGAACTTGGACCTTCAATATATCCGTAACCAGAAGATTCCCAGGCACGGTCCGGTACAAAAAAATGATCACAATGACGGGAAGAACAAGTGACTCTCGGCTTCGATAAGTGTCTTTTTACAACCGTTTTATGTTTATGTTTCACAGATATTTCATTTTGTTTTTTTTTCTTTTTTATATTTTTATTAAGAACTAACTTACTTAACCTCGTTTTATAACTTACAGTACTTACCGAAGTCCATGGCAGAGGGGAAGGCGGACCCGCCAAAGCCTTTGCTGCCGTCTCCTAGGGGCTTGATCATGTCTCCCATGACTCCTCCGAGGGCTAGAGCACAAGCACCGCCTCCTCCCATGCCCATTCCACCCTTCTTCTTCTTACTCTTACTACTTAGCTTGCGGTTTCTTGTTTGAATACCTTCTTTCTTCATTGTAAGGGGTCGGTTCACCTGTTGACAAGGGATTTTGGAGTTTAGTATGATGATTATAAAGGCGGTTTATCTGAATTATGATTTTGGTAAATATATATGATCATATCGAACTGTGGGGAATGGTTTGTAAAAGGAAAGAAGTAAATAGAAAAAAAAAATAGTATGTCTTTTTATATAAAATTCTTCTGTGCGTGCGTATGTGACTGAACTCCTCCTAAACGGCTGGACCTAGTAAGATGAAATTTTGTGTGTGTATTTGAGTGGGTTCCTGGATGGTTTAGATTCACAATTGGACCCGGTAGGTCACCCAATCGAGTTCTAAGAAACAGGACAACGTCGCGTCTGACCGGTCAGCTATAGCTATTATTATTATAGTAAATATATATGTCTTTTATATATAAGTTTATAACCTATTTATGTACCTATTTGAATTATTTAAGTTTTTTTAATATTTTTATTATTATTATTTTTATCTCCTCTTGAACAGAGCATCTGCCATTTTATCTTTTCACCACCCTTGGTTGACTCGTAGAGAATTCCTAAGGCATTGATCCGCCTTTGTACCTTATTGTGTGCGAGAAGTTTAAATAAATAAATAATTAAACAGCAGATTTAAACCGGAGTGAATGATGTTAAAAAGTACCACAATAGGGAAAACCATTATCATAATAGCAAAACAAAAGACGCACGCCAACTCTCATTGTCTTGAATGAGAATGACACTATGACGTGTAGACCATTTACATAAATAAAACAAAGCAACTTGGATTTACTTGAACAAGCAAATCACGTATCGACCAAATTATTCACTCTGAATATAATATTTCGCTTAATTGAACCATCACAATATTCTGTACGAGGCTAATAAGTCGTAATTGTCTCTTGTTGAAACACACAATTTTGTCAACCGTCAGTATTCCATTTTATTGCTCTGACACGACATTTAGCGGTATGAAAAAACGTCTGCGGTACCAATTTAGAATGCTAACTACGGAGTATAAAGGCAGGCCGAAACCATAAAATGGTATCACAATAGTTGTGTGCGAATATTTAGCTGTTTGGTGTCCGATGCCGCCGTCGCCGGCGTCACACTGTGCATCCTAATTAGTGCAGCGATGCACTGTGCCTGGTCTCGTACGCGTTTGGTGGGAAACTGTAGTGACGCGTAGTTTGAGGTTAAGGTCCTCACTCTAAATGGATCGCGAATTTCCTGTATGAAAATGGGTGGAAACATCATTGTACCTGACCTGGTAAAGAAAATCCGCGATACGTTAAGATTATCTTGTATAAATGAAGGGATAGACCACAAGGAGGCTGTTTATTTATTTACATGTACTGAATATAAGGGACGCCATCTCAGTCTTTTGCATGATTACGTAAAGATAAAGTCCGCAACGTGCTTTCCCCATCAGATAAGCTCATATAAATTTCCATAATTGTGCAATTTCTCTGCCAAATTCTCGGGTCAACTATGTCGGTCACTTCTGCTTTGCATCGTGTTGTTCTTAGAACCGTGCGTCACGACGGACGGACGGACGGACAATGAGTTATTCATCGCCTTCCAGGGAACTTGGCGGCGGCATGTGGGCCCTAAACGCACGATTGCATTGCGCGAACGCAGCCCATGCGCATGACCTGCCCTTGTTTGTGTTTGTTTTTGGCGATGTGCAATTGAGTTTACTTGTTGTCGGCTTTTGTGGTTGAATTAATGTTTAATGGCAGTTTGAATGTTTTCAAATTCGCAAAATAGAGGTTGTGATGAGGAATTACCGCGATGTTCATCTCGAACCTTTGGCATAAGTCTTATCTAATCAAGTCTAGACACGTGATGTGACTGTATCTAGACTCAATAGGATAAACAAATCCTCAAACGCAGTACAAAGTGCAATTTCTCCAGACGGACAGTGATAAAGCTTCATTAATCTGTTGCTAAAGTACTGCGTAGTTCAGTGCGTGCCAGATCCCGGCGTCCCTAATGCGTTCCCGCGAATCGCCCACACAGCGCGCATACCGCGCCGGCGCGCGTCTCTCCTCCCAATTGAACCAATATAAAATGCATTAACATCACTGCATGCCGGCAGATTTAGACTGCAACCAAATTAGGTCATTGCGAAGCCTTTGCTAGCTATATTTTTTCTTAATTGCCCAGTCGAGCGCGCACACGTAAAACGGTCTGGTAGCTTTTATTTTTCCGTATCAATTATTGCAAATTAGTTCCTTGTTAGAAAGTACATACCTGCTTTTTATTGCCCGTAATAAAAATGTGTGTAGAAGAAATAATATACGTCTAAGATGCAAACGCGAATAGTTGCGTAAACAAGATAACTTGGAGATAAATAGTCCTGATTTTTTAATTTTGTATCATACGTAATTTAAAGACGATTAAATATTGAATGCCAAGCAATTTGTAATACGATCCGCTAATTAATTCCATTTCAGGAATAAATTAATAACGTTATAATGAATCAGCTTTGAATGTTAAAGTAAATAGCATAAAGTAAGCGAGTATTTAGTAGGCATGGGTTACTCGTAATTAGTATGCGAGACAATAGCATCTATGGTTTACGTTCGTCCATAGGTGGGTAGCGGACGAGGGCAGAAGTAGTGGGGTATGTAGCTGACAAGACATCCGCCTCGTTCGCGCAGAAATTGCTTAATAACTGGCCTTTATGCCAGGTAATTACGTCTGTCTGTTCCCACTGTCAGTGCTGTAGTTAGATGGGTGAATGTGTATTATGCTGTACCTACATGTACCTAGTGGATCGTATAAGGAACTAGGTAGTGTATAGAGACATGTGTTTGCGAATTTTTTGTTTCGATAATAGACAGCAAGTTGTCTCGAATTGAACAGATTTTTCGTTTTTTTTTTTTTTTGTTTTTAGTGACTTTAAAACTGAGGAAATAACCACAAACAGAAAAGAGTCAAATTAAAATTTTGTGGGACAATGCTTTTCTCGAATCTTGTAATCTGTTACTAGGATGGAGCGGCCTCATATGCTGAACACTCTCTTTGAATCATTACTATTGAAACTTCTGACTGCATGGTCCGACTCATAGGCGTAACAAGATAAGTATATGACTACCTAAATGATCGTATTTAAAGCGACGATAACCGACTATTAATGATTTTATACTAAAGATCACGTCTAAACGAGTAGTGTTAATTATTTGGAAAAAATATATGATAAATTAGAGCATGTGAATATTTTAGATTATGCTTATATTACATAGTGAAATTAACTTGTAAATTTATGTCTAACACGAATAAAAACCTGACAATCACGCAAAATCTATCAAGCGTATTTTTCTGAAACCTACACCTTTTTAAAGATAATTTAATTATTGATCTTTTAGGATACGTGTTTTATTAAAATAGCTTTTGTTTTATGTATAATAAATTAATAATTCGTCTTATTTGGGACAGCGCTCCTAGATGGGCGAGTCCTATTACTGGCTATACGTACGACGCGTTGCGTGGGCTCAGTACAGAACACGCAAGCTAACTACTCAAGGTCATGGCATATATGGGCCTTAAAGGTAGGTAGGTAGTAGGAACATAATACCTACTACTTATAGGGACATACACACATCAAAAAAAGTTTGTGATCACTAGCATAAAGTGATATTTTTAATTTTTTTATTGAACTTAAAAAAAAGAGTAATTAATCATAATGTAATTGTAACAGAAATTTAGTTTAACCAAACTTAAACAACAATTTATTAATAAAAGGTTTATATTCAATATAATATAACTCCTCCCCCCTTTTTTTTTTGGTTGGGAAATTATCATATAAGTTCTCTCGCTCTGGGTGGAGCGGGAGGGCGTGTCAGACTTTTACTGACTAAAACCCACCCGTGTTCCTTCAGTTGCCTGTGTGCCAGGGCCACGGTATCCCTTTCGGACAAACCCGCAACCCTGGCAGGCACCGGTTCTAGCGGACCCCGTCAGTGCGTGCTGACATCTCTTTGAGGCGCGCGTGGAACACAACGCGCCGTCGACCCGGGCCTGGTCCTTACCGGACGGCGAACTGCCCATAGCTCGCCGTCCGCAAGTTCGCGCCTACGGTGGCCGGGAATCGGCCACCGATTCCCGCCCCCCAGGGCGTCTCCTGCGGCGACTAGGGGCGTGAGGGCGCACAGTCTGCCGCTCCCTCACGCGTTCCGCCTCCTCCTTCGCGAGCATTACTACTTCGCAGAAGGAGGTGACTGCTTCCCATGCACTCTCGCTCCGGACCATGGCCTGGACCAGGGCCGGACGCGAGAGATCGCCGCCGTCAATCGCCTCCGTGAGGACACGGCGGTGCTCTGCCCAAGACGGGCAAACCTCCACCGTATGCTCCACCGTGTCCTCCGGGCGATCCAAACAGTGGTAACACCCGGGCGTTTCCTCCCGCCTAATCCAAAACAGGAACCTCCCGATAACTCCTCCCCTGGCTCGAACACATGCAGTGATGCTGAACATGCTGAGAATAAAGTTATCCAGCATTTCTTGGGGTAACCTGTCCCATTCTTGAATAGCGGCTTCCCTGAGCTCTGGCATTGTCTGGGAACGTGGCTGATGGTTCGAAACAGCTCGCTTAAGAGCATCCCACGCGTGCTCTATTGGGTTTAAGTCAGGCGAGCCGAATCATAATATAATCTACTGTACTTAACAAAAAAGATTTCGATTTTTCGATAGCAAACTTTTTTTGATGTGTGTACTTAATAGCGGACGTGTTTCAAGCATTACGTTACATAAACCCTTTAGCATCAGCAACTTCCTCATCCAATTTTTGCGTTCCATATTCCTCGTAGCTACTTAATATGCGCTTCACGTTATCAGCGTAAAGTTTCCACGGACTCATAATTACGGTCAGAAATACAGCGGTCATACGGCTATGAATCTGACCAAACACGGTCTTTGCATGCAATGATATGGTCAAGAGACGTAATCAGAACGAATGTGGGTCGGTTGTAAAAAGGATCCTTTGGGTAGCAATATGGTTATTATTTATACCCAAAGTCTCAAATTCTGATAATTTATGTATACAAAGGGGATAACATATCAAAAAAATATCTTCGTAATGGTAATTCACATAAAATGGCGAAAAAAAGGTTCCATTTTCTTTAAGTACTGAATAAATAAACAAATAATTAAAAAATCATACCGTAATTATTATAAAAATTTTCGGTTTTAAACAAAGTTATTAAAAAAAGGAGATTTTCTGGTATAAAATATTTTATGATACTGGTAACAATGCAGGAGATCCAAACATTTTCACATTTTTTACATCTTCAACAACACTAATATTACAAATCTCATTCATAGATTCATATTGTATGTAGCATATCTAACCATATTTTGGATGAAAACAGCTGTAAACTGTTTCGAGTGGAAATCGATTTTGGGAGGCCTACGTTTAGCAGTGGACTCAAAGGGCTGATTATGACGATCATAGGCCGTGTCTCCGACACACTACATAAAATATTGTTCGGCAACGGTATTTTATTTGCATAGTTCTTATAATTAATTCATTTTAATTTCATAGATGACTATTACGTTACGTTACGTTGTTACGTTTTATTTACAACAAAAAAAAAATATATAAAACGTTTTGCACCACTGGCCTGTCATTTTGACAGCGACATTTCTTGACATTACTTTGTTTACTTTTATTATCTGAATTTGAGGCCTTGGGTATACTCGTAGTCATTATGTAAATGTGTCATTTAAAAGAAGAAAAAGTGATCAGAAAAGACTGATCACTATTACTTACTGATTCGTAGATATTCTATGTCTACGAATAGGGTAGTTTGACAACGCCTCTATGCTTAGTTGCTGATAAAGAGGTAAATTATACAAGCGTCCTAATTTAAAACTCTTTGATTTAATTTAGAATAGTTTAAGTTATGATGAGACTGACATGTCACTGTGGATAAAAATCATAAAATTTTACAATAAAATAAAACTCTTTCTTTCTTTTTCTTTTTTTTTCTCTTTCTTTTTTTTCTCTTTCTTTTCTTTTTCTTTCTTTTTTTTGTGCAACATTCTAATAGTTAAATTGGGAGATGGCATGAGCAAAGCCAAGTTTAACACTGTTTCTATTTGTAGCTGTGGGTACCTTCGTAGAGAATAGATCTTAGGGTCCTATCAGAATACCAACGCTGCGGTATTTATTTTTTAAACATCGCAGCATCGCAGTTGCCTGCCAGGGTTGCGGGTTTGTCCAAAAGGGATACCGTGGCCCTTTTGGCTTTGCACAGGTCTTTCTTTAATTTTCTTTTACTACTTATACTAATAATCTATATTTGCGAATGCTTTCCAAAACTCATAATTATCAATACAGAAACCTCAATTTCAGAACAGTGAACAAATGGAAGCAATCTTCAAGTCAACCGTAGCGTGCGCCAAACTCATTACTGTATGCGCCCATTCTTGTAAATTGTACCAAACATACATACTTACAATATAGCTACAGCTAACATGAATTTGATTTGCAGAAATCAAAATATTATGTAGTAAGTTGAATTTTGAAGGACGTATGTATTATGGTAACAAATATAAATAATGACATGTTATCTTGATAACAGGGAAGGTAAACTAATTTTGAACTACTAGACTCAAAAGAGTGAGTTTCCTTGAAGTGTTTTCCCTATTCTTCTGCATAGGGGTTATGACTTTAGAAAATAGTATCGACGCTTGAAAGGCAATATTGACCAAACGACATGTTGGCAACTTTACACTAGAGCAACTTAAAGTAGTTTCTTCCAAAAAAAAAAAGAAAACTTTAAAATGGAGTATTTATATTTTTTTTTGTGTATACTCTAGTAGAGTATACACAAAAAATAGCATTTTAAAAGTTTTTTTATTGGAAAAAAATGATTTAAAATGCTCTATTGTAAAGTTGCCAACATGTTGTTTGGTCAATATTGCCTTTCAAGCGTCGGTATATTATATTTAGTTCTTAACACGTTCAGCGCCACGGAATAAAATGATAAATTTCCATTTAGGCCATGTCGGACAATGTTGGGCGACACCAGCATGTTTCGTTCGGGCCGTGGGGGACAATGGTGTCCGACAGTCAGAGCTATGTTTAAACGTCTTTTGAGAGCTGTCGGTAAACAATAAAAATATACAAGGTAATATTGTACGCAGAATGACCTGCGTGGCTTCAACGGAAGAAAGCTTAAATGATCATACGCAGCAGGCCGTGGGGGACAATGTTGGGCGACATGAGTTATCTTCACATTTATAAAGATTTCCGCAGTGTGGTTAGGGAAAGTTAAGTGTCGCCCAGCATTGTCCGACATGGCGCTGAACGTATTAAAAGTTTGTCATTTATCATTGCTTTATCGATTTTTACTACTATTGCAAAGTGATTTATTTAGTAATACAAGATTAACAATCAGAATAAATATTTATTACACCTAAAAAAATTGCAAAATTATTTGATGAGACAAATTGGGTTCTATTTACAGTCGTAAAGTTAAAATACCAGTAGCAAAACTAAAAACAAAAATAAAAACGTAACTAGTAATTTCGATTTAAAATTCCACTTTTGTCATTCGACAGAGTTTCGTGCAATACAGTTCAGGGTTAGTAAAACAGCGACTAGGTACACTCGGCATGCACAACATGCATCTAGTTGTCAATGTAATATCGCTTAAACACGCTATGCTGAATAAACTATGAACTGAACCTACCTGCACCTACTATAACAGTCAGTACAAAGTAGCAGGAATACCAATTTAGACTGGGTTTTTAAATGGTTTCTTTTTAATGATTGATACTGCACTAATTAGAAAACTACTTAGAAAAGCACTCATTATTTTATAAAATTATGTACCTACGCATTATGGACGTGCCAGTAAAATATAACTAACATAAAACTACATACGACTGCTACCGTGCATTTAACGCAAACATGCACCAATTTACGCAATCAAACTGTGAGACCATACCGTTTTTGTGGTACTGCACGCATTACATCGACTGCTAACATCGGATAGGGTGTAAAACATTAGAAAAAACAGTGCAATGGTGGCGTGACAACGCGAAATATTCGCGAAGAACAAACGCGTATTTCGTCTCGTTGTGCGTGCGAATAATTGCGTTATGTTTCTAGGACGGAGAGTGCGCTTATTACGCTATCTGCGCTCATCTGCACAAACACAGCCATAAAACCGCTCAAATGGGAAAATAACAGGCTCATACCACAATGCCATGGAAAATGCTGCTCACGGCCCCTGGCTGTAATTTTTTCCTACCGCTAGAAAGCTTTATTATGTCGTTAATTGTTGGAAAACGGCGAACATGCCTTTTATTGGACATAAATATTGTAATGGAACGGAACAGGGACGTACGAACCAATCGCAGAGCAGTAAAATTGTGTTGTAATGTTCGATAAAACAAAGTTGACACGTTATTGTTGCGGAACAAAGCGCTGTAAACGAGATGTAGCCACCTTAACCCGATATCTAGATGGGGTTAAGTAGCGGAGATAGCGATTATATTGATATCAATCATGAAGGTAATATAAACGCAGGTAGCACTTAAACAAATGCATCTTTAAACGATATCTTTTATAAAGCCTTTTAGGTTTACAATCTTGATTTAGTTTTACTGAAACTAAATTTGAAATCAGCTACCCTTTTAACATTATTTGCGCATTAATTGGTGGCCCAGTGGTACGAGTCCAAACAAGCCATTGCCACTGCTCTCAAAACGGTAAAGGAAAACATAGTGAGGTAACTGGCATGTCCTAGAACCAAAAATTCGAAGATATGTGACATCCACCAACCTGCACTGAGCCTGCGTGGTGTATTATGGCCCACTCTCTCTCATAAGGAGGAGGCCTGTGTCCCAGCATCAATAATAATAATAAAATGGAAATATCACATTGTACTGAGATCGATCCATCATCACTGACAGGGCTATTGTTGCCAATAAGCCTGATATAGTGGTGGTGGATCGAATAGAGCGGCGCACAATGATTATTGACATCACAGTTCCGCATGACGGGAACCTCGTGAAAGCCGAGAAAGATAAACAAATCAAGTACCTTGACTTGGCTCGCGAGGTTGTCAACATGTGGGATGTGGACTCAGCGATCATTGTGCCGATAGTCGTATCAGCCAATGGCTTAATTGCCAAGAGCCTCGACCAACCACTAAAGAGGCTCTCGTTGGGCAGCTGGATCAAGGGCTTGATTCAGAAGGCGGTACTTCTGGACACGGCTCGCATTGTTAGGAGGTTCCTCTCTCTGGAGCCCTGACGGCCGGTAGCTTGGACCATGTTCCCGATACCGGTGGGCTACTATTTTTTATATTTTTAAATGTGTTTATATTTTTTATATTCTAATATTTAAAAATATAATTTATATGTATCTATTGAAATAAAGGAAATAATAATAATAATGTTTATTTCCAGGAGGAGCTCGTGGCTAAGTAATAACAGCCGCACGGGTCGATCCGTCAGGTTAAGCTACGCTTGCCGGGGTTGGTCAGTGGATGGGTGACCATCTTTACATACCGAGACTCCTCCGTGCCTCAGAAAGCACGTTAAGCCGTTGGTCCCGGCTGTCATTCGTGGATCTTTGAGAGTCGTTAAGGGTCGTCAGAAGCCCAAAAAGTCTGACAACCAGTCTTACCAAGGGGTATTGTGTTACCCAGTTACTGGGTTGTGGAGGTCAGATAGGCAGTCGCTCCATGTAAAATACTGGTATTCAGCTGCGTCCGGTTAGACTGGAAGCCGACCCCAACATAGTTGGGAAAAGGCTGTTCACAAAGGTTACAGTAATATGGTACAATATAAAGTGAATTGAGTATTATCTCCTGGCACAGATGAACAAAAATGTTTTAGTAAAGCTGTTTTGTAATTACCTAAGCATTGAATTATTTCCCTGTTCTACATTATATTGTTTGCAATTCAATACTGCGGCACGGTTGGCGCAGTGGTTAAGCCATTGACTGCTGCGCTGCGTGTCGCGGGTTCGATCCCCGCACGGAACAAATATTTGTATGATCTACAAGTAGTTGTTCCGGGTCTGGCTGTTTGTGTATGTGAGTTTAAATGTTTGTAAACGCACCCACGATACAGGAGAAATTCCTAGTGTGGGGCAAAGTTTAAAAAAAAAAAAAAAAAATTTCAATGTGCAGACACCAAAGCTATGCAAAGCTAGAGCGTCAAGTTCACATAAATCAATAGATAAAGATCCAATAAAAATTAAAGCAAGCGACACCACATACCATAAGAATTATCACCAATTATACAGCAAAAACACTATACACCTATTAGCGGGCAAAAACTAGTAAATTGCCGTATTGTAACCGATGACGCTATTAACCTGTGGGACTTTAGTTTTTATCTCAAATACGTGTTGTCAATGTTTACCTAAATAACGAGTCGTAGTTGGTAACAGTAACCCGCTGTTAGTCGTTAGTAATTGTTACACGATTAACTTTTTTCATGTTCTGATGATAAGTTGCCTGTTTTTTCGTATGTAATGCACCTATTAGTTACTTGACAAGTGATTTATAGTATAAAGAGTGTATCTAATGATAAATTGGTGTTAAAAAACGTAAATGTTATGGGTTTGGACAGCGGTACAACTTCATGTATAGTTTTTCTTGCAGTTGCACGAGTTATTGTGTCTATGAAATGTTGAGCAACTCTGCAATTAGATTGCTGTACCTGAAAAAGTACGGGAATCATATTTATTACCCACTGTTCTTAAAGATATTATCGCAACAAAGTACTTATTTGTCAAGTTTAGTAAACTAATGTAAAAGTAATTGTACTAAATAAAAGTAACTTAAACATTTATACTCGTAACTAAAGTTCGGATAATTGGATGCATATTTACCTTAAGTTAATTATTAGCTATGAAAGTATGGAATCAGCTTCTTAAAATATATTTTTTTGTTAGAAAATATCCCGTGATGCCAGTAATACCGGCAATGCATAACTAGTCGGGTGTATAGTATGGAAGCGACTTCTAAAATATTATTTATTAAAAATAAAAAAATACCCGGGATTCTTGGATTGCATAACTATTCAGATGCATATTTATTTAAAATTATTTTAACCCCCTATGCAAATATGTGTATGTAGGCTGTAAGAGTAGGGTTGGTGTGTGTTAGTTAAAATTTAAATAAAACACCGGAACCGCGGGATTTATTCGATACAAAAGCGCTTTTCATAATAGCAAACATCTCAACTTTAGGTGAATATGCATCCGAATATCCGATCTCTATTTATAACATGCATATCAGACGTTCGCTCAACAAGAAAGTTTGCAATTAATAAAATCCAGGCAGGTGTCAATCCAATATCAAAGATAAAAAAACAGTTTTCAGTAGTTATGCGCACTGTCTGTCCGTATCATTTAGTGGAGTTATTAGTGACACTTCACTTAAGATCGTTAAGGCGACAACGTCTACAGCACTGGAATAAAGCGCTTTATTTTTTTCCTTTTAAATCACACCACTCACTCTTGCAGCTAAAATCGTTACATTAAAAAGAGCTTTCAACTTCGAAATTTAAAAAGCACTCTTAATTTGAATCAATCTTTCAAAACGTCAGGTATTTAGCGCGTGATTGTGATAAGTTCAGCAAAAAGTTCTTATGATATAAAAGCTATTGTCATGTCGTTAGGTGTACGTGAAACTATAAATAGATGTATGCCATTCCGATGCATTGTCTTATTAATTTGCCGCGAGCTGGCGACACCTTAAGCATCGCGTGCGAGTTTTTCAAGCGCGTTTTATATTTCAACTCATTATAGTAAGAAATACAGTTCGGTGTGCATTTTCACGAAACGTGTGAATTGTGAGAGCAACCGTTTGACAGTTCCAAAGTAGGAGAGAAAGTGTTAAATAGTTTACGATCAGCAATGTACCGGTAGTTTTAAATAAATTGCGAGGAATATGGACGTGTTACAGTGAAAAGAAATGTGATTGGATTTTATTCGCTTTCATAGATTGTGAGGGAAGATTTCGATCTTGATTAAAACTATTTTCGAGGAGTCAATTAATTTTAAACTAAACTAAAGATAACATGAGATTAAAATAGTAAACTAATTAGATTTTTTACAATTACCTGGTGCTGTATGATAAAAACTCATTTTTATTCCCTTTCATAATAAAATTTACCATACGATATATCCCTAGTGAAAAAATGCAAGAAAGAATTCATTACACGGTATAAGTACCTAGTAAGAATTTATTATCGTTAACCTGCGGTCAGGGATAATTTAATTGGCATCTTACATTACATGTCGCGTGGCTCGCATTTGATTTTTGCACATTTCTTACTCATAAAACTGGCTGGTAACTAAATAAATATTGCGTTTGCGCACCTAGTTTTACGAGTGCCAGTGACTTCTGTGAATTTAGAGCTGAAATACTGGATGATTCTGATCCACATTTAAACATTTCAGTTGCTTAAAACGAAACTTTTTAATTCAGAGGTCAATCAAAAAGATTCGTTTACGTAAGGCAGCTGCTAAAATATCTCCTGAAAGACGTAATGTTACAATGTCATCATTCGAGGATTCGAGGTCTCTAGAACTTCCACTTTTTGCCATAGCAATATCTTGCCGTAACTTGAATTGTCAGCATTTCGGTTATCAACTGAAGCATCTATTTAATTTTTAAGTCAATAACATGCTAGATCCTCAGATTCTTTTACTTTTTCTTTTTAACAAAGCTGCAGCTGCTCAACTCATCATCATCATCATCATTACAGCCGAAAGACATCCACTGCTGGACATAGGCCTCCTACAATTGGGGGGGGGGTTTGTCATAATCGCCACGCTTGGCAGGCGGGTTGGCGATCGCAGTATGGTGTTAAAAATGCATAGAGAACGCTGGTGCCCATTCTCTAGAAAGTCCCTTAGTCGCTTTTTATGACACCCATGGGAGGAAATGGGATGGTGCTATTCTTTACGTCCGGCGCCACACGGAACCGTCTGCTCAGCTCAGCTCTTGTGACACAGATGAAATCAGCCCATTTCTCAACCATCATCTGCCTAGCTTTTTCCCAATTATGTTGGCTCAGCTTCCAGTCTAACCAGAAGCAGCTGAATACTAGTATTTTACATGGAGCGACTGCTTATCACAACAGTCACACACAACCCAGTTACTGGGTAATATCATCGACCGTAGGTTCAATTGAGGTAAGGGACAAAATACGATTTTTCAGGAGAGGCCAACAAAGTTTTTTTTGGGCCCATAACTTTTTTTGTCATGAGCCTTTTTCGGACCTGATTTCACACACAATCTTGTGTTTTAGTGCGTTATCTACCTGTGTAACATTTATTTAAATAATTTAGCTATTTAAGAAAATAGACGTCCCTTACACCAACGTATTTTATTAGTAATGTCCCTTACTGACCAAGTAACTTGTAGTCCCGTCCCTTACATTGCATTGACCTCTACGTTGGATCCAATCTATTAATGAATAAACATTGTAAAGGACTTGAAGAAAATTTATGAAAAAAAAAAAAATACAGTGTAAAGAGAATGTTGACAGAAAATGTAGTACACATTTTGACGTACGGATATCTTAAATTTGGAAATCGTTACCTACCTTACCTTATCTTACCTTATTTGATTGGATTGGCGACGGTAATTACACCATTTCAAGTTGCTATGTTGCATAGTTTTTCAGATACATTGTTATTATGGGGCTGATTCGAAATTTGGATCCAAAAACTCAGTAGGGTAAGGGACATTTTTCTTAAGCCAGAATTTTTCCATATACACCATTCGAAAGAGCGAAAAATTCTGAACTGTATACTCACCTAATTTTGGTTATTTTGTACCTTACCTCAATTGAACTTATTAGGGTCGACGATGTGATGCCCCTTGGTAAGACTAGTTGTCAGATTTTCGGGCTTCTGACGACCCGTAACAACTGTCAAAGATCTGATCTACAAATGACAGCCGGGACCAACGGCTTACCGTGTTTTCCGAAGCACAGACGGGTCTTGATACGTAAAGATGGTCACCAATCCACGGACCAACCGCGGCAAGCGTAACTTAACTTTATCAATCAACTCGTGCGGCTGTTATTACTAAGCCACAAGCCCATTTCTCTACCGATTGACTTAAATCTCCAATCGTAACGACCTAATCTCACCGATGCCATCAACCTAAACACCAACATATTCAGTAACTTCTCGCTAAACTGATAATTTCTAGGAAGCTTCTATCTCGCAATAGGATATTAACTAGTTGGCCATAACTCGTTGCTCGAATCTTGATAATGTTTGTGTAATCGCTCTTAGCTTTGAAAACGGAAAGCAGTTTAATTTTCAAAATAGACATTTTGAAAACAGTGCTAGAATTCCTAATTTGGAAAGCTTGCACGGCACTGATCAGATCAGGATATGAAAAAGACAAAAGGTACGGTTTGTGACAGAATTCAGAGCTATCTACTTGATTATCTCAAGCCAGGAACAATCCATCAAACACAAAAGACTTAACTTATTCAAAACGAATAGATTTCAGCACACTTACCTAGCAAGAAGAGCAAACTTTAGAGTTTCCTTTAAAAGTAGGGTAGGTAAGTAGGCAATGGTTTTTCTTTTTTTTTCTGTATTTAGGTACAGTTTCTTCTAACATCAGGGTTTCAAAACAATAACGAGAAATACACGACCGACCAAAAAAACGTAGTCCCGACAATCGTGTCGAAAGTTGCAATTAAGAGCAGTGTAGGAGATGTAGCGTGGAGCACAAACAAACAAGCCGTTGTCAATTGGCCGCGGCGGACGCCAGCGGAGGCCACACAGATACTACGGGGAATCATGTGGACTGGTGAAATGTTATTAAAAATAATCGTGGTTGGTTTTTTTGGGCAAACACTGTATACTTCATTTTGTTAGACGATTACCGAGTAGCAAGCAAGGTATGGTAGTAAAATACGGTAATTTTCAGGATTACGCCTGTTGCATGGGAATATGTTGCATTCTTATTTCCAAAAATGCACCATAATTAGGTTCTTTGTAAAGATATTTTAGTTAGACAAAAACAACTTTCGGTTATCGATTCCTTTCAGCTAAACGCTTCAGCAAAAATCAACCTAGTGTAACCAAAAGGGTTCGGCGAGCAACCCTAGAAATAGATTGTTTTTTCTTAGAGAACATAACTCAAAAAAGTATATTTTCGTTGACGTGTGCAATGAACTAATGACAAAAAGCGGCTGCGGTAATGTCTCTGGTGAATTAGTTCCGCATAGTTAGTCCGCGCCGCAATCAACCGTGCCCGGCGCCTGCGCAAGCTACTGAAAACCCTGTGGTATGGAGCTATAGCGGCACAAATAAAAATGTAACTGAATATAGTGAAAAATAACTTGTTATTCTGAAAGACTATACAAATATGTGCTTCAACATCTTACTTTTCTTTATTCGTTAAACTGATTAAATCGTTGATTTAGCAAAAAGTAATCCAGATCATCATTCATCCACATTCTTTCGAAAATATCCAAGGTAGCCACAATTTTTTGCACCCTTTCAACGCAAGAGTAAGTCATTAGAAAATACCAGTATTTTTCTATCTGAATTCCACTTTTTAACTCGGATTCACGTACATGGTGCACTAAACGTTCTCAGCTAACTAAACGCCTTTTAAGTATTCCTCGTAAAGGACAGAGTAGGTTCTGATACTTTATATGCGCGTGTGGCGATGAATCAAATAGGGCGACAGCCTTTAATCAAATGGCGCCTCAGCTATTTAACACCACCTAACGCCTGCCGGATCACGCAACTAATTTAATTAGGAAAAATAACTACCGTAACGTTAAACTATAACAATTACTGCCATTTATGCAATTTCTCCTTTTATAGCTAAACACCCAACTTGCACTTTACGTGTATGCAATTTAAGTGAAATAGAAACTGAAGAAGTTAAATAAGTAAATTTCATAATTAAGGATGTGTTGCAAGACATGTCGATAAAACACGGTCGTGTTTGATATGTGCACGTGATTAAAATAAATACTCCGGGCAGTAGTCGGGAGTGCGCCGACAGCTGCTACTCCGGGGGATAATTGAAACGACGATTTATACACCCGCCAAATTTATCGACATCCACGATTTATAGTGTGAGCGAGGCCTTATGAATCGGTTATTATTGTAACGTTTCATTTTTGCCATGCTCTCGATCATTTCACGTATAACGCGATTCAAATAAAGATAAATTCTTGAAGTATACGGTTTCTAAATAACCTTATGTAATTAAACAACGTAATTAAAATGTCACTTAGTAATTATCATTTGAACGAGACAATCAGTGAAATGCAATTATTGTAGTAGATTAGTTACCTTTGATATCTAGTGAAATTAAATCGTTTCTTTACAAAAGTATCATTATGATTTATCCTTATCTTATTAAGTACTAGTATATTTTGTAGCACGGATTTAACAAATTATTATTAAGTCAATTATCAGGTATCGATAAAAATATCGACATTTCCAATTTAGTGAGTTGATAATGAAGTTGTGTTTGTCATTTTATTAACACTCTAGATAAGGATTAAGCAATACAGTCTGACAGTGGTGCAAGACGCTAAGTACCGCATTGCATTGTCACGATCCCTTTCAAATGAGAATGGCATTATTTTAAAACGAAATTTCATTAACTATAGTCTAGTTGCAATTCGATTGAGGCATAGAATTAACGGTATAACTAAAAACCATATTTGCAATGAAGATAGTATATGTGGCAGGAGCACCAACTTCACATCTCAAAAACAATTATGGAAACCAATAAATTTAAATGTTTCGCGCCTGTGGCAGTGAACCCGGTCCAATTAGAGTCTGGCGGCGTCCGCACTAAATCTCACGATGCTACCACGCTACACTAATTCATACGAGCCCGCAGCCCGCCAACGAGACCTCGTAACTGTCCACGTCGACACAAACTTTAACAGCTTCTCGATTATCGATAACTTCTGCTTCCCAACACTAATGTTGCGTACAGCTGAATAAGTTGGTATTGAACACGGAAGTTCTGAGTACAGTTATTTTGAACTTATTTGTGCTTTAATTACTTTTTAATAATAGATTATAGGTTATAATAAATTCTGATACTAATAAAATAACCTACATTTTAAACTACGAAAGCTGCCTGTGGTTTTACAACTTAACAATACTTAATCCACCACATTTTATACAGCAGTATAATAAACGGTCATATAACGAACTAAAGAACAAAAACCACTATCTCATATCGTGTAATAGTCATTTGTCTTTCGTTCGGTCAGTAGTAAAAGCGGCTCGTATCGACGCGTGCGCAAGGCACCTGCTCCTAAACCCCCACTAATTATTCCACCACTTATTATATGATTACGAGACTTTTTTGGTGCTTTCAATCAAATTACACCTTGGCCTGGCCACTTTGTACGAGTGAGATGTCATAAAAGTTTTTTTTTTTTTTTTGATATCCAATTATATTACGACGGTTGCGTGCCGGTGTAAAATGAAGTATTATCAATTATTATTATTATTTTTTAAGTATTTGGGGTCAACTGAAATGAGTGCTCCTGAAAGTTTGGCGAGTTTAGAATTATGTAACACCTCTGTATTATGATTTTTTTTAAATAAAAAAAAATATTTAAAAAAAAAGCAATTCTTAATGCATTCAAACATTTTTTTTTTTTTTTTGGCAAAACTTTTCGGCACCGAAGACACATAAAAGTAATCTCAAACAAAAATACAGTGAGCAAGCACTTCAGGATTAAGATAACGTATTGTTAAATATTGAATACTAACAAAGACATTTCTTTATATTTACATACGGGACAATAGAAACAGATTAACACGTTTGTCACAAACAGTAGCACTCGAGTCGAGAGTAAATCCCGGTTTTACAAAACGACCCAAAAAAACTAAGACATTGCGCTAATTTCGGTTTTAAACTGTCACCGAGATTACCTACATGATAACGAAACGGAGTTCTAAATATGAATTCGTGTAATGCCCGCACAGTTTTGCACTCAAGCGCATCGATGGTGTGATAGGAGGACATAAATAAATAATTAGACGGAGGAGAGGAAGTTGGGGGCGCGGCGCGGGGGGGTGGGTACGATAGTTTTGAGATACTATCTCCCGCAACCGCGCTTTGTGTCAAACGTCAGATGTTTATCGGGAAGATGTTTACAGATGTACTGGAGGGGTAACGGACCGAACATCTCTTGAAGGCAATCAACCGTACAACACTAATACGCTTGATAGACTGTCCGTTAATTATGTGCTTTGTTTTACGTATCGCTGTCATAAACCACTCTTTTTTAAAGAGTACCAGTGAAATTATCGCTTCAAAAATAAAATTCTAATGTATAGGAACGTGCGGATTATTCCTGTGCTCATAGATCACGCTAGATGGCGCTGATAGTGTGGCGCAGCGCCAGATCTGCGATCATCTCATTCCCGGCGTTTCATCGCCTAATTACAAGACGTTCACGTACCTCAGTTATCAGAGAATACATCTTTCCTCTAATAGTTTTTCTATTTTTATGGAGTTTAGCAAGTGTCTGTTTTGTTAAATGTCATGTAGGTCGCTTTGATTGCCATCTAACATAAATAATGACGCCCTTCAGCCTTCTACAATAATTTTAATGTTATTAATAGTGTTTCAAAATAATAAAAAATGATTTATAAGTCAAGTCAAGGTTATGTTCAATGGATTTTACTATTACCATGCTATTCTTAATGCAATAGATAGACCGCAATGATGCAATTGATTTTGAAATGCATATTCAAAATTGAAAATAGATTTCTTACTGGCCAAAAATATTCAAAAGAAGAACAACGTAATCGATACACAGGATCAAATAAAAAGTGCCGAACGGAACGAGAATACCACTCGAAATATCGATAGTAACAAATATCGCGACAAAAGCTTGTGTACAATGAGTATTGCGAAACTCTCGGTGCAAGCCCAAGTAATTGTTTTGTAGAAGGACACACCGAGTTATCGCGCCAACGATCGCCGAGTGACGTGCAGCTGCTATTTCGGTTCCTTTTTTAAATATCCCCATGGAACTAGTAGAAATGGAAATTGGTTTGACCGTTACGTTGGTACTTGTGATTTCTTTTTTTTTAATAATTAAAGCTGGTCAGCTTGTTGCACTTGCCAAAAAATGTATATGATTTTTATATCTTTCGATAGTACTTACTTACTTTCTGCGTTTAGAATGCAGTAAGTAGGTAACTACTATTGAAAGATATAAAAATCATATAAATTGTTATGTTATTTTTACAATAGTAATTTAACATAATGTATTTCAGATTTCACTAAAACCGGAGTGATCCAGGGCGATATTTGTGGAGTGTCTTGCCGGCTCTTCTCTATAGGAAATGACTAATTGGAACCGTGCACCTAGCTTCTGACGTTTCATAAGTGCCCTTGTGGGTTTATGTGAAATAAAATATTTTGATTTTGATAATTGTTTATGTTTGACCCAGAACTTTTATAGGGCTAAATGCTAATGGCATGTAATTTCATTAAACCGGACATTCTAGATTTTTAGACAACATAACTTAAATTATATTCAATTAAAAGCCTGGGATCGCCAGCTAGTATCCAAAACATATTCGTTTATTATGTAGGTACTTAAAATAGAATTTAATTGCTTTTGCGCAGTTTCGTGAATAATTCTCACATTTTCACAAAATTTATATCCAAGACAGTAAATCAGCTGGGGCCCGCTCACTAAACAAAATGGGAGCTTAAGGCTCATGAATAAAAACATCCTATTTAGCGCTACACTCACCACGTCCTCAAGTGTACCGAAACATCTGACCAGGAGCCTGATACGCGATACGTTACCCTAAATATATCAGTCACAAGAATCAAAATTGTTTATAAACTTTATTGGACATAACGCTTTTCGGCAATATAAGGTAGTTCTACGCAAACGCATTTCCGGCCGAACGCTGCCGGGAAAAAGCCATTTAAAACAAAAAAAGAAAAAAATAGTAACGCGCCGCGCGCCGCTCGGACACTTCCGGTGGGCGCCATTTTTTCTGTATTGCCAACAGATAAAATCTTTCCGGCCTACTGCGCGAACGCCCGCTTTTATTCCTTTTATTTTATGTGATCACTTTTTGGCAAAATTATACGCATTTGTTAAAAAAAGAAACGTTTTGTTTTATTGAAAAACATAACTAGTTTGGGTTTATTAATATCTGTTTGATACATCCACAACTGAAGTTTCACGAGCGTTTAACACTATGCAGCCTTTTGAAAGAGCTATTAAGTGACATTCAGATGAGGGATACGTTTTTCAATCTTAACAGGACGTAGTTAAAAGAAAAGGATATAATCCACACAAAGTTCTTTTAGAGATATTGACGTTTGAAGTTGAGAAGATATAACATATTTTATATTTCCGTGCATGTGGGCTGGGCCTCAAGTCTGCTATTACAATAGTGTCAGAATGGTCTCTTCATTGTGAGTTTTTGACAGATTTACCATACAAACACTGTCAAATACTCACAATGGCGAGACCATTCTGACACTATTGTAATAGCAGACTTGAGGCCCTGGTTCTGAGGTTGATCAAAATGATAAACTACTGTTTTTATCTTGGATCTATTTTACTCGCCGATAATATCCATACCTATGATGTAGCGTCAGTTTGGTACACTTAACTCATTTTTGACCAGGTTGTGGATTAGATCACGTCCATTACAGTGAGTAATACTTTTTGACATGAAAGCCAATGTGTAGGTACAGAAGCCTTAAAGTCAGTCAAAATCACCAGATTTGAAAATTGCCCAATTTTAGAGGAGTTAACAAGTTGAAAACAGTAAGCATAATGAACTAACATTGAAAATGTTAACTGGAACAATGAACATCACAATTAGTGTAGCGAATAGCATTTGCATCGCCACAAAATTCAACGGTCGAACTTATGTAAATGGGATAGCTGTTCAATGTTGAATATTCAAATTGATGTCATTATAACATTCGGCCAAACGCGTCGGCAGTTTGGCCGGCAGCCAGCCGCACCGACGAATATGTAATGTAACGTAATGAGTAAATTAAACGTACCTCGTTTTTTTATCTCACACGCGAGTTAAAGCCTGGCTGCCTGACTTCTACCACCGGTGGCCATGTTCCACAATGTTTAGCGGTTGCGAAGAGAATTTTAACAAGCCTAACTTTCGCATGTTCGCTGCGATTAACTTAAGTCAGCTTGGAAATGCAAACTTCATTTTGCGAGACTTGTAGCGCAGTAAGGAACTAAATCATAGATTACGCGTCACAAATGCAAACTGCTTACTAAGATTTCTCTACGACTAGACAAGGATTGTGCTTTCGTGAACGTTTTGTTACTCAGTTTTACAGAATGGAGTCTAGACAAATAAACATCTCGCTAACACAAAGAGTAGCGGACAAATTCGTGAAGATATCCTTATCTCCAACACATTGTATCCATAGCCTAGCATTAAATCTAATGTCAGAGAAAAACGGGTGAAAAAACAGTGACTGTCAAATTCCCTTGGATGTTGGCTGAACAAAACAGCACTTTAGACGATAAAAAAAAAGAAAACTAGAAGAGCGTTCTCGATTCAAAAATTGAATTGATCGCCCCATTGTATTCCAAATGTATCATTTGAGCTGTTATTATGGTCCCTCTCTCTCTGGCTCCATACAAACTGGTAATCCAATACTTTTGTATGGCAGGCACTTAACGCACCGCTCTAGGATCGAAACGTCCGACGTGTAATAAGGTATTAATTTGTTTAGTATTTTATAGGCTAGCGCTTAAGAAACTTATTGTATTAAAATTGTACTATACGTCGTTACAAATATTTTAGAGTGTTCGGGATGATAGTTATTAGCGATATTACAAGGCGTCTTCTTTATTAGCTCTACGAAGTATGACAAGCAATTTACATAGAAAAAATATCGTTGATTATTACCTATAGGAAGCTTGAAATGAAACTTAACTTCCCTTTACCATGCCGTCGGCTAACCAAGCAAGAAATCGAAAACAATCGAATTTTACCGCAAAAACTTAATACCAATACATTGGGAGCAAAAGGTTGGTCAAAAAAAATTGAATACAAACCACAAAAAGCTAATCGGCTATAACACGAAGGAAGTAACGTATAAACGAGCGTGATAAATTAAATAAACAAATTTATAAAAAGTGAGTCGAACATACGGATCGATCGTTTTGTTGCGGTGGGCAGGTACGAGAACCCACGCTCCGTACTGTAATCCTATTAACCGGCCATTGTGGATGGCCAAATAAATAATTTATTTTCAATCACGTATTTATTGGTACCTACTGAGTTAAGTTGAAGAGCCCTTGGGAGCTGCAACAGTTTGTCAACTCACCCGTGTTGGCAAATATTGCAATTCATTGTCATATTTTTTGGGGTAAAAATCTACTTTAATCCTGAGTTTTCAGTGTTACTATACTGTTTGCTCTATTAAAATAAAACATAACGAATGTAACTGCAATAATAAAAATTAACTCTTTACTAAAAGTGCAAGTCCATAAAAATTTAACATTTTCAAAACCATTCAATTAGTTTCCCACATCAATCAAACAAAACAGTATCACAATCCAATAAACGTTCTTATTAAAAACAATAACACAAAGCGTTATGACCTCTTAGGCCAAAATAACAAGACCCTTGTCGGCTTCTCGGGTCTATATGGTCTGTATGAGGGCAATTTGAGCGCTTATGGGCATTTATAGTTAAGTTACACAACCAAATAGAGCCTGTAAAGGATATATTTTGAGTAAACATACTTGAGCATTGTTTGAACAATACGCCGCCCGAACGATGTTGATATTTGACCTTTTTCGTAATTTTAGCATGAAAGAATAATATCTTTATATGGTAAGAGAAATAGACCCACTATATGGCATGATATATAAAAAAATATATAAAATAAGATTCATTTTACAGTTTTGCATAACCAGCTAATTTAAAATCATATCATTATGCTGTTTGAAATCTTGTTGCTCATCATTTCTTAGGTCTAATCATGTTGAAAGAATAACTTAGCAAGTGATTGAAGCTATATTTTATTGAAATGATTTTTTTACATTGACTTTTTATGTATTTAATACTCTGATAAATATCACACATATCGAATTTCCAGAGCCATGAGTAGTCCTAAAATGTTAGACGTAACCAATTAAACATAAAATATCACACTTTGAATAATCCGCACAGATAGCGCCTTTGCTCAAAATAGTCTCGACGTCATCCAAGCCTCCTTTTTGAAGTAGATTATCCGTTAGTCAAGCTACTTCAAAAATCAATTTATATTGTTTGTAGCGATATAAAATTGGAGAATATCGTTTCCAATTTTATATCACTTTCACAGTCAGAAGTTGACTACCAAATGCAAATGCTAGTAACTAAAGTAAACAAAAACTTTTTCCATTATTTTCTTAAGCTAACAAAAATATTTTTTGATTTATTCATACAGTATCAAGACGATTAAGTCCCACGTGGGAGGGTGACGTTGGCTCAAAATCACAATGCGCTCGCGCTTTGTTATATGAATTGCGTTTTTTGAGTGAAATCGATCACGACGTGTCCGCCTCGGAGGCTGGCTAATATTATACTGTATTTATTTACACATTGTTACTTTAAATCTCTATACATAAGCAAGTGGCTTCCGAAATCGATTTATATCTACGCAGAGTATTAAAAAAAATGGATTTATGTGTGGTATTTGGTCCCGATGTAATTTTCTCACATAATTTGATCATTATGAAGCAAAAAATGTTTAATTTTGTGATATAGGTACTTTAGCAGGTTTATTAGAACTTGATATCGTAATAAATATCCATGAATGCAGATCATCTCAAATTAAGACCAAGACATTTTCTAAGCCTCGTTCACACGACACTAAATTTGTTATGGCATTAAATTATGTTATACACACGTGAGATACATATATTTATGCAAACGCATATAATGATTAATAAATTATTCTATTTTGTTGAATAAACTGTAGTATTAAAACAGTGGGAGTTCACAATCCGGGTATCAATTTTATATGTCAATAAGTAATGTCAAAATTTGAATATCTGTCTTCATTACTATTCATGTAATGGCTAAAAACATGGGTTTGGCGAGTGTATTAGATTAATTATTTATTGCATTTTGAATCTGTGTCTTAAAGGGCATGGAATCTGTAGCGAATGTGTAACTGAGCCGTGTATAAATATGTATGAAGAGGCGGGCACAGGCTCTTGACAATGCTACTGCCATTCCCGTATTGTGCCCCCGTCATTATGCCTTCAACGTCTGAAGTAGCAGGCACTCCCATTCACTGCTTTGTCGCTCCTTCCGAATAATTAGAGCAAACAACATTGTTGCTCTGATACTTGTAGTCGGCAATAAAGTATACATTTCAATGTAAAAAATCTGGAGAGTCCTTAGCGAAGGGTCGCTTTGACAGTTAATTTTTGTCATTGTTGCTCCCGCGTGGTGTTTGTACTTTTTCCGTACGAATGTATACTTACAGCGTGCAGCGGCCGGGATCGCGTGAGGGTTTATGTTTATTGTTTCGACGGGCTATGAGGGTCGTGAGAATTGTTACATAGTACTGCTTGACATTTAAACTTAACATCTTGTTAAATCTGCGATAAAACGGATTCTATTTTTGCGAGTCGGAGCCGGATATTGATATCGCTACCATTGTTCAAAGTGTTCGGTAACACTTGATCTATTAACTATCTTGCGACGAAATCTCGGTTCATTTAATTTTTGTGCCACTGTCCACCTCGTCTTATGTAATACGGCTAATTGAATAACCTTACAATGTAACCAGTCTTTTGTTATTTTATCTACTTAATAGCTTTCCCTCTGGTCTCTCAATTCACTTATTAAAAATACATTTGAAACTATGTAGACTTGTACTCTACTAAAAGATACCTAATTTCTTTATGGAATTTTCCATGAAAGGCGATAATGGTACAGTCCGATGCGAACTTTATTTCTGCTCGGAACATGAGGCGAGTCGCTGCGCAGTACCAAATTCACGTGTCAGCGGGGGTGAGGGGTGCGGTACTGCGCAGCGAGTAGCGCACTTCAGAGCCGCCGTAAAGTTTGGCGCGTACTATATCAGTAAAAACTTGTATTCCTTTAATTCTACAAAGTACGGGTACCTTCTACACCATATTTGGCGCTAATTCTTATTAGCAATGCAAGTAGATCATCCCGCATCTGATAGCTATAAGTTTATTAATATAATAATATATTAATGAACTTATAGCTAAACTTATAATAATAAAACTAGAAAAATAAACTTACTACAAAGAAAATAGAATGACGTAATGATACTTTTATAGGTAATTGATACATAAAAACATAAAAGGACAAACCGGACTCCGATAATTTGTTAGAGTGTTTTTCTACAAATGTTATAATTATAACTGTGAGAAACTGCTTTAATTAAAAACAGGGAAAAAATCATAACTGAATATTATTGCCTAAAAGTCAGACAAAATAATGAAATACGGAACCAGTTACAGGATTTATTCATTTATTTGGGAAAATAAACAGTTACAAATCACAGAATTACAAAAAAAAAATTGCTGCAGAGTGAGTAAATGTATAACCCTCGACATTTTCCACATATCGCACATCCTCTAAAAAACTGTCGTAACACAAAAAATATATTATATTCATTATTTTCATTCATTTCATTTACATTTTACATTCTGCAAATAGTTTGATAAATCCTTTGTTGATTAAAACAATAAAAAGCTAAAAATCATCTCTAACCAAACATTAGTTTATTGGAAAATAATTAAAATCGGCTTTTTCTCAAAACTTGTTTTCGGCGTGTTACGACATTTTTTTAGAGGATTTGCAACATTATAAAAACAAATTATAAATTTATCTCCCTGAGTTTTACTGTAAGAACTCATCTAGGTCATAAACTAACAAACTACCCGTAATTCATAAATAAATAATTCCCCAAACACTAACATAACTTTATTTAACAGTTTAGGGACGGTATCACAATCGTAATTCATCTGCGACAATCGTATAGCCTTTTATGACGCATTACAAGCCCAGCTTACCCCCAGTTATCTGTCACCAAGATACCGTCAACTGTCCCGGGGGGATCGCGGGATGCCCCGGGACACCCCGGGATTAACCGGCGAGGGAGCGATTTAGATTTGGGACGTTATTAGAGTTATTTTATTCTGGTTATAGACGATTTGATTTTTAATTTGAGTTTTGGGGTTGGGGTGTTATTTATACTTGAAGAAGTAGGGTTAGATATTTAGGGTTATTGAACGGTGTTTCCACCAGCTAGGGTGTAAAATATTTTAATTTTATCTGTGAGCGGATCTTATCATGAACTAGCTACTGCCCGTGGCTTCACCCGCGTGGCTTTTCCTATACAAATAAATAAAATTGAAGTATCTGTTTGTAATGTAACCATTTTGTTTAAATCCATGCGGTCGGATCAGCGCGCAGGAGCTAGTCGAAAATAAAAGTAGCCTAATTTACTTCTTATAACATCAGCCATCTGCCAGTGAAAGTCCCGTCAAAATCGGTCCACACGTTTCGGAGATTAGCCGGAACAAACAGAAAAAAATCAGAATCTCTGTACAAAATTTCAGCTCAAAAGCACTAACTAGAAAATGCTTAATATTTTTTTTATTTCGATAGTTTATTAAATTTAAATCATAACAAACGTGTTACCGCCGTTTCTATGTGTTTAGTTTATTGACACCGATCAGCTGACTTGGTCTAGTGATGTGTAGAATTCAATTGGAAACATTTGATTTTTAGTTAAATGTTTCTTAACTTTTTATTTATGTAGGTATAGGTATTAAAAAATATTGCCCTGTAGTTTGTTATCACCAAAAGAATCCGTGCCTTTGATATGTATATACCCTTTCCGTAACACGCTGTATATAAAATTCTCGTGTCACAATGTTAGTTACCATACTCCTCCGAAACGGCTTGATCGATTTTTATAAAATTTTATATGCATTATAACATTCAGGTCTGAGAATCGGCTACTATCTATTTTTTTTTTTAGTTTTAGGTAGGTAGGAAGGGTAGGGTAGGGTAGGTAGGTAGGTAGGGTAGTGAAGATTAGGGTAGGGTAGGGTAGGGTAGGTAGGTAGGGTAGGGTAGGGTAGAGTAGGGAAGTTTATACTATAGCTTTTGGCAAAACGAAGTCTCTCGGGTCAGCTAGTTAGGTACTTATAAAGTTATACCTAACAGAATCAAAACTTGGAACATTTTGTAGTTTCTGCCTACATTTTAAAGAATCGTGATACATACACATATCCATTACCTACAGTAAATCACGTATTTAATGATATTGTTATGAATACTTGAATTTAATCACTTTCCTTTTAAGGAATATGATATTTTTGCCATTTCAGAACCAGTCGATCATTCAAGCTTAATCTGGCATAATTTTAGAACTGGAAGTGAATTCTAGACTCGTGCGACCGAATTAAAATGACTGTGTGCATACAATACATCTATATCAAATGTTATGACCTTGTTCTTTATAGTTGCCTACTTCTATGTTTTCATTTTTGTTTGCTATGAAACGGTGTTACCTATTCCCGCTGTCCCCAATGCCCGTGTCCCCATTAATGGTAATTCACATAATGACGAAAAAAAAAAATACATTTTCTTTTATGTAAGTACAGACTTTTTCATTATTATTTCTAAAATCAGTACTTAAAAGAAAATGGAACCTTTTTTTTTTTCGCAATTTTATGTGAATTACCATTAATGAGGACACGGGCGGTATCAACGGGAATACACCTATGAAATGTGCTACGCTTTTTTTTTTAACTATCGCTTAAGTTGTTATGGTCGTTGTGTCTATGTATCTTAGCACATATAGGTATAGACGCGTAGGAGCAAATAAAGTAACTTACCTTGTACACACGGCTACACATCAAGCTATATATTTCCAGTATAAGCTGATCTCGCATTGTATAGGATTTCCGTTTAATGAGAGGTCAGCTTATTCTGGAATATATAGCTTGATGTGTTGCCGTGTGTACGACCCACAATTATTATATTTCAAATATTATATCTCGTTTTACAGAAATTACAAGGTTTTCTTTTTCCTTTACTACAAAAAATGCATCGCTTTTACTATTTACACAAGTTCACAACACATAATAATGTATATCGACGGTTAATAGGTAATAAGAGACCTTTTTTTTTCGAAAATGAGTAATGAATGCCATCCTATTTAAAATAAGACTTTAAGTATGATTTTGGAAAAAAATGTCGCTTATACCTTTTAACCGTCGATATACATTATTATGTGTTGTGAACTTGTGACTCTCTTGTTGCCGATGTGCGATGTGTGCAAATATATAGAGACACTAAGTATAAGTGATTGCCACGTTTAGAAAGACGAAAGGTATATTGTTATATGGTACTTTTAGGAATTTCATATATACCATTTCTGGGGGAAAAATCTCTATGTAATATAGCATATCACGACTTAGAATATTTATTCTTTGAGATCGTCTTCTCTGTTACTGATTCCTGTGTAGGTAGGTAAGTCTTTTTTTAAGCCTTGATGAACCATGTTTACCTGGCCTAGTACGATACATCTTGCAATCCTAACTATCCTAACTATATATATATATATATATATAATATTATATTGCGAAAGTAAGTTTGTTTGTTACCTTTTCACGCCTAAACCACTGAACCGATCATCCTGAAATTTTGCATATACGTTGTCAGGTATACAGACACGGACATAGAGTACTTTTATCCCGAAAAGAGTACTGTTCCCGAGGAAATCAACAATAACGTTCTTATGATAATAGATGGCGCCACGTGTCTTTCGAATCATGATTGAATTATATTATAGAAACTTTAGTAGTGTGTTAAGAGTTACAAGCAGAGTACAACCCGAATGGATTGTCAAATTCTGAATTAAGGCAAAAGCTAGTGTTATATAAAAGTGTACTTACATTATGTAGTTTGTAGTAAAGGCCGCACGCATTGCAGACTGGCTCCCCGTTCTGGTTGCGTCGCCACAGCGTCGTTGTTGTCGTCTTGCAGTTGGCGCATGAGGTGCCTGCCCGCCGAGCTGCGCTTTGTAGCGACTGTAACAAAAATAGGACTAGATTAGCTTCCTTATTCAGTGGTACTTGGACATAGTACATGCTGTATGAGGGTAAAACCAGAGTATTCATTATTTTATATTATTCAACATAATCATCATCATTTCAGCCGAAAGACGTCCACTGCTGGACATAGGCCTCCCCCAAGCACCGCCACTTTGACAGGTTCTGTGCTTCCCGCATCCAGCGGATTCCTGCGGCTTTCATAAGGTCATCGGTCCACCTTGTGGGAGGCCTTCCAACGCTACGTCTTCCGGTACGCGGTCGCCACTCCAGAACCTTTCGGCCCCAACGGCCATAAGTTCTGTGCGCAATGTGCCCTGCCCATTGCTACTTAAGTTTAGCAATTCTATTTATATGACTATTTTTTATGTTTTTATTTTTATGTTATTTATTAGGGAAAACACAGTAACATGCTAAAGAAAATACAAGACTATCCTTAAACCAAAATAACTAAACATTATTAATAAAAGAATTGAAAGTAAGTTAGGAACTGTGGTTAGGAGTATAGCTAAATTGGTGAGTGTCGTACTAGATAGAGAGTACAGGGGGAAAACGCTAGGCAGATGATGAGTTTAGTATTTGTAAGGATTTTTTGGCGGAAAACCAAAATAAAACACTATTTAGAGATTAAGTGATGCCAAAGAGTTACAATGTTGTTAAAAGAGATTATTGTTTGCTTGTTGCAAAATACTGAAGGAAAATTCATGTAGTAGAGCTATTGCTTTGGAGCTATCGCAAGTTGCTATGCCTAGCTGAAAGGACCGTGGCAAAGGTCATATTGATAGGTTTTGTGAGACCATAAGTTCTGAGAACAATAATGATTAATTTCCTTCTGTGTACTTTCACGTGTATAAAACAGCTGATCAATTCATACCTTCATGGAAACGACATTGTATTTTTATTTTATTTTATTACAACTCTTTTGTTATTAATTGTACCTGTTGAAGAAGTTATTATGCAGTAAAGTGACAGTAATGCGTTTATTATTTTAAGTACAATTTTTGAAAGGGCAATCGCATAATAAAAATAAAATGAGAGTACGCGACTGAAATGGTTGAATACGGAGCGTTTAAAGTTCCACAGATGTAGACAATTTATGATTATGTTGATTTCATAAAAGGATATACGAAATGACGACACTAAAACATGAATGTAGGTCCACATACAAATGAATGAATTACCAACCCTGCGGAGAAGTCAACTATAATTTTCGGAGACAAAACCGATTAAAACAAATGTGCGTCCAAATATTGCCGAAAACATTATGGAGCCAAAATGTAGTACCCTATTAATGTACGGTAAAACAATCAACATAAAATACTCGCCGTTGCGTCGCAAAACGACACGACCGACAAAAAGTGAATATTCGAATATCAAAACGAAAAAGCGAGGTAGCTATCGGCGGGCTCTCTTACGCACCTGCCCATTACTACCCGTCAATCAGACAAAAAATATCCACGGCATGCGGTGGCCGTTTTATACAGTCCACAAAAGTGCCTCACTCAATTAAAAATGCATTCGTCCTAAACCGACACCAAAATAAAAAGAGCCGGCGCAATCCGACTCACAATAAATCCATTAATTTGTCATGTCATTTATCGAATGAAAAGCATTGAGGTCGTAAAACATTACGAGAGGAACTATTCGGGACAGCGGTGGAGGTTCTCGGTAACTAGAATCGAATACTACCAAAGATTATCGTGACCGCACCGCGGCCGTATTGTCCGATTTAATATCGTAAGTGACTGTGTCCGCCTCAGCCGGCGGTACATGCGAGCACAGAAGGCTTCATAGACTGAATATTGCTATGGAACAAACACTGTATTTTTTATTTTTTTATTTAAATGAATACATAAACATACATATTGTGTTTGAATAAATACGAGTATTCAGACAGAATCCATCACATCCATATATTTTTGTTAGTATACTTAAGAATTATGTTAGTAAACAATATTCAAATGCAAACCACAATCATACTATTATATTACGAGTATAACAAAAATTAAATTACAGAAGCACATTTCTCACATAAATAAAATCACAATCATTTTTAAATTCATTAAAATGTTTAAAATCATCAATACTATTCAAAATCAAGAAATTATTTTAGGTGGGTATCGTAGGTGCTAAGTGCTGCGCAATATCAAATCACTGTAGCTCTATAGTTCATTTTTAATCCTACTATGAGCATTATCATTTAGATAATGTGACATTCAAACATTTTATCAATTCCCAACACAATTTTGATTTTATGATAACGTTATCTTTGTCTTGGCCTTCGCTGTACTGTTTATAATATTTAATCTTGTAAAATAAAAGAACTGATTTGTAAATCATGTACCTACCTATATGCAACTAATGTAATGTAATTGATTAAAATTGTTATCTTTTTAAATAGGTATCCATTAATATAAAACATACATTTTCATTTAACTGTTTTCTGAGAATTTTAGTGAAAATTTCCCCCTAATCTAAACGTCCTTGGCACTTTTACTGCAGTAATTCAAATAAGTTATTCTTCAAAATCATTTACATTTAATTTACAAGACATATTTTCAGTATTTAGACCTCAATCGTAGAGAAAAGGCTTTATGATGAGGTTTCGCAGGATGTTTTCCTTGTTTCATTTTTTTGTCATTAATGATTAAATAAAAAACTAAGAACACATTATTAATGTAAATAAGTAAAACAAAAAAATAATGTTTACAGTAACCACCGCTCCACCCGTCAGTACATGCATATTGGAATACCTAAATATTAAATGGTTTGCGTCAATATCTGCCGCGTCATGGCAGCTCCTTTGTGCCAGTATAAGATTAGAGTTGGCCATATTAGCCGAGCCTATAACACACACTTTTTCTTCTCACTGTAAACTCGAATGAAGTTCCATTTGTGACATACGAGCTGCGGACTTTTTTGTGTCTTTTTTGTGCCTTTTTGTGGTATATTTGTGTCTTATTGAGAGATGCTTTAAATAAATATAAATATGTTGCGATGTGACAGATGTGCTGTCTAAAGATGGATGTCGGGCTTAATAAAAACAGTGACAAACATAATACATAATTTGATCAATTCGTATATCAAAAGGTAAAACTGCTATGTACCTTATCTTTTGAAACTCAGTGCAACAAACTCATTCGAACTCGACTGAGTTAAATATAATATAAATATTCTTTGGAAAACTTACTTTACCTTTGCGAGTATTAGGATCTTCTGTAACTAACTACAGAATAGTCCTTAATTATGTCCAATCCAATGTACCTACGCAAATATTGCTAATATAACTTCGTAGCTCATATCAGCTTAATATCAAAATTAATTGCACTAGTTTACAACTCAATTACCAGAATCCGATTATATTATGCGAGATAAGAGTTCCCATCAAGTTATAACTGTTGGTGCATCACGCATGATCCCAGGGGAAAAGGGGGTCAAATCAGAGGGGTTCAATGGTAAGCCGATTACAGAAGTCAACCCATAACCGGCCCCACCAGTCACCCCCGGTTTTATTTCAGTAGAAAAACGGCTGTTTACTCGTAATTTTATGGACGAATTACTTTCTCTCCTCAAACGCTGAAATGGCTGGAAAATGTCGTAAATTTTACGAGGCGGATTATTTTTTATTTGGGTCATTTTTTACTGCGCGGACCTTGCCAGTGAAAACGCTGTATTTGGATGACCCATCTCAGAATAAAATAAAGGTTTGTTTATTATCGTCAATAAAATGTGTTGTTTTTGTGATAGAAAATCTTTATCTGAATCTGAATGCCTGCACAGCAGTGATTAATCATAGCTACCTCCCTGATTACATAGCATTCCCGCTTAAAAAACGATACGGCTGAATAAAACACAAAGAATGCCGAGTATTCGAACACTTGTCTTCTATATTAGAGAGGTTTATTAATTGTTAAACCCATTTCACTGTCAACGACATTCCACTTGGATCGATATCTTACATACACGCCAAAAAAATACCAAACAAACGCCGACAAAGATAAAAAGCATCACGAATAGACAGTACATATTGTTGGCCACTTTAATTTCCACTGTAGTGTAAACTTAAGAGCTGTGACAACAGAAGATTCTATTGTGAATGTGACGTGAACAAAAACATCGCTTTTGTGCTTTTACAAGCGGAATTATAGCATAAAGATGTAAGCTGACCGTATCAAGTGGACACTACACAATAGTATCTTCCTAATTTGAAAAATTCCTCGTGCTTCTAAACTTTAAAACAGCTGCGTTATTAAAACAACATTCCAAACAAAATTCCTCTGGTTAGAAAGTGATTAGGGCACGTATTAAATATCGAAATTATATTACCGAGCCATTGAACATTAGGTTAATTATCAACAGCGACACATCAAACGGATTACTCCCGCGTCGCTTCACACTAACTCCCGCTAATTCAATAAACCACCCACATTAAAAACATATTTCCATAAAGCCATGCCCCCCGAGCGATCCAATCAGCGTTATCTCCCCCATCCCTACTGCAAACACCTCCTAATCAAATCAAATCACAGCCTCCGTCTTGCCTAATCTATCTACCTATCTACGCTACAACGTAAAATTATATCGCAAAAAGGGATACCTACGTCCCCTCATATATTTGCTAACACAAGCAAAATTTATCCAGCCCGGAAGCAGCCCTCTTACAATACATACCTACACGATTTTGTAGCCGGAAAACACAAAGCTATGCGCTACACACACACACACAGACACGACGCAGTCACATCGCGCGCACACTCCGCCGCCTATCAGCATATCTACACCATCTAGATCCCACTATGAGAACCCCCAAGGGGGAGGCAATCCATTTACCAGGCCCGACACCGCACTGAAAATTTCCTCTTATCCATATAAAGTTAGAGATGACAATCGCGCGGCAAAAGCAATGTTTTTAAAGGTTTACACGGCCCCTAGCAGTGAAAGCGCGGAATCGATGTAGCCTTTACCCCCCGCCCCGCGCCAGTTTTTCCGGCGCTCCGTCCTTATCTGACCGGGGCGATTAGATAAAGAGAGATAGAGCGTGAAAATAAAGATTTTCATCGTGTTCACTCACACCACGATAGTTTCAGCCGTGTAGTAATGGAAATGTAATAGCGGTGTCGTTGTGTGTGTCGTTCACATAGGAAGTGTGTTCGTGTAGATGGAAGGGCTCTCCGAATAGAGCAGGGGTCGACAAAACTTTGATGTTGTGTGTAGGTTCTTTTGAGGCTGCTATCGTACCTATTTATTCATAAAGTACATACATTCTTGGTGGCGTTGGGTGATTAAATACCTTTTGAAGTATCTAATATCCATAAAAAGGCTAAACAGAACTTTTAGACTGTGATATCGTCCGTAAATGTGTTTGTTGATGATGACTGATTCATATAGATAGTCTGCCACTGAAATTGTTGAAAGTCAATGTTGATTGTACTTGGAAGACAAGTAATTTCAGTGTGTACAGCTATAAAGTAATTTACAACTTGTCGATCGTGTCTCGGTGGAAGTTTATCACGTCGGTCGGCGGGCGCCTGCGAGCATCGTCGAAGCGGTCATAAAAATAAAAGCGGTGCTCGTAATTTTTTAAATTTTCACACGAAGATGCAGCGCCGCGCCGCCCCCGCCCCGCACCGCCCCCTGCCTCCCATTGGCCGTATCCGCGGAAGCCATGTTGGGAAATTCGCTTAACGATTTATTTGTGTGCGGATCGTAGCGCCGGCCGGCCGCGTACTCGATTGCCGTGTTACAAGCAGAAATAGGACGCGTGAAACTCATTCGAGAATTGTCGCGGTCGGTTGTCTATGTAAATTGAGGCTTCACGGAAATATTTATTGGAAAGGCGGCCGGTATTGTCCGCTCGGTATCTGTTCATGGGCCGTCGAATTTTATAAGTCCGTTAGGATAACAAAGCGTGGCGGTTGCCCAATAGGAGCTATCGGCCGATAGCGATCGACGCTCGCTCGGATTGACACATCAAACCGCCAGTCGCTCGTTGAGATTACCATCGAAATACATTCGCCTCGTAATCGACACGCCGACGTCACGCTTCGCCTCATTGATGCTGCCAAATATCTCTTCGTGCATCCTTATTCGAGCTCAATAATAGAAACATCCTAGTTGAGATTTCAAGATAAATAGCTATTTTATATCTCTGACACCTATAACGGACGGCTTCATGAATATAATGATGGCGTAAAGTCGCAATGCGAAGATTATATCATTTACAATTAGATGGGCAGTATAAAACACAATAATTATCTTATTCCGACGTTGATTGATACTTTACATTTTGCTACTGCAATTGAGTCACACTACTGTCTCATTAGCACAGCAGGTAAACTATTTAAAATCAATTCAACATGAGGAATAAATTAGAGATAAATAAACACATTTTTTTATTAAAGTCTACAATCTGCAAGGAAGTGGAGCTCTAGTATAATTAACCTACGCATAGGTGGCTGGGCTCGCGTGGTAGAATATAGCCCGCTGCGTCTCGAAGAGAGGAGGCCTGTATTCCAGCAGTGGGAAAAATTATGAAATAGGTAAGATAAGATAAGATCGTTCGATCGTTTATTTCTCACCACAATATAGGTACACTAGCTTTTGCCCGCGGCTTCGCCCGCGTGGATGTCGAAAAATATATATTATTTTTACTGGAATACAAAATTTAGCGAATGAACAACTTCAATACAAAACTTCATCCCTCTTTTCAGACACTTGTAGGTTGAAATTAAAAAAAAAACAATTATTTACGTTGTGTTAGTTTCGAACCATAAGCCGAAATATTAGTGATTTTAACTTAAAAAATAAATAATTAAAAACAAAATTTCATCCCCCTTTTCACCGCCTTAAGGGTTGAAATTCTAACAACACCGTTGCGTTAGCTTCCAACCACAAGCCTAGATAGTAAATTTAGTGATTTTTCTTCGAAAATTAAGGACTTACAACTTCATCCACCTTTTTAACCCTTCAGGGGTGAAATCATCAAAAACGCTGAGACACGCCTGACAGCCTAAACACAAAATTTCAAGATCTTAACTTCAAAACTGACGGACTTTCATACAAACTTTCATCCCCTATTTTATCCCCTTAGGGGTGGAATTTCCAAAAATCCTTTCTTAGTGCAACCCTAGACCTCATAAGGAACCTTCATGCCAAATTTGGAATCTCTAGACCCAGCGGCTTGGGCTGTGCGTTGATATATTAGTCAGTCAGTCAGGACTTTGAATCTATACTATACTAATATTATAAATGTGAAAGTAACTCTGTCTGTCTATCTGTCTGTCTGTCTGTCTGTCTGTCTGTCTGTCTGTCTGTATGTTACGTTTTCACGCCTAAACCGCTGAACCGATCGTCATGAAATTTGGCAGATATATAGCAAGGGCTATGGAGAAGGACATAAGCTATTTACGCGATAACCGACATCCACGCAGGCGGAGCCGCGGGCAAAAGCTAGTTTTATATATATAGATAGATTAGACAACAATAATTATACTGTGGGAGACTGGTGCCTAAACTAGACGTGACGTCTGTATTTCAAGACACCAGGTCTCCACCCCTTGGGTAATGCTTACATTTTAATTTTTATGTACAATAATTGGTGCGGTAAGAATTTCTAAAAGCATAGGCTTTTAAGTTTAAATATAAATTTAAAAAAAAATTGGTATCAATTATTGGTGCTTGGTGTTAGTAGGTATGTTTAGTAGATATGAATTTGTATCTATGAGTGCTTCTAACTGGCAATTAAATAGTGTTGAGCCCTTAGAACAAGTTTAGGCTAGGTCTATTTTTATTAGGCACAGTTATTTGTACAATTAAACTTGTCAGCTCAAATTAACCCAAGCAATAGTACCACAGTTGGATAAAGCCTGGCTAGAGGGCCTAAACCAAAAGGTTTCCTTCCCATTTTAACTATTCTTAAACCTTTGGAAGCTCTTACAGCAGTACGGCAGCAATGAATTTCTAGGGAGTGAGATTTCTCTCCAACTGACTGGACATAAATCATTTCAGGTGAATGAAAAAAATAAGTAGATTTATTATTGAGCACAGTTACCTATTCACCTGCAAGTGCAGTGCCTACACCATTATCGCTTAGTAAAAGCCACTTCACTACTAAAACATTATTAATAAAGCCAATCCCTCATCCACAAACCCATCCATTCCTTACCACGATAATGACAAACGTCAAACAAAATAACCTATTCGCTATCTTCCACAGAACATGAATGAAGGATGTGCTCAGGCGCATCCAAGATGGATGGCAGTTGCGCAGGCGTTAGTGCATTATAACTACGATGTCACCAGGTGAAGGACCAATCTTGATACTTGATAGATATACATGTTAATAGCCGTTAAAATTTATAGCCTGAACTTAACAAAACAATACTGATAGGCATCTTACATATGTACTTAATATTCGTTGTGTTCTATTACAAATTGTCTTACCTACCTACTTGCCATACATATCGTTATATGTAGGTAGGTATGAGTGTGTTTGAATTTTGTGGGCAGCTATGCACACACATAGACACAACTTTTGATATGTCAGTGTGTGTCTGAAACCGAGTTCATAAATTGCAACAGAATGCCAGTAACTCAGAGATATAATCGTATATCACTAACAATCAGCATATTTGGTTAAACATTGGTGCCGATTCTCTTGTCACAAAATTCTCTAAACTAGACTAAAAATCACCAAAATTTAGTTTATTCCTGTCAAAGGACCATTTCCTATTCTGAAATTGACTAAAGTGACACAACTTAACTATATTTTAGTTTGACAGCTCTAAGATAGTACTGAGTTTTTAAATTTAGTGAAAATGGCAATTTTGCTATTCTGAATTTGACGTTTTTAAACTAAAATTTAGATTTTCTAACTAAATCTGACTATTTTTAATCGCGATTAAAAAGGTGTGGAATAAAATTAGTTTTCATGAACTAAAATTCACACCAATCACCTCGACTTCTGGTGCAAAACCAGTACTGTATATAAGGTGTATCTATTCATACACGAAATATTTTAAGAGAAACATCTTTATGTCGTAAAAAAGCGAAAAAATCCTTTATTTACATATTCTATGAATGACCCGCCTCGACGCGGTGACGCCGAACGGTGCGGTGGGGTGGCGGCACGAGCGCGGTGAATTTTGATAATTAATCATCATATCAAGTAATTTTAAATTATTTAATTTTTTAAATAATATATTCGGAATAAAAAAGAAAATCATTTCCATGGCTTCTTTACCACTTATAGGTGTATCACTTAAAATATTTCGTGTTTATCCCTATATATTTTTTTCTTTTCTTTTGCTTATATCTCCAAAATGGTGCGTCCTATCGCAAAAATAATGAAAATTTGGACCCCCTTTTGGAAACTCTTAAACCACTATTACGCTACATGTAGGTAATCTTTTTTTTTATTTTCCACACAAAAAGTGAAAAATTCCATAAAAAAACACGTCGCGGCTGCCCCCCATGTGCGCCTCCGGCTCTAAAATAAATCATAGGCAAACAAGTACAAAGTTGCGAAGCCAAAAAAAAAAATACCACGTGGAGTCACGATTGTCAAATTCGATTTAGTTGTGTCAAACTTATTTTTAAATTTAGAGAATTTTGTTTGCAGAATAACTTTAAGATTCTCATAGCCAAAAGTAAGGAATTTTAGTGATAGTTTAGTTAGTTTAGTTCGGTGTACAAGAGAATCGGCACCATTATAGCATATTTTAGCACATACCTAGCTATGATAATAAAAATAAAAAAAACAAGAGTTTAACTCTTAATGAGTTTTTCTAGGAAAGCAAGGCAGTTTTAGTTTCTGATGTTAATTTTTGTATTTAAATTAGTTGCATGATATTAACATAATATTTATGTCTAATACTATATACATACGTAGGTATGTACCGTTGTAAGTAATATAAATGAAAACCTATCTATATAAAGCAACCGGTGTTAGAAGCCCAGCGGCAAGGTTTCAAACTTATAATCGATAGGTCGTGAGCTTAGATCCGTTCTCAGAAAACTATTGTGATGAGCCCACTTGTAGCGTTGTTTCATCAATTAGTAGGCAGAACTCAATGATATATCACTTATTTCAGGTTATAAGGATCTTTAAATAGTACCACATAAGGCAACAATTTGTTTACCCCGTTTATCAGCACGTTCAGAAGCTAACTAGCTATACAATTCTTTCAAACACGATCACACTTCCCATTCATCATAAAATTCTCATTAAAAAACCGCAGAAAACACACCACATTTACATAATCTAATAGTTCAGTTATCAAGCCACAAATTAAACGTTACCTCATATAAAAGACAGGTGTAACACTTAAAAAAACATACAAGTAACTTCAAAATTACACAAACAAGGCGTCAGTCCTGCGAAATTACAAAGTTACTCGGGAATTATGTCCTGGAGGCGACTAAACGCTAGTAATTCTACCTCGAAACGCTTCTTATAACGTATGAATTTGCATTGAATGGCAAAGGACACTGCGGGCGTTTTCAAAACTGACACACACAGAATTCCGTGTACCGCCGTGCCGTGTATCTCACATCTCATCCTCGAACACCGTGTTTCTTATGCACATAGCTGGAAAACTGTTTGGGAATGTATTACCCGAATGTAGGCTTCACGACTGCCGTTTGAGCTTTGATTTAGCTTAGCAAACACTTTATTCGAAATGACGTAATTCATATTTGTTGAATATGAAATGAGATGAATATTTTAACGAAGTAATATGGCTTAGACGTGATATTACAATAGAAAAACAGTTGTCGGTAATAGCCCATTGTTAGGAGAGGACTGGCTGCAGTCAAAGATATTGTTAGTCATTAGAGCAATTTACGAAATAGCGATAAAACAAACTTTGAAATGGCTTCTATTATTATAAAAATGAGTTTAAAGTCAGCTGTTGCCTAGGATTTGCAATAAATATGCAACTTCAATTTAGCCTTTCGAATTAAACCAAGAATAAATTCAACCTGTCATCGTAAAAAAATGTAATACAGCAGCGCGGCAGCGGTGATTCTTCAAAAAACCATTTCACATCAAAGTGTTCTTTCTTAACGTGTAGATAATGATACAATTATATGACAGGCCGATTGGTTGTAGCAATTAATCAAGTGAAACAGGTGCATAAAACAGTGCAAGTGAGCGAATGCCCCGGGTTGTGTTGTAAAGCTGCGCCCGCGCCTGTGGAAGTCGTAAATACGATGCCAGCTGCCCCTCGCCAATCCCCTTAATATACAGTTCTACCTTCTTGATGATTTGACATTTGTATAGAAATTGTACGCAGTACTTGAAAATGTGCAAATGAACATCCAATTCGAACAAGAACTAAGTTCGTTAACATGCTGTAGTACAAAACAAAATATAAACTAAACCGCAATGCTTAAAACAAAAGCCCGTAAAGGCGTTCTTAGATTGAATCGTCGGTTTATCTGATTTAACACTTTATGTTAAGGGTCGTTTTGATAAAACACACGCTAGATGTGAGTACGCACGTAGCATATTGCGCAGGAGTGCGAACGCTGGTCCCGCAGGGTCGGCGGGTCAGTTCGCACAGTTTAGCACCGCGTCATATTTATAATTACGGCAGGCGGGCGCATGCGCGCTAGGCACTCTCCCGCGCAGCGCCCGCGCCGATAAATCAAAATTTTAAATCACCGGTGGGCGTACCGAACCGCTCGACCAGCGCCGAATAAAATGAATTAAAAATAAAATAACGCGAGGGGGCGAGCGCGTCCTGAGAAAATTTAAAGATATTTCGCTTTAGTTTTTTTAATTAATACCTTGTTAAAATTTAATATTGAGGGCGCATGCGTTATTACAATGGGTGTGCGAGAGATTTTAAACTCGCTTTCGGTAACTTATTGAAGCTGCGGGACCTTTTAATTGGATCATTTTTTAACAAGAAATGATAACATTCGATCACGGGTGAGACGAGATCATTACGCGGTTCAATCGATCCCGTAAATTTATTGCAGAATGTTGTTGAGCCTGTATTTTTGATACAAAAGGTTTCTCAGGGGTTTACGGCGAAGGCTTCCACAGTCTACGGGAGGCCTTTTGGCTCTTTATAATCGGTTCTCACAGCTGGAATGTGAACACAAACGTCGCGCGTAACATGTGAGACGATCAAAGTAGACAAGCATTAAACTCGGTCCCACACTGTTATGTCGTGTCAAATTTTAGTTCCACTGATGTTTTCTAATAAACTTATTGTAGTTTCGTAAGAATGTTAATAATTTAATGTTTTTATTAACATAATTGAGGTTGGTTGACGGAGTTAGGTACGACTTGTTCAAAATAAGGAAACATTCTACGGAATAAACGAGTAGACCGTAAGTAGGCTGTAAAACTGTTTAAGAGAGACAGTAGACTATATTTGAGCTCCTTAAATCCTGAGTTGAGCTACACGTTTACTGACAAATGCTTGCACTGACTGGACAGGTCCACTCAAAATTGTGTGGTTCTTTCCTCAAAAGACCATTTCAGACACGGATCTACATGGTCCTCACATGATCTGACCAAGATTATACCTGGACTTTAAAAGAGACTTTGACCCCTGAGTTTGTTTCGCCATTTCTTCTCAGGGGTAGTTATATAGGAAATGTCGACTTCACCAAGCTTGTTTTTATATTTTTTTATATATTTTATATTTTTTTACATAAACGGGGAAGCTCTTGGCCTTCATCTCACCTGATGGTAAGTGAAGATAAGGCCGAAGATGCAAGCGAGCTTCACCCGGAATCCTCAACCACAGAGGAACTGGCTATCTTACCTCTAACTGCCGAAACACAACAAATGCTGTTAACACTGTTGTTTTGGAGCCGGACTTATAAAAGTGATTCCGATATCCTATTTACAGAATAAACGATTTCATTTCATTTATTATAAGAGCATGAATATAAGAGCGTAACTTACAACCTTCGAAAAATTTAAGGGAGGTACCTGATGAGGAATTACAGTTAGTACTTTTTTCATGGCCTTCATTCAGCTGCATCCGGTTAGAATTTTTAGAAAACGGCAAATAATTCTGCTAGATTTGCACTGCAGTAAACGCGGAGTCACCACAAGACAATTATAGCCATGTTCATTTATTGGCTTGCTGTTATAAAGGCTACAATCATGACCTTTAACTAACAGTGGGCAAGCCTTCTTAACTTTTTCACCCTAGTAACTTGACTCTTTAAGGTGAAAGCGTCATGGTAGCCCGCAAAATTCAAATTTGCTTACATTTCTTGCAATTCGCAGGTTAGTATCAGGTTGTACACATGGCTACACATCAAGCTAAACATTTCCAGAATAAGCTGACCTCTCACTATACGGAAATCCTATACAATGCGAGATTAGCTTATGCTGGAAATGTATAGCTTGATGTGTAGCCGTGTGTACCTATGTTGATCTAAATATGATTCGCGGCCGTATCAAATATTAATTTATATAATTATAATCATAAAAATCATCAATACAACTCTCTAAGTTCATGATTATAATCCTTTTGAATGACTATTTGATGAAATCATGACTTTTAGGATTATACTAATAAATGTAGTTGTATTACTGATTCTAATGATTATAATTCAGTTAATACATATTTGTCACGGTCGCGAATAATACTATAATCAACATACACCCAGACAATGAGCTGCAAATTCTAAAAATCGTAAGAAAATTTGATTTTCGTGGGCTTCCTTAGCGCGCTAAAAGTAGAACTAATTGTAGTATAAAAACATAGCTCAATAGTTATTCTACTACTCTCCAAGATATCAAAATTTTCGTCTCTCAAAATCATCACCCACCACAAATTTACCCGTATCAACAGTACCCCATCATTGCCCGACTTAACCCAAAGGTCATGGTTTCCACGTGAGCTGCCGTCGGTTGGTAGCCTTCACTCCTGACAGCTCATCGGGTAGACATAATGTTGATGAGTGTACTTTTTTAATCATTCTCTTCGCCGACGCGGTGCGTAGTGCGTAACTGAGGAGTTTTTTATTTTTTTTGTTTCTCTGTTTGACTTTTGTTGGGTTTGCGTTGCTGGCCAGTGTTTTTATTAACGAATAAGTTTTTAAATTGTAATTTAAATGTTTAATGCTTGTTACGGCCATTTTAATTCCAGTGTTGATGATCTATACCATAAAAATAAATAAAATTAAAGTGGTTTGTTATATCAAAATAACAGTTTTTTTACTAAATGCATATGATGTCTGTTTGTTCCAGCTAATCACCGAAATGGCTGGACTGGTTTTGACGGAACTTTCACTGGCAGATAGCTGATGTTTTAAGGAGTAACTTAGGCTACTTGTTTTATTTTATATATTTTTTATATTTGATTTTTGAAAAAGATACGCGGGCGAAGCCGCGGATAGCAGCTAGTAGGAAATAATAACAAAATGACTCAAAGCAACAATAAAAGCTGTGATTTACTATATTAATGAGGAATGGTTTAATCTAGTTCAATAAATCATAAATCATTCCAACAAGGCTTCCTCGGACATAACACATATTAAAAACGTTGACAAGCTCACTCTGTATGATTTACATAATCTTGTATGTTCGCCTTTATAATAGTCAATGAAAAATCACTAGTTATATTATAGATTGCCTTATTCTTATTTAAATCTACGACATAAATCTTACTAAGCGAAGTACACACATGTAATATAGCATTTTTATCAACACGATTGGCATTTATCTATTAACGATTAAATTTCAAAACTGTGGTAGTGTTAATTGATAAATAATTCAATAAACCGCTTTATTTCGCGAGTGCAACAAAACATTGGTAACATAAAGATAAAATATAGTACTTAATAAACACATTTGTAGTGAATTTATTGATCCGACCCGACTTTATGTTAATGTTAAAAGCTACTGCATGTTTTGTTAAATATGATGAATGAACAGGATTTTGATGTCCTAGTATTTCTGTACTACAAAGGATGTGATAGGTTTTATTTAACTTTAGGGTTCAAACTTTGCCGTATCAGCCTACTACGTATATTTTTTATGAGTGGTGGTGGTGGTGGATTTTGTTGTACACTCACCTGCAAAATTGCATGGATACCTTAGTGTCTATTTTCCAGTGAACGTTTGAGTTCAAATTTTCGAAAATAGAACTAGCTTTCGCTTTTCGCTTCACACGATTTTGTTTCTGTATTGTCCATGGATTTTTGCAGTCGACCGTACAAGAAAGCGTAAACTATCCATCTATTAAAGGCAAAAACTGAATTTGCAGTGAGTGTCAATTCAATACATATGGGCTGCATCCTGACTTGCAGTCGCATCTGCCTTATTGTGCAGTTTCTGGACTGTTATACACAAAACAGGACAATAAGGATACACAAAACTGCAATTTAGCAGTGTGTATTAGGCCTAAGATATGATATGATATTGCAAGTCGCAGTGATGAAACGTATAATTTATCTATTTATTTTTATCTTTATTTAAGGAGCTTGGTCAACAAGACTAAGTTGCTCCGTAAGGCTTTCTTAGAATACGTATACAAACAGCACTTTAAAAACATAATAAAGTTCCTATATGAGTTATCTTCTACGAATACCAATCCTCACAAATTTATACAATAGCCTCGCTGTTTCTGGCAAGGGGAATGCTAGAATATTATTGCATCTTGTTCTTGTTTATTTCTCATTGAAATATACTCATTTCCCACTATTTCAAAGCTGTTTGAAATAGCCTGCCATACATGAGACCATAGAGGTTCCACCGTTTACACACTGGCCAAAGAGACGAGAATTTATTTCAAAAATATTCCAATTCGTTCGATATTCATTTGTTTTTTTAAATGTCGTCACAATAGTACCTACATAAAGCCTCGCTGTTTCTGAAAAGGGAAATGCTAGAATATTATTGCATCTTCCCACCTCACAGTTTATCTCTAATTGAAATAAACTCATTTCCCACTATGTCAAAGCTATTTGCATTAACATGCCATACATGAGACCATAGAGGTTCCACCGTTTACACACTGGCCAAAGAGACGAGAATTTATTTCAAAAATATTCCAATTCGTTCGATATTCACTTGTGTTTTATTAAATGTCGTCACAATAGTACCTACATAAAGCCTCGCTGTTTCTGAAAAGGGAAATGCTAGAATATTATTGCATCTTCCCACCTCATAGTTTATCTCTAAATGAAATATACTCATTTCCCACTATGTCAAAGCTGTTTGCTTTAGCCTGCCATACATGAGACCATAGAGGTTCCACCGTTTTACACACTGGCCAAAGAGACAAGAATTTATTTCAAAAATATTCCAATTCGTTCGATATTCATTTGTTTTTTAAATGTCGTCACAATAGTACATAGGCAGACCGGCTGATTTAGTATCGTCGTATATTGTAGAAAGGTACAAGGGCAGGTGGGTGCCGTAGGTCGCTCAAGGTGGATGGCATTTTGGTTTATCGCCCCCATTTAGTGCGCCTTACATCCAATAATGTTGAATAGCGGTGACGACCAGCACGCGTATTTGTTTGGAACAGGTGCCTCTGAATTAATCTGTAGTTGAATGTTAGTAGTCGCATTTCTCTGGTAATTTCAGGAATTTGGTGTAAATTATTCTGTTTTATTCATACGATCATGTGGGGTACATAAGTAATTTTTTTTTTGCTGTTTCTGGAAAATTCGATAAGCAATTTTTCCAATAAAACAGATCTTGATATTCCTAACAGGTTTCTTATTTGTGTTCAAGCCAGCCAGTAGCACAATAATAAATTACGTTACTTTAAATAAGTCGCTTAGTTATTGAGCAACTCATAGCCTTAAGGAAAAGACCTATAAATATATTACAACTGTCTTAACTATGGGAATTGTACGCTCTGGAAAATATACAGGATGTTCCGTATTGTAGTACATATAAATGTAATTTTATTAATACATACCTACATATACACCGACATTAAATGGAAGTTGTTATAATATGAGATTGATAACATCTAACTCCGTTTGACCAAGCACCATCAATATTTATTTATTTATTTATTTATCACATGGAAAACCAACTTAACAAGCTTTACATAAACACAATAAATAAACTGGCATAAGAAACATGAAGCCAATTATAGGTACAATATTGGCACAAATCCTATGTATTATTTCACGGAGAAAGTTTTTATTGGTCTTTTTCCGACCTCCACACGGGCGAAACCGCGAGCAAAAGCTAGTTATTTACTATTAAAAAAAAACTCACAAATCATTATCTCATTTGCTCTCCAAAACACCGCTCGTATAGATAAAAATACACGGTCGTTAAGGTAAATTCTTTAATTATCTAGTTTAATCGTTTTAGCAAAACCAATGCACTTTTCTTTAGTAGGTTAACTAAACATTCACGCAAAAAATCATCACAATTACGTTAGGTACGACTTAATTAAGAAACAGTACTAATTAACGTAAGTACCTATAATATATTATTACTATAATAATTTTATTGCAAAATGACCTACATGACTGACCTTTTTTTTTAAAAATATAATATGAATAAAACACATGAAGAAAAACTTGTACCTAAATGACTTTATAAAGGTATCATAATACAGAAATATCATAAAATGTAACTGTAGGTAAGTTAAGGATTTGAATTTGGAAATACTTAATAATTTAAATATTTTAAATCTTTTATTTTTGAGGAATGAATTTCCGTATGGTGCCGGACATAAAGGATAGCACTACCCTATTTGCTCCCGTGGGTGTCGTAAAAGGTGACTAAGGGACTTACTAGCCTTAGAATGGGCAGCAGCGTTCTCTATGCATTTTTAACACCATACTGCGATCGCCAACCCGTCTACCAATCGTGGCGATTATGACAACCCCTTTGGGGGAGGCCTATGTCCAGCAATGGACGTCTTTCGGCTGAAATGATGATGATGATGATGATGATGAAAGAATTTACGAGTTTTGTCAGATTTTTTTTTAATCAGTTTTCTGTACTTGTTAAAGTTCACACATCTGTAGAGTTCTATAATAATAATAAACTAATAACACCTATCTGCCTCGTTGGTCGCAAGCGGTATTGCCGAGCATGAGGTCCTGGGTTCGATTCCCGGGTCGGGCAAAGTGTTATTAGGTTTTTCCATCTGGAATTTCTCATTAGCAGCCCTGAGTCTGTATTTGTGTGTGCGATGTTATGTTATGTAAGTAAATTAAATTAAAAAAAAAAAGAAACAACCTAAGGTGACTTTCAAATGTTTGAAAATACGGTACTCATATATTAGCAGTTTATTAATATGTTTACTTCCCTGAGGCCAAACATGCTCCCGTGAGTTAGTTAACTCCTGATTAACATAATGGTATTTATATAACAAATGTAACAGCAGACTTATTACAAAGGTCACTATAAATTACCCAATAAATATTACACTATCTGAGACAACAATGTGAAGACAAATAGAGCAAATTAATGCGTCCGCGCAACAATTACTCAACTACTTATAACTAAATTGCAATTAATTTAAACCCTTTAAGTTTAATTAAAAAATGATACTCGTGTCAGTGTTCGTTCACTAATACAATCATAATTAATTAAATCAACCTCCGCGTGCCCCAAATGACCGTGAAATGACATTCGAATAACATAATGTTTATTCGTTTCATAAAAAAACAGTCATATTTTCAGTTTTTGCGCCAACAACACGTGAGCCCGCGCACCACATACCTCAGTATCCAATTAATGAGCGAAACATTAGACTTCGTTTAATCCAACAATTTTTTCTCAAAGAACTTTAAAAGATGGGGTGTTATTCAATTTATGTTGTAGTTTATAGCATCGCATGCGCATCCTATTCATAAAATTGTATACTGCGCGAATAGCGGAATACATCAGTTTTAATTAAAGTCTAATTGCAATCGTATTCTTTATTTCACGAACGCCTATTGACGTTTTATTGGCGTATTAAATTCCTTAGATTTATATACAGGGTTATTGGAAAAACACTAACAACCTCTCATATACAAAATTTAAAATATTTGAATTTAACGCTCCAAAATTCTAAATGTTACGAAATCTACGCGTATAGCAAAGAAAGCGCTAGTTAGGTAAACAAACTGCCATAGTGCAAAAGGCATTTGAATTTAAATATTTTTAATAGGCGCGTAAGCCGCTGCCGACTGAATGGAATGTTGCCATTTTAAATATTTAAAATATTATTTTTATAAAAACATTTAAATATTATGTATTGTGAATTTATTTTATTTTTTATGTCATTGTATGCTGCACCGGTCGACGTCATCACGTCAACGCCGGCTGTCGCTGAAAATCAGCGCTAGGGCTCTGTCTCGCACAGGGTCGCAGCATTATGCTGAGCGATGGCCGTTTTGCGTGGATGTGACGCATCATCATCATCATCATCATTTCAGCCGAAAGACGTCCACTGCTGGACATAGGCCTCCCCCGAGCACCGCCACCTCAACCGGTTCTGTGCTTCCCGCATCCAGCGGATTCCTGCGGCTTTCATAAGGTCATCGGTTCACCTTATGGGAGGCCTTCCAACTCTACGTCTTCCGGTATGCGACGCATACTCTCCCCCAACTTGTTTTTATTTTTTGGTTTGTGTTCTTTTTTTGCGTCATGTTTACCGCAAATAAACGTTGTTTTCTTTCTTTCTATCTTTTTCTTAATTCTTGTAGATTAAATACTCTGATGAATTATAAAGTTATGGAACAAAAGTTGTTGTTTATGACGTTAGTAATATAGTCTTGAGAGGTTGTTAGTGTTTTTCCAATAACCCTGTATATAGAGAGAGAGAGAGAGAAAGAATGTATCATGAATTCAGAAGGAAGAACAAAAAGGATGCACAAATTAAAAGTACGGTAACAGGACAAAGGGTCGGGATGTTCGATTGGTAAACAAGGGTGGCCCGTTTCAGTTAACAATACGGATTAATTATCGGCCGAAATCGACGACTCAAATATACCTGTCACGAGTGTAGAACGTCGCGGTCCAATTTATATGGGCCTCGGGCCCCCGAACAATGGTAAAAGCGGTAAACACAATGGGAAACGGGTGCAAAATGAGCAAAAGTGGAGCGCCCGCGCCGCGAGATATGCTCGTACACATGCAGACTGCGGCAGAAATGTACGAAACGATTAATTACTTTAATAGAGTTTGTTACTACCAAACAGGTTACAAACAAGCAGTTTGCTTCAATTTTCCATACATTTGAACATGAACTTCAACCTTAAAGGAAAGTTTCTGTAACATCTTTTTTCCAAACTTAGATACTTTCAGCTAATGACTGCTCGTATGAAAACAATTGTTGGAGCTGCCTACATGTGGGGCTCTGTATGTAAATGTTTAGGGTTGAAATACATGCGAACGCCGCGGAGCACGCGCGTGCTGTGACGCGCGGACCACCAAGCTGCGGTGTCAGCCCTTGATTCACTGACGTATAACTTAGGGTTGGCGATTATATGTACCTATATTATAAAAAAATTGCAGTTATTAGACCGTCTGTTATATGGCCATGATGATGATGATTGGGATTGGTAGCTTTAGGTAAATAATTGGTAAGTAAGTAGCAATTTGTAAGAATTTCTGCAGAAGCATGTTTACTCGCCAATGACCATGGCCAGTTTTGCTATTAGTTAATGAGAACGAGTTAACTGCAAAAGCGGTGTGTTGTAAGCCTTTTTCAGTGAGTTTGCTCAGGTAGTACTTGAGTCCCATTATTCGCAACAACAACCGCGCATATTGTGAAACTTGTTGAGCCAGCCCTGTGCGAGCGGCGTGGCGGCAGCGACAAGCGTAGCATTGTTAGGCGGAGGCCGCCCTCAGCCCTGAATAAATACATTCATATTGCCACTCTAAATATCTGCGATCGATGCTCCGTACGCCTCTCAAATGCCGACGCACCACAAAAAAAAGATCATCCATTAAACAACACATTATTACGTTTTATTTGTTCCAGAATTAATTACGGCTCAGATCTTTAATTCTCAGCATCAGCGCTGACCAGCATCTACGACAACGTCCATAAAAACTATCTAATTCATTCCTACGACAGTAATGCCAGCCTGTAACCACGGTTATCCATATAAAATCTCATCAGCTGAGGTGTTTGCGAACGATTTAGATCGTTAGCACTAACAACTTACTCTATCGACCTCCCGCGTTTAATCGCGCAAAATCTACCGCATCGCGTCGCATTCGGCGCGCCAAAATGTGCAGAAAATGGAAAAAACATGGCGCTAAACCGCGAATCCGTATGTATTTAAACGCCGAATTCGAGATTCCGATTCTCAAAAAAGCGGCCAGCGCTCGGTCATTTAAATTTTTCCAAAACGTGAACACAATGGAACAGATTCAGAAAGTTTGTTGATTTTCTTGTTTTATTTTTAATTTTAAATATAAAAAAGGTATTCGGTTCGGCAAGGGCTGTCACATCATTCCAGCGCTGCTAAGTGACGCCGGACGCACGTCAGTCCCTGGATGTGTTTTATTTTCATACGAATCGGACTGACTCGACTTGTTTTTTGTTATCATAGTTGTTGTAACCGAGTCTCGTACCTAATACGGATATTTTTATAATTGTTTATCGTGTGATCCTTTGTTGGGCTTTTAATTTTATTGTGAGCTTTTGATTTTAAATTTATTCGTTCAGTCGTCGCTAACATTCCAATAACATTTCAAAATAATGTTTTTGGAATCACATCTTAAGCTTTGTTTATTACTATAACCGATACATAATTTCAAGAAATATTTTGCAGATGGGTCTAGATAACAAAATTAATATTCATAAGTTATTTCTATCCAGCGCAGCCTAGATTATGAAACGCAAGAAATGCGCAACGAAACAAGTTTAGAAATGTCTATGAGTTTTACGTTCATGGCATAGGTCGGCTATTCGTCATTTTGTATCAGATCACAAGAAATTTCACGAGACTGATTAAAAGTAACTGTAGCTGAGATAGAACATCAGTAAGACAATAAAGGCTCGCGTTCAGCGGCGACACGCCGCGTCTTGGCGCGATTGACGTCCGAGCACATGACGCTAAAAGGTCTATTGTATACGAAACGCTCGTTACGACGCCGTCCAACCGGTCTTTAACACGCTCGGACAATGATCACTCTATACATAGTAGCCGTTCATCTTGCACACGGTGAAACATAGCTCGTATTAGAGATATTAGCTCACCGACCTGTTTTAATTGTGAAGCCTATTTCTTTTCGTTTATTTAAATGTGCTTTGGGGCGTGGTTTGAAATGGAGTTAATTCTAATGTTGATTGGTATATTTTGCCGTTTTGACGGCTTTATGTTTAATTTAGATACATAATTCGTTGTATTTTTGGACTAAATTCAAACAACGCCGGCGACAAAGATACTTATTCGCAAAAATGTGCGAAAAATGATCATTTTAATATGACATATCTATGCTAACTAGTACCCGAAATACAGTAGAGCTAGTAATAAAAACAATTATGCTAATCCGAAGCTCATTAAACAATTCACGGGTAAATACTGTCACAGTCGATAAGGCTATCGCATCGCGATGCGTGATCTTACATCGCGGATAATATCGGATTGCGTCAATTACGCGATCCGCCTCGATCGCGCGATACATACAAATGTATTGTATGCAACGACCTTTATTTAGCGGACGAGTGGAAGCCTGTGTACAACCGCTTTACAATACGAATCATAAAATAAAAGGCACAACAATCCCATTAATAGTAACCGAGGATTTAGTGTTCTTCAGAGAAACACGAATCGTTATTACATTATTATTATTATAAGCCTGTTTAGTGGTAGGTTATAGATTTATTGTATACTCATGTACTACATGAATCATCTACAGTATTCTACAGCGATTCCGTTAGGTTTTCTTACATAATAAAACCATCTAGGCGGGCAGTGTTCTCCATAATAAATACCAGTATTAACCCTGCCACTACCGAGCTGCTCTCATTTTATTAAGATTAACCGTTAGAATAGTAGCGTTAGCTTTTCATATCATCCTGATTGATGAGACTTGCTCCATTAGAATTTTTCTATCGTTACATTTTGAATTCAGAATTGTACATTGTTTAGTCTGAAAATGGTAGGGACCTTATTATAATTTAATCGACATATAACTGTCACCAATAAGAGAGCGGGAGCGAAGTATCAGATTCTAATTTGACCGGGCGGCAGGAGTGTCGTTTGTTCCATTTAGCGGAGCAGTAGCGAGACACGGAAGTGACCGGAGACCCCAAGTAGGTCCCGGTGGCTTGTACACAGCCCGCGTGGGACGACATTACAACGTTGACAAAACACTCGCCTTTACCCAGTATTAACGTTTCGCGAATACAGTTAAATGGAATTATACGCGCTTCGAGATACAACGCAAACTCGCATGCACACCAAAGATTAATTTGTACCGATTTTTCACATTGATAAATAACATTATAAAACATACAATTAAAGTGAATGAATAAAATCAAAACAGAGGTTTTCGTGTCCCGCGGCATATGTTGCAGATATCAATAATTGAAAAGCGAACTTATTAAATATGCTTATAACACGGTGTTGGCATTGTTCGGGAGTCGCGTCATTAGTCAGGGAGACACCGCGTTCAACCCGACAATTTGAACGCGGCCGCGCACTCGCCGAACGCACCAGTAAATTGCGGGTTGCCACCTCGCACCGCTACTTTTATTTATTTGTATTTATCAAGCATTCGGATCCTAATTATATTGGCGGTGAACGTAAACTGTGATTCGAGTAATGCTTTTTGGAACAGTTGGTGGTGCCGCTCGCTGACGGGTTAATGACAGCTTGAGCTTCCTGCTATGTTAATTGTGTAGAGGAAGTCAATAGGCGCGGGCGCATTATTTATTACACCGAGTTTTGGTTTTGTTTTCTTGCGTCACGTTCGGTAGCAGCACTTACGCGTCTGTCAGTCTGGCCGAGGCTTAGTCCAGATTATAACGTAATACGGTAGTTTGCTTGTCTGTTGTGCCATTCAAGCGATTGCTTAATGCATTTAATTACCGGACGAGTAACAAAAAGTAAGTGACGAATTTTTGACACTCACGGATAAGATTTTTTTCGACGATTAATCGCAAACGATTAGGCACGATTGTTCACTGGCGTGTTTTTTATTATTATTAGAGTGTAAGATAACATCTAGATACATGTTAGATTTAAAATTTTAATGTTCTAAGCGGATAGATTTGTTTTGTTCCAAGTTTTTTTTCAGTGGAATGTAATTTAATTCTAAATAATATTTTTAATTAAAGTTCTGCATCATACAAACAAGATACCTGTACCTGCTGCGCATATAAAAGATATAGAAGTGTTGATTGCACATGATGTTAAATCGAGATGATTGCTCCGGTAATCCCGCGCCGTGCAATTTGAGGCTCTAAATCATTGGGGACGTTTTGCTTCTGCCAGCAGCTACTGATAAATAACAGCGGAGCCGCGAGACGATTAGTGTAACAAGAGAATCATTCATTTTTAACTGCTATACAGCTTTTATTAAGCTATTATGCCACTGAACATTAATAATGCCGAATGTCAAGTTGGAGTTAAGAAAAGGTGCAGTGTTGTTTGAGGTTTTGTAGACTGGCTTTGCTAAAAGCTCTAATCTTTTTCTTCTTTTCGTGTGGTAGATGTTTTCCTTCACCGTTATTTTAAGCAAGTGATAATTATACAATACGCATATGAATCCGAAAAGTCAAAGGCGTGCCTTGGATTCAAACTCTAAACCTATGACTTGGTAGTCCAATGGTCACACCACTAGGCTATCGCTGCTGTAAATGCTATAATGACGCTCGTAAATTATAATTTCATGCACAGATAAATTCCACTCAACCATCTTTTTTAGACTGACGCATTGGCAATTAACAAAAAAAACTGCAATGAATTCTCTACTCAATAGACATTAATTACGAACCCAATACACGTTCTGCTTATAAATTCTATCGTTTAATTAAAAAGGCAATAGGTATAGTGTGTATTCTATTAGCTTGACATGTGCAGGCCTAGTTACTGGGCTCCCATGCTCGTGAATGGAGGCACGTTCAAACCGAAGAATCGATTCTCCCCGCTTCGCCGCGTGAAATCGGGCGCGCGCTCTCATTTACAATCGATCGCCATTTACTCGACCGCCTGATTCGATTACACAAACCCTTATTCGATAAATCGATACCGACTAAACATGATATTGGTTACGCTAATGAAACTGTATCGTTGTCTTTTGTTGCAGGTAAGGAGTGGCATATTGCAAGACTCAAAGACGACCGCTAGACTTCAAGAGTAATGTCATGGCCGGGCCCATCAGGCCAAAGAAATAGAGGAAGACCCATAGCTCGCTGGGTCGCTGACATCGTGAAAGTCGCTGACAGTCGCTGGATGCGCAAAGCAGAAGATAGAGACCGCTGGTCATCTTCGGAGGATGCCTTCACCTTCTATAAGAAGGGTACTTGCTACGAAAACTAAAAAAAGAAAATGTAACAATGTAGGTAAATAATCATAATCATTTAATATATATATCAATACCTACTATTATTTAATAATAGAAAAGTAATATTTTAATTTTAATAGTGATAATTATTAGGTATTGTTAATAAGTTTGCTAAAAAAAGAATGTTATATAATGAATTGGAATGTTAAATTATTATTGCATATTTATTTTTTTCAATGAAAGGCTATTTTATTATTATTTATTTATTTATTTTACTTTAAGGATAGAGGTGATGTGAGTAGCCCAAGTCAACCTGAATAAAGATAAAACAAACAAAATAATAGGCAACAAAAAAATGTCAAACGATATTTTGACAAGCAATGGGCATGTTCCTCCATTGCACTCCATCATTAGAATTTATGGCCCCCACAATGTCTGTTTCCTCGTTATTAATATCAACATTAATTGTGTCCCAATATCCTGACCGTAAATGTCATGGCCGCTGGCGCCTAGAGCAGGTAAAAAAAAAACTATAAAAGTACGTACAAAAACGCTCAATTCCCCACACAATGAACGGTGAGTCAGGTGAAAAAAAAAACTCCTAAATTTATAACACCCCGGCCACCGGTATAAAAATCCTGAGAATAGTAATTTTTCTTACAAAATTTAGTGATATGTCAAACCTGTTCGACGTAGCAAATAAAAATGTACGAAGCGATGTAGAAAAAAACAAAACTAAAGACTTTGGGTTATTGCTAAAACAAGGGAGGGTTACCATATCAATCAAGGCGTTGACAAAAGTGTATTTTTTTCCTCGTACAGGCCGTGGGATGAAAAAAGGGTCCGTGTTTATGGAAATGCAATAAAAGAGAAGCGAGCGTTGCGCGGGCGCTGCCTGGCTCTACCCCTCCGTAGCGTCACTTGCTTTAAGTGGATATTTGTTTAAGTTTTCTAGTGTTTTTGTTAAGGTTTTTCAGTTATTTTATTATAGGAAATGTTTTTTCGATCGCTCTGCTAGGGGCCCCTTTTTTAACAAAAGTGCGACATGCCGATATTTCTGTTATTTCTGAGTCAATATAGTTAATTGATGGGTCCTTTGATTGATCGTAGCCAGCAGTTATAAGTTATAAAAATGTTATAATGTAATGAAAATCATAAAAAACGTTTGATAGACTCTACAACACGTATTATACTCCAACTATTAACGAAACAATCAAGGTATTATATTAAACATAAATAGTACCATGCATAACTAAAATACTATACTCCATTAGACAAATAACGGCTAAATAACGAGAGTTATTGTGTAATATTGTTGAAATTACTGCACTTTAGAGTTATTTTTTTATGTAAATGGTAAATAGATTACAGTGCTTTGTATTTATCGTAAAATAACGAAGTTTATTAAACGTTTACATCGAAATAACGAAAGGGTGAGAACTGTTATTTGTCTAATGTTATAATAAATGGAGTATAGATACCTATCAAAATGTAACAGATTAGGTACCTATCAAAACTTTACTTAATTTTCTTAAACTCAACCCAAGAATCGAACCTCATCCTTCCGAACTTCTAACAATTTGACCACACTGACACACGGTCAGGTAGGTTGGATGGAGTGCGAGAACAGTAAAAATGTTAGTGCGACGCGACCCCCGCGGCGCGAATAGTCCCGTGTGTCACTCACGGTCTCACGGATACACTGCCTTTGCCCGGGCATTTTTTGCCGGACTAACTCAGTGTTTTGGCGTTTATCGTGTCATTATTAAGGAATTTTGTATCTTTAATTTAAAAGTATCATATTGAAGCGTAAGGAATTTAATATGACATTTACACTTGCCGTAACAAAAAACGGCAATATTAAATCTTAAATCAAACCTACAGCCTTAAATAAAAGAACATATTTTTTAAGTCACTCAAAACCAAATATAAAAAACAAATGCGGCTAATAAAATTAGTCAGTCAGAAACGAAACTAAACAAAATCCGGAAATTGCAAATATCGCTATCAGCTTATACAATGCGCCGCACCAAAACGGCCTAGGTAAGCTATCATTTTATTTTAGCATACCGCAACTTTCCATCGGCTACTCTTTTAAATTGAGCATTACTTTCTAGATCAAATATCTATACTAGCATGCAAGTACATACATAATTAGGTTACACGAAACTTGCGTAATCTTTCTACTGTTCAAATAACAATTAGTATCAACCAATATTCCTTCTACTTTTCTAAAGCAATCAATGTAAACTGTCATGCTTTCATAATTAAGGCTTGTACTTACAAACAAGCGTGCATACACGTCTGCAAGGATTACGATACGAATCTTAAACTGCGATATTAATTCAACAGCCCGTTATAATTTCAATCATAAACAATAATACAAATCAACATATCATAGAGTTATCCGTAATAGCGGGTGACCGCAAACATGAGTGTACCTACACAATCAGTTGCCGGTGACATGATATGAGTCAGACGCTTGTCTAACTCATACTTTAATTGATATTGTTCATGTCTCTTGTGCTGTGTGTTGGTCAAATTATTTTAGGGATTTTTAGTGTAGGTCAATATTTGTTGTATTAACTTAATTTTTAGAGATGAAAAGACGAAAGAAACCAAAATATTTTAACTGGGACACACACAGGAAACATAAATAGTAAAAAATAATAATTATAATAATTTATTTAATTCAGACATTCACAGTCCATAGACACACACATACATTAAAATTATAAATTATAATCATACTACTTTATAACAAATAACAACCCAAAATAAAACTGTGATTAATAAAATTTCTAAATAGTAAAAAAGGAGCATTTAAAACTAACAAAATTTACATTAAAAACAAGAAAAAAAAAAACAATAAAAAAAGACCTGTGTGAGGCCAAAAGGCTTCTATCTCAGATATGTATAATGCTGCGATATTTAAAAAATAAATATCGCTGCGCTGGTATCCTGATTGGGCGCGCTACATGTAGACAGGCATATTAACGTTTTTAATCTATGTAAAAGCGTTGATTCAGGTAGTTTTCAAGTTACATGCAACTTAAGCATACGGCTTTTAGTTTTTAAGCTATATTGATTGTGGTTTCTTAATTATTTCAACAAAACAAGCAGTAAAATACAGGGTCAAAATTGGAAATAACAAAAACATTCATAAGTCTCTTATCGTTATCTGTTAAATTTTTGTATTAAATATTTGTATGCCAGTTCATGGCAAAACATGTAAGATCTTATTATAAGGCCATACCATGTTTTAAAGCAAATAAAAATATTCCATTACATACTACGAAACAATAAGAAATATATCATCACTACATATTATAAAACAAAGTCCTCCGCCGCGTCTGTTTGTCTATCTGTCTGTTCGCGATAAACTCAAAAACTACTGCACCGATTTTCATGTTGTTTTCACTGGTGGGTAGCGTGTTTCTCGAGAAAGGTTTTAGTATATAATTTGTTAAGTTTTTGTATACATTTATGTATACATTAACGATATTTGTTGGAGGTGTCGCAAAAAAAAATGTGGCTGGTATTTTAGTATATTGTGGTTTCTTACGACTTCCACGCGAACGAAGTCGCGGGCAGAATCTAGTTATAGAACAAAAAATAATAAAAAACTTTAAAATATATTATTTAGTAAAGTCGCTTGTATCCCCTAACTTGGACCACGCTTACGGCCACAATTTATTCGACGGCGCACGGTGATCGATGACCGGCGAGACTTGTCCGGCCACCGAGACACGGACAACGGCCACTACCGTTCCTAATGTTACAAAAAATATTTTACCACGATCCAAATACGAAAATTTAATTATTTCTTTATTTTATTTACACTGCCAGTGAATGTTTTGGTGGGAGGTACGACTTTCGCTGGTATTAAGAGTGGCCCAATAATTTTGTTCGTAAGTGTATTGATGTTTTTTAAGAATTATATAGCTTCCTTTTCTTACTTTTTAATAAAATAGAGTATCCTGGTAGTATCGTCTAGATTTTTCCAATAAAATATTACATCATTATGTCAAACTATTCCTGAACAATCTATAGAAATAAATAAAATTGAAGTGTCTGTTTATAATGTTAAAATAACAACTTTTCACTCATTGTGTATGAAAGTATTAAGATACTTGTAAAAAATCTTTTTTTTTAAATTGTTATCTGTCTGTTTGGCCCGGCTAATCTCCGAAACGGCTGGACCAATTTTGCCGGGAAGAAGCAACTAAGGCTACTTTTATTTAAGAAAGAGCTACGCAGACTGCAGCTTGTGTTTAAACAAGTTTGTACCAAAGTAAAGACTCAATTTTTTCAATTATTGTTCCCGTGTCAACTAAAAAGCTTTCAGAATTTTTTCAAGTCATATTATACATACACTAGCTGACCCGAAAGACTGCGTTCTGTCAAAAGCTATAGTATAAACAGCCACTACTCTATCCTCCTACCCTACCCTACCCTGCCCTACCTACCTACCTACCCTACCCTTCCCTACCCTACCCTACCCTACCCTACCTACCTACCCTACCTACCTACCTAAAACTTAAAAAAAATAGATAGTAGCCGATTCTCAGACCTACTGAATATGCATACCGTCGCTTTAGAGTGAAAACCCTGTATATGCGAAAAAGGCAACTTTAAAGGAGGAAAGAAAAACTGCGCCCTGTAAAAGTTGATTACCATAGATTCTTCAAATGTTTCTTTTCGTGTGCAGTATTCAAACTCATCATAGATGGCGTTACAGGTTGCAAAACTTTTTTTGTGTGAAACTAGGACGTGCGCTGTGAGGTTTTCTTTTCAAAAATGTAATAAAATAAAAATGACCAAAATTGCATTCCCGAGGTTTTCACTCTAAGACGACGATATAAAATTTCATAAAAATCGGTCAAGCCGTTTCGGAGGAGTATGGTAACTAACATTGTGACACGAGAATTTTAATATATAAGATTTATTTTGTGTTATTAGATGGAAAAAAACTTAAGAAACTTGTCGCAGTTGGTCCGTGGATGGGTGACCATCTTTACATACCAAGACCCATCCGTGCCTCGGAAAGCACGTTAAGCCGTTGGTCTCGGCTGTTATTTGTAGATCTTTGACAGTTGTTACGGGTTGTCAAAGGCCCGAAAGTCTGACAACCAGTCTTACCAAGGCGTATCGTGCCTAGGTGGGTTGCGTCGTACCGTGCCTCGGAAAACACGTTAAGCAGTTGGTCTCGGCTGTCATTCGTGGCCTATGTCCCAGGAGTGGGAATAATTGGACGTAGTTTAGCAGAAAGGACACAACCCACATTGTGGTCAGGGATGAGTTGTATACACCAAAGAGGTCCTAACGATTGGTTCTTTCACTCAGCAAAAAAGATCCGTGACTCTACAAAGAGAAGGTTGATTTTTTAATGTTGGGAACCAACCACATGTATCTGGGTACCTTCCATTACCCGTTAGGACCTCTTTGGTATATACAACTCATCCCTGACCACAATGTGGGTTGAGTCCATTCTGCTTAACTACGTCCAATTATGGTTATGTTATTGATCAATAGGAATCATTGAAACAATCGGAAAACTTGGCAACTATCACAAGAAATTATTCGAAATTTATGACATCACGCCGATTAATAGATCAGGCACAAGCAGACAGTGTGGGACCAATTCCTGCCTCAACTTTTAAGGCACAGAATTCTCATTGTAATCGTTTATTTGGCACAGGTTCCTGCCCTGAATGCCAAATAGGAAAGTTCTATGACCGTCGGTTTGGTTAATATTTAAATATGTATACGTGTACTGCGGTACATTATGTATTCAAAGTACCGATGTTGAGCAATAAAAATTAATTGAAGTGTATACTTATTTTAGTTTCATTTATTTTAAAACTATGTGTACAAATAATTGGATCCGTGTTGAACTTTTATTAGCAAAGGGATGAAGAAAAGGCAATATCCATACAAAAGCTTGAAAATTCGACTTTCTGCATGGAAATGCTCTTAAATATAAATAAATACTTGTTCATTTCACCAAAAGCCTTTTAATATATGACTAAATACATAAAAGGCTTAATATAAAGGTCAATATTCTAGACTTCTAGAAAGAAAAAAAGAAAGAAAAATAAGTTTATTTATCACAGAAACACGTGCATACAAAAAGATAACTAACCTGAGTAGGTAGGGAAACAGAAAAGTAGAACAAAATAGATCTACATTATAATCACGAGAACAAAACCGAAATAGTCGGCAGCTGCACGTCATGACTGTAACAAGAAGGCTTCCACTCAGCATGATGCTGTGCTATGAGGGAGCCACAGCACAGCACTGATTTTCAGTGGTTACCCGTTCTAAACTAGGTGTAAGTTCCTGTGACTTAAGAGTCAGTGATTCTCCGTAGCAACAAAGTTAGGTTAGTTAGGCAGAGGTGTAACTATAGTTCACCCACTTTTCACCAGTTATGTTTAGGTCCCATATAATAGGGGGCGAGAATATTACCATCAACCGGGCACAAATCCATACTCCAGGCTACTACTGAGAAATGCCAGATGGAAACACCCAATAACAATTTGCCCGACTCGGCAATCGAACCCAGAACCTCGTGTTCAGCAGTAGCGTTTGCGACCACTAGACCAACGAGTTTAAAAAATTCAAAATTGTTCAAATATTATGTATTTGAATAATATGGATTTTTTTAACAATGATTGAATAGTAGTACGTAGGTACAGTTAGCAACAAAACTTGGTTAACACTGAAATCTGTGTATGTATTAGAGAAAAGAATAAAAAGCAGTTTTTCGTAACGATATGTTCTCTATGTTAGGAGCTCAGAACGGGGCGCCGAAATACTTATATACATTTCTAATAGGTAAATTAACCTCTCGTATGCAGTAATTACAGACACAATTAAAAAAACATTGTTTCTCGCGCGGATCCACTTTCGGCATATGAAAGGTGGTGGACACTATGGTTTTTACAAATATTTATTCGGATTGTCCATCAGATCGAAACGGTACAAATAAAAAAATCAAGGGGATCTGGGGCTCCCTACGGTCGCTTGCCTTCACGCTTTAGGTCACAGTTCTAACCTAACCTAACCCAAATGATTCACCAACAATAGAGGGGATCTGGTAAAATAAAAGCAATATAATTAAAATTATTTGTGTTTGAAGTATTTCGGCGACCCGTTCCATCGTTAAAAAGTGATGTAGCTGAAGCAACCATCGATGAACAGTGTTTTTGGCGAATAGTTCTATCGGAGATGGATTTATTCGTGGAATCAACCGTCGACGAGTGATTTCGGTGAACCGTACCATTGGCGAAGAGTGATTCGAAATACCGTTGGCAGCCGCTATGTTAGAGGGTTTGGTTTCCGCACTTAGTCCTTCAGATGGACCATTGTGCGTGGGCCATGGCGGCCGTCGGTGGTTATTCCAACCAGTTCACCTCCTTCCAGAAGCTAAATACGTCTCCTGGTCTGTTCAGAACATCGGTAAAGGATCTGGGTGCCCCGAGGGTTTCTGTTCTAATCTGAGTGACGCCTGTGCATTCGAAGAGCATATGCGCAACGGTTTCTTCCGCCTCCATGAACAGAGGGCTGTCCGTTATCCCTAATGTGTGGAAATGTTATCGTAACGATATTTTGTGTATGTAACATTATGGTATAAAACAATATGAAGCTACCACCGACGGAAATCGCGCTAGTATATTAAATTATCATTATAATTTACATAATCCCTGATATTTAGTTCATTACCCGCACATAATCCTCATTGTCTGCATTACAATGCAATACCTATCATACATTTCGTAGCTCAAATTAAATGATAATGAGATAAAAAATTATCTAGTCAAAATTATTTAGATACATATTTATAACAATAATCATTTTATTCAAGCAACAAGACTCAAAGTGGTAGTAACAATATACTAACAAACTATGTTAGTAAAACATTAACACAGACACAATTTGTGTCATCACTGCTGCAAGGTAATAGGCCCAGAAGATACCTTGCAGCAGTAGTTCACAAACGCACAATCTAGCCTGCTTGCTACCATAGACAGGGTGCTATTGGTGCTGCCCCGCACCCTACTAACCAAGGATGCGCACCGCTTCCGCATCACAGTGTAGAAGCAGTCAACGCGAGCTTCAGCAAACATCCGAGATGCGTTGCAGTATCGGGGCAACCCCAAAAGCACCCTGAATGCGTTATTGTACTGAACTCGAAGAACAAAGACAAATACGATAATCTCAGAAAATTCAAATAATAAATATAGACATCATAGATCTCAATTTTAAAATAGGTTTATTTAAAATCATTCGTAGAACTTTGTAGGCCCAGTCTACACTATGGAAATAAAACCTTTAACTTTTATGTCTATTTTTACGTTTTCGCGTATAATTTTACACAAAAAGGTCACTAGTAATAAATACATTACGCGACTTGTTAAGCTTTATATTGCTGTAAGTGAATAAATAGTTAAGTTACACATGTAACATAATCGCTTCGGATACGTGTCCACACCACCGTACTTAAATTTGTGCTCCCGCGCAGTGCGATATATCGCCATTCGTAGACGCGCTCTTTATTCCACTCCTGCGCATTGAGAGAGAAATTGTGGTAGTTTGTTTGTTTCCTAAACAAATAAATAATCTTATTTTTTAATCCATGAACATCTTAAGGCTTGTTTGTGGCTAGGTAAAAACAACCGCACAGGTCAATCGATTAGGTTTAACTACGCTTACCGCGGTTGGCCCGTGGATGGGTGACCTTCTTTACATACCAAGACCCCTCCGTGCCTCGGAAATCACGTTAAGCCGTTAGTCCCGGCTGTTATGTGTAGATCTTTGACAGTTGTTACGGGTCGTCGAAAGTCCGAAAGTCTGACAATCAGTCCCACCGAGGGGTATCGTATTAATCAGTTACTGGGTTGTGTAGGTCAGATAGGCAGTAGTTCCATGTAAAAAAACTGGTATTCAGCTGCATTCAGTTACACTGGAAGCCGACCGCAACATAATTGGGACAAGGCTAGGCAGATAATGAACATCTTAAGATGAGGTTTAGTCTTGTAACAGCTGGATGAACGTGACTGAGGGTCGAGTTACAAAGGCGTGTGTTTTGAGAGGTGTATGTCTAGCAGTACGTCTTCCGGTACGCGATCGCCTTTTCAGAACCTTTTGGCCCCAAAGGCCATCTAACTGCCCATTGCCACTTAAGTTTGGCAATTCTTCGAGCTATGTCGGTTACCTTGGTTCTCCTGCGGATCTCTTCATTTCTGCTTCGATCACGTAGGGAAACTCCAAGCATAGCCCTCTCCATTGCCCTTTGGATGACTTTTAGCCTTCTAATAAGGCCCATTGTGAGCTACCACGTTTCAGTGCCATATATCATCACTGGCAACACGCACGACAACACGGAAGACGTAGCGTTGGAAGGCCTCCCACAAGGTGGACCGATGACCTAAGCCGCAGGAATCCGCTGGATGCGGGAAGCACAGAACCGGTCGAAGTGGCGGTGCTTGGGGGAGGCCTATGTCCAGCAGTGGACGTCTTTCGGCTGAAATGATGATGATGATGATGATGTCTAGCAGTAGAATGCTAAAGCCTGATATATAAACAGCATATAATGTTCCCACTTCTGGGACACAAACCTCCTCTCTGTGAGTGGGCCGTAATCACCACGCGGTCTCAGTGCGGGTTGGTAGATGTCACATGTCTTTGAATTTTTGGTTTTAGAACATGGTGCACCGGTTTCCTCACGATATTTTCCTTCACCGTTTTTGAGAGCAATGATGATGAAATCACACAAAGTAAAGCGCCTGTCAGGGTACCTACGACTTAAGTCGACTTACTTTACTACTCGTAAGTCGACGCCGATACCAATGAGCCACCACTAAAGTCTGATGATGATGGGAAATTAAGTGGCAAAGATAGCTCTTCGTAAATTTGATGAATGAGGAAATTGTGTAAAAGGGGCATCTTCAAACAAATTTTGAGTGAAACAAACAAGAAGGAAGGAAAATCGCGTCTTTCTTTATCAGGATACCCATGAATCATCATGGTAGCGGCGTTAGTATCAATTTGATCATACCTAAATAGAACGACCGGATTTCACAAAGTTTTTCCTTAAAGGAAAATCCAATCAGCCATTTTCTTGTCCATTTCAGTTCATTAAGATCATGAAGACATACAAAGAACAGCACTGTTATTAATTATACAAAGCACTTTTCCTTGTAGCATGAATTGAAAAGGTTGTCGTAGTTGAGCTGATACAATTTTGGTTCCTTTGGCTGACAGTGCCTTCTTCAATCTGACAGTTCCGTCTTTTCTATAATTTGTATAAATGAACGAGAATTCATTTAATTATCTACGATGTTTGTATCATTATATTCTATCAATGTTACAGAATTGATAATATAAAAGTCAATGTATAGCTGCAATTACATACCCAATGTGTAATATGTTTTTTGGAGCTCGTGGCTAAGTTATAACAGCCGCACGGGAGATCCAGCAAGTTAAGCTACACTTGGCGTGGATGGTTGACCATCTTTACAAACCGAGACTTAGCTCCGTGCCTCGGAAAGCACATTAAGCCGTTGGTCACGGCTGTCATTCGTGGATCTTTCACAGTCGTTACGGGTCGTCAGAAGCCCAAAAGTCTGACAGCCAGTCGTACCACACAAAAAAAATAGGCTGGTATTATTATTAGTTAAAATCGTAGCGATTCAAAAAAAAAATATTCTCGTAGTTACGTCCATATAGCACATGCAAATAAAAACGCATAACGTTAACACTAGTGTCCACTTATATTTCTGTCGGCTCCCGACTCGGTGACCGGCGATATATTGCGAGATACCCCTCGTAATGTATGAAGCTCTTTATAGTCGCCTGCGCAGCTTTATTGCTTTCGAATTTAAGGTGGCGGTACACTGACTGGAAGTTTCGAAAACGAGAAAGAATTGCACAGTTTTTATAATTCAGTTTTTGACTAACAAAATGAGCTTATAGTTAGGTTAACCACACATAGAGGTAATAATTGTAATTTTTGTCCATGTTACCGAAAGCCACAAAAATTGGCGTTTGTTTTTGCAATCATTGGGGAATGCAACAATTTTTAAATGCATAAATCATAACTTTTTAGTGATGAAGAGAAGCAAACAACACGACTGAAGTTTAAACGATATTTAATACTTTTTAGAAAGCAGAATACTAGGTTATACAAGTTAATAAATGGCCTACGTGCCACAAAAGCTAAGAATTACAGGAAATTATACTAATTTTACCATCAATAAGGACTTCATTATATGTCTCTTTGTGTATAATTATAACATGATAGATGGATGTGTACAACTGTCCCTATAATTTATTGACATTGAATAATAAACCAACATACTAAACATGAAGTCATTTTTTTTTTTTTTTTTCATAGATGAGGAAAGTTATTTTCAGACTAACTTTATCTTAGGACATGACATGACTGTCATTGATTACCATTTGAGGAGAAAATAAGCATAATGTGACAAAAAAAAACATGTCATATCATACATTTGCAAGAAAGCATTTTACATGTTTCAAAAACACACTTGTCAAACGTCAAAGTTAAGGTCCAAACACGTGTTTGTATCCAGTGGGTATGGTCTCTTACGTGTTCAGAAATACAGGTGCACGTGCATTCTCTTTTATTTTCCATAATTCTAGTTTATACTTATACAATTTATTGTTCACGTTGTCAGTACTGACAAACAAAGCTTACCGACATTACGAGTTTGCGCAAAGTAAATATTTTTATGAATTATACTGCAGCAGAGACATATCAAGTAGTTTTGTGTCTTTTAAATGCTTGGAATTTTTAAAATAAATGCGAAAAATTGCTTTTAATTTTATTTTTAACCGAAAGCAGCAGAATACCAGTATTTTACATGGAGCGACGGCCTGTCTGACCTCCACAACCCAGTTACTGCAGGGTTACCCCTTGGTAAGACTGGTTGTCAGACTTTCGGGCTTATGACAACCCGTAACGACTGTCAAAGATCCACGAATGACAGCCGGGACCAACGGTTTAACGTGCTTTCCGGGGCACGGAGGGGGTCTTGGTATGTAAAGATGGTCACCCATCCACGGAACAACCGCGGCAAGCATAGCCTAACCTGATCGTCATCAATCGACTCGTGCGGCTGTTATTTTAATTAACCACAAGCCCTGGAGTGAATTAATCATGAAACTTTTAAATAATATGAAATTCAGTACCTACCTACTTAAAAATGAAGTGTATTAAAAATAAACTTTGCATAAATATTAAAATGCAAAGTGTAAGACGAAATGCATACCTTACAAAGCAAATAAAAACTTATGGACCATTACAAAATGCTGCATTTTTTTTTTTACTATGGGTTTGCTCTTGACTTTGGTCTAGGTCTGGGTGACAGAGACAAAGTCTACGATGGAGTGAGCTTACCTAGAAGAAACCTCTTCACTCTCACTTTGAATAGATTAGGGTTGTATGCGTTCGGAAACACAGACGCAGGCAGAGAGTTCCACTCCTTTGCTGTGCGCATTATAAAAGGCGTTTGAAAACACTTAGTGCGAGTTGGTGGAATATCAACTAGTAAGGGGTGGTAACTTGCAGTGCGTCTATATGTCCGATAGTAGAAGTGGGCCGGTGGAATGAGGTCGTGGAGTTCATGGGCACACTCTCCGAAGTACAATCTGTAGAAGACCGACAAGCAGGCAACCTTGCGGCGATGAGAAATTATTATTATTATTTTCAGTAACAATTAAAAATACATAAAAATATAATTCAGTAATTATAAGACAAGATATTTACCCTCTTTAAATACTTTTAAACCCATATTTTAATAACAGTTTGCATACTTACAAAATTATTTATTCTTAGTAAAAATTATAAGCTCTCGAGTTTTTAATTAAAATATAATATATATCTATTTAAATTTCACAAAAATTGCCATGTAATAAAATCTTTATCGCAGACAATCTAAGGTTTTAACATAATAATGCTATGTGTTTCGCTACTGCCGCGAATAGTTGTAGCTCTATTTGCATTTTTAATTTAAACAAAGTGACAGAAGTTGTGTAAGGAAATTAATCTTTGTCTCTGGTTCTTGTAATTTAGGTTAATTCATTGGACTGCATTTTACGGGATTAAAATGATGAACTTTTTGGATTTACTTTAAAAAAAAAACATAGAGAAAGTGTGTCTTGAAAGAAACTGTGAGGTTTTAATTTATTTCAGTTGTTTTTAATTTAACGCAGATTTTTATTTATTTATGAGAAATATTAAGTATGTCATCCAAACCATATTTCAGAAATCGCTTGAGGGCTTGAGATAAAATTGTCGTTACCGTTTCACAAAAGAAGAAGTGCCTCGAACTTTTCTACTTTTAGGGGAAGAAAAAAGGTGCTATTTAAGTGTTTTATTTTATTTTATTAATCAAGTGGATTTTTTAATGCTCATAACGCATCATAATTCTTAAAAGAATAATCCTATTTCACTAATTAATGTGTGCAATATTCCGCAGTGATTACGCAAAGGCTAATGTAACACTATTGTCTTAATACAAGGTTACCACCATTACTTTATTAAGAAAAATAATTGTATTTAATCCACACATTAGACTGCGCATTGTCCCAAGTTTCCCACTTAATTCTAATTCGTGTCAAGTGCAGTTTATAATTGGGCTAGTCCAATTATTATGAATAGAAATTATTGTTTTAATTCATTGTTGTGCCTGCATTAAATATTCAACGTATTGTCCAATTAGTCAGAACAAGGCCGTTGTTTCTTAATGCCTTAATTGCCGCCATTTTGCCGTGTAACAATTTAGTTTTAATTAATTCTAATAAGAATGTTTGCAGATTGATGTTTTAAGTGGTTAGTTAGTGAACTCGGATTACTATTGTCTAGGACACGAAGTTAAAGGACTAGGTTGGGCCATTGTTTTGCAATCGATAAGTTTGTATTGCCAATGAGGTACTCGACCTAATACATTCATATTGCGATATCGTACTTCAAAAGTGAGCTTAGATTAGAGGGGCAATAACAGCTGCTCTTGTATTTACGTAGGTTAAAGAAACGTAGCGTACTTAGCAGCAGTTAGCGCTATTGTATTGCCATAAAAATAAACGGTATCTTGGTTTCTATATAACGTTATTAGAGTCATTGTGCCACTGGTAGACGCTGCTCAGGATTAGCCAAGAGCACGGACAGCGGCGAGAGGCGCGCATTGTCTCGCTTTTCCCACAACGAAAATAAAAGTGAGAATTCAATCTTTCCCCGTACCACATTAACGGTATCTCTCCACACTACAGTGAATCTAAATATTAAAACCACGTTACGAACATCCGGGTTTAAAAACCATGACTTCGCTCTCGTATAAGTTGTTTTACAAAATCGCTCCTATTATACTATTGTACCAACAAAAAAACGTTACTTTAACTTGCTTTATCAATTTAAGTAATCGTTAAACAGGAACGTTATTATACGCATGTGGCCCGCAGCCATAATGCTGTACGTTGCAATGAAATCATAACGCTGGCATTACGTAATTTGGCCAACAAAAGGCAAATACTCCGAGCCATTCCGCTAGTTTATGTCTGCGAGACGGGTATTAAGGTAAATTGTATGTACAATTGCGCGCACGGGCCACTCGTTAGCCGACTTGGGCTGACGTGACACCGAGCGGGCCGTATGTCGCATTGTTTCAGTTTTATGCGTACCCGACCTTAGATTAAATGTTAACTCCAAGATTTATGGCGGTCATGCAGAGGCTAGTTTAGTGGACGCTGTGGTCTTTCGTCGAAACGTTCAACTTTCATAAGAGCCCAATTTGTGGGAGCGCTTAATGCGGTGTCGTGCTCGGGCGTGCATGCTCCGCCTTTTTATTGCTGCCCCTTAACTGTATACAACACCCATTCTCTCTGAGATTGTCTCGCTATGCTATTTGTAGATGAAGGAATGTTATCTCGAACACACGCGACTTGGAAAAGGTGCACTGTGGGTAACAATGCGCCCAAATGGTAGTAAAACGGGTGTTTGATGTGATCTACAATCGTAAAATGTATCGCTTTCGTTACGATTGTCTACTCGGAAATGAAGCATCGTGGTAAAAAGCAGTGTAGTGAGCCAATACATCATAATTGCACGTTAATCTAATTATTATAATAGTCTATTAATGAATGCACATACATTAGTTGTAAACGGGATTGATTGGGATTAACGAGTTGAATCGAATAACGTAACAAATGTCTGGAACATAATTAAAACATGATATACCAACGATAGCGGATAGTTCAGTGTTGTAGTTATAAACTATTAATTTGTTAGAATTCCAAAAAGTGTCTAAGAACTTGTCTAGATAAACCGATCTAACATGCCTTTATAAACATAACATGCTGCGTTAGAATTTATATTATTTATTATACCAACGTTCGTGGTTTAGCGCACATTGACTTATTTTTTTTTTGTCACCTCTGTATTCGACAAATAATTTAAATGAATAGAAGAACTGGTTTTATTTATCTTAGGCTGCGTTCACTCCAAATGAATAAACTAAGTACGACTGTGAGAATGTATGAAAAACAACGGACAGTCAGTCTGACGTTATTTTTTCATACATCTTGAATTTAGACGCTCACAATCGATGGCCGACTATTAAGAGCCAACTAGGGCGTGGCCAAAAATCACGCTGTCTCACCTAGCATCGTGTATTGAGTGAAATGCACGATAATTCAAAGTAAACCCCGCGCGTAAAAAATTACAAAAAGTCCTTTGGAAGGTTGAGTTTTATGAAAAACCTACTGGATAAATAAATTACATATAAAGTTTATTGAAATCTTCGATAATTGAACTTTGTCTGAGCGGACTTTGTTTTGGAGATTTTACACTTCTTTTATTACTTATTTATGCCCAAAATTGCGTTAAAATTAACAGGAAAAACGAATCTTTGTTGGCTCAAAACTTTCTAATGGCTTTTTATTTTAATATACTGCTTCCATACAGACAAAATTAATAATAAAATAGGTAGATAGATAGATAGAATACTCTTTATTATGTACACCATAAAAATTACAGATATAAATGTAGAACTGTTACATAGGGTGTCACAATGGGCGGTCTTATCGCTAAAAGCGATCTTTTACAGACAACCTTTGGATGGATCAAAAAGTAGAAGGAGAGACAATACTACAGATATTTAGTGGTGAGACAAAACAATATCATGTTTAACTTTGGATGTTAAATAGTGGTAATACCCCCCCGAAATTTGAATGGAAAAAATATCGACTAGTTTCACCTTAATACGTTTGTTGTGAACGCGGCCTAACGCTTGAAAAAACTACGAGAAACATTTGTGAATTTCTGAAGTAAGTAGGTACGGTGCACCACTTTTCTTTCTTTTTTTTTATCGGTTTACCCAGACAATCAAAAACAACAAAATTGGTCGGATTCTTACACTCACCAATCTTCGCTTGGGCTTGATCAGGGGTCGATTCTGTCCGTTCATCTTGTAGTAGAGACCGCAGGCGTTGCAGAGGTAGTGTCCTGTGCCGTCGCGTCGCCAGAGAGGTGTGCTGGTCGCCCCGCAGTTGACGCATTCTCGCCCCTCTGTGTTGCAGACAAGATAGTCAGATGGGGCACGAAAAGGGGGTAAGATTCGAGTGTTCAGGCCTTTATTTGAGACAGAATTTGAATTAGGAAAGTTCAAAAATAGAGTTTTCTTTTTTGTTTGTCTTTGCAAAGAGGTTTTGAAGGAAGTTAGATGATTAAAGTGTCAATTTTATTTAAATGAATGAAAATAGCTTGTAAAACGGAATTATTTCGCAGTTCAAAAAATAATAATTTATGCAAGTCAAAAATAATGGTAAAGCAAAACGGTAACACCAAAACCAAAGTTGAAAAAACTGCCAAATAAAAAGAATTTATGTACCAAACCATAGAAAATATAGCATTGTATGGAAGGGTGGAAATTACCTGTCTCCTGGCAGGCTGGGAAAGATGAGAGAAAATCACATTCAGAAACATTACAAATAGAATTTCACTAACTAACAAAGCATGCTAACACCAAGCACTTACATAAATGTTCTACATCATCCTTCACAACACTTTTATCTTAACATCAACTTAATTGCAATTACTACGAAAAAATTGTAAAATATTCAATTAGCTAGGGAAAGCGCGACGAGTTTCACTTTGAAGAAAAAATATCAAGATTTTTTACACGCGAAGGAAAACTAAGAGAAAGTGACGGTTGCATCGACGGTAGTTAAGTTTGACGGACAACCAAGAAACGCCCTTACATCATCATTTGCATATTTAAATCAGAAAAATCTTTCAACAAACAATATAGTATTGACTTTAAATTAACTATAACATAAGCTGGAAAAATCCTCATCCTCATTCACGTACAAAGAGGAAACTCACTAAAAATTAATAAACAACTATCATAGATCAATAGCGCATAATAATTTGGACTGCAACAACAAAAGCGGGTTGCTACAAAAATAAATAGTTGTTGCAAAAACATTGGTGAGCGTCTAGTGCTAAACAGAGCGGAACCAGAGCTATAAACTATTACCCACATGCTAATTTTCGCTGTGTGTAATTGTACACCTACGTCTAAAACAATTTCAAACGCAAGCCATCGCCCCTCATCCATGAACCGACTTGAATTGCAAATCTTCGTAAACGAATCGAAACAAAAAACGATCTTATAAATTCTACGTTTGACACCTAATTCATCAAACTAGCCAAGCGATGAAATACAGAACTAAATAAAACGCTAAATAAATAAGTTACTCATGCGTTTAGTTTATAAATTCATGCAAATCTGACCCCAGGATGAGCCGTCCTCCGGGATACTTGTTAATACGATTTTTAAAGATCACAATAAGTAATTTTACCAAAGTGCTTACATGGTTAGCGAGAGGATGTGTTCACATATGGGATGCGCGCCGCCCACAATCTTTCTCTACTCGATTACACGATCGATGATTTACCGAGATCGAATTTAAAAGCTCGTTACAGCTTCGCATCCTCCTCAGAGGCGTTCGATAACAAACTAACTACAATCAGTGTGGGAAATCAGAGGACGCGTGACAAACACCCGCCCCTACTTATCTGTTAGTGTTTGTATAGAACTGGTTTGAGTCGAGCATATCGATCGGAAGTGTATCAATAGGTATCGTAATAATTATGTATCTAGATCTGATTATCCAAGTCCCCAGACACTTGGCGGTGCGCTGAATAAATAATAACACGCCCGTCTTCGAAGGTGAAAGTGCTCGAATATCTGATAGAAAAAATACGTTAAACGAACCGAAAATGTTTTATGAGCTTTAGGCAGTGCAACCATTCATCTTTTTTATGTAAAACCAGATCAAAACCAGCAATTAAATCGCCCGGACCTTATCGAAAACTTATTGCGATCGGGCCAACGACTCACTTTTTGGACTAACCCTTTATATATATTTTTTTGTTACATCGATAAAACCTGTAATTTGTATCGAAGTTTGTAATAAATAAACACCAATAACGATTATTAGGAAAAAATAACAGGATATTACACGAGTCGCGATGTTTTATGATAGCGTCTCTAGCTCTAGAGACGGATTTAGTTCATTAGTAACGTCTCTATTGGTAAAAACGTTTGTGAAAGCCCGTGGAGCCGCGGGCGGCGTCGTTTCACAAGATTTACAGCGGCCTGCCCCTCATACATCGACATTACACGTATTATTAAAGAGAACACTGTTCTGATTAATTACTATCCGATTTAATTGTTCGATCCGGTTCAATGGTAACGTTTTAATACATTCACACCGAAGAGTTATTTCTTAATTTCCCCTGACGGACGATCTCGGCTGCCCGGGCAGCTCCGCCCGGCACGTGATTTAGACTCGACATAAAGATATCATTTTATTTCATCCGTAACGGTACGAGTCCACAGAGACTGCCTATCCTGATCTACTGCAAAACGTATGAGGCTCAGCGAAAAATTCCAGTGTTTATTCAAAATTAGAATGCGGCGCGCTCTTTATAGCCCGGAGTGACGTGCGCTCGTGACGCGGCGGCGCTACGTGACCGCGATAAAAGATTTTCATCTGCCATATTTACGTAGGCGAGTGGGCGGTTTTTATTTTTCGAGAGTCTCCAGGCACTCGGGGCCCGTCGAGAACTCGCAAAGTTTTCACACGCTCCCGCCGCGTAGGGAAAACACTGCACACGGCGCGTTTCGCTGAGAGTACAGCTCACGCCACTCGAGCGATGTTGACCTCAGAGCTATCGATGCGTTCGAAACAAACGAAGCCCGTTACTGCTCGATGAAACCACAAAGTAAAAACTCGTACATAGTCACGTATAACGCTAATGTGCACCAGGGTAATGTAATTTAAATGAAGGACTAATTCGCTCTCGTGTACCGTGACGCGCTCTCTCGGCGCATCGGCCCATCAACACGTAACGGTGAGGCTATTTTGCATACAAACCATTAAATTATTGCTCAAAACTTATTCTTTGTTGCGCCACAGAGGCTGTTATTACGCTTTAATTATATGCCTGTATGCAAATAGAAAAATTTAATGGAAGCTGATGGTCTCGCTCGAGTTTCATTTTTATTGAGCATTGTGTGATGTGAAAAGCAAAAAAGGGATGTTACTAGTTATTGGTCGATTCCCTTGTTCAGAAACTAAACTAAATTTGAGTTCAGTGCATCTTTTTCTTTCTATTTCATTAAGAAAAGGTCAGAAGAAAAATTTTAGGTTTTAGTCCTGTCAAATTAATCAGCGCTTGACGTAAATTGACGTAATTTTAGCCGGCAAGTTTTTAATCACGTCTAAACTTGTATGCAGTAGTGACAGGCGCTGATTAATTTGACTAGACTAAACTAAAATTTATTTTCTGTCCTTTACTTAATGAAATAGAAAGAAAAAGATGCACTGAACTTAAATTTAGTTTAGTTTGTGAACAAGGGAATCGGCACCACTGACTGGCTAATTCTATTTCACTTTTGTTAAGTAATTTAGTGTTGGTTAATAGTTGGTAGGTACGGTATGATAAAACGTGCAGTGTTCAGGAATAAAGCCATTTTTCACGGCGCTTGCACTGCGCGGACCGATGCTGTGTCGGTCGGCGGTCGGACGATCGTATTTGCATTCGTTATTAGCATACTGCGAGATAATTACGTGTGACGAGCGATGCGATGCCGCTCAGTAGCAACTTGCACTGAACCCGATGTAATTATTATATACCGGTCATGTGGTCACTTACGACCGGTCCGCACTACGATTTTTTGCTATAACCAGACTTTAACTGTTCGATTTGCATCCATGAACCGTTCGGATGCAACATGTATTACAAGCTAAGCAAGATAACGTAACATCTCTGTCCTCTAATTTTATAATTGAATTAATAGCTCCGCGGATGTCCAACGTAAAATGCAAATTTCATGTTGATGCAACACTGTAGGCAACAATACGCTTCGGCAGACCGTGACTAATGTACAATACCTACCAACACTAACTTTGTACATACTTGGAAACATTCATTTAAAATACGTACGGATTAAATGAATTGGCTGGTAAGTAAAGTAAGTATAAGTACCACTCGAAACGTGAGAGAAAGATTTATTATTTGTATTTAGTGTAGTCTGTTGCTACGTATTATACTGGACATAACAAAAAGTATTGCGTCGTCGGGCAAAAATAATAACATATTAAGAGTTGGCCGGAGCCTCATTCCTGTTGTGAGGCGGTCCGTGGCGCGGGCGCACGTCACCGCTAATTGGTTGCGCAACCGATACGCGCGCGTGTTACTGCAACACGACGCGTGACTCGCATCCGAATGTTACACGCAACATTTTCTCTACCACTGTCAACCGTCATTCAATTAATTATTGATTTTCACACGGATTACTCGAGTTAATCTAGCGAATGAACTCTTATTGCAGGTTTTCTGACGCATTATTATGTCAAATTTACGAAGTCAACTATATATTATAAGGCTCGCTTTGAATGTCTTACTCAACGCTCAATTCTCGACTTTACCCAACGGCAGTAAGAAAATAATAGCAAGGTTCTCTATCAGCCGAACAAAGCGGCTGCATTTGAATTGTTATTGAACACAAAATCATTGAATAATTTGAATACAGTCTAAGTGAACGCAACATTGTTTTAGAAAGTGTTGAATGGTACTGTTTAAGAAATAGCCTGTATAATAACAGGTTACCATTGGAACTGACCGTTTATTATTCGAATTGCCCTTTCCATGACATTCTTCAAATACAAACTACGTTTTAGGTCACGATTTTTCGATTGTTCGATCTAAATGCTACGTTGTACTTAATCTTGTATCATTAATTCGTAATGTACAAAGAATTGATACTATAACATTATCCGATGTTCAGGACCGAAGGCCGAACTACTTGCGTACCTTGGTTTACCTAACAATTGACTTTGATAACCTTTTGCATTCTTCTTTTGAAACAGTGTCTATTTTTAAACAGAACGGATCCTCCTATCAATCGAAGTAGTTCCTATCGTTGTACCAAAAACAGCAAACTATAGTCCTCAAACATTGCTAACAAATGCTGCATTAATTTGTCCTAAAGTCCGCGTATATTATTATAGGCAGGAGGCTCGAGGTCAGGCGATCGCTAGCACAATGGAATGGTCCACATCCGGCCGCCGCGCATTATCATAATACCGCTTCCACCAAGGAACTGCCACCTACAACCCGATATATACAACGTAGTATATACTTCAGCGGCTCAAACACATTTGATGTCCCTACAAGCACCTAATATCAATCTGCCTAGCCATTTCCCAACTATGTTGGGATCAGCTTCCAGTTATACTCCATTTGAACTAAGATTAGACATTTCTATAAACCTTTTTTACAGTCCGTTCAACCGATTTTGACTTCTATTCCGTAGGTATAAGGAGGGCATTAAAAGCAAAAAAGTGGTTACAATAGCAACTGTTTACTGCAGCTGCTATTTGGCAACGCGGCTGCCATTTTTTGCCAACTGGGTAATACTATACCCCTTGGTAAGACTGGTCGCCAGACTTTCGGGCTTCTGACGACCCGTCACGACTGTCAAAGATCCACGAATGACAGCCGGGGCCAACGGCTTAACGCGCTCTCCGTTGCACGGAGGAGTCTTGGTATGTAAAGATGGTCACCCATCCACGAACCAATCCCGGCAAGCGTAGCTTAACCTGATGGATCGACCCGTGTGGCGGTTATTACTTAGCCACGAGCTCCTCAAGCATCTAATAGTCAACACTTAATGTTAGCTCCCGTGTGTTTCGATACTCGATTGTTATTCGAATTGGATAACAGGATAACGACCACATAGCAAGTTTTCCTATTGTCCAAAATGGAAATCATCCTTCGTCTTTAATTTATATCCTCACAAACAGCACATACGCAATAAAAATTAATTAGTTATTGTTAATACCAATTATAAAAGCATCATAAGCCGTTGTTTCGTGATGATTAATAATAATAAAAAATATATTAAAAACAAATTATTCGGGCAGCGTGTACGACGGACTATCAATTAAATAAGTGAGCTAATAAACTATTTCCAATTACAAACACACATTATATAGCGGGCGTGTATTGAGTTTTTTACGACAATTATCAAGAACATGTAGGTTTAACAAAAACTTAACGACGCGTGACATTGTGTAAATTGGATTAAAACCTGAAGATTCTTTCTTTATAAGTAATACTTTTTTTATTAACCAACTGACATACTTTTGCCTAATCTGCATTATTTGAAAATGAAATGCTAATTGTCTGTGGGAGACTTTTTAGTCTGTGGGCGGGGGCTAAATATCAAATGACATTTTTAATCAGCTCTCTCTCGATGCTATGCCAATGATTGTATTCAATCTACGATGAATATTTAATTAAAAATGAATTGTTAGAACAGACAATAGACATGATTACTGTCGACATTTTAAATCACAACAAATTAGCTTTGTTGTATAACACTTGAAAGAATTTGCGAAACGAATTCTTTGGAGAGATTTACATTTTCATAATACACGGAAGTGTAAAAGAATAAATAAGTGACTACTTAGTTAATGGCTTTATCCAGCACAATTAACGCAGCGCCTACTTTTTTTCAATACTTAATTATATCATGAGAAATCCATTATAACAATCTAGCTGCAACCGCGTTCGTGAGCCAGCATGCTAATCCATTTGAAATTTCACAAAATATTGAACAAATATAATTATAACGGGAACTATTTAATTGTCTGTCTATATTAAAAGTCATTGTACATAATTCTGCACATTCATTATTATAATATGAGACAATAAGCCGCCATTTTGGTTCCCGGCCATTGTCAAAGTTTAACAAGTACGGGAGATACAATTACATTTTCAAATATAAAATAAAGCCGCATTATGTGGTGTTAATACAATTAGTGTTGTGTAATTTATTGTGTTATGTTGGCAATGACGTGGCTGATGACTTAGAGTGCTCTGGTTACGAAAACGCATCTAACAAATTACCTACAGGTCGCCTTAGACTTAGTTTAACTAGGTATAATTATGTAGGTCCTTCTATTCGAGACTAGAGCATAACGTAGCCTTAGTAGTGAAGGAAGCTATTCCACACTAAACTGGTTCCAAGATAAAGATAAATAAAAAATTAACCACTTGCGTTTTTGTTCCTAGTTTAATTTAACTCCTTTCACGTCTGAATGAAAAATCAAACCTCTAGTTGACCTATCACTTAGATCTCATCACCACTAGAATCTCCGTTTAACGACGAGTATGGTGGTGTTCATAACTTAATTCGGTCAAAAGTGTGGCTTAGCTCTCTTCACCACTAAGGTGACGATAAATTAGTTACATTGACATAAAAAAAAATCTTAGACATTAATGAAAAGAAAAAAAGAAGAAACATCGCATTTAATTGTGAAAGTAAGCAAGAGCCGTCTCTCCTAATTTAGAGGACTCACGACACTTAATAGAAATCTACTTAAGAGAATTTATTTAATTATCTAGTTAGAAAACAATGGCAGGTCGCAATTAAATAATGAGAAACGTCTAGTTTGTTTGGTCAACATCAGTCGAGGCCGCATCAGTTCACATGTATCGCCGCCGTAACAATGAAGTGCGCACCGCCCGTCCGCCGGGTTACACCGTAAATATATTAGGCAAGTTAATTGGGGAATTCCTGCTCTCATATACTGACAGAAGATTGATTAAATTCGCTTTGAAACTATACGCTTTCCAACGAAAAACTAACCACGATTCCCGCAATTTAGAGCATTTATCACGTTCAGTAACTGCAAAGAGCCAATATTATAAATTATTAGTACAACACCTCCACCGTTGAGCAGTTAGTAAGAGAAGCGTTAGTATCGACATGATCCCAAGCCCTAGTACCGTGTTGGAGACTCGTGAGGCGCCACAACCCCCGGTGCAAGAGCCGCGCTTATCCGAACACATCGCGATATCACTCGACAATGCCATTTCGAAACCAAATGAAATATTAATCTTGCTACGTTTATCGAATTAATATATCTCAATTGTCGATGAGACAATCTGTAGAGATTCTAATTACGCGGGATATCTCCGCTGCCATTCTGTAAAGGCTTCTATTAGGCCTTGGATGGTCGCATATTTGATTTAATAACTGATTAGTTCCACCATTTAACCATTTAAATGAAAGCTTTTCTAGGCGTAATGCGAGTGGGTATCGTAAGCGAGAGATGTGGATCATCTGAACGCTTACTGTGAATATCTTGAGTCTTGATGCTGTTATTAGTGATCGGATAAGCGCTTGCGGTGTGTGTGGTGAGTGCACGCAGCGGGAGCGGTGCAGTGCGGTGCGGACCGCGGACTCACCGGCGCTCGTTCGCGTCTTGTTCGGTCGCGGCTTGCTCTGCTGCTGCCCACTATACCCCTTGCCCTGGTAGTTGTAGTAGTCGCCGCCGGCGGCGTTGTACTGCGCGTTGTATTCCCCGGAGGGCTGGCTCGACTCCTGGGGGCACGAGTCCGGCTGCGCACCTTCGCGCTGCTTGGACGGCGGCGCGCCCATCATGGGCTTGACGTCGCCACACAGTGGCAGCTCCTGCTGCTGCTGCATGAAGGCGACGCTCATGGCGGTGGCGTGCGCGACGGCGGCCTGGTAGTCCTGCTGGCCGAGCGCAGCCGCCGCCACGGAGTCTGGAGTCGAGTCCTTCGGCGGCGTCGGGGGGAACGAGAACAATGGGTGCGGGTGGTGGTGCTGCGCGGGCGACAGGGGCTTGTCCGCCTGCGCCGCGTCCTGTTGGAAGCCGCTGCCCCACGCGCCGCCGCTCAGCGCCTTAGACTCAAGCCAGGGGTGCAGCGGCGTGTGGAAATGCGGCCGGCACACCTGCCCGCTGCCGCCGCTCAGCGTCCGACCTGCACACAAAAATAACTACGTCAAAATCAACCATAATAGAGATGATGCCTACAATTTGATTCCTAAACCTCTCATGTTTACGAGCGTTTAAGTAACCATTATCGTAGCGGAGATCCAACGATAGACAGTCATTGTAACTTTGTACCACCAGTCCGAAACATCAAAACTTGTTGTCATTAAAGCGGACAATTTGGAGGCGTTTTGTTACCCCAGCAAGCTCACCTAAATTAATATCATTTGTATCTAACAACTGGTCTTTCACACGACATCTTCATTCTCAAATATTGTAATTGTAATCATGAATATTCCGGGTTCTAATGGCTATTTGATAAACAAATAATGGAGGCATTACGCAGGTCTCGATGACTGCGTCCGTGAACAAAAGGCCTTACTTTTCCGAAACGTTTCAAAAGCGGCGTATCACAACAGCGAACAATTAAAATTGTAGGCCAACTGGAAATTTCATTAATTATGTACTCGGTAGTGTTAGTTTTGATTATACACCGTGTTCATTGGTTTGCATACGCGCTTTGTTAATGTTTTGATCATTATGTTTAGTTCAACTTTTGAATTAAAGTGCAGTTGAACTTTTCAAAGAATATAAAACGTAGGGATTTAAAATGCTCATGTAGAGTCTCTCCCCATTTTAATTTCCAAAGCAACATTCGTCAATTATTATTTATAGAAGTGAAAGCGAACATATGTACGTACGGGTGCATTTGTTAGCCGAGGGTGGCGGCGGTAATAATATCTGTGTTGGTGAACTGTTCGGCGATTGGTTGATTTCAGTTAGGGGCGCATCCCTTCACGCTATTCCCTACGGTAATGCGGCAGGGAGCTCAAATACCGAGCATCCCCGCGGCGCACTGCGGGTACTTAACAACCAGTTACACTCAACTTACTACCAAACATATGTTTAATACTATGTGATTTCAACAAGATACAATTGATCTACGACTACGACCCAGTGCATTTACAATACCTATGCAGATGTTAAAACAAGATAAAACAATACAAATTAATACCTTGACCTTCCGAAACAAATCTGGCCGATTATAAAATGGTATCGTTGCGTCAATGAATTCGTCGCAAACAATGTTGTAGATATATCTACACAAGCCCGCATCGTGTCGATCCAGGTGTCGATCGCAGTTTGAGATTATCAACGATTGTTATCACAAGGGCACCCGTACACTGCGGCCTAGTCACGGCTAGACCAGCTGGGGGAATGAACCTTACCGACAGCGAACGTTGCTGAATGTTGAAAGTATATATTTAATTAGTGGAATCAGATAAGTCAACAGCACCTGAAACCTTCAATCAGACCGGTGTGTCCCCAAATCATTTGACAGATTGTAATGACTGTAAATCTGATAAAAGTTTTAAAAATAAAGTCACAAAAGAGTTACTCATGACATATTCATTAGACAATTGAAACATATAGATTTCAATCAGTCCTCTACTTGCAGCTATCATAATTATTTTAAAGGGCCAGTTTGTCTGAACTGAATTGCGTTGGACGAGTTAAATGGTCGATAACATCGCAGCGGGCTTCAGTGAAATAATCGAACATCGGGCTGGAGTAATTACGGTAAACAACACGGAATAAAACAATAATCAATCCGTACGTCACATTAAGCCGAATACACACAACAACGTTTTGACAGCGTCCGCGACAACCAGGAGCCACCCCTCGCGCGTTAGGCCGCGTTCACAATAGCCCCAGCGATGGCGGACCGATAATGCGCGTATGAATAATTCCTGTTATCGCACCATCTCGCCACATGCCCTACCTGGCCGCTACCAAGCTCCTCCAAAACAGCCGTTCCGATGCGACATTTTAATCCGTTCCCCTACAATAATACAACAAAGCAGATTTTCCGGCGATAGCGTGGTACCGGGTGGCCACCGGCGCTTTTTATTCATTAGAGGGCTGCAAGTTTCGGCCATTGTACTAGATACGCATTTTGTATACCACTAAGCCTTGATTGTTATGGGATTTCGTGTTTTACAAGCACGCGGGGCTAATAGAAAACAAAAACTATAAACATAATAGTAAATTCGGTGGAAATTGAATTAGGAGATCCTCTTTTGTCATTATCTGTGGATCTCTGTGCGAATGTGAAGTTCTAATGCGGGATTTTAAAACTAGCATGTTATTGTTGGTGATGTCAGTTGATTGCACGTTGATTGGGATCGATTGTACTGACCATGATTCCATTTGAAAAACTGAATTATTATAAGTTGTCAGAATTTTCTCCAAATCATCCCTATTACACTTTTTGAGAGTTAAATATTATGTTCTTGTGGCTGGCTATATTATATTCACAAATTCGAAAAAGAGAAGAAAATCTGAGTTTGGTCGCTGTTAAAGGAACAACAAACTTTACTATGTGTGTACATAATGTGGGGTCTGCGAAATTGTTTGGTGCGAAATTTCGAGTTTTATTCCGATGTATACAACAAATAAGGTAAAAGAAACAGTATTGTACTTTCAGCAAAAACTGTCCATGACAGTTAACAGACCAATCGATCCCAACCAAACCTCATAGGGGTTAATAAATCATAATTAGGTAAAAACCCCCATTTCTCACACAGTAATTAAAGCTAAGTAAATACGAAAATCAAATCATAAACCAATCATAGCTAAGCCGTTAGTTCCCACAGACGGCGCCGAAACAAAACACCGGAATTGAACCCCGGCCCTTGCCTTGCCTACCCCCGGCAGATGCGGCAAGAGATCTTATCACCGCGCCACAGGGCACTAACACTGGTGTTCAAATTGACGATGTACACCCGCCTTATGCATTTACTGTAACGGTTTTCTAACCCTTCGAATTTTTTCGGGTTGCGAATTTTTCACATACGAGTACTCATTGGCGGGTTAAGAATAATTAAGGTACTAGCTGGAACGCACTTTCGAGCGTGGTAACATTTTTTTTTTCTGACAGTGAATTCTTTGGTCACTGTCATATAAACTTCCTGTGTAGACCCATGGAATTAGTAATTACTATATAGTGTAGGGTGAGGCCTATGTCCAGCAGTGGACGTCTTTCGACTGAAATGATGATAATGACATAGTGTAAACCAAATGTACAGGTTCTATCATTGAATAATTTTCATAGAAATCGTTACGTCAGTGAATTGGTGGATTCGCGAAAACTCAGTGGAAAAACGATTTCGCAATTTTACGATTAATTATTGTGATTAATTTTATTGATTTTATGAAAATGAGTTTGGAAGTCAGTGAGAGTTGATGTGAATACGTCACTTATACTCAGGGGGCCAAGTCTACTAATGTACAAACGTAGCAATGGTCTCTTCATAGTGACAGATTTGCCATACAAACACTGTCAAATACTCACAATGGCGAGACCATTGCAACGTTTGTAAATTAGTAGACTTAGGCCCCTGTTTTACTGTATGCTCATGTATAGAATCTAGTTTCCTCCTGATTGTCAGGAAAAGTGTGAGAATCGGTACCTTAACTGCATTTATAAGGTTTATACCTGTTTTCTCTTTATATATCAAAGCATACAAAACATTGCAAAAACGTATGAATTTTATCCTAAACATCAGAATTTCAGCTAAGTATAGACTTTTTGATGGGTGTTACCTACAGAATGTCTGGTTTTCCTTTTTAATCCCACTTATAAGAGCATACGCCAAATTTATCGCATTCATATTGGATATCCGTAAAAATTCATTGAGTCCATTAACCCGCCCCTTGGTCTTGCATCCACACAAGCGTTAAGGCGTGGTTACACTGAAACCGAGCTCCCTCCTTATGCTCTTGGCTTGCGGCGAAAATTGCCCCTTACGGCTCAAAGTGCCTCGTAACTGGTGCATATGTACGTAATAAACTATAATGTGTGTTGTGCCGGCGTGACGTCTTCCGGTGACAGTTACAACTTGTAATAATTATAGCCCTAGAGTTAGGTGATTTTATTGCGCCAGTGTACATGCATTTTAATGAAACGAATTATGTTCTCAGCGGAATTGAAAGAATAAATGAATTACAAATACAATTACAGTAAAGCGAATTAGTTTTATTACAAAAGGGCATGATGTTAAAGATCAGACAATGGTTAAAAGTAATTTAGTGCTGAATAAAAGCACTCGGTATCCGTTGTGCATGTACTCGCTGATTGGGATTGACTCATGAACGAGAAGTGACAGGCATCGTGAGAACTTTCCCGGGGCGCGTCAAGGTCACACGGCCAGCGTCGTCCAGTCTGCCGCGGTTTATTTGCACGCCGTGACATCAGCCGCATCCGCATGCGAGCTGCGTGCCCGCGCGTGTATTGACGCCTTTACAACCGCCAATACGCACGCCATCTTATCCCTTCCACTTATTGTATTTAGACGTGTTATCCTTTGTTCCCGCGGTGGATCATTACGTGCCCGATCATCACGACATCGGTAATCCCTATGTACGTTGTCATAAAGGACACATTCCCGCGACGAATGCGCCCTGTGAAATGTCCGACGTGTTAGCGAATGATAAATGTAGGCGTCGGTATCGCGTATCGGATCTCACCGTTCGCACGCCGAATTAATTTTAATTTATTGATCGTCGTATCGACGCCGAGTATTTTAGGTGCCTACTAACATCGCAACGCTGCTTTGCTTTTAAAGTACTTATTTACAACATTGTCTTTTTTACTGGTTGATATATTGCCGGTAAAGTTGAGCTAAAGATGTTGCCTACTTCTCATGATTCTTTTGTTGTGTTCTCACCTTATAACTGACCGAATTGTAACGTTTAACCGACTATTTGCATTCATCATCATCATCATTTCAGCTGAAAGACGTCCACTGCTGGACATAGGCCTCCTCAAAATGGGGACACGTGCCATAATCGCCACGCTTGGCAGGCGGGTTGGCGATCGCAGTATGGTGCTAAAAATGCATAGAGAACGCTGCTGCCCATTCTCTAGTAAGTCCCTTAGTCGCCCTTTACGACACCCACGGGAGGAAATGGGATGGTGCTATTCTTTACATCCGGCACCACACGGCACATTATTTATGTATACATACTTTATTGTACACCACAACATTAATATTATGTGTGTGTTATTATGTATATTCAAATTCAACTATTTATAAGATTTAACGCTTACAGAAAGTGACTTATTCTACAGGTACTGAACTGATTTCATAACAAGATCTATCTTTTCATGTCGCGTTTGACATTTCAGAAACTCATAAAGTGTTGCAATTGTTGACATTTCATTCTAGGTGTACAAATACATACTTGATAGCCCATCGGTGCTATTCTTTACGTCCCGGTACTATTTGCATTAATATGTTAAGAATACACGTACTTTCTTATGCATTCACCACAAAAACGTGATGCATAACATGTTATTTCCGATTTAGGTTAACATTATTTAAATGGATTCCCCGTTAACGCGGGAATTATGCAATTCAAAATATAGACTTTTTATGATTGCCATAATACAACTGCTGCTACAAAAGTGTACGGCAGTTACAGTGCCGGATTAAGCAAGCTTGGGCCCGTAGCAAATACTATCGAGGGGCCCTTGATATGCTACGGGTTCTCAAGTATAAAGAGGTATTTTTTTTTTTTTTGTTTGATTTTTGTGGTCTTTTTGATTTTACATCTGGTCTCACAAGCACTGTACCACCTAATGCGATAAATGTTTTTTATAGGAATAGAATACTCGTAGAATTTTTATTTTGCAAATATGGGTACTACATAATAGTTCTTAAAAAAGATTACATTTAGCTCAGTCACATTTTACCAATCGGCATGCAAACATTTTAAATTATTTATATCACTATTATTACACTTATTTAGATCAATTTATAAATTTCTAGTATAAAATTTTAAATCATCAACTTAATTAAAAATATATGTTTGTATTAAAAGGAAAATATAAATATAATATATAATATAAATATGTATAGGAAATTGAACGTTCTATAAAAAAGGTCTCATATAATTTTTCGATAAATTCACTTTTTAAAAGTCATTCGAAATTAAAGTTGGACATACCCTAAGTTGCCAATTTTTCTTTCATCTTCGGCAAAATTATTATTGTTTGTGGAGGTGAGCTGATTTGAATACGCGGGGCCCTTTTTGCGCGGGGCCCGTAGCAATTGCTACTCTTGGTACGTGGTTAATCCTAATGGGCAGTTAACTGTATAATGTCAGTAAAAATATAAAATCGTTTATTGTTAACGAATAAGGAACGTTTGCGAGCCGGCCATGACGGTCAGATGGAAAATATTCGCACGCTAATTAGCCGGATTTCCCTTATTATGAAAGTATTTAAATTATATTTGGGGCAATAAAATACCTACCTTTATTTCAAAATTTGGTCGATGTTTTTATTTTACGATGCACGGTAACTTTATACCTAAAAAGTGAAACCCAAACAAAACCAGTTGCGAGGTGTCGTTGCTTTATGCTTATTTGTTTTTTCGTTTTATGCAGGGTTACTCTCTGCCACGAGAACTATGGGTATACTAAGGGCTGATTTTTCAATCGTCAGATAACTTTTATCTGTGGAATAAATATGAAAGATTGACAGATTTTATATAGAAAACATGTCAAACCGCCATATTTATTCTTAAGCTTAAAGTTATGTGACGATTGAAAAATCAGCCCTTAATAGAGCTTACATACATTTTGTCCCTCTCTGTCAAACTTCATTTTAACTTGACAGAAAGGGACAAAACAGTTCGATAGCTAAAATTGGTTTATGAAGCGGATAACTTCGTTATGAATAAGACGGTTAGAGAAGAGCTTTAGGTTGAGACTTTATTGATCAAACGGCCCCGACTATGTCGCTCGCTTCTGCAATAATGTTCGAATTCGCGTTCGATAACGTCAATGAACTTAGTCGAGAATTCGGGGAACGTGATCTGCAGCTGAAGCCGAAAGTGATCGAATGCGACTGCACGCTTACATTACACTCCCACAGCGCTGTGTGTGTCTTGTACTGGCCATTTACTACTAATTCTACGTCCAAAATTATTTTATGATCGACATAGCCGCGTCCCGAATGGTAAACGCGCTCACGGGCGGTCACACCTCACCTTACCTCCTGATTGGATTATAATGCTTTTATATTACAATTCTTATTATTACGGATGAGTGCTACCGAGTGGCGTGTGACAAGTGACGTAGGGAATAACAACTAGTGTCGAAGGCGGACGGAAAAGCTGTCTTGTCGAACGTAGTCGAACGCGGCGATCGCCGCAACTTCGACAGATTCGACACAATCGTGGTTTTAATAATCCAGCTTGACATTTTGCTAATTAAAATCTGTGTTCGGATTCAGATTTATTGTCCTTGATTTTTTGGTTGGTTTTAGTGTTTAGATGATAAATGCAGAATTCATATTCTGAACATTACAAAAATATTGTGAAAGTGCGCGAATTGATGTCAATAATCATTCAAATTAGAGATAAAACTCTTATAATAATAATTTTAATTTTTTCAAGGCGAATCAATAGACCCAAACTCAATGGGGTTGCGTCGTTTTATTACAGAGTTCTAATGGCCACCTCCCGGCTCCATGATCAGATCCATGTCCTAATATTATTGTATCGTCATCCGATTTACATATGCATGCAAAATTTCAGATCAATCGGAAACCGGGAAATGGGTCAAATTTAACTTGCAAGATTTCATTACAGATACCGTAACACGTGAAACTAAATAAAAGCTTGTTATAATAAACGCGCATATTTCAAAATTTTCGAAATGTCACCATCACTGTTCGCTTTTAGCGAACTCGATTTTCGACACGACACGATCGGTTAAGCCCACTCAGATTAGAGTACGAGTAGTCGAACGTCGTCTCTTCGTGGGTGTCTCTCTGATTTATGACTGCTCACATCGAGACGGTTATAGACTTGCTATATAATAAATACCATTAAAATCCTGTTGTTTCGTGGTAAACATTACTAATTAACGAACGGTAAGTAACTGTTATATAACTTTAACTCACCATTTATAGAACCAAATAAAGTTTTACGTAAGAAATTCCATAGCGTTTATGCTTATATTACCTACTTCCACACTTTGAGTATTCGTTATCTCAGTATGCCAAATAACTATCAAGAATTTCGTCGTATCACACTAACAAATGACTGATAGAACATCACTTAAGAATCTAAAATATGATTCTTAGTAAATATCTGAGCATTTAGACGTTATCTTTTTCAGATAGAATCTACGTTTACAAATAATTGTTGGTCAAAGCTACTTTAACGCTTCGGTTAGGTATTGCATCAATCGATTCTTGATCTTGTCAATCGATTAGGAGGCATTGCATTGTTTGATTCTCGCCTTTAGTTGATGGAGTTAAGGTTGATTTTAAATCAGAGGGGAAGTAAGGCGGTTCCTTCAATTAATCATACATAAATAGGTACAGCAATAGGTTTATCATAATGCGGTAGTTTAATACTCGAGATGAGATGACAATTTCTTCTGGATTGCATTGATGACACGGTGGAAGGAATGTCTTGCATACAGGACATGTAATTTCAAGCACATGCGAGCTGCATACCGAATGCGCCCGCCTCGTTGGAACCCGGGGTGGGTACATTGTATTTTTATTTTATTTTCTGATGAACCCATCACTTCTCATTAAGTGGCGTTTGGAGAATAACTTAACATCACTAATGTCCGGACACGAATTTTATTGTTATTGCATTTTAATACATTTTCATTGTTCCAACTTGTCAATGGACCTCTTGATACATTTCCGAGTATTTAGGAAGGAAACCTACCTTTTGTTATTGTTTATTGGTGAGATTTAAAGGCGTTTATTGATTATGAATATATTACGATAAAAGACGAATCAATAGGAACGCGCTATCAATACAAATCAATGGTACCCACTACACATATCCAATATCTTCTATGCGACGAAACAATTTTTGTCGTAAGCTAATTCTACATCAAAAGCTGCGCAAAACGGATGTTACAGTCAATCGCATTACGCCCAGACATTGCAATAACTAAACCCAATCTATCACGAGTTAGAAACCCGAATCCGATCCGATTCTTAACCGACAGATATCGATATGCCAGTAGTGAGACATCGGTATTCTTGAAAGCGTTCATGGATCCGTAAGAAGTCGGCTGACTGCAGGGCGGCCACTTAACAGGAACAACACAGAAGTCAAACTACTATCAACATCAAAGCTACTACGCAATACGTAGAAATCGCGCTACGTAGCTACGCCACCGTAGGCGTAGTAGGTCACACGCTACGAACGGCGTAGCCGATACGCTACGGTCTTCGTAGCCGATAGATAAGTACTATGCCGCTATGGTCTTCGTAGTTGATAAAGCGCGACGACTATCGTAGAATATAAGAATAGTAAAAGGCTACAACCGTTGTTCAGTATAAAAATAAATTTCAAAAAACTTCAGATAAATTTTTGTCCATATTTTGCTAGCTAACATGCATTAACTTAAAACTATGTTAGTCATGACGCGATCAATCAATGCATTATGTAATCAAATAAATATGTAATTAAAAATCAATTGAAATGAAAATAAAATGGGTATAAATAAATAAAATTGAATTATATAATTGAAATAAAATTATATAAATTATAATTAAAATAAATTAAAATTAAATAAAAATTTATATAGATAACATTTTTTATTTGATTGACTGGACTCATGTATTAGTTATTAGTAAGGCAAATTTGACTGTTAGATTTAGCTGTATTGACAATTTTCTGTGACTTTTATATCTTTTGAGACCACATAAACAATCACACAACGACGATCAATATCGTACAAACTGAACCTTCTGCATCTACCTTTACAGTCGGTATTCTTAAAAGCGTTCATAGATCCGTAAGAAGTCGGCTGACCGCAGGGCCACCGTCGGCCAGTATGTCACGGCACACAGCATCAACTGATCAAAAGCGCCGTACCTACTCTACGTACTAACCACTTTCTGCTACATTTCACTTCACAGACTGTTTATTTGGTTTAGTTATGAATGCTTATACGGCTTTTTTTGTATTCAAGTGTACCTACCAAAATGCCGTCAGGAAAGTTTTGAGTATGAATGTTGATACAAGTAGGGGAAGACTAAAGAAACGATGGATGGACTGTAGAATGTATAAAGATGATATCATCTTTCATACAGTCCACCCATCGTGTCTTTGACCAAATGTTTATTTATTTATTTAATACTTTAGCACAAAAAAAAATGTACAGAGGCGGACTTAATGCCATAGGCATTTTCTACCAGTCAACCTTTGGGTGGTGCAGAGACAAACAGTGGTAGGTGCAATTATGAAAACTGGAGGATTAATTGTATACATATAGGATATCCTTATACCTATACCTTAACTATAAATAAGATATATATACTAGAGATGCACCGAAATTCGTTTCACATCCGATATTACCGAAGTTCGGCAGCTTTTACCGAACTTCGTCTCCGACCGAATTTCGGTTAGATCTGCCGAATGTCGGCCGAAATTCGGTAGCTTAAATTAATTTAAATAAGAAATGAAAAGTGAAAAGAAATTTATTTTAAAATGAAATCTAGATCAAATGATGATTTGTAAGTAAATAGGTAACGTGGATGTTCGTGTTTGTTTTTATTTCCGTTGAAAAGAAACATCATTACGTATCAAAAATATGCTTAATTAAAATTATCAATTGTAATAGTATCTATCAGCAAGGTAACATAAAATTCTTTATTCTCTGTCACTTATTTTAGATATAACATTTTTACTTTGACTTTCAGTCTTTTCATTTTTATTTATGCAACAAAACAATATTTTTTATTTATTATTATTTTTAAACATTTAGGGGTTTAGTTATAAACGCTGCTTAAAGTTAAGTAATGATTAGCGACTGTTTAACCATACATTTTTGACGTTTGAACGTCACTTAACTTTAAGCAACGTTTATGAATAAACCCCTTAGTTTCAAAACAGGTCTAGCTATTGAAACAATTATAATTAATTGACGAAATTTAAACGAATTTAGGCCGAACTTCGGCTTCGGTACATATTTAAACCGAACATTCGGCCGAATTCGACATTCGGCAGGACCCACATTCGGTGCAACACTAATATATAACTAATAATATATAAATATAAGAACAAATAAATACATATAAATACACGAATATACTAAAACTAATTAAACAAACAATGGGATAACATGATACTGCCAGCTTCTTACGAATGTGCTCGCGGCCTAAGGTACTATTAATGTTATAATTAATATTAACATTTATTATATTAATTTAAACTTAAACTCGGAACAGTACTGGCTTCATCTCCAACTCCCCACGACCTTAGATTTTTCTGCTGAAGTTTAAGCTGGCTGGCAATAATAAGTGACAGTTATAGTCACCTACCTACTTTACATGTTAAATTGAATTGTAAGGGTTTAATGTCATAATATATTATTACGGTAGACCCTTAAAGGCTACCGTGTAATGCTGTATGGAGGAGATATTTTTTTTTAAATATATGTTATTTCAAACAGTTTTTTGTTTCCTTGTATTTCGATACATAACCACCTTGCATCTGGGCTTTTGTTCCTTTACAACCGGAGTGACAAAATCGTATAGACTACCGAGATATCGAATAATAGAGAAGTATGGAAGAAAAGTCATGTTGCGCCGACAATAATCATCAGAAGGTTGCGTTTTCAGATCACGTCGGGGTCACCAGTATAGAGATATGGGGAACAGGGTGTAAAGTTTACTTATCCTCTATTGAAAAGGGAGGATCCTCCGACCAGACGGGTGTTGTGTCTGGCGGGCAACTGCCCGACGGCTGATGTCGGGATGTTGTATATTATAGTCGCGCGGTAAACTCTGATTGCGCGATGCAGGATTTGTGACGTCAGGTCTTTGATGCGTAGTTCGCATGTGGCGTTTGTTAATGCCGCCCCATGCCTGTACGAATGCAGTAATATTACCTGTCTGATCACTTCTTGAATCCTAGTCGTCAAGTTCTAGCTAAGTATATGTAAGTACCTACTCAAGTTAGATTTACCGTGCCTCAGGCTATGAATTAAATATGAAGGTACTTAATGACACGTTAACAACATAAAGCGATCCATCATGTATGAGTTTACTTCTTTATTTTATTTATCTACAATAACTAGGTCTATAAATAGTCACTGTTGAACAGGGAAACTAATCATGTCAACTATTTCAAAACATTTTTGCATAATAACATTAATTACCAAAGTTCAGAAATTGATGATTGTAAGTCAAAGTCAATGTCAAAGTCAAAGTCAGAGTCAAAGTCAAAGTCAAGTCAGAGTCAAAGATTTATTTTCTGATAAATATGGTTACAAAAGTTCTTCTGTAAAACCACATACCCACTGCTGGGACACGGGCCTCCTCTCAATGAGAGAGAGCGGGCCATAATCCACCACGCGGGCCCAGTACGGGTTGGTAGATGTCACATGTCTTAGAATTTTTGGTTCTAGGACATGCCGGTTTCCTAAAAATGTTTTCCTTCACCGTTTTAAGAGCAGTGATGATGAAATAAATTACACAAAGTAATATGCCTGCGTAGGTTCCCACGATCTACGACACATAAGTCAGGGCCGTTTCCACTAGACCACCACTGCTTATAGAATTTATAATATTAGAAAAATAAAGGGATTGTTCATCATCATCATCAGCCTATAGCAGTCCACTGCTACACATGGGCCACTCCAATTGCACGCAATTCAGCTCGATTCTCGGTAACTCTCATCCAGCTGCTACCAGCCACCCTACGAAGATCGTCGCTCCACCTAGCCTGAGGGCGTCCTACCTTACGTTTACCGATTCGCGGTCTCCACTCAAGAACACGTCTAACGGTCATCGGTTCTACATCTAATATGGCCGCCCCATTGCCACTTCAGCTTGCTTATTCTGAGCTTTGTTGACAACTCTGGTTCTTTTCGGATCACCTTATAAGGGTGTAAAGTTCACTCATACTCCATGGAAAAGGGAGGATCCTCCGATCAGATGGGTGTAGTGTCTGGTGGGTAACTACCCGACTGTTGATGTTGGGATGTTGTATATATGCTAGTCGCGCGGTAAACTCTGATTGCATGATGCAGGATTTGTGACGTCAAGTCTTTGATGCGTAGTCCGCATGTGGCGTTGCAGATCGCCACAGCCTCATTCCGGATTCGATCCCTCAGAGAAACTCCAAGCAAAGCATGTTCCATAGCTTGCTGAGCGACCTTGCATTTATGCAGCCGTACCGTGAGTGTCAAGGCCTTGTAGCAGACCATGAAAATATTAGTCTAGGATCCGTTTGAAAGTATGTTATAGTTATTTTAACACGTTGAACGCCGCTTAAATTTTTCAGTCTTTCTGTTCGAGCCGTGGGGGACACCATGTGGTCGACATACAATAGTTCCGTTGGGGCCGCGGGGGGCACCATATGACCGCGAGTAGCGGAGGAGCAGTGGCAATTTTAAGCACCTCTAATGGGCCGTCGGGCACAGATATGAAGCTAATATGTATTTGACATGACCCCCACGGCCCTGCAGACAGTTAGATTGTATTTTTATACGAGTAACTTAACAATCGGGCATTTTTAACCTGGCTCCTTTTACTAAATAAGTGACGCCCATATGTTGTCCCCCATGGCGTTTAACGTGTTAATAAGCTAAGACTTTCTGAGTTTATCTTGGACATTACTGACATCGGTGAAGGAAAAACATCGAGAGGAAACCTGGACTCACCCATAACTCGTAAGTGGGGGCCGTTACCACCATTGCTTTGTCATTTTTGCCAAGAGATAAATTCCATCGGGCCCATAACTTTTAACTTAAAAATTTTGAAGACAGGATATATAAGAGCGGCTAGGGTTTGGATGACGAATAGTTAATACTTCTAAGTAGAGATCGGATAATCGGATGCATATTTACCTAAAGTTAATTATTAGCTATGAAAGTATGGAAGCAGCTTCTTAAAATATAATTTTTTGTAAGAAAATATCCCGCTATACCGGCAATGCATAACTTCTTAATCAATCAGTCCCTCATTACTGAGGATCGTGGTCACTGGACCCCTTTAAGCGGACAATCTGCCTCCATCGACTCCGGTCCAACGTTGCCATCACCACCTGCTGAAGTTTGCTTGAGGACGTAGCTTCTTTTACTTGGTAATGCATAACTAGTCGGGTGTATAGTATGGAAGCGACTTCTAAAATATTATTTATAAAAAATAAAAAAAATACACGGGGTTCTTGGATTGCATAACTATTCAGATGCATATTTATTTCAAATTATTTTAACCCCCTATGCAAATATGTGTATATAGGGTGTAAGAGTAGGGGTGGCGTATGTTAGTTAAAATAAAAATAAAACACCGGAACAGCGGGATTTGTTCGATACAAAAGCGCTTTCCATAATAGCAAACATCTCAACTTTAGGTGAATATGCATCTGAATATCCGATCTCTACTTATAAGTCTATATTCGCCACCCGTCTTGAGTAAGCGTGGTGATCAATGCTCGTGCCTTCTCTATAAGAGAAGAATTCTTTGCCCAGCAGTGGGACATAATAGGCTGACAAAGCTAAATTGGCTGTTGCCTCTGATTACTCTGTATTTATGAATAAACTGCAGATAACAAAGAGACCAAACTTTGTTCGTAACTTGTCGTACTTGCCTACATATAAACTGCCAAAGATTAATAATGAATATGGTAAGAGAGCCTGGACATACGCCCTTCCTGACATTCTAAATAAACTACCCAAGACAAAAATCCTCAACAAATCAAAAATATTTTAAAAGCCCACTTTACTGTGGGGAAGTATGGAATGGAGGATGTCAGCGTGTAGGTTCACAGCCTACAAACATAAGTGAGCAACTCTAATTTTAAGCTGATAGCGCACATAATCTTATTTGTTACTTAGATTAAGCGCTATGTTTTGTGTAAAAATCGTGAAATATTTTATAAGAAACAAATAGTATTTTTTTTATTTTTTATTATTATTTTTTTGTTTTTGACATATCTCGGGACCATGTGGTCCCGGGCCTTTGGAAGGCGTACGAGGGGCCGAAGCCAACTCGCAGAGGCCCGTTACACGCTTGTAAAGAAATGAGGCACCAACCGACGATTATCCCTGTACGCACTATGCAAGTGCACCCAAGGACAACCCCCGGTTGGTGTAGGACTATAGCAGGATATGGAAACAAAGAAATTGGACTATGGGTTTGGGTGGTTAAAATGGACTGGTTACCTAAAACTATGGAAGGACTATGGCCCCTGCCTGATCAATGTTTTTTTACACACGGATAAAATGGCAGAGGGTGACTTGCACACTCAATAATGGGCCCCCGAAAACGCTCGCTAGCACAAAGTGACGTAGCGATAAGGGGGCAACATGTCCTGAGGTGCTCGAGGAGTGGAGAGGTATTCCAAGGCTCTCAGAACAATCCCAGAGCCCGGAAGATGGTCAAGATCCCTACAAGCACTTACTGGAATACTTCCTTCCTCCGAGCACGTTTGCTCTTGCGAATCTCCACTCAAGCCGGCCAATAAAGGCAAGAATGAGGTGGGAGCTCAGTTCCTCGTCAGTGTTCACTCCAGCCGGCCAATAAAGGCAAGCCAGAGATGAGGAACATGACTTCTCCCGGGAGATAGGGTCCGTGGGGTCGCAACTGCCCAACAGCTCGCCACATGCTGCCCTGCGGGTTTCTGTATCTCTCTTGGTCTGGCTCCTCACCCTAGACATGTTCCAGTAAAGTAAACTTTTCCGGCACAGACCTAGAGTTCAGAGCACGCAAGCCCCACCACGACGTCAACGTAGAGATACGGCGGTGGGGTTATTATTATTATTATTATAAGACCGTCAAAATTCGAACAATCTATTGGTGGTTAGACATGCACGGTGTAGATATAATGATTTATTCATAATATAACGTATGTACGTCGACTATAAAGGAATCTGCGCAAAACGATAAATACCACCAACAATAGGCTCGCCCATTGCATGGGACTTAAACAAAACTGGCGAAATGTGGGTGTTCCTACTATGGGCACACCTCTGCCTAACCTTTCCGGGAAATAAAGCGTGATGTTATGTTATGTTACTTAATGCATATGAAAGAATATATGGTAACTACTTATAACATTTGTCTATATTTCTATTTGTTCCAGCTAATCTCCGAAACGGCTGGACCAATTTTGACGGGACTTTCGCTGGCAGATAGTTGATATTATACCTAAAGAGTAACTTAAGCTTTTATTTTAGAAAAAGTCAGGGCAAAAGGGCAAAGCCGCGGGCACCAGCTATTTTAAAATATAATCAGATAATCCAAGTGTTATCAAAATGATAGCTAATCTCAAGAGCGTCTAAATCTATCGGCGCTCACAATCTAAACATATACTTTGGTTTGCGAAACGCAAGGGCACGTTTGTAAGACTCGGAATACAGTCAAACGCATGTCCATGGAAACAGTGACAGCGGTTTTATCTCGTAGCAGTAAGGACCGTTTACTTACTTCAAGTGTTGCTACTGACGCGCGGATGACCGTACATATGACTCTAATAATAAACGCCCTTCGACGTCTTTGTGATAACAATTGCCGCTAGCAATATCGACTCCTACGCATCCATGATATACTTGAACGTAAATCAGAACAAATGTACGTAAGAGCAGAAAGAACTGATTAGATTAGTTCCAAACAAAATAAAGTGAAAAAGTGAACGGAGAAAAACAAGACACACATTTGATTGATTAAGGAAACTTTAGGGTGTTGCAAAATATATGTAAGTACTACATTCATCATCAACATCATTTCAGCCGAAAGACGTCCACTGCTGGACATAAGCCTCCCCCAATTGGGGGGATTTAACATAATCGCCGCACTTGGCAGGCGGGTTGGCGATCGCAGTATGGTGTAAAATAGAGAACGCTGCTGCCCATTACAGTACTACATTATTCTCGACAAATACGAGTAGGTAAGTAGCAAATTATACAATGATAAAAGTAGAAATAAAAATCGTGTACGAAACGCATGCTTCCTCAATAAAAAGAGGAAAACAACAGAGATCATCCTTAAACACGTAAAATAAAACAAATTAAGTTACCAACATAACTGCTCAAATAAGCCTCATAACTCGCATAAAATATAGCAAATAATGACAATAACGTACCACGCGCACGACATGAGTACAATATGAGTCGTCATAATCATTTTCATAATTAATAACCGTGTACGAGTCACGATGTCTATCATAGAGCGTGATCTAAGAAGCAACAGCTTGGTTTTCATCAGCGAACACGAACAAATTGTTTTACAAGCTTCGATTTATTGGGTTATAGGAATTGCGAAATTACAAGTTGGCTAACATCGTCCGGGGTCTGACTGACCCCACAATCTTGACAATGGCGGGCGAGAGACCGAGTGTTCCTGTAATAATGCCTATAATGACGGCGCCCGCGCCGGCCAGCAGCATGCTTACATAACAGTTCGTGACTTGCGCATTACGGTATCAGGAGAAAAATACGACTCCACAACATACAGGCACGCATCTAACGTCAGTTAGATATCGATACTTCATCATTTATTCGTAAAGTTCCACTGTTTGAAGTCATATTGCACAACGAGCCTATAATACTTATGACGATATCTCAGAAAAAATGCATTGAATGACATTATCTTGTACAGACGGAAGCGAGGTATTCATAATTCCTGATTACTCAGAATATTTTTCACGGTACAAGACATTATGGCAACATAAGTGGAAAGAACATTTTGACATCAGATCTGGAGAAAAAGGAATATGGTACAAAACTATGTAATGTGAGCCTTCTCGGTTACCGTGGTTTGCCGATGTTAACCTGGGTAGGCCATTACTTAAAATAGCTTTAAGAATACGATCTAGACATGTACCACTAAAAAAATTACCTTTTTAATGAAGAAATCCCTTTCACCAAACTGTATTGCTTGTGATAAACCAGAAGATGTCAAACACCTGCTTATAGATTGTATTCGCAATCATTTTGAAAGGCAACATTTATGTAAAAAAATTAAATTAAATGCATTAGGTAAATTTCAGTGTATTCTGGCTTACCCTGAGAGCAATAAAGCTAAGCTTATTTATAAGTTTATATTTAATAGTGTTAAGAAAATTATTTAAGTAACTTGTTTAATGAAATGATGGGGCTGACATGACCTGTTAAGGGCCTATACTACCTCAAATGGCTTAGCATGATCCTCCGTTATGTCGAAAATACTGCAGCATTAATTTTGAAATAAATATATGGTAAAGTTGAGGATTAATGTTAAGTACTATGTTAGCCGAAAACACGATTCCATAAAAAAATCTCTATAGAAAAAACATCCAAAGTTACCTCCAAACCGAACAATAAACCGCTGGTATTCAAAAAATACTTCAAATTAGATAATGAAACTTTGCATATTAACTTAACTAACTATAAAGCAGGTCTTATGTTATTTACTTTTTTTAAATGACCATTATTTTCACCGTAAAACGAAATTACCTAAACTATCGGCGCCTTGGAGCTTTTCCCTGCCACCCTGTCTCGCTTGCTCGCGTGACCGGTAGCAATAGTGTGCAAGCGAGATACAGAGTGAGGTGGCGCTGAGGTTGTATAGACTCTTAATGGTCGCAAGTCCCTAATAAATAAAGAAAAAGAAAAAAAGTGACGATAACCGACTTTTAATGATTTTATACTAAAGATCACGTCTAAACAAGTAGAGTTAATGATTTGGAAAAAATATTTGTTTAATTAAAGCATTTTCTTAATTACTTCATATATGAATATTTTAGATTATGTTTATATAACATAGTGAAATTAATTTGGAAACTTATGTCAAACGCGGATAAAAACTGAGAACCACGCAAAATCTATCAAGCGTTTTTTTGCTGAAACCTTCACCTTTTTAAAGATAATTTAATTATTGATCTTTTGTACTGTTATTGTATACGTGTTTTATTAAAATACCTTTTGTTTTGTGTATAATAAATTAATAATGTGTCTTATTTGGGACAGCGGTCCTGGATGGACGAGTCCTATTACTGGCTGGACGTATGATGCATTGCGTGAGCTCAGTACAGAACACGCAAGCTAACTACTCAAGGTCACTGGCATAGATCTGCGTCTTAACGCTAGTTGTTTCGTGTACGAGTACGAATGAAAAGTAATGAACCAAAACAACTAATTAATTAGTAATAAGTTATTATAACCGTCACAATTATACTCTTTGAAACCAGAGGCGCACTTCCAAACATACACAGTTCAATAACGATATTAGATCTTTAACGATATGTACTGTAAGGCTTTTTATATTTTATTTAACATTTTAAATTACGCTTGAACTTTTAAATTAAAATCGCACAACAAATAATAAATTTTTAAAATAATTATAGTGCTATAAATTGCAATAGAATAATATTAGAATCAGCTGTATGTAAAAAGGAATTTCTAACACGCGATCGGGTTAATACTTTGATCATTGGAAAGAAAACATTGAAGCAGTCCTTTATTTATTGGTTGGAGTATTAATGAGTCAATATCTTTCTATATTAATTTATAGTTATCGACGTTTGCAGTCCGCCCCTGTGGACGCTGGAACTCGTTCGCAGGTCGTCAACGAGCTATAACTTAATTCTACTAGATAAGTTCGATCGACCTTTCGTATGAATCATGAATACGCTGTTACTGTTTATGGTTTTAGTCATCAACACAATAATTTACTTATTACTGCCTTACGTAGTTATGACTAAATGTCACTTCATATTCATAGTAAAAAGTTCTGCAAATAAAGTGTAGTAAAAACCTTCTGAGTGGTTTTCGAGCAAAGTAATGGGATTATGGGACAGCAATCAAATGCATAGTTTTAATGACTGGTAACTAGAACCTGCAGGGCGTAGACTTTTTAATGTATATTTTTTTATTAATATTCCTGTTAGGAGCTGTCAGCACTTCCTCTTGTCTGGCTAGATTACATTAATTTGTCTTTAGACTTGAACAAGACAAGGTAAAGACACCTTGCTTGTCCTTGACTTTGAGGTCAAGTCACATTAATTTCAAATGTGCGACTTCTTTTAATGTAGTTCCTACGGTGGCTAGCATATCAAGTTACCATAAATCCGTTCGATTTTGAACTTAATCATCAACATTTTAAAGTTTAAAATCGTTTGGAGAAATTTGCAGTTTCATGTAGCTTGATGTGCTGGCCACTGTACCTTAGATTTAAAACATTTAATTTTAATTTAAAGTTTGCAAAAACAAAAGACTACCTACTTAATTATCATAATGCTACCATACAAATTCTATAGGCGACGATCTAAGGTAAAACGATCATGAATTTTAAAACATTGATTATAATTGCAATCTTCTTACTTTTTCGCGATACAAAATATATAAAATGGATAAAAGACTATGACTTAGAGAAACTCTCATCACAAGACAGTGTTCGTTCAATCCCGAAACTTTCAAACTGATCCCAGTCTTCAAATTCCTCGAAACACAAATTTATTATCATCAACGCGCCACAGACAACTTCGGCGTTACATTGCAATCAAACATAATAAATCAATAGCAACATTATTACTTACTTAGTGGACATTTTAATCAATGTTATTCCGATGACAGATCGCCGCGATCGGCCGTAGACTGTGATCAATATATAGCCTCTACAAGTCACGAATACTGGCCGTAGTTGCTTATAGACAATATTAATTCATGGCCCGCTATACGTAGGTTAGTGACGTCATCAAAGTAAGCAAATATAGGTAGGTCATAGTTTTGTGAACTAGTAATATGCTTGGTAGGTTTTAGTTTGATTTGAGAAGTGCTCTGAATGCGTTTTAGTTTTATAAGAACTTGTGTTAGAGCCAGTTTGTCATTTTCATTCAAGCATTATGTTTTTTGGAGGTATCTAAACTGCTCAAAAGATCCTTTACGCAGTTTACACATCCAAAACACTGAAAATTTGCACCTTATACCGATTCTATTACTAATGCTTTCCTTCCGGAATTCAAAGTACCTATCATGTAGTTAGCCATTTTGCAATATACCTAATCAGAATCCACAATTTTCCTACCCAAGCCCTATTAAATACTTCTCTCCTCGTTAATGATTCAACAAAACCTAACAAAAATGTGCAAAATCCCGTCTATACAACAACACTAACAAGTGAACAAGTCGCCACAGCTCGTAACAGCACACCTGCGGCCACGCCGCTGTCTGATGACGGTTATTGAGCGCGCACCCGCAAACTGTGCTCTTATTACCAGAGTACACAGACTGGGCGAATTGTTGCCTTGTCAGGTGCCGTATGGCTGGGGTCAATGGTTTGATGACCACAGTGTAACTTAGCTAGTGGATACAGTAGAGCGAGAGTGAGACTTAGGCCTTAGGACTTAGAGACTTAAATACATAGTGTTGGACTTCTGTTTTAGTTATACTTTGCAATTAGATGTTGATGTCATTGTGTGGAGAATTTAAGTAGTAGGGCTGTTTTTGTTGTACGTTTATTAAGGTGTTCCTTAAACTTCCTAACTAGATTGTCTGTCAGTCCTAACTATGGTCACAGTAACAGAACGGCCTTTCTAACCTAACCTAACTCTACAACTGTTATCACATCGTAGGCATTTTATACCGAGGGACTAAACGAAGCCATAATATACCAGAGGTGGTTTGACTCCCGAGCGTGCGAGGGAGTCAATGAAACCGAGGGTATATTAAGTTGGCGTTTAGTCTCGAGGTGCAAACTGTACTTTTCACTTTGAGTGCGAGAAAAATAGTCAATTTAGTACAAAAACATTTAATAAATATCTTATTCCTCCAGTCCATAAAACTTTCGTAAGTATTTAGGTAAATCTTCCGCGATTATCTATTATGTCTTTTGCTCTTTGCTCGACGTCAAACTCTTCACTGTCACTGGACATTCTTAATAAATTTATTTAAACCGAACAAATTTACACTCGACAAAAATTCTGGAATTTTCGCGGTAAGTTTTTTCTTCTAACCCAATCACAGATTAACAATTTAAAACACATGGTGCCACCTTCTTTGCGGAAAAAACATGGAACTAAAACTCTCAACATTTTCGCAATGAAGATGGTCCACACTCCACAGTTAATAGTATATTTACTGGCTGTTTGAGTTTGTCTATGTCACATGAAGTAAATTTAAAAAAACTAGGTAATTACGTTTCACTCCCTAGAAACTAAAGTGGTCACTTTAGTCCCGCTTCGTAGGGCTATATTGGCATACTTTTATAGCATGAAAAGTGAAAACTTATTTTTATTAAGTACTAGTTGCACCGAGCATGCGTTACAATGCCACAGAATATTTTTAAACGGCCTATCCAACGATACCCCACACTATGGTATAGACGAGAAAAAAATATTATCCCCACTTTACGTGGTACCCTAAAAAAAAATATTATACCACTTTGTCGACGTGATTAATATGTAAACCCATGCCAAATTACAGCTTAATAGTACTCAGAGGGTATATAGTAGGTATAAGGGCTCCTTGCTGACTACGAAACCCTAAAAAGGGTTTAGGTCGAACTTTTTTTTGGGCCAGAGTAGTGGCGTCCTCAGAACATCTTACCAAAGTTTCAACAATGGATTAGGAACGCATAGAGGACAAACATACAAACATTTATTTATATTTATATAGATAGATGACTTTAACATTACTTTGGCTGTGGTTGTCCTATACACCGTAGCCTACCCTATCCAGCCATGATATTGTGATACTATTTTTACCTGTAATAAAAAAAAACTTTAACTAGGTACTAGCAGAGATAGGAGTAGGTAGAGTTTATTTACCTAAACTTCGAGGAAGGACGTAACATAGAGTGGATAATACCCTTTTTATCGCAATATAATATACACACAATAACCAGCCAACTTTTCAAGAATTTATTTTCCTTGAGAGCTTTGTTACAACAAAGCTCTTTAATTTAATAGTTTTTATACGGAATCATACTTTTTTTTGTACCTATATGATTCTTCAAATCAATAATTTGTAACTATAAATAAAGTCCAATAAATAATTCGTGGTTTTTAAACCGCGGGATTAGAACGTCTTTATAATTATTCCGGGATTTTAGAAGAGGTATTCTGCCGCACTAATGAAAAATGCAATAACTCGATTTTGCCACTTCGGAGAATTGTATTTTTGATTATTGAATTTGTTATGAAGTTTTAGTTATTACATTCTTGCTAACTGAAAAACCGAGTTCCTGAAGGATCAATAAAAAGTTGCTTAGAGAGAGTAAATAGATTTCGATTCGCTGACTCCAAATATATAACTCAACGAATATATGACTCAAAATCGTTCAAAATCGATTTATTGCATTCTTCGTTAGCGCGGCAGTATTATCCACTCTATGTATTTTTCCTCGAAGTTAAGGTAAATAAACTCTACCTATTCCGATCTCTGACTATAAGAGAGACACAATCGTTAAAAAGGCTAGGTTAAACAGCAACTCTACCACCAGTCAACACCACAGCCGTTATCTATTAATTAAACTAACCGCTTCAATTAATTAAATTACAATAAGTATACCAACATCCATTAATTGTGAATACATATGTAATGAGCTGTAAACTAATGAAAAACATTCGCTTCCTCACACATAAATAAACGATGCTTTTATTTAATTATCGAGCATAACCAATAGAAATGTAGATTTACAATTAGGTGCACTCACTGGGAAAATTATAATAAAACGCATCAAGTAAAACGGATACTTTTTGCGGCCCAATCAATAAAGAAGTTAATTTATTCCTGAACTTAAATACATTTTAAACTGGGTCTTAACTCCATTAGAATTTAACTCTCTGTTCTTAAGAATCTGTGGTAAGCGACCGGCACTTGCGTCCCGACAAAGATTAACGACCGAATAATTCAGACGCGTCATTACGACCACATTATAAAATTACAAAATTCAAAACACTGTTTGTTTTAATTAAACGAATTATTTATAATAAAAACATTATTTTCGTAGAAAAGATTCATGATATCATCAACATGATAGTTGTAATCAATGTACTGACTTTCAGTAGCAGATAAAAATCTGTTAATAAAGCTCGGGTATCCAAGGCGATGGTTATCTACATTCAAAAGTAACAAAGAAAGACGAATGCCACACTTTCCTCGCACAAAGGAGTGTCCATTCTTTACCAGCGTTGCGGTAATGAGTCTATGTCTGGCCCTTGGTAGCCAGTACAGAACAGTGGGGCATAAATCATGGCTGGCCAGGAAATCATTCATCCTCGGTAATGTGCTGCGAAAATAGGCTTCCACTCGGAACGGCGCCGCGACGCTAACGCCCCGCGTCCTAAATGTTTTATAAAGTAAAAAACGTACGACTTTAATGAAAAAATAAATCTAAAATTCTCGGCAATTTACACTACAACAGTTTTGTGTACAACTAGGGTTGCCAAACCTACTATATAACATAGTATCCTGCTATATTTAGAGTCGTAATTACTATATTTCTAAAGAAAAAATATAATAGGCTAAACTGCTATATTTTTATTTCAATACAAATGGCGAGATAATCGCAATATAGGGCCAGTATTAATACTCGTAATCTCATTAAAACTGAAGTATTATAATATTATTATTTTGAAATGTTTACATATCTCGGGACCCTGGGGTCCCGGACCTTTGGAAGGCGTACGAGGGGCCGAAGCCAACTCGCAGAGGCCCGTTAGACGCTTTTTAATTGAATGAGGCACCAACCGACGATTATCCCTGTACGCACTACGCAAGTGCACCCAAGGACAACCCCCGGTTGGTGTAGGACTATTGCAAGATATGGAAACAAAGATATTGGACTATGGGTTTGGGTGGTTAAAATGGACTGGTTACCTAAAACTATGGAAGGACTATGGCCCCTGCCTGATCAATGTTTTTTTACACACGGATAAAATGGCAGGGGGTGAATTGCACACTCAATAATGGGCCCCCGAAAACGGTCGCTAGCACATAGTGACGTAGTGACAAGGGAGCAACATGTCCTGAGGTGCTCGAGGAGTGGAGAGGTATTCCAAGGCTCTCAGAACAATCCCAGAGCCCGGAAGATGGTCAAGATCCCTACAAGCACTTACTGGAATACTTCCTTCCTCCGAGCACGTTTGCTCTTGCGAATCTCCACTCAAGCCGGCCAATAAAGGCAAGAATGAGGTGGGAGCTCAGTTCCTCGTCAATGTTCACTCCAGCCGGCCAATAAAGGCAAGCTAGAGATGGGGAACATGACTTCTCCCGGGAGATAGGGTCCGTGGGGTCGCAACTGCCCAACAGCTCGCCACATGCTGCCCTGCGGGTTTCTGTATCTCTCTTGGTCTGGCTCCTCACCCTAGATATGTTCCGGCAAAGTAAACTCTACCGGTACAGACCTAGAGTTCGGAGCGCGCAAGCCCCACCACGACGTCAACGTAGAGATACGGCGGTGGGGATATTATTATTATTATTATATTTTGTAACCTTAATTTAGTGTAATAGTACATTACTTACCAAGGGCTGTAAAAGAAAGAAAGCCCGAAATCGCAGGTATTTGTGACCCGAGCCGCAGGCGAGGGTTGTACTGCCCGTGGTGAGTACACAATTTTACGTCTTCACCTGGCCATAATGCGAGTTTTACTGTACGCGTAGCGTGCGGTAATACTCACATTATAGTCAGGTGTGACGTAAAAATTGTTAAGAGACATTAAAAATAAAAACAAGAAATCTGATAATGATAGCAAAAAATAATAATAATAATAGTTCATAGTAGCAAAAAATATGCATTCAAAGAATAAAAATGTTTATGGTAATTATCCTACAATATTTTTTCATCATCTACTATATTTTTACAGGCAATGGTTTCGAAAATACTATATTTGATATAAAAAAAGGTTGGCAACCCTATGTACACACGGCTACATATCAAGCTATACAAATCCAGTTTACGCTGGTCTCGCATTGTATAGGATTTCCGTACAATGAGAGATCATCTTATACTGGAAATTTATAGCTTGATATGTAGCCATGTGTACAACCCACGCCAAGCAAGAGATTACGACTTTGATTGGTATAAAAAGAAAGAGATCCTAGATTGTTAAAGAAACAAAAATTTTGTGAACCAAATTGATCAACAGTATCTTAAGTATTTTTTATTTCGAAGGCTAATGTAAAGTTTCATGACAGGCTACCAATCGGTGACTATTTATACTCGGTTGCGAACCTGATACACTTGTAATTCTCTTCACCCAAAACAAAAAAGCAAGAGCGGACACACAACTAACTGTGTTCGTAACATTTGAGAGCAGAAAAACAACGAACTCCTGAGGTAACTGCTTTATACTTTATTTATATTTCTTATCTCATCAGTTTAACTAACGATCCTCTTATCTTTTATTGTTAGATACACTGTCTATAAAACAGAGTATATATAAATCGTGAATTAATAATTAAGTCTCAGGTTATTGTAGTCGTTCTGTTAACAAGTTATTTTGTTGTGGCACGATCGCCATTAGTCGGACATTCGAGCCCAATCAATTAAAAAGAGTACAGCCACAGTTCGTTGGCCGTTCCCACGACATTTTTGTCATAACTTCTGCTTAAATTTTGAGCTGTAACCATTCCTAGGGACGTCCGTAACCGCATATCGATGTATGACAAATCGTGACAAAACCACCGACTCATCTACACTAGTTAGGAGTTCAAAGTTATCTAAAACTCGGTACATTCAATTCTCAACCTTATTCAGTTGATATAAGAGAGTGATAAGCTAGAAGTGTATCGTTATGGGCAGAGAAATAAAGTTGGCATTTGTATACACGAATTCATGTGGCTGAGCCGCATGCCTGCGCCTGCGCTGGCTTCATCCATCAAGCTCGGCGCGCATCACCTTCAGCGCGGCAATCGACCGGAAACATACCCTGCCAGCCTCTAACTTGGACAGACCACGTAATTAAACAGCTTTTATACCTAATGCGAAGACATGCAGTGAAGAAACATCAAAGGGAAAGAAGGATCACTTTTAAAAATTGTTTTTCTCAATGCAACTTTATAGGTTCGAGGTGCCAGCATGTGTTACTTTTTTCTGCTACATGCCCAGTTGATCGCAACTTAATGAGATAAGGTAAATATGACATTTAGATATGAGCTTTGAGAACTTAGCGCTAACATAATTTTATGTGAACGCGCACATTAAGCGTCATGCTGATAATAACTTCATCGTGTATAAAAAGAAACGTCAAGCTTAAAACCACATTAAGTTTTATAGCAATACACAATTCACAAAGAAGCAATTACTTTTAATTTCAAGAATATTTTTTTTATTTCATCACAGGGATTTTTTTGTCGCTTATGAAAACACTTCCTAACGTGTCCCATACGCGATTATTATTCATTATCATGCGAACGACACGGAAAATAGTGTGCTGTCCTTTTTCGTCCCACGTGACTGTGTATTTCCGTCCCTGTCGCGAGCCAGTCGCCAGAATTTAATATCAAATATCAATATTTGGATGCAATCAATCAAAGTTAATCACGCGAAAGATATAAAAGCAAAATGAATACATTAAGTTCTTTGGTGAACGGCGTCGGGTGCATTCGAGCGAGCTGTACCGGCATTATTTTTTGTACGGGCCTAATAATGACCGATTAGGAAAAAAAATACGCTGGGAACTCTGTTGCCCATTGTATTAAATACATTGTCATGACGTAAGCACATTTAAATATTAATTAGCTTACATTAGAATGGTAAGCCAGAGGTAATCAAATGGAGTCAATGGTTCTCAAACTGACCAGTCTCCTTTATATGTAAATTAGTTGGGTTGCTAAGTACAAATTAAATAAATGTTTATTGGTTGGTGAGACTTCTACTTACTTTGATTTGTTATTTAATTGCTTTAGTATACTTAGCTATAGCATTTAAACTATGCTAATATATGAACTTAGTCGAAGCAAACAAAATAAGTATCTACCTATGTAAAGACCATGTATGACCACTGTATTTTCTGCCTAACTTAATGGAAAAAAACCGGCCAAGTGCGTGTCGGACCACACATAATGAAGAGTTCCGTAGCTGGGATGAATTTATTCCAAAAACAAACTTAACATTGTAGTTGAGAAACAAGTTCTCCCATACTTTCCAACTACAAACGTAAATTTGTACGCACAATATTTGGAGATGTACTTACCATGTTATTTGAAGATTACAACAAGGAAAACCTATAAGAAGTCTATGCATCTTATAGGGTTTCCCGTAATCTTCTATGTAAAGAACTATTTATTATTTTATACATTTTATGCTCTGTAGTTTCGGAGACAAGGGCTCAATAGTCAATTTTATCTTTTTTCTAAATTAACTTTAAAAGTATATATTTTAACATTATAAAAAAATATATCTGAAATCCTTACAATAAGCCCACAGGCATTTTATTTGATATGTCACACGATACAGATTTAAAAAAAAGTTTAATTTCTTATATCCCCGCTAAAAGTGACCTCCATATTCAAAATTCATTTATTTACGTTACACTTTCGTATTTGGGTCACAGAAGTTCATATGTGTAGAAAATTTCAACTTAATCGGCCCAGTAGATTCAGAGCAAATTGGCTGTGACAGATGGACAGACAGACACACGAGTAGGGTTATAACGCTTCCGTTTTTTCCTTTTGAGGTACGGAACCCTAAAAAGTGTTAAATGTCTAAGTAACATTACAACCCAAGAAACTAGCCTATTATAACTCCAAAGCATAATTTCAAACCCACAAAACCACACCATTAGTTCCTCTACCAATTTCGTAACACATTACAAACTTACCAAGTGCACTATTTGTTTTAGTAACAACATAGCTTAAAATAAAACGAGCATTAAGAACTAAAGTTCTAGACAAAGAACAAATGTGTGGTAATTTAAAAACTTAAGTAATTAGGTCAACTGTTTCCCGCTCGATCGATGCTATGGAAGCACGCCAAACTTTTAACTCGACGAACGTCAATAAAACGGTGTTTTCTAGTTGTTTGTTAGTGGCCAGCAATCGATATTTGTAAGCGTTGTTGTTTTATTGTTACTGTGTTTTGTTTGTCAGTTGTTTTGTTTTGTTTAATACTTTGTTTGTTTTCAGTATGTTACAATCTGAGTTGAGAAACGCACTTACGTTATTGAGAAGAAAAACTTATTTGGTGCCGTAACTTAATCATTAAAGTTGGATTAAATGAGTAAGGGATAAGAAAATTATGTGTCAGTAGTATTTTACTGTTTGCCCGTATATCATCATGCTTTATATAGTTAAAAGGGTGAACAGACTTACAATTTTAGCATAACTTTTCTTGAATTTACATTATGTTGAGTTATTATAATTATGTGGGTCCGTAGCCCTTTAGCTAAAATTTTTGTTTCTGTCTTCAACAGGGTAGCTTTTTGCTTTCATCTCACCTAACACGTTGAACGCCGCTTTAATTTTTCAGTCTTTCTGTTCGAGCCGTGGGGGACACCATGTTGTCGAAATACAATAGTTCCGTTGGGGCCTCGGGGGGCACCATCTGACCGCGAGTCAGAGGCAATTTTAAGCACCTCTAATGGACCGTCGGGCACAGATATGAAGCTAATATGTATTTGACATGACCCCCACGGCCCTGCAGACAGTTAGATTGTATTTGGTTTTAGTAAAAAATATGACTATAACTTAACAATCGGGCATTTTTAACCTGGCTCCTTTTACTAAATAAGTGACGCCCATATGTTGTCCCCCATGGCGTTTAACGTGCTAATGATAAGTGATGATAAGGCCGAAGGTGGAAGCCAGCTTTACCCGGAATCCTCAACCACAGAGGAACTGGCTATCTTACGTCTAACTGCCGAAACACAACAAATTCTGTTAACATTGTTGTTATGGTGACATACTTAGATAAGATGGTGGTAGCTAGCCAGGCGAACTTGAAGCAAGCCCTACCACCAACCAAACCGAGCAGAAAATAAAATAGTTTATTAGTATTGTTTATTAGTGTCTCGGTTATCTATTCAATTTATACACAAGTAACTTCATTCAAGACTAAAAACAAGCACAGGTTTTTGCGTCTTAGTTTTTACACTTAGATTAGCTTAATTGTTTCTGCCAATAAATGCAGTTTCTTTCTTAAAACCACTACTAAGTATCATTAACTATGCAGCACAATAGATAAAAACTAAAAACATTGCTTCCACATATGGTTTCCAATAGACCAAAGTATTTTTACAGTGTTAAGTACTTACAGTTTTTGTTCACTTCTACTTTTTCCCGTAGGTAGGTACGGCTTGATCAAAGCTTATAGAAAAACCACTGGCTTGCTTCTTATTAAAAACTGTGTGTACTTAAGCAAATGGTCTTTGCCCATGTGTGGATGCTATTTTAATTTCCATTTCGACAAAGAATTTAAATTTAAAAGCTAATAGTCTTAAAATAATAATATATAGTTACAAGTATATAAAAAAGGGAGGGGAAAGAATCAAATGGCATCAACAAATTCGTCCGTATCGCTGTCAGGAAATATGCCCAAAAGGCTGGCAGCATTGCCACGTTGTATGGCAATGCTGATTCTTTGGCCAAGAAATAGGCCAGCCCTCTGGTCACGTGAAGAGTCGACCAACTGCTTGGCGGCCACTCGGATCCATCATTATTTTAAGCTTTTAAATTATGTATTATTATCCAGAAATAAATAACCACTGAAAATAATTTAAATGAAAGATAAGTTAAAAAAATAGGTAAAGAAGCGCTACACTGGAAAGTTTTAATCAATTTTGTTGTAATTAAACATTTTGTTGCAAAGTCATGATTCTTAAAAATATTTTCATGTTAGTAATTCTTTATGATTTGGCACATTTTTATATTGTAGGAACCAAACAAACAACAAATTATCAACTTTCCTGTCGGAAAATATATTTTTTAATCTGATCCCTTTAAATTTGTTGCCAGTTTTTGGTCAGGTTTTGGGTTGAAAGAAATATTATTGTCTCCTTATATAAACTGTCACCATCAGAGAATGATTGCCTATTTGCCTTGCGCACAGTATTGAGTGAGATTGCGCCACGCTTCTTAATTCAAACGTAACTCAAAATGGCTGCCGTTAAATGTATTGTGACGGCTAATAATATAAGTGGCCAGTATAACGGTCAGTTTGACTTAATTAATGGTGAAGTGCTTCTGCGCAGAGTACGTCTACTTTCGATTTTTATTTAGTTTTTGTTATCTTTAGATCTGAACTCTTAGAATATTTTTGGTTACATTCAGCGGTGCGTTTAGAACAATGTAGTTGCCTTCGCTACAATGAGTAGTTAAGTACAGTCATGTAGAAAAAATATTCACCTAAATTATTTTTGTTGAAAAACTGGAGTTAATATTGTCCTTATACAGGCTTATTGGTAAAACTCTAACATCCTTGCAAGACTATTATTCTATGACTTTTTACAAAACATAATACATTTGTGGCGGTATCAACAACGCCACATGCGAACTACGCATCAAAGACCTGACGTCACAAATCCTGCATCGCGCTATCAGAGTTTACCGTGCGACTAGCATATATACAACATCCCGTCATCAACCGTTGGGCAGTTTCCCACCAGAAACAACACCCGTCTGGTCGGAGGATCCTCCCTTTACTATAGAGTATGAATGAACTTTACACCCTGTTCCTCATACCTCTAAACATTTACCAAAATTAAACCTTACGTTGTTCTTTCTAACACTTTTTAATCCTGTATTTTGTTGTTCCTACCTACGCCTTCCATGCACTGTCGCCCCTGCCTTTGGAACTAACCACGGCAGTTTGTTTTGCTATGCATAGAGTTCGTAACATTTAGAGTGTTGAAACACGTTTGCAAGAGAAGATATTCTTTAAGAATCTAAAACCTCTTTATTTTTCATGTATAATTTTGATGAAAAAGACTGTTTGCCGTAATTGAAGAACAAGCTCTACTCTATCAATAACTTCACAAATATAGAAAATATGGCCACATTTATTGTAACCTATGAATAGTAGTAGCAAGTCTAAGTTGTGTCTATTTTACAGCGGCTATGTGCCCCAACTGATGGCTATTCCATTCTCTGCCGATTGTTGTCGACTGTCCGACGCGTATCGATTGTGTGGTAGCCCTGAATGTAGGTAGAAGTACCATCACGAACAAAAAGCTTATGAACAATATTTATAATTACCAGTCTATTATTTTCCCACTGCAGGGCAAAGACCTCTTCTCAAATATATAAAATTTAAATAATTATATTTTTTTAATGTAAAAATATTGTGGCACTATCGATAATCCAGCAATCATAAATTTTTACTTAAAGCTTTCTTTTTAAGTTTCTAAATGCAAAATTATTTAAAAAAAAAAAAACAAATGTTAATAACACTTTCTACTATTCGATAACGGTTTATAAATCTGCAAACTTTTGCATTGAAACGCGGTATAAATTAAAATAATTTTTAGATTCACAAGAAAGTTTAACAACAAAAATAGTTTCCAGGAGAAGCCTACATAGTTCAACTATCAAGGCTAATGGCATAATAGGTAAACAAACCTTTTATGTTAAAAAGAATGCAAAAAAGTGCTAATTTAGACGCCTGTGTGGTTCTCAACTCCGTTGTTTTTTCTAGCAAATATTTAATTCATGCGGTTTAACTATGCATGTCGCCAGCCATGGCTCTGGTTGCAAAGTACAGGGGGAAAATAATTAACCGTTGATGGCAACATTATTTTGTGGCATGATTACGGGTAACGCAGCAGTGTGCGTCTGGGAGGAGATGTCGCGGCGTGCGCGGGCGCAGGCCCCACCCCCGCGCGCTAATTGCGCCAATCTGCGGGGCGCGCCGCACGCACACACGCACCGCGCACGCACACCGTGCCCCCGCGGTGACAAACGCTGCACTCGCCAAATGTATGTACTTTACTAGTGTATGTAAATGAAAATGTACAGAGGAGACGAGGAAACTACAGCAGTCATTATACGGGAGCGCTCTACAGCTACACAAAGGTGGGATCATCATTTTAGTGGGAATTGTTCATGTTTTATTTTTTTATGTCGCAGACATTCAATTATTTTTAATTATGCCATGTTTCGCACAATTACTTGCCTTAGTAAGGGTTTGTTGTACTGTAGGATTGAAGTCACTGAAAAATGACACATCTGCCGAGCTGGAGTAGGCAACTCGAATTTGCAAAAAGAATGTTTAATCAATTGAAAGGTGGGTGTGGGTAGTGGATGAGGCAGTCAGGCAGCAGACAGACGGCCGGCGCTGACACACTCGTTACGACATTCATTTATTTAACCAACAGCACGCGGTAATTGAAAAAATCTCATTTTCTCCCGTCTAGTGATGTAAACTTGTGTTAAAGGAATAATAAAAAACAAATGAACGTCTGGCGTTCGGTCCTGCCACCATGCCGGCCAGCTACTTGTTTGCTCATGTTTTACTATAGGTAGGTACATTTTTACTCAACCACATTATTCAGCCAAGCGAAACTGTAAGTGTTAGGACCTACTACATGGGATTTTTATGGGTTTCATTTGCATAAACATTCCAGTCCATAGACTTGTAGCAAAAACTAACACAGGAATAGAAACAAAGATAGACATTGAAGGCTATCTTTTTTCATAGAGTAACTACAATTTGTTGCCTATAACAGGTCAGTTCAGTAGTAATTTCAATCCACTTATCTACATGTGGAATTGCGTAAGTGCACACAAGCCAATAATTTAAAACAACGTATCATAACAATTACATTTTTTTTATAATGCAATATGACATTGGAATGTAAACTCTATGTGGCCATGTTATGGCTGTATTTCAGTTATCTTCTTAGAGATTACAACTGGCCTGATGTTTGTCATTGCTCAATAGGTGTGAAATTGCCGATGAGTCGATACAGAGCGGTGGATTGAATAATGTGCTTGTTTTGTTTGTCTGTTTGTTTTCTTGCCTTTCATATTGTTACTTTGTTTCCAGCTAGGTAAGGGAATTGGAGAAAAATAATTGAACGAAGATTGTACTGAGGTAGGTATTCCTAATATCTGATATACCTAAGTTTGAGTAAATTTTTGTATTCAGGTACCTAAGTAGATATTTTTTAAATAGGTATAGGTATTTTGTTATGTTTTTCTTTTTACCTACCTATTAAAAAGTTTTGTGTTTAAGTGTTTCAACATAAGCAGGTTATTTTAACAACATATTTAAAACCTACCTATGTTTAGCATACAATGCACAATAACAACTTTACGATTTGATTTAATAACAATAAGAAAATAAAACCAGAAAAATAAGTTCAGGTAAAAATATAGGTAGATGTGGTAAACCGTTGGAAAACTCATGACGTCAGAACCATTCAATTTAACAAAGAAAAGACCCTGAGAACGAGACATTTTAATTTTGATTTATCCTCAGTCCACAAATCACATGAAATATAAGCCGTCCTCCATTAAGTAGGTATCGCGCAATAGGTGTAACATTACAGAAGTTAAACCGAATAAAAACAACAGTGAAACTCTCCCAGTGGAATAAATAATTTCCACTATGTCATCAATCGCTTCACTAAACCATAAATTAGGAGTGCGCGTCAAACCCGCGGCCGTATCGCGTTACAGGGACACACACCCGTCACCATAGCAACCGAGCTGTCATTAAAAAAACATTTCATTAGCTCACCACCACGTCCCAAAGAATTCCACCCAAATTAACATAAATTGTTTTCTTTGACTCTAGATAACTTCTCGTTCTTAGATACTTAATGATCACAAGCAGTTTTATATGAACGCACTTCGGACACGTTCATGCAGTTTAATTCGTAAATAAAATTGCTATAATAATGCGAGATATGCTGGTGACGCGGAGAGGCATAAACTCGGCAATAAAGTTAGTGACCAAAGTGAAAACGATCCGAGTTGTCATCGTAGTAAGTTTATGTCTGTCTCTGCACGGTTAAATACACTTTTTATGTACATATAACTCCATGGAGCAAGCTCCGCGATGATGCACCGATTCTACAAAGAGAAATATTCCAAAACCGCCTATTTATGCGCAATTTAAAAATATAAACATTCGAGTAACTCGTGTGTATTTTAATATGGGAGATAACAAAAGTGAGCAGCGACATTCGGTTAATATTTTTTAATTTACTTATCTGTCGGCGGGAATCAATGTTTCACATAATTTTATATGTAAGTACCCTAATCGAAACGCCGCCGTGTGTCGACGGACGAATTTACCAGATTCAGATATAATCAGAGCGACAATAAGAAGCCGCATCGGACCTCGACACTAACACGATAAGAGAGTGGGTTTACAAACAGGACCAAGCCCGAGCTGATGGCGGGCGGTCGGCCCGCGTCCAGCGAGCCCCCGACACACATAAACTAACACACATAACTGCTGTGAACGCGACGAAATCAATTCCCAGTTCCGATTCCGAGAAGTGACACAGTTTCTTAAGTGTCGCATCACTACCGACGGACCGCTAAATAAATTCTAATCGTCCCCATACCGTCCACATGCCAATCTAGTCCCTAACACCACGATATAGACGAACTTTTGTACGCGCTCGGCCGAGTAGTTGGAATATAAAGAAGAGCCACCTGTCCCCACGAAAATCTTTATAGCCGCCATAAAATTTAAACCTCAAAAGAAAAAACAAAAAGTATGGATATTTTTTTTCTTTTTTTTTTCTTTACGTGCGGGGTCCATTTTAGACCGTGTTTACCTAAGCTGTCACGTTACAGAATGGCGATTTTGACTGGTCGGGGCCGTTGAATTAATTGTGGAGTTTTGGAGAGATATCGTCTGATGTGCGATAACGTCGGATGGACGAGCTGCCTACCGTCCGCGGGAGCAATTTGCTTAATTCTGACAGTTTCGCTCGCGGAATTAGAGGTCCGCTTAACGTGCTTAATTGTTACGACGTCCAGTTCTGAGAGCCAATGTTCGTAAATTGTATGTAATGTGAGTGATTTAGAGTTAGGCGGTGTTATCAATTAAACGAGTGCTGTGAACTTGGGACCGACAGTAGTCATCCAACTTGCAGTTTTAAATACTGGATACTGGCAATGAGCAACATCATTATTTAAAATCGACCGTCTGTTACAACATTGACAGATCTATACAAAACTGAACTATGACAGGTTGAACAGATCAATAATAAGAACTTACCGTGCGAGCCGACAGCGGCGGAGTAGGGGGCGTGCATCTGTTGATGGTAGTAGCGGGCGCGGCTATGATGGCCGCCTTCCAACGGGGAGTGGAAGAAGCCGTCGCCATTGGCGTCGGCGTTGACGTCACCGGCCGCCGGACTGCCGTTGACGCGGCCCTCGTACCACCGCTGCTGCAGAGCGCTCGCCCCCGCCCCCGCGCCCTCTCCACTCATGTCCATGGCCGATCCGACCTCACACACCATGCATCGCTTTTATACACACACACTATAAGTCCACTCCCCTATCAACATTCCTAAAGTCTTGGCTTGGTGTATGATGAACCCGAACTAAAGAGCAGTCGGGCTCACTGTTTGCATTCTTTGTAGGCCTCAACTAGACGCTGTGGTTGACGACCAGTTCATATTGCACGTATCTGTGGAAGATAAAAAAAATATTAATAAGCATAGATTCCACAAATTAATGTGCTTCTAATAATCGTGACGCAGAACGAAAAAACCGGCCAAGTGCGAGTCGGACTCGCGCACGAAGGGTTCCGTACCATTATCTATAAAAACGGCAAAAAAATCATGTCTGTTGTATGGGAGCCCACTTAAATATTTATTTTATTTTAATTTAATTATTTATTTTTAAAGTGAATATGTAACTAAATATTCTGTGAATATTTCAAGCGTCTACCTGTTGCCGTTATCAAAATCGAGCAAAAAAATCACGTTTGTTGTATGGGAGCCCCCTTAAATATTTATTTTATTGTGTTTTTTAGTATTTGCTGTTATAGCGGCAACAGAAATACATCATCTGTGAAAATTTCAACTGTCTAACTATAACGGTTCATGAGATACAGCCCCTGGTGATAGACGGACGGTCGAACAGCGGAGTCTTAGTAATAGGGTCCCGTTTTACCCTTTGGGTACGAAACCCTAAAAAGGGAATAACACAAATAAATCCAAGGAAATACCAAATCATAACATTATAAGGCATACATCATAAGGATATCATAAGTTCATTTTGGTCGACATCAAAGAAATACGTACGATAAATCCGAGCCGATTTTGTCAAAAAATAGACAATCAATTAAGATAATAGTGGTGTGCTATCAAATACGTCTGCGATATCGATACGCTCCCAATTTGATTAAGTGATAAGGAGCGAACAACACTCGAACCGCCACGATAAGCGATAACCGAGTATTAAGCGTTGTTAGCCAACCGAGCAGTGATTTTTATTACTACCGAAAAGCTGCCAGAGATATCTTTATCTGCGTCAGACACGTTTGTTTAACACTGAAAAAACCAGCACCTTCTAGACAGAACAGACAAAAGACTGATATGAATATATAACTATATTAAATACATTAATTGCAATACTAAATATTTAAACGAAAATTAAATAGGTAAGTAATAATAATATATTAATATAATACAAAAATAAATAAATAGATTGATATATTATATTCAGAGAATAAATAAACGGGTAATAATATAAATAATAAAGGAAATCATTTTGATATTTAGTAATAAGGAAAATAACTAAAGCGCTCTTTCTCTCTCCTACTTATTTAAAAAAGCTATGCAATAGCTTAAAATTTGCTATGCCCGACAAGGTCCTGTATTATGAATTGCAATAAAGATGAATTGAATTGAATTGAATATAACGTATTATTTATTATTATTATTATTTATTTATACTAGCTGACCCGACAGACTTCGTTCCGTCAAAAGCTATAGTATAAACTCCACTACTCTGCCCTACCCTACCCTACCCTACCTCCCCTACACTACCCTACCTACCTACCTACCCTACCTACCTACCTACCCTACCCTACCCTATCTATCTACCTAACTACCCTACCCTACATTACACTACCCTACCTACCTACCTACCTACCTACCTACCTAGGTAGGTAGGTAGGTATCTTATAGGTATATAAAATTCTCGTGTCACAATGTTAGTTACCATTCTCCTCCGAAACATTTTTTATGCATATTCAGTAGTCTCAGAATCGGCTACTATCTATTTTTTTTTTAAGTTTTATTTAGGGTAGGGTAGGGTAGGGTAGGTACCCTACCCTACCCTACCCTACCCTAAAACCCTACCCTACCCTACCCTACCCTACCCTACCCTAAATAAAACTTTAAAAAAAAATAGATAGTAGCCGATTCTGAGACCTACTGAATATGCACAAAAAATGTTTCGGAGGAGAATGGTAACTAACATTGTGACACGAGAATTTTATATACCTATAAGATATACTTTATTGTACCACAACACACACCACAACATTAATATTATGTGTGTGCTATTATGAGTATTCATAATCAACTATTTATAAGATTTAACGCTTGCAGAAAGTGACTTATTCTACAGGTCCTGAACTGATTTCATAACCAGATCTATCCTTTCATGTCGCGTTTGACATTTCACAAACTCATAAAGTGTTGCAATTGTTGACATTTCATTCTAGGTGTACAAATACTTGATAGCCCATCGCCACACCCATAGAGTATATTAGTTAACTCCGAGCTGTGTGTTAACAATAAAAGAACTTCATGGGCATACTAAAATATATGCGCTATCATAATACATAATAGAGGTATTTTAATGTCATTGTGTATACACAATACAATTTATATAAAGTACATGTAATTTTGGCTCTGTGTATTATGTGAGTAGGTAGATAACTAAATTGAATAATATATTAAAGCTACCTACTGTAGGTAATCTCTACTACGGGACTTTATCAATTTAAAAAATGTTATGTCAATGCAACCTTCTATAATGTAAAAAATGCTGACATTTTAGGATCATATTTCAAAATGTTTACAAAATTGTCAATGTCAACGTTAATGATCGTGATTGAGTAACAAACATTAAATCAAATCATATACAAACATCAATATTACTTCGATGAATAATTTTTTTCACAGAGATATCTGTCCAGAATTTCTGAACATAATGATGTAGGTTGATAATAAGAAAGATATTACCAGCCTAGCTCAAAACATATCGTTTTCATGAAAGGGTTTAAAGTACTTGGTGATTATCGATTATCATAATTAGGCAGGTATTTCATCATCCTAACCTAGCCTTGTCCCAACTGCGTTGGGGTTGGCTTCCAGTCTAACCAAATGCAGCTCAATACCAGACTATTCTGGTATGGATGCGTCCTGAGTAAAAAAAAAGAAAAATTGTTTAGTCCGTCAATCAGATAGGTATTCAAAAAATATTAGAAACGTATTTTTTGCTTTATCATATTAATAAAAAATGACTTAGATAAAAGACATTAAACTTGGGAAGTAGGGGGTCGTTACGTCACAGCTACGTATAAAATCTAGCGAGCAGTGACGTCATGCCACATTTGAACTCAATGTATCGCCGTGATGTTCTAAAAATCCATTATTATAATCGTAGGCTATTCACACAGGGATGATGCTCACCTGATCAAAAACGTCCAATGTGTAGCAATAGCAACGTGCATAGCTTAACGTGCTCTCCGTGCCTCGGAAAGCAAGTTAAGCCATTGGTCCCGGTTGTCATTCGGAGATATTTGAGAGTCGTTACAGGTATACAGAAGCCCTAAAGTCTGACAACCATGTCTTACCAAACGGGGTCGTGGAGGTCAGATAGGCTCTATGTAACATACTGATATTAAGCTACATCCGGTCAGACTAGAAGCTGACCCGAATATATTTGGGAAAAAACTAGGCAGATTGATTTTGTTTTGTGTCGCAAAAGCAAATAAAGGATTAATAGAAAACTCCACGAATACTCCTTATCTTTTAAAATATTTGCAGACATTTTCTAATTGTACCGTGCGGTACCGGACGTACAGATTAGCACCACCCTATTTCCTCCCGTGGGTGTCGTAAAAGGCGACTTTGACTTACTAAAGAATGGGCAGCAGCGTTCTCTACGTATTTTTAACAACATACTGCGATCGCCAACCCGCCTGCCAAGCTTGGCGATTATGACAACCCCCCCCCCCCCTTCGGGGGAGGCCTATGTCCAGGTGTGGACATCTTTCGACTGAAATTATGATGATGATGATTTTCTAATTACTCATGGATTCGCTTACGACAAGGAGTTAGTACCTACTCATTTAGTACTTTTACGAAATATTTTTGAGCAATTAGTTATCGTTAAGATAAAGTACGTCAGATAGTCCAATCGCGATAATATCGATATATATTATCGCTTAAAGAATTATTTTATTAAAAGCAAATGCGAACACTTGGCTTTACTTATCAAACGTATTATTTGATAAAATTATTTTTAATGTTTACCTAATTTCCTGACCCTAAGATAGCGATAAGAATCTAAATATTAAATGAATCAAAAATACTTAGGTGTAGTAGTACCTAATCAATAAAAAAATATTTTTATCCATACAATGTAGGTACTATACTATATCCATACTAATCCATACTAATATTATAAATGTGAAAGTAACTCTGTCTGTCTGTCTGTCTGTATGTTACGTTTTCACGTCTAAACCGCTGAACCGATCGTTATGAAATTTGGTAGAGATATAGCCTGGGATATGGAGAAGGACATAGGCTACTTTTTTACGCGATAACCGACATCTACGCGGGCGGAGCCGCGGGCAAAAGCTAGTAATATTATAAATGTGAAAGTAACTCTGTCTGTTTGTCTGTCTGTATATTACGTTTTCCCGCCTACACCGCTGAACTGATCGTCATGAAATTTGGCAGAGATATAGCCTGGGATATGGAGAAGGACATAGGCTACTTTTTTGCGCGATAACCGACATCCACGCGGGCAGAGCCGCGTGCAAAAGCTAGTATATTTATATTTTTTTGAGCAGTAGTGGCTCAGTGATAACAGCCACGACTTACGAGCTGTGTAGGTCGGAGGTTCAAACCTAGACAGGCGCTTCACTTTGTATAAATTATTTCAACACCACTGCTCTCCGAAAACATCGTGCATGTCCTAGAATCACAAACTCGAAGAGATGTGACATCTATATGGTAGATGGGTAACGTACGTGGATACGTGGGCCCACTCCCTCTCACCAAGAGGAGGTCTATGTCCCAGAACATTATAGGCTGATTATTCTTATCACCATCATCATTTCAACCGAAAGACGTCCACTGCTGGACATAAGCCTCCCCCAATTGGGAGGGTTTGCCATAATCGACACGCTTGGCAGGCGGGTTGGCGTTCGCAGTATGGTATTAAAAACGCATAGAGAACGCTGCTGCCACGCTGCTTTTACTACACCCACACACACATTCATTACACTTTATTCTTATGCTAGATTTTAATTCTAGTTGTATTAAAATATACAGCGTAATTATAATAATTGTAAAACGGTTTATTCTGATAATATATAAAATGTCAAAGGGTTAATGTTGAAGAGTTTGTTACACAGGCCTGTGTTCACCAACATTCAAACCACCGGTTAGGTATTTAAACAGTTGATTTATGTCAAATTTCCTAAGTAAAGAACTGATTAAATATCTAAACAGTTGATTTAAATGTTGGTGAACACAGGCCTCAGTCACACATACCTAAACGGCTGATTAGGTTAAATTTGGCACACAAGCTATAATACTATTCGATCAACATAAAATAATATTGAACTCAAAACTCAAACTCAAAGCATTTATTTCAATTAAACCCTTTACAGGCACTTTTGAATTGTCAAAGAGACGGTCAGTTAGTCAGAGTCGGCAAGTTGAAGCTAGATGCCCATTCCAATACGTAGATCACTATGGAGAAGAACGGACAAGAAACTCCAAGGACACTCTTTTAAATCAAGATATTACATAATCCTGGGTACATTGTAAATATTTATATATCGCTTTTCAGTAGTTTCAGAAATTCATAATACATTGAAATTGTGAAAGCCATGCTTGTATCTTGCTAGAATTATATAACACTAGCTTCTGCCCGCGACTTCGTCCGCGTGAAATTTCGGGCCACCCATCGCGTCGCATCCCGTCGCTCGCCCGCGCTATAACTTCGTTATCACTTAGCGTTATTTCTGACTTTTGTTCTTTTCGCTTGGCTCCTAAGGATCTCATCATCATCATCATCATTTCAGCCGAAAGACGTCCACTGCTGGACATAGGCCTCCCCCAATTGGGGGGGTTTGCCATAATCGCCACGCTTGGCAGGCGGGTTGGCGATCGCAGTATGGTGTTAAAAATAAATAGAGAACGCTGCTGCCCATTCTCTAGGAAATCCCTTAGTCGCCTTTTACGACACCCACGGTAAGAAATGGGATGAAGCTATTCTTTACGTCCGGCACCACACGGAACTAAGGATCTAACATGATGTTATATAGCCTACCTCGATAAATGGGCTATCCAACACTAAAATAATTCTTCTATTCGAACCAGTATCTAGTTCCTGAGATTAGCGCGTTCAACCAAACAAACAAACTCTTCTTTATACTGTACTGTATAGCTTTATAATATAGCTGACCCGCGCAACTTCGCGTAATGAATTTACTATTTATTTTGTTACAGAGTTATTTAAAAATTATGATATTTCCTAAGATGTTGATTGAAATCAAGTGATGTCAAGGACAATTTTGTTTACATTTAAATACTATGCGTTTTTAACACCATTCTGCGAACGCCAACCCGCCTGCCAAGCGTGGCGATTATGGCGAACAATTGGGGAAGGCTTATGTCTAGCAGTGGACGTCTTTCGGCTGAAATAATGATGACCTTAAGTCAGTAAGGTAATTGTGTTAAAAATATGCTATCAACTTAATATTTATTTTAAGACTAGCTGCTGCCCGAGGCTTTGCTCTCGTGGCTTTTTATAAAATAAAAGTAGCCTACTTAATTCTTATAACATCAGCTATCTGCCAGTCAAAGTCACACAGGTAGACTATGTTCTGGATTAAAATATAGGTTTTTTTTATCCGGGTACATGTAATAGTTGTCCTAGAATGTGAATGAAATCGCGGGTATCAGCTATCCTAATCCTAACTTAATATTATAAATGCGAAAGTAAGTTTGTTTGTTTACCATTTCACGCCTAAACCACTGAACCGATCATCCTGAAATTCTCCATTTATACGTTGTCAGGTATACAGAACGCGCGCCTCAATGAGATGTCAGCACGCACTGACGGGGTCCGCTAGGACCGGTGCCTGCCAGGGTTGCGGGTTTGTCCGAAAGGGATACCGTGGCCCTGGCACACAGGCAACTGAAGGAACACGGGTGGGTTTTAGTCAGTAAAAGTCTGACACCCCCCCCCCCCGTTCCGCGCAGAGCGGGCGAAGTTATTTGATGATTTCCCACCCAAAAAAAAAAAAGGTATACAGAAACGGAAATCTCGAAAAAAAAGTACTGTTCCCGAGGAAAACAACAATAACGTTCTTTTGATAATAGATGCTGCCACGTGTCTTCCGAATCATGATTGAATTATACCTATTATTTTAGCTAACTTTAGCAGTGTGTTAAGAGTTTTAAAGGTTGTCTGTAAAAGATCGCTTTTAGCGATAAGACCGCCCTTTGTGACACCCTATGTAACAGTTCTACATTTATATCTGTAATTTTTATGGTGTACATAATAAAGAGTATTCTATCTATCTTTTATTTTTTACTAGCATTTGCCCGCGGCTCCGCCCGCGTGGATGTCGGTTATCGCGTAAAAAAGTAGCCTATGTCCTTCTCCATATCCCAGGCTATATCTCTGCCAAATTTGATGACGATCGGTTCAGCGGTTTGGGTGTGAAAACGTAACATACAGACAGACAGACAGACAGATAGGCAGAGTTACTTTCACATCTATAATATTAGTATGGATTTCACTGCGAGCGAAGCCGCGTGCTAAAACTAGTGACTAATAAATCTCATAAAAATTGCTACACAAGGGAAGATTCATGTAGCGCACTTTGCAATGTCTTAAAATATCACTTTTAGCAATAAGACTGCCCATTTTGTCACCCTATGTAAAATTTCTACATTGAGATCTGTAATTTTTATGGTGTAGGTACATAATATATTACAGTATTATTGTCTTTGACTTTAATTCGCTAATTACAGTAAAAGAGGTCGCATAATATTATAAATGTGATGTGTGTTTGTGTTATGTGTGTGATATCCATACCAATATTATAAATGTGAAAGTAACTCTGTCTGTCTGTCTGTCTGTCTGTCTGTCTGTATGTTACGTTTTCACGCCTAAACCGCTGAACTGATCATCATGAAATTTGGCAGAAATATAGCCTGGGATATGGAGAAGGACATAGGCTACTTTTTTACACGATAACCGACATCTACGCAGGCGGAGCCGCAAGCAAAAGCTAGTAACAAAATAAAATAAATTGTATAAAGGTTTAAATGATTTGATTATATATTATATAATCAGCCTATGTTCCCACTGCTGGGACACGGCCTTCTCTCTTCTTTATCTCCTCTCGGCTTTTATCTACCACGCGGGTCCAATGCGGGTTGGTAATTGTCACATGTCTTCGAATTTTTGGTTCTAGGACATGGCGGTTTCCTCAAAATGTTTTCCTAAACCGTTTTGAGAGCACTGTTTTGTCGTTTTGCCACATACGAATAAGAAATTTAACTTTAGGTATACCAATAATGTCTTTAGGCAGTCGGTAGTCATAAAACGAGATATCCATTTGACAGCTCATTTGACAGTAAAATGCGCAAATGTCAAAAAAATCATGCATCCATCAAAGATTGCAAGATACAAGATAAACAAAGAATCACTCGTTTTTGCTTCTGATAAAAAAACAGCGTTACTATGTGCGTTTACTAATACATAATGACTTAACATAGCTCAAGAAGGACATTCTTCACGCCCATATTAGAAGAACTTCATTAATACTAAGTAGCCAACCGACGTTTAATAAAAAGTGTATTTTGCATTGGATGTCTATAAAATTATTTATAGCAATCATTGCTTTTTGTACTTTATATAAAATTCTTAGTTCAATTGTTAATGCATAAAGAGGAAAAATATAAATAAAGGTACGCTCGGCTACAAATCAAGCTATAACTTCCAGTATATGCTGATCTCTCATTGTACGGAAATCTTATACAATGCGAGATCAGCTTATAATGGAAATTTATAGCTTGATATGTAGCCTTTAAAGTTTGATGTTTTTATTTTGGGTAACTTACACATTAAAAAAAAACAATACAAACTATTATTATGTTACTTTATTAAGAACTAACTGACCCGAAAGACGTTATCCTGTCCAAATATCAATTTCCATAGAAAAAAGCACTTTCAGTTGTTCCCGAACTTCAACATTTTCCGGGTTTTTTTTTAGATCTATATGAACCTTATTCGGACTATAACAAAAAATTTAAAACAAAAAATTGCCAAATAATAGCTTTAATTTATTAAGTTTAGTGCCGTGTGGTGCCGGACGTAAAGAATAGCACCACCCCATTTCCTCCCGTGAGTGTCGTAAAAGGCGACTAAGGGACTTACTAGAGAATGGGCAGCAACGTTCTCTATGGATTTTTAATACCATACTGCGAACGCTAACCCGCCTGCCAAACGTGGCGATTATGGCAAACCCCCCAATTGGGGGAGGCTTGTGTCCAGCAGTGGACGTCTTTCGGCTGAGATGATGATTAAGTTTAGAACTTGATCTCAATGGAAAAATTGATAACAAATGCAACATCTGTTAAGAATTAATTTTCAAACCAAACTCAATCTTATCCTACCCAGTTTTTGAATGCAACAAGACTACTGTTGATCCATAAACTGGATATTTAGAGTATGGAAATGCTAAATACTACGAAAAAACAAGCTTTTTGGCCAGAATTGAATGAGAACGATTTGAAGAAAAAAGGGCAATACTTCAAACGGCTGACCTGAACATAAATGATAATATTTTATGAAAATACTTAACATCATGCCTTGTTTTCCTGAAGAGTTGGGCAAAGGTGTAAGAATAACCCACATTTATATTATTTCTATTGCCATCAACCGGGCACAAATCCGGACACACACTGAAAAAAATTTTTACTTATACGAGTATGTACATAACCAAACTTTCGTCAATATGTAACATAAAAAAGTGACCACATAACTTTATGCAACATGAGCCAAAACCTGTGCTGGCTGTTGTGTATCACTTTTATTAAATCAAGTTAACTTTTATAAAGTCTTGTCAAACTTTGATTATTCCTGAAATAGCCGAAGTAAAGCCTAAATATTTTTTTCAGTGCAAATTTAAATAATTTATCAAAATAATATTCACTTTACCTATAATAGGGATGACTTCTGGGTAAAAAAAATACTGTTTAGTCTTTCAATCAGATAATAAAAAAATGTTAGACACGTATTTTTGCTTTATCATATTAATAAAAAATTACTTAGATAAAACACATTAAACTTGGGGAGTGGGGGGCTCGTTACGTCACAGCTACGTATAAAATCTACTGAGTAGTGACGCCATGCCACATTTGAACTCAATGTATCGCCGTAATGTTTTGATTACGTAAAAAAAGAAAAAATACGTGTCCAATATGTTTTAATAATCTACATGACGGACAAAAAAAATTTTTTTAGTCATCATCCCTCTTGCGAATACCTAGGTAACTACTTTAATATGAAAATACCACTAGTGTAAAAAGGATATTGAGTTTGGTATTTATCCGTTATTAAAATGTTGGTATCCTCGGTAATACTATTCGATCAACATCAATAGGCTATTATATATATTTTATATATTTTGTAAATATTTATATATCGGTTTTCAGTAGTTTCAGAAGTTCTTAGTACCTAAAATTGTGAAAGCCAGCTTGTTTGTACGAGTATCTTGCTAGAATTATTACATTTATGATTAAGTAGATATATTGAAATATAAAAAAGCGCTAAGTAATTTTATTGAGGTACCTTAAGTACCTCATGTACCTACTTATGTAAAAATATGCTTTCATCTTAATATTTATTTTAAGACTAGCTGCTGCCCGAGGCTTTGCACGCGTGGCTTTTTCCAAAATAAAAGTAGCCTTGTTACTTCTTACAACATCAGCTATCTGCCGGTGAAAGTCCAGTCAAAATCGGTCCAGCCGTTTCGGAGATTAGCCGGAATAAACAAACAGACATATTTAAAAAGTTGTTTTATTGTTATAAGTACCGTACATACTTTCGAATCATTTAGTAAAAAGGTGTTATTTTGACATTACAAACAGACACTTTAATTTTATTTATTTGTACAGGTACTTATCTTGAAACAGTATTTTAACACGAACATATAAAGAACCTAAGTTTTCTTTAAGGGGCAAGACTATTAAAAAACTTTGAGAAAACCTTGTAAATAAACCGGCCAAGTGCGAGTCGGACTCGCGCACGAAGGGTTCTGTACCATCATCTATAAAAAAGAGGCAAAAAAATTGATCGAAGCCAAAAAATCATGTCTGTTATATGGGAGCCCCATTAAATATTTATTTTTTCTGTATTTTGGATATGGTGTTATAGCGGAAACAGAAATACATCATCTGTGAAAATTTCAACTGTTTAACTATCACGGTTCATGAGATACAGCCTGGTGACAGACGGACAGACAGACAAACAGACAGACGGACAGCGGAGTCTTAGTAATAGGGTCCCGTTTTACCCTTTGGGTACGGAACCCTAAAAGTAGTAAAATTGGAACTAGGTATACCTACATATACCAATACTTCAGCTGGTGTTACATTGTAAAACAAAATTCTAACTTTTCTTAGTATTCAAATGAGCTAACTTTTATATCTTTTACATGCCTCATACAGGTACAAACGAGCATACTATATGTAGAACATAAAAACTATGGGTCAGTCCGATTAACACCAACAACAGTTTAAAATAACTTCAGTTTTACGACATTGTAAAATATCTATTTAATTGTGAACAAATTCTGTCCACTATTAAAATAAAATACAAGATTCTTCAAAGTTCAAAACATTAAAAAACGAAATCTTATATTCAAGTAGCTAAAATCTCTTACCGCGATAAGATGAAAATCTTCAGTTTGCTTGATAATTCCCAGAATAAAAGTATAACAGATACAGTATAAGTAATGATCTATCACAACCAACGCACCCGCTATCTGACCATCGACTGAAAAATGGATTTGCTGATAAAAAAAAGAAATCTTACGTTTTTATCGCAAATTACGTCGATTTCGAGTGATTTCCTCGTAATATCAGTTGATAAAGGAACTTATCGAGCGGCACCATTGCTCTGTAATCAGTATTTTTCACTAATTCAACGATTTTAAACTTTATCATAATATACCAATTGATTTAACGCACACTAAGTAATTATATTTTTCATATCTTGGAATCGACACTGACAATAACAAAAATTCACATTGTAAGTACCTATACTCCATTTACTAAAGCATTAGACAAATAACGGCTAAATAACGACAGTTATTGTGTAATATTGTTGAAATTACTGCACTTCAGAATTATTTTTTTAATGTACTTGGTAAATAGATTACAGTGCTTTGTATTTATCGTGAAATAACGGAGTTTATTAAACGTTTACATCGAAATCACGAAAGGGTGAGAACAGTTATTTGTCTAATGTTATAATAAATGCAGTATAAGCCTATTTCAAAATCTTAAAATTCTACCTCTGCCATGTTTGTATATTTTTTTAATAATTATGTATTTTTGTTAAGAGAAACTACAATTTATTTGAAACTAGCACTGACAGGCCAAATAGCCAAACACGGCATAAAGATAGACTTCGACTTCCACCAATAAAACTAAAATTATTTAAGAAAAATGTATACTGCGTCTCGAATATTATTTACCAAATAATTTCCAAGACTAATGATTAAAATAATAATTTTCAAACTATTATTATTTAAAAGATATTTTACCATTAAAAGGACCATTTAGAAGACAAATCAATAGAATCTGTAATTTGTAAGTTCAGAATAATTGACATCGCTGATTGTGAATACATTTGCATGCCATGTTTTAGCAGGATTTATGCTGAAACAAATTTACTATAACACCTTATGTACGGTCAGCTCCAGAGAAATCTCACCCCCTAGCAATATATTTATTCATTGCTAGGGGGTGAGATTTCTCTGCAGCTGACTGTACCATAGGTATTCTAGCAAATCAATATTTTTGATTTCATTTGAAAAAAAAAAAATATTAATGGGAAAACAAATATATTCAAAAATATATTATTGTGTATTAATGGTGTAGGTACCTATTTCTTGATAATAGGTACCCTAAAAACTTCAACAGTGAAAAAAAAAAAAAAAAAAAAAAAAAAAAACCATACGAACCTAAAAGACATACGAATAAAATGCAAAAAGGACTATGAAGTATCTATACATAAAGGGTCCCAGAAATCGACCGACACTGTATTTGGTGATAGCTTTGGTCAAGCTCTCCCAAAATAACAAAACATATATAGATATATGTTCCATAATATCCACATTTTTTTTCGTCAGCTCTTTTTAAACATACTAACAAAAAAAAAATTTTGTTTAAAAAAATCAAATAGCATTTATGTTGAATTTGTAAGTTTCTATGGAGAATCAAAGGTAATTACGGATAGAGTAACTATTTAACAATATTTAGATGAAAAAGTTTTTAGTAAAAAGATTTTATTTACACATGAGAGTCAAAAGAATGACGCATGGCGATTTTTAGTATAACTCGAAAACTATGAGATTTTGCGGAATACTCGTATATCTATTAATATTTTATTTTGGGAGGGCTTGACCAAAGCTACCATCTACAGTATGTCAGTCAATGCCTGGGACACCCTGCATAAAAAATTCCAAATTACACAATCATTTGAATAAACACAGCCCACTCCTAGACCTGGTCAGAAGTAGGTAGTTTTACCAATTCAGATGCATAAATTCACACCCAATACTGTTGACTCATTATTCATAAAGATATCATAATAATAGATTATCATAATTTTGTATCTGACCATATTTTCACAAATAGCTCTAAATCGCCCATGGAGCTCCTGCTGTGAAATTGCCTCATACATTTTAAGTGACATTTATCAAAAAAATCTAACATATAAATTATATATTTGGACTCGAAATATATATATGTACACAATTAGAGAGGAATACTATTATAAATCAAGCCTTAGTAACTGTAATTTCATATAAATACAGGTACAAACATATATTATTAAAATATTGTAATGATGTGGTTTAAACCAAAAATAGTATGGATATTAATTAAATATGTAGAATGGCGAGTATGTTGTAGTTTTATTTGCCGAGCCCTGCATAAACTGGTCTTACAATTGATCCGGCAAACGCAAGTGATCGATGCGCCCGCGCCAGTTACTTATCTATACGGTACGTAGGCCTATCGCGGCTGGGATCGAGCGATCGCGAGCGGTAGCACATTCGAGTTATAAATCATCGCTGATTGCCTATAACTCGGTACCAATGATAAACATTGTGATTTTACACCCATCCAACGGTTTAAATTATAACTTCATGAATATTATTAGGGTCCAGTCGGGTGTCGCTAAAAACATTTACCGCCTTACTTGTAAACGCAGCATAAAGTTATACTAGGTATAAACGTCAACAATGTATGGTTATATCGAAGTTATTCCTAGTATAACTTTATTCCGCGTTTACAAGGCGGTAAATGTTTTGTAGAGAAAACCAGTTTTAAATTTAGTTTAATCAGACGGTTAAAAATAGAACCAAAATAAATATTTATAGAATTTCCAAATTCAATTTCAACATTTTGATTTAAAAAAAAGATAATCTTGTGACTGTCTTTGTGGTTTTCTAAATACCTACGTATCGCGGTTAGATCTACCACAGATATCTGATACCAAGGACGCTACCTTCCTTGCCTTTAACTTTATCACTTTTCACCATTGACCTTTCATACTGATTTCATTATCTAACTCCTAACTTCCTAAGTCACAAGAACATACACGTAGTGTAGGAGTTAGGGTATTTACATATTGACCCATGTATGAAGTCTTTTATTTTTTAAGTAATAGGTCATCATCATCATTTCAGCCGAAAGACGTCCACTGCTGGACATAGGCCTCCCCTAATTAGGGGGGTTTTCCATAATCACCACGCTTGGCAGGCGGGTTGGCGATCGCAGTATGGTATTAAAAAAGCATAGAGAACGCTGCTACCCATTCTCTAGTAAGTCCTTTAGTCGCCTTTTACGAATACCCACGGGAAGAAATAGGATGATGCTATTCTTTACGTCCGGCACCACACGCCACCTAAGTAATAGGTACCTAACTACCTAAGTATATTGTAGAAAAATTAGACTATTGGTGAAATAAAGAATTATTATATACATAAATAAAAAAATTGGTTGTCTGTAAAGTTGGTTTACGGACGATAGTTTAACGTGACAACGTCATAAGAAAACATTGATGCGGCGCAAGCGTACCTACAATGAGCGTAACGGGACAATGAGCGTAACGGGACAGCATAACGGGACATTTTCATGCATGCAGCCGGCGTTCGTCAATTGATTAGACGTTGTCACGTCAAAAATTAAAGAGTCTGTTTGTAATATCAAAATAATAGTTTTTTACCGATTTCGACGGGACTTTCACTGGCAGATAGCTGATGTTATAAGAACTAACTTATTTTAGAAAAAGCCACGCGGGCATATCCGCGGGCAGCCGTTAGTTATTATAACTACTTTTTGTAAATGCTGTAATGTATAACTGTTTTTTGTACCAAATAAATAAAATAAAATATTTATTTATTTACATACATAGACGCTACCATTTCAGTGTCCCAATTCGGCAGTGTAGTTAATTATTTTTTGACGTGACAACGTCTAATAAATCGATGAACGCCGGCTGCATGCACGAAAAAGGATGACTCATTGTCCCGTTACGCTCATTGTCCCGTTACGCTCATTGTCCCGTTACACTCATTGTACGCTTGCGCCGCATCAAGGTTTTGTTATGACGTTGTCACGTTAAACTATCGTCCGTAGACCAACTTTACAGACAACCAATTTTTTTATTAAATTTAAAACATGAATAGTCATGCCATACAATACAATAAATACAACACCATACAATATTCACATATTAAAAACATAACACGTGCAACGTTACTTTTGCGAACTCGCTCAGTGAACATGAGAAAAATCTACTCTGTCAACAACCAAATTTAGTGTGCGCATTGTTCGCGTCAGGGGGGGGGGGGGGGTTATATAATATAATAGGTAAGAAAATACTAGATGAACCAACCCTGTAGAATTTTCCAAAGTAATAAGTAAGGAACCCAGAACAAAGCTTGGGTTGACGCTAGCCCATTTCGCAATGAGTTTTCTTATAGGTATTAGCATCAAACGGTGTTACAGGCAAAGCTTGCTGTACCTTTTCAGTACATACCTACATAGTGACATTTTCAATTGACTATGCTTGCTATGACAATTTATTCAGGAATAGTTCCGTATTATAAATCATTATTCATCAGTTTCATGAAACTTGTTGAAGTACTATCACGGTCACGTACTACATCTGACCACTTTCAAAACTCAATCCCGTGCACATGATAACCACATGTTTACCACCCCTTTTTGACGGCAAAAAAAAAATTGTGTAAATAAATTTCTCATTGCAGGCTCTGTTACAATGACCACAGATGTCTGACCACCTCAGATGGTTTTTATTAACAGTATATTTTTTTCATTAACAAAAACAAGGGGCTCAGCAAAAATCTGATGTTGCTATGCTATTCGACAGCTCTAAATGATTAAAAACTAAAATAAAACGCAAACTAACTCGACCATCGGCCATTGCCAAATTCCATTCAAACTACAGGTATATAACACAAAACACACAGATCCTAATCAACTTAAAGATAAACAAATTAATCTAACAGCCATCATCTTTGCTTACACACTCGTTTACACTTTCCTATCACTCTTATTAAGATTAGGCCAAGCTCCAATTAAGATAATTGATTTCCCTCGGACCTCCCAGCCGTAGGAGGCTTAAATCTTAAAATAAAAAATAAAACGGCCAAGTGCGAGTCGGACTCACACATGATGAGAACCGTAAGACCGTTCAATATTTAACAATTTCTTTTTTTTGTTGAAAAAAAACACGTTCCTTATTATTAACACAAACGGGATATTTACCATGTTTACTATTTGTTATGAGTTCCCGATATTTCAGCAAAATCAAAATCAAAATATTTTATTTCACATAAACCTACATGGGCACTTATGAAACGTCAGAAGCTAGGTGCACGGTTCCAATTAGTCGTTTCCTATGGAGAAGAGCCGGCAAGAAACTCCACGGTTTCACAATCACAGCGCTGTTGCAAGCACCATGATCACGGATAAACTGAAGTGACTGACTGTTTGTGTTAATAACAATATTAGTGACCATGACAGTTTAAAAACTTATAACACGTTTCTTGTATGTAACAAAATATAATTTAAAAAAATTAAAGTTAAAGTCAAATCGTTTACTTCAAAGAGGCACGAAAATATTAAAATAGTTATACTCCATTTACTATAACATTAGACAAATAACTGTTCTCACCCTTGCGTTATTTCGATGTAAACGTTTAATAAATTCCGTTATTTCACGATATATACAAAGCACTGTATTCTATTTTCCATTTACATTAAAAAAATAACTCTAAAGTGCAGTAATTTCAACAATATTATACAATAACTGTCGTTATTTAGCCGTTATTTGTCTAATGCTAATGTTGTAAATGGAGTATAATTGATTCAAGTTGCCCCTTCCAAAATGTAGTTATGTATGGAGAAGAATGGGATCCTCCTTTAATTTTTTTACATTTTTTAAACTGTGATAACAAATTTTAAATAAAGAATATTGATTCATTCATTCATTCATTCATTATTGATTGTTATAGTGGCTATACTTAGTACACACTCTGTAAAAAAAATGTATCCTAACCTAACCTAATACAGTTCAAAAGATAGGTAAAGCCCTATGACAGACGGATGGACGGACAGCGGAATAGGGTCTTAGTAATAGGGTGCCGTTGGCCTATTTGGTTACGGAACCCCAAAAACTTGAATTATCTCCAACCTTTATCAGCTCGCTTCGATACTAAATCGATCAAGACTTTTACTATAAAAATATTTGGTGTAAACCTTTTTGTTAATAGTTATTTTATTATTGTTATTATGATCTTAGATTTCGTTGGAAATGGCGATGTATCGTTGTTTCTTCCCACGTGTTTGGTTGCTCTAGGCTTTAGATTGTCGATAAGTAAGTAACTTCAAATAGGTAAGTACTACTCTTTTTTAACACTTATTTGATTTTGATATTTACTATCCCGTTGACTGTAACTTGATTTATCGGTTACTAGCTGCTTCCCGCGGCTTCGACCGCGTGGCTTTTTCTAAAATAAAAGTAGTAAAGTTACTCCTTATAATATCAGCTATCTGCCAGTGAAATCCTATCAAAATCGGTCCAGCTGTTTTAGAGATTAGCCGGAACAAACAGACAGACTGACCGACAGACAGACAAAAAAAAATGTTTTTTTTTTGTTATAAGTACCGTATTTACTATCATAATTCGCTCAGTTAGTAATATATTGGCACATTCACTTTTTTCACATTTTACAGAAACGAGGGTCAAAGATTTTATACCTACCTATACTCCATTTACTATAGCATTAGACAAATAACGGCTAAATAACGACAATTATTGTGTAATATTGTTGAAATTACTGCACTTTAGAGTTATTTTTTTATGTAAATAGTAAATAGATTACAGTGCTTTGTATTTATCGTCAAATAACGGAGTTTATTAAACGTTTACATCGAAATAACGAAAGGGTGAGAACAGTTATTTGTCTAATGTTATAAGAAATGGAGTATAAATGTATGAAATTAATTTATTATTTTCATACATTTATAAAATTTCTTGAGCTTTATGTATGAAATTAGTTCATTAATTTCATACATTTATAAAATCTTTGACCCTCGTTTCTGTAAAATGTGATAAAAGTGAATGGGCCATTATATTACTAAGTGAGCGATATGCATTTACTAAAAAGCTCTTATTTTGACATTAAAAACAGACACTTCAATTTTATTTATCGGTATAGATGTATAGATAAAATGGTCCTTCAAACATCAGACTAGAAATAAAAAAGACATTTATTATAAACTTTATTAGACTAAGTAATATCCTCACGACCGAATTTCGTAATTTCGAATATAAACATCATCATTACATAAAGTTCCTTGCTCATATACAAATTTATATATATATAAACGCCTCTATGCTTTATGTATGTATGTATTTATTGTATTAAATGGTATACCACTGACTACCTGCAGTATTGTCTCTCCTTCTACTTTTAATCCATCTAAAGGTTGTCTGGAAAAGATCGCTTTTAGCGCTAAGACCGCCCATTATGTCACCATATGTAAAAAGTATACATTATATCTGTAATTTGTATAGTGTACCTACATCATAAAGAGTATTCTATCCATCTATCTATACTCCATTTACTATAGCATTAGACAAATAACGGCTAAATAACGATAGTTATTGTGTAATATTGTTGAAATTACTGCACTTTAAAGTTATTTTTTTAATGTAAATGGTAAATAGATTACAGTGCTTTGTATTTATCGTGAAATGACGGAGTTTATTAAACGTTTACATCGAAATAACGAAAGGGTGAGAACAGTTATTTGTCTAATGTTATAATAAATGGAGTATAGTGTGTGTACAAGTATGTGTTGGCTAAAATAAATCTGTCCACACAGGGTTTATAGAATTCAAAGCTATATCCAAACCTTTATCTAGTTGAGGCTCAAAGGTGACATTATTAAGCAACTACTACACAGGAAGCTAACTAACAAACTGTCTTCACTCAAAGATAAAACAAACAAAACTGTCTAACATTAACCGGTACATGTCACAACGAATCTAATAGCTTCATACAAAAGCGTCGAAACAAAGAAGGTTATAAGAGGTGACCCTTAATAACATACTAGAGATAAAAAACCGGCTAAGTGCAAGGATCGCGCATAATGAAGAGTTCCGTAGACATTGTGGTTGAAAAACATGTTCTCCCATAGATACATTCCAACTACAAATGTTAGTTGGCCGACTATTACCTACTCTTTAACTTGTAAAGACTTAGCTGTGACAGTTTTTCTTTTAACTTCGACATATACCTACACAACTACACTGAAAAAAAAATTTAGCCTAACTACTTCAGCTATGTCAGGAATAATTAAATTTTGACAAGACTTTATAAAAGTTAACTTGATTTAATAAAAGTGGTTTGTCTATAAAATACAAAACAGCCTTTAGGTTTTGGTTACATGTTGCATAAAGTTATGTGGTCACTTTTTTGTGTTACATGTTGACGAAAGTTTGGTTATGTATAAGTAAACATTTTTTTCAGTGTACCGTGAATTTTTTCACATATCCAAAAGACGTTTTAGCTGCCAGGGACACACTTAATTCTAACAAATATTTGTGCAAGGGAGGTGTTGGCGATGCGAACGGACTGTATGTATTAATGGCTGGTGGAATGAAATAAAACTAAAGCTCAGTGTGATAAAAGGATTTAAAAGGGAAATATGATTAATTTAACAAAAATTGGAAACACAGAAACCTAAACCAAACCTTTTGACAAATAAAAAAAATAAGCTAACAAAAGGAAACAAAATGTAATTCAAATAAAAAGTATAAAAATCTTGTAAAAAATTAACCACACCAAGGAGTTTGCAACAGGAGATTATTTCCGATATTTTTTTTTCAAGGTTTTGTTTTACCACTTTGTCGGCGTGATTAATAAGTATATAGCCATGTCAAATTACGGCTTTCTAGTGCTTAGAGTCTCTAAGCTCAGCCGCGGACAGACGGACATGTTGAAACTATAAAGGTTCCTCGTTGACTTCAGAACCCTAAAAAAATATACCACTTGTCCCACACTCATAAATGGGGATATCCTCTTATAAAAGGTGCTGTCCTAAGTATGGACCACACTTTAGCGTCAATCTCTAATAGAAAGTGCTATTCTAAGTATTTTTAACCTCCACAGAAACGGAGGAGCCGTCCGCCGACGCGACGACGCTTGGATCAAAAGATCAAATTATTATTTTAGTTTTTAGAGGCTTTTGTTTGAGTCGGGGGTTTTTTTAATTTTAATTTTTTTAAAGGCTACTGCTGTGCCTACGACCAAATAAGATTGTTTGGTGAATATATAAAAGCCTAAAGCTGCTGGTTCTATGCAAACTAAACAGTCGTTTTTCCCTCAAATTGCAGGTGCCGTACCTATAATTTGTTGACACTACGACAGTCACTATATACCTCTAATTTGAGGCTAAAACCACGATTTATTGTACCAACAATTTGTGACTAAAACGAACCGATAGAACAGTCAAATCGATTACCTGCGCGATCACTTAGATTGATCGATGCCTTTTAAAATAACAGCATCGATTAATTTATCGATTCTACCAAATTTTCATTGAAAACTTATAATCGAATGTTGATAGATGTTTATTCAATCGTTTGAATTTATTAACAATTTGTAGACGATTGTGTTAAATAAATGATTAACTAATAACTGTATTTATTAATATATGGATCGCTGAATGCTATGTTTGCATATTTTCACCTTGTTGACATCAAATAATAGATACATATATTTAATGTTTGATGTACATAAACGTATGTTAATAAATTATGTAAAATTTCATCACTAACTAAATTATAATGTTTAAAATTGATATGTGATTTTTAATAGATAACCAATGTTATATACATCTGCTTATATTGAGCCTAAAGCTATGTTGAATTCATAAATAATTTAGTATTCAAAAAGAACCAATTTTTGTTTAAAAATTACGTAAGTACCGGTAGTATTTTTGCTTACTTTCAATATCTTTACAGCGTTCATATACCTAACTGTAGTAGCTGGGTACCTATCAACTGAAGTAAGGGATTTGTAGAAAACATAGAATTGAATACCTACTCTATATTGTATTCACCATAAAAATTACAGATGTATGTAATGTAGAAATTTTACACAATGGCCGGACTTATCGTTAAAAGCGATATTTTAAAGACAATCTTACAAACATAGTCAGGTAAAACATTGGAGAATTTAGATTAAGAATTTAGATCAGCAAAAAAGAAATCTAGACTTTACATTTCTAATATTAATTATCTCATCAACTTAAATATAGGTACTTAGATACAAAACTATCGCTTAAAAGAAACTCTTGAAATAGTAAAAATAATCGCATTAGCTATGTATTCATGCCATGACATTTTGCACGATATAGACATGGTGGGAAAAATATGTTTTACCATATTTGTGTCATGTATATTTAAATGTAATAATTTATCACCAAACATTTATTACAAATACGTATTTGTAATTCAAAATACTTGTTAACATGTAATACAATCTGCTAATATCAATAACACATATATTACTTGGATTTATTCAGAGGTATAATCTATAGCCTCTATCCATCTATCTACTTATGTAATATAGGCTTTATTGAATGCCTATTTTGCGCTCATACTCAGTAATCCAATACATTTTAGGCTATACTGAGGTGTCACGAAATCCCCCGTCAATTCACCTCATTAGTTTCCAAATGCCAAAATGCAAGATTATTTTTTTAATTATGCCAATAAATAATTAGATTATAATTATTTATAAATTATAGCTCAAGTAGGCAGGATGTGGCATTACATAGAACCTCCAGCGGAAACGTTTACTTCATACACTCACACGTACACAAAATGTGAAGGCTTATCGGCAGCTAATCGATTTGCGTTTGCGCATCTCGGGACGCATTCAAATTTCGATCGCGAACTGTCATGGCGGCTCGATTGGCCGAAAATAGCCGAACAGCCGATATGAAACCGAACCGAAGTGGCATTGACATTGATTGGCTGTTGAGAAACTTTAAACAAAGGGTACATCGCTTCTATTCAGTTACACACTGCCATTAATATAAATATATTTAGATTAAAATACGCACACACATTTAAATCCGTTATCTTTGTATGTGAGTGTAACTTATAGATAGTATCTATACCTACTTATGCTGGGTGCCTATTTATGTATAAAATATTCCTCTGTGCTTCGTATAAAAATAAACTTTTAAATAGTTTTTTCCTTAAGAATAAATAGAAAATGAAATCTTCTTTCATTAGTTGTTAGAGGCTAAGCATAAAAATAAAAATCAGGGGCCTAATTTAAGGTTTTATTTTAATTTATTCAGGAATTAGATGCATTCGATGCATACACTTGGTATATTGTAGAATTGTAGTCATTTACACTTTTCTTAGATTAGATTAATCTGTTGCCCTCGATTAATGTATGATGTGCATTTAATTATATAAAATGAATTATCTGTCAAAATTACTTTAAATCCGAACATTATTTCATTAGTTAAAAGTCAAAATAATTTTATAGCTTCTTGCAACATCAAAACAAATCATTGACTAAGCATCTAAATAAACATAAAATTAACCGAGCCAAGAGATAATTAAAATTGCAAATAATTTGCGAACTTTTTTTATAAAAGATATTAAAATTAAACAGTTTGGGAAAACCCGTTTATGTCTTTTACTAGAGCGAAACACTTTTCATACAAAATAACATTTTAAATATAAATTGAATATAAATAAAACTTTGAATAGATAATTTGAGTCATTTAAAATGATAATTGTTATTTACATTATACTGATAATAATCATTATGATAAAAAGTAATGGATATTATATGTTACTCAATAAAATTATTAGATAAACCTTTCAGCGTTTTAAAATGTATGTTATCTGTGTGTTTATATTTATTTTAAACAATATTTTGATAAAAAAGTATACTTTTTATTTTCGCGCGTGTTCCGTCGGATTTAGAATCGACTCCATAATTTGTAACGCGAGTAATGGTAGCTTGAAAACAAAGTTATAAAGTTTTTTGTATATAAATATTTAATTTAAATGGTCTTTGTATGTGCTCTGTATGTGTGAATTCATATTGTATTGTTTTCATAATATTTTTTTGCAAACTTTATCTCCCTAGTTTGTATCAAAACATAGTCAAACTGATGTATTTTCTTCTTCATGAAACTGCCTTCAAAAAGCTTCTCCTTCACATGAAACATTGGACAAGCATGATCACTTATAATAAACCAAGAAAACACAAAAATATTTGTTCTACATTTTCATATGCTGAGGAAAATTCGACTAGATGTTTGTAGCGGAAGAAAAATAATAAAATTGACTAAATACCTCGACTGTCCTTATCAGATGCTTATCACAATGTAGTTCACTATCACTATTTATCACTTTAAATACTGTGCAGATACAAAAACACACTGAAATCATGAGCTCCATTCCGTTTGCATGTTCATTTTCATCGGAAAATTCTTAATATCACAGGTCACAACTGATGCTACAATCTACGATGGTATATGTAGATACTACTAGATAGTACTAAAGTGCGTTGATATTGTGTTTAAAATTACAAAAACAGTCCATGTTAAGAGCGCAAGCGCAAGTGCGGCGTTGAGGCGTACGGCGCGTGATGCGGCGTCGATGGGACGCAACCCGACACTAAACCAGTCGTGTGACTTTTTGTTGTGAACGCCACAATCGTACGCCTTCGGAAACGCTCGCCGCCGACGACTGCCGTTCGGGTGTCGCGCGACGCTGATTGGTCGAGGCGAGTGCGCGAGGGAGGAGTCTACGCCGCGATGGGAGTGTTCTTCTTTTAAAATTTTCTTTTTCTCTTTTTGGGCGGTAGTGCGGTGGTGTGCGGTGGTGTGCGTTAGTCGAGGCGCGCGCGCCGCGGGTGATGTATGTCTCAGCGGTCGCTCGCACCGTATTCTGTTATAATATGATGGCGGCCCGACGGCTCCTAACAAGATTATCGACTGTATCGCCCAAAGTGTCCTTTCTACTACTGCTCTGTATCTGTCATATTTACCATAGTCATGCTAAGATTAAAGTTACCTTTAATCTTTACCTACTTATCTATTTAAATAAAATACAAAGTACGTATCTACCTATGGCCGTTATAGACTTTGAAACTTCTGAACTGATTCTGAAAATTATTTTTGCAATTGATAGCCCAATTCTTGAGGAAGGTATAGGCTATTTAATATCACGCTACGACCCTAAGGAGCCGAGCAAAAACTCAGAAAGAACACAGATACTGAAAATTTTAGCGTAGTAGCACATGGCGGGTATCCGCTTATAAGTACTTAATATTAACATTGATAGAACACACACTTGACCCACAAGATGTAAATGCACACTATAGGTACCAGAATAATTGTTATAATAAGTCTATCAAAATATACAACTAAATAGATACCTAAACAGATCAGAGAGCTGCCATTAAACTTCATTAAAAATAAACTTAAGAAATGGCTTTTTAATTAATAATGTGTTCTACAAAATAAGTGAATTCTTAAACTATAGGGAAAGTTCAAAATATGATCTCACTAGCAATATATATTATGTCACGTCAGGAGTAGTAGGGATGTCGTCGGTGTATCGGCTTATTCCACAAATCCCCCCTGAAAATCCCCCTTAGGAGAAAAAGTGGAATCTGAAAACAGTCTAGAATTTAACCCTAATAATCCCGCTAAGGGGGGAAAACTAGAATTGAAAAAAATAAATAACTTATTCCAAGATTCCCCTGAAAGTGATATTTTTACATTAGAGTTCAGTTTTTTCCACTGAGGGGGAATCTCTCAGGGGGGATTAGTGGAATAAGCCGGTGTATCGTGATTGAATGATACAGTACCTGTGAGTGACTGAGTCGTGACCAGTCTAATATCGTCCCACTGATGGACAAAGCCCACTTCTCATACAGAGAAGGCACAAGCATTGATCATCATACTTGCTCAAGACGAGTTGGCGATTTCAGACTTATATTCACTACTAGCGGATACCCGGCGTGTGCTACTCCGCTAAAGTTGTCAGAATCCGTGTTCTTTCTGACTTTTTTTCTTTTTGCTCGGCTCCTGAGGGTCTTAGCGTGATATTAAATAGCCTATAATATTTCTCAAGAATTGGGCTATCAAATGCAAAAAGAATTTTTAAAATCCGTTTTGTAGTTTCAAAGTCTATAACGAACATAGGTAGATACATACTTTGTGTTTTATATATATAGTGTATCTATTCATACACGAAATATTTTAAAAGAAACATCTATAGGTGGTGAAAAAGCCATAGCAACAATTTTTTTTTTTTTTTTTTAAATAAGTAATTTTATTTTTACGTTAATATTTTTTTTTTTTTTGCGGTGTGGTGCCGCACGTAAAGAATAGCACCACCCCATTTCCTCTCGTGTGTGTCGTAAAAGGCGACTAAGGTACTTACTAGAGAATGGGCAGCAGCGTTCTCTATGCATTTTTTAACACCATACTGCGATCGCCAACCCGTCTGCCAAGCGTGGCGATTATGGCAAACCCCCCCAATTGGGGAGGCCTATATCCAACAGTGGATGTCTTTCGGCTGAAATGATGATGAATGATGATTATAATTTTAAAATTGCTTGAGACATTTTGCAAAAAACTTTTACTTACTTATTCTATTAATGACCCTCCCGGACTCGGCGACGGTGGCGGCGCGAGCGCGGTGCCTTTTGATATTATAATCATCAATTATAAATAGTTTATTTTATAATACCTATAATTAGATTTTTTTTAAATCGTTTCCATGGCTTTTTTATCACATATCATAATCATCATCATTTCAGCCGAAAGACGTCCACTGCTGGACATATGCCTCCCCCGAAAGGGGGGGATTTGCCATAATCGCCACGCTTGGCAGGCGGGTTGGCGATAGCAGTAGGTATAGTGTGAAAAATGCATAGAGAACGCTACTGCCCATTCTCTAGTGAGTCCCTTAGTCACCTTTTACGACACCCACAGGAGGAAATTCGGCACCAATGAACAGGTTGATGAGGACATACAATGAGCTCCATACACGTTCCAAAAGCATTGAAATCTTCGCCAACAAGATATCGCATTTTCGCAAACTATTATAATGACCCACAGTGGCCACAGTTAATATCTATATTATTCTATATTATTATTATTAATATTAAAATTATTACTTACTTGTATAATACTACTTAATTATTATTTCTCACTGACCGTGTTATTCCTTAAAGTAACAAAATTTTAGTTAATTCTTTTCTTTTATTTTTTAATTTTGTTTTCTTGTTGTTTTGCTTCTTTTAGCTCTATGTAATACTATAAAAGGCCAATTACAAGTTTTCACAGATAGAAGAGAGCTTAATAAACCAAAAAACATTTGAGAAGGTAGACAGTATTTTAGTTAAAATTAAAACATTATCATAAGTAAAAATGGGTTTTAAACAGCGTAAATTGAAATCAATTAGTTAGTAGATAGATGTGTATGTGTGTGTGTGTGTGGTGTAGATTAGTTGTAATTTTTTTATTAAGTGCGTTTTGTTTATGCAGAATAAACAATTTTTCTTTCTTCTTTCTTTCTTTCCCTTGTACGCCCTCTTAAGTGACAAAGTCACATTGGTACTTGCCCAAGCAAGCCCTAACAAGATAAATTGCCTGAAATTAGTGGTACTTTCACAATGAAAGCGACACCCCATTAAACATTGGCGGTCATTTTATTTAAAACCAGTCTATTTTAACTCTTATTTGTGAGTTTGTTGATAAAAAAGACACTTTAACATTCATTATTTATTGTGTAGCTAGATAATAAGTGTAACGGCCATTATCCATCGGTAGCTAAACTAACGCTTATATACACTGAAAGAAATAATTAGCCGAACTAATTTACTTCAAAAATAACTCAACTTCAGTTATAAGGAAATAAACTTTGCTTAAATTAACAAAACTGTTTTTGTAGTGTGCAAAACAGATTTTGTAGTGTGCAAAACAGATTTTGTAGTGTGCAAAACAGATTTTGTAGTGTGCAAAACAGGGTTTTGTAACAGATAACATCTAGTTCGCAAGTCACAATTTTTGTGTAAACATTAACTAAAACACAGTTTGTTACAGTTATGCAAACATTTCTTTCAGTGTATCTATACATATTATTTAAATTAGGTATAGCTGATGCCAGCGGTATCGCCTGCATGGCTTTTTCTAAAGTAAAAGTCCCCTAAGTTACTCATTATAACATCAGTTATCTGGAGCCCAGTTAAAATCGGTCCAGCCGGTTCGGAGATTAGCCGGAACAAACAAACAGACAGACCAACAGACAAACAGACAATTTTTTTTTTTTTTGTTATAAGTACTTACTTTCATATGCATTCAGTAAAAAGCTGTTATTTTGACATTACAAACAGACACTCCAATTTTATTTATTTGTATAGATTAAAGTCGCTTTTCGTGTCTGTCTGAGTGACCGCGTTGTTCTTCTAAACTTGATGGATTTTGATGTGGTTTTACCATAATTTATAGAATTTATTCCGGAAGGTTTATGTGTTTATTATATTCGTGAAACTTGCATTATATCTAATAAAGAAATCTCGAGGTTTTGTTAAGTTGTATAAAACATGCGAAGCAGGGGCGGATCCCTAGTCTATACCTGCATCTAAACAAATAAATAAAATTGAAGTTACTGGTTTGTAATCTAAAAATAACAGTTTTTTACTGAATGCATATAAAGTGTATACGGTACTTATAACAAAAAAAAAAACAATGTTTAATTTTTTTTGTCTGTCTGTTTGTTCCGTCTAATCTCCGAAACGGCTTGACCGATTTTGACGGGAATTTCACTGGCAGATAGCTGATATATAAGGAGTAATTTAGGCTACTTTTATTGTAGAAAATGCCACGCGGGCACAACTGCGGGTAGCAGCTAGTATTGGTATAATATTAGCAATTAAGTACGGATTGTCGATGTTGATTTAAGTCGTAACATTTTGGTTTTATTCAGATTAAGATATCGATATGTGTATAAGTGGGTACATTAGAATATATGTACAGACTAGCTACTGCGCGTGACTTCGCCAGCGCGGCTTTTTCTAAGATAAAATAAAACTAGCCTATGTTACATCAGCCATCTGTCAACGAAAGTGTCGTCAAAATCGGTCCAGTCTTTTCGGAGATTAGCTGGAACAAACAGACAGGCAGACAGACAATAGTTTTTTGTTATAAGTGCCGTATATACTTTCATATTATATATTTAGTAAAAAGCTGTTATTTTGACGTCACAAACAGACGCTTCAATTTTATTTATTTGAATGTTTATGTATGTATAGATAAAGGTTAATCTAATAGTGAAATTTTATTAGGAGGCAGGCATATGGTTAAGAAAGTTGTAGGCATATAATTGCTTCATTATGTACCTATACAGAAGCTTCAAACCAGCCGGTCTAATCTGTAAAAATCTCACCAAAACTTAGGTGAAGAGAACGTGAAGCGAGCTTTCAATTGTTGCGATCCCTAGCGTCAGATGAAATGACAGTTCAATTCACTTAAGATGAAACTAGTCGATACTTTTTCCATACAAATTTCGGGGGGTATTACTCCACTGTTTGACATTGTACATCCAAAGTTAAACATGATATCGTTTTGTCTTATTATTAATTTTGTCTGTACGGCAGCAGAATATTAAAATAAAAAGCCATTAAAAAGTTATGACCCAACAAAGATTCGTTTTTCCTGCTAATTGTAACGCAACTTTGGGCGTAAATAAGTAATAAAAGAAGTATAAAATCTCCAAAACAAAGTCCGCTCCGACAAAGCTCAATTATCGAAGATTTCAAATAAACTTTATTTGTAATTGATTTATTTAGAAGTTTTTTCATATAACTCAACTCAACGTTTACTATGAATTATCGTGCATTTTACTCAACACACGTTGACGGACACGATGCTAGGTGAGACAGCGTGCTTTTTAGCCACACCCACCAGTGAGTTCGAGCCCGCGACTAGTTGGCTCTTAAGATTTCACGGTAAGATTTTTACAGAATAAACAGGCAGGACTAAATCTGGTGGTCTCTTCAATTAGGTAGGTTTTTACCGACCGTTTTTAGTACGGTGGTAGGTGTGAGTCTTATGTACTATAGAGCTACCATTGACCGGGTAATATGTCTTTCATTGTCTTGAATGTACCCTGGCGGCTGAGAGTATGTCATGCTCACTTAGATGTCTCGCTGATGGTGGCGTGTGTGTTGGATCATTTAGCTCCCTTCAAAATGGTTGAGCTGAATGGTGCTAATCCATACGTCATGTTCGTGAACGGGTGCCGTCAGTTGGGACTGATCATCTCTTAGCTGCCATGGGTATTTTTTTTTTTTTTTCTATTTGTTGTACCTATCTGGACGCTTTTAACGTGTAAGTTTTTATTATTTTTACATCGTTCTCACATTTAGTTATAAATTCAACATTATAGATGTAACAAATACTTTTGTAACAATTTAATTTAAAAGAGTGTCCATGGAGTTTCTTGCCCGTTCTTCTCCATAGGTACCTACGCTTTGGAATGGGCATGTAGCTTAATTTTTCTTACTGACCGACTCCTTGACAATTAAAAAGTGCCTGTAAATGGTTTAATTGAAATAAATGATTTGAGTTTGAGTTTGGTCGTCATAATGTTAAAATAAGAAAATCGCCTCTACATTTTGGAAAGAATGGAACCTGATTACATAAGATTAGATGTATACTAGAAGTACCTACTTATTGTTATTAAGGCTTAAGATTAAGATCCGTTTTTCTTTAAGGTAGATATTTCTTCTAGTTTTATTTCAAATTCAAATTCTTTATTTCAGACATGAGTCCATAGTGTTAATAAACAAAATTGCTTAAAGACTAGTGTTAGTAATTCAAAATAAGAAATACGTACATATTTAGCTGGTGTGGATCCTTACCCAGTGGCGCAGCAGAGGGGAGTCCCACCGACCTTGGAACACACTCAGGAGACTATTAGTGGCCGTGCGCAGCCGACCGGCTATGGATGCGGTCCTTTTTCTTAGTATGGCGTAAAAATCATCTGTGTGCGCCTTCGCAAACATGCCGGACGCACTATAACAATATTTGGTTTGTTGGATAAATAAAAGTACCTAGTCATAATTAGGTACTCCTACGGGAAAATTATGACTGATGAAAAATAAACATTTATGAAAAAGAAGATTCATTGAAAATATGAGCTATTTACCAATACAAAATCTTTTATTTTAAGTTAAAATCTATCTCACATTATTTTAACATTAGTTATATAGGTAGATTGTAGCTCTACAATTTGTAGAATGGAACATTTGTTTCTTTAATTCTGCATTTGAGTAGTTAATTGAACATTTTACAAGGTTACTGATTTTTAAATGCAATAAAACATCTGATGCAGTCAAGATACCACGACAGAAAATGAACCGGTAAACTCATTCTTATTTAAAATCAAATCAAAACTTTATTCAGACTAAAAGATCTATAATGTTGGTAATACCTTAGGTATAGCTAGTGTTAGTAAGTAATATTATTTTTATTAGAGTTTGAAGCATTTTGCACAGGCGATTACCAAGTAAGGTACAAGTTTCTGACTTGGCCATCCTCTCCACAAACAGCCTCAAAATGGGGAATAGAAACTCTCTGACACTGTATTCAGAATGCTGTCGCTACTGGCCCGTGTTCTACGATTATTTTTTTTCGAATGATAGCATGGAAATCAGAGCCACAAGTCTGCTATTACAATAGTGTCAGAATGGTCTATCATTGATTTCATAATTGTTGATTTTGACAAGTTTGGTAATCTACTAATATAATGGCGTCATTATGATTTTCCAATGGTCAGCCACTGACACTCCATTGAAAGAATTGGTAATCTCGTACATAATGACAAATGAAACTTCCTACTAAACTTCCAACTTCCTACTACTTCAAATTGCTTTAACACTAATAAATAATATGTAAAAAATAAATGAAATCTGGCATGAATAAATGTTCAAAATGACATTGTAATACAATTCTATTACGAGACCACTGACCGACCAATGATCGACCATTATTAATTTAGTAGATTACGAACTTTTAGCAAAATGACAATGGGATCATGTTGGAGTGACGAATTTATAAAAATAGCAGACTTGAGCCCCAGTTCGATTCTGTGTAAACATTTCCGACGCACTACAGAAACGGGGCAGGCTCAAGAATATTCTGAAAACATTATTAGGTAGGTATATTGGACGTGCAAGACATCTCGCGACCTTTTTTAGGTCTTTTGTAGGTTTAGATCTCTTCATTCATGAAAGGGTATGACACTAGCGTAGGTATAGTCTAAACTACACATATATAATTAATATATGTGCTCAATTTTCAGTAGATTTCTTTCAATACAGCATAATTACAATTGTTCAGTTACAAAAAGAAATTAACGACACCAACTATTATCTGACCAGTTGTTTTTGTCCTACTGGTAAGATCTTTTTTGGAACTGAAAAGTTACAAGATCAAGCGAAAGTCAAATAAATCAGAATCAGAATTTAATTATGAATAAAGTTGAAAACAATGTAGTTCAATAATATAATAAATTGTTTTATTGGGTTTTTTTTATTTTTTATTTCGATCCATACTTAATTAAAAGCACTTGAGAAAATATACTATTCAAAAAAATAAATAGCTATAAAATGAATTTGACATGCACAGGTAGTTACGTATAATATAGTTATGTTATATATATATATATATGCTTCCACTGCTGAAGATGTGCCTTCTAAATACCAAAACAGAATCACCATGCTTATCAAACGTATTGAATCTCTTCCATTTACCTAATACCTACATAAGTATCTTATGTTTACGTATAAGTATTACATACTTATATCAGTATGTTATATTTGCTTATAAGTATTACATACTTATATAAATATCTATCTTATGTTTGCTTATAAGTATTACATACTTACCTAAGTATCTTATGTTTGCTTATAAGTATTACATACTTACCTAAGTATCTTATGTTTGCTTACAAGTATTACATACTTATATAAGTATCTTATGTTTGCTTATAAGTATTACATACTTACCTAAGTATCTTATGTTTGCTTACAAGTATTACATACTTATATAAGCATCTTAGGTTTGCCTATAAGTATAATAATTTAAACAATTTCTTACCCAAGCAAAATTAAACAAAGAAAAACCTTACTAAAACCCTGCACACCAAAATGTCTATCAAAGCCCACAAGAAAAAAAGAAGACAATAGCTCCCCAGAATGTCTAAGACATCCCCCGTCTGAACGTGATTTATTCTATATACCCGCGCTATAAATCTGTCGGGCACAACACTATCGCTAGTGCTGCGCGGTAATGGCTAATGACATAACACCCAGCTGCCAGAGTTCGAGCTAAAAATGGCTTCTTAAGCGGGTTATAAGGATAAATGTGTAGGTTCAAGGTAGAGGAGATAACTTCATATTTTGGGTAGTTATACTGATTTAAGTATTCTCTTGTTTTTCAGGTTCCGTGGTCAACAAGGAGCCCATATAGTTTCGCCATGTCCGTCTGTCTGTCTATCTGTCTTTCGCGGCTTAGCTCAGAGACTCTTAGTATCTACTAGAAAGCTGAGGCTGAAAGGTATCGTTGTATAGGCCGAGTAAAAATATTGCCGGTCTGTGAAACCCATTTCTCGATTCAGGGATCTGTTTGCGTAATATTATTCCATACATTCTGTATGGGAGAACATGTTTTTCAACTACAATGTTAAGTTTGTTTTTGGGGTAAATTCATCCCAACTACGGAACCCTTCATTGTGCGTGGTCCGACACGCACTTGCCCGTTTATTTTTTTTGCGAATTCCCTCAATGGCATGTAAATACATTAATCTTCACGTAAAGATCGTTAATGTCCCGAATTGCGTGGCTCAATGGTTCAATCAGAACATTCTCAATAGCAGCCCGGAGTCTGGATATGTGCCCGTTTAATAGAACAAACATAACAAGCGAAATTTGAGTGTACTATATGTATACCTCTGCCTCATCCTTCTGGGAATACAGGCTTGATGTTATGTTAAAATCTTGAACTTTCATAATCAAGTGCTCCATTTAAACAGCTCCTATCCCCCATACACAATAATCTATATGTCCGTAGATACATGTATCTAATACATAAGCTCTTCATCATCAATAGGCATTAAACACCGACGTATATAGGTACCAACACGTACATATATAGACATCGTATGTAGTGTCTCCGCACCAGTTAATCAGTGCGAGGTTGTATGTCTTTGAATTACTGAGCGAATACAGGAGCCTATTACTGTCTACGCTTTAGAACGCTTTATACAATGTGTGACTGCATTAATGCGCATTATGAAATTAGTTTCTTCAGAATCGTTTACTGAATCGATTTCTGTCATTAATAAAATAGGTAGGTAATTTTTTACCTTTGTAAATTACAGTCACACTTCCGTTGTACAGTCAAAACCAGCCAAAATGGACGAAGTACCTAATACGCCAGACACATAAATACGTGTGCGATTGTGTGCGTGCGTAGATTTGTAATGAATGAGACCACAGTTTTCTCCCACAATCAGTATAACAATGTTTTATAAATAACTAGCTGACCCGACAGACTTCGTTCTGTCAAAAGCTATAGTATAAATTCCACTACTCTACTCTACTCTACCCTACCCTACCCTACCCTACCCTACCTACCTACCTACCTACCCTACCCTACCCTACCCTACCTACCTACCTACCTACCCTACCCTACCCTACACTACCCTACCTACCTACCTGGCTACCTAATACTTAAAAAAAATAGGTAGTAGCCGATTCTCAGACCTACTGAATATGCATATAAAATTACATAAAAATCGGTGAAGCCGTTTCGGAGGAAGGTAACTAACATTGTGACACGAGAATTTTATATATAAGAATAGCTGACCCGACAGACTTCGTTCTGTCAAAAGCATTAGTATAAACTCCACTACTCTACCCTACCCTACCCTACCCTACCCTACCTACCTACCTACCTACCTACCCTACCTACCTACCCTACCTACCTACCCTACCTACCTACCTACCTACCCTACCCTACCCTACCCTACCCTACACTACCCTACCTACCTACCCACCTACCTACCTAAAACTTAAAAAAAAATAGATAGTAGCCGATTCTCAGACCTACTGAATATGCATATAAAATTTCATAAAAATCGGTCAAGCCGTTTCGGAGGAGTATGGTAACTAACATTGTGACACGAGAATTTTATATATAAGATTATAAAAAAAAACCCACCAAGTGTGTCTCGGACCACGCACAATGAAGGTTTCCGCAGTTACCGAGTAATAGTCCTTAACATTGTAGTTGAAAAATATGTTCTCCATCAGAACATGTTTTTCAACTGCAAATTTTAGTCGACTATTACTCGGTAACTTGTAAAGCCTACTTAGCTGTGATAGTTTTCCTTTTAACTTCGCTATATATGCAACTGCTGTGATTTTTTTTTTCACATATCCAAATACAACCATTTAGCTGGCAGGGACGCTTGACTCTAACAAAAATTAAGAGTTTTAAATCGAAAAATGGGTTTTACAAACCCGTAATATTTTTGAACGGCCTATCACCATGCCACACCATGGGATAGACGAGAAAAAATAAAATATCATCCCCACTTTACGTCAAAGGTTCCCTAAAAAAAATGTTTCAAGATTTTATTTTATCACTTTTTCGGCGTAGTTCACATGTATACCCATAACAAATAAAATAAACAAATATTTGAACTTTGATTTGCTTCAAAGTTCAAAAATCTGTAAGTAAATCTCCCCAAAATTCCGTTTTCCTATTTCTACAATCCGCATTGGTTGATATTCGGGATTTCATTTTCCAATTTCCACGCAAGCGAACTCACAAACCAAAGCTTGCATATCTCAACAAACCTACCAATCCTATACGAGTTTCCATCTCCTACATTAGCAATCTCAATAATGACGTAGCCAGGCCGTACACTAACATAGGTAGAACATTAACTACCTAATACCTATCTACTATGTAGTACATGTAGGTTATTATTTAGAAATGTCTCGTTAGCGCAGGATAGAGGCTTACTGCCTGAGGTGGCTAATCAATATCTGAAGGAGAAGTCGACCTTAAGTTAACACAAGTAAATAAGTATATTATGCTTAAAGATATTGTCTATAAGCTGTGTTACTTTAAATAGGATACTTACGCCAGCAGGGTGATAAGAACTAACGCATTTGAATTCGCCGCTAGAGGCGCTAGTGTTGAGTGAGGTCTCTAGAAATGTCAAATGTGAAACTAATCGTAAAAAATTCATCAAATGACCCCTCTCGCTCTGGGTGGACCGAAAGGGAGTGTCAGACTCTTACTGACTAAAACCCACCCGTTCCTTCCTTGGCCCTTTATGTTCCGGGGCAGCGGTACCCCTTTCGGACAATCCTGCTGACCCGGCAGGCTTGGGCCCTAATAGGCCCCCTCGTCGTTGCTGACATCTCTTTGAGGCGCACGTGGAACACGTACACGCCATCCGGCACGGATTCCTTAACAACTTAGAATCTAATTTCGTAACACTTGAAGTATGTATATAATATTTGTCTGCCTAATGTTCGCCAATTTTAGGAACATTATAATGTAAATATTCATTTGATATTTTAAAATGTAATAAAATAAACATTTTATCAAGTAATGAGTACCTAAATATATGCAAAACATATAAAATAAAAGTACAGGACCTTACTCAACAGTGGCGCCAACTGGTGAGCATAAAAACGATATTCCCCATTGCGTAACACACTTACAGTAGCAAAGGAGTGCCTTGTGGCAAATAACAGCTGCACGGATCGATTAATCAAGTTAAGCTACGCTTGCCGTGGTTGGTCCGAGGATGGGTGACCATCTTTACATACCAAGACCCCTCCGTGCCTCGGAAAGCACGTTAAGCCGTTGGTCCCTGCTGTCATTTGTAGATCCTTGACAGTCGACAAGTCTGACAACCAGTCTTACCAAAGGTATCATATTACCCAGTTACTGGATTGTAAACTCAAAGCATTTATTTCAAATAAACCAATTACAGGCAATTTTGAACTGTCAAGGGGTCGGCCAGTCAGAAAGATGAAGCTAGTTGCCCATTCCAAAGCGTAGTAGGTTCCTGTGGAGAAGAACGGACAAGAAACTCCACGGACACTCTTTTAAAACAAAATATTGTTACAAAAAATGGGTTACATCATTCATGTTGAAGTTATACATGTGAGAACAATGTAGAAAGACGTGCACGTGAGAAGCGTCCGTAATAAAAACAATTCAAAAATTAAAATAAGCCGGGGCAGCTAAGAGTTGTCCAGTCCCAACTGACGGTGCCCGTTCACGAACATTGTGGAGGTCAGATAGGAAGTCGCTCCATGTAAAATACTGGTATACAGCTGCATCCGGTAAGACTGGGAGCCGACGCCAACATAGTTTTAACAATTCAACAACATTCATTGCGTTATTTATGTTGTTGACCAGACAAATTTTTCGAACATATGAAGCAATGGATAAGCAATATACGTCAAAATCAATCAGATTGTGATTGATAGTGTGTTAAGCGATTAGGGTAAATTGAGAATTTGAAATTGGGAACTTGTCAACTCTTCTTTAGCATTGCATTCGAAAATCAAAATTTCTTATGTCTTGCGGTGGTCACATTGAATTTCGCGGCTTTTCACCTTAAGGCGACGATAACCGACTTTTAATGATTTTATGCTGAAGATCACGTCTAAACGAGTAGTGTTAATGATTTGAAAAAAAAATATTTTAAATTATACCCAAAGTCTCAAATTCAGATAATTTATGCAAAAAAATATCTTCGTGATGGTAATTCACATAAAATGGCGAAAAAAGAGGTTCCATTTTCTTTTAAGTACTGAATTTAAGAAATAATAATTAAAAAATAATCACACCCTTATTATTTTTATAAATTTTCGGTTTTAAACAAAGTTATTAAAAAAAGGAGATTTTCTGGTATAAAATATTTTATGATACTGGTAACAATGCAGGAGATCCAAACATTTTCACATTTTTTACATCTTCAACAACACTTATAATACAACTCTCATAAACTCTCATTCATAGATTCATATTGTATGTAGCATATCTAGCCACATTTTGGATGAAAACGGCTGTAAACTGTTTCGAGTGGAAATCGATTTTGGGAGGCCTACGTCTAGCAGTGGACTTAAAAGGGCTGATTATGACGATCATAGGCCGCGTCTCCGACACACTACATAAAACATTGCTTGGCAACGGTATTTTGTTTGCATAGTTCTTATAATTAATTCACTTTAATTTCATAGATGATTATTTACAAAAAAAAAATATGATAAAATGTTTTGCACCACTGTCCTGTCATTTTGACAGTGACATTTCTTGACATTACTTTGTTTACATAAATTATCTGAATTAGAGACATTGGGTATAAAGCATTTTCTTAATAACTTAATATAATTACAGCGTGCTGTGCTGGCGCTGCTGCTGCGGCTGCTGAAAACCTCAAGAGGCGAAAGTTTAGTAACCTTATCGGTAACTATATTTTCGAGCCGTTTGGGGTTGAAACCCTCGGGCCGTGGGGTCCCAGTGCTCATTTATTGTTCAATGAAATCTCCAAAGGGCTGGTTGACACTTCCCGTGACCCAAGGGCTGGCTTTTACCTTGGCCAGAGGCTAAGCATTGCCATATAACGTGGCAATGCCGCCAGTCTCTTGGGTACTTAATGACCAGTCGACAGCGATGCGGAGGAATTTTTCGACGCCATATTTTAGTTTAATTTGTTATTAGTTTTATTTAGTTTAGGTTATTTTATTTTTATTAACTCTAGATTTAGTTATCACCTAAGTTTACTTAATATATAATTATTAGAATATGTTTATATAATAAAGTGAAATTAATTTGTAACATTATGTCTACCGCATATAAAAAAGTGAGAATCACGCAAAATCTATCAAGCGTATTTTTCTGAAACCTTCAACTTTTTAAAGATAATTTAACTATTTATATTTTAGTATACGTGTTTAATTCAAATACCTTTTGTTTTATTATATTATATATTAATAATACGTCTTATTTGGGACAGCGCTCCTGGATGGGTGAGTCCTATTACTGGCTGGACGTACGACGCGTTGCGTGAGCTCAGTACAGAACACACAAGCTAACCACTCAAGGTCACTGGTATATATCTGCGTCTTAAGTAACGCTAGATTTTGTAAAATATTTTTTTAAATCGGTCCAGAAGTTTATTGATTACAAACAAAAAACAAACATACAAAATACAAATATATTTGTAATATTAGTGTAAATGTTATTAAAGGCTCCACAAACAGGCGCGACATGCGACGCGACACAAAGACACCGCAAGCCGCGCGACGAACGGTCTCTTTGTGTCGCGTCGCGTGTCGCGCCTGTTTGCAGGAGCCTTAATACGGGATGTTACGTTGATAATGATAACTATCTAGATCAACATATAATAATAAGAATCTAAATATTCTGTCGCTTGCTGTTGTACTAAGATGATAAGATGCGACCACCAATGTTGAAGTTCCTAATCTTATCGACAATTAAATTTTATTTCCTCAAGATTAAATCAGCGAATTGCATTAATTTCGTAATTAACATATTCAATGGCTTCTATTAGAATTTCCATTTATCAAGAAGACGCCTCACTAATGACAAAAACGAGTACAATCTTTATAATGTTCATAATACAAGATAAGCCCTATAAATGTTTATGTAGGATAATAACAGGGATGAGAATAAAATAAATACCTATTTAGGTACACATAACACAGTACGGTGCGGGTTCCAAGGCCCCACGACACCCACACATTTTCTAAGCGGGCAGCCAGTCTGAATAACATTTAACCCCTTTGAAATGTAAAAGCATTACGGAATGAAAAAACAGCACTTATGTACCCCGCGACTCAGATAAACCATCTCCCGTACAAAGAGCACAAAGATACAATGCCTCTGAAAGGGTTCAAGAACGCACTTTTAAATTAACCGCTATGAATTCCAGAACAACTTACATCATACGCATACTACAAGCCATTTTCAACCTTAGCAACTGCATCTAGCAAATATTAGACGTCACAATCGTATGCACTAAAAGTACGGTATAAAATATTAGTCGTCGCAATACGCCTATTTAAAATAGGTCCGTTTACATTTTTCCTTTTCATGTCATTGTCTCTGGCCGAGAGCGCTTGCAACCGTCACGTTCCAATTTTGAAAAGTGTCGGAACAAAATGGTAGTCGCTTTGTGTAGTGCCCCCGCTCCTGACTCGAGTTTGGTAATTTAGCAGATGTTCAGAGAGCCCCGACTACCTTTGAAGTCGACTACAGCTTCCAACTAAAGAAAATGGACTTTCAACGTTTGTTTATTTGATTGCGCAGTTAGGACATCTGAAGCGGTTTCTGAGAAATGGTTTCGGTAAGTGATCGGTACGTTTGGAATCATTCGGAACATGATTCGTAATTATTCAAACCACATACCGACGTCAAAAACATCATCCAACATACACGAGGAGTCATAGATCCAACCACCCATCAGTGGAGGCTGGTAACCAAATTGGAACATCACTGTGCCGTGTTTACAACTCGACAAAAAAATAAAATAACAAAGGAGCCGAATTTAAATTCCAATCGAACTTTGACACATGTCTGCCACCATAAACAATGGAAATTCAAATCATCGTTGCAGCGGGCTGCGGCGGACTAATGCGATTGTGGCGTGAGTGAGTCTATTGCTCTTCATCTATAAATAGGAGCCTTTTCTCTCGCTTTTTCTTCACAGAATCTGAGTCGAGATCGGGCGATAAGCTATCTCGTGTGAGACGGTCTCAATATCCACAGATGGCCTTGCTCTGAAGTAATCTCTGTTCCCGACGTGGATATTTTTGACATTTTTTGCTTGTGATTCTTTGAAAATCTCGCTTTGTGCTCTAATAGGGGCATTATTTTGACGTGGAGCACGCCGCTGTAATATTGTAAACACTGATTGAGTATAGATAAGTAAGACAATCGGACATTTTGTCCTTGGTTGTGACGTTTTTTGTGGTAACGTGAATTTAAGCCTTAATCTAAGGATTGATGTTACCGGGAAATGTTTAGCAGCTGCTGTCTTCTGTACACACTGGAGTAAGTGCGGTGTTAAGTACATTATACGAGAACACACTATCTACACTGATTTATCGAAATAAGACACGTATGTTTTTTATTTGTTTGGCAACCTCAGCTCTACGGAAAGCCCCCGATTTTGAGATATAGCCAAACTTAGATCAGAAGCAAACAGGAAAATAAACAAAGTATGTTCAAGTTAAGATGTTTAGATGTCCTTGTTTAAGTCGTGTAAAAAAATAAATGGGCCAGTATGCACTAAGCCGAAATATTATTTTTAAGCAGTAGTTTTGAATGCATACAAATAGGCGTCATTATAACACAATTTGTAGTGGAAAATTCTTCACAAAACAAATTGGAATCATTATCCGTACAACAAGTAGGTAGGTACCAAATACATGCACAATAATGTTTTTGAGACAAGCTAGTTAATTGCAGACAACATCAAGTAAACATTTCTAATATATCAAAAGTGGTCTCCCACAATTTTAATTAAAAATGTCTAGCTTGATAATGAATAAAATTATCCTTAGCGTAGCCCACGCTAAGAAAAGGTACACTACAGCTCTTGTTAAACAAGTTATTTAAATATTTTAAGCCCAACAAAGGCAAAGACAAGCTCAGTGTTATCCAATAGGTCGATAAAGTGTGTGTTTTTATGAAAACCTCTGTCGAAAGGCTCGGGTGAAACAGTTGACGATCGACGCTCCAGTTACGGTTAGTTTTGTCGAATTAAGCGATAATCTCGTACCAAACAGGACGAAGGAGTTTACAAGGCGTACGACCACGTCGATAAGCCACACATTTCATGCAATATAAGACCTAATATACGCTCAAACGACGTATTCGATACAGTATTACGCCTTGTTTATAAATTCGCTTCGTGTTAATCTGATAACATTTTAATTTCACGTCAAAGTTCGTTAGTTCGGTAAAATATTCCACGTTAATCATGTGTTTTTTTGAACTCATTTTCTTATTATTTTATGTTTTGTACCCACATTTTTCGGTAATACGAAGCAGTATTTAAAGTGACTGAATCTGAAATAATTCACATTACAAACTCGTTTTTCTTTGTTACTCGCGTTGCATTTAATACGTTTGAACATAACACATTCGGATTAGAATTAATTCAGGCTCGTATATAAAGTCGCGGTATTTAAATGAACGTAAATAAAAAACAACATTGCATGAACTAGTGCTAAGTGAAAGTGCGATAACCGTCTGACTGGTAGGTAATGCTAGGTTCTGTTCCACGGTTGGTCATTTAAACAGTTTCATGACTTTCCTCACGTGCCACGGACTTACTCGTGATGGATTGTTTGTAAATGAATAATTAATTTTATTTCTCATATAAAGCTACGACGTAGCACGTAATAAAACAATGACGAACCGAAATAAAAACACGAGTAGGTAGTTGACAAAAATACGGCGGCACACGTCGTCCGGCCGAGCAGACAATCTCCGTACCTATCCCTTATCTGTGCAACTTAGCAAACAAAACATCGCAACCGGCAATAAGCATAAAACAAAATCGTTTCGACCCCACACACGCCGTCGCCCGAACACTTGGAAAAATCCCTATGGATTTTCCGCGCGGGGTGACGAGGGCGACCGGCGGCGCGGGGGCAGGGGGAAGGAACGTAAAAGAGAAAAGCTGCGAGTTTTTATCTCGGCGCCATAAATTTTATTCGTAGCGTGATTTAGTGCGCAGATTGCCCCCCGCGCCCCGCCCGCCCCGCGCCTACGCCTCGCCCGGGTAAGGCTGCTAGTCATTGTCAAAATTATTGCACCCCTATCTACTGAAGCTTTAAATATATGTCCCCGACACGTAGTTATGCCTACAACCCGTTCCTACGTTATGCTTTGATGTAAATTTTATAAGATGTTCCACATAAAGAATTGCTTTTGAACGATTTTGTACCTAAACATTAGAGTAAAAGTGAAAATAAATAAAAGAAAGCGAACAATCGAACAAAGGATACAATACAAATGTATGCCAAGTACAAAATCCATTTGAATTAAGCCTATTCATTCCTTTGTATCAGCTATGTTTATTCTACTGGATAGTTACGCAAGCTTCGCTTTCCTTGGATCTCAATTGGATCCAAGTTTCCACTTGATTTGTTTAGAGTATTGCTGCTAACACTGCATAAGCATCGAACCGACTGTAGAATAATGCAATATTGGACCAAGCAATGGCGCCAAGCATTTCTAAGAGAACACTTAAAAAAAACTGCGCCGTCCTAATCCTTCATTCTTACTCTGAGAGTAAATCTTACTTATTTGTCAATACTGAGCCACAAAGGCGTCCAAATACCCTTACACTGGTTGAAAAGCATAATACACGCCTCATAATAGTGTAGCAATTCAGAAACTGTTAAAATCATAATGCGCTTTTGTTGTGTTCTTGACGGCTTGGTTTTTTTCAATAGTGGTTTCGTGTTGCTGGCCAGTGCATCGCGAAAGTGACGTCCACGATTTCTAGCGAATCGATCACTATCTATGGGGCGTATTTTATGTAAACACGACAAATTTCGTGATGTAAAATAGTAGCCGCAGATGCGGCCGTGTTATTTTTATTGTCTGCGCGAGAGCTGTGGGTTCGGAGGATCGCATTTGATCCGGGACTCACTCCACACTGTGTCTTATCTCGGATCTGGTTTTATGAAACCCTAAATTTACGACTGTGGCGAGGGGTGGGGGCTGTATTAAGCCGACTCTCGTCGCTTCGCTGCGACAGACACTTTTGTCACCAACAATTCATGGCTGAAGCACGTTTGGCAAAAATTTTGCGTGTCAAATTACAACACAGCGAACAGTCGATTGATGACGAGATTAGGCAATACGAGTGTCGTTATGAAACGTACTTCACTTTACGATTATTACCTATGTAAATGATGGCATAAAAGATTCTTTTGTAGCAAAAAAATTTAGGTTTACTTAAGTAATTTTCTTGTTCAGTTTGGATCAATGACAACAGACTACTTGTCTGGGGAATTCACATAAAGAAAAACTTTTTTACTGATAACTCCGGTACACTGAATAAACAATCTTGAGGCTATAAAGTAGCTACTTCAGAACATAACAACGTCCTTTATAAGCATCTTCAACACATCAAAATCACATTTAAATCAAAACAAACACGTTTTTTCTCTCATTCACAACCAAAACTGTTGATAAATTATTATATTATAGATTATAGCATCTTAATTAGGGGAGGAGGTTAGTCTTAATTGCGGACCGCTTGCCGGGGAGGGCGGGTTAGACCAGATACAGACCGATCCTCTATAAATTACGGGAATAAATCCCGGGAAAGAAAAATTGCCCTCTGGAGCACATAATTCTTGCCTTGTCACAAGCTCTCCTTATCTATAGCCAATACCGGATTACAATGTGATTTTTATTTCATGCTATATTCGTTGGTACTTCCAACCTACTTACGTTGTCTTTATGTTAAGTTATTTATGTTACCTATGTGGAATTTGTTTTTTGTATGCATGGGGATGTGGAAAATATTTTTCAGTTGGTTTTTCTATTGATTTTAGTGGTTTTGTTCAATGTGAAGATTAATGGCTGACATGATGAAGTAATCGAATATAATGGATTATTGTTTATTGTTACTGCAGGTAGCTAAAAAATAAAGTTGGTCAAAATTAAAAGATATTTCTACAATATGCATACCTCTAGGGTGTAACATAATAAGAAAATAAAATAATATTCTAACATGGATAGGGTAAACATAAACCAAAACTATGCACAAGAACAATAATTCTAACTAATACAAGGAAAGATAGAAATATTGATAGCAATAAAGAAGAATAGGTAGGTACACGTCTAGGGAGTCTTCAAAGTATACATTAAAGGCTCCTATAAACAGACGCAACACGCGATGCGACACAAAGGCACCGCACGTCGAGCGACACGGTTGGCGCAGTGGTTAAGCGATGGACTGCTGCGCTGCGTGTCGGAACAAATATTTGTATGACCTACAAGTAGTTGTTCCGGGTCTGGCTGTTTGTGTATGTGAGTTTAAATGTTTGTAAACGCACCTACGATACAGGAGAAATTCCTAGTGTGGGGCAACGTATAAAAAAAAAAAAAGTGTACACTAAAGGCTCCTATAAACAGACGCAACACGCGACGCGACACAAAGGCACCGCACGTCGAGTGACACTCGGTGCCTTTACGTCACACCTGTTTTTAGGAGACTAAATTGAATAATAAGATTTCTGTTACAGTAAAATCGCAGTTGTTTTTTACCAATATGTGGAGCTTTGCAGAATATGCTTTTGTGCATCAACGTGGTAAAATCGTTCTTCTTCCCTCGAGTCAGCTCAAAAAGCAAGATAGACTAGATAGCCTCATGATAACACGGACGTAATACCTACTTCCGTAGTAGCATTTTTGTTGGCGTTTGGTTGAGCCACATACCTCTGAAGTTGGCCAACGGAAAATGCTACTACGGTTAAGAGCGTTGTCATCGGTCCACTAGCGCCACTCCTTTAAAAACATATTATCTCGTGACTCTGAGAAGGAATTATGAAAAACGGCTCAATCAACTATATCGGTAAGTGTGTCTAGAATTTTCTAATACCTTTTATAAAGTTTCATATTGAGACACGAAGCAACAAAATACGATCTAGAGGTTCTAGACATACTTACCGATATAGTTGATTGAGCCGTTTTTCATAATTCCTCAGTCCCGAGATAATGTTTTTAAAGCAGTGGCGCAGACAACCCTCTTAAGAGCGGCCAACCCGTCATACTTTCCATACAAACGCTCGTACGTGATTATGGCGTTGGAACACATCTTTCTATGAAAATTTTGAACTAATTGGTATCATGTGCACTATATCTAGGTTTCTATGAAAGCAAAAAATTTAAATTTGGAGAAACAAATTCAGTATAAGGCTCCAAAAATCTGCTTTTTGCACACATTTTACAAGTTTTATGAAATTTCCGCACACTATTTTTCGTTCAATGTTATTGCGTTCTCACTTGCCTGTTAGCATTAACATTGCGATGAAAAATTTCAACGCAAGGAGGTCCAGAATCATGGACTAAATCCATGGTAACAAGCTTCGCGTCGATAGTCCTGCCACCCTGTATATTGGAGGTCCACGGCATCATGATAACACAGGGAAGTGAAATGAATGGAAATATTAATTTCCATCCATGATAACGTCATAACGTGCACGTATTTCCAAACATTTTACTTCCCTGCACATTTTACTTCCCTGGACGTCCACGAAAATATCGTCACATTAGAAATTATAAGCCCAGTAATGGTATATTTTGGCCATTCCTCTTTTGATCAACAGCAATCGCGTTACCAGTAGCTTCTTCGGTATATTGTTTCGGTTGCTTCCACAACCATTTCAGTGCCTAATCCAAAATTTTCAGGAAAGGTGAAACCTAAAATTTATTTATTTCCTTATCTGTATTAATATACTATAACAGGAATGAGGCAATTGAAGAGAAAATGGGTGCAGTCAGACTTGAAAAAAAATTGATGAGTTGATTTTTACAAGACACCTTCTACAATTTTCATAGTTGACCTACTTGTTACTCAAATCAATGTGGATTTTTGTAACATCTGATAACAACACATCTTTATTGATTTGATACCAAATTCTTGAATCATTTTAAATTGAAAATGTTCAGTATCCCTCTCCACACGTCACTTTCTGTTTCACAGAAAATAAAACCTATTTGTAAATCTAATGTAAACATAACATAACACAGAGTACTTCAAAATAAATTTCAACATCATTGCCAAGTGTAAATCAATACTCGAGCTAATATTTTATAATGTTAGCCAACAATATCGTCTAATGGACAATGACAAATGATTCCCTTTGTATCGAATTGAGATGTCACGGCGCTTTGTACGACAACAAACGAATTCACGAAATATAGAAGTGAAAAAATACAACCTTCTCAAAAATTTAACGAAATATTTTGACAACATAATGTATGGGCAGGTATCGCTGAGTGACTAGCTAATGATCGTATAATAGTTATCAGAATGCGGGCGAAATTCCGTGATTTGGGAAAAAATGCATTTTGAGGGATCATTCCTGGATACTTTCACTATTTGCTGAATTTAGAAATGAGAACCTTACCAAGGCAGCTCTTAACTGTGGTTTTGGAAAATTGTTAAAATATTAATGTATGACTTACATAGTAATTGCGGAGTATTCCCGTTTGAGAACCAATTTTTTTTTTTACACCAAAGTTAAAAAAAATTGGTGAGTATTCCCATTTGAGAATACCTTTGGGGCTTAATGCATAGGTGCCCAAAAAATAGGTGCGCAAACGGGAATACTTCGTAATTGCGATATGTAGGTACACACATACACAGTCATTTTTTCCCAACTATGTTGGGGTCAGCTGCCAGTCTAACCAGATGCAGCTGAATACCAGTATTTTACATGGAGCGACTGCCTATCTGACCTCCACAACCCAGTTACTGGGTAATACGATACCCCTTGGTGAGACTGACTGTCAGACTTTCGGGCTTCTGACTATTCCGTCATTTTAATTCCAGAATGATATTTTTTTTTTTTTTTAAACAAAGGTATAGTTTATTTGTAATTTACGATTCAACTTAAAGCAAACAAAATAAGTACGAAACTAGGTATGTTCTAGAAAAAAATCCGAGTAAAGACCAAGCTTTCACAAGCTTTTACGAGATTTTTTTAACTCGGTAGAAATACAAAAACTCCTTCGGCCAAAAAAGTAAGAACCTAATTATTTCACTTATTACGTATGCATTATAACCGCAGCTACATTCGTTAGTAAATTCCTTTGCGTATCATCTCGTACAATCTTAAAAATCGAGCATTTTAATCTCAACACACCGCTCTTTCGAAACGGCCAGCATAACTTGAACCCTGCCCAAAGCGCTGGCTGTCGAGGGAACTGTCAAAATTAGTGCAGGAACACTTAGTTCTTTATTTTTCCGTGGGTCACAATACACTGGACAGTAGTGCTTGACATTCATAATGCGTATAAACTTGTTTTATTTATTCCTAAGTTTATATTAATTAATATTAATGGATACAGAAGGGATGACTGTTAGAAATTTAATAGGCACGAATTTCTTTGATTCATATTTAGGCATGCATTCGTATGTCAGAAGCTAATTAGTTATTACTCCCTACTTTTAATGTAATTACTTCTATTTAAATGTTGCTATTAATCATGATGCAATTTTATTATGGACCTAAGAAGTTTTAATTGATAGAGTAGGTACCTAATTATTTTAAGTGCATGGTGCATATTTACATCAATTTAAAGGAACATCTACTTATAAGGAAAATGCACAGAACAAAACTCTTGTTTAATTTTAAGTCAAAATAAAACAATGTTTTGGTCTTTCTCCTTACGTGTCACCAATAAATTCTTTGGTGCTGCACATTTGGATGATCCTGGCTTTATCGACTGTAGGTACACTCCTGGACTAATTCGAGCCACCCTGCTCTTTTAAAAAAAAAGTTTATAATTTTTTGTCGTGAATTCAAATTCGGAACAATGACGACACCAAAATGATGGCCAGGCTTCAAAACTGCTTATTAGTACATTATTGCAAAGGCCGTGAAATAGGAAATTGCAAGTCGAGTACGAATCGAATCGAATTTTCAGCTTTGCCGCCAATTTTCTATTTATCATCTGTACCGAAAGGCAAACGCATTTTTGGTTATACAGCCACGTGAACGCAATTTGTGCTAAGCAAAGAGACTTAGGCCCGTATTACAGAACGTTACTCAATACTCAAGCATTACTTAGAACTAGTTTCAACCAATCAAATGGCTTGAATCTAGTTTTAAATAATACTTGAGTATTGAGTGACGTTCTGTAATACGGGCCTTACTTTGGTATGCCAAGAATGATAAAAGAGATCCACTCCAAGAGTATTTAATAATCCCAGCACGCCGTTTCATACAACATTGCAGGGCCTCAAGTCTGCTATTACAATAGTGTCAGAATGGTCTCTTCATTGTGAGTTTTTGACAGATTTGCCATACAAACACTGTCAAATACTCACAATGGCGAGACCATTCTGACACTATTGTAATAGCAGACTTGAGGCCCTGGAGTGTTGTAATGTTCCAAATTCAAAAGACGCTCCTGCAATGGATTTGATTTTCTTTGTCTGTAAATTCGATACTTCGCGTGTTCTTTTTTCGAAAATAATGACAATATTTCCATGCATGTTTGAGAAGAAACTTTTTCTTTGACTCATTATTATTTTGAAGTTTTAGGCCTTTATATTATATTACCTCACATGGAATGAGGGCTACCGTTTTTGTGCTCACCAGTTGGTGCCACTGTCGAGAAAGTCCTGAAGGTGTAGCTGCCAAAGTTTGTTTCTACGGGCGTGAAAACAAAGTTTACATTTAAATCATATTTAATACCTTAGAACCGTACCGTAAAAATATCAAGCCACCCGCAGTGTTGCGTAGTCCCATTTTGTTCGGAAAAATGGAGGACATAAGTTTCCGAAGGATGAAACTGTCTCAAATCACTGACATTAATTGATCCGTCACTCATATTTGCCATAGTTAATCTCCAGGTATTGCAAAATATTCACAACATGAATCTAATTTGAAGTAAACCCACCTAGTCCACCCACAAACAGTGACTTTTGACATTTCGGAGACCTCACACTACACTAGCGCCTCTAACGGCGAATTCAGACGCAATAGCCCTCATTGCACGGTGGTTGGATTGAGTCTGAGAGTAGTACCTACCTTGGCACTGGTTCCATTGTAGTTAATGTAGGCTGTCCAGATACCAGTGTCGGACGGGAATGGCCAGGTGGTCCCGGTCATTCCCATATCGCCCCCAGGCTGAGGGGCATGCGGGGCCCGCCAGCTAGGCGGGCATGCGCCGGGAGGGTTGTGGACGTAAAGGCTGTGCCGGTTTCCCATGACCCTCCCATCAAGGCGATGAGGGAACTCCGCTGAGTTTTAGTGGTTATACTGCCATTTTGGCAGGGAGTCCCACATACCCCGTCTCGTCCCCCGACGAGCGGGCATGCGTAATGCATTTCTCAGCGTCAAAAAAAAAAGAAAAAAAAAAGGCTGTCCAGATACATGTGCATTGTGCAATAGTAGTAGCAGACCGCAAAAGACCAAAACAGTAATATTATTGCTCCCATATACAGAAATAAATAATATCTAATGTTTAAGATAACGATTCTGTAAATTCAATCGATACTCAATCACATACTCATCACGCCTATTCACATACAGTATCCAATTCCAAATAATTGCATAACGAATGCGGTGACACAGCATTGTATTAGAATTTATTATTTTCTTTTGTTGGCAACACCCAGCCCTGTGGGTCGCGGTTGGCAACACAGAGCGATAATGCCGATATTTATTTGTGTAGAGGAGATTATTTATTTATTTTGTTCGGAGTCAATGTTGATGTTTTGTAGTCGGTTCAATGGCTGTACAAATGATTTCCATTGCTCCTGTAGTGAGCAAACACTTAAACTAAGTGTGTTGTGTTAAAAAAAGTTGAGAGGTTTACACTTAACCTTTTTTGTGCCAGCGTAGATTCGAAATTCAAAATTTTTGTACCAGTAGCTGACACTTCAAATAAAAATAAATCTTTAATGATATTGAAAGCAAATTACGGAACCCATATCCCGAGATAGATGAAAACCACCCATCTAATCATAAAATTAGTTCCGGAAATCACATGAAGTAGGTAAATATCGAAAAATTATCAACAATATTTTTATAGATGATTAAAATTAATACGCTTTAGAATAGATAAGTCGATATCCGGGTAAAGATATCTGCAAGGTAACGAGTAGCTTCTTTCAATAATTTTATTGCTCAACGTAGATTGTAGATATGTAGTATACTGCAAACTGTATATCCGTTTTGATTCACGTTTAATCCTAATTAATATTTAGTCATCACGGATGCTTAATTAATTATCATGATTAATTATACTCGTATATTATCTTCACCAGACAGGTCAAAAAACAAACATAATTTACTAATCCTATTTTTTAGGCGCCAACACGTCATAATTCGCTCCACTATTTTGTTCAATCCAGAGTGCTCAACATTTTTTTTTTTCTGAGACATGCAAGAGTGCAAAAAACAAACAGCCAGCCAGCTAGCCTTTATCTGTCGCTTGGTTTGATGCCTTTGTCTCTCTACTTCGGACGAGCCCCGTTAAATGCTCTGTTAACCATCACATAACAAAGGATTCAAGAAGATTATAGCTATGTTTTTATGTAATGGGACTTGCGAGTGAGTTTTCATTTCGCTGAAATCGGATTGTAATCTGGAGTTAGATGCAGTGAATCGAGTTAAATATGGAATGTGAATAAATACATAGTGGAGGACATAGAATACTGTACATAAAAGTACAATTTAATTATAAATAACACAGATTTTTCCAGAGTAGCCTATTAACCACGGAGTATTCTGCTGATTGACTTGCTGATTGATGAGTTTACATAAGTTTCATTTTTGTGGCCAATACGAAAATAAATATTTAGCATCTTGAAAAATCGATAGTTCGATACCTCCTACGCAAAAAGTCGTAACATGTTTTTTTTTTTTTTTTGTGAAATGAGATTTTAGTACCATAATGTAATATTATATAAATAGGTACTACACATTCTTAAAAACTATATTTTCATATTTTCACTAAAAACCGAGTTTCTGACCCGCTAATAGTCTGATCATATTGGGGTTTATTCATAAACGTTGCTTAAAGTTAAGTGACGTTCAAACGTCAAAAATGTATGGTTAAACAGTCGCTAATCATTACTTAAATTTAAGCAGCGTTTATAAATAAACCCCATTATGTTTTGCGGCTGATCAACAGAAAGATGACGTTAAAAATCTCTCTCTGAAAATCACAAATTTAAACAACGACCTTATGCGCGCGAGGTGTCGAAATGTAGGTATGCCAAAAACATTCATTGTATGAAGGTTTGCCAAACAGAAAAACTTCTAGATTTTAATGTAAATATTATTTATCGATGCCAGTAGCAGAAAAAACATCCCGTTCTACAAGAATGTATTAAAAAAAAATTGTATCTAAGTTGCAAATCAAAACAACTGTTACAAAGTAATTAAAATTACGCAACCAACCAAAAGACCAACAAAAACATTTAACTCCGAAGTGACAACTATGTTAGCCATCCCAAATATTTGCACGAAACATTATCTCAAGTTAAAACTCAAACAGTCGAACCATAAATCAAAAAACAAACGCAAAACCAGAAACAATTTACACTGAAAGAAAAAAAAAATCGACCACCGGACGAGGCATCCACGGCTCATGGTTACGGCTCAAACCCCACGATTGCACGCTCTATTAGACCTAATAGCATTCGGCATGGCCCGCCTTGTTACCAAACAGACATATTTATTGCAATATTAGAATTAACGATGTGAACATGGCAACATTACCCCTAAATAAGAAGATAATTCGGTCAGACTTTAATACGCTGACAAAGATCGCGCAACTTCGTAATCGCTCGGGCGTGTTGCTCGAGCCGCGATTTCAATTTAATGTGTCGTTTAATTGTGAGAAAGTTGTGTTCAATTATTTTGCTGTAAAATTAATTGCGGAAGAACGGGTGCTATTTCGCGGTAATAAAAAATATTATATGATAGCATCAGAAAAACAATTATTCAACTATTAGATTCCGAATGATCAAAAAAAGCAACTGTACTGTACTGCTAATGAGACTGTGGCGGCATCTACAACGCCACATGCGAACTACGCATCAAAGACCTGACGTCACACGAATCCTGCATCGCGCAATCAGAGTTTACCGCGCGACTAGCATACAATGTGTTTTTTTTTTATATCCTATAACTCTTGGGTAGGAATGAGACCATATCAAAGAATCAACTGGCATATGAATTATTTTTAATTCAATTTTTTTATTTTATTCATAAAAAATAATTCGACAAAGTCACGATTATTAATGTAAAACACCCTTACGTGAAATATGACAACGTCGCATTTTCTTAGATTTAAATATTAATGATTGGTTTGAATGAAAATGAATTACTCGTATTTATCAATAAAACTTAGATACCTACACACATCGAGGGTCACAGTTCCATCAGTTCGGCAACGTCGCAAAAGTAACAATTCGTCATACGAGTGACAATTTTCGACCTAAATTAATATGATTGATGATAATTATCTTCGAAACTATGCATTTTTGGACCACATAATCTGGACTTTTTGTATTATTTTTACTCATAGAATAAGTATAACCCTAGAGTTATGGGATAGGAAAAAAAACACGTTGTATACAATATCCTGACATCAACCGTCGGGCAGTTACCCACCAGACACGACACCCGTCCGGTCGGAAGATCCTCCCTTCTCTATGGCGGATGAGTGAACTTTACACCCTGTTCCTCATACCTCTATAAGACAATGCTATGAGTTTTTGGGCTCTCCAATTGTAGGTCCAGCTCCCGTGAGCCATATTACCTTGGTCCTTTAAAAATAGGTTCATCCATCGTCATAGTAACTATCATCATCTGCCCAGCGTATTCCCAACTATATTGTGGTCAGCCTCCAGTCTAACCATAATGCAGCTGAATACCAGTATTTTAAATAGAGCGACTGCCTAGCCTGTCTGACTTCTACAAAGTCAAAGTCAAAGCATTTATTCCAAATAGGCACGTAAAACGCACTTTTGAACGTCAAAAATTACATAAATAGTTAATTGATTCCAGTTGCCCCTTCCAAAAGGTAGTTATGTATGGAGAAGAACAGGCAAGAAACTTCATACTTACTCTTTTAAAATGTTAACAATAGTTTGTATACATTACTTAATAATTATAGGTGAAGACGATGCACCTAGAATAAAAATTACTTACTACAATTGGTAAAAAGAATAAATGCGATAGATACCAAACCAGTTACTGGGTAATACGATACCCCTTGATAAGACTGGTTGACAGACTTCATAGTAACGAATCCACCTAAATATAGGTGTGGCATAAAGTACCGTTGAGGAGGTTCCTGTTGCCCAAATATGGGGCTTATTCCACTAATCCCCCCTGAGAGAATCCCCCTCAGTGGAAAAAACTGAACCCTAATGTAAAAAAACCACTTTCAGGGGATCTTGGAATAAGTTATTTTTTGTTTTTTCAATTCTAGTTTTCCCCCCTTAGCGGGATTATCAGGGGTGAATTCTAGACTGTTTTCAGATTTCACTTTTCTTCCTAAGGGGGATTTTCAGGGGGGATTTGTGGAATAAGCCAAATATGGTTTTGTTATCTTGCTAGCTAATACAACAAAATGAGAAACGATGATTTCTAGCTTTCTGCGAAAAACAAGATTCTAGACGAAACTTTCAAAAACCTTGGGCCTCTATTCCAAATTTAGATTTATTATATAACTAACTAGCTAATGCCCAGCATGCATGCGTAATGCTTTTTTTTTTTTTTTAATTGAAAACTTCTTTAGGCGCGTTGAGCGATTTTTGGTAGGGGTAAAACTTATGTGTTCGCGATCTTCACCGAACGCTTTTCATGAGCTATATGTATAAAAGAACAGTTATTCAAAAGTTTTGTGTTTTCACTTCTGTCAGCAGTCCATAAGATTGCGATTTTTTTTATTATTTTTTTGTTAGGAACCTTCCCCGGTTCGCACACTACAACAATTTACCAAACTCTCATCACAATCGATTAAGCCATTTTCGAATTATTGCGAGTCTAACGCACGGAAATTGATTTTTATATACCTAGATAGATATATATATGTAATGTACTACAAACCTATTTCGTAATCTACATTGTCAATCGTAACTGACGAACATATCTTACACCATAGCAACGTATATCTATCGTATTATCATTCGTCGGTACTTTGATATCAAATATTTTATGGCGCTTATCTCGGCTCTCGCTCTCGCCTAGCTCGGTCTTTGCCATCGTAAAACGTTGATTTCATGAATTTCTTATATTCCGTGCTATAGAAGGATTTTAGCATACGGCTAATTGCTTTTTTATTGTTTTTGGTGATTTGGTTAATTAATACAATATTTGTATGTACCTAAATATTTTTATGGCTTCTGTGACATTTGCTATTTTAATTCAATTAGCAGTTAATTATGAATCAAACGCGAGTTCTTGATAAAATGTCATGCTATCTGCTGATGTTGGCGATGTGTGTGCTGGGCGTTGAGTTCACTCAAATATGGTTGAACTGTTCATCGGTCGTCTATTATCGTGAAGGTTTTAGAACTAACACAACATAAATCATTGTTTTTTTTTTAATTTCAACCCACAAGTGTCTGAAAAGGGATATGAAGTTTTGTATTGAAGTTGTTCATTCACAAAATTTTGTATTCAAGTAAAAATAATATAAGTAGTACACGTGTACTGTTTCTAACTTTACAGTACTTTACATGGAGCGACTGCCTATCTGACCTCCACAATGCAGTTACTGGTTAATACGATACCCCTTGGTAAGAATGGTTGTCAGACTTTCATCGGGTTTCTGACTTCCCGTAACGACTGTCAAAGATCCACGAATGACAGCCGGGACCAACAGCTTTACGTGCTTTCCGAGGCACGGACGGGACTCTGTATGTAAAGATGGTCACCCATCCACAGAGCAACCGCGGCAATTGTAGTTTAACCTGAGCGATCGACCTGTGCGGCTGTTATTATTTAGCCACGGACCCCTCCCCCGGAGAACCCCCCTCCCCTTCTCCGGGAGAATCGATATAGATATAGATTAGGATACGAGTAGTTAGGATACGAACAGAATGCGTTTATCGCCAATTATCTAGAAAAGAAGAATTTATACTCTACGCAGATGAAGTAAAATAAAATAGGAACGAAGTCATACCTTACATTCAATATTCGAGTCAGATGCCGAAAATATAGTTTTTAGAATTTTGGTCTGTTTGTTTGTATGTATGTTCCGGTTTGCAGAAAAACGGATGAACGGATTTGGATGATATTTGGCACACAGATAGTTTATAACCTGGATTAACCTATAGGTATTTTTTTAAATTCCGGTAGTACGTTCCCGTGGGATATTTTTCGACATCCACGCGGGCGAAGCCGCGGGCAAAAGCTAGTAAAGTAATATAAATGCTACTTAATCGCCACTTATAACACTTTATTTCGCCTAATTACCGCAATTTCGCACACAAGGTCGCACTACCAGCACACTTTAAAATGGGTTGCTCAACTTAATTTAGCATAATACCTACGCCATATTTCTGGTTATAAAATACGTAACGCCAATAAAACGCAAATTACGACTGTGTTTAGGGTCGGTGATTAGGCGCGGTCCATCAGAGATTTGCCATGGCGGGTGATAAACGTAGGGGCGGTCCGTAAGCAAATTATTATTTATCTATTTTGTGTATGTTGGTACCACACATTTGTGGTTGGTTAATTAAATTAGACACGAGTTAAATTGCTGAATGTGTCGTAAAGTGGAAGCTTGTATGATGAGTTTTATCGGTTTACAATAAGCGCGTCGAGAAGGCGGCTAATGTTTCCACTTTCTGCATTAGCTTTTCTGTTTCGACTCCCGAAATCGACAAGATACATAAATTTTTAGGGTTCCGTACCTCAAAAGGAAAAAATTAGGGTTCCGTACCTCAAAAGGAAAAAACGGAACCCTTATAGGATCGCTCGTGAGTCTGTCTGTCTGTCTGTCTGTCTGTCCGTCTGTCTGTCCGTCTGTCACAGCCAATTTACTCCGAATGTAATGGACCGATTAAGTTGAAATTTTGTACACATATCAATTTGAGTGACCCAAACACGGACGTGAACCGTCAATAAATGAATTTAGAATATTGGGGTCAGTTTTGGGGGGCAAACAAGAAAATAAAAAAATAAAAGTTTTGCAGGCTGTACCGTGTGACATATCAAATGAAAGGACTTACTGTGAGGGTCTCAAATATATTTTTTTATAATTTTTAAATAAATTGTTTTAAAGTTATAAGTGAAAATAGACGAAAATTGACCATTCCCCCCTTATCTCCGAAACTACTGAAGCTAAAATTTTGAAAAAAATACAGAAAATAGTTCTATACCTATAGATTACAGGAAAATCTATAAGAAGTCTATGGTCTTAAAATAACATGGTAAATATCTCGATATTGTGCGTACAAACTTACATTTGCAGTTGGAATGTATGGGAGATTATGTTTACCAACTACAATGTTAAGTTTGTTCTTAGAATAAATTCTTTCCGAGTACGGAACCCTTCATTGTGCGTGGTCCGACACGCACTTGGCCGGTTTTTTTTCATAGGTCGCAGAATAATATATTCCTCTTCGTCGACTTTATAAGAATCGTTACTATTTCAGCTAATCTGTTTAACTGGCGTATACATAGGACCAACAAACCCCTTTTTCGCTTACACAGTTCAAAATCCACTAATTAACTTAAGCATCTCTAAGCCGTAGTCGTTAGCATTTACCAACACTTCGATCTTACCCACTAAAACATTCACATCCTGTATAAATAAAGAGAAGTCAATTATCTAATCGAATACAAGATTATTACAGAATATAACCAATAACATAATCTTCTTACGACCACGACAGTTCGTAGTGACATTAAAAACATTGCAATAACAATTTTATTTCCTAATTCCGTCGCCGACTCAATTAAAACAGGTTCTAAACGTCAATTACTTGTCTATTATTTTACGACAAAATCGGCTAATTAGTCTCCCGGCTAGTAAGCACCATATGTCTCCATACGAATTATTAATTTAATATTTTATAGCCACGTAATCCTTGCCACAAGGCAATAGAGATTACCATCGCTTCCGAACGCATCTCGATTTCTTTCATTACAGCTAATTAGTCTAATTGTATTTCTCTCTGAGAAGGCCGGTAGCTGGCTTGTAAATTAGTGTAATGATTGGGTAATATAATATAAAATTCACATTTGGTAGCCGTTATGACAAGGTTAGGTCGCGTGTGCACACTCCGGATGCGAAAACGGCTGGACGGCCTCATCGTAACTCCAAATACACGTACGACATATTTTTATTAAATACGTTTCACATCATCGTAAATATAATTTTCGTCATATTTAGCAATATTAATAAAATTAAGTGCCGTTTTACAAATTAATAGCTTTTTATTATTTATGAATTCCGTGCCAATCTTCGAACGGAATATATAAGTATCCGTTGCTATTTCCCACGCGGGTCAAAAGCCACAAGAGACATTTATTATTTGCTAATTTACGGCTGGACTAGATCATTCTTTGACACAATTTAATGTCAATCGTTTTTTTTTTTTTTTTTGATGAGGTCATTGGCGGGACGTAGCAGTTAATTGTATGTGACCAAGATGTGGTCCATTTGAAATAAAAGATGCAGATTTATTAATTAAGATTAACGTTTGCCCGCGGCTTCACCCGCGTTGAAGTCAGAAATTATCCCACAGAAACGTACTACCGGGATAAAAAGTAATATATATGTTAATCCAGGTTATTTAATTATTTATTTAGTACATGGAGGACTTACAGTTAATAAAAACAAACAAAATAGGAAACCATAGTCACCAGAGAGCCTATATTACGAATCCTCACGTATATCCTTATTATTATTAACTGTATGAGCGCCAAATTTCATTCAAATCCGTTAAGCCGTTTTTGCGTCATTGAGTAACAAACATCCAAACATACAAACTTTCACATTTATCTATAGGAAGAATCGCTTATTATTCTGTAATAACTAAGAAATAAATTAATATAAACTCAATATGCCGTAAACAAATGTTATCATGTGAGCTAGTTGTAAACATGGAAAACCAAATGGTCCTAGACAGGTTTTAATCGGATATTGAGTCATTTATATAAGGTCAATCAATAAATAGATACTTTGTACACAGTGTCTGTTCCAAACTTCCAACATTATAATGTAACGTTACATTAAAATGATTCATGGTTTCTGGAGTCTCTCATTTTGTTTACTTTAGTTATACTCTATTTATTATAACATTAGACAAATAACTGTTCTCACCCTTTCGTTATTTCGATGTAAACGTTCAATAAACTCCGTTATTTCACGATAAACACAAAGCACTGTAATCTATTTACCATTTACATTTCAAAAATAACTCTAAAGTGCAGTAATTTCAACAATATTACACAATAACTGTCGTTATTTAGCCGTTTTTTGTCTAATGCGTTTTTTGTAAATGGAGTATAGATACGTTTTAGGCTTGACTTTAACCAATAATGGTGCCGATTCCCTTGTTCACAAACTAAACTAAATTTACGTTCAGTGCATCTTTTTCTTTCTATTTCATTATGAAAAGGACAGAAGATAAATTTTAGTTTAGTCCTGTCAAATTAATCAGCGCTTGACGTATTTTGACGTAATTTTAGTCGCCAAGTGTTTAATCACGTCTAAACCTATAGGGAGTAGTGGCAGGCGCTGATTAATTTGACAGGACTAAACTAAAATTTATCTTCTGTCCTTTTCTTAATGAAATAGAATGAAAAAGATGCACTGGTCTTAAATTTAGTTTAGTTTGTGAACAAGGGAATCGGCACCATTGTGTACATATCGCACTCTAATTTCCTTAACGTCACTAAACAAAATATACACATTTTCAGTACAAGCGTTTAAAGTTTTGATTATTTTGGAAAGGGTATAAATAAAAGTAGAGTAATTATGTCGGTCATATCTTTTGTTATTCTAGTGTATTAAAGCCAGTGTTTTTGGAAAAAATAGGGAATAGTTCATAGTATAGATGGCGTTACTTAGCTCAAAATTGATAATTTTTGTTTAATGACGTTAAGGAAATTAATGTGCGACATGTTAAGCAACGATGATGCATGATTTAGAAAATATTCTATTCAATAACGTAAAAGTGAGGACAACGTTATCGAACTCCGTTACAATGACATGTGGACAAGTATCAATTCTTTGTTGAACAATTCTTCAATCAAATCCCCATAAGCCACCATACGCCTGGACCACATACCCTCATACTGCAGGTAAATGCATTTAAATTAATTAAGGGGGAGTCAGACCGCCCGCACGGCTACCGTCCCGGCGGGGAGCCGTGACGACTTCATGCAGCTTCCCCGAACCGGCGAAGTCCGGGACACTACGGGATGCGGGATTTAGTGTAACTCTAGTACCTGGCTACGTGACATGAATGCGAGTAGTTACGTCACGGACTCACGGGTCAGTGGAGTGGATAGTTTGGATGAAGGCGTAAAATGCAAGCGTTTGCTTTTTGAAGTGGTCTAGTATAGTGTTCGCACAACCTCTGCTGGTTGTTTAAAAGCCAAGCAGTTTTTGGTTCGAAGTATTAGAATGATAAAAATAACATCAACTATTAATGTTGCAGGAAATCTGCATGCACAATTGCGCAATTAACGTTTTAAATTAATTACATGAATGTCACGTCTTTGGCATCAATAGATTTGGACTTGTGTTCGTTCTTAAAATATAAAGTCAAAGTCAAATCATTTATTTCAATTAGGCACGTAAAATGCACTTTTGAATGTCAAAAATTACATATGTAATTATATAATTCATTTATGTTTATTTATTTATTTATTTATTTTATTATTTATGTACACACAGTTAAATACATAGAGATGCAACATAATTATAATTTCAGTACAAAGGTACTGCTTATTTCTTAAGAAATTATGTTATGTATTATGTTTTTATATTCTATTTATGTAATTTGTCATAGAACAAAAGTTGTTGTTTATGATATTAGTAATGTAGTCCTGTGAGGTTGTTAGTGTTTTACCAAAAACCAAATAATAAAAATAAATAAATACATAATAAATAATATCCATAGGTACTAATATTATAAATGTGAAAGTAACTGTCTGTCTTCTGTCTTTATGTTACGTTTTCACGCCTAAACCGCTGAACCGATCGTCATAAAATTTGGCAGAGATGTAGCCTGGGATATGGAGACAAACAAAGGCTACTTTTTTACGCGAAACCGACATCTACGCGGGCGGAGCCGCGGGCAAAAGTTAGTATATAATAATATATTTAATACATTATAATTAAAATATATTTAATACATTATACAATATATTTTAAAGAGTTTTAATAATAATACATACTGCAGAGATAACATTGATAAAGATACGGTAACATATTGATAACATTCAACAGTAGCACTGAAAAAGCTATAAACACCAAAATTACGCAATACAAAAATATTGGGCTCGATTTCTAAAACTGTCCGCATACAAGGCGATCATTTATATGCTAATTAAACAATTACAATTTCACAACTACAGGGATATCATGAATCTCACGATTTGTGTTATCGGCTGCCCACTGTGCGGCTACCTGTGCAAACACTGTCAGAATAGGCGCTCTCCCTTAACTTGCCTGCTATGAGTTACTGCAACTGCCCCTTAAATATTTCATTGATTTTATTGTGGCTCCAATGTCAACCCCGTCTCGACGATAGCTATAAAGACTGTCGTTATTTTTTTGCGCAATAACGTAAATCGAGTTTCGCGCCCAATTTTATGTTAATCACAACTTTGACTAAGATTTATTTTTACTATTTAGATAACGCGTAGACTAAAATTGGTTTTACAAAAATATTGCAAATTAGATTAGATTTTAAGTAATTTATTCCATTCTTTCCATGAGCTTTCTCGCGTTTTGACAAGTTGGTACGAAATGCGTGCGTAATTTATGCGACGGGTTGAAAGCTTCCAAATTTTCATGAGTCAAACAGCTTGCAGGGAAGGACAGCTCCCTGTCTTTTCCTGCAGGCTAGGTAGGGTAGGTACTCAAACCGACTAGGATTAACTCGAATAAAAATAAGGCCCACCAATGCATAACACTATAACATAGACACATAATAGGATGTATAGAAGGCTGTATGGAGTTAACCCGTGCTCACCTGGCGTCACCCGCGCTCTCCCACAGATAAAAAACTCTTATAAAGAGATAAATTATTGCATTATGGCTTTTTGAAAGAGTCCACTGCTGCTGAGAAATGACAATATTATTAAAAAGTACGCGTCTTTGTCACAATATCTTTTTGTGTTCGATATATTGTCGCCATAATAAATGCTGCCCCTTTATGGGTCGAGCATTGTGCTCCGTACCTTTGTGGACATTATTAAATATATTTTAAAGAGTTTTATTAATGGTGGGCGTCGTAAAGAGAATGTTTGATTTATTTTTTCGACGCGTGTGCTCGATGTTAGTTTGATAGCCTTCAATCATGAGAATAAATTGTGGGAGAGAATTAAATGTCTTCAAAAGACAGACGTCGCGTATTGGACAGACATCACGGCAAATCACGAAATATCCGCGAGTAATAATGACCAATAATCAGGAATAACTTCCGTCGCTTACGTTTTTATTGCAAACGCTCCGATAATGCAATAGCCACGCTATGAGCGCGAAAAAAAATATTCCCGCGCTGTCAATAAACATAAAACTTGCGAAATATTGTCATATCAAATTCGCTGTTTTGAAATATGATTCGCTTACCTCCTTCAAGTATCTTCACGCCTTCGGTGCTTTTATAAAGATATTTTTATTATGTTGATTTTGTTTATCTCGTTGTATAGACGAGAATACGAGATCTTGTTACGTGAACAGGTATGTGACCACAATTAAATTTTTTGCCTCCACCTACGAGTAATAAGATAAAATGTGTTTTTATGTGATATTGTGATGTGGTTAACACCTGCGAGATATGGCACAGAAAAAACTCTGGTGTATACCATCATTTTGATATGCTAATGTTCTTGTTAAATAATACTTAGGTATCATTTTTCATAAGTGCGAATGTTTATCGGAAGACATTATTATTACAATCTTTTATGCAGTATCATAAGACTAATAATGTTAGAATTAAAAGTTTTAAAGACATGAATAATACGAATGTGTTCTGATTTAGAGCTACCTGGAACGTGACCACTTAATACCGAACAAGGAAATCATATAAATATTAAATCCTAGGAGCAGTAGAACCTTTAAAAAAAATCTCCTGTTTGTCCTAAAACACACCTTACCTCCTCATTATAAATGTCACATTTAATTTAGTACAAATCCTAATAAATCAATACTTACCAGCGATTTCGTTGTTGTCCAAGTTGCAGGTGCAAAAGATGGGAGGACAGATACTGTCCTTATCTGTGTGCACATTTGGGAATTTTATAAATATCCGAAACAGATTTGTCACCCCAATTCAAAATGAGAAGTTAAACTGCCACAACTAATATACTAAAAATATTAATAAGATATTCTTAAAGCTAATACTTCTGTTACTTCTAGATCATGAGTATGTGTTATGTGTTATTTATTTGTGTTTACTTTATGCACAAATAAAAAAATACTGTACAAAGGCAAACTTAATGCCTGAGGCATTTTCTACCAGTCAACCTTAGGTTGATAGGTGCAGAGACAAAAAAAAACATGGCAGGTGCAACTTAAGGGATAGATACCTCAAAAAAGAATAAATACTAATACATACATATATACAGAATAAGCTTTGTCAGGAGATAAAATAACGATTTGTAGAGGAGAAAATGAATCCAGCAAATCAGCGCTGGGATGATTCTGCTAATTTCTTACGAATATGTTCACGTGCCTTCACTTTAAAAGATAATCGGGTGGTTCCCGTCCTGATTTTCAGAAGGAGCGTATTCCAAAGAAAGACCGCCTGGACAAAGAAAGAAGAATGAACGAAGCCAGATCGGTGAGGACGACATCGTAGAAGACGATTGTTGGTGGAACGCAGATTTTTACTATGGGCAGAGCATAAGTATTACAGTCAGGTAAGAAGGAGAAGTGGGTTTGTTGAGAAGAGAGATAGTTATCACCGCTTGGCCTGTATATTATCCCTACCCTCCTACCTAGCTTTTTTTTTTGAGGTTTGGAAATCATCAAATGACCCCTCTCGCTCTGGGTGGAGCGGAAGGGAGTGTCAGACTCTTACTGACTAAAACCCACCCGTGTTCCTTCCTTGGCCCTTTATGTTCCGGGGCAGCGGTACCCCTTTTGGACAATCCCGCTGACTCGGCAATCCTCCTACCTACCTGACTATCCACCAAAGGCCTTAGTCACCCATCATACGGGTAAATAACTCGAAGTCTCCAGGGAAAAGAGCAGCTGTTCCATTCTTCACACACAATTATAGTAACTAAAACCAACAATCTTTTATCTGAATCTAGCTACTAACTAGACAAACTTACGCTAACTTAGGCATCTCTAAAGACAGTCTAATTCATGCATCCTTGAAGATGTAGTAATGACGTAGAAGCCTGCTTGCCTGCCCGGTCCCATCGGAAGTCGTGAAGGCCAATAAATAATATAGTACCATCACGTGGCGCTTAACAAATGGTCACTTCGTGCTTTGCCACCGGTTCACCTGACTTGGAGCATAGATTATGAAATGAAGAGATGGGACGATCCAGTTGGAAACTCTAGTAATTATTTTGTTGTAAGAAAAAACACTGCTTTGGTACTACAAACTTCATTTGAAATGTCATAGTGTGAATGTGGTTAAAACAATATTTAGGAAACAAGTTTTTTAGGTCTACTAAACTCTCCGTATTTCATGATCAGGCAACGTTAACTGCAAAAGGTGAATGACATGCACCTTTTATCAGTCTCCGGTTCAGCCACGATTTGCTGTGTATGAAATTGTAATAATTTTGTCCCTTCAAAGTAGCTTGCGAAATTCAAATTTTCTTACTATTTTTGCAATTTGCAAGCCAATATCAGATTGTATGTTGATCGAAATATGATTCGCGGTCGTATCAAATATTTATTTATAATCATAAAAATCATCTACTTCTATTTTTGTAAAGTACCTGGTAATTGTTGTAAAGCCTACACTGTCCTCCCATACCCATTAACAATGTTATTTGATAATATTGTAAAGCCAATTATTTTTAAAAGAGTAAACGTGGAGTTTCTTGCCGGCTCTTCTGCGTAGGAAACAATCAATTGGAACCGTGCACCTAGCTTCTGACGTTTCATAAGAGCCTATGTAGGTTTATGTGAAATAAAATATTTTGATTTAGATTGATCAATACAACTCTATAAGTTCATATAAACCAATTGACTGACTATTTCATAAAATCATGACTTTTAGGATTATACTAACTTAAGGACTTGTATTATTGATTCTAATGGGCATCGGGCCCTATCAGAATACCAGCGCTGCGACACTTATTTTTAAATGTCGCAGCATCATGCTGAGATAGGAGCCTTTTGGCCCCGTACAGGATTTTGCTTTCATTTTACTTTTGTTTTTCATTAAATTTTTTTATTAGTGTTACTATGAGTGTGTTTAGTTTAAAATGTGATCTTCCTGTATGAGTCCCAATAAATACTTTTTCTTTCTTTCTTTCTAATGATTATAATTATGTAAATACATATTTGTTACGGTCGCGAAAAAGGGCCAAAAAGGAGGAGGTTCTCAATTCGGTTATATTTTTTTAAATATTTGTTACCACAGAACTCCGTCGTTTATGAACCGATTTGGAAAATTCTTTTTTTATTTGAAAGTATACTGATAAGTTTACTTCCAGATTGGTCCCGTTTTTTTTAAATCTAGTTAAAAATTGAAAATTAAAAAACTGTTTAACATAAAAAATCACCAACTTCCAAAAAAAAAAACACTAAAGAGTGAAAAATAACTTTAATTTCGGTAGTCGGTGGCAAAAATCGAAAATACAGAACCAAGGATACCGACTTCCGAAATGAAAGTTATTTTTCACTTTTTAGTGTTTTTTTTTTTTGGAAATCGTTTTTTTTTTTTTTTTTTGTTAAAAAGTCGTTTAATCTACATACACCCAGACAATGAGTTGCAAATTGCAAAAATTGTTAGAAAATTTGAACTTCGCGGGCTATCTTAATAATACATACACTAAATTTTTACTATTATGTATAAAATTTATTGTGGGAGGAAATTGCGGTCACATTACAAATCTATGCACGCAGACAGTCGCACACGTATATGGATCTAGCGTAGTACGTACTTCGTCTATTTTAGTTTGTTTTGACCATACACCGGAAGTGTGGCTGTAATTTACGGAGCTTTAATTATTTTTGGCATAATAACCTATATTATTATTATTACCTACATTAAAAATTATAGAAATTTATTCCGTAAACAATTCTGAACAAACTACTTTCATAATGTGCATTAATCACCAAGAACCAGTAAGAAAATAAATCTTAGCGGAAGTTTCCTTAATAATACCGATTCTGTAGCTCCCTCTAAAACTCTAAAACCAACAAGAACTACCATATTCCTATCTGCTCACAAAACTTCTACTCTATGCCGGGACCCCCGCGATTCGCCGGCAGCTGGTGTGTCTCTGCCGTTCAATGGTATCATTAATATCGTCCATACTAACATTAAATTGATTTTAAAATACATTCGCCTTTCCTATAGGTATTCGCGGCGATTTCATATGCGGGAATGTTTGCTTAGCGGTTCCGTATGTTTCCGATTAGGTTGTCTGAATATATTATTATTGTCTATTGAGATTACGAAGTTTATAGGTATGTCTACTACGTTTAATGTTCTGTTTGTCCTTGAAAATATTAGATACTGTTATTTTGTCTTGTTCGATGTTTTGAAAAGTAAAATATCGTCACTTATTTCTAAAATAGACAATCTTGTCGTCAATTTGATCGTTGATTTAATCAGAAAACACCCTTAAACCACCCACCCACCCTTCGTTTGATGAGGAGACTAATTTGAGCAACGCATTCCTGCCTCAATAGTACTGTAGGTATGTTTTTCATCGCGCACTTATGTGGGAGTGGCGCGAAGAGGTGAAACGCCGGGAAGTAACTCCGCTGCTGCGAGAAATAAGTCCCCACTTTGAGGAGTGGCTAGAGAGGCGCCACGGCATCCTCACCTTTCGCCTGACGCAGACCGAACACGGTTGCTTCGGGTGTTTCCTGTTCCGGATAAGGCGGGAGGAAACGGCCGGGTGTTACCGCTGTGTGGATCACCCGGAAGACACGGTGGAGCATAAGGTGGATGTCTGCCCAGCTTGGGTGGAGCACCGTCGTGTCCTCACGCAGGCGATCGGCGGCGGTGATCTCTCGCGTCCGGCCCTGGTCCAGGCCACGGTATGAAGCGAGAGTGCATGGGAAGTCGTCACCTCCTTCTGCGAAGCAGTAATGCTCGCGAAGGAGGAGGCAGAACGCGTGAGGGAGAGGCAGTCTGTGCGCCCTCACGCCCCTAGTCGCGGCATGAAACGCCCTGGGCGTCGGGAATCAATTGCCGATACCCAGCCACCATAGGTGCGGGCTTGCGGACGGCGAGCTATGGGCAGCTCGCCGTCCTGTAAGGACCAGGCCCGGGTCGACGGCGCGTTGTGTTCCACGCGCGCCTCAAAGAGATGTCAGCACGAACTGACGGGGTCCGCTAGGGCCGATACTTACCAGGATTACAGGTTTGTCCGAAAGAGATACCGTGGCCCTGACACGCAGGTAACTGAAGGAACACGGGTGAGTTTTAGTCAGTAAAAATCTAACACGTCCTCCCGCTCCGCCCAGAGCGGGAGGTATGTTTATCATAAACTAGCCGTTCTAGTTAGAATCTCCGTAAATCTTATCTGATTTTGCGATTACTATTCAACAGTATCTTCATAGGTAAGAATAAAAAATGACTTAACTAACAAGAAAGCAGAATCGCATATACCATCATCAAATTCGTATTCATTCTTAGAAGAATCCAAAACGCCATTCATTCTTTCTTAAAAGGATTTACAATTTGTTTCTTATATAATCGCAACGCAATATCATCTAAGCAACCGCTGTTTTATTAAAAGTATTCACGAGCAATTCCCGCGACTCGCCAATAACATTTTAAAGTCTATTTAGACCCGTTATCTTTACTGTTATGCTCTCTGCTCAGTTAACTTAGACTCGTTATATTTTAGACAAAAGATGCCCAGGACCCTAGATCTAGTGCTCAACTAAATTCGGAAGATAATGGTCGGAATATTTGAACCTTTATTGAGTGCAAAACTTACTTTTCTGGTGCTCATATCTGTATTGTTATCTGCGGTGGTAATTCACACTATCCAATCATCAAAATACAGGGTTATTTTAAAATAGCTAGCTAAACTCCGCAGACTCGAGGGGTATCTATATTTAAACACGATATAATAATAATAAATAAAAACGCTCCGCGTTAAGCTAGTTAGCGGAGTTTAGCTAGCCAATTTAAAATATCCCTGCATACACGGTGTAAGAGAAGAGCGTTTTTAAATAAAAAAAATAAAAAAGTGTCATCGACACGTAAACACTGTAACCATGAATTCAACATAAATGATCTTAGAAGAAAATATCCGCTGTTTCGTACAAAAAGTGCAATACCTAAACGGTCAAAATGGTATATATATATATATATATATATATATATATATATATATATATATATATATATATATATATAAAGAAAGAAAGAAAGAAAGATATATATATATTTTCTTCTTTCTTTCTTTCTTTTCTACTATAAGGACTATGACATAACTACGCATGGTATTTTTGGGCTATCTTATAATGAATCTTCTTGGAAGAGTATAATTATATCATCTGATATCTTATTAGATTTTATATATCGCTAGATATGGCTTCCATAGTAGAGATCACATAATTATTTGCCTATTTTCAGACCAAAGTAACACATCCCATTATACATGGAACCATTTTTATCCTTTCCCAGAACAAGATGGCAGCTGAAAGCTACATTTAAGTTTTTAAGTTCGAAGAGACTTATTTGCAGTATAAATAATAAATTAATTAAACTACTTGTCATGTTCAGATGACATACAAAAATATTGGTACATGATATTCTTAATTAAAACAATTCATTAACTTCATTATCTGTGAGTGTAGCGAGCTGTCATAATAGTTCATAATAATATTCTAGTAAGGGCGACTTTGTCCTTGTCCGTCCAAACCTGCTAAATGCGAGTTTTAACTTAAGAGCGTTGTCATCGGTCCACTAGCACCGCTCCTTTAAAAACATATTATCTCGTGACTGAGAAGGAATTATGAAAAACGGCTCAATCAACTATATTGGTAAGTGTGTCTAGAATTTTCTAATACCTTTTATAAAGTTTCATATTGAGACACGAAGCAACAAAACACGATCTAGAGGAATGTGGCCGTTTTTATTTAGATCGAATTTTGTTGCTTCGTGTGGTGAAAAAACTTAGGCGAAGTGAGCAATGAGTGAGTTGTCAACAGTGTCAATCCCAAGCATCAGGTGTAATTACATGTCACTTCAAGCTCACTTCACCTAAATTTTCACCGTGAGATTTTTACAAAATTGCTCTACTGATGGAGCATGCTTGGTAGGCGTTCCTAACATAGATAATATAATATTATCACACCTGTAATCCCCGAAGAGTAAGGCAGAGTTGTAAAGTAGCTTTAGTGCACTCACATTTCGCCAATTATGTTTAAGAGGGCGTTCAACGGTCCACTAGCGCCACTCCTTAAAAAAATATTAATCTCTTAACTGAGAAGGAATTATGAAAAACGGCTCAATAAGGAACCTCGTTAAGTGTGTATGGAATTTTCTAATACCTTCCTTTTATTAAGTTTCATATTGAGACACGAAGCAACAATTTACGATCTAGATGAATGTGGCCGCTTTTCTTTAGATCGAATTTTGTTGCTTCGTGTCTCAATATGAAACTTGATAAAAGGTATTAGAAAATTCCAAACACACCGAGGTTCCTTATTGTACAGTTGTTATTAATGCTGTAGAGGAACGATCTCGAATCGAATGGGACTTAAGTGGGCGCTCACCGGTCAATTAGCGCCACTCCTTTCAAAAATATTATCTCTTGACTGAGAAGGAATTATGAAAAACGGCTCAATAAGAAACCTCGGTAAATATGTCAGAAATTTTCTAATACCTTTTATCAAGTTTCATATTGAGACACGAAGCAGCAAAATACGATCTAGAGGAAATATGAAACGATATAAAAGGTATCAGAAAATTTTAGACACATTTACCGAGGTTATTGAGCCGTTTTCATAATTCCTTCACAGTCACGAGATAATATTTTTTTAAAGGAGTGGCGCTAGTGGACCGGTGACAACCCTCTTAAGTCCCGTTCGATTCGGGCTCGTTTCTCTACAGTATTAATAACAATTGAACTCAAGCAGAGTCGTGATCAAGCGATTTTATTGCCTAAATCCTCTTAATTCTGCTTCCCTACACGTCTACACCGGTGGTCTGCCCACCGGGTAACAGCACGTGCCTCACTTGGCCCGCTCCACGCCAATCCTGTAGCAAAACTTCCGGAAGGACACACGAAGTACCCTTTACACTAAGTAGCAGTAATCGTTTGGTTGCGACTTTGAGACATATAACAATGAGTTTAATTCAATCGACATTATTTTTCTTAGTAAATATGCATTTACCGGAAGACGTAACGTTGGAAGGCCTCCCACAAGGTGGACCGATGACCTTATGAAAGCCGCAGGACTCCGCTGGATGCGGGAAGCACAAAACCGGTCGAGGTGGCGGTGCTCGGGGGAGGCCTATGTCCAGCAGTGGACGTCTTTCGGCTGAAATGATGATGATGATAATGATGCATTTAGGAAGCAAATCAGCAAAGCATGATGTAATGACGTAATGTTTAATAATGTACGCACACAAATTAACTTTTTTTAAATAAATTTATCAAATCCAGATATAATGAGTTCTAGGATAATGTCGGTTGTATAGGTATTGTATTTGTGTTACTAGCTAATTTTAAAATACTTTAAATTGTAATCTATGGAGAACTTAGTGGGTAGCATAATTGTTTTAAAATGCAATATTTATTTAAGATATTTAAGACTATTTTTTATTGTGCTACTGCTTGTGTTTTCCTAAATAAATAAAGTATTTAATTTACAAGTCATACATTCACTAGACGAAAACAGGGCGTTAAATGTCAGTTTGTGATAGGTCCACGCCCGAATCAGATGCCAACTCGAAACATCTAATATCTTCCCAAAGAGTTCCATGTGCACTAACAGGCGTTGAACAGTAGCGGTTTCGGATCGGCCTTATAAGAGGTAACGGTGCCCCTTCCATGTGCAGATGGTGACCAACGGGGTGGTTTTAGTGAGGTAAAATTCCGCACACCGCGGTCTTGTCCCTTAAGCCCGGGCGCCTTTTGAAGGTTGTCTGTAAAGTTGGTTTACGGACGATAGTTTAACGTGACAATGTCATAACAAAACATTGATGCGGCGCAAGCGTACAATGAGTGTAACGGGACAATGAGCGTAACGGGACAACGAGTCATCCTTTGCATGCAGCCGGCGTTCATCGATTTATTAAACGTTGTCACGTCAAAATGGTTGCTGTAGACAAACTTAGTTAGAAATAAACAGGGGTTCAAAGGAACACTCAGACATTTGTTTGTTTATTCAGACGATGTTTATTTAGAATTTTTTTATTTTTTTTTATTTTACATACTTCCTTGACATAATCTTTTCATTATTTGACATTATTTACCTACAAATCGAATTCCAATTCTTAATTAGTGGCTTTTGTGGACATGATAATATTTATTCAGATATGTTACTGTAGTTGTAATTGCAATCATGTCATTAATATTTTATATACTTAGATTATTTTATATTTTGTGAATGTGAGAACGTTGTAGGCCTAGTAGAGTGTAGATTTGTTGGCGGTTTTCTATTTTGTTAAGTACCTGGTAATTGTTGAAAGGCCTACACTGTCCTCCCATACCTATGATCACTGTTATTTAATAATATTGTAAAGCCAATTATTTTTAAAAGAGTAACCGTGGAGTTTCTTGCCGGCTCTTCTCCATAGGAAACGACTAACTCGAACCGTGCACCTAGCTTCTGACGTTTCATAAGTGCCCATGTAGGTTTATGTGAAATAAAATATTTTGATTTTGATTTTGATTTCTGACCTTATGCTAGCCTGAAATTAATATTAATCAATCTTTTTTTTTTTGAAGTGACAACGTCTAATAAATCGATGAACGCCGGCTGCATGCACGAAAAAGGATGACTCATTGTCCCGTTACGCTCATTGTCCCGTTACGCTCAATGATCAATGTTTTGTTATGACGTTGTCACGTTAAACTATCGTCCGTAAACCAACTTTACAGACAACCAATTTTTTCTGTAAGTAACATATCCCATTCTCTTCTTCCAAATCCTTCCTTAAAACTCGATGCCTGCAATTCCGAATCCGATTCCAATTGGATTTTTAAGTTCCCGAAGGGTGCCAAACGGAACCCTATAACTAAGCCTCCGCTGTCCGTCCGTCCGTACGTCTGTCTGTCAGTGGGCTATACCTTATGAACCGTAATAGGTAGACAGTTGAAGTTTTCACAGATTGATTTCTACTGCCGCTATAACTACATAATAATAATAATACGTAACTTTCTGACTTTCTAATTTAATTGAGTAGGATAAAATAAATTGTCATTTTTATTGTACATTATTTTTAATTATTATTATATTGTATTCAATCAACAACAATTATCATTCATTATTACTAACAGTAGTTTGTAAGCTCGCATTATTTTACTTACAAATATGGATGTAATCGTAGGATGAATCCGAAATAAATGATTTATTATTATTATTAATAATAATAATAAAAAACGGGGCAGTCAAAATCAAAATCAAAATCAAAATATTTTATTTCACATAAACCTACATGGGCACTTATGAAACTTCAGAAGCTAGGTGCACGGTTCCAATTAGTCGTTTCCTATGGAGAAGAGCCGGCAAGAAACTCCACGTTTACTCTTTTAAAAATAATTGGCTTTACAATATTATTAAATAACAGTGATAATAGGTATGGGAGGACAGTGTAGGCCTTTCAACAATTACCAGGTACTTAACAAAATAGAAAACCGCCAACAAATCTACACTCTACTAGGCCTACAACGTTCTCACATTCACAAAATATAAAATAATCTAAGTAGGTATATAAAATATTAATGACATGATTGCCAGTCTTTGGAGACTACCGATAGAAGTGAAAACTAAGTAACTTGAAAGCGTTCGGTGACGATGACGCGAGTTCCATGATTTTTGTTCACCCAAAAAGTGCTCAATGCGCCTAAAGACACTTCAAAAATCAAATAAACTTAATTAAAGAAAAGTGTTTTTTTCGGCGTGGTTTGCTCGATCTGTAATTGGTACAGAAACATTCGTGTCGAGTCCAACTCGTACTTGGCCGATTTTTCATCCAATTTGGTTTTGTGATCAATTAGTGTCATGATGGCCCGTTGGTTAAGGCCTCGCCTCTCATGCATGAGGTTGTGGGTTCAAATCTGGGCAAGTACCAATGTGACTTTTTCAATTCATATGTACTTTCTGAGTTTATCTTGGACATTACTGACATCGGTGAAGGAAAAACATCGTGAGGAAACCTGGACTTATAGTTAATATAAGTCTGAAATCGCCAACCCGTCTTGAGCAAGCATGTTGATCAATGCTCGTGCCTTCTCTGTATAAGAAGAGGCCTTTGCCCAGCAGTGGGACAGTTATAGGCTGGTATTATTATTATTATTAGTACCATATTGACATTACAGCACCGGTGGTCTACCCCCACGTAGCACGCGCCTTAGTTTGCCCACTCGAAGCCACTTCAGCGAACTTCCGCGACAATACACCAAAGTAAAGCGCTTTAGAGCAAAGTACAGCGCTTTACACCAATATATAGCGCATTAGCAGCTGCGCACGCGCTCTCAATGACGTCATTGTTTCGAGTGTCAAGTACTTGCCGTGGTGGTCTGTTACCATATTGATAGCCACTTAGTAATTTTCCTGTTTGTAACAAATTCAATTCTTCCCTTCGATTTTTTTTTTTCAAGATCTTTTTGACATGCGATCTTAATTTTTTTATACCGATTCTGATGATATAATTAGGTATAAGTTGACTAATGAGTTTGCGCAATCCCAGGAGTCGTGCATAACTTTTGGGAGCCAAGTAACTTTCGCTCTTTTTTCAGTTTTTTGCTTGTAGCTCGAAAACGGTACGTCCGACGGAAAATGTAATTCCATTCAATATTAAAGAAGGTTAAATTCTGCGTCGAATGAGAATTTTGATACTGCCAAAATCAAAAGTTAGAAACCGAGAAATTGAGATGACATTGACTTATGTCACTTGGCTCCAAAAATTTACGCATACCTCCTGGGATTGCGCAAACTCGGATTACATGCATTTAGGACCAAATGAAGGTATTAAAACGAGGAAATTAACTCTTCGAAAAAATCGAATTTGATTGGCCCTTGGCCTAATCTGCATTTAAAAGGTTGCAACTTTTTATCTCACTACTTATCCCAAAAATTATTGTTTAAGTAATATCATTAAATTCATCATCATCTGCCTAGCCTTTTCCCAACTATTTTGGGGTCAGCTTCCAGTCTAACCTTATGGAGCTGAATGCCATTACTTTACATGGAGTGACTGCTTATCCGCCCTCCACAACCCAGTTACTGGGTGACACGATATCCCTAGGTAAGACTGGGTGACAGATCGGGCTTCTGACGACCCGTAACAACTGTCACAGATCTACAAATGACAGCCAAGGCGCGGAGGGGTCTTAGTATGTAAAGATGTTCACCCTACTTTTTTTTTTCTTCTTTTTAATTTAAAAAACGTTGCCCCCTCACTAAGAATTTCTCCTGTATCGTGGGTGCGCTTACAAACATTTAAACTCACATACACAAACAGCCAGACCTGGAACAACTACTTGTAGGTCAGACAAATATTTGATCCGTGCGGGAATCGAACCCGTGACACGCAGCGCAGCAGTCAATCGCTTAACCACTGCGCCAACCGTGTCGTGTAGTTGATATTCCACCAACTCACACTAAGTATTTTCAAACGTCTTTTATAATGCGCACAGCAAAGGAGTGGAACTCTCTGCCTACGTCTGTGTTTCCGAACGCATACAACCCTAATCTATTCAAAGTGAGAGTGAACAGGCTTCTTCTGGGTAAGCTCACTCCATCGTAGACTTTGTCTCTGCCATCCAGACCTAGACTAGAGTCAAGAGCAAACCCATTATAAAAAAATAAATTAAAAAAATGCTCCTAATGGCGTAACTATCACCGCCTTAAGGCTATGCGCCTAGCTTCCAAACACCTTGTATATCCAGCTATGGTTTGGTTGGTCTATAAAGAGCACAGTTACACCTTTAATAAAACAGCGCAAAATTCGCGACGCAAGCGCAGCTGCACGTGCCCCCAATGATGGCATTGTTTGGAGTGTCAAGTATTTGTCGGCGTCATTACACGGTGGTCTGTTAAGAACTAACATATTGATGACCACTTAATGAGTCCCCATAGTGTATAAGCAATTGAGCTGTAACAACAATGTATGGTTACGCTGTTTTTGTGTTTGCTACGAGATGCTACGGAACGTAGCGCGTAGCAATCAAAATTTACAAACATAAATTTTTCAACTACATATTAAAATAAATCTTTAATCAGAACATTTCTTATGAGTATAAGTTTAGGTATAATTAACTCTTTCTCTATTATAAATAGAGATATGATATTCGGATGCATATTCACCTAAAGTTGAGATGTTTGCTATTATGGAAAGCGCTTTTGTATCGAATAAATCCCGCAGTTCCGGTGTTATATTTTTATTTTAACTAACATACACCACCCCTACTCTTACACCTTACATACACATATTTGCATAGGGGGTTAAAATAATTTTAAATAAATATGCATCTGAATAGTTATGCAGTCGACGAATTGCGGGTTTTTTTTTTAATAAATAATATTTTAGTTCTCGGCCGGTATTCCTGGCATCACGGGATATTTTCTTACAAAAAATATATTTTAAGAAGCTGCTTCCATGCTTTCATAGCTAATAATTAACTATAAGTAAATATGCATCCGATTATCCGATCTCTAATCATAAATCTTTAATTGATTTAATCTACTTCATGAACAACTTATTTTGGCAAGAATGTCCCACTATTTTGTCTACAATATTTTTTTTTTTTTTTTTAATAAGATATTTAGGTACTAAATAATAATATAAGGAGTATCTATTCATACACAAAATATTTTAAGAGAAACATCTATAGGTGGTAAAAAAGCCATAGCAACGAAAAACAATTTTTTATCTAAATGATTTTATTTTTACGTAATTATTATAATTTTTATATTTACATTTTGCAAAAAAACCTTCACTTATTCTAAGAATGACCCGCCTGAACATGGCGTCGGTGACGGCACGAGCGCGGTGCCTTTTGATAATTAATCATCAAATCAAGTAATTTTAATTTTTTTTTTTTTATCATATACAAGGTTTACAAAAAAAATCGTTTTCAGGGCTTCTTTACCACCTATAGATGTGTCTCTTAAAATATTTCGTGTATGAATAGATACACCTTATATAAGCTAACAAATTCAAATTAAAATAAATTATTTTCTATTCACAAACAATGATATGATACATTATTTAAAACAAGCTTAAAAACTATGTGGCAAAGTTTGTGAAAGACCAGTGTCTGCGCTAGGAATACCTGTGCAGCAGATCACCAGGATCCCTCCACACGGAATCTAACATAATTAGTTATACAGGAAAAGTGAAGGAGCTTTGCATAACAATATAAAATATATTAAACAACCATTTAAACGACTTTTGAGAATTCAATGCTAAGACGTACAGACTCATTCATTTTCCCTCGTATAAAATCTATCCTATTTTATTCTGTGTGAAAACTCCTTGCTACTAAACTTTTTAAATTGACTTATAAATTTAAAACTCAACTGCAAAACAAAATTATCAAAAATGATGATGTTTATTTGAACCAATAGCAAGATAATACATAGACTATACTCCATTTACTATATAGCATTAGACAAATAACGGCTAAATAACGACAGTTATTGTGTAATATTGTTGAAATTACTGCACTTTAGACTTATTTTTTTAATGTAAATGTTAAATAGATTACAGTGCTTTCTATTTATCGTGATATAATGGAGTTTATTAAACGTTTACATCGAAATAATGAAAGGGTGAGAACAGTTATTTGTTTAATGTTATAATAAATGGAGTATAGGTAGGTTATGAGTTCTACTAGATACAGAACATAAATACAGGTCGATTCCTTTTGCAAACAACCCCAAAACTGCAGATGACAACACAGGAACAGGTTGATAACTCAAAATAAAATTTTCCCGTTATGTCTTTGTAAATAAGCAAGGGCGGATCGCCGTTTGAAGTGGAGGGTACAAAGGGATGGGGGATGGGGGGACCGCAGATCCTATCGGCGTGTCCAAACTGCCACAGACAGATAACTGTGCGTGTGTGAGTTGAATTTTAATACACCCTGTGTTAGTTGCGGACTAAATGCTTAATTGAAACTTATTTTATGTGGTTGGCTTTTGTTTTATGTAATGCTGCTTTGGATAATATTGTAATTACTTTTGTCAAACTTTTAGCAAAAACCTGTGATCAAACTTTTGTAACTAAACAAAAGATAAATACATTATGCCGTATTGCTACTGTACCTCGATCGTCGGATCTGGGTTTCGTTTTGATGGATTGCTGTCTGAAATTAAGAAGATTTCAAGCGGTTTGTTTAGGCTTGTTCGTTTTTAGGATCAACATCTATTCTATTTCAACAATATCACTTTCTTGTTTTTTGTCACTGCTTACGGTTCTTTTCTCTTAGTTTTTTCTTACTTTCTTATCCAGCGAACTAAATAAAAGATTGGACATAGAAAATTATAATGATCACGAGGCGGGTCTGAAATTCAGGACACTCCTACCTCAGACACTTTTCTCAATCCTGTTGTAATTATGTTGTGATAAGTAATGATTTATGATTATAATAATGAATTAGGTAATTTTCACACATATTTTGCTCATGGCTGTATCTGTATAGTATACTGTTTTTCAGATTGAATCCATATGAACACGCTTTGCTATAATGTCGGCCTTATCGAAAACCTAGATAAAAATCTTAACACCTTTATCTGATAAGATCGTTATCTAAAACTTAAAATAAATAATAGAACAAACATTTTCAAGTTTATCCTGAAAAATGTGCAGGGTCGGCATCGGGTCGATACTAAAGCACCCCCGCACCCCGCAGGTGCGACGAGATAATCCAAGATGGCCGCCGAGATAGGACGTGACGTCACAGCGCAGCCCGCGTGCCCCCCGCACGCCTCAGCCGCCCCCGGCGCATCCTCGAAGCCTCTCGCCACCCTCCTTAGATCCTTTTAGAAATCCGCCGAGTACCGACAGAAGGAAAATTGGGCATTTTCATGAAAATATTTTCTTCAGTATCTGTTTATAGGGAAAACTTCGGGTCAAACAACTGCCTACCTTTTTGTACGTGGTTTTACTTATACGTAACGAAGTTTTACGTATATTTACATGTACTTGAACCAATCATGCTAACTTGACACTCAAATACTTGGCTTACAGAAAATTACATGAAATATTAATCTTTTTATGCAATATTCTTAGATTTTTTAAAAAAAAAATTTTATATAATTTGATGTCATAAATCACTGATCTTGATCATTTTATATTAATTTGATTTTCGTTTTTCCTTTTTATTTGTTTTATTGTATTATTAATTATTTTAAATTGAATGTGGATTATTATTGTGATGAATTTGACATGTTTGTTATATTTGGATGGTACTGTTTTATTTTACGAAATTTCTACACAATGTATATTGTTCCGAAATAAATGACTAGTGACTTATGACTTTAGAAATTCTTACTGTTTTAGTGTCAAAATCATAGTTAAGGGAAGGCCTCTAATTAATGGTGACAGCAGGCAGATTTTCGTTCTTTTTAGCAATGCAAGTCCTATGTTTCGAAAGAATTTAGTAACATTACATAAAATCTAAAGACTTATGTAAAACAAAGTCGAGCCCTCAGTTACACCATTTATAACTCAGGAACGGCGGGACAGATTTTTATGATCTTTGATTTGTTGGATTTGTCTCCGCCCTGAATATCAGAATAACTATTAAAACATGCGATAAATTCACGAAAAAAAAATATGAATAAAATTCATTTTATCGACGGACTTTTTTTCTGCGGCTACGGCTTTTTTAGGGTTCCGTAGCCAAATGGCAAAAAACGGAACCCTTATGGATTCGTCATGTCTGTTTGTCTGTCCGTCCGTATATCACAGCCACTTTTTTCCGAAAGTATAAGAACTATACTGTTGAAACTTGGTAAGTAGATGTATTCTGTGAACCGCATTAAGATTTTCACACAAAGATAGAAAAAAAAAACAATACATTTTGGGGGTTCCCCATACTTAGAACTGAAAACCAATCTTTTTTTTTCATCAAACCCATACGTGTGGGGTATCTATGGATCTAGGTCTTCAAAAATAATATTGAGGTTTCTAATATCATTTTTTTCTAAACTGAATAGTTTGCGCGAGAGACACTTCCAAAGTGGTAAAATGTGTGCCCCCCCCCCCCCCTGTAACTTCTAAAATAAGAGAATGATAAAACTAAAAAAAATATATGATGTACATTACCATGTAAACTGTAGGTTTTTTTTTTGTACGTTTAAATCGTAAACCGCAATTTACCTTTCATTCAATCAACTCAAATATAAAAATAAAATAAAAACCGGCCGAGTGTGTGTCAGACCACGCACGATGAAGGGTTCCGTAGTTGGGATGAATTTATCCCATGAATAAACTTAATTAACTAAGGTTTCTGATACGGAACCCTTCGTGTGCGAGTCCGACCCGTACTTGGCCGGTTTTGATGATATCTCGAGAACGAATTGGGGAACGGGGGAACAAGAATTTCACACGGACGAAGTCGCGGGCAAAAGCTAGTTATAAATATAACACATAATCTAACATAACGCCTGTTATCCCCGAAGGGTTAGCCAGTGGGGTACCTAAGTACCTAAGTACACCCACATTTCGCCAGTTCTGTTTGTCCCATGTAATAGAGGATGAGCCTATTGCCATTAACCGGGCATGAAAACAGACTCCGAGCTGCTACTGAGAAATTCCTGATGAAAAAAACCCAATCACACTTTACCCGGCCTGGGTCGAACCCAGGACGGGTTCGACCCAGGCCGGCCAGGGCCGGGCTCATGCTCAGCCATAGCGCTTGCGACACCAAAGAGGGAGTATATACTTTCACAATTATTGCACCTGTGAGCTACTCAAACACTACGCGTGACAACAGTAAAATTCAATGTTTTCATTTCACCGATACTCGTATCTTTAACTTTTTGCGAATTTATTAAACTTGCGCTTAATTTCACTTTTGTTAACATCATCTTAACATTGGTTTGCGGAAATGGATCTTATATTAACTGTACAATCTAAAATTTATTTGATCGCATATAAATTATTATATTATGTAAATGATGTTATTCAAATTAAGTGGTTTTTGATAAAAATATCGAATAAAAACTTCCGAAATCGATTAGCAGAAGTATAAAAGCATTTAATCAGTGTTTTAACACATATATTATTTACATAGCGATAACTCTGGCTTCCGTTTACCATTACTTTTATTTTAAAGATTTTACACTTATTAATGATTACACGTGCAATGTTCCCCTTTACTTTTTCCTCGCAAATAATGACATGGTTACGTGCTACAACTCCGTATCTTAGGTACAGTCAGTTACCACAATTAGCTGACCCCCCTTTGCTCAAATGGTTGAGGTTTTTTTTACTAACAAATCATACGATTTTAATTTTTTTTTCTAGTTTTGGGTAGATTTCGTATTTAAATTAAATTAAGAATTATAAAATTCTATCGATCCGTATTCTAAAAAATCTCAACCATTTATGCAAGGGGGGGTCAGCTAATTGTGGTAACTGACTGTACCTAACCTGTGAACACCAGCGGAGTAATAGGGGCTATCGTTTTTGTGCTCACTAGTTGGCGCCACTGGTGAGTAAGGTCCTGTCAGTACTTTTATTTTATGTTTTGGATATGTTTAAGTACTCATTATTTCATAAAATGTTGATTTTATTACATTTTAAAATATCAAATGAATATTTCGTCGCCTTAGCAGTGAAGGGAGCTATTCTACACTAAACTGGTTCCAAGATAAAGATAAATCAAAAAATCACCACTTGATTTTTTGGCTTATTCCACTAATCCCCACTGAGAGAATCCCCTCAGTGGGGAAAACTGAACCCTAATGTAAAAAAATCACTTTCAGGGGATCTTGGAATAAGTTTTTTTTTTTTTTTTTTTTTTTCAATTCGTAGTTTTCCCTCCTTAGCGGGATTATCAGGGGTGAATTCTAGACTGTTTTCAGATTCCACTTTTCCTCCTAAGGGGGATTTTCAGGGGGGATTTGTGGAATAAGCCGATTTTTTGTTCTTAGTTTCATTCAACTCCTTTCACGTCTGAATGAAAAACCAAACCTCTAGTTGAGCTATCACTTAGATCTCTTCACCACTAGAATCTCCGTCTAACGACGAGTATGGGGGTGTTCATAACTCAATTCGGTCAAAAGTGTGGCTTAGCTCTCTTCACCACTAATGCGACGATTTACATTATAATGTTCCTAAAATTGGCAAGAATTAAGCAGACAAATATTCTTCTTACTCCAAGTGCTACGAAATTAGACCATAAGTTGTTATTTAAAATCTTAAGATATAATTAATCAGGAATTGTACATTCTTTACAATTATGAATAATTAGTAAAAATTTGCGATAGAAAATCCCGCGAACAGTGAACGTTCAGTTTCACATTTGACATATCTAGAGACCTCATTCTACACTAGCGCCTCTAGCGGCGGATTCAAGCGCGATAGTCCTCATTGCGTAACACTAGCAATGTTTCATTTTGACAGTTCAACAACATTCATTGCGTTGTTTACGTTGTTGAGTAGACACATTTTTCGAACATATGAAGCAATGGATTAGCAATATCCTTCAGATCTGATCAAATCATTCAGATTCTGATTGATAGTGTGTTACGCCTTTAGAGTGCAGCTTTCATTGAATTGAAAATACAAACCTATATATGCTGGGCTAGGCTGTTTGTGTATGTGAGTTTAAATGTTTGTAAACGCACCCACGATTACAGGAGAAACTCCAAGGGTGGGCAAAGTTCAAAAAAAAAAAACCTGAGCAAAGTTGCACACAAAGGTTGATTCCTACTTCCTTCAGATTTGTGTTCTACCGACGATAAAATCACGTTTTTAGGGTTCCGTAGCTCAAAAGGAAAAACAGAACCCTTTGGGATCACTTGTGTGTCTGTCTGTCTGTCCATCCCACTGTCACAGCTGATTTGCTCCGAATCTACGGGGCTGATTAAGTTGAAATTTGGTACAATATGAATTTTGAATATGGAGGCCACTTTTAGGGGGGGGCAAATTATAATTTTTTATTGTGCCAAATGTATCGTTTGACATAGCAAATGAAAGGGCTTGATGTAAGGATTTCAGATACCTACTTACACATTTTTTTAATAATTTTAAAATATATGCTTTTAAAATTATTTAGGACAATAGATGAAAATTGACCAGTCCCCCCTATTATTTCCGAAACTACTGAGCCTAAAATTTTGAAAACAATACAAAAAATAGTTATATACTAACAGTTTACAGGAAAAACTATAGAAGGTTTTAATATAACATGGTAAATCTCTCAATATTGTGCGTACACACTTATACATTTTCAGTTGGAATGTATGGGAGAACTTGTTTTTCAAATACAATGTTATTAATTTGTTCTTGGGATAAATTCATCCCAACCACGGAACCCTTTATTGTGCGTGGTCCAACACGCACTTGGACGGTATTTATTTTTACTAAATTGAAAAGTTTGTTGTTCTCCTTGTAACTCTCTATCAAAGAGTTAGCTTTTCAAGCCTTAACGGCTGAACGTTTACGATTAAATTTGGCACACACGTAGACTTGGTTAGTCTTAACATAGGATACTTTTTTTTTATCCCGGTAGTACGTTCCCATGGGATAATTTCTGAACTAAATGAGGGCGAAACCACACGTTTAAGGTAGTATGACAAGCTTAAACTCAAACTCAAATCATTTATTTCAATTAAACCATTTACAGGCACTTTTGAATTGTCAAGGAGTCGGTCAGTCAGAAATATGAAGCTAGTTGCCCATTCCAAAACGTAGCAGGTACCTATGGAGAAGACCGATAACAACGATGACGACAATCTTTTAAATTAAATTGTTACAAAAATATTAGTTACATCTTTAGTGTTAAACGTTCAAGTTAAAAGCGTCCAAATGGAAACAAAAAAAAAAAAAATAACAATTCAAATAGGCCGTGGCAGCTAAGAGATGACCAGTCCCAACTGACGGCGCCCGTTTACGAATATGACGCATGGATCAGCACCATTCAGCTCAACCATTTTGAAGGGAGCTAAATGATCAACACACGCGCCACCATCAGCGAAACATCTGAGCGAGAATGTTAAACTCTCAGCCGCCAGGGCACATTATTCAAGTCATAACAGTCATACACTAAAGATTAGCCCATAAATAACTTTTCCAAAAACTATAAAATGTAAACCCAAAAACCGCTTATTTGCCTGACGCTACTTGGGGTGGGCAGGCGCTATGTGCTCTGAGCTATGTAAGGGGTTATCTCACCAGCCGCGGCTCTATCTAAATCTGTATTATCGCAACACGCCGAATAATTATTACTACATGTATAAACTGTACTTATGTATATTTGTACATCTTTAGTACACATTAAGATGAGATGTCTCGGCTATTCAATTTTGATTCGTATCTGCAAGGTTTTTAAGGGATAAACTTAACTAAGTCATTTAAGTTTTGGGATGTTAATGTTGTAAAATATATTGTTTCATAGTTGCAAGGTATTAAAATTTAGTTTTCTGTCGGTCTATAAAGTTTTAGACGTGATTAATGTCTTGCGAAAGATTGTCGTCAATGCTGTCAATGGCAATAATGAGTTTTATTTTTGTATGCATTTTGCCAATTGTACGGAATAAAGAGCACAGTAGGTAATCTCATATATAATCTTTTGGTTATTCAAATAAATGCACTGTCATGTTCCTTTCGATCATATATCTATCTATTTTCCTCCCTTTTTCTCCCTCGTGAGTATTATTTTTGTATATTTACATAGATTTAGTTTTAGATATTAATGTACCAATACCAATATGCTTTTTCTCATAGTTGCTAATAGATTATTTTATATCAGGTTAACTTTAAATTTTTAGTGTTCCAATTTAATTCAGACGTAAAGTGATGGCCTGAAACACAGGTTTAAATTAACCTAGATCGGGCGGGTCGCTACCAAATATTGTAAGTCCGAACCATCAATACTTGCACTTAATAAACTTTTTAACACAATAAACTTATTTTCGTTTTAGTTTATTTTTAGGCATTATACTTGTTTGGGAAATCTTACTTTTGACTAGATGTATGTAAAACCTAAAATAAGTTTGTCATTGTGAGGAGTAAATAAAGAATTTATTATTATTATTAATAATATCATGAACCAGTAACTCAATATGGAATATGCATGTAATACAAAACTCTTTAATTAATTATTTAAATATACATCTTATAGGAGTCAAGTTGCAATATTTTTTTTTTGCCTTTTTCAATGCATTACCTACTACTACCTATTTTATAATTTATTATTTTATGTTACGTTTTTTTGGTGAAACGGAACGCAAACTCGAAACGCGTCGTCTTCGAAAATGCCGGGAGTGACCTCAAAAGCTATGTAAATAATGTAATTTCTTAGCAAACTGTTTGAATTCTCACTGAGGTAGGTAAGTTAGTAAAATTATTTTAGTTGTATAATTTGTGGCTAAAAATTGATGTAAATAAAGCAATATCGTGGTAAATGACGTCACATTATGGCCGTGACAAGAACGGACGTCGTAGAAAATTGTTGGAGGTTAATCATTTTTTTGAGCAACAAACAGTAATAACATTACTGACGGCTTTTAATACTTTTCTTGGATTTATATTACTGTCTTGATTGATTAAGAGAAAAAAAAAATTACATGCTTATTATCTGTTAGTGCCTATTAAAAATAAGAAAATCTTACCCTTGATGTTAAATTACTGTACTCTACGGTAAGTAGTATCAACGTGTTCAGATAACAAAATTATGTACCTAATAATGTCTACATCTATCGTACAACTTACACGCATACCCGTAGTTAGTTAGGTATACATACCTATAACCTAACATAGAGAGTACCTACTTTATCCCACCATAAACCATCCTCAACGAAGCATTCCCTTTCAGACACCTTCACTCATTCACTGAGCGCCTCTCGATCCGTACTCAGACTGAAAAATCACATAAAAGCATAATCCCTGTAGAACAATCCTGTTTCCCTCTTCAGGAACAAAGGAGAAAGGAGGGACCAGGTCCTCAGGTTGTGAGGACTTGAGGACCCGTCTGCCTTATCGACGTCATCGGTACGTAGGTACTCGGTATCGATTAATTTCATTCGGTATAATGAGTTTAATCGTTGACTTTATGTGGTAATGTTATTGTTGGATTTTTGTGGACTATTTAGTAGATACAATAGGGATGTTTCATGGGTAAAAAACAATCTGTTTAGTCCGTCAGTCAGATAATAAAAACATATTAGACACGTATTTTTTGTTTTATCATAGAAATAAAAACTTTCACATAGTGACATCATGCCATATTTGAATTCAATGTATCGCCTTAATCTTTTGATTACATAAAAAAATAAAAAATACGTGGCCATTTATTTATTTATTTATTATTTATATATACTTTATTGTACATCAGATTACACATTACAAAAGAAAAGAAAACTTATACACTATAAAATAAAATAGAATAAAAAAAACAACAAAAATCAACTGTAATACACTGAAATACAAATCAAAAGTATATAACGAGATAGAACAGAACTTAACAAACAAAATCTGCCTAGCCTATTCCCAACTATGTTGGGGTCGGCTTCCAGTCTAACCGGATGCAGCTGAATACCAGTATTTTACATGGAGCGACTGCCTATCTGACCTCCACAACCCAGTAACTGGGTAACATGATACCCCTTGGTAAGACTCGCTGTCAGACTTTTGGGCTTCTGACGACCCGTAACGACTGTCAAAGATCCACGAATGACAGCCGGGACCAACGGCTTAACGTGCTTTCCGAGGCACGGAGGAGTCTCGGTATGTAAAGATGGTCACCCATCCACGGACCAACCCCGGCAAGCGTAGCTTAACCTGGCGGATCGACCCGTGCGGCTGTTATTACTTAGCCACGAGCTCAGAACTTAACAAACAAAACAGTAAATTCTATAACTAACAATAGTTTCATTTAGAAGAAAAATCCGACTAATTCGACATAGATCAGATCATACATTTATGCTGTTACACTACTAAACCCAGCAAAAACAGATAATAAAAGAAAACTACAAAGAACAGCAGGCATGGAAAAAAAAACATAAAAACTTCACATTCCGAAACTCATTAAGAAATAACAAAATAAATTAAGTAGACAGCAATGAATGTGTACCAGAAACTGCGAAATGGCAATCACCAACAAACCTCCGTGCTTCATGGCGGCTATTGCTACATACCTATCTTAGTGCCGTATTACAGAACGTCACTCAATACTCAAGCATTACTTAAAACTAGTTTCAACCAATCAAATGGCTTGAATCTAGTTTTAAGTAATGCTTGATTATTGAGTGACGTTCTGTAATACGGGCCTTAGTGAAAGTTATCCAAGTAGGGTTTTTTTAAGGACAAAGCATAGTAATTAATTTTTAATAAGAATAATATTGCGGTCTGACCTTTTTTTTTGAGTTTTCTCAAATACCTAACTTGTAAGCGTTAAAATTATGAGTAGGTAGTTTACGAACGAAAAATACGTTCTGAATCAAAGGCAACTCTGACTAACCATATTATTTTCATATCCCTCAAGCACAGCTCTAATAAGGATCACATACAATAAGCAATGATACTTACCCATCGATATGTATCTAATACTACATTTCTCCACAAATAACCAATCCAAAATCACGTTCTAGTATCTATCAGTAACTAAAGGCATCCACACACGCGCGTCGTCTCGCGGCGGAAATGGCGTCTAACCGGATATTGTATCGCGCCTTCATCTCCGGCGAGCTTCCGGTTCCGGCGCCCCCCTCCCACCGGCTCGTGCGTCGCCTAATTACTACCACATATATGTACAGTGTATAGGGTTGGTTAAGAGGGGGCTCACCGGTCCACTAGCACTCCTTTAAAAAAATATTATCTCGCGACTGAGAAGGAATTATGAAAAACGGCTCAATCAGCAACCTCAGTAAGTGTGTCTAGAATTTTCTAATACCTTTTATAAAGTTTCATATTGAGACACGAAGCAACAAAATTCGATCTAAAGAAAAACGGCCACATTCGTCTAGAATATAGAGGAATGTGGCCGTTTTTTTAACAAAATACGATCTAGAGTCTAGATCGTATTTTGTTGCTTCGTGTCTGGTGGAAGCGCCAAGGTAGCCCGCGAAATTCAAATTTTGTAATATTTTGATCAAAATAAATAAATTGTAATAAAAGGCGACTTTACAGTAGAGGCATAAACTAAATTTCAATCCACAAAAAGAGTTGTAACTTTTTGTGTAAGCACTTATCCTATTGCAATGCTGTTTAGAGCATTTTCTCAAAATATTGACATCTGTTGTCTGAAAACCCATATGAAGCCTCCTATTGTAGTTTCGAAGATGACATGGTGGGTTACGTTAGTTAAAAAAGAAATCGTGTTACATTTTTTTTTTTTAAGTTAGGTACAGCTATAATGTAACTCGCAGAATGTACAACCTAGTTTAATTACTATTTCATTATTGATTTTATTTCACGTTGGGTCGGTAAATTAAAAATTAATACCAAGTCTGTCGTTACATTAACCCATACATTGCTCATTATCATAAAATGTGCTATACATCACAAAAAATGAGTTGTAATTTAAAAAAATTGTCTGATTTTGTTAACGTAATCGCATCTTCTTTTCAAGATATCGAGATTTTATAGACCCTAATCTATAGAGCGAAAAATTTGCAGTCGAACTGTATATTTAACTCAATTTCGTCATTTTGGTGGTTACATTAATTCATATTACAACTGACGATATATTTGCGACCGTAACATATAATATGTATTCGCAAAATTATAATCATTAGGTTTGGTAAGATTGCTTACAGAACAGATGGCCGTTGGGGCCGAAAGGTTCTGGAGTGGCGACCGCGTTCCGGAAGACGTAGCGTGGGAAGGCCTCCCACAAGGTGGACCGATGACCTTGTGAAAGCCGCAGGAATCCGCTGGATGCGGGAAGCACAGAACCGGTCGAAGTGGCGGTACTTGGGGGAGGCCTATGTCCAGCAGTGGACGTTTTTCGGCTGAATTGATGAATCATTAGGCACACCTCTGCCTAATTCTTCGGGGATTATAAGCGTAATGATAAGTGATAATCATTAGAATCATTAATACAACTCTCTAAGTTTAAATAACCCTAATGAATTACTATTTCATGAAATCATGACATTTGATGTCAATTCTAACTTGGAGATTATTGATGATCCTAATGATTACAATTCTGTAAAAACATAATTATTTGTTATTGTCGCGAATCATATTTTGATCAAGATACAACCTGACACAAATTGCAAACTCAAACTCATAGCATTTATTTCAAATAAACCAATTACAGGCACTTTTGAATTGTCAAGGGAAAACGAAAACAAAAATAACGAGACTATTATTAAACTTGTGCGGATTGGTGTTCGTAGAAGATAATTACTCATAAGGACTGTATTATATTTATAAAATCCAGTATTATATTATAAGAAAGCCTTACGAAGCGACTTAAGTCTTGTTGACCAAGCTCCTTAAAAAGGGAAAACGTAAGAAAATTCTAATTTCCCTGGTGCTCTCGCCTTAAGGAGAGTGGTGCACAATTAGGTATGGTAGGTAGGTAGGCTATGATTGAGAGATTAAAATTGCCTGGTTAGGTAAGTTTTTTGCTTGCTTGTGAACTTTTTTTAAAGTCTTTCTTTCTTTTCAGGTTAAATAACGATATTTTAAGTAGACAAGCTACAGTGTTCCACAGTATATGCTCAAAACTTAATTCACGAAGGTAAGTAAATTTTTCTAAAATTGAATACAATTTAACATCACATAACATTACGCCTATTTCCCCGTACGTGTTAGGCAGAGGTGTAAATACGCTCACATATTTTTGTAACTATTATTATGTATAATAACCCCATTTCGTCCCGTGGGTGTCGTAAATGGCGACTAAAGGACTTACTAGACAACAGCAATATACAACAATAAAATACAATGACAATAGACAACAGCGTTCTCTATGCATTTTTAACACCATACTGCGATCGCCAACCCGCCTGCCCAGCGTGGCGCTTATGTCAAATTCACCCCCTTTTGGGGAGGCCTATGTCCAGCAGTGGACGTCTTTCGGCTGAAATGATGAATGATGATATTAACCCAATATGTATTTATCATTTGGTAAATAAGACTGTCGTTTTAGTTCTGAATAAAACAAAGCAATAGTACAGTGATCCCAAGAGTTGAGTTGACGACATATTTTTTTTTACAAAAAAATACAATTTTAACCCTCACAACACTGTCAACCAATTCATGTGTTTATCCATTCCCGCTGCCATATGACTGAACCAATTAAGACTACCCTAAACACATCACTATTTCCCAAGCGCACAGTGTGAACATGCCGCAACAAGCCAAACAAATGCTAAACGACCCCGAACCCTCTGTCCTGTAGGGCGCAGACGCAACACTATTACTGAGGTACCGTATGTAATGCATGTCTACATTGATGTTTATTGGCTAAAGAGATGTTGGGGACATTTTGTGATACAATAGAACTAAAAATAGTTAAAACTTAAATTAACGGCTGAATTCTCGAACGCAGCATCATTTTAGGTAAGTGAGTGTTGTGTAACTACTACACTCCTTTGGACGTACGAAATCGAGAGTATACACATATAACAAACTCACGCATTGTTCCCATGGGGGTAGGCAGAAATGAGAATGCCACCTGCTACGATCATACTCCTTTAGCTTGGTTTACGTTCATACATCAGGCCGGTTGCGATAACTGCGCACCCGAGCTTTCTGAAGAACAACACCAATAAGGTCACTATTTATGTCCTCCTAGGGCGTTCCCTCCCGGCGTTCTAATCTACTTTTATAAAGATTAATCCATTTTTATGGTTCTGTAGTCAACAAGAGGAACCCTTATAGTTTCGCCATGTCCGTCCGATCATCCGTCTGTCCGTCTGTCCGTCCCCAGCTTAGCTCAGAGACTCTTAGTACTAGAAAGCTATAATTTGGCATGGATATACATATTAATCACGCCGACAAAGTGGTAAAATAAAACCATGAATAGTTATTTATGGTACCTCCTGTACATGTGAAATGGGGATGTTTTTTTTTTCGCCTACCCTATGGTGTGGGGTATTGTTGGATGGGTCTTTCAAAAATATTGCGGGTTTGTGAAAAGAATTTTTCGATTAAGGGATCCGTTTCTGAAATATTAGGCTTTGAAATGCTAATTTTTGTTAGAGTCAAGTGTCCCCGCCCGCTAAACGGTTAGTTTTGCATAGGTGAAAAAAATCACAATAGTAGTATACAGGGTGTTTGGCAGAACGTTGAACATACGAAAATGGTGGATAGGTGGGGTCATCTGCTACTTACTCAGCCCTAATTTATTTGGCCCTGGCCCCCTGAATATAAAAAAAAAATTTGTTTGCTTTCTTTTAGTTTCACCACTTTCTTAACTTTAAAGTGTATTTTTTTATTAAAAATGGGTAAAACAGGCAATATTTTAGTTTATTTTTTTATCTTTAATATTGGCAGATTCTTATAAAATTATTGCTTTATTCAGATGTTAGCTAGAAAAAAAGTTATGACTCCTCAAACTTACAGAAAGATGTAATAAATAAAAATATTGCCTGTTTTACCCATTTTTAATACAAATTACACTTTAAAGTTAAGAAAGTGGTGAAACTAGAAGAAAGCAAAAAATTTTTTTTTTAATATCCAGGGGGCCACGGCCAAATAAATTAGGCCTGAGTAAGTAGCAGATCACCCCACCTATCCACCATTTTCGTATGTTCAACGTTCTGCCAAACACCCTGTATATAACGAAGTTAAAAGGAAAACTGTCACAGCCAAGTAGGCTTTACGAGTAATAGTCGACCAACTTAAATTTGCAGTTGAAAAACATGTTCCCCCATACAATCTGTATAGGAGAGCATGTTTCTCAACTACAATGTTAAGTTTGCTCTTGGGATAAATTCATCCTAACTATAGAACCCTTCATTGTGCGTGGTCCGACACGCACTTGGCCGGTTTTTGAAAATAAAGGACGGCTTGCTGCTTTCTCGTTATGCCCAGTGTTTTCAGTGGCTCATGGTGATTGATTAGGTACCATTTATAAAGATTCTGTTACTTCTATGTGGTTTCACTTGGAATTTATACGTAAATGGCTGAAGGTCAAGGTTCACTAGCTATCTTAAAGGTCATAAGTTCAAACCTTATTCCGTAGGAGCTAATTCTAGCGCAACTGTATTTTGCGGAGGCAGCAAAGCAATCAGGGATGGCAGTACCTACCTAGTTACATTTTTATTATATTTTAATTATCCTGGCTCGCACTTGAAGTAATAATCACCTACAATTATAAAAACCTTCATTTCACGCCTGTTTGTATGGGTCTACGTAGAGTCTACGAACAATGCTACGGAGTTACGCCTATGTGTAAAAATTATACCGTTATCATACGTTCTGTTTTATTTAAATTTGATATGGTAATCTAACCTACATACAATAATTCTTCAAATTAACGAAGAACTTGAAATGTAACCAATAACGTTAACACATTACTTACAAACAATCCTAGAGTTCGAAAGTTCGCTACAGTCTCTTGGTGAAGCTTTATCCGGTTTATTGCTTTATGACTAAATAAACCATCATAATAAACTCTATCTCTTTCTCTCTCTCTGTCTCTCTATCTCCTTCTCTCTCTCTCTCTCTCTCTCTCTCTCTGTCTCTCTCTCTCTCTCTTTCTCATAACTCATTATTATTTTATGTATCAAATGTAACTGGGTTGTAGAGGTCAGATAGGCAGTAGCTCCATGTAAAATACTGGCAGGTATTCAGCTGCATCCGATTATACAGGAAGCCAATCCCAACATAGTTGGCAAAAGGCTACGCAGATTGATTGATGTATCAAATTGAAAGTGATGATAATGGGACTGTGTTTCTATTATTATTATTAAATTATTATTATCTATTATTTAAATAACTTAAGCCGTCTTTTTCCTTAAACCCCAAAATAAGAGGGTAGTTTCACAGTATACAAAAAATAAACCCTAAAATCACACAACTCTTCAAAGACCCTCCAAAACTAAATGAACACACATTATCTCCAAATCACAAACCCTTCAAACTTCATGCCGTGCCCTATCTTTCATAGGTCACAAGTTCACTCCAGCTTCCCATATCTGGTCAGGAAGCGTGAATTAGCGCGGTGTGCGCGGGCGTCGCGGCGCGTGCGACGCTATTGTTTGACGTGCGTTTGCACGGGTGATGTGCACTTCCCCTAGCTGTCAGATGTACTAGGTAGTTAGTTCGCAATTGTTTTAGATTTTACTTGAAGTGGCGTGCTTGTTGGGAAACAGAGCTTTGGTAAAAAGTTATATGATGAGATGAGATCAATGTGTGATACCAAACCGAATTTGTAGATTTTGACGAAGTATACGGAAAAAGTTTTACGAAGCTACTTGCTACATCGATATATAATCACCTATCTAACGGTAGGAATGCAATAGGGATAAATCAAATCAAATCAAATCATTTATTTCTTTGCAAACATGGGTATTCATATTGGTACATAGATGTTGTCATAGAAGTTAGTTCTCCATGTTCTGCCGTCACATGAGCATGTAAGTCATAATCTATTAATATAATTTTAAAATAACAATTAAAATATTATTATAATTAAATTTACAAATTAATGTCAAATCTTTTAAATCACAATAAATAGAAAAATGACATAATATTAGATTAAATGTCACTGGTTACAATATTAAGTAGGTATGTCAATGGATACAGTACAAGCATGTCTATTAAATAAGTAATACAAATAGAGAATAAATATTGAATTTTATTTAAAAAAAGTCCAAATTCATTTTAATTATTATTGCAAAGTGCATGTCAGGAATAATAAACTGAATACAATATGAGTACCAAGAAATCGATCATAAAGTTATTTATAAAAACTGCGACTTGCTCACTTCAGATGACGTCACGACATTGTCCGTCGTAAAATTTGATAGGTAACTGTTAATATCCATACATTTTATGTTGCGCTCAGCATAATGCTGCGACCCCGTGCGAGACAGAGCCAGCGCTGATTTTCAGCGACAGCCGGCGTTAACGTGATGAAAATATAGAATTCTATGAAACGTCTGACTTGTCGATGGGTGTATGCACAGGGGCGTCTCTTTTTGTCTATCAAATGATATAGAAAGAGGTATGTTAAAAAAAAATTGATACACCAAAAATAAACAAAAAACCTAGCTAGGTAGGTACTTACTTCATATTTTTAATAGTCCCATAAAACAATTAAAATTCCGAGAATAACCGCAGTTACTCTTAATTAATTGAATTCATAAATAGACAAGTGATTTCAAACAGTATATACTCATAATTCTTGTTCGTGACAGATGCTCGGTTAATTACTTTTTAAAGACTCGGGCGCATCAAAATTATCTCGTAATTAAGTGCAGATGCAAAGGGACGATCTTTTGGAGTCTTTGATAGCAATCTAAGCTATTATTCTTTGAGATTCAGCACTAGAATTTAAATAGACATATTTTAGTTTTAGACGTTTTTGATGTACAGGACAAAACACATTCTGTAATTAAACAAGTGAAAACTGAAGGCTGGATTCAGAATTTTATATGAATAAGATTCGTTTTATTATCGACTAACTGCTGCCCGCGGGGTTTTTTCTAAAATAAAAGTACTCCTTACTATGTCAGCCATTTGCCAGTGAAAGACCCGTCAAAATCGATCCAGCCTTTTCGGAGATTAGCCGGAACAAACAGACAGGCAGACCGACAGACAGATATTTTTTTTTTTTTTTTTTTCTTATTTGACCTTACAAACATACACTTCAATTTTTATTTATTTATATAGACAAGTTACCCTTTAGCTAATAACGAGAAAAGACGAGAGGGTTAAATTAGTACATGAGTCAATTTCAACAACTCGATTTTTTACCTAATTTCCATGGACATTTTCATTTTCAGGTTTTGTAAAAAACTTTAATAATAAAGCGCAACATATCCAAATGTTATATACATTTTCTTAAAGGGGATTATATAATTATATTACTGTGAGAGTTATTTGGACCACCGAAATTGGCGAGCCACAGAAATTTTATTATTGCCACCGAAATTGTATTGGTGACATCGAATCATTTTAATAAGCATTTACACACACATATGGTGTACACATGGCCACAAATCAAGCTGTACATTTCCGGTATAAGCTGATCTTGCATTGAATAGGATTTCCGTACAATGAGAGATCACCTTATACTGGAAATGTAAATCTTGAAATGTAGCTGTGCGTACTATTGCTTAAATCAGTCTTACAAAATTAGCAATCAAGGAACTGATTATGTTTTTTACCCTATGATGGGGTAAAATTTACTTATCATTATTTATCAAACTTATATTAACAACCTACACAATTTGAATCTAAACTAAAAAAAAAAAATTATTATCACTGCAAAAACAGTACAGTTTTAACTTAATAATATTAATAACAGAACTAATATCAAATCCTAGGAATGAAATAAAAAATTCTGATTAGCATATGATTAATTTGAAATTAATAAAAAAATCCTAAACAAATTACTTAAATATTTGTGGACATAATACAGTTTAGTTCTCAAAATCAAACAACACTTTTTATAATATTTTAAAACTCCATAAGTAATTTTTTCTATACACGGTCAATCAATTAGTATTAATTTTGATACCTTGTACGTATCAAAATGACAAATTAACAACTAATTTAATAATCTTATGAGCAGCTCAATAAAAGCCATCGATCTGAAGATAAACTATAAGAGAATAATGATGTTAGACATTAATCAACTTTTAGGTAACTAAGATATTATGAAATATTCTATAAACAAATAATCACTAACATGACGAAAATCTTCAGAAAATATTTTCATCATCACTATCAAAAATATTAAAATTATTTCTTGTAACTAATTCTTTGGAATATTCAATGTGAGCATCATTATCAGTCTCAATGGTTTTTTTTTTTAATTTCCATATTATATCACCGTTAATATTTTCGAAAAATGAGGCAGATTGTCATAGTCTATATTGTCCAAGTCGTGTGAAGCGTCAGCTGATTTGATGGTCTTATCTTGAGGTATGTTCTTGGTTTAAAATTTTTGTTTTTTTTTTTTTGTTTTTTTTTTATAACCTTCTCGATCTTTTCTACGCAACTCCTCAGCTTTGACAGAGTCACTTTTCTTTTTTTCTCTAATTTTTTGCTCTGCAATCCTCTTCTTTTTTTAGCCTTTCTTGGCTATCTTTTTTCTTTTTTGGATTCCTAAAATAAAAGAGGTATTTAAAATACTGTTGAGTCAATTTAAACTCTCACATTTGATTATGAAAGGAGGCATGAGCAAAATGGGATATAACAGACTATAATGGATTGGATAATGCTATCTCTGAGTAATCTATAACTAGGTTTGTTAAATGAGTTCTGTCAAAGTAAGTTCGGCATAACAAATATTGTTTCTTTTCAAAAACCTTTATTAACATTAATACAATAATTGATAGGTACAATTTCTGTGGAGTCGTGTAATTTCCGTGGACACCCAGATGCCACGGAAACCACAGAAATTGGCCCACAGAAATTGAAAACGAGGCTATTTTTTTTAAATTACAAGAAACTATCAAGGCTATGACTATTGTTTTCTGTAATCTTAAATGGTACCAAAGGCTACTTAGCATGCATAAAAGTGTTACCTTTATTTCTTGAAAAAATCCTTTTAAAACCTGATCACCGAAATTGCAAAATTTCGTTCCGATTAAACTAAAATCACGTACTTACATTTTTGGCGGGAAGACGTGGCGATATGGTGCACTACCGTTCTCACTGTGCGTAAGCGCAAGGTTGTCTCTTGCCGGGCAGGGATTTATTGTTCGTTTAAACTCATTGGTGGAAGTTCAGGACGGCGAAACAAAATGTCCATAGAAATTAGTAATTTCGCTCGGACAAAACTACCGTTGACATGTGCTCATTAACTATGAGTCTAAACATTCAAAATTAATTAGCTTCTTGTAGGTCAATTATTACTTAACGCAATGAAAATACTTTTTCCTATATATGTTGGAGATTATCTTCCTGAGAGGTAAATGCTGTGTATGAAAGTGATTGTGGACAAGACACAGAAATTGATAATTCATCATTTACTGATGTTTTTCTTAAAAAGTAATAGTCTTATAAACATAATTTAAGTGGCTTCATTTAGATTCATGTCTCTTTAATTCTGAGAAAAAAAAATCGTTGCATTATTTGTAAAGCAGCACTGCGTTTTCAGCCTAGACGCGTAAATTTTTCGCCTGAGAAATTCACTCACATACATAACACCACGCATAGCTACGCGGTTTTACGCGAAATTGGATTTTGATCAAAATCTCGTAGCACGAAATTGTGGCTAAATAAATTTTTATTTTAGCTTGCACCAACTTTACTCAGACTTCAGACAGATAAATTCAACGAAAAAATTACATTTTTCACATTAATATTAATTACTTTGTTGTTTTTGTCCATTACAAAGAATTTGTAGAATACTTTTAGGTTTCTTTTGTTTTTTTTATTTTGTTATCTTGGTTTCTAGTTTTTGGCTTCTAAACGGACAGTCATATTATTGTTTTAAACGGACCCCCAATGAAAATAATTGGTGATCCCTGTTGAAGACATTAGAAATAATATGATATATTATATATAAATATGAAACTTTAAAAAGTACCAGGCTTGCCAGTACACTTCGTTCAATACGCCATAGAACAGCTGCCATGTGTTTCAAAAGAGTGAATTTTGCCCATACAAAATGCACTCTTTTTAAACACAGCTGTTCTATGAAGATGTTCCCTAGAATCCATACTAATATTATAAATGTTAAAGTAACTCTGTCTGTCTGTCTGTCTGTTTGTCTGTATGTATGTTACGTTTTCACGCCTAAACCGCTGAACCGATAGTCATGAAATTTGGCAGAGATATAGCCTGGGATATGGAGAAGGACATAGATAGGCTACTTTTTTACGCGATAACCGATATCCACGCGGGCGGAGCCGCGAGCAAAAGCTAGTATTATAATAAATTACCTAATGATACAAAGGAAGCAAAGAATTCATATCATTTAAAAATAAATGAATGACTTATCTGATCAATAAGGTCTATTATAAAGTTAATGATTATGATGTAATTATTTTTTTAAGTTAAGTAATGATAATGAAATTACATAATTAATACATTTCATAAATAAACATTTTTCTTTATATTTGTAATACATAAACATAATCCATAATAGAAAATAATATATTTTTTTAATTATATTTATAATACAAATTACATAATATTAATAAATGATGTAAGAAATATTTTCACAGACAGACACGAAAAGCGACTTTGTTTTATGTATACTATTTAATTAGTTATAATAGAAGAACAAGCTATTACAGTAGGTATACATCCAGAAATTCCTGAATATCACTACAGAAGCTATTACAGTAGGTATACATCCAGAAATTCCTGAATATCACTACAGAATAAATACTTGAATCTCAGTTACCGCAAGTACCTACTGTGAGGCGAGTGGCTTGCCCCACAATGGGTTTGATTTACCGCCGTCTCCCGTTACACCCCTTGTTGCTACCCGCGATGTTGCTATACCATCTACATATATCCCACTACACTGACTACACTGATACTTACTGGATAAAGAATGCTAGATCAATCTCGCGTTACGTTAATCGACGTTTAAGGAGTTAGGCCTGTGTTCACCAACATTCAAACCACCGGTTAGGTATTTAAACAGTTGGTTTATGTAACATTTCCTATGAAATTTTGAGTAAACAACTGATTAAATATCTAAACAGTTGATTTAAATGTTGGTGAACACAGGCCTTAGGGTCTTACAAATAAACACGGAATAAAGTTATCCTACGAATAACTTCGGTATAACCATACATTTTTTGACGTATAACCCTAGTAGCATTTTTCGTTGGCGTTTGGTTGGGCCACTTAATTCTGTAAGTGGCCCAACTGAGTGCCAACAAGAAATGCTACTAGGGAAACGTCAAAAAATGTATGGTTATATCGAAAATATTGTAAAAAAAGCAAATTAAATATTTTTTGCAGCTCAGGCAAAGAGGTCTCCACAACAGAACACTAACCCTCATACAAATAAAAACGGAATAAAGTTATGCTAGGTTTATACCTTCCGTTTTTATTTGTATGAGGGTTAGTGTTCTGTTGTGGAGACCTCTTTGCCTGAGCTGCAAAAAATATATAATTTGCTTTTTTTCAAGGTTTTTAGTTTAATTAATTATATATTTATGTACTTATTATTAGAATTGTCTAATTACTAGCTTTTATTTTGATACCAGTAGGTATTGTAGTAATTTATTTTAAAAAAACCTTCCCCTCCCTTTTTTTTGTGTTTGCAGATGCAATATATAAATATTATATATCCTAGGTCACTCCCACAGTTATGACTAATCTAACCGTTTAGGCTACAGAGCGTGCCAAAGAAATAGAGATAGGTACATACTTTGAAGTAATGACTACTGACAGATGAATTAATCATGTGATAGATGGTACGTATGTGGCTTACGTATTTACAAACAAAGTAAAAGTGGTTGATTTTCCAAAAAAAATAACATTTAATAAGTCAGTGTGTGAGTTAAACTAATCACAGAACGTAATATTAATTTCATAAAAATAATCAATTATACGACTAAATTAGCAACCAGTTTGATTTTGTCTCGACTCTAGATTGTCCCATGGAGAAGGACTAGCATGTTTCCAAGCATTCTTATCTTGGATATAATCCTCTAATTTGGAATATGCTTGTTTACAAACTATAATATGCTTTTAATATGAGTTTTAAATTTTCATTCATTTAATTGTAATATTAAATTAAAGAAAATATTTCAAGATGGGAATCGGTAGTTAGCCTGTGTTAACGAAGAATAATCACGTTATTATTCAAATAAGTAGTAAAATGCAATGCAATAACGATCGGTCTATACTTAGCTGCCTAAAATTGAAAAATAAAATAACATAGATAAAAAGCTAACGATGTCATTATTGTATCTACCAACACGGTTGTAATAATAAGTTAGCAGGTAGTTAGTTATTAATAAAAATTATTTATGTTGCAGGTCTACCTACATGTGAACCCATTAATGTGCTTTATTTCAAAATGTTTCCGAAAATGACATCACAGCCTCCTAATTAGGTACCTACCTACCTACAAAAATGAATTGCTAAAGAAACTACTATGATCTACTTACCTATTCTTCTATTTAGGTACGTCTATATTACTGGCCCTTTTAACTTAATAAACAGGAATTTTGAAATAATTGGTGTATTTTAAACACCGTTTATAAACAGATATATATAATGTAAATTTTTGCATATAGATTGACCAAACTTTCTCTGATGTTATACAAAAGTGACAAAAACAAATTTGCAATGCGCAGCTAATAAAAAATAAAACCGACTGTTAATGGCCAGTCTCCCACAGCGTTAATTACGCGACATTCCTTCCACTCGTTCGATTCCGTTCATTCATTCACAATTACATCTGTTAACTAAACTATCGCGTCACCCTCTGGGGTTCATTTAACCCCTCGAATATAAAAGGAACAATAACATTGACTGGTCCGCTCCAGCAACTGATTGCGCAGTATCAAATCAAAGGCGTTGGTGTTTTAATTTTCTTTTGTTGAATGTTTTGTTATTGTTTGTGTCAATCAGCTTTCAATGTCGAGATAGGTACCTAATTCAATTAGATATGAACATTTCTGTGTAAAAGATATCGAGTAATGGAATTCGTTGCGGCTGACTTATCATTACAATAATAATGTTATGAAGTTTTAAAACAAACTCCGCTGATCCCTTAATCGTCCTAGCAGACAATGAGGATTTCATAAATCAATCAAACTTTCAAACAAAGATCATAACTCCAACGCAACGACTCTTCTGGAAAACTTAAATTACTCTTTTTTCCGCAATGCGAGTGCGAATAATCTTCTTGACGGGCTGAGAAATTGATGGCGTCGAAAAAAACGCCAACTCAAAATCCGACAAACTTTTTACGTCAGCCGAGTTTCACTTAGAGAAGTTTCTACATCCATTTAGAAGTTACTCCTATACGACAAGCTGACAAATTTTAATGAACCCAAGAGGGCTGCTAATGTCTGCGACTCGCGTAATGGGAAAACTTTGACGCGTTCCCCCGCCGCCGCGCAACCAACGCGCTCCACATTTTTACTTCACATATTCTATTGTTTTCAAGACATATTTACCAAAGTCATGACAAAACAGCGATTGTGAGTTCGCCAACTCACATTACGAACACACAATTGTTTGATTACTTTATCCGCTAATTTTGGACCGACGAAACGCACACGTTATGGGAAATAAAATGTAACGCTATACCCCTGGGTGCGTTACAATAAAAAGCGCAATCATTTTGACGTGTGCTATTTCAACTCTTTCACTGAACTCCGCCTAGTATAAATTACATTATAAATTTTAACCTAATCGTTCAGTGACCAAAGAAAAATGTATTAGGGTGACATGATTGTGATTTAAACGGCTAACCCCCGCTTAAGGGCGGTCTCGCGTCATCCATCATACGCTTTACATATGTTTGAATAAAGCTCGTGGGAAAAGGATTTCCTCTCAGAAGTCAAAGCGGCATTTTGCTACATTATTGTAGGGTGGCCAACTGAACGAAAATAGTAAAGGAAACGGATAGGTTTTATGAATGGCTATTATGACATATTCACGTAAATGCTTAGAGTGAGTACTTATAAGTGTGGTGAGGTGTAAATATTTAAGGGTAGGTAAGAATAGATAGGAAATTATTTAAATATTTAGTAATAAGAACAATCATTAAAGCGCTCTTTCTCTCTCCTACGTATTTAAAATTTCGAGCTAGGTACCTAATTTATTTACTACCCTGCTCTAGCAAATAGCAACCATAGGAACTCTCCCTTGAAATCTTTAAGGTATCTACCTACACCGTCTGGATATATTTGTATTCTAAACAATCGTTGGATTTTCAAAAGACAAACATGAATTTCTAAATGATAGTTTTCTTTGACGCATCAGACCTAGCACCTCACTTTAATTTCCCACCGTTTGATCAACCCGTGGCAACCCTACCCTACAAATAGCGGATTAGGGCAGTTTGGCAAACAAGGCGTCGCCGGCGCGTGCGGCGCTTATAACTAATGCTGTATTAATGTCTATTAGCTGCCCGCCATTGTTCTGCACCTAGCCTTAGCCATTTGTTTGGATTTGTGCTAGTAATGCGACAGTGAGGACTAAGCCGATGAATTTCGCACGAGAGGCGTTAATAGAAGTCAAGTATGCGCGTTTGTTGTGATTTCGAAAGATTAGGGCATAATGCAATTGCATTTTTTCTTCCCAGGGTGTCGTACAGGTTAGCTTGGAGATATCTGATATCAGGTGACTGGTGATGGTAGTAGATGGTTGTGGTAGTTTTTCAGGGAGAAATTAGCTATAGGTAGGTTAGGTGCAAATGTGAAATTCATGTCTTACCGATCGTTAAGCTTCAGTAAAACACTAACTCAGGTACATCTTAGTCTTCATACCTATTGCTTAGGATAACCTTCCGTACCGTTCATACATAGGAAGTCTCTAAGTCTACAGGTGTTAGGAATTATCATTTATCCTCAGCCTAATCTTGCAACCCTAAAGAAGGACCTAAAGGACGGGAAAGGGCTGGTTTATTTCCATGTCAAATTTCGACGCATCTAACAGAGACATACATTTATCTAGCAGAGTCATCTTTGGATTTATAGGTAGGTATATAGCCTTTTCCAAAATAGGCTGGAGGCAGACCTCAAATCTTTCAGTCTTACCGCTCTAGGCAATGGTGTACTAAATCCCCGTCCCCGACAATTTATCTAGCAGAATCATCAGCCTAGCCGTTTCTCAAATGAACTGGGGACAGACCCCAAAACTTCCCACCCTTCCGGCCTAGGCCAGCGGTGGGCATAAATTTTTCATTAGGCGTCAGAAATGCGTAGGTATATATAAGGAATTTAGGGGTCCAGAATAAAAATAAATGCATTTCGATTTAAGTTGCAAATTATCGGTAACAATCTTCGGGGCTAAAAGACTACCGCACACCGTGAAAATAATCGTGAAACGCACCAGCGCAATTTTTTTATCTTACAGTAATTCGAATGTGCAGGTTATGTTTAGTTATTAAAGTTCAAAATGGCCCTAATCGTACACGAACGCCAAACATCATTTCTGAGAGCAATACACTCATAAGTCAAAATGTACTTGGCAGGCCGGATTAAAAACCCGGAGTTTGCTCATCCCTGGCCTAGGCAGGGGCGTTAACTACACCCACATTTCGTCAGTAATGTTTTAAGACCTATATTATGTATAGGTAAGCGGAAGTTTTTAACCTTAAATAACCAGACTGAAATCCAAACTTCGAGCTTCTACTGAAAAATTCCTGGTGGCAACCACGATTGGTCTATCCGATACGATATGGCAACCTACAAAGATATTTATACCATCGTATTCACAAAAGTCTAGTTAAAAATGGTAGTTAACATGATATTTCGATCTAATGATTGAATCGGCATCTTTAGTTAGACTATACCGACGTCGAGCAAACTTGGCTAGTACATAATCAACATTTCCAATACAAACTTGCACCAACTTTACAAGGCCAATGCCGCAGATCGATCCGCTTCTTGCCTTACGATAGTTGCGATAAAACTGTTGAGTAACAGGGGCGAGCCTTATCGCAGGAGGCACGTGCCATCAGCTAACTCAATGCACCCATCATTGTTGTGACGTCAGAAAATGGCATTCAGGTCATTGTTATTGTGAACTTGGCAGCTGAAAGCGGTGGCTTTCTGAAGATGTTGTTGTAGCTATGAAAGCTTACCGAAGCTAGGAAGCTTATACTCCATTTGAAATAACGTTGGACATTTAAATAAACTGTTTTTACAGTCCGTTCAACCGATTTTACTGCGTTGGTGGCATGACAAATGGCAACTGCAGTAAACAGTTGGTATTGTAACCACTTTTTTGCTTTTAATGCCATCCATAGGCCTACGGAATATCAAAATCGGTTGAACGGACTGTAAAAATGTATTTTTTTTTTATGTTTAATCTAATTAATATTTCAAATAGAATATAGGTAGGTACCTACAACGATCTGACCTACAACGATCTGACCTAAACCTTGTTCTATCGTGACATTCCTTTGCCTGCAACGATAAATTGACAGTAGACTAACTGTAGGTTGACTGGTAGAAAATACCTCTGGCATTAAGTCCGCCTTTGTACAGTATTTTTTTACTTGTGCATAAAGTTTTAATAAATAAATTAAATTTAAGAAAACACAATAGGTACTGCAGATATATTTATTTATGATGAAAACTGAAAACATTTGCAGCTTTAGATACACCGTAGGTTATCATCACGACATCTTCCTTTCTTGCACATGAAGCTTACACATAGGTAAAATAGATACCTAATATGTACTATTATGTTACATAAACTAAAGGGTTTAAAGGATTTTCCACAAGACTCTTCTATAAATACTATTCACATCGTGTGTATCATCATGATATAGGCCAAAAACCGCGTAATGGCAAACAATAATACAATAACATTTTATTTCCTATCTCATTACATCGGTCCTCCCACAAAGCGTTCTCATTACCGGCGTTTCACTTTACACTTCCTGCTCATTCGTGTGCAATCTGTAGTGTGCAAATCCGTTAATCTTATTTGGTGGGTAGTCGGAACGCACGTGGCGCCACGTGGCACGAAATCAAACTAATCTCTAGACCGTACGCGTCAGCGAGCAGCGCGCGTGCGCCGACCCGATAACGCCAAGAAACGCCATTCATTCCCGCTCTTTTGTAGTGAACAATCACTTATTTATTTATGATATTTGCTACTAGTCAACCTGCCACCCTCGTGAGTTAATGTGTACTTAACTCGGCTAAAGCTCCGCGTCGCTCGTCAGATAGGGTGTCTTCTATGGGTGTCATAGTACTCATAGTTGCCGTTTATGTTTAAGACTTATGACACTGATTCGAAAATGTCTGACTAAAAATAAGATTTCTCTTCTTGTGAAATTAAATAATTAAATTGTGAAATGGGCAATCGGCACAGCCATCGGTATCGGTGGGTACCTACACTATTTTGAGACTGATCAGTAGTTTCAAATTGCCGTTATATCTACATAAATTCAGAATGCACTCTGTTTATAATATACAGGGTGGAAAAAAAAGACCGTGGTTGGAGGAAAAGTACTCTTAATATTGATGGTGGTAAATTTTACTAAAAGGAAACATTCCTTTATTTTCAAAAATAATTAAAACTCCATTTAAAGATTTTTGAAAAATCATTTGCTTGTGCCGGGAATAGAACCGGTGAAATGTGAAAAAAAATAAATCCTGTATTTTATGATACCAACCGAAAGAGTCATTCATAAGGATCAATTCCTTTGAAATAACATAGTATTAAATTAAAGAAAGACCAAGAAAAAAATTTTGTTTTTGTTGTAAAACTTACTCACTATATAAAGAAAATAGTTCACTTAACTTATGAATTGCTCAAAATGAGACCCACTTTCACGTATGCACAGACGTATTCTTCCACTGAATTCGCTACGTGTCGCCTTTTATATCGAGTTTTTTATCGTCTTTCTTTCATTTAAGATACTATGTTGTTTAAAAGGAATTGATTATGAATGACTCTTTCGGTTGGTATCATAAAATACAGAATGTTTTTTTTTTTTCTTCACATTTCACCTGTTCTATTCCCGGCTCAAGCTGTGATTTTTCAAAAATCTTTAAATGTAGTTTTAATTATTTTTGAAAATAAAGGAATGTTTCCTTTCAGTAAAATATGCCATCATCAATATTAAGGATACTTTTCCTCCAACCACGGTCTTTTTTTTCCACTCTGTATATAAAAGTGATAACAGACTAACTTATGTAGGTACGTACGTATGAATCCTAAGCTTATGGATGGATGGATATACGCCTAATTCACCATCCAGGATATGGACAATGGGCAATATCCATCACCTAGACTCTTAGTTCCGTATTACAGAATGTCACTCAATACTCAAGCATTACATTAAAACTAGTTTCAACCAAACAAATGGCTTGAATCTAATTTTAAGTATCTATAAGACCCTACAACTAGTACGATAAGCTGAATTTCGATAATCTACGGAATGTCTGCGAAACTCTTATAGTCAACCGCACGTCAGTCAAAGACAAAGGGCTATGTTATTACTTATTACAATGGACGATGCCGTGCGATTGCTTCACAATAAAACAAAAACTGTCCTAAAAATTATTTTAAAAAAAACCCCGACTGCAAAAACATAACTGAAAAGAGAAAAATAAGCATTATAATCTATAGAATTTTGATATGGCAGGCGGGGACAAACCAATAGCCTGATATATGATGTAAGTTTTGTTTGTCCCCGCCTGCCATACCAAAATTCCGCTCCAATGCCCTGGCATACCAATGCCCGCAAACAATTATACATACATGCATACATACATACATACTCTTGAAAAACATAGCCCTCCTTCTGGCGCAGTCGGATAAAAATGGGTTCAATACTCGATCGCAATAAAGGTTTATTATTCAACGTGGAACGGAACGTGTTTTATTACCAAAAGCTTAGTACTCCAAACTCTCAAATAAAATAAAAACTTTAGTCTTGAGTCAAACTGACAGTGACACTGACAAATCTGTCATATTCTGTGGTTATGTGGTACCGTCGTCACAAAATCGTCACAGAACTGTTTTTGCAAAATTGTAAAATTTTAATAGAAATAAAGAAACTCTTTTAAAATGGGTGAAGAAGACGAATATGCTTGCGTTAACAGATCCCACCTAAAAATCAAGGACACATCCGGAATCAAGAAGAAAAAGAAGAAGAAAGCTAAAAAGGAGACTGAGAAACTGATGGAGAATGAAGTAAAACAACAGGTTCAGCAACAACAACAGCAACAGCAGCAACCAATTGTCACAGTTGTAAACACTAAAACGAAGGCTGAGATGGCGTTTCAGAAGATGCAGGAGAAAATGGTACTTGTCTACTATGATGTCAATGATTCATCTGTGATCTTGTTTGTGTTAGTTTTCTGAAGACTAGTTCTGTTATTACTGCCCCTAAGTTGTTATGACGCTAGGACCGTAAATGACGGTGGTCTAACAAACCTACCAGTATAGTTCTTTTTTGTTTAGAACTCTTCTGTTACATTTGGGAGCATTTTAGTTTTTTTTAAATCATTCAGGGTCAAGTCAATAATTATATGATTTTGTACCTTGTACCTCATAAGCCTAACTCCCAATCTTGTTTTAGTTAACAAGGTAACAACACGTTTAGTAACAAGATATTTTAGAGTGTACCACTTTGTAGGCAATTTCTGATTAAGAAATTACTGCCACACATTTATTTCCATATAGAATGTTCTACTTGTATTCTGTGTCACATTTACTAACCAGACTTTGTATCATTGCAGCAAAAACAGAGAATACAGCAGAAAGCCGAGATGACTCACAAACAAAGAGTGGAGAAGTTCAACCAGCATCTAGACAGCCTCACTGAACACTTTGATATACCTAAAGTATCTTGGACTAAGTAAAATGTACCTGATTTTAGCTTCTTGACATTGTAACTTTAAATCAAGAAGAAAAAGGTTTAAGAATTTGGTTTCACACCGACATTGAGATGTCTGAGAATTAATTATTATAATATAAGAAATAGGTTTAAGTGTGTAATTAATACATTCAATTTAATGAAACCAAATTATTTTTATTTTTCTTGAAATACCCAGGATTATAGGTGTGTACAACTGACACACGTTTCCATAGTTTTTTTTTATTTTTTATGTCTTTAATATCAAGTTTTTTGAAATACATATTCGAGCCAAGTTTCAAATTCATAAACCCAAGGAATAAGATTTTTCATACAAACGAACTCTCCCATTTTCATTCCCCTTTGGAGTAGTTTCCAAAAATTCTTCCAAAATGTGCTTAAATATTATGGAGCTCTTGGCCAAATTTTCATGCTGCTAGACCAAGCGGGTAAGGCTATGCATTGTATGTCAGAATGAATGAATTCAAGATTTTTATAAAGTAGATATGGCTGTAAGATCATTAAAATCAAACACTGAAATATTGTTATAACATTTATTCATGTCTAAACAAATAATACAAAACATGTACATACAAATATTATAATGTCATATTTTGGACGGAATTCATTGCAGAAAGGTAACACAATTATAAAGGCACAACAAAAAACATGTCAAAAGTATTTGATACCTAGGCTTATTACTCAATAAAGTAATTAAACATACGGATTCCATATTTTGCTCATTATATTAGATAGATAGAATACTCTTTATTAAGCCATACACAACACACTTCTTAAAAATTTATAAATTTACACATTGATGTAATATTGAATTTACATATTACTAAGGCACACGAAAATTAAGGTTTACCCTAATATATGTCTTTGATAGAGATATACAACGAAAAGCACTGTGAAAGAAATATTAACCTCATTGTTACTTAAAATAAGTTTAAATCTTATTTAGAGTTTTATTTATTTATTTTATAGATTTTGTTTTTAGTTTTAATTTTAAGGAAAATCTTATATTAGGAAAATCATGATTTCTATGTACATACATAATGCAATCGTATTATTAAGTATTGTGGGATAGCTGCAGAGTCATGAATGTGCTACAAACTGTCTTATTTTGGAAGGGGCAACTAGATTTAATTCAATTTATTTTTATTTTAATTTTCATGTTTATGAGTGTGGCATAAACGATTTGACTTCAAGACACATTATTATAACTAAATGCCTATACATTATTTCTGTCCTCCGTGGCCTAAACCTATTGAAATGTTTAGAACCTATTACATTGATGGGACTTTAAAGACACAACTGGGGAAATATGGATTACCTACCTTATATAGGTACCTATCTAAGTAGCGACAGTTCTTTTAAAGTCACTTGAATATTATAAAAGTAAAATTATAAGTAGTTATTTATATACTTAGATTTAAGGCACATTGCATAATAATGTTGAGATTCGTCATATAAGTCTATAGTGTACCTAATAAGTACATAATCGAAGACAAAATCATAAAAAAGTAAATAAAAGAAATTCATATATAAAAACTGGAATGAATAATCATTACTGGACGGACTGGGAAAAAAACAGTCAATTAAATTAAATTAAGTAGCATTTCTACAGCAGAAAACTTCACATGAAAATGAGGTTTAGACACAACATCGATTAAGACAACCTACTTGTAATCTACATCAGTCTAATCGCGAAAACTCAAACGTTACTTAACTTTACAACATCCTTAAGTATTTCTGTCTCTACAATACACCTGACAATAAAAATCATAGGGACATCACAAGGCCACATCCTAACCGACGCGAACGTCGCGCGAATATGCGACCGTCGCATTCGTTCATTTTGTTCGGCGAAACCCGTGGTCGCGTCGACTAACTGCGCCTTCCGGTTTTCCGAACAAAATGAGTGACTTATGAACACGATAATCGCGTATTCTCGCGAACGATCTTTTTGGTTAGGACGCGGGGTAAGGCCCTGTCCTAAAAGAGACCGATTGCGTCATTCAAGTATTACGTAAGCACCAAGGGGGGGGGGGGGGGGTCTTTGCTTTGATAATTTTGATGACATGGCGGAGGGGGGGTCTGGATGATGATTACGTCAGCAATATTTATTTATTTACATTTTCAGATTTTTCTGCAAAATTTTGTTGATTTTGATTTGAACAAAGATTGCTTACTCGCTCTCACGCGGTGATTTGTGGTTACAAGGAACCGAAGTAGGAAAATTACTTAAATGTGGATTCAATTAATTTAGTGTATAAATTCCTTATTTCTAGACATGAATAACAATAAACCTACAGATTTTAAAAAATACCAATATTTACGTAAGCATAGGAGGGGAGTATGAGCTTTGCTTACTTTTGCTGACAAGGGAGAGGTGGGGGGGTTCAAAATTACAAAAAATCTGCACACGTAATACTTGAATGGCCCCTTTGCGCGACGATCGCTTTATATCAGGACACAAGGTAAGGCCTCGTGCTAATAAAAAGGGATTGTCGCGATCGTTTATACGAATATGACGTACGAACGCGATCAATCAGGTCACATTTGTACGTCATAAATTCATAATACATAGAAACGATCGCGTATTCGCGCTACGATCTTTTATCTTTCTATTAGGACACGGGGTAAGACTTAACGGCGACATAAAATTAAGTTGCATTTGAGTAATCGGCCGCTCACTATTATTTACTGTATTAATGTAACTAAAGCTACCAAAAATATCGTTACGGTATTTACCGCCATTGTGTGAGCAGAATTGCTGCCCCAAAACGAGAAACTGAACACTTTGACGTAGTTTTCCTTCGTGGACCAAGGGTCGCTGCCGTCGTCGAAGTGCATCGGACATTGGTCTCGTTCTCTCTCATATTCTTCCATTTCTACGGCGACTGCTGCGCCTTCCGTGTAGTTCCATGATGTTACGTCTTGTTTTAAGTCGCAATATGGGCCTAAGGCTTGAGACATAAGTACTCTGTAAGTATAAAAACAATACTTTAGCTTACAGACCCAACAAACTAATTACTCTTCAACGAAAAGTTGTTTACCAAAAAAGTTTCGGTAGAAAATAAAATTGATATGGGACCACCGCGCAGGCGTCTTCTACCAAACGAAAACGTAAATCGGCCTAGTAATTACTGAGAAATATATAAAGGAAAAAAACTCGATGAAACAAATGCATAACCTCCTCCTTTGTTTTGAAGTCGGTTAATAACACAAAAACGTTTTTTTAATAATTACGTACCTATTAAGATCAGCTCTCTGGTACACCCAACACCTATACTTAGAGAAGGGATCCAACTCATCATATGTAATGAGATAAGACTTCAAATTCTCCTTCCAAAATCCAATACATTTCATCCTGTAGTCAGGATCACTGTAGATATCAACAGGTCTACCCAAGTAATCCACAGACAGACAGTAATTCTCTTTGATCTGTATAGTTTTCTGGTCTATATCGCAAACTGAGAAGTCGCTTATATTCAGTTTGCAGTACAAGTTTGGTCGAGGACTTAAAGTGACACCTCCCAATATCCTCGTTTCGAATCTAACATCGCCTCTTTGTGTGAAGTTGAATTTTCCTGCGACCGGGCATCGGATAGGTGAAGGGTCCTTTTTCAGGAATATATCGTAACGCCATTCTTGTTTGTTTTTGAACTGAACCCATGAACATACTGTGTGGAAGTTGCTCTGAATCATAGCTACGCCTTTTCGGTACCTAGAAAAAAAAAAAAAACAGAATAAGTAAGATGGGGAATAAGTGGGAACATTTCCAAAAAGGGTGCTTCATTAGCATCACATATGTGGCCAACATTGAATATCGAATTAGAAACTTTTTACCGGCACACAAATGCATAATTCGACACCTGCAAGAAATAACATTGTAACTAATATTTAGTAACTTTACAGGAGAGTGCATCAAAGATTTAAAAAAATCTCTCAGATTTCCGTTAATGTCTTAATGCCAACCAACCTTGAATATATGAGTCAACAAGGGATTAGCTACACTTTCGTATTATTATATACAACATTAGTTTTAGTTTATGCGAAACCCGAAACACGTGTCTAGTATTTTTATGTAAAGAATTTATGTACAAAATTTCAAAACTGTATCATGAAAAATTTTTGCGTTATGTTATCTGGTTGTCCGTACAAAAACATGCTCACCACGCGGCGCACCCGCGCCACCCGCGCCTTGCGTTCATTAATAATAATGTTAATTTGGCAGTAGGTACCTAACCGTACGACGATTGTAATGAAATTAACTGGTGATAATATTTTCCATCACACTTGCAGGCTTTGGACTTTGTCGTAATGATCAAGTGCGGATAGGTACTTAGTGTCGCTCGGTGTCCAACTTGTAACCTTTTTTAAATATTTTTGGGAAAAAATATAACGTGGTGTAAAAACGATTGGAATCGAATCAGTTACTTATTCTGAACAAACTATATTCAGGTTTTGCATATACTAAAAATAATGTTGTATATGTATATTTTAAGACTTTTTTGACGCGTTCTCCTGTAAAGTTACTAAATATTAGTTACAATGTTATTCCTTGCAGGTGTCGAATTTATGCTATAATGTAAAGAAGGATTAATTAATGTTTACCTTATAACATTGTGATGTTGTGGTACAAAGTCGAAGCAGACATAATCCTTTTGGCAACCATCAACTGTGAGACGAGCCATCATCACGCGACTGTCACGTTGCTCTCTGTAAAGAAAGTGAATTTATAATTCCCAGAAAATCCAGAAATAGTAATTTCTAAAGTATGGATACTATTTCATTAATATTGTGTAATAGGACGACCTATTGCACAATATTAACGAAATAGCATCCAGATTTGTGTTTTGCGTTATTGTGCAATAGGCCATTTCTTCTGCATTATTGCACAATAGGCCTGTTATTTCAAAAGAGTGAAAATACCTGCAAACATATATAGTTCTCCTGAATCTGCCCTCATCAGGATAGTAAGTTTCTATGATGTGCGTTTCATTGATAAAAACATCGGCATCAATATTAGCAGTGTTTATCCAATCTCCAGAGAAGTTTTGTGGCAATCTACATCCTGGTTCTACCACTTCAGCCTAGGAGAAAAAAAGAAGATTATTATTTCCTTTCTGTTTTAATTAGGTCATAATATTAGAAGTTTTGATTTGAAAATATATCGAATTTGATTCCTCAGAATACTCCAGATTCTGTTATACAATGGTACATTGATTTACCTTGACCGCTGTAACTCGATATCTTTCAGGCGATTTCTCAACAGTCTTCAATGTGTTACATTCTGGTGTAATAGAAGCACCAATATAAAGATCATCATCTCTGTTCTTTAGGAAACAGCGGTATCGTTCGTCTTTACGAGATTCTTTCGTGTTTGCAACCGCAAAGAAATGATTCTTGTTTACGAACCAATGTCCTGAAATGAAACAAATTCATTTATAGAATACTTAGGCAGAATAGACCACCACTCTGCTTCCTTCCTAAAAGTACCGCGTAAGTCGGCCGCGTTCTAGTCGAAAACGATCGCCGCGCGAGTACGCGATCATGGCGCTCTTATATGTAGATGAATTTGAGTTACTCGCGCGATCAGTCAACTCGCGTTTGTATTTCATAACTAGCTGCAGCCCCCGGCTTCGCCCGCGTGGCTTTTTATAAAATAAAAGTAGCCTTAGTTACTGCTTATAACATCAGCCATCTGCCAGTGAAGTACACACTTCTTTTATGAGGTACTGTGTAAAATGTTATAATAAAATACCACTCGATATTCTTCAACTAAATGAGAAGAAATTTAAAACGTGCATAAAACGCACACTATGCAGACAAGCATATTATAAGTTGGATGATTATATCGTAGATAAAAATGCTTGGCTAAATGCTGGTCCTGCTCCACTGCCACTTGGGCTCACTAGATAAAATTTGAATACTTGGAAGTTGCTTCCCCCTTTTTTTATTTTATTTTATTTTCTGACATTACGAACTTAATGTTTATTTTGTTTTTATCTAAGCATGTTTTTATTGATGAATACTCCAATAGATAATAATTATTTTCTTTTTTGGTAGTAAATTTTTATTAATCTCTCAAATACATAAATGCAAACTATAGTTCTGTATAATTTAGCAGCATTTTTTCAATTTTGTAAATGTGAATACCATGGAGTCGTTTACTATGTTATTATGATTTATGTTGACTTGAAAGAGCATGGCAGTTGAGAGTATGTCATGCTCACTTAAATGTTTCACTGATGGTGGCGCGTGTGTTGGATCATTCGGTTCCCTACAAAATGGTTGAGCTGGATGGTGCTGATCCATGCGTCATGTTCGTGAACGGGCGCCGTCAGTTGGGACTGGTCATCTCTTGACTGCCAGGGCTTATTTTTAATTTGTAATTTTATATTTTGAATTGTTTTATTAGTTTTTACATTGTCTCACATATAGAAGCAACAAGAATAATGTACCCAGGATTATGTAATATCTTGATTTAAAAGAGTGTCCTTGGAGTTTCTTGTCCGTTCTTCTCCATAGTGATCTACGTATTGGAATGGGCATCTAGCTTCAACTTGCCGACTCTGACTAACTGACCGTCTCTTTGACAATTTAAAAGTGCCTGTAAATGGTTTAATTGAAATAAATGCTTTGAGTTTGAGTTTGAAAGTCCCGTCAAAATCGGTCAAGCCATTTCGGAGATTAGCCGGAACAAACAGACAGACAGAAAGACAAAAAAAAGTTTTTTTGTTATAAGTACCGTTTAATGCTTGCAGTAATGCTTTCTAAGCATTTAGTCCAAAGCTATTATTTTGACATTACAAACAGACACTTCAATTTTATTTAGTTGTATAGATGTATCAATTAATTGAATTATTAAGTTCCCTTCAAAATGGTTGAGCTAAATGGTGCTGATCCATGCGTCATGTTCGTGAACGGGCGCCGTCAGTTGGGACTGGTCATCTCTTAGCTGCCACGGATTATTTTAATTTTTGAATTGTTTCTATTACGGACGCTTCTAACGTGCACGTCTTTCTACATTGTTCTCACATGTATAACTTCAACATGAATGATCTAACCCATATTTTTGTAACAATATTTTGTTTTAAAAGAGTGTCCATGGAGTTTCTTGTCCGTTCTTCTCCATAGGAACCTACTACGCTTTGGAATGGGCAACTAGCTTCATCTTTCTGACTGACCGACCCCTTGACAATTCAAAAGTGCCTGTAATTGGTTTATTTGAAATAAATGCTTTGAGTTTGAGTTTGAATTTATACAAATTATCGCGGCAATCGTGTAGTTAGGACGCGGGGTATGCATCCGCAATCAACTTGTGATAATTTATAGCAATTTATTCACATATCGTCAGCTTAATTTGTTAACCTGCTAAGTCCAGTTTTGAGTAAAATTTACTTTTTATACCAAACAAACGGTTCAGAATATTATATACCTTATGGTAAAGGAATAAGGACGATATCATCCTAAAAAATGCGAGAAATGCACGCATGAAAAGCTCCTATCTAACCACCAGCCAATCTCCATAACGAAATACTGCTAAATCCTAGTGGGGCCTCAGTTTTGCACTGACAATATGACCCAACACACGTACCAACCAGGGGCCTAAGTCTACTAATTTACAAACGTTGCAATGGTCTCGCCATTGTGAGTATTTGACAGTGTTTGTATGGCAAATCTGTCAAAAACTCACAATGAAGAGACCATTGCAACATTTGTACATTAGTAGACTTGGCCCCCAGTATGTGTGTTAGTCACATTGTCCTTTGGTTCGGTTCTAAAAACTACTAAGTCCTCAACTAAATTGAACTCCACCTCGAAAAGCTGCTTTTTTGTTTCACTAATTTTCTTAAAATGTGTGCAGGATATGCTATTAGTAATAATAATAATAAGTTTAAGTTTATTTATGCATCTGTTTAGTAAAAAGGGATTAGTGTTTGGAGCCTCCTTTTAAGCAAACAATGGTGCCGATTCCCTTGTTCACAAACTTAACTAAATTTAAGTTCAGTGCATTTTTTTCTTTCTATTTCATTAAGAAAAGGACAGAAGATAAATTTTAGTTTAATCCTGTAAAATTTATCTTCTGTCCTTTTCTTAATGAAATAGAAAGAAAAAGATGCACTGAACTTAAAATTTAGTTTAATTTGTGAACAAGGGAATCGACACCAATGCCTGTGCTAGGAGACTCAATTTAATCCTCCAGTAATTCTTTAGGACCTCAGGAATCCTATTAGGACCAAACGGGATTTTTAGAATTTTAATGGCTGAAGCAATAAATATATTAGTCAGTTTTTTCTTCATCCTGTAAACTATGAAAAAATGGACTTGGCAGGTTAACCAATTAGGCCGAAGATGTGCTGATCTAGAAGAAAAAATATAATTATACTCTACTCACCCAAACAACTGTACTCCACAACACCATCAAAAGTATTAGACATTCCAGCGCATTTCCTATACGTAATGTTGAACTTCTGATTTGTGATCAAGAACTGAGTACCAGCAGTTTGACAAGACTTAATCTGTGCATCAGGATGGTTGCATTCACCTGTGAACCGAAAACGGTTCTGATACGCAAACTGCCACACACCTTCCAGAGATGAACGACAATTGACCTAGAATTCAAAGATAAAAATGTATTTATTACTTATCTGTGTACATTACTTCTTATTATAAACATAACATTTAAAAACAATATTAACATAGAAAAAAGTTATATTATGAATTAAGTGAATCATGTTTGAACCCAATAACTGGGTTGTGGAGGTCAGATAGGGATTTGCTTCATGTAAAAAAAAAATACTGGTTAGATTGGAAGCCAACCTCAACATATTGAAAATGCTTGACGGATGATGTTGATGATGCTTGAACACTGTAATGATACCCCTTTTTACGACAAAAGTGCCTCTTTTATGGAAATGGTTGGAGAAAAGGTAAATTAATTGCTAAAGCCCAATTAGATTCATTTTACCTATCAACAAGTTTTCATAAAGCCAAAAAGAACAATTTTATATGAAACTTACAGGTACATAGTTCTCAGAGAACAAAGTAATAAGACCTTGTTGGTCGGGATTAAGGCCTCGACACACCCTTTCCACAGTAGGTTCCTCATCAGGACCCAAGTTCACACAAGGGGACTCAATCTTCTCCAGTACATTCACAGTTCTCACGATCAGCTTTACACAGTAGTAACACTTAGTGTATGAAAATACCATTGTGTAGTTTACTCTGTATTCTGCCTTTATGTTTACGCATACACCCCTGAAGAAATAAGAGGAAATTTAATTTATAAATAATTAGTTTAAATAACTATTAATTTACTTTACGTGTTCAAAATTTTACAGACATTTTCTTTAGGTACTGCAGCCAACTAGGTTTTAGAGTAAACAACAAAAAGTTGGTCATAAAGTTATTAAAAATATTGTATGTATGATTTGCCGGTGTTTCCCATTATGATTATTATTTATTTTGAACTCTAACCCACGGTGTTATAAATGACTCATACAAAACCAATAAGAAATACATTACCTCCCAGTCATATCACTAGCATTGATATCAGTAATAGTTTGTTTGCCATTCTCGAAGGAAAACCAAGTGTTTCTCAGCACTAAAGGTATCATACATTCTGCGACAACAGTAGCAACTAAAACAATACAATAAATACGTTAGGCACTGGGCGTTACCACTAACGATAAATTAAAATTTAAAAACATTTTGAACTACTCACTGCCAAGTGATAGAACAGATATCACAGTGATCATGGCTAAGTTGCGAGCCATCTTTGTAATAGTTTTTAATTTACGGTTACATTAAAAATAAATTAAATTTACGCAAACATCCTGTCCTATCAAATAATCAAACCAAACTTTTTGACAAGCTGAAGCTAAGCTAAGCAAGCCCCGCAAGGAAGGCACGGAAGGTGCGCGCTTGCTGTCAACGGAAAAAGTCACCTACCGTTATTCTCGCAAGTAGCGATTACCATTAAAAACAGACAAAACCGGGATCGCAGCTAGCACCGGAATTTCGCACTGTATGAAAAAAACGTAACAAATCTAATATATAAAATTTTCGTGTCACAGTGTTTGTAACAAAACTCCTCCGAAACGGCTTGACTGATCTAAAGAATCTGCAAGAAATCTAATTTAGAAAGATGTATTAATAATTTATATGGTTTAAAGTCCTACTCTCAGACCTACAGGACGTACTGAATATACACACAAAATTTCATAAGAATCGGTCAAGCCGTCTCGGAGGAGTTTTTTTACAAACACTGTGACACGAGAATTTTTTTACAGTAAATAAAAGCTTGTAATAAATTTAATAAAATGAAAGAATATGCTGATCTGATTGCCAGTGCAAACATTTTTCTTGTCTTTTTTTACGCTTGCAGTTTAGTTTTAATCGTTAGAGTTTATTGTGAGTTTGTATTCTATGGTTTTATTTAACAGCTAGTCTGTGTTTAACAGTCATCTGTCATAATTTGACGTGTTCGTGTTTTGGGTTGCGGGATCTAACAACAAAATTTTTCTCGCATCTATCGACGAATAAATAAGTAAGTAACACAGTTATTTATTTCGTAATCCTTAAAAGAAGCAGAACGTTGCTCCTCATCCGTATCAAATATCTGTAATCATGCAATACATAACATCTACTAAATAATTTGCATCATTAAAAAATTTCAGGCATGGGTCGCCGAAAATCAAAACGAAAGCCTCCGCCAAAGCGAAAGGCAATCGAGCCATTAGATCAGCAGTTCAACTGCCCATTTTGTAATCACGAGAAGTCCTGTGAGGTGAAAATGTACGTATCCATCAGCTGATGAGTGATGACATTGCCTACTTATTTGCGAACCATTTGTGATGGAACGTGTTTTTTTTCTCAGGGATCGAGCTCGGAATACGGCTCGGATACAGTGTCGAGTTTGTTTAGAAGACTTTCAGACTACAACAAACGTGTTATCCGAGCCAATAGACGTTTATAATGACTGGGTGGATGCCTGTGAAAGCGCCAATTAGTTTGTCATTGGTCACTATAGGTTAAAATATACTGTAAATCTCGCCAATGTTTAAGTCTGTTAAAGACGCATTTTCAAGCTTGAAGTTCTTGACATTATTTGTATCGAGTATCAATATTTATATTATTATATTGATAATATGTATACCTTGGGAAGAGCATGTGATTGTTTTATAATAATGTAACATAAAGGATATTGAAATAAATTCTCAAAGAACATTTAAGTTTGTCATTCACTTTATTTACCAACAATAAAGCTTACAGGATAATGTGACACAGCCACTGTAAGCAATGTTCCTTACATTTAAGCAATTTTCTGCTCTTAAAAGGTAAGTAAATAATAATTTACTGAGTTTCATGAACAAGAAACAGACTAACATTCTGATCAAGACTAAATAATAAAATCAATTTGAATAAAATTTTGTAATTAGAAATAACAACATTCATACAATGCAACAGTTAATATTTTGTTAAATAAATAGGTACTTAATACTTATATTCAATTTTATTGTTTTAACCTATTAACCACCCCGGTCGGATTAATACGACAAATGTTTACGTGCCCGTGGCGCCTCAGTCGTATTTATACGACTGAGAACCTATGTTCGTTTTGTGTTTTTTATATCATTGCACTACCATATTTGTCATAGAAATTTATTTGTAGATTTATGGGCCGGGCGCTGGGGGCACGGCAATTGATATAAAACCAAGCGGTCAATAGGTTAATAATAAAACTGTATCATTATCCTATCATGCATTTTGGAGATGAGTCTATTCAATATAATAATTAGGCAGAGTACAGAATATAATATACATATAGTACATCTTGGGATAGGGCCACATGATTAGTTGTGGTCCCAGTATAACAGAGGGCCACCAAGTCGCATGCAAGATAACAACATAAAAACCATACATAACAATAATAAATTATGCCTCTAATAAAATACGATTAGCAGAACATTCTTTGCAGGAGCCATGTCTCAATATCATTTTACATTTCCACAAATTCATATCTTTTTTTACATACATAGAAGAAAATATATGATGGCGGTTAGTATATTAGAAGCTCTAATGCTAATTCATGACCTAAAAGCTTTACCAAGATATAAGAAATTTTCACAAAGATTTTTATTTATATAATAATTGAGATTATGTATTTCTAAAACATAGTACTACACTGACTCAGTTTGAATGTGTGAGTGGAATGTTTTATCCTAGATCAAAGACGATAACAATGCAGCTAACCTGTAGAATGTAACAATAAATAACTACAAATGTATAGCAACAATATTATAGCTATGGTTCGTTAAAAATTAGAGATAATTTATATTTATAATCGATAAAGATCGCAACATTCATTTATTTTACGCAGGCGCTACATAATTTATCATGTATTAAATATTTGCCACCTACATAACATTTATGTAGAGGTGTTCTAGACATCTTCCTGATAAGTATCTGCTTAACAATCCAATTAGGTTGATATATTCGTAGTAGTGTTAATTGACCATAAAATTTACTACATGTGCAGGTAAGTACTTAAACTTTAATTGTACTAACGCTCAATTCAAAAGCTTCGAGCCCTACTGAGTTATAACAGCAATATTCCTCAAATGTTTCATAATACTAGATTTTTATTGACATTATAATCAATATCATTCCCTTACAGCTATCAATATTACACATTGATCAAAATATTCCTATTTAAGTTTTAACACAATGGACAGCATCAAGCTGCATCACATTTCAATAACAAATTGAAATAAATAAAAAATCACTCTATAAAAATAATATAATACATTGTAGATAATTGAGCTATTGCCTAGACTTACAACCCAGGGATATCTGTAACCATGTCATTGTTCACGTAAGACGGTATATTTACTAAATTGCACGCGCTATGGAAACATTACGTTATATTTACAAAAAGACTACTGAGTAGTAAAACTATTACAATTAGTGTATTAAGAGACATGACATGGTTACAAGAGCCGCATACCACCGATTCCCTCTGTGCACAAGCTGTGTTGAGAAGGTATATAAGGTGTCAGAATAGCTCACACTAAAAGTTCACCACACTGGCGTACTAAAACAGGACCTACTTCAATCAAAATCCCTCAATTGGAATGTTTTTGTCGAAACAGTAAATATAAATAATAACCATTCATAACTAATATGCAACGTCAAACAGCAATTACACATGTTAAAATTCATCATAGCGTTAGATAGAAACATCCACAGAGAAGCACAAATAGTTAATGCAAAGTTTAATCATGTTTATGTAGGTATTTGAATATTAAAATTTGCCCATGTCTATGAAAGAATCGTACTGAAGATCGTAGCAATCGCCGGTAGTATTGTCGTCGGAAGAAAAATTGCTACTGAGGCTGGTCAGATGTTGTATTGGAGCGTCTGTGTCGCACGTAGCCGTGTTGTCTGAATCATCAGAACTGTCGCTGTTACTGTCTATGTATTCATACAGTCTTGTAGTCTCGATGCTACAAACCTCAGACATCTCGTACGAACTCATTAACGTCGATGTTTTCTCAATATTAATCGCGTCAAACGAGCTCGAAAGTAAAGCGTCTTCGATGAGAACCGTCTCGAAATGGGATGAACAAGCTTCTTCTGTGAAGCGACCCGAATCGCCGATTTCAGACACATTCGGCGACAAAGTCTCATCGATGGCTAATGTGACACTTTCACTTTGTACGTGAGAAGGTTCATCGACGTCTTGGAAACTTAGTAGGGGAATATCAATTTTAGGAACGTCTTCGACGATATCTTTTGATAGTGAGACTGAATTATCATCTGATAAATCTCCTTCAGCGTTGAGCGTTACTGAGTCGTAGTTGGGATCCTTCTCGATGTTCAAATTTTCTAAATCATCCACACATTTGGTGGAATCGTCACTGCTATCAGACACTATTAACTCGATGCTCCTATCCAAAAGACCGGTATCCGTACAAGTGGACATTTCATCTTCGAAAACTATTTCAACGCTTCTAATCCTCAAGAGAGGCATTTTAGATGGTGAAATTTCGTTGCCTCTGGCCGTCATACCTTTTTTATGATGACTAGTATCGAGTAACGACTCGGTGCATTCGCTGATTTCGTCGTAATCGATTTCGTAGCTCCTAAAATCGGAAACGCAAGGTGAGCTCTCGGTTACTTTGACGGTTGGAGTTTTAGATGTACAAATGTGTGCATTAGTGTGATCGGGTGAGGGCGATAGTGTGGTATGCGCATGGTGTCCCTAAGGTTGCAATGATTCTTATTGTACATTGGTGCCTAGATCTAGACCGCCCTCCTCCTGCATTTTCGTGAGGAACTTGAACACTCTATACTCCTCGTCTGTTTGTTTCACCATGTCGATTAACGCTAGCAGCTTTTTGATGCCAATGAAGATCCTGCGGAAAAAGGACCAAATTATCTCAATTGCTTTTTTTTAAAGAACTGAACGAAATTTGGTGACATTGACGACTTCCTTGAATTAATTATTTTCTTAATTTGTTTTCTGTGATAATGCTAAGGAGTTTCTGAACCTTCCTTGATAGTTGATCTTTTGGGTCAAATTATGAATCGGTGTCAAAAGACTTAATTAAAATGATTTTTAATCATACCTGGCTGTTTAGACGTCGTGCCTTCAGTGGGTCTTGGTTAGAGAGCTCGCGTTCCAGTAGGTACTAGTATTTGAAAACAAACTCTACATACCTTGAACCTGGAAATTGCGCGTTGATCTGGAGTGTCAATTTTTAGCCTTGAGAATTCTTTTTTGCTCTCTACTCATACTCCACAAATAATTTCTTAAAAGGACTGCTCAAGAACATGTTAAATTCTATTCTACCTAGTGGTCTAAGACTAGCTGTTTCAGAGAAACATAAAAAAAATAAAATAAAAAGTTGCGGTAAAACAAAAAGAATTAAAGGTCAGTGACAAGTGGCAACTAAATCACCAACCTTGGATTTGCCGTAGCCAATGCAATTTCTTCTTCACTAGGTTTTGGCGCATTGCTCAGGAACCTTCGGAACTTCTTCATGCGGGAAGGTCTAGACAAGACAAATATCATGTCCAGTAATCACATTTTACCACTCGAAGCTGTAGACGGATCGCATCCAATTGAGTTTAGCTACGGCCGCGGTTTTAATTGGCATTCTGCAAAAACCTATGACCTAACCTACGAGATTTTGAAAAATGGTCCTTAGGTGTTGACTCACTCAACGAGTAGGTCGAAAGGACGCGGTGACGTAAATCAATCGTTACATTGTCCGAAGGAGTACTAGACCAACAGACATAGCTTTCATTTAGCAAATGTATGTCTTATAGCCAAGAAACAGCAATAAAAAAACCTCGCATAGAAATGTTCTTAAACTGACATATTTGCTAAACATAGACTGCTCCAAGGGAAGATAATTGTTCACATTCATCACTCTAAAAACTGGCCTTGTACGGAGAGAGCACATTTGCTTTGACACTGTTGCTTACCATAATCTTGTCGAAGTCAAATCGTAAATCAGCTTTCAATTGTAAAGACCGTCTTTGTATCCTATAAAAATGTACATACCTTCTCGGATCATGCAGCAAAAGTCTGATACTTATTTTTTCTTTTCGCTTTTCATCAGAGCCTTTTGGGTGGCATCAGCCGGATATTTCCACACTTTCGAACTTATTTACCTAGCAAGTGGTTCAACTTACCTAGCTCCTCGGATATCATGCTGTATCTTCTGCAGGTCTTGCTTGGAGAAGGCATCGGCTTCTTCAAGCACAGCCATGACGTGTTCTGGTTGAGACAGGTTCGGTACATGCAGGACACCCGTGAATGCTGATAGCATCTCCATGTCTTCCAGGACTTGCCTGGTGATGAAAAATTTGGTGTAGTTTTCTTTGCGTATCTTTTATTAATAATTTATGGACATTATTCGAGATAAGCTTAAATACAATAATGTAATGTATTAGTATAGTATTCTTGATGATACCAGTTTATGGTTCTATATGCCAGTGGCTAGTCGCGCCACGAAGGACCAAAACTAATGCATAACAAATAAAGTGGGCTAGGCATACTGTTTAGTCTAACAGAAGGAATTATGAAAAACGGCTCAATCAACTATCTCGGTAAGTGTGTCTAGAATTTTCTAAAACCTTTTATAAAGTTTCATATTGAGACACGAAGCAACAAAATACGATCTAGAGGAATGTGGCCGTTTTTATTTAGATCGAATTTTGTTGCTTTGTGTCTCAATATGAAACTTTAAAAAAGGTATTAGAAAATTCTAGACACGCTTACCGAGATAGTTGATTGAGCCGTTTTTCATAATTCCTTCTCAGTCACGAGATAATATGTTTTTAAAGGAGTGGCGCTAGTGGACCAGTAACAACCCTCTTAAGGCAATAGTCTCTTAGAGTGGGAACATAATAAAATTTTCGCTGATTCAGCCACGAGCTCATTGAAATGCGGATGTTATTTATGAATACCTACTACAAACTCACCTGGACACTATATTAAATTAACAAATCATTATATTATCCTTACCTCCTGCTGCTAGTGCAAAGGATAAGCAGTTTCCGTCCTTTAGGCGGCTGTTTCTTTAACAACACAAGTAACGCTTGTAATGTCAGGTTGGAGTAGCGAGGCCCGATGGGGCCGTAGTCGAGAAGACGCTCGATATTGTCCACTAGGATGCAGGATAGAGTTGAGCGGTAGGCGTCGTCGAAGTACTAGGGAAGAGAAAAAATTTGATGTCGAAAATGTTTCTTGGTTGTGATTACAGACAGCTTTGGGCTATTGTATGGGACTAAAAAATTATTCGGTGGTGAATTCAATAGACTGTGAAATTGTAACAGTAACATCACAAGGACTATGTAACTTTACGTCATTATATCGCACCTCCGGTGCAACATTGTCACATAAGCAAAAAGTAACTTTTCCAGGAAAAGTATTTTAAACTTAAGTATCCTATCCTATACATAGTTGATGGCACTTCCTGATTTAGGGAAGATGAATAGGTTATATCCTGACGTGTTCTTTTAAGTTTATAATAAAATAAATGAAACCGAATAATTAAAATTAATACACTTCTCCTGAAGCATAAGTATTTTATAAATTGCATAAGTGACAGTGTTGCACCGGGGCGGGGGTGCGATATATAAATAAGACACACGGGATTGCTTACCACTCGTAAGTACAGCCAAATATGCTAATTTGTTGAAAGTTATAATAATATTTAATGTTTGCTTCGCCATGTTTGTGCTACCACATGCAATATCATTCATAATCGTAAACATTCGGCAGCTAACGCGATTTCGCTCGCAGGACAGCGCCGTCTCCTATCTCTGTTCTTGTCTATCGGTAACTGTAGGTTTGCGACTGTGATCACACCAATCACAGATGTGTGAGTTTTGGTGCATGTAGTCGTGAGCCGAGCCCAGGTTTACTGATTGCGATGTTAGCGCGTAACATATCTTCCTCCTTTTAATATATCAATGGATAAGGACAGGAGAATGCTGATGATGAATATCAACTTACCTTTCTGATCTGCAGACATTTAGAAGTCTCCGTGAATCCGACCATGTCTTCTGGGGAGCAAACCTTCACGAACGGGAAGTCTGATAGCTTCGCGAGTTCTGCGGCTAACGCGGTTTTACCGCTGTTCGGTGGTCCTTCCAACAGCACAGATACTAAACCTGTATAAAAGTTTACTCTATTAGGACCGATTTTCTATTCAGGTAATTTAATACGAAAAATACGTGAGCTTAGGTTTGACTGAATTTATATTAATCAAAATATTTTATTTCACATAAACCTACATAAGCACTTATGAAACTTCAGAAGTTAGGTGCAAGGTTCCAATTCGTCGTTTCCTATGGAGTAGAGCCGGAAAGAAACCACACGGTTATTCTTTTAAAATGAATTGGCTTTTACGATGTTTTCAAATTACAGTGTTAATCGGTATCGGAGGACGGTGTAGGCCTGTCAACAAGTACCAGGTACTAAACAAAATAGAAAATTTTCTACAAATCTACAGTCTAATAAACCTACAACATTCTCACATTCACAGAATATAAAAGAATCTATACAGGGTGGATTTTTTAGACGGGGCAATAAGGGTAGGTACCTTATCCATTGCAGTTACAGAAAAACGGTTTCAGGAGACTGTCCATAATTTTTTGATTACTTTTGAACCAAAGGACCAACTATTTAAGCATATAGTCATGTGATAACATGACCACAACCTATTTATTGAATAAATAACGAATAGTATAGGGCGGCAGGGACATCGACGCGCAAAAAGAAATTGCCGTTCCATACATTTTGACCGCGTAGGTGAAGTTTTGTATGAAACAGCAATTTTTTTTTATAACTGGTGAAATATTTTAACGCCGTGGTGTCCAAAATCAAGTACTGAATCCATAGTAACAGGTAGCACGTCGATGTCACTGCCACCCTGAATAAGCCCACTTTTCGAGGCAATGATAATTTGAGGATATTTTTATTTATAAGCTGTAGCTTATTAATAAAAAAATCTCATCAGATGAAAACAGTCAGAAGTACGATTCGGTAGGCCGAATAAAGAGCCTACGATTGCCCTATCCAGATAAAGCAAAAAAAAAAACATATTCTCTAATAATAAAAAGTTTCTCACCGCTAGCTTCAGTAGCGCGCGCCTGCTGTATATAAAGCTGACCATCTTCAAGCAAAGACGAAACCGGGCTGCCCCAATTGATAATGCCACGACTCAAGAAATGTTCCAATGCTTCGGCCGCAGTACCAAAAGCTGGTTTGATATCATTCTCAAGGGCGTGTAGGAAGTCACCCCGTTCAACCATGAGTTTTTCCATCGCTTCTGGGTCTACCTCCACTTTGCTTGACGCTTTTATCAGACGGTTCATAGCCGTGGACTGAGCGGCACGGACTAAACCTTCGAGTTCAGCGCCCGAGAAGTTCTTTGTGAGTGTTGCGAGTTCCTGTACGTGATAAATTATATTCATTTCTGTAAGTAGGTTTATACATTTACGTATATGTATTACAAACAATACCGAAGAAAGGATAGGTAGGATTTAAGAATAAGAGTGTATTCATGAGAACGTTGGTAACCGCTGATCATCGCAGGCAGTTTTCATACTTTTTGCCAAATCAGCACGAACCAGCGCCGACCAATCACAAAAGCAACTTGTCGGCGCTTATCGGCGACGGTGCGCATGTGGTTCTGAAGTTTCGTCAGCTAATTTAATTTGATCTTGTATAATCGAATACCAGTTTTCGTCAGACTCCCTAGTAAAGCGAGTTATTAAGTCAGCAAAACTAAGACCTTTTTAATGTCTCACAAACCTTAGAATCAACATCTTCAGCAATCTTCTTATATTCCCTCATGCGTTTGGTGTGGATGTTCAGGATCTGAACCCTGCCATTCTCGTCGGGTAGTCCGATCTCCATCTGAACCTCGAGACGACCGGGTCGCATTAACGCCTCGTCAATCATGTCGCGACGATTCGTCATGCCGATGACCAGGATGTTGTTGAGTTGGTCGACACCTAAAGAGGTGGGGAGACTTTAGGAGGCTTTGGAAACATTGTGTTCAGGATATTCAGCATGTTCATCAGTTTTGGAAAGGGCATGGTCAGTGTTTATTTATTACTAGCTTTTGCCCGCGTTTTCACCCGCGTGGATGTCGCGATCGCGTAAAAAAGTACCCTATGTCCTTCTCCATATCCCAGGCTATATCTCTGCCAACTTTCATGACAATCGGTTAAGCGGTTTAGGCGTGAAAACGTAACAGACAGACAGAGTTACTTGTATGGATTTATATTTATTTTGGGTTGTGGCGGTATCAACAACGCCACATGCGAACTACGCATCAAAGACCTGACGTCACAAATCCTGCATCGCGCTATCAGAGTTTATCGCGCGACTAGCATATATACAACATCCCGACATCAACCGTCGGGCAGTTGCCCACCAGACACAATACCCGTCTGGTCGGAGGATCCTCCCTTTACTATAGAGTATGAGTGAACTTTACACCCTGTTCCTCATGCCTCTAAAGGGTGATTAGCCGTTTTGAGTTCAAAATAATGAAAACCGAAGCCTATTGGACTTTTTCAGAACTTAAAAGTGTCACATAGCACTGTTGACAAACGTTAGGGATTGTAACAAATAAACATTTTCTAATAAAGATGACAAAAACTCGAAAGGATGAATTCGTATCTTAGCGCCAAGGGCACGTTCTTGTTTTTTTGACGTGGCGGTCAAAAGGTTAAGCGATGTCGTTATAAACAGTTTTGACTGTATTTATTTATTATTGACACGAAAGGAGCATAACCTATCAAACGTTCAATCACTATACTAAGGCGGCCTGATTCATCGCGATTCTGGTAGAAAAATTTCCATCATGTTTTCATAGAAATTGTTCTACTAGTGTCGCGTGGCGCTTATCTGCAAGAGTCTTTATGACTTCCAGGCGAGTATTAAGTAGGTGTTATAACTTACCATCGATCTTTGAAAGCAGCTGGTTGACAACAGTGTCATGTACCCCAGTGTTTCCGCCCACAGATCCTCTGGCTTTGCAAATAGCGTCGATTTCATCAAAGATGATAATGTGGAGACCGCTGTTTGGTCCACACTGCAAGTAAGTAACGATATAACGTCGGAAAACTGCAAGAACTCATTAATGAAAAAAAAAAAAAACATTAAGTTTATAACGCCTTGAACTCGTCTTGACGAGTTTTATACACCGTGGCATTTTAGTCGTCTTACAAAGAAAGCCCACTTCATGTATCCAATGACTACTAATAATTCACGTAAAAATATTTTTTTTTTAAACGTTTAAATTTTTCTTTTTTTTTTTTATTAATTATTACGCATGACATAGTTTAAAACACCCTGTTACGAGTGCAGTCCGAGCCTTGTGATACAAGCGCGCCGCAGAATGGATTTAGATTAAGTAGCAATATTAAGAAACACATTTTTGCGTTAGGAGTGAATGAACTCTGATAAAGATGTCGCCGCTCCATTCCGTGGCGCCCTTGTAACACAAGGCTCGGACTGCACTCGTAACAGGGTGTTTTAAACTATGTCATGCGTCATAATTAATATAAATAAAAATAAAATGTAATGTTCAAAAAAAAATTTTTTTTTTACATGAATGATTAGTAGTCATTGGATACATGAAGTGGGCTGTCTTTGTAAGACGACTAAAATGCCACGGTGTATAATGCAAAAACTCATTTTGTTTAATTTTTCTTTAACATAATCATAATGAAGATGATATAGGGCAATCAATACAACTATAACGAATTAATTGCTTATTTCAAAGTTTTGACTATGTCACTTAATGAGTTCTTGCAGTAAACCGACGATAAGTAAACTATTTATTACTAATCAAGCAAGTATTTATCTTCATACTAGCGACCCGCCCCTGTTTTTACGAATTAATGTACACATACATATAAATAATGATCAGCCTATGTTTCCACTGCTTGGACACAAGTCATAGGCCTCTCTGTGAGAGGGAGTGGGCCACTACGCGGGCCCAGTGCGGGCTAGTGGATATCACATGTCTTTGAATGTTCGGTTCTAGCCTTCTAGGACATGCCGGTTTCCTCACAATATTTTCCTTCACAACAATCGCTTTTAATTCGTCATTGACGACTAATTAAAGTTTTCGACCGACCACGGGGTTCATTTCTTAGGTCGAAATTTCCAGAATGGAAGCGTGCAAACCAATAACCGGTGGTGCGATCGTTAGTAGTGTTCGCTCCGTATACGTCGTTGATTTTGCGTGCCGCTTCTGCCGCTTTGCTGCCACGACGGTACTCATACTCCATAATCACTCGAATTTTTAACGTATGACAAAAAAAGTACAAATGCGATGAAAACAGAACGCTAACCATTAAACAAAAGACTAATTTTCAAAAAAGAATTCCATAATTTAAAAATAAAAATAATTTGAACTTAGAATTCTTAGCGAAAAAATAAAAAAATTGCCAGTACGGCAGAACGGCAATTTCATAGGGACCTATTATGTATGGACAGGGTTGGGCAGTATTTGAATTATTTGTATTGAAAATAATAATATGTATATTTAATCTAATAACAACGTTAACATTAAATTAATAATATAATACGTAAGTACACTTGACTTAAGCTAGTTAACAAGACAGGTAGGAAATACAAATACGTTTTTGTATTTCAATTACTTCCTAAAATATATAAATGTAATGGGTTTTTGAAATACCTGACACAGAGGAAAAAATATTGTATTTTGTATTTTAAATACATGCGAGAAAGTATTTTGTAATTTATATTTTAATAAGTATTTTGCCCAACTCTTTGTATAGATGTAGAAGCTATCGTAACAAACAGAAACCAGAATTCAAAGAACTCAATGTTGTAAATTAGCTTTGGCCAAAAATTTGACCCAACATTTGGACAACTCTTACCCTTTTCTCTTCCTCTTCAGCGTCAGCGAACAGCCGTCGAATATTGGCCTCGCTCTCTCCCACGTATTTGTCCAAGATTTGCGGGCCGTTAACAATCTTGGGCTCACGTGCATTCAACATGTTGCCGATCTGACGAGCCATGAGAGTCTTACCAGTACCGGGTGGGCCGTACAGTAAGATACCTTTTACGTGCTTGCAGCCTAAAATAATAATATTTTAATTAATAATCTTCAATAGTACAGTACTTACCAAGGGCTGTAAAAGAAAGAAAGCCCGAAATCGCAGGCACTCGAGTCGCAGGCGAGGGTTGTAAATATGCGATAGAGGGCTTTCTTTTTTACTGCCCGTGGTGAGTACACAATTTTACGTCTTCACCTGGCCACAAGGTGAGTTTTACTGTACGCGTAACGTGCGGTAAAACTCACATTATGGCCAGGTGTGACGTAAAAATTGTTACAGAATTTGCAGTGTCCCAAAAAAAAATTTTTTTTTCTTCTTTCTTTCAATAAGTAGCATCTCATAAAAATCCGTCAAGTTATGCACTTTTTTGTATTTATTTTGCAGACTATGTTGTGTGCCTTTTAGTCTGTGCTAAATAAATATATTTTCTACGTTTCTTTTTTTATTTATTTAGAAGCTATGGTTGAACATCGATACGTGACAGTATAATCTTTTTATGACCTCAATATAGCTCTACATATAAAGTAGTTGAGCTTCGACCAATATCTTGAAAAGAACGTGTACAAGTATTTGTATATTTACCTAATTGCTCTACAACTTCAGGAGGAAACACTCGAGAAGCGAAGGCTCGTCGGAAGATAGCGTTGAACTCTCTGTCCAGACCGCCGATACCCATCTTACCGAAGTCCCAGTCAGGGTTGATGATAGACTGGCGTGGTTGTTTCCTACATTGTAGAAATTATTAGGACTTTAAGTTTGTAATGTAAGTTGCGTTGTCTTCTGGTCACGTTTCTTGATGACAGTGATGCGGACGAGTACTTCGACGCCTTAGTGTCCTTTTGTTTTGACGTGAATACGTCTTTAAACATCTATAGTGGGAGGCAATTCAGAAAACTTATGATAACAAAATCGGGGGATAGTTTGGTGTTGCAGCTATGTACATATCTATCCAAAAATTTAATTATACCACTCGATAGCTAAAGGATGAAAGAATTCGTTACGTTGAGTGGGGACTGTGAGGGATCACGCGCTGCGAAGGGGGAAGCGCCACCATTTTGCGGTCGTTTCGCTGCATCACTTAATTTCCGTTTAGTATAAATTTTGTCTCGGAGAAGCTACGACGTTCGTTTCAGTTTCAATCGTCAGCTCTCGATAAGATCTATTGATTGCGTATACAAAACATTAGTGTGAGAAAGTTATAGTGGATGAAGAGTCATAGAAAGAAAAAAAAGCAATGTCGACCTATAGTCGTCAAAAACCTAAATCAAAATATAAAGATCGTGTATCGGTTGGAAAGGGTTTGCTCAAGAGCAATCCAGTGATACCTATAAAACACTATTATGACAGAGTGAAGAGTTTCCGGAAACGTAAAAGAATGAAGGCATCCGAGCGGACCAATGACGGCGCCAGTACATCTGCAGACGTACACGTATTTACGTAAAACACACAGCCGTTCTACAACACAGCCACACGCCGTTTTATTATATATTTAGTTAGTCATTTAATTTAGTACCTAGTATGTGATAGTTTGTTAGGTCATATATTGTATAATATGAGGAGGTTAGGAATAAAAAGTGATAAAATACATGTTTGCTTTTTTCGAGCAAAATGAGAATTATTTTTGAATTTATACTGAAAATATCAACAAATTATCACTTTTTGTACCAAACCTGACATTTTATCTATTTATACTATCATTTTACCACTTTTTGATACGAAAACATACCAAGGGTCAATAAAAACGAAGGTGTAAAGTAGAATAAAATATAAAAAAAATATATGGGAAAATATCGAATTATCACTTTTTGTTCCTAACCTCCTCAGATGTATTATATAATCATTTTAATGTATTTGATTTAAAGTTCTAAAACATAAGTAGTAGCGTTTTAAATGCATACATAACACCACGCCTGTATTCCCCGAAGGCCACTAATTAACCGTTTATTTTCCAAATGATAACTAGTTTTTATTTAATTTTATTATTATTACAAAAAAAAAACGTTTCAAAAAAATGCTTACCCTTTAGCCTTCCCGATTAAATTAAGGGAAGAGTTTTCAGCTTTGTCGAATTGAATGTTGCCATCAGGAAGGAGTCGCCCCATCCTCACACGACGGGGTACAGCGTTAGCGCCGGCCGCCAACGCTTGGACGTCGACAGCTATAACAAATACACATGGCGTATACCTACAGCTTTCCAATAAAAGTATGCATTTCGAGAACCATCGTCTATCTTCGGAAGAACGAACGTGCGATGATGAGATCTGATAAAGAGTTGTTCCAACCATGGAACCATGGATAGTGCTTGCCTATTTTGTATAACCATGTTTACAAAATTATAGATTAACAACCCTATGGAATTCCAAAAAATCTTTTGAGTGACAAATGAAGTGCTGAGATCGGCGTAACCGTAGAAAGCCGGCTTCATACAAACGCGCAACGATAGGTGCACTACTACAAAGCGCTGTAGCAAAAAACTTAGATGCATTGCTTCTATGGGGTTACTCTGTGGCGCGACGTTCGTGATATTCCGGAAACACGAAGATTACCGAAGTGCCTATATTTTCTGGTTTTCCTGAATGAATGAATGAAATGCACCGACCCCAGCGTGGTTTAATGAACCCAAAGATTAACACTAGCCCCTGGGGCCTCATGTTTCATGGGGCTACAGTGGCCATTGCATATCAAGGAGTAGACCGGGGGGCACGATAATGGTAGCGAAGACGTGCCCATAGGATATAGAAGGATTATTAGAGCCATACCGGATATGCATCCAAAAGTAAGCAATGGAATAGTGGAGACTACATAAACTAATAAATGGTGCTCTTGACCAGACAATGTCCCACATGTTGGAGTGCTCAAAGTGTGCCTACATCTGTTTATAGGACATAAAAATCATAATGTAATCGTAGACGTCATAAATGGCGCTAACTTTCGTCAAACCAAAAAAAGCGTTGTTCCACAGAATGATGCCCTTAAGGTTCGTTAAAAAATAACGATTACAGTAACCCACTGGATAACGTCATTTTATTCTTGTACATTTGAAGTTTGACGATCAGTTTTTTATGCAGTGAAACAACGATTTGTATTTAACGAAAGTTAAATATCATAGTAATCGTTATTATTTGACGTACGTATGTTACTTTAACCAACCGTTTGAAACAACCGGCCCTTAGTTGCTATATTTCAAAAAATAATCCTGGACCTCACGCTAGGATTCCCTGTGTAAACAATAACAAGATCTTACCTTCCAAATTCTTCACAACCAAAGACAAAACCTTCTTGTCTTGGAAAGAGAAAGCTAACTGCTGACCAACAGTGAAGACCTGATTGGAGAACTGGATCAAGAAGTCACGAGCCATTTGCTCCGAATCGTAGGGATCCATGGATGTACTGAAAAATAATTACACCAAAGTTTAGGATTTTCATCATTTTATTTTATTTCCTTGTGATAATACGAAAAAGACAACAAATACAATGTGTAGAAATCATCAAATTCAGACAAAATATTTAATTAAATGATCGACAATTTTTTTTATTGTATTACAAAACAACAAAAACTGGCTTTTGCTCGCGGCTTCGCCTGCGTGGAGGTCGGAAATTATTCCACGGAAACATACTACCTGGATAAAAAGTATCCTAATGTATTAATCCAGGTTATATCTATCTATGTGCCAAATTTCATCCAAATCCTATTAGTAGCATAATACTAATGATTGAAATATTATCGTGAATTCATAAAAGCCTAGTACGTTTAGTTAGGCATTGAACAACCAGGCCCAAATTATTTCGGCTTAAAATGGACCTTAAAAATATAACTAAAAAATATTCCCGTACGTTCCACGAACAAAATCAGTGGAACGAACGGGAATACATTTATGATTATGTTATGTTCTGTGTTTCCATATGTATAGTTATAACTTAGGAGGATTCAATTCTTGAGTGTATAAGTTACTTCTTCTAGGTAAGGGTGCTGCGCCGTCGATCGGATATCATCGCTTACCATCAGGTAAGACAGGTCAAAGGCGAGTCTATCAATAAATTTAAAAACATCTAGGGAATTTTTGGTATGTCCATACATACACAAGACTAAAATAATAGTAAAACACACCTTCCAATAGGGATGAAAACTAAAATTTTTTTTTGTCTGCAATGTAGATTATAAAAAAATGTTGGACATGTAATTTTTCTTTTTTTACGTAACTAAAACATTACGGCGATACATTGAGTTCAAATGTGGCATGACGTCACTGCTGGCTAGATTTTATACGTAGCTGTGACGTAACGAAACCCCACTCCCCAAGTTAAATGTTTTTATCTAAGTATTTTTTTTATTAATATGATAAAGCAAAAAATACGTGTCTAATATTTTTTATTATCTGATTGTTCCCGTGGGATAATTTCCGATTTCCACGCGGACGAAGCCACGGGCAAAAGTTAGTGGAGTATAAATATAAATAAGTTTGCAATACACCCACTTATGCACACATCACATCTGTATGACATCACTACGTACTACAGGCCTTTACACATGACTCAGACAAATTGGATTACACTATAGATACTCACGTTTTCTTCAACATGAAGTCTGCCTCTAAGGTCATGCTGCACAGACATTCTGCATTCTGAGGCTTGAAAGGCTTTACATCGATTGGCTGCAGGAGAAAAATCTAATTGAATTTCGACCCTGTTTATTAGATGTTTTAATTGAAAACATCAATGACATGTTGGCTTTGTCATAAAATCAAGAGTATTTCACATGTATTGTAAAAACCTACTCAAACAATTTTTTTTTTGTTATGATGAGATTCATGATGATTTTTGATATGATACTTTTTATAAGCCATCATAAACTAACAAAGAATGATTACAAAGTGAGATAAGACTGATTGTAGTTATTGCTCTACTACTTACCTGGCCAATAGAAAGCGTAGCCCATTTTCGCTGCGGGGCGGAGAATCCGACAGTACCACGGTCAACACCGCTGTAGAACCTGATACTGAACACAAAATGCTGTGATGGTCCTGTTGATACTTCAATGTGCCTGAAAACAACATTTCATTTGCAGTTATTCTGATAGTTGCAAAGGGTACAAAAAAGGGTCCATGATTTTATTGGTCCTTTTGAAACTAAGCAGTAGGAAGTAGGTACCTAAGGACCAAAAATTTGGAAATTAAAATATTTTAAACTTTGCAGGGCAGCAAAGGAAGGATACATAATGTAAAACTAATAACAGCCGAAATAAAAGGTATTGTGGTTTTAATTGTATTTAAGTAGGTATAACTAGTTCATCCTCGAGGATTGGCTCATCGCTAAATGATAACAGCCACACTTGTTTGTTGATCAATTGATCAGTTGATTGATAAGCACTACTTGCTGCGGTTGGTTCATGGATGGGTAACCCACCATTACCATTATCAAGAACCCTCAGTGCCTCAGAAATTATGTTAATTAAGCCATTGGTCCCGGCTGTCATTTGTAGATCTTTGACAGTCGTTATAGGTAACCAGAAGCCTAAAAGTCTGACAACAATTCTTACCAAGGGGTATTTTGTTACCCAGTAACAGGGTTGTGCAGATAGAGAGTTGCTTCACGTAAAATACCGATATTCAGCTGCATCTGGTTAGACCGGAAGCCGACCCCAACACAGTGGGGATAAGTTAAGGCAGATTGATTGAACTAGTTCATCCGCAAACTTATGGGCATTGTTCAAACATACAATTATTATGAATGTAATAATTCATTCCCATAAAACTTGTGATTTAAAAATACCACCAGTTTATACCAGTTAGTTATTTGTTGCATTTCTCATTTAGTACAGATGTGTATTAAATCAACATGACTGATTTATTACCCTAATTAATAAAATTAATGTCTAGTGGTAGCTGGAAAGTGGGGGTAAGTGTCTTCACCACTAACTGTATCATATTTTTATGTGCAATGCCTGAGAAATTTCTGATGTACTGCCAACTTTACAATGATTTTCTGGTAGATTACAACCAATCTCTAATGAATGATGACATGTATTAAAAACAAATACAAATAATTTATTTTCAAGTGGTTGAAGTGACCTTTTAGACAAAAATTGCCTGTGTTAGAGGACACTTCGCTCTTCCGAAGCTTAAAGTTATGTGGTGTACCAACAATTTTAAATCTTAATATCTTAAGAAAACAATTCAAGCTAAGATTAAGAAAAATAAAACTTACTTGACATCACTGTTGAAGTCATCCGGGTTGATGAGTGCACAGTTTGTAATAGCAAGCTCGTCCGATGGACATTTTGCTGCCTTCATCCGCTGTGAAGAATAAAATAAACTATTGAAAAGTGTGTTCATAAAAAATGGATTTCCTGACATGATAAGGGTGTTGTAGTTCCTATGTTTGTGATAAGGATATTACATGAATTTTAATTGCAACATTATGAGCATTAGGATAAATTTTAATTAGTGTACTACTTTTACTCTAGCTTAACTAATAAATACAGTTAGTATACTGTACACTCAAGTTATTCAATATAATATAAATTATAAATATTCGAGTTTATACTGTGCTACAGAATGGTCAGTGATGACAGACCCAAGTTGATCTAATTTTCTGTTCTAACTTCCAATTAGCAAAAATCGACCTTATGCAGGTGTTTCATACGGTTATACTAATACCTGGTATTGCAGAGTTACCGATATTAGATAAAACAAAAGTTGCGATTTCGGTAACACTTTTATGAAGGTTCATAGGGATAGTGTCTATAATATTATTAAAGAGAATGCAACTTACCATTGAAGACATTTTGATGAGGATACCTTTGTTTTATAGAGTACTATTTTGAGTTGTTCCTCAATTTTGACAAATGATTCACGTCGACTGATTTGACATCAGCCTGCTAAGCCGTCACCGCTAAACAACGAATGACTGCATTGAATTTATTTTGCCCGAAAAACCATTGGTCCAACGATCAATACTCGACGAAGATCCGTGGAACAGTGTTGCCATCCCAAATATTTTATTAAGGATGGGACTAGTTTTGCCTTTAATGATTTTTTATATATTTTCTACTTGGTATTCGTCATTTTTAGGTTCTGTTTTCTTCTACAGTATTTTAAAATTCCATGGCGTGGCTCATTTGTAAATGATTCGTAAATAAACATCCACGCCCACACCCACTTTGATGGTATTATTGGAAGTACCGGTTATTTATCTACCTACCTTTCACTTCACTCACTCCAAAATTACAAATGGCCGAAAAAATTTGGATCGGTGTCGAAGAAATGTTATTTTGGTGACAAGTTTATCGTTCACAACTGAAACTTAAGAGTGACTTGTAAGATTGTTTCACAAGAAGAGTATTGTTTTAACGATGTGATGTTTCTAATGATGAAAGATACTTAGTATAAAGTACGGAGGAAAGATAATTTTCTACTAACATAACCTTATTTAACTATTAAAATGGAGCTTCCGCAGCCGCCACAAGGTGCGTCCTAATTCAATCAAATATATTTTCTTTACACACGTATTATGAATGCCTCAGTAGCTAATATTATGTTATATTTCTAGATCAAGACCTACGCAACATAATCGACAAACTTGCCCAGTTTGTCGCTAGAAATGGACCTGAATTTGAAAAAATGACGAAGAACAAGCAAAAAAACAATCCAAAATTCAGCTTCCTTTACGGCGGGGACTACTTCAATTACTACCAGTACAAAGTGACAACGGAGCAAGCAAGTAAGCATAATGAAATGACGATGGAAGAGTTTTGAATATTCCAATGATCGCTGATTGAGTGTTGTTATAACCGATTAAGTGAACCTCCGCTGTTTATAGTTCTAAAGCAATCGGCCGGTGGCCAGCCGGCTCCTGCTCCCGCCGGGGCTTATATGGCACAGAACAGGCAATATGTAATGCCCCAACAGGCCGGAGCGACTCCCGCTCAGCTGGGCCTAGCGGCGTCGATGGCGGTGGCGCCCGCGCTCCAGCAGTGGCTCGCGGCCAACTCGGCGCCGCCTGGCACTCCGCAGCACGCCCACCATGACCTCGACAACATCTCTGCCCAGATGAACATGTTCAAAGAGCAAATTACTCAATCTGAGAATAACCTTAATGCTCAACACACAGTAAGTTTCTCTATTTGTTCAGATTTTTGTTACTTTTGATTATGAAAACATACATTTTTACAAAATACTGATGATTAGAAATAATAGTTACTGGTTTGTGAACTAGCCAATTTTCAAGATAGGTAATTCAAGTTAGTAACAAATGCATGTTAAAATAATTGGTCAGTGTTGTCTTAGATTTTGGTGTGACTTTCCGGTTTACAAATTCAATATTTATTATTTACAGTCTGTAAATAATAAATATTGAATTTGTAAACCAAATTTATTACCGTGTGTTATTCTTTAGGGTGGCTCTACAAATAATGTGTACTTTATTTTACTCTGTTCTTTCTATATTCTACATAATTATTCTATGTTGTCTCATAATTAGCACATTTTAATTGAATGTTTTGTATTACTTTATTTCTTATATGAATGCAATTTTATTTCCGGAAGGATGAATTTGAAAGCTGTATAAATGTTTTAGGTGTTGATTCAACAACAGCAAGCTAAAATCAACGAGTTGGTGAGCAAGGCTCAAGTGGAGACAATCCAGATGATGGCTGAAGACAACCATATCAGCCTCAGTGAACTGGACAGCATACTGCAACCAATTATTGACACATGCACCAAAGACAGCATATCATCAGGTGACAAGTCGTCTGTGGAATTGCACATCAACAATTCTAATTTCTATGGTTTACTTTTTATAGGAATTTCCATTCAGTGTCCTTCCATATGTTTTGCATACAGCCACACCCTACTACCTTATATTTTTATCAAGCTTGATAGTTTAGTTGACCTTATTAGATTTTTTACCTGTTAAGGGGGAAGCGCTAAGGTAGCCTGCAAAATTCAAATATTTTTACGTTTTTTCGAAATTTGCAGGCTGGTTGGTGGTTGTATGTTGATCAACATATGATTCATGACCATAACAAGTATATATTTACAAATCTATAATCATTAGAATCAGCAATAAAACTGCTTGAGTTAGAATTGCCCTCAAATGTAATGATTTCATGAAATATTATTCCAATTGGATTATATGAACTTAGGGAGTTGTATTGATGTTTTTTATAATAATAATTCTATAACTAAATATTTGATACAGCCGCAAATCATATTTACATCAACATACAACCTAATACAAGTTATTGTGTATACTTGTTTATTTAAAAACTTTAAAAAAAAAATACTTAAAAAAAAAACTATGTATTACAAAAAACGTAACAAATTTTTTTTTTCGCAGGCTATCCTCCCACTTTCGTCTTAAATCTTAAATCAATTATCTAATTCATAAACACCCATTATCAATTGAATACATTTAAAACACCTGAGTACATCCCTATAAAGCATAATTGGACGTAGTTTAGCAGAAAGGACTCCCACATTATGGCAAAAAATGAGTTTTTTATACCAAATAGTTCCTAATGATTGGTTTTTTCACGCAGTAAAAAAGATCCATGAGACTAAAAAGATAAGTTTGATTTTTTAATTATGGGAACCAACCCACATGAACTTTCTGTTAACTGTTAGGACCTCTTTGGTATATAAATTCATCTCATTTTTGACCACAATGTGGCTTGAGTCCTTTCTGCTAAACTATGTCCAATTATTAATAGTGGTGAAATAAAACTGGTTAAATTAAAAAAACAAGAAGTTTTTACTCATATTTCTGCTTATCAATTCTCCCCATAGGCAAAGGCTGGATATTACAGCACGCAACTTCACACGACGCGGGAAAAGTGATATCGCAGCATCTGCTAAGAAAAGTGACACAGCCGGGCGCAGCGTTCACGCAGAAACTCCACATCATTTACCTGGTCAATGATGTCTTACACCATTGGTTAGTACCAAACACCAGTATAATTTACACCTAAACTCATTTCCTCATGTTCAGGGTCCTGTTGTATTTTTTGATAACCTAACTTTAGTTGTTTTGCTTTCAAGTCTTTGATTAATTCGTGGTTCTTATTGGTTTCTTGGCAATAGAGTAAATGGTATTCTTATGTTATCATACCTTAATATTTTGTTTAGAAATTATCACTTTGTATGGTCTCTATAGTTTCAATTCACACCTATTTGTTATAAAAGTAAGCTTAACATGCAGGTATTTAATTCTATTTCTTTACTTATTTTAATACAAGAATAATGCCACGGCGATACGTAAACCATATTTTACTTATATTAAAGCATTTTTTTTTTATTCCCTCAAAAATTGTGTACCTCCCTTTACTTCGTGTCATTATCAAATCGGTGTCTATGATGCTATTATTCCTAATTACAGTGCACGCAAAAACGCAGAAGATCTCAAGAAAAATTTGGAAAATGTGGTGGTTCCAATGTTTTGCAATGCCAGTATAGGTAACATATTTATAATAATGCCCTCAAGATGTAGGTCTCTCTTGTTCGATTGTGCATTCTCATCTTCAAGTTAAAGCATTTTTAGTACATCATCGCCTGTGGTTTGTGCCAGTCAGGTAACTTGCTTAGTGTCAGCCTGGCTCGTATGACAACTCTTTAATCATTTTGCTGTTTCAGCCGTTACTGAAGAGCAGGAGGCTAAACTTAACAAATTGCTTCGACTCTGGGAATCCAAGTCGAACTATTTCGAGACAGCAGTCATTGAAAAAATGAAGAGTCCTACCAGCTCCTACCAAGAGTACCAGAACAATCTGATCTCACAACACTCAAATGCTATTGCCCATTTAACACAACAAACTAAAGCAACCTTTGAAAAGTAAGTTGTCTAGTACTGATTATATAAAATTTCTATTCACTCTTAACATTTCAAACATATCTATTATTTTCCAGCTATCAAACTCAACACCAAGCTTTTGTCGCGCACACAATGCAACAGATTCAGCAATTAGAAATGCAGAAACACGCCATTGAATTACAGAACAGCCACGATCAGAGTAAAGACAATGTACAGCAGAACAACATGCAAAACAGTTTTCCAAATAACAGTTTCAATGAGCAAAGCTTCCCACCAATGGGTGGCTATGAACCAGTCTTCAATTCAAATAACCAATATGGTAGCGAAAGTGGCGATAATTATGCCTCTAACAACAGTCTTAGTGGAAACGAGAACAGTTACGACAGTCAGACATTTGACCAAATAACTAGTCAGAAGAAGAAAAATGACATTATTGAAGAGCCAGACTTATCAAATCTTCCAAATATAAACTTTTCCCAACCACCTCCTGGTTTCATACCTAATGATAACTCTGCACTGTTAGCATTCCAAAATGGTCTTCCAGATCTTAGTAAGCCCCCACCTGGATTCCCACCATTCCCTGAAATAAACAATGAAGATCTAATGCCTTCAGTACCCTATTTCGAACTACCGGCTGGTTTGATGGTCCCACTCATTATGGTATGTAAATTCTATTATTTTATTTGTGAATGAGGAGTAGCAAACAAATGGAGTGATAATCTACGGGCGAATTGTCTTGACATCTGCGTAATAAATATTTATGCCGTCGGACTAAGGACTTTTTCCCTGCTTGTTTCTCAACTTAAACTAATTTAAGAACAAGGAGAAATATTATTAGCACTCCTTTTGTTGACCACTCCATTCCCTTCTGCCGCGGTTTTATAATTTTTATTCATCTAATGAAATGTCTTGCTTTTAGTTGGAAGACGACAGATATCGACCATTGGATCCAGCGAAGATTCGCCTGCCCCCTCCTGCTCCGCCTAATGAAAGACTCTTGGCAGCTGTCGACGCATTCTATGCCTCGCCTAATCATGAGAGGCCTAGAGACAAGTATGTGCATTTCTTTTTTGTTCATCAAATGTTTTTTTCTTTGGGTAGTGGTATTTTAAATCATATTACCTCAATACATCATTGTGATCAAGATGTAAGTACCGAAAAATCTTAATTTTATGACGTAACAAGTTTTGTAAATGTATGAATGTGTATGTAATAGATAACTCCTACAATGTAGCAACCTTATTTAAATATTTCTTCTCTTTCTCAGTGAGGGCTGGGAGAAATTGGGCCTGTACGAATACTACAAAGCCAAGAATGCTGCTAGGAAAATGAAGGAAGAAGCAGTGGCACAAGGCTTTCGGGAGAAGTCAAGATCCCCCAGTCCTATACCAAAAGACTTGCAGAAACAACCCACACCTCCCGGCAGAAGATATAGGTACGATTTTATCCCTGTTAAAATAAATTTTGTAAGCGAATTCTTCATCGTCGTGAGTTGTAATTTTCGAAGAGTAGTCGCTAATCAGCCGTTTACCGCGACGCCGGCATTTGTTTATGTTTAATGACGTTCTTTTCCCTCGCTATCCTCAAACACGGTGAGTGAGCACTCCATTTACTCCGTGCTCCATGTTGTATCATAGAACGCATCAATTTCGTGTTCAAGTATTGGCAGTTTTTTTTTTTTCAATCAGCACTTTATATCACACAGTAGGATTAATTTGCAGCTAAGAAAAGGATAAACAATAATACCAATGCTGAAAAATAATATTTTTTATTATGAACTCAGATCAAAAAGTAAAACGCCAGAGAAACCTTCGCCTACGAAATCAAAGTCAAGATCGCCGTCTCCAAGAAGAAAGTCGACGTCATCTTCATCAACTTCATGGAGAAGAGACAGGGACAGAGAGAATCGAGAAAGTAAGTTTTATTTTCTTCTCGGTTTCGCTTAGTATCGAAACCTGTAAAAGGCTCTCTTATTGCAATTTAGGGGCCGCACACGAGCGGCGATCTCTCGCGTCCGGCCCTGGTCCAGGTCATGGTCCGGAGCGAGTGTACATGGGAGGTGGAACGGGTGAAGGAGCGGCAGTCTGTGCGCCCTCACACCCCTAGTCGCCGCAGGAGACGCCCTGGGCGGCGGGAATCAATTGCCGATTCCCGGCCACCGTAGGCGCGGGCTTGCGGACGGCGAGCTATGGGCAGCTCGCCGTCCGGTAAGGACCCGCACTGCTATTCTGTAACCATCTCACTTCACCTAAGTTTTCATGGTGAGATTTTGACAGAATAGCACTACAGGCCCGGGTCGACGGCGCGTTGTGTTCTACGCGCGCCTCAAGGAGATGTCAGCAAGCACTGACGGGGTCCGCTAGGACCGGTGCCTGCCAGGGTTGCGGGTTTGTCTGAAAGGGATACCGTGACCCTGGCACACAGGCAACTGAAGGAACACGGGTGGGTTTTAGTCAGTTAAAGTCTGACACGCGCTCCCGCTCCGCCCAGGGCTGGAGAAGTTATTTGATATTTTCCCGTCCAAAAAAAAGGGGGTTCGCACACGAAGTCGATTTTGATAAATTTTATTTACAATTTGTGAGAAAGGGAAAAATAATTTCATTGTAGATTGTTATACAAGGGGCTAAAATGAGCCATTACATATGAGTTAATTTTACTCCCGAGCTTTAGCGAGGGAGTAAATAGAAACAGAGTTATAAAGGCACCGGTCAGCGCACACTATAGCCGCTTATATACTGTAGCATTCCGACGGCATCCCGCTATGTGCCGAGGCATGCCGCATCACGCCGAAGTATGCTTATTTTTTCTTCCATGTTGCGACCATCTGTCTTCTCAAAATAAATACGTGCGAAGTGGGTAGCGACGCCCGCGTGCTCTGTCTCACCCCGCGGCATGTCACGGCGTCCTTCGGCGTGCCGTTGCATACCGCAGTGTACTGCGACATCCCGCCGCGGGACCTGCGCGTTTAGCGCGCTCTCCAATGCCGTGTCATGAAAGCCCTTTCACGGAATTAATTTAAAACATTAGCATTTATTTCGTATTCTAGATAAGTTTGAATGTCCTTTGGTAAAAAAATTAATCCTCTGCCATGACGTCCCTGTGTGCGTAGGCCTTAATGGGTTTTTAGCGCAATGTGTTACACTACTATTCACTACGATTGCGAGAAAATAAAATAATCCAATACACCTTGACGGCAAAAGATTTAAAATTATTTCTTTTCTCTTCCATCTGCTGTCTCCATTCTCATTAGATGATATTTTCACTTTTGTAAAATAAATTACAGTCACCAATTCAATTTTTAATTAGAGAATAATTCTAAAGATTTCGCACGAATGCCTTTTTATTGAATTTTTTCTGTAGCCGTAACGCAATGCACGCATTCTACCGAAGAGATGGCCGCTTTTAGTTCCATTTTCAAAAATATAATGTTATTTTTATGAAATAGTAATAAGTCGAGTCTTTATTAATGATTATTCTACTTATGAATACTTTTTCGTTTTTAAAGACTCGTTGGTAACAGACTAAAATATAAAAAAAAATCCCCTACGGTCGGTTATGGAATTCGAGTTGAAAAATGTAAACAAAGAAATGTCATTGCCAAAGTAACGTTTCAGGGGTAGTCAACATTGTAATGCAAAATATCTTGCCTTCTTCATGAGGACATATTATATTTGCTGAACTGTCCATTGTAATATATTTATGCTTGTGACTGTACACAGTGCTAAAAATAACACCCATACTGCTCGATATGCTCCCACAACCCAGGTGATCAATATGACGAACTGCCTGATTGATCAGGAACCGGATGTTAACATATTTATGTATAGGCAGTGAATCTATGCTTAATGTGAGTTTTTAGTTAATTGATATGTTGGCTTACTGCAAGCAATCTGTATATATAAAAGGAGAAACTGAAGGACTTGGTGAACTATCAACGCACAGCCGAAACTACTGGGACTAGGAATGTGAAATTTTGTCAATCCCTTTGGGGGTGAAAAGGAGGAATAGTTTTATTTTTCCTTTGATCCATAAAATAAAGAATAAATTATTCATAAGTAAAAGGATCTTAATCTTTAATTTTTCAAAACTAACAGTTAAAAGGGGTGGGAGTGTTACATTTTGTAGGAGAAAATACGAAATCCACGCGGATATAGTCGCGAACAAGTGCAAGTTGTTAAATTAAAAAAAATACGTTTATTAGGTCGGCGGCGATCCCGATCAAGGTCAAGGTCGCGATCACGCAGTAGATCAAGGGAGCGGGAAAGGCACCGGGAGTCGCCAAGGTCACGGCGCATCGAGAAATCTAGATCGCCTACACCTCCCAGTTTCCTGTGAGTATGATATACTAGTCTGGGGTCCGTCTCACGAAAGAAGTCTCGCAAACGCGGCGCTACAGTCATGCGACTACTTATTTAGTTCCACTTATTGCCGCGAGACTTTTTTGGTGAGACGAACTCTACATGACGTTAAATTGAGATGCAGATGGAGATTAATGTTTAGATAGGGACTCAAGACGGGCGCAGTGCAAGATTTCACTTTAAAAAAAAGTCTCTGAGTCCCACTTATTATGTGTGTAAACTTCAAGTCTCTTCAAGTCCCATGTGCTGCCCAGTTCAAAGATACATTTTTACTTTTAAGCCATAAATTGTTTGGCAAATTTACATATTTAAATTTGGTATCGCTAGTCTGGTCCTGGGCATGAACAGAAGTCATCTATAGCGACGACTCGGATGCGGGTTATAGCAACACGAAAGCATTATTTTTCGACCCATACGCTGGGTGCTGGGCAACGAATGGGAGGTAGTAACACTATATTTCAACGACGGTAGCCCACAGACTGCAGCGGTGGTGTCGCCCAACCGCAATGACTCGGAACCAAAATAATGAGAATCAAAATTGCAACGGTATTGTTGCCTGCGTTTATTGCCAATACCGCTGCCGTTGCCTTCGGAATTGTACCAATATGCTTATCGATAAATAACAATGACTCCCAATATACATAATCTGAATCTCATTCATGCATTTAAATTGTTTGGCCCTGTTGGGCGCCAGCTTAAGGATTAACTAAATTGTATCGTGTGGTGCCGGACGTAAAGAATAGCACCACCCCATTTCCTCCCATGGTGTCGAGAAGCGTTCTCTATGCATTTATAACACCATACTGCGATCGCCAACCCGCCTGCCAAGCGTGGCGATTATGGCAAACCCCCCAATTGGGGGAGGCTTATGTCCAGCAGTGGACGTCTTTCGGCTGAAATGATGATGATGATGACTCGACAGGGCTACATGATTTTAAAACATCGTTTGAACTCGACAGAGATAATGTTATGTTTAGTGGTAAATGTATTTACTTATTGGAGGTAAAAGTGAGCTACTTTTTAAACTATTGTTCCTTAATACCATTCTTCTCTCGAATTCTCAGTGGCGGAGCATATCCAAGTACGTCCACGTCTGGTCTGGACTCGAGCAACAAAGGTCACCAGCTGTTACAGAAGATGGGGTGGAGCGCTGGTGGCTTGGGTGCCTCTGGACAGGGCATCGCTGAACCAATCAGCGGCGGAATTGTTAGAGATAGACAAGATCAATATAAAGGTAAATTGAGTAAATTTAAGGACACATTTAATTGAAAAATCATGCCACTGACTTCCGAAGCAGTTTTTCTTCCTCTATCAAAATGGACATTATAATAACAGGAATCGGTATTCATTCCATGCTTATCCTCCACCTTCATTGTAACGTCTGTCAAAAATAAACGGGACGTAATATGTAGCAACAGTTTTGACGTGTCCTTCCCCGTAGTCAAACTATTTTGTCCAACTGATTTGACCACAAGGAATAATTTTCCCTGTGGTCAAACTATTAATATTGCAACTGTTTAGCACGCTGTATGTATGCAGTTTAAGTATGTTCCTACAGTCAGAGATAAAATTAATGTCAAATGTCAACCATCGCGTCGTTCACAATTTGATTTCCTTTGTTCAATTTCAAATTATTCATAATCAAAAATGGATATGAAATATGTGAATCGTAAACGTGAATGATTAAAACTAAAACCGTAATATAATTTGTTTGAAGTTATATAATAATGTTCCAAATTATTAAATCAAAGTTACCAGAACGGTCCCCTAAGAAAGTTCATTTGGATTTTGTAACTGCAGCTGCAAATACATGAATTCTAGAAACCAAGTTGGTTTTTATCATCGGTTTCTATCATTTCACAAATTCTCAAAAAAATCTCAATTCTCAAAACGTTCCCATTTTTGTGTACGCCATCTGTAATACTGCCACCCATCGTAGAGTAAAACTTATACCCTACAGGGAAGGACCGGTTTTGACAATCCTAATTTTTTCTTTCTATTTTATTACAGGTGTAGGTGTTAACCTCAATGACCCCTATGAGAACTTCAGGAAGAACAAAGGTGCAGCATTTATAACGAGAATGAAGGAGAGAGCATTAGAGCGTTCATCGTGATCGCTGGTTTAACTCATAATAATGAATTGATGTAAATGTGTATGTAAGTCGCGATAGTGTGGATGGGATATGATTTATTTTATCTAAATCATCTTTAATAAAGTTATATGAATTTTCAAACATGCTTTTATTTTACAATCAACTAAAATAACATTTATAGCTTTATTACCAACAAGGTGACAAGTACAAAATGTAACTCAGGAACAGTTGTATTTTTCTTGGCCACCAACTCACTCTTATAACATGGTGAGCGTATCAGGATAGTGGATGTACTAAACATGCAGTATGGATGCAATGTGGGTACATTGCATTGAACAGGGTTGACTTCAAATGTTTTTTTTTATAAGGTTGCCCCACACTAGGAATTATATTATTTGTTTTGTTATCATATAACACTAGCTTCTACTCGCGACTTCGTCCGTGTGAAATTTCTTGTTCCCCGTACATGGAAAAATCGATCCAGTTATTCTCGAGTTATAAATGGTGTAAATAACCCGACTTATGTTTTATATATTAAGATGTATTAAAAATCAACAAACATTTGAGCAGTTTAAAGAAAGTGTAAACATACATAAAAAGTTTTATTAAAGCTTATTTTGAGTAAGGCATAAGTAGATTAATATTATTTTATTACAGTTCAAAGTCATCTTCATAATTATCTTTGAATTCTGCAAGCTTATCTAAACTTTCACTGTACTCGGAAGCTTCAAACCCTTCTTGGTTAAACTTGTGCAGTTTGGAAAACTTAATCCTACTAGTTTCTCTGTGCACTTTTTCAATCATGTCTGACATGAAATTACCATTGTGATATCCTGCAACAACAGCACAACTCTCAACTTTCTCTTGGCTCGGGTCACTTCTTACAAACCCATATTTATTAAGTTCATTAGAAAAAAATCTCGGGTAAGGTGTTTTGACTTCTAAAGGCTTTTCACATATTGTTACATTTGTTGCTGAAAGGAAGTTATTTGCTTGGAAATATAGTTCAAACATCTCCTTCACATTATTGCACCGGTATGCTGGTATATTCATTTGTTCTTTGGCTTCTTTCAAAGGAGCTTTCAAGTAGCTCTCAGGAACCCCTCTCACTGTAATTACTTGGAATATTTTGTCTGTAGCAATTTTACAACTTGGTGTAATACTTGTGTAAATAGGTTTTGTTGTAGTATTCAAATAATCTATCAAATATTGTGATTCGTTTAATGGTAATGGCATTCCTAATGAAGCTGAAGCCATTTTTCTGCCATAACCTGTGAGATCAGCACAAATATCTGACATTGTAAAAATGTTGCTTTTGTGTCTGTATTTCTGACTCAATGTGTCCATGGCTGATGCTAATAAAGCTGAACTATGGTAGTATAATTCAGGGTTATAATTGATATAATCAAATTTTCTAGGGCTCCCTGGTTTCCTCCATCCTTTATCTCCAGTGCAAATGGGTACAAACAATGTTGCATGTTCTGACAGTTCTTGAATTGAAATTGCTGTGTTCACAAGCCTAATAGAATCTTTAACATTGGCCTTGTCTCTTTCTTCTTGTGTAGTAGGATTGTTATCAGGGAAATGTGAAGGTATAATTGGGTATGCTAGTATAGATTTGGAATATTCGTCAGCGAGATGCTCTATACAACTAAGAGCGAGGCCTGCAAACCCATCAACACAGTCAAAGTTGACTTGAAAGCCTTGCATGCTGTCACATTCTTCCACATATCTTCGAATATTTTCCATAAATGCATCGCCAAAATCATGCTTCCACAGTGATTTACCAGTATGATAAGTGTCCATACATTCCTAAAAACAAATAGAAAAAGAATTTTAACAATTACATGGCCTTTCAATATTCCAACACTACTTACCTATTTTAACAACAGAACTTACTGTATCTTCTCCATGAACATATTCTTTCACAATATTAATCGTTCTCTCATGAAGCCTAGGGTATAAGTAGTCTGTCCAAGTTTGGACATCTTGTTCAAAGTTGTATTCTTTTGCGTGAACACTGAGTCCCTGACTATCAATATCTGACAAGTACTCATTTTTCGGTGGAACTGGTTCTTCTATTTTTTCAACAGCATCCCATGGAGATTCATGTTCATCTCCTTCACTAGAGAAACCTCCACTCTCAGGCAAAGTTTTTAGGGAACCTTTGAGGTCAGCTAAAAGGAGCCGAGGTGTGTATGTCACTTCACGCTTTGCAGTTTGACCTTCACGGTATAAAATATCGTGGTTAACTTCTGTTTTTACAGTTCCTGTATAATCAAAACTAAGTTCTTGCAAGTTCCAAAAGTGTGCACCAACATAGTTCGCGTAGTGACCAAATTGTAGGGTGAGTATTTCACGCGTAGACATAGTAAAGTATGGTAATACTAAAATTTATTATTAGTAAGAATAATTAAACTCCGTAGTATCAACATTAGAGTTTACAACGCAGAAGAATCAGAAAATGCGGTTGTTTCGAACTTTCGATTTACATCGAATCAATGACATATATTGATAATGTCACAATGACACTTCGACAAGAGCCGTAATTTTTACCACCACAGATTTAAAATAGGATAGGGATGGGGAATGCGAGTTATGTTTGTGGAGTGGACGTCAACTTCAAAAATGTATCATACCGTAAAGTACGGTGAATCGAGACAAAACTTTGTGGTGAAGCCATTATGGCTTAGACTTTAGAGAATATAACACCTAGAACCAAAAAATGGGGTGTGGCTGTATCGTAGACACGTCTGTATGTTTTACGTGAATACGTGTACGTAACGGGCAATATTTTCGGCCAGAGGCCCTAGTGTGAGTTTATTTTAACCATCTCGAATTCACGCATCGAGCGCGTTCAGCACTCTGATTGGCGAAGGGCCAATCGAAGGCCAATCGGAACGCCGAACGCGCTCGATGCGTAAAATCGAGACGGTTAAAAGAAACTCACACTAGGGCCTCAGCTATGTTACTAGCGCCGTCGTTGATCCGCTCGAATGCCTTCATTCTTTTACGTTCCCGGCACAGCTGCTCTTGCTGAGAAGGCCTTTCCAACCGTATACGATCTCTAAATTTTGATTTGACTTTTTCATGAGTTAAAAATTGCACTTTTTTTTTACTTTACTACTTAAAACTATTTCACACTAATGTTTTATACACGTAATCGATAGATCTTTACGAGAGCTGACGATTGAAACTCAAAAACGAGCACCTTATCTCAAACGTCATAGTATCTCCTAAAATTAGAAATCAATTTTACGACAATTTAAATGGTCTCTTTAAACACTGTAATGTCTTACCAGTTCATATACAATTCATTTTTTTGTTATTGAAAGAACAATTTTTCAATGAATCTTTAAGAAACAAAATCGAACATCCTGTATGCACTCGGGCAGTTTCTGAGAATAAGCTTCGTACACAGCCCGCCAACAATACGTATGGCGAGCGAACTACCGGTTGTATTATACCGAGACTTATTAATAGTCTACCCTCAGAAATAAACAAATGTATTACACATAAAAATATCAAATGTAAACTTAAGCAATATTATTTAAGTATTATGTAGGAATGATTGTAACTATTTATATAAAGATATTATTAATTGTATCGGCAATAACGCGTACATATGAAATGCTTCATTGTATAGTTAGATATTGAGATAGACTCATGATAGCACAAGTTTAAACCTTAGTGGTTTTTGGTTGCTATTTATTAAGTAATCCTGTGTTCTTTTGTATAAATGATAAATAAATAAAAATAATAAAAAAAAAAACGAACGAACATCGCAGCTTCGACAAAATTTGAACTTAACGGAAATTATGTGACGCAGCGAAACGCTTCCCCATCCGCTGCGCGTGATGCGTCACATTAGGTAGTCACTCAACGTAACGAATTCTTTGATCACTTATACTCCATTTACTATAGCATTAGACAAATAACGGCTAAATAACGACAGTTATTGTGTAATATTGTTGAAATTACTGCACTTTAGAGTTATTTTTTTAATGTAAATTGTAAATAAATTACAGTGCTTTGTATTTATCGTGAAATAACGGAGTTTACTAAACGTTTACATCGAAATAACGAACGGGTGAAAACAGTTATTTGTCTAATCTATACTTCTATACTAATACTAATTACTAATTAATATATAAAGCTGAAGAGTTTGTTTGTTTGTTTGAACGCGCTAATCTCAGGAACTACTGGTTGGAATTGAAAAATTATTTTTGTGTTGGATAGTCCATTTATTGAGGAATATTATAGGCTATATACCATCACGCTACAACCAAAAGGTGCGGAGCATAAATGAAAAATGTTGCAAAAACGGGAAAAATTATTCCTTTTTGAGAGCTTCCGTTGCGTGCGCTGCGTAAACGGTTTAAGTTACGCAAATATCATGTATCATGGAATTGTTCCTCTTTAAATGTTCTAAAAAAAAGTCCGCAACAGCATATGTCTATCTTTTAAGATTGACTCACTATAACCTTTTTTATGGTAATCAAATTTGTTCGAAATTAATGCATTATTTGCGAAGGAGTTTTCATAAACATGGTATTAATCCTTATCCAAATAAATACGTTATTCATCACAAGTATAAAATTTTGAACAAAGTTGCCTTTACATAATTTAATTTCAATGAATATCTTAGGAGATATAACTGTTTTATAATAACTCCGCAGCAAAATAATGATCAACTCTCCGATGTAGTCTATTCTAAAGCTGAAGAGTTAGTTTTTAGGGTTCCGTACCCAAATGGTAAAATGGGACACTACTACTAAAACTCCGCTGTCCGTCTGTCACCAGGCTGTATCTCATGAACCGTGATAGTTAGACAGTTGAAATTTTCACAGATGATGTATTTCTGTTGCCGCTATAACAACAAATACTAAAAAACAGAAAAAAATATATTATAGTATTATAATAATATTAGTATTAGTATGGATAGCTTTTGCCCGCGGCTCCGCCCGCGTGGATGTCGGTTATCGCATAAAAAAGTAGCCTATGTCCTTTTCCATATCCCAGGTTATATCTCTGCCAAATTTCATGACGATCGGTTCAGCGGTTTAGGCGTGAAAACGTAATATACAGACAGACAGATAGACAAACAGACAGAGTTACATTTATAACATTAGTAAGGATAAGGATTTGTATGGATGGTACGGAACCCTTCGTGCGCGAGTCCGACTCGCACTTGGCCGGTTTTTGTTTTTTGAACGCGCTAATCTCTGGAACTGCGAGTTGGATTTCAAAAAATCTTTTTGCATTTTACAGCCCAATTCTTGAGGAAGAATTACACGCCTATTAACTAGGACATAATTTCTTTTTTTTTTTGTATGAAAGTTTTTGCGAAAACGAAGTAAAAGCACGGGAAGGCAATGTGTTGCGACGGGGTGGGTCGGGGGAACAAGAAATTTAATGCGGACGAAGTCGCGGGCAGAAGCTAGTGTTATAATAAATGAAGTATAGCTATCGAGTGGTGTAATTACATTTTGGATATAGATGATAGATATGTAGCTGCAATACCAAAACTGTATCCTCCGATTTTGTTATCATCAGTTTTATGAATTGCCTCTCAATATGGAAGCAAATTTAAAGACGTATTCACGTAAAAAAATCGAAGACATGTGACATCTACTAACCCGCACTGGGCACGCGTGGTGGATTACGGCCATTGATAAACAAATATCAATGATTACGGCCTGTCCCTCTCACAGAGAGGAGGCCTGTGTCCCAGTAGTGGGAACAGACTGATTATGATGTCCAGCCTGACTCTTTAAAGTTCGAGTGACATACTTCTGACATTTTTAGAATGTGGCGAATAAAACCAGGCCCGTAATAAAGTCATGTGCCTACCTACCTTCGACACATTTTGCACAATATTTTTTTTTCAATTCCACCTATCATAACATCAACGCATTGTTTCCCCGAAGATTTAAATATGATTGTGAACTAGGGTATCGAATGGTAGAGGTTAGTAGGGGCGGCAAATTTTGAATAGCCTACTGGCGGCAAATGTGTAAATCCGCCACTGCCTCCATCGTGTCCTCCGGGTGATCCACACAGTGTGGATCACCCGCCTTATCCGAAACAGGAACCTCCCAAAACAACTGTGTTCGGTGAGAACCTGCGTCAGGCGGAAGGTGAGGACGCTGTGGCGCCTCTCTAGCCACTCCTGAAAGAGGGGACTTATCGCCGTAATTGTGGCGTGCCCAGCGCTGGGTTGCGACAATCGCACTCTCCATATCGTGTGCGTTACCCAGGCCAGATGTTGTCGAAAATGGTCATCTGAATCTTATAGATAATTAGTTTTGCGGCTTCTGTAATTGTTGCGCACATTTTTAAATTTGTTGCACTTATAGTTTTTTAATTATTCCACAAAAACATTTCCTGCTGGGGTAACGTTACCCCAGCCAGACCTTTTTCTTTCTAATGGGAATATTTAAATAATTACTAGCTATAAAATTAGTTGTCTAGATGAAGTAAATGTTGTGCCTTATTTTGTATTTGTTCTTTCATCGGTTGCGAAGTTATTCGAGATTTTGCTGGGGTAACGTTTTTGGTTTTGCTAGATCTTTGAAATGGTTAAGCGGATTCTTATCATATTTTGTACATGGCTTCTTGGGAATTAGTTTAAATTTGTTCTGCAATAAAAAAACCAAAATAATACATAGCTTAAAGGTTATTTCATTAAATAGAAAAACACTTCAATTGGTCCCAGCACTCTCAATAAGAGCTCTAAAGACTTACTTTAAACGTTATTTTAAAGCTTGTAACTGCCTTCAAATGTACGTGAAGTTTCATTAGTATCCTGTAAGTATTTAACAAGTTATGATGATATTGAGTTCTTCACGAGCACGGTCTTGATGCGCGCGGTGTTATTTGGCCACTGGATTGGATATATGAACTGAATGTTATGTCAATTATTAGTTTTTTAGTTCAGTTGTATATCAGTAAAATTTCAGCTCAGTACATTGGATAATTAATGAGATAATACGATTAAAGTCATTAGGAAGTGAATGACCGTGGTAACCCGACCAAGTTTAGGTGGTTACGAAAAAGCGAAAACGCAAAACATTATGGTACCTTCTAAAATATGTAGGATAGTGTTACAAATTTAGTACAGACATGTACACAAGTTTAAAAAAAAACTACGTGATTATTAAATAATTTTTATTGACAGGTAATATAATCATTTCAATTGAACTTTTAAAGTATTATTAAACTTATATTTAAAAACAATCACAGATTAAAATTACAGATGTAATTTTGCTTTTTTGAAATTTTCTATTATTTTTTAATTAAATTATAGATTTCAGTATACACAGTACACAGTTTTTATTTAAATATACACATATTGGACTGTGTAATGATCACGGACAATAAATAATATACAATGGTTTTTTTCAGTTAACACTAAACTTACGGTGCGTACAAACTATGTAACATAACATGTTATATAACATTTTTCATAGTGTGGTCATGTTATATTGTTGTATAACATTTTACATAGAGTTGTAGTGTTATATAACATGTTACATGGTCTATACGAACCTTTACGTATGTCTACTAATACCTACTTATATCAATTAAAATCACAGATCAATGGTAATATTAAATGACATCACAATGTAGTAAAATGCTTACAGTTAGTCCTACTGTTTTGTTGTCTCATTTCAAATATCACATTTTTTTCCTAAGTTTAAAATCACACATGAAAAATAATAAAATTAAGTAATATTAAACTGCAGTCAAATAATTATGTAAGTATTACTTTTAACTAATTACAATCTCAAAAAGTCGACGTGTAAAGGTACATTATAAAACTTTGTTGGTTTTTGTATAAAAATATCACAGATCATTTTGTAAAATGAGTATCCAAATACGTAAGTAACTTTGTGAAACAAAAGTTGTCATAAACAGAGATCTAGTTGGCGCTCTAGAGAGACCATAAGCGTAGGCAGATTTTGTTGATTCTTACGTCAGTCGATGAAATGGTCATGATTTAGGTTCTATATTAAAAAGTGTGAAATACCTGTTCGCGATCTTTAGTTTAATAAAAAACATATTGCTTTCGACTGCATAAGATTGGAGACGATTTTTTTATTATTATTATTATCACATCTATAAAAAAAATGTGACTAGCATTAAAATTCACAATTTTAAAGTAAATACACGTCAAGTGACAATACAAAATCTATAAAATAGTTTTGTATTTTAGATAAATTAGATAATTATTATAATAAGATATTATCAGATTGTAATGTATAAATAATCGCGTGGGGCATTAAATTAATCAAGCAAACAGGGACAGACAAACGGGAAGCGACTTTGTTTTATAGGTACTATGTAGCGAAGGATAAATATGTCGTTATCATTGTTGAGAATTCCAGTCTAGGTAATAATTAAGTACGAAAGAAAAGAAAATAATAAGTTCCTAAATTTAAATATTTAAGCCTTAAAAAAATACAGTTTTAGATAAGTACCTAACAACATGTACATATTAATAATAATTTTGCTACTATTTCTGTAGTTACATTATACAAGCTTACCTTGTTCGTGAATTCATCAAGCAGCCTGCACCATAACTATGATCATCAATAGAAGCACTCCACATTAGCAGTAATTCGCCACACTTATTATTTTACATTAGCTCTCACGCACTCTATAAATATTTGCAAAAACAGGAAACGGAACTGCCGAAACGCATGCGCACTCTACAAGATGAATTATGTGATTACGGAGCATGTTTAGTGCGATATGCAAACAATGCGCCCCTTCACCCCACCCCTTCCGCGTCCCACCGAACGACATGTTATATCAGTGATTTTTGATAAGTTTGTGCAACTGGAAGATAATAATAATGTTTTCATAGTACAGATATTATTATATTATTAATGTATTTAACAGTGTACGCGTCTGTACCGAAATTGTAAGGTGTATTATACTAAACATTTCAAAAGATAGTATAATGTTCTGCGTTTTCGCTTTTTCGTAACCACCTAAACTTGGTCGGGTTACCACGGTCATTCACTTCCTGATGACTTTAATCGTATTATCTCATTAATTATCCAATGTACTGAGCTAAAATTTTACTGATATACAACTGAACTAAAAAACTAATAATTGACATAACATTCAGTTCATATATCCAATCCAGTGGCCAAATAACACCGCGCGCATCAAGACCGTGCTCGTGAAGAACTCAATATCATCATAACTTGTTAAATACTTACAGGATACTAATGAAACTTCACATACATTTGAAGGCAGTTACAAGCTTTAAAATAACGTTTAAAGTAAGTCTTTAGAGCTCTTATTGAGAGTGCTGGGACCAATTGAAGTGTTTTTCTATTTAATGAAATAACCTTTAAGCTATGTATTATTTTGGTTTTTTTATTGCAGAACAAATTTAAACTAATTCCCAAGAAGCCATGTACAAAATATGATAAGAATCCGCTTAACCATTTCAAAGATCTAGCAAAACCAAAAACGTTACCCCAGCAAAATCTCGAATAACTTCGCAACCGATGAAAGAACAAATACAAAATAAGGCACAACATTTACTTCATCTAGACAACTAATTTTATAGCTAGTAATTATTTAAATATTCCTATTAGAAAGAAAAAGGTCTGGCTGGGGTAACGTTACCCCAGCAGGAAATGTTTTTGTGAAATAATTAAAAAACTATAAGCGCAACAAATTTAAAAATGTGCGCAACAATTACAGAAGCCGCAAAACTAATTATCTGTAATATTCAAATGACCATTTTCGACAACATCTGGCCTGGGTAACGGACACCTCCATATCGCCATGAGATCCCGCCGGAGCTCTGTCCGCTGTGCCGAGATTCCTCGCGGTAGCGGAGTTACGCCGACGTTAGGCGAGGATTTTTGCCTTCAGATCCCATGGCGACAATCCGGCAAGGAGGCTCGCCGCCTCACCGGAGACCGTGCAGTATCCCCGGACCAGCCTGATGGTCATGACCCTTTAGGACGCGTTCAACCGGCGGGCTGGTCGCCGCCTCAAGGAAAAGCCTCGGCCAAGTGCGTGTCGGACCACGCACAGCGCAGAGTTCCTTTATAATCTTTTTAATTGTGGGATCTAGCAATATATGCATATCGGTGCATTGAATATTTTTTCGTCCTTCGCTTACATGTATCGGGAGTTCCACTCTTCCAGAGTAAAATGGCTGTGACATCTGGACCTGGCGAAATTATAAGGGTTCCGTTTTTGCCATTTGGTTACAGAACCCTAAGAAGACAGCTCCAGCTGATGCTTTTCGGGCGTACATAATGAACGCATGCGCTGCTGTCACTACACATTAAAATCTATTAGCTCCAAGTCGAGGCATTTAGATCATACACCACATACACATTATCCATTTACTGACTTGGTGTAACTCACAGAACTTAAATTATTATAAGTTCTGTAGTGTAACTACTACTACATCTAATGGCTGCAACGACTAGGATTTAATTAAAACAACTGAACTTAGGTACTCATTGAATTTTATTACAAAAATGTTATGAAAAATCGTTCACTTCATCTAGGTTTTCTTAAATGTATGTACTAACAGCTAAACTAATGGCTACACTTATTCTAAATGCTTATTACTTGGATGTTGCAATACTGGCAGTGGAAAAATACATTAACTATTTTGTATTGTACAAAATTACAGCTAATTCTCGGCTAGTGACAAATTGTTGAAAGACTTACAATGTGGGTTATTTAGTTATTTTGTTTTTGAATATTCGCATTAGAGTTTATAAAACATGGCTGCAGTCAATATAATTATCAACTATAGGTACCGAATATTAACTATGTAGGTATTACATTACTTTGGAAAATGGCATCTACAAATACAATTTTTATAAACACGATTGATTTATTTAATTAGATTCATACGCATCATAACATTATCGAATTATAGCAGGAGATATCAAAACGCACTATAATAGAATTATATACACAATTGCACTGTTGTGTCTAAGTATACATAGAGCACCTAATTTTAAACGCATTTATTGAGGATTCTTTCATGGTGTTTCCGTTTATGTAGTTTTATAAGTATAACGTAATCTATACCTACCTACACTATAACTAATGATTTAAAAACTTTTTATTTAGGTACATCGGAATAACCAACTTAGGGTTGCTACTGGTGGTGAAGACCAAACAAAAGTTTGGGCTTGTCGATTAAATTACACTAATTACCAAGGGTAATCTATAATACGCACTATGCCCACACCAGAGCATTGGGTGTCGGGCTCACGGGATACGCGCTGGTTATGCTACTTCCCTAGTATACCTTCAAACATCTACTTCAAAAGCGCAAACGCCTCGTGGGACATTAATGTCACATTCTTCTAAACTACAATATAAGGCAGTATTTTGTACATTAGTATATAGTGCTAGCATACGCCTTTAGCTGTAAAACATTTATGAATTATCTAATCAATACGAAGTCAAGCATTTGGTAAATAGTTCACCAAAAGTAGCAACCCTATACGGACCTCAAGCAATAATAGGCAACGTGAAATACACACGGCTACATATCAAGCTATAAAATTCCAGTACACGCTGATCTCGCATTGAATAGGGTTTCCGTACAATGAAAGGTCAGCTTATACTGGAAATGTATAGCTTGATGTGTAACCGTGTGTACCCGTCTCGCGTGAAATGAAATAGATAGGAAAACGTAACTTCGTTTTATGATAAGTCAAGCTACTTAAAACGTTAAAACTGTCTTCCTATCTTGTGGTGCCTTTTGTTTGTAAATTGAACGTAGTTTGCCTTTGCCTCGTACATTATACTAACTGCAAAGCAGATAAGTCTACAAACATAGGTAAACTTGAGTTTTTATAATAATTTGTGATAAATATGATTAATTTCCATAGTAGTGATTTCAATATTGCTTCATATCACAGTATAATCTAATCTATGTATTTATGAGATAATTGGGCTATATTTGAATATATTTTGATAAATTGCTCGTTATTATGTTATATCGTAAATATATTTAACGGGTAATAACATTAAACATGTTGTTTGTCTGTAAATCTATCTGCTCATTACTATCTATCCGTGTCTAGACTTGCAGACCAAGTTCGCAAGGCTTGCGCGCATTAGTCTGCTGGAACATTACTGAGGCCAAGCGAGCATGTCCTGCCGGTCTTGGCATGGTTACAAATCGATTTTAAAGATTAATTATGTATCACTATAATATTTCGACGGGCAAAATATAACAATGACAAATAAATATTCCAATTAATTCTCATTTTGAAATCATTGAATGAAACTTTACGATTCGTGCTCTAGTGACGTTTTCCATACTTACAACTAATGCATACTTATTCTAAACTCACAATTTCATTTACTACATTCGAGAGATCCACTAACACAACCAACTACAAAGACCAAGTCTAATCCATTCAAATCCATCTTTTTGTCCGTTACACACTAATCAAAGTATGTTTTTCGCAATGTATTATTAATGTTTCATCAACCACAATTTATTACATTCCGGATGATGTGACAAATTGCTGTTAAGGGAACATAAAGAATTCATTAACGAATGTTTGATTCACATAATTTTTCTCCAAATCTATGCAGTTTGTATTGATGTTGGAGTAACCAGTAACCAATTACATAGACACCTGTATTAACCACTGAAATTGCACATCTTACGAGTAAAATCGCAACAATAAAAATTAAAGTGGTATGTTTCTACAGTACAAAATTAAAACATAGACACAAGGTTATCTATAACAGGTACAACGTAAAGTAACTAAAAATAAGTTGTGGAGCATACATAGTGTGTTGTCGAAGTCAGCTTAAAAGACATATACATAAGAACAAAAGGTTTTTGTTATGTACTTCTTTTATAAATAAAATATTTCTGCCACTTTGTACCCAGGTTAGAACATAACTTTTATGTAAAGGCTCCTATAAACTGGCGCGAAACAAATGCACCGGTCGTCGCACACACGCGGTGTTTTTGTGTCGCGTCGCGTATCGTTTGTAGCCTTTAGTCCTTGCCTGAATACGGCACGAACTAATCTTATTTAAAAGACGTATAAAAACATCTTGAAATTATGTTTATATTTAGCTATAATAGACTTACGGCAGCGTTAATCAACTGATATTATAAGTTCTAAAAAAAAAAGCTGCCACTAACAACAAATCATATGCAAATAAAATACATAAGTAAGAGACAATATTTACATATATCAGCGGTGGGAACTTCACATACCCGCTATAGCCTTTGCTGCTAGATTGAGACATCATTTCATGTGTACTTTCCTATTATAAACGGCTTTTTATACTTCAGTCCATTCAAACGAACTAACAATAAAAGAAAACATTGTCAAGTTTCCGAATGGAAGAATATTCTCCATCATGATAAAAAAATAAAAAACACTGGTCAGTTCGTTTATATGAAATATTTCGTACTCCGGCCTTAAGTAACTTGCTAAGCTAAACAAACTTTTCCTACAACACCTTCTTTTAAACGCTATTGGGCAATATTCAATGTCACTTCTTCAAATCAAATCAACACAAATCCACAGCAACCGATGGTGACATATAAGTACATATCAGAATCGGGGCGCATCTTTCAGGTTTTCGCTTATCAAATAATATTATTTTACAGTGTAAGATATGTAACAAGTGTTCCGTTTTTGTAAAAAACATGTAAATACACTTATCTGGTACAGACTATCACGATCGAATTTGATATAATAATACAAACATTCAGCACTCTGAGACACATTCACAGCTAATCATTACAATTCGAATTATTAAACGTAATCTAAGTTACCTAACAATGGAACAATCACTGGAGAGACTACGCTATGTACTATCGTTGACCCCATAACGTTATGATCACAATTTTCTATGAATACAAGTCTTTTAGGTTGGATAGGAATTTCGCTTATATTAGTGCGACTCGGTTGACGAGTGGCGTTTTTCTTCTGCTAGTGTGCGTCTGAGTAGTCACTGGTTGATAGATGAAGCTTGTCTTTGCCCGTTTTGTTTGATGTACTGAAAACCACAAAAAAATATAAAGTTAATAGTTTTTGCCCGCGGCTCCGCCCGCGTGGATGTCGGTTATTGCGTAAAAAAGTAGCCTATGTCCTTCTCCATATCCCAGGCTATATCTCTGCCAATGACGATCGGTTCAGCTTTAGGCGTGAAAACGTAACATACAGACAGACAGACAGACAGACAGATAGACAGACAGACAGAGTTACTTTCACATTTATAATATTAGTATGGATTATTTTCGACGGTAGTACAAAAACGAAAGGTGCCAGAAACTAAGGCTTGCCTAGCCAAGTCTGTTAAATATTTAGGCAATTAGTTATTAACTATAAAGGGGTGAATACCGAAATAATAGAGAAGTCCAATCAATCTGCCTAGCCATGTTAGGGTCGGCCTCCAGTGCAACCAGATGTAGCTGAATATCAGTTTTTTATATGGAGCGACTGCATATCTGACCTCCACAACCCATTTCCTGGGTAACACAATATCCCTGGTTGTCAGACTGTCGGGCTTCTGACGACCCGTAACGTCTGTTAAAGATCTACGACTGACAGTCGGGGACCAACGGCTTAACGTGCTTTCCGAGGCAGGGAGGGTTCTCGATATGTAATGGATGGTCACCCATCCACGAATCGACCGCGGCAAGTGTAGCTTAACCTTCGATCGACCCGTGCGGCTGTTATCATTTAGCCACGAGCCCTTCGACTACTAAAAGGGAAGTATGGAAGAAAAAGACATGTTGCGCCGACCTAAATTAATTAAATTAATTAATTCCAAGGGCATGAGAATGATAATGATAGTTACTAACTATAAATGACTTCAAACTGAGGTGAATCTAGGTTTGCCAACCGTTTCACGAGAGTCGGGACATCCCGTTTCTAGAGCTTTAGAGGATGCGTCCCGCGAAAGACGTGTGCGGGACGCCAATTGTCCCGTTTTATCGTACCTACGGCTAAACCTTCAGGCAGAAGTTATAGTGATTAATATTATTTTTTATTAGTGATTCAACTTTTGTTATGTTGTAAGTTTGTTTAATTAAACATTCAATTAAACCATCTATCCATCCATTTAAAATGATTACTAATTGTATTATTCGCGTCCCCATACTTTGACAGTTGAGTCCCGCTTTTTTTTGCCTTCTCCCACACTTTGATTGCCAAAGTGGCAATCCTAGACGAATCCCTCGCGGGATGCGGGACGCGACTGCGCGCGTCGATAGTTTCACGCGACTATTCGCGCTAACTGATCACCTTTATAGAAGTACTAGCTTTTGCCCGCGGCTCAGCCCGCGTGGATGTCAGTTATCGCGTAAAAAGTAGCCTCTGTCCATCTCCATATTCCAGGCTATATCTCTGCCAAATTTCCGTTCAGCGGTTTAGGCGTGAAAACGTAACAGACAGACAGACAGAGTTACTTTTACATTTATAATATTAGTATGGATGAGGAATAGGGTGTATATTTCACTCATCCTCTATAGAAAAGGGAGGATCCTGCGATAAGACAGGTGTTGTGTCTGGTGGGCAACTGCCCGACGGTTGATGTATATATGCCAGTCGCGCGGTAAACTCTGATTGCGCGATGCAGTATTTGTGTGACGTCAGGTCTTTGATGTGTAGTTCGCATGTGGCGTTGTAGATACACCGCCACACCTTCATACAAGTCAGTTGAAACAATAGACGCGAGAGAATTTTGTTCCGCATATCGCGGAGGATTCGCCACAGTTTGCCCAGAGCTTTATTTAGAAGCCCACAGTACATTATAGTACTAAAATCTCATTTTACTAAAAAACATGTTACGACTTTTTGCGTGGGAGGTATCGAAATGGAGCATGGAAATCACATAAAATGTTTAATAAAATAAACAACACGCTATTCATGACTTACTTGTATAATTTTCCGTCATAGACAAGTCTAATTTCACAGGTTTTGTAACATCAATGTCGATTTCTTCATACGATTGATCCAGTATCTGGAAAACAAGAGAATGCTGTTAGTTTAATTAAGAAACTACTTATTAAATCTTAAATTCACTGACAGACAATGCACAGCTTAAACAGCTGGCTAGCATGAACTTTTATTCTTTACTAGCTGTTGTCCGCGGCTTCAGCTGCGTGGATGTCAATACTTCCCTTTTTGAATCGGATTTTGTTTACAATTTCATGGGTTTTTATTTTTTTGCGCGAAACCGTATATATTTTGCTAAAATAAAAGTAGCCTTAGTTACTCCTGATAACATCCGTTATCTGCCAGTAAAAGTGCTGACAAAATCGGTCCAGCCGTTTCCGAGATGAGCCGGAAGAAACAGACAATTTAATTTTTTGTTTTAGGTACTGACTGTATATTAATATTATTATCATATGCGTTTAGTAAAAAGCTGTTATTCTGACATTACAAACAGACACTTACTTATTTTATTGTATAGACTAGCTAATGCCCGCGGCTCCGTGCGTGGCTTATTTTTGTTTTTAGACAAAAAAGCCACGTGGGTGAAGCCGCGGGCAGAAGTCTAAAATAAAAGTTGCCTAAGTTACATCTATAACATCAGCTATCTGCCAGTGAAAGTCCCGTCGCAATTGGTTAAGCCGTTTCGGAGATAAGCCGGAACAACCAAACAGACAGACCAACAGTCAGGAAAATAAAAACTTGTTTTTTGTTATAAGTACCGTAATTATATACATTCATATGGATTTAGTCTATAGCTGTTATTTGACATTACAAACAGACATTCGAATTTTATTTAAATGTATAGTTTAAAACGGTGCTCACTTACGTTCGTAAGGAAAGATTTGTAAAAATTCATCCCCTAAAGAGGCTAATGAATAAAAAGGGGATGAGAGTTTGCATGGAAGTTCATCATTTCGTCGCATTGTAGGGCAATGGAACTAAGCCACAATTTTTGCGAAATGGAATTAAGTGCATTAACGTGTTGAGCAAGAACCATAGTTTATATTAGTCAATAAATCTAACAGATATCGTGACTGTAAGAAGTTTTTTTTAACTCTAAAAGAGCTCGGATTTGTAATAAAATAACTGTTTTACGCGCATCATTTTCTTTTTTAAAGTCTATAACTCAGAAGTGTAGTTCTGTGGAATAGCTCAATTACCCTCCAAGGCGACGATTTTTGAAGTTAGAAACGTTAAGTTGATATTTAGACTTCTGTAATGGGTTAAAGTTGATTGTATCATGGCTAATTTTCCATCGAGAAATGGCTTACAGTTCTATAAATAACTTACAGGGTTGTAAACATTTGAGTATCAATTTTACTCACTTCAATATCGCTGACTTCTTCGCCAGATTCCACGTCGGTTATGTATGAGGTAAGTGATGATGGCCCTGTAGCAAGCAATCGGTACGTCCCACCGACCATGCCTGTTCCTTCCACCACTTCTTCAACTTCCAACTCCTGATCAGACACCTCCTACGCAAAATCATTAAAAGTTACGCAACTGGCACAAAAACAAGATAAGAATTAAAATTGGCCTTTGACACAGTCAAAAATAAACAGAGGTTTGGGAAAAATAAAAAAGGCGATAATGATTTGACATTTCGGTGCACCTGTTTCTACAATTCGTAAGTGAGGTCTTTGACCGCAAAAATAAAAACACGTTGTTATGAACAGTAGTTATATTTATTTTGAGCCAAGTTGGGCCTGAAGTTTTAAGAAATATTAAAAATAAAAATAAACCGGTCAACTGCGTGTCGGACCACGCACAATTAAGTTTTCCATAGTTAGGATGACTTTAGCCTAAAAACAAACTTAACATTGTAGTTGAAAAACATGTTCTCCCATACATTCCAACTGCAAATGTAAGTTTGCACACACAATATTGAGAAATTTACCATGTTATTTTAAGACCAGACTTCTTTTAAGTTTTCCTGTAATCTGTATCATTCATTCTAATTCATTTTCAATTTTCACCTATTTTCTTAAATATCTTTGAAACTATTTATTTTAATATTCATTTTTTTAAAACTTGATATCCTCATGGTTTGCCCTTTCATTTAATGTTATAATATATGTGTAATTTGTCCCCCATATTCAAAATTCATTTATTTACGTTACACGTGCGTGAGCTTCAAGAACTGAAATTTAATATGTACAAATTGGATAGGGTGCACTAAAAGAGCCTCTAAAATTGGTCAAGTGGTGATAGATAAATAATGTGCGTCCGACGGATATATACTGGGGAGTTTGCTGCGCCACTTCTTCTTCCCAGTTAAAGCACTAGGAAGATTTCTACCACGGCGTGATTAACTCCCACATTCGTGCCAATACGAGAGAAGAAGATAATAAAGTAAGAGACAACTCACCTGTTCAATAATAGCCTCTTCCTCTTCAACTTCTTCCTTGACTTCGGGGTCCAATTCAACATCCGCGTCCAGATCCGGGTCAGCATCAACATCCGCGTCATCATCTGCGTCATTTTCCCCGCTTACGCCGCTGTATTTCATTTCACCCCTTTCTAGAGCCTCTAAGTTTTCTGTAAAACATTACTGTAATGTTAGCAATGTCGAAGGACCGATAGCCGTTGGAACAGAAGAGACGTTGACAATTGACAATTGCAGACGGCGGGGTATCAACAAGCGTAGTATAGGACCTCACTAGGTGGTACGAGTACGACCATTTTAAAAAGGCGGCTAGGACAAATCGGATACGGAAGGCGAAAAACCCGGGTGCTGTAGCGCAACTTGAGAGATTTGGTCCAGCTGTGCACTGCGTTTAGGCTGGGTTGTGATTGAGCAAAAAATATGATCACCAAGATCATAATTTTTGCTTGGTTGATGGTCGACGTCCATCGACGTCTTTGCACTGTTTCGCCTCAGAATATTAAAAAGCTGTATGACAGTGTATAATAACCGAAAAAATTGACTCAAACTGACACACGATACTAAAATGTAAAAGTACCTGGATAAACCATCGCCTTCTTGATAGCTTGTGGATCTTTCCGTGACCATTTTTGCACTTCTTCATCCATTTTTCCTACTTTTGAAGGATTCATAGCCCACAGGCAACCTGAAAGAAAAATTATACAAACGTTTACTTTACTGGCTTTGGTATGCTTTACGAGATTTGTTGGCAGTAGGTAACAGATGCGGCCGGTCAGGCTTCGTTTGGAAGCCGCGCCGGACGTCATAAGTAGAGCTTTGCAGCCCGTTATAAGCTATTATAACAGCATTCGTTTTAATACTGGGCGGTGGGTTAAAATGAAAACAAGTACAAAAAAATATATATTAAAAAAACATATAGTTCTGTACCTTTCCTTTGACTTCCATTTGTCGACGGTTTTTCAATCTTTTCAAAACATTTGTTCAAACTAAGATTATGCCTGACTGAATTTTTCCAACCATTTGGCGCAGTTTTGAAATAAGGGAAATGCTGGCTGAAAATAAAATAAAATATAATTATTACAAATAAAAAACGATATTATTAATTAGTCATATTCCCAATAGTAATAAACTTACCACATGAAGTTGTAAATCTCTGATACAGGTAAGCTACCTGTTCTTGAATTTTTTAGCGCCATTGCTATTAAACATGAATAAGAGTATGCTGGCTTAGGAAACTCTCCAACATTACTTTTGCTAGTAGCGTTTATATACTTCGTATGGCTAGTATCTAACGTAAAACCTCCACTTACTGAAGTTTTAATTATTTGCCTATTGTTATTTAATGACGAATTATCAATTAATATTGTTGCCTGGTTTTTGTTACCATTAGCTAAAATTGTTCTAGTATTGTTAATTTGTTGAGGGTCTAGTATGTGTATATTACCAGATATAATTGTTTTCGTTCCTAATGAGTGTGCAACTTTTTGGCTTGTGTTTAAAATTGAACAGCTTTTGTTATTTACTTTTATTAATTCTGATTGACTTTTTATTCTGAGTGTTGGAGTTGACAAGCTTGATACTTTAGATTTGTCCAAGTCTTTTAATAAGTCCTTTACGACATTTTTCTCTTGTTTCCTTACATAAATAACCATTTGTGTGGCTTCTTCTAATTCCTTGCTTTTCTTGATTTTTGGTTCTTCTGGTTCCTGTACTTTTGATACTTTTATTGCATTGGGCGAAAACGTTAAGTGACTCTTTTCTTCTTTGGGACTCGGAAGTGATATGCTATTATTACTTAAATCGTCGGTTGCTGCCGCCGATGTAAGCAATAAGTTCGAGGCTTCCTCTTTCACTATGCTTTTTATAGGAGTTTCTACAAACGTGGAAGGCATTACAGAATTTGGATTAACCATTACTGCGTTTGCCTCCGATCCATACAAATCCAGGTTATGAACAAAACTAGAACTATTATTAAGCCAAGTTGTAGAATTATCGGTGTCCATATCTAATAAAGGAGGTAACTCCGAAAAGTGTGATCCTAAAGTATCCTGAAAAGAAAAAAGCTTTGCTAAAATAGGGAAAGATGATGATGAATTACTTAATGATATTTAAGTAACTGAAGAACAATAAACTTACAGCAAAATCTGTCATACTGCTAAGGTCCGTGGCTATCTCATTTTTTATATCCATGTCCAGCATATCCTGGAGTGAATCTGTGATATATAAATCCATGTCTGAGCACCACTGAAACAAAAATAGTTCATTATTGTAGACGTGAAACATCGCCATCATGTAGGATCCATGCATAGAATAGATATTTAAACAATATTATTATAATTATCATACATAATAATGATTTATGTCAATGAATGACCGACATAAGTTTTTCCGTAAACATAGTATTAGATTTCGCGCCAATTTCTTATAGAATACAGTTTGTAACTTTGTATGTTGTATCTACTGACCCGAGTGAGACAGTCAGTGGGACGGGATAGGCGGTACAATGAAACCACTACGTAGTACAGAAACCTGTTTTTGTCAGGTATGCGATACCCCAACAGCGACGGACTACAACAGTCTTGTTTACACTATAATGAAACAGTAATTTTTAAATATTCCTTTGTTATGTGCATATTGTTTAAGCTAGCTGCATATATTTAAAAATAAAATTACATAAATCGACGTATTAACACGTTAGGTGACTGAGCTAAGAACATTTTTATGTCCCATTCCATCCTTTTTTTATGAAGACCTACACCAACCCACGATCATTTGGACGAGGGTTCGAGCAGTCCGGACTGGGTCGTTTACAAACTGACGCATAGCGTGTATAAAAACTAACGAACGGAACCACTCGGAAGGCTTCCAATATTCGGGACGAAGTTTTTTGTCCATGCTTTTACTCGTCTCTATAAATAACTTGTTCTGGTATGCTGTTATGGCCGTGATCCATTAAATTGTATATTACATGTTGTGTGTAATAGTTACCTAGAACTTTCATTTTCTATTGATCAATGTTGTATGAATGTTAAAATTATTATTATTTTCTTCATAAATGGATTTTATAATGAATATTTTAATTATTTTCAATGCCTACATAAGAGAATGTAGTGAATACTAGGACTGCAACTACTTAACTAAAGTCCTTGATACAAACAAGTCTTACTGCTTTATCTAAATGTAATAGGTATGAACTGATTTTGATTGAGGTTTTAGGAATTTATAAGCTGTATGGACATCGCGAAAGATCGTAAGAAACCATTAGTAAAGATTGCACGTATGATATGATATTGAAATGTGTTCTTCAAGCGACATCTCCTTCCATTATTAAAATATAAAAATGTTATGTCACTTATAAGTTTTTTTGGTAACTCAGTACGTTTGCATTTGTTCCGTACACACTTCTTAAATTATTATTTACGAGCTTATTTCATCAACACGCCAGCTATATCTATATAAACGAGTGCAGTGACTGATAAGCGGCCATGTCATATCAACAAAGCATACCTACTAAATTCAGTTCATTCATTATTCAATTTGGTAGGACTTTTTAGTCAGGTACCTACTTAGTTTAAAATAAATAGTACTTATTCATCAGCAAAATACTTCAACACGCTTTAATCAAAATAGGACAATGTTGGTGGTGGCAATTATAGTCACACAGATCGTGGATTATTTATTATTCCATATCTCAAAAGTAGTACCAACTTTTCCCGCCCGAACAGGATAACGGGATCGAAAATTGGACACACCTTACTCCGCAGGCAGAAAAGGGAAGGTTACAAATGGGGTGAGAAAAAGAGATAGCAATATAGGATCGAAAGAGGGGTGAATCAACCCCTGATACATTGCAGCCGCGCCGAGCGCCGCCGATCCCTTTAGAAGTTTACGCAAGCATTTGTTTTGAGTTACTATGAGGTAGGTATACATTTTATTTAGCAGACAAAAGTATTCAGCAGGCAACGTGGTCAGTTATGCAAAATAAGGTTAAGTATCAGATAAAATTCAACAAGGTAATTTGGGTTGGTTGGTAAAACAGGCTAAAATATGTACATTCTATAGCACATAGCGAACACTGATGTCGTGTCATTAAGGACCATGAACTCAAAACTTAATATTTCTCGAGTTCGTTATGCTCACGAACGAACGACAACGTGCTTTATGAGTATGACTTCGAAAAATACATAGGTAGTAGGTAGATATTTAAGTTTTTGCATCGGTCAGGTAGACGTAGACGGTATTGTATAAATATCGTAGGTAGATATTATGATCTGTTAGGTTTTTTCATAGCATAATAATGTGTCGTCGTACGTATGTATCTACAACTCTACTTGATAATCTCAAGTCTAGATTGTCTTATGCTTCGTTGCCAAATGGAAATCGCTAGCTATGTTGCTGTACAGTAAGAAATAGGTACCTATAATAAGCTAAGTTAGTACACACGACTATAATCAAGCTATATAATTCCAGTTTAAGCTGACCTCTCATTGTACGGAAATTCTATACAATGCGAGATCAGCTTATAATGGAAAATTAGAGCTTGATTTGTAGCCGTGTGTACTTACTTATAAACGAATAGACAGTAGGCATTTGGTACATTGAGTTTAAGACTAAGTAAGAAAATAATACGTCGGCTAGGGATCTTGCGTCCATGGTGGGTTATGGTACGTGAAGTTTGTATTAGCAGCTCGTTCACCTTGTCTTTTACTGTCACATCACATGTATGCTATAATGATGATGAGAACGTGTACAAAATTATGTTACAGACTCCATGCACTTTTTGACGATTAATTAATATTCAGCCCCTACAAGTTTCAGCAGAGTAGATGGTGGGTATTATGGTGGGGAGATGTGGAGGCGCCGCAAGGGGCCCGCCGCCGCCGCCGGCGGCGTGTCCTCGAACCTGACCGCGCGCGCTCGCCTTGAACTCATCGTGGTCGGCTCTTGCGCCGATGGTCGGCGCTCGTGCACGAGCCGCGGAAACTCGACGTCTCGGAAAATTTTATTGAATTACTTTTTAAAGGTACTTACTTATGGCAAAAACTGAGTTGTGGGTAACTTTAATCATTAAATTAATAAAAGCAACTGCTCACCACCAGGTAGGCAGGTACACTTACTAATAAGCAAGTCGTAAAATTAAAACCTACGTCTATACTTGATATATTTACTCCTTACCTTACCAACAATAATTTATTTAGCTTTAGAAAATTATTTGGCGCGAAAAATGCGCATTGGGATAATATTGCGCGCGCAACCTCAATTCGAAAGCATCTGGGGTGGGGTTCCGTATTGATTGCATGCGCGAGTTTGTCCCCTCACCTCAGCTTTCTCGAAGTTGACTGTTCGTGGGGAGGGAAACTGAAATATTTCAGCTCAACTTTTATGTATGAAGGTAAAAGGTTTATATAGGTATATGCTAAGTCTAGACCGGAAAAAGAGATGGCAAACGATTCAGTTACCGAATAGCAATTTTTGCATTAGTGGATGTTACTTGTTTAATAATAGAAAGGGTTTATCTTTTTGTTTTTGATAAAACACAATTTTGCAATTATACAGTGTTATTTAAAGTTTGCACAATCTATGTAAGGCAGTCGGAAAAGACAGATGGCGGAGGTCAACGGCCTCACTGTAAATTACTGACTCAACTATCTATGAATAGGAATCTAGGTAGGTAGCTACTTTATTTCACATTTTCCGAATAGTTGTAGGTAGATACCAAATTTTCGTAATTATAATATTGCTTGATAAGACGTATATTTTACGTTTTTAACTGGTCGATAGGTAGGTACCTACCTAGGTTCTATGAAAGAAATTAGATGGTTTTTGGTCGCAAATTGATAACAAATTTTCTTTGATCCAGTCAAGATCCAGTAGTGAATGACCGACATATTCAATCTTCATATCTACCGCGGAAAGTAATCAAAATGATTCGATAACTTGATAATTATTATTTATTTTCACACAATTGGTAGGTAGGTTATACGTTATAGTGACCCAATTTTTTGTTATGTAGGCATTTGTTATGCTAATAATTAGTCCTCGCAGGAAACTTTGGTCGAAATAAAGAATACAGTTCAGCAAATCACTTACCTACCTATTAAATAAAATAACATAAATGAATAACTATAACACAAAGGTCGATTAGAAATTAGACTAGAATTGCATAATAAAATTATTTCATACTGAAAAGTTTTCAACTAGGTACCTAGGTGCATCCATACTAATATTATACATGTGAAAGTAACTCTGTCTGTCTGTATGTTACGTTTTCACGCCTAAACCGCTGAACCGATCGTCATGAAATTTGGCAGAGATATAGCCTGGGATATGGCTACATAGGCTACATTTTTACGCGATAACCGACATCCACGCGGGCGGAGCCGCGGGCAAAACCTAGTAATAAATATAACACAAAGGTCGATTAGAAATTAAGACTAGAATTGCATAATAATTATTCCATACTGAAAATGTTTTCAACTAGATACCTAGGTGCATATTATATACGTAGGTGCCTAGGTTATTATTATTCTACTACCACGTGACTTTTTCTAAAATTAAAGTAGCCTAATTTACTCCTTTTAACATCAGATATACCAGTGAGTCTCGTCAAAATTGGTCCAGCCGTTTCGGATATTAGCCAGAACAGACTTTCATAGTAAAAAGCTGTTATTTGGTCAATACAAACAGACACTTGTTTTATTTATTTGTATAGATTGGATTTAATAGTGATCCCGCCACGTAGTCTGCCAATTTAAGAGCTCTGATTTCAAAATGCTGATTGATTTTGTTTCAGCACTTCCACCTATGAAGTTAAGAAATAGGTGTGGCCACTTGGCCGTTTTACGCATGAGCGCTTTTTTAAAACGACGTGTTTTTTTTACCGCGCCTTCTCACAGCTATGAACTGAGCGTTGAGAATTCAACAGAACGCGATGTAAAACACTAAAAAAGCGTTATTAAATGTTTTGCGCGCGGTCAAAAAACTTCGCGTTAAAAAACCGCCCGTGCGTAGACTAGGTTTATTCAGGAAATTGTCTGAAAGTAGTTATCTGCCTATTCAGATTTGCTGTCTTTTCTTTTGTGTCTCAGATGAATCCGTTTCGAAAATATTCACTTGCTTTAGCTCATTTACAGACGGAGAAATAGGAACTGAATATAACCTAATATCCAACCAACCAACTTTGTTAAATTGTGATTCGATATTTTAAGTTAACTTTTGTCTGGTCATTATTTTTTGAGTAAGTATTATCTACCTAATTTCATAAATGTTGATGAAAAACAGTTCGGAGTATTCGTACCAACCTGAAATACCTACTCTTCGTACGAACCTGAAATACCTACTCTTCAGTTTTAGGTACCTATGTTGTAATGATCGCTATAGGGGTGACCAGAAACATTAATTATATTATTATTATTTTTTGTGTACATTTACGTAATTTTCTCTTACGTCTTCAAAGTTATCAGTTTAATTCCGAGTGCATGTTATTGATAGCATCAAAATATTTACTAACTGTAAATGGTGCATCTCGTTGTTTATACCTACATAGAAATACATTGATAAACTCGGCGCATTGATAGGTTGCAGTAAAACGCCACCCGGCCCGTCGCGCTGAGTGCACTACCGCACGCACACACACAATGCAATGCCACACCGATCCGTGCACTCACAACTACAAGAGCACGTTGCACTCATTGTTCAACGTTTTGAAATTCTCGCTCGCTCAAAACCGGCCGTGGGAACAAATCGCTTCGTGGATTTCTGTACGTTATACCTATTACCATTTATACAAAAACGAAAAAGTTGTATTATATTTTCTGAGTTGATTTATTGATCGACTTTTTTTAAAGCCATGCTCATAAAAATAAAGCAGGTTTTTTTCCTAATGATGGTAAAAAAATTAAATGGTAACCTAGTTGTAATAGATTTGCCTAACTGCATAATAGGTGGGTATTTAGATTCGTTTCCTAATTTTGTAAACAGTTTTTAATGCAGCAAGCAATTTATAGTTAGTTTTTAGTATCTAGGTACCTACTTACTTGGATATATCCAAAAGCAGAAACGAAACACTTTAATCATTAAGTTTAATGTCTTTAGAACATTACATCCGTAATTCCCTACCTATTTACCTGTGAAACGAGGCAACCCTAGATCGCAAATAGAACAGGAATACCTACGTAGGTAGGTATATCTACTACAATTTTACAACCGCTCGTGTGAGCCTGTTGTAAGTTCATTGATGACTAATTGCCGCCGTTTTTAACTGCAACCTTCCTATATTTAGTAAAGATAACAATATTTCGTAATAAACAATCATTATCTAATCTATCAACACATTTTTAAAATACAAACAACACAACAAAATAGTAATAATTTTCACGCTGTCGTTTCGTTTCGTTATCAACAATACATTGAAGAATAGCGAGGAAAAGAGACAAAATATAAAATAATGAATTTCCGTTAATTGTGTTTGTGTAGCAAAATTGGGTTCATGGTATTATCTAAGGCATGGTTTTAGACTTTAAAAAAATCAGTAAACAGCATTTCGTTAGACGGTATGTTCTCAGATATTACCTAATCAATTAGGTACATAATTGGTACGAGATATTACACCGTCCATGAGAGAAAGAGCTGGAATGATTTCCCGCCACTTTAACAAAGTGAGTGACCACGAAACTCAAAACAAATCAGAAAAAATCGAAGGTGGACATACATAATAATGTTTTACTACACAATTATCATATTTTTGTTTCACTGATGACAACAAAATTGATAAATGACATCAAAAAGAGCGGGACATGTTAACTCGTTGGACTTTCCCATTACAAATTCCTTGTTTTACTATGTAAAATGAATAATATGCTTATTGTAAGATTGTAATATCACTTACCGAATATTTATTGTTATAAATATCCTTAAGCTCGACAGTATAATCCTGAATTTCACACATTTACGCTTTTAACGTCATTAGATTGACAGATATACACCACTCACTCCTATAAAAACCACAATCTGTTTTACTATTCTGCGAAAAGGTACACAAAGAATGGTCTTCTCTTCTATTGGAGGACTGAACCCACGTGACTAATCGTAAACGGTTTCTATTGGTGTTCACATCGAAATGAATTGACGTCACTACTCAATGGATGTACTATTTACGTAAATTTTCGTCAAAAACGCTTTTGAGTATTTCTCTATATTAATTAATTTTAAAGATAATTTATTATTGTATCCCTTGATCTTAAAATGTATTTTTCATTATACTTACGACAACACTTACCGGTTACATGGCTCGTCCATTCACAACAACATGGCGGTTTGTTTACACCGGCATGATAAGGCGGGAAGTACTTCTGCCGTGTGTGTAAATTTATTCCGATGAAAGTCTATGTTAAAATAATCATTTCTTTTTAAAGAATATTTTTATTGAATTAAATAATAGAATGTCCAAATATTAGTGAATAAAATGGGAAACTGAAGGCACATGGGCGATACCACTTTTTTTTGACGCCAGCGCACTCTACGGGCAAATAACAGCAACGTTGAACATTCTGGCGGTAAACTTAAAAAGTACAAATTCAATACATATCAATCATCAATTGAAAATTTTCGAAATCATTATTCATTTTGGAACATCGATAATTTAAAAAAAAAATATTATGAATATGTTATGATTAAACACAGTAGACACGAAACGCATAAAAAGCATCAACAAAATATCATTCCTTATCATAACTTTCCATACTGCCTTCAGTAGCAATTTATACAAAGCTTTGATTCCAGGCATTTTTGAATACATTACATAACACCAAAATATAATAGTAATAAAAGTAATGTCGAAAAACAAGCAAAAGATCAAACATTCTAAACACAATAAGAAAGTTTTTAGTCAACAACATTGACATATATATTACTATATCAATGGTCAACAATTAAAGATTTAAAATCATTTTTCACAATGCTTTTCAAAATCTATCTTAACTTTACTTTTGGCTGTTTTTTAATAATAACAATAGTAACATAAACATGTCTATAAATTAACAATAAGGGACATTACATCCAAATTAATGAGTAGAAAATATAAACAGCCTAAACTAAATTAAAACTGGAAAGTAATCAGGCGGTATCATGGCAACATAGTTAAAATCCACTGGAGAATGTTAGAATTTGGCTATTTTAATATTCCTTTGTCGTTTATACATTTCAAACGTGCCTAATTTCTTTATTCTTTTATTAAGAAGGTAATCATTTTTGAAGTTGGATGCAACGCTAGATTGAGCAACAAATTTTGTTTGCTGATTAATTACATTAACTCTAAAATTAGTAGTAAAACCACTGTCTGACGTTGATGCAGTTGGTATGAAAGGCAAAACCTTAGGGTTCTTGATGGAACGCTTTTGTTTCTTCTCATCCATATCGTCATTTATACAATAAACACTTTCTTCCAAGTAGTTCGAAGGTTTAGTTCTACGTCTTTTCGTTTCTTCCACAACAAATTCTGAAGTAGATATGATTTTTGTTTTCTTTGCTTCAACTACATCTGTTTTAGGTTTATCATCTAGCTGCTTTAGAAAATTTGAAGGCAAACGTGGAACATGAACCTTGTCAAAGGAGTTTTGCTTAAGAACCTGCAAAAAGGACGATAATTAGTATATTTAATTACAGTAAATAGTATTTTCAATTTTTTTTTTATAAAATACTTCACCTTTGATATTTCGCTGGCATCATCATCATCCCTTTCTTTCCTTTTTTTGTTCTTTTTGGTAGCTCCTGAAATTAAATAATGTGTTCAATACAAACAGAAATTAATAATAATGATTATTCGTAATTTATTATTACTTTACTACACAACAGCTAAGCTCAAGGTTCCTTGCAAAAATTTGGGATTTGTTAAGAAAAAAATAAAAATACCTTCATCAATTTCATTCACTTTTTGATGTCGTACTTTACTTTTCTTTTTAATATTTTCAACAGGTGTGTTTACTTGCTCTTGTGTTTCGGGAACCGCATCTAAAATTGATTTAAATATTATTAAATTGTGAGGCCTGGTGAGACATCCTCTTTTAACTTATTAAACGTATCAACACTTAGGAGATCGAGATAACCCGCCGTTCTTCCCAGATGGGGTAAATACATTCACAAGAATTACCTTCGCGAAAATCATCTTCTAAATACTGCCATAAGCTACAATGTAAGTACTAACCTTCAACAAGAGTTTTGATGTCTTCGTCATTATTAGAAATTTTGCGTTTCTTTTTCAGATTTTTTGTCGTTATAGACTCGTCATTAGTTAGGTTTACATCTGCAATAAAATAATTATTCATTTAGTATCATAAAATAACATAACGCGTCACGCCTATATTCCCCGAAAGGATAGGCAGAGTTGTTTACTTCAAACATATTCCACCAGTAATGTACCCTATAATATTAACCAGCCAGCTTTATTTTATAAGTGGTAGTTTAGGCCATGGATAAATCAGATGGGTTACTGTATCGCCAGCACCCGCATTATAACGAATAGCAATTGACGACGTTGGAACCAGAGTGATCTAAGTGACATTTTTGCCAATACTGAGGTTATTACACAATGGCATAGAAAAACCATAATTCTACCATGCCACACTGATCTAAGCGCTCTTCAGTGCTTTCTTCCTTGAGGGATCACAACATGTCACTATAGAATTGGTACGGTCTACAAAGTGAAGGCATGCCACACTGATCAAGTATGAGATGCACTTAGATCACTAATGGTCCCCATTTTACTACTGAGTTCTTAACGTTTATGGAAAACCAAAGTGATCTAAGTGCAATAAAGAAACAATAAATTATCATGGCTCATAAATTTCTTACAACAAAGCCTAACAACGCGTTTCCTTATTTTTCTCGAAAACATACTTTAGATCATACATCCATACTTGAGATCACTCTGGTTCCAACGTCGTCAATTATTGGCTCGTTTAGTGATTTCGGATATTGTTCTGAAAACAGGGATTTGTCGTGACAAGCATTCCATTTCAGACACGGATCTACATGGTCCTCACATGATCTTGTCAAGATTATGTCTGGACTTTAAAAGAGACTTTGACCCCAGTTTCTTTCGCCATTTCTTCTCAGGAGTAGTCAGATAGGAAATGTCGACTCCATCTAGGTTTTTTTTTTTTATATGACGTGTAAGTGATTCCGATATCCTATTTACAGAATAAACGATTTCATTTCATTAACCCTTATAGAAATAAAAATAATTGATTATGGAAATAATCTACAAACCTTTAATTATTATTTCATCAATTGTTTGATTGGCAGATGATCTGCGTTTGCGCTTCTTTGTGAACAACTCTTGGTTCATTACATCTTCATTGTCTGCGAAAGAATATTAATGTATGTTAAGCGGGATAAAACATTAACATGTCTATTTGATATAAAATACGTTCATATTCTTAAACAAAATGTGGGTTTAAAAAAATTAAATAATTCTACCTTTGTTTATATTCTCGGTTTCTGTTGCAGTACTTTCTGAAATAGTTTTTTGCTTTTGTTTCTTAGCACTGCCTACAGAAACATTTAGGATGGGTTCAGCAGGTGTCTCATTTTCTGTAAGTCAAACGTGAAACATTATTTTTACTTGAACATTATTTTTACTTGAACATTATTATCATCATTCTCTTGCCCATATCCTAATTGATTTGGTGTCGGCGCAACATGTTATTTACTTCTCTATTAGTCGATATCTTGGTAGTTACTCCCTTTCTAGCCATATCATCTTTCACAGAAATAATCTACAAACCTTTAATTATTATTTCATCAATTGTCTGATTGGCAGATGATTTGCGTTTGCGCTTCTTTGTGAACAACTCTTGGTTCATTACATCTTCATTACATCTTCTTATAGAAATAAAAATAATTGATTATGGAAATAATCTACAAACCTTTAATTATTATTTCATCAATTGTTTGATTGGCAGATGATCTGCGTTTGCGCTTCTTTGTGAACAACTCTTGGTTCATTACATCTTCATTGTCTGCGAAAGAATAATAATGTATGTTAAGCGGGATAAAACATGTCTATTTGATATAAAATAAGTTAAAATTCTTAAAAAAAAAAAATTGATTTAAAAAATTTAAATAATTCTACCTTTGATTATATTCTCGGTTTCTGTTGTAGTACTTTCTGAAATAGTTTTTTGTTTTTGTTTCTTAGTACTGCCTACAGAAACATTTAGGATAGGTTCAGCGGGTGTCTTATTTTCTGTAAGTCAAACGTGAAACATTATTTTTACTTGAACATTATTATCATCATTCTCCTGCCCTTATCTCAATTTATTTGAGGTCGGTGCAACATGTTTTTTACTTATATACTTCTCTATTAGTTGTTATCTCGGTAGTCACCCCCTTTCTAGCCATATCATCTTTCATACAGTCCATACATCGTTTCTTTGGTATTCCACTACTCGTATAGCCATCCACATTTATACTCAAAACTTTCCTGACGACATTTCCTTTATTCGGTATGTCAAAGTCAAATCATTTATTTCAAATAGGCACATAAAAGGCACTTTTGAACGTCAAAATTACCAAAAATAATTAATTGATTCTAGTTGCCCCTTCCAAAAAAAAGGTAGTTACGTATGGAGAAGTTTGACGTTCCGTTTGGTGCCGGAGTTCCGTGTGGTGCCGGGGTTCGGTGTGGTGCCGGACGTAAAGAATAGCACTACCCTATTTCCTTCCTTGGGTGTCGTAAAAGGCGACTGAGGGAAGTCCCTCAGTCGCCTTTTGGAACGCTGCTGCCCATTCTCCAGTAAGTACTAAAGAATGGGCAGCAGCGTTCTCTATGCATTTTTACACCATACTGCGATCGCCAACCCGCCTGCCAAGCGTGGCGATTATGGCAAATCCCCCCCTTTTGGGGGAGGCCTATGTCCAGCAGTGCACGTCTTTCGGCTGAAATGATGATGATGTATGGCACAGAATGGGCAAGAAACTCCATACATACTCTTTTAAAATTTTAACAATATTTGTATACATTTATTAATTATATGTGAAAATGACTATACCACAATAGGTAAAAAGAATGAAAAGTGAAGCAATGACAGACAAATTAATTATACGTTAGATACATGGTGCTCACATCACAAACATTGTAAAAGTAGATGATTTCCCTAAACTTTTAACATTTAATAACCTATGTAAGTGTGTGAGTTAAAGTATATTAATCACAGAAAATGAAATGAATGTCATATGGGCATGTAATGACAACCTATTTCTACACAACTTTTCAGTCATCGTTGTCACTTTCAGACTTTATCTTATACAGGGTGGATTATTTAGATGGAGCAGTAAGGTACATTAACTGTTGTAGCTACAGGAAAACGGTCTAGGAGTCTGTTCTTATTTTTTTTTTGAAATTGTGATCCCCATTCGCAGAATTTGAAAAAAAATAAAAAAAATACATTCAGTGAGAAAATGGGCTATTTTCACAAAAAAACTGTTTTTGATGCCTATGGATCCTGTTTCTTCTAAGAATAAAAAAATTCTATCGGACCAACTGAGGTTTTGAGTAATAGAAAAGTCAGAAATCGCAAAAAACTACAACTTATATTTTAAGATGGATAGACTGGCCACTAGAAAAGACAGAAATCGCAAAAAAACTTTTCCCATAACAGTCTAAACGTTCTAAACTATTGTTTTTTTTTTTTTCAAAATTACCGAAACCACAAGCAACAACCTATCTAAATTCTGTTCTCATAGTAAATAAAATTCTAACGCGTTTTCGTTGGAAATTGTTTTTTTTTGTGTTCGTTTTCGGCTAGTTTTTATTGTAGCGCACACTGTGAAATTTTGCTTCAATTGCGGTCACCTATATTTTATCCCTTCATCCTATAGATCCAGCGAAGAACTAAAACTTCTGGGAAGGAACCATAATTTTTTTATGTTTAGTTTTGAAGTTATTTTAAAACTCGAGAAAACTCCATAGAGACCATAGAAATGCATTATTTCGTCTCAAATATATGATTTTGCAATTGTTATAGACTAGGTCTTAAAAAGGACTGTTATATCAATTAGCTTAGTGGTTTTTTTTTTTAATAATCGTAAATGGAAGAAAAAAAAAAAAAATTGAGTTAGTCTCTTTGTATCCGCATTTTTTTAAAACATATTCGTTTTATATCATAATGTATATTATGATATAAAACTACATTATAAAAAAAAAATCTGGTGTGGATAATGCGGGACTTCTGAGTTACTGAATTTTTATTTTTGAGGTTTGGGCTGGCACTTTATTCTGTACTATAACTATTCTTGGATAACTTTGACTGCCAATTTACTATCTTTCTTGATGTAAAATGAAATATAATGGTGTAAAATTAAGTATTTGTAAGACTCCTGACACGCCTATTTCCATAGAAATTCTATGGAAACTTTAGAAATTTAATATTTCCGAAGTCCCACTGTTATATTATTTGCTTTTTATTTTGTTGTAAATAAAAAATTTGGCACACAGCTAGTTTATAACTTGGATTAACACATAGGACACCTTTTATCCCAGTAGTAAATTCCCGTGGGATAATTTCCGACATATACGCGAGCGAAACCGCTGGCAAAAGCTAGTCAGGAACAAATGACAACATACCTGTAGTTTCAATCACACTAATCTCTGCAAGATTTTGTGAACTGTTCAGTCCTTTCTTATTTTTCTTCTTCTTTTTGGCACTTTGGTTTGGAGTTCCAATGGTGGCACTAACGTCTAGTGCTTCCTCATTATTTTGGGTTGTATTTAATTCCTGTTTTGATTTGTTTTTCTCGCTACGATATGAAACTTCAAGCGGAGCGTCATTGGAATCCTCTGAAAAAATATGATAAAGAATTTTATAAGGAATCTAGGTTGGTATTGGTGGAGATATGTGGAGTCGAACAGTGTGAAATATAGCCAAGAATGTGCCCTCGAACTTGATTATCATTATGTTAAATAATGATCATCAAGTTCGAGGGCACATTCTTGGCTTATGCTGTGTTCAGAAGAATATCATTATTAGTAAAAAACTGAACGTTTTTTTACTAAGAATGATATTCTTCTTTTGAATTAGAACTACAGCTATATATTAAATATCCACCACAAAGTTGCAGTTATTTGCATTATAACTTAGCTATATCAAATAAACCTACCATCAAGAATTGTAATTTCCTCTCTACCGGTGAAAGACACGTTATTCTTTTCTTTGTTCTTCTTTGCACTGTTTTTGATGGAAGTATTTGCAACAACGTTATTTTCGTCAGCGAGAGAGCCAGTTGTGTCAATAAAGAAGCCTAGATCTTTAGCGGTACCTGGAATCCAGATTATTGCAATTCTAAGTCAAATCATTTATTTCAAATAGGCACTTCTGAATGTAAACATTTACAGAAAAAAATAACGGTAGTTACGCATGGAGAAGAATGGGTAAGAAACGTCACATTTTTTTTTAAATGTTAACTATATTTTGTATACATTTATTGTGTAATTATAAGTGAAGACGATGTACCTAGAATAAAATTACTTTACCATAATAGGTAAATAGATTGAAAGTGATGTAGTGTCCGACCGAAGTTTCGGATTCAGTTTCGACCAGAGGTTCGGTTTCGGCTAAAAAATAGCCGAACCTTTCGGCCGTGCCGAAACTTACAACATCGTACTTTCGGGTCGCGTTCGGCTAGCGTCGGGTGCGCTCGGCACGGCTGGCAATATGGCGTCGCTCGCCTAACTCCGCCGGCCACTGAATCAGTACTCTTTGCTCGTGTAGTGACGTTGTGTTTGTTCCCCGAATAATGGTAAGTAATTTAATTAAGTATTTTATTTTGTTTTTATTGTGAATTCATCATGTCATAGTTAATTCTTAACGCTTATGTTCATAATTTACAAACAGATTGACGGATATATTGGTCATTTAGGATATAAGAACGGAAGTTTACTTATTTTATTAAACGACTTTAGAATTCGTCTTAGTTGCGTGATGTAATCTAATACGTAATTAGTGTTAATGTAACAATTCCAATTTTTCACTTTTTAGGATAGTTAAATTTTGACCCAGTGTCACTATAACAATGTTGAAATTGGTCAGTGGGTCATCTTAGAATTTCAATTCGATAAAAGTTGAATGTAGAAATCTGTAATATTAGGCCGGCGAGATGTTTCATTAATTAAATATCTGGAAAGAACGGCCCACTGACATTTTTATTCAACGTTTTAATTTTTAATCACGTTATAAAAGGTTCGGTTTCGGTTTCGGCCGAATCTATAATCAAACCGGACCTTCGGTTTCGGTTTCGGCAAAAAAACATGTTTTGGTCGGACACTAAAGTGAAGTAACGACAGATAAATTAATTATGTGATAGATACACGATGCTCACGTATTTACAAACATTGTGAAAGTAGATGACTTGCCTAAAATTTTTACAAGTATTATGTCAGTGTGTGAGTTACAGTAATCACAGAAAATCACATAAATTATACAATTAAATTAGCAACTAGTTTGACTTTGTCGACTCGACTCTAGATTGTCCTATGGAGAAAGACCAGCATGTTACCAAGCATTCTTATCTTGAATATAATCTCCAATTTGTAATATGCTTGTTCACAAAGTGTGCTTTTAATATGTGTTTTAAATTTTCTTTCATTTAATTGTAATTGTAAATTAATTCTTTGATCATGTAAATCTAAACATCTCAACAACTATGCATTATCGGTTATACCAGAGTCATCTCAGATCCGGTGCCATAGCAGAAACAAAGGTTAAATGCCTCAATAGTCACCGGCTTCCATACCCTTCAAACACGAACAAAGCAAACAAAGCTGCTTGGCGACAAAAATAAGTACAGTGTAAATGAACAAGAGGCAAGCTCATTGCCTCTTGCTCATTTGCACTGTACTTATTTTTATTGCTACTAAAATAATAAAGTCAGAATACAGAAGGTGAACTTACCCATTTCTAAAGTCTCTTGAGACTGGAAAGAGTTGCGCTTATTTTTCTTCTTGCCACTTAAATTAAATATGGATTCATCCTTCGACTTGTTAGCAATATCTGAAAATTAAATCCAGCAAAAAAGATGTAACACTTGTGTAAATACTAGCCTATTGTGTGAATTTTGAATCTTTTGTATGCATTTAAAATGTTCCACATAAGGTGTACACTGTGGTTTTGTAGAGATAGTCATGTCAAAAAAAGAATACCGACTACAAAGATAGAAAAAAGCACAATGAAAAAAAAAAGTTCATATAAAAAGGTATATAAATAGGTTCAGTGTATAAAATTACAAAAAGTTATCGAAGTTACATAAAGTGCACAAACATTAAATGGTAAGTAAATTAAAATTATATTAAAACCCTCATTAAAAGGTTGGAAGTGAAAGTGATTATGTAATAAAACGAATAAAAAAGATACATACTCATATTTTCAAGAATGTTTGTTTTGCCTAGACTTCTCTTTAGTGGTATGAAATCCCCAGGAGATTCTTCATCATCCTCTTTCTGAGTGGTTTCCATTACAGCCTGTTTTTTACTACATATTACCACTTCACTGTCATTGCTATCTTCAGGGAACAACAGTTTCATGTCAATTGAATCAGATGAACCTTCAGACAATGTGTCTTGTATACCAACTTTTTCTGTACTCTTGTTCAATGATTTATCTTGTTTTTTAGTCTCTGCAGCAATTTCAATTGCATTAGCTTTGTTTATCTTCGATTTCTTGACCTGTGTAAGATTCAGTTGGTCCACAATAGGTTCTTTAGATTGTTTAGTCTTTTTGTTTAGATCCAAAGAAATGTTTGAGGATTTAATCTTCTTTGAGCCGGATTTGTTCAAATTGTTGAGAACAGATTCATAGTTTTGTGTTATTTCTTCATTTTCGCTTATTGAACCTTCATCAGTGATATCCTCTTCATCATTTTCTGCAATAGTAGCTTCTAATGGGTCGGATGTTTGATTTGCTTTTATGATTGATACATTCTCATCAACATTTACTTCTTCAACTTCATCCATACTGGTTACAGCAACAGTTGAAATGTTAAGTCCTTTCTGAGGAGTCTTAGGCTCTTCTTTAATAACATTGAGCGTCAGAGGATCAATTTTGTCTGTTTGGTTTTCATCTCGAATTGTGATTTCTTTTTCATTTGTTTCATCTTCATCACACACTGACTCTGACAAACGTCTAGCCTTCTTTTTCTTCGACAGTGACTTATCGGTGTCTGATTGTAAAGCACTTGAAGAATCGATTCTTTGACGCCTATTCTTTCTTGGGTGCGCGGTGACTTCTTCATCTTCTTCTGATGAAGACGTGTCAAAACGCTGGCGATTATTTTTTTTCGATTTAGGTGATTCTCCACTCTTATCAGACTCATTCAATTTATGTCTTGCCTCATACATTTCTCTGGAAGCTTTTTTCTGTGTCTTTATTTTGCGTTCGTTGAATTTCTTTTTAGATTTTGCGGTCATTGTGAGTTCGTCAGCACTCATGGAAAGGTCATCGCCCGAGCCACTGAGCAAATCTTTATCTTCTTCATCGGAACTTACGAGAAATGAGTCTTTTTCGTAATCCGAGTCATCAGAAAATTCTTCTTCATCTGAATCTAGTGTTTCACCTTTTACTCTTATATCGTTTTCTTTTTCATACTCTCTTTCTTCCTCATCCCTACTATCCCCTGATTCGTAATCATCACCAACTTCTTCAGCCTCGTCGTCGATCAGTTTGCTCTCTTTCAAAGACGATTCTTCTTCGACATCTTCCTCTTCTGAGGAATCCGAACCATCCTCTTCTGACATGATGGACGCTTCTTTCTTCGACTTATTTACAGTGTCTTTTTTCTCTATTTTGTTTGCACTGTTAGGGGCAATAATTGAACTGTTAATCTGCAAACCTAACTTTTTCATAGATTTTTGTTGAAGAGGAGTACTTGTAGAATATGTTAGCGAAAGATTTTTCTTATCACTATCTTTTTCTGTGTCAACATTTGGTACATTTACAGATTTTGGCAATTGTTCATTTGAATCTTTGTTATATTTGGTTTCTGACACATCTTTTAGTTGAGACAAGATAAGAGTACTTTTATTTTCGTTATTTTCAGTCTTATCTAGATAGAGAGCAGACTTGTTTTTAGATTTATCGTTCTTATCCATGCTATCATTATTCGTATTTGAAATGGATGATTTTCTTTTAGATTTGTTGGAACTTTTATTCTTCATATCTTCATCATCAGGTAAAATTGAGGTGTTTATTTTATCCGGGCTAACTTCAAAAACCATAGTGGGCACAGAAGATTTTCTTTTAAATTTATTTAAAGCCTTATCTATATTCTCATTATTACCCAGGTCTGATACTGAATATTTTCTTGTAGATTTGTTGGGAGTTTCATTTGTATTTTCATCAGGAATCACGTTTGATAGTGATGAATTTCTCTTTGATTTATTGGACTCATTCATAATTTCATCAAAGGACTTATTATCTGCGTTTAAAGACTTCCTTGCAGAGTTATTGGAATCTTCATCCATAGTTTGTTCAGTTTTATTTGATATGGAAGACTTTCTTTTGGATTTATTGGCCTTTTTATTAATACTCTCATCATGATTATCTGTGTCAACTACTATAGATTTGCGGCTAGACACTTTGAAAATGCCATCTGTTGTATCTTCCGAAACTTCATTAGATAAAGAAGACTTTCTTTTAGATTTATTAGAATCCAAATCATTGATAATCTCTCTTATGGAAGACTTTCTTGGTGATTTAGTGGAAGCTTCATCAATGTTGCTTTCTAGGGCCGAATCTGGTATTCCAGACTTCCTTTTAGACTTATTGATATTATCATTTTTAACCTGAGACATGTTCAACATTGACTTTCTCTTTTCTGATGTGGAATCATTTTTGTCCACAAAATTTGTAAGTGATATATTTTCTGGCATAGTTTCATCAATATCCATTGGTTCATAGCTAAGATTACTTTGTGGGATCTTGGTTTCATCATCTACTAACTGATGGTCTACAACCGGCACACATTGATCTTCACTATCAAATTTTTTATCATTATTCTCCTTTTCATTAGAATCTGAGTCCTCAATAATTACCAAACATTGGACAACGCCACTTGGTGCTTGCTCAAATAGCTTTTGAGTTCCACTGGTGTCCAGTTTTTTGGATGAATTCAAGTTATGTCCTTCTTCATTAACATCTTCGGAATCGTCCTTAGCTACAGTAAGTTTTGCTACTGATTTGTTCACAGATGTATTCAATAATGAAACTTCATGCACAGATGTTTCCATCTCAACTGTCGTGGACATTTCGTGTCGTTTCTTCTTTTTCTTGTTAGACAGAGTTGATGAATTCAGAGAAACATTGCTAACATTCATGATGCCATCACCAGAACCAGATATATTTGAAAAATTAAGAGTATCATTTTTCTTTTTATTTCTTTTCTTAGTGGCCTCACTATCGCTACAGAAGCTGCACTCCTGAGGGGATTTAGCAGAGATTGTGGTCCATGACTTAGTTCTGTTTCTCTTAGTTTTGATCTGTGGTTCTTCAACAGCTGTTGCACTGTTATTGAAGATGCTTTTGGCCTTTTTAGGTACTTCATCTAATTCTTGAATGAGATTCTTACTGGTCGCTGACAGGTTGATTTGTTCTGATGCCTTTTGGTCAGCCACTTCTGTTGTGTCAGGTTTAGGTTCTGGCAGAGATTTTTCAGCAGCAGCAGGTGTTGCACTTGCTTCTTTGCCACTCTGGGGTTCATTTTCTTTGTTATCATTATCTAGTGAAGAACTCTTCCTGCCGGATTTTCCGATCAACCTGGGACTTTTCCTAAGGGAAGGTGAGTCATTTTTGGATCTTTCAGCAGTTTTGGTGTCATTGACATTATTCTCAGATTCTTCTACGATTACTTCTACCTTAATTTCGCCGCTAAATTTGCCAGCAATGGATTCAACTGAAATAGTAATTAATAAAAATATATAAATACCCAAATAGTTGTGTTACTTAAGACGGCCACGTTTCTAGTAAGAATCTACTATGAAAATGTGGAATAAGTAGTTTGTTACACACAGAATGTGAGTATAGATAATTTATTAAAAACTGTAAAAAATAAGAACAGCCGCACGGGTCGATCTTCAAGGTTAAGCAACGCTTACCGAGGTCGGATCGTGGATAGGTGACCGTCCATTACATACTAAGACGCGTCGGGCCTCGGAAAGCGCGTTTGCGCCGTTGGTCCCGACTTTCATTTTGTACATCTTTGACAGTCGTTACGAGTAGTCAGAGGCCCGAAAGTGACAACCAGTCTTACCAAGGGCTACCCAGTAACTGGGTTGTAGAGGACCGATAGGCAGTCGCTCCATGCAAAATACTAGTATTCAGCTGTATCCAGTTAGACTAGAAGCCGGCCCCAACATAGTTGGGATAACGCTAGGTAGATGATGACAGTAGAATACTAAGAAACATGTACTGATTAACAGTGGAGTTGCCACAATGCAACCAATTTGAGCTGTTACTTTACTGCTTCCAATTGTTATTGGTTACTATGTTTTTCGTTATGTTATAACATAAATTAATTACAAACAAAGCATATTTATTTACGGTAAAATTCCAATGAGTATATGTTTAAATAAATATATTACCTGGCTTGTCAATACTAGAAGTAGAGTTATTCCTAGTTCTTCTTGTCGTTCTAGCTGGGGTGACTGGAGCTTCATTATCACTTCCTGTAAATAATACAATGTCATGTTGCATTACTATAATTTTTAAGTAACAAGAACCACATTAAGGAGAATGTTCTGCATGAAAACTCAATTATTATCAAACAAATACACAGCGTACTCACATTATGATGCAAATGCATATAACAAAAACTTTCACCCTCATAATACAACTTCATAAAACACACTGATGAACATATTATAAACTGGTCAGATAAATGTTATAAAATCTATGAAAGTCTACAGTGTTGACTGTGAAATAGTATAGTGTAGACTATACTATTTTATTGATTAATCATTTCAGTTGGCCAATCAATCTATTTTATTTGGTGACAATGAGTCCTTAATTTTTTTGCTGTATTGTCATACCATTTTAAAGCAACCTTGCTGGGGCCTAAGTCTACTAATTTACAAACGTTGCAATGGTCTCGCCATTGTGAGTATTTGACAGTGTTTGTATGGCAAATCTGTCAAAAACTCACAATGAACAGACCATTGCAACGTTTGTACATTAGTAGACTTGGCCCCCAGTTATCATCATCACTGTTAATCAGTTACTCATCATCATAATTATTAATTCTCCCTTCCAGTCCCTTTACTATAAAGGGACTGGAAGGGAAAATTAATAATTAGTTAGTTACAGATATTACAGTGTTAAAATATGTATGTTTTACTACACTACATAACATAGTTCAATGACATTCAAATGAGCAAACAGTTACTCAAGAAACATATTACATTCTTCAACCCATTTCTTACCAACTTGTGAGCTCCTCCTAGCAGCCCTCTTCGCTCTAGGTGAGTTAAGATTCACAGGCTCAGCTATTAGGCTGGTATTGGACTTCAATCGGGTGGTACGCCTGGATGGAGTGCCCTTATCTTCAGCCACATCCCCAGTAGTCTCAGACACAATGCTAGTGTTTGACCTGATCCTGGTACTGCGTCGGGATGGTGTGACTGCTTTCTCTTCAACAGGCTCTGCTACCTCTTGGACTGTTGATTTCCTTGTTCTTTTTGGGTCTGTTTCTGGAGCTGTAATGTTATGTTATGAGTTTGAAGTTCATAAGTTACACTAGAAAAGAAGTAACTGAGGTTTATCAAGCATAGATGTAGTTCTGAGTAAATTGTGAAGTCCAAAAGTCATTTAGATGGCCCCAATGAATAAACATATAAGAGAAAAATGACAACTTTCCAGCAAAAAATAAAAACGTTTAAACTTCAATAACGCTCATTTCATTGTACATATATGTATTCATCGATAATGTATTAATCGAATTATTGGTAAAAAAATAAGCTAATACTTGTATATTTACTTTCTTGGCGACTCAAAAAGCATGTAATTATAACATAAACTATTATTCCTATAATTTTAAAATTAATTATTTCCCTAGAATAAAGAAATTAACTATTATAATAGGCGTGTTTTGAGTCTAAAATGCATAAAAAAATTAAGTGGGTGCAGGATAGGCAAAAGAAAAATGTAAAAAAAAAAACGTGTAAGAAGCATTGCACGTTTATTCGGTGGGGCCATTGATTTATTGTACATAAAAATGTAGTGGCTTAATAATAAATGCAATGTAGTATGTCAATGTATTACATACTATTATGCAGAACTGTTTGCTGAATATGGAAATGAATGGATGCATGAGTCACTATTAGGCTGCAATCATTATTTTATTTACACTAATATTATAAAGAGAAAAGATTTGTATTTTGTATGTTTGTATGTTATGAATAAACTCAAAAACGACTGGACTGTTTTAAAAAATTCTTTCACCAGTAGAATGCTATATTATCACTTAGTAACATAGGCTATAATTTATAAAAATATCACGCGGGCGAAGCCGCTGGTGGAAGCTAGTATCAGATAAATAAGCAGTAGATCTCAAAAACTGAGTCTTATCAGACTTTGGCAGCTTCCAGCCAGATTGGACATAGAGCCTGACCATGTTACAATAAATAACTATTCTGATGTACAACAATCAATACCATGACATAGCCATTAGGTACATCCACTAATTAGCTTAGCTACTAAAACAGAAATGCCATAAAACAGCTTTTGAGTTCACTGAACTGATAATCCTACCATGTGGGGGTAGATTTTTTTTTTGTGCTCTTTGATATAAATCGAAAACACATCGACGTTGAAGCGCCAATACCTCCTAACTTACATTTTTCTACAATTCACTTTTTTTATCATTTTGAACTTAAAGGGGTTATTCGCATGTTTTATTGAAATCTCCTAAGCGTATTTTTTGTTGTTAAACTATATGTGGAAGTACCTCCAACTAAACCAATGTGCCTATTTTATGGCATTAGCGCCATGCATGCATCCTCATTCAGTTTGTGTACATTTTTGACTTTGTCAGTTAGGTGTTATTGGCACTTCACCGTCGACATGAGTATCAATTGTTTTTTACTTGGCAACACCACAATGTTACACTAAAATGTGAATGTAGAATAGGGATGATGACTAAAAAATATTTATTGTCCATCATGTAGATAATTACAAAATATTGGACACGTATTTTTCTTTTTTTTTACGTAATCAAAATATTACGGCGATACATTGAGTTCAAATGTGGCATGTCGTCACTTCTCAGTAGATTTTATACACAGCTGTGACGTAATGAGCCCCCACTGGAAGTTTAATGTGTTTTATCTAAGTCGTTTTTTTATTAATATGATAAAGAAAAAAATATGTGTCTAATATTTTTTTATTATCTGATTGACAGACTCAACAGTTTTCCTTCTTTTTTATTTAGCCTTAATTTCAGCCCTGTAGATAAGCCTTCTATATGTTACTGTTTTGCAAGCATTTTTCATCAAACCAGTTGACTGTTACAATAAAAGCTTTATGAGGCATATAGATAACCAACATGATCTATCAATAGAAATAAACACATTAAAAGGGTACAATACTGGTTAAATAAAACCAATAAAAATTTGCACATATTTGCAAAAAACCTAGCAAAATAGTAGCTTTTGATTCTTACCATTTTCAGCAATGAGTTCCAACTGTGGCTTGGTTGCAAGTCTTCCACCTCTCTTCTTGGTTGGTGTGGATTGTGTTGAGGGTGACTTCACATCATCAGCCTCTACAGAGAGCCTCCTCCTGAGCCGTGTTACTGTGAACACATCATTATCCTTACTTAGACAGTTGAAAGATATTTTGTTATTACAAAAATCCTTACTCCCAAACCTGTGGATGGCCTACTTGTGTGATGTAAAATTTTGGCTTTTGTGTAATGTCTGTTTTTAAGAAATACTTACTTAGAATAATATGATAAATAGAACATGATAGAACAACCAACAAATTATGAAATAAAATTGAGACAAATAACTTTATCTACCAATTATGTTGGAATGTGTTAAGTTATACAGGAAAAATGCTTTGATATTATAGACTGAATGCTAGAGAGGAAGACTGGCAAAGACTTGGAAATAAAAATGTATCCCTATAGGTTAAAAAACTTTTTTTAAAACGCAACTTTCAAGGTATGCTTTGTGCCCATTTAATCGTGCGCGTTGCGTGACTTTTGCTATGCGACAATCGATTTTCACAAGTCAAGACGATAATATTTGTTTCAAGGGATATTACAGCATCCTCGGAACTGAAAAGCATCTGATAATATTACGAATTAGCGTCGCAACGTTGAATTGCGTCGCAGGAAAAAAATGCTATTACAACATGTGGGCACGTAATTACTCTACTAGATTAAAAAGAAATGAAGTAAGTCTTAATACAATTGCATCGTTTTATTATTCATCTTCTAGAATGCTTAGATTTACCGGTAGCGTGATCCCCTTATCACAAAACCCAGCGTACCACGCTTCCATGCCTCATTTATTGGTTGATAAGTTTTAAAATTTACCTTTAGTGCAGACTTCTTTTTCCATTTTTAACACTTATCAAAAATGAACAACAATACTTTTTCGAATTAACTTTCAGACACGTGCAAACAGCTCAAGTCTCAACCGAATTTAAAATCGTGATTTTTCGAGGCAATTGGTAAAACAGCTGTTAGGACGCGGCGAACTGTCAAATCAAATTCGACGCGTGCTTTAACTATGGCAACACACTCCCATATTTATTATTATACTTTGGCAACACAGCTCTTTCCGCCGAATAAGGATGTCCTAAAAGTTAATATTGGTTTTGTTACGGTTTTAACTGTATCAAAACGAGGATTTAGTTTTTATGATACTTTAAGATTACAAAAACTCGAAAGGATGAATTCGTATCTTGGCGCCGAGGGCACGTTTTTGCTTTTTTGACGTGGCAGTGAAAAGGTTAATAATGTCTCACCAAGAAGATGATGGCTTTCTCATAGTCATTAAGGGGTTTATTCATAAACGTTGCTTAAAGTTAAGTGACGTTCAAACGTCAAAAATGTGTGGTTAAACAGTCGCTAATCATAACTTAACTTTAAGCAGCGTTTTTAAATAAACCCCAAACTGATAGAATCTTCTATAGGACTACACGGATCTTTTGGCACGTGGCCAAAATCGGAACTAACGCCGCCATCTTGATTTTTCAATAAAACGTCAGAAAATTAAAAAAAAAAAAAAAATATGCTAATTTTTCACCAACGACTCTGTCAATGTCATTCAGGCGCCAAAATATCCTTTTAATAAGTGCGCTATCACCGGTCCACTAGCGCCACTCCTTTAAAAACATTTTAAAGGAGTGGCGCTAGTGGACCGGTTATCTCGTGACTGAGAACGAATTATAAAAAACGGCTCAATCAACTATATCGGTAAGTGTGTCTAGAATTTTCTAATACCTTTTATAAAGTTTCATATTGAGACACGAAGCAACAAAATACGATCTAAATAAAAACGGTCACATTCCTCTAGATCATATTTTGTTGCTTCGTGTCTCAATATGAAACTTTAGAAAATTCTAGACACACTTACCCATATAGGTAAGTCACGAGGTAATATGTTTTTAAAGTAGTGGTGCTAGTGGACCGGTAACAACCCTCTTAAACAGGTGCAGTAGGGGATTTTGTAACAAAATGGAGTACATACATAACTACAAGTCTCTTTTGATACGCTTTTGATGGCTACACGGACACCAACGTCAAAGTCAAATCATTTATTTCAATTAAGCACATTTAAGGCACATAAGCTCGTCAAAAATTATAAAAATAATAACTGTTGCCTAGTTACCTCTCCAAAAGGTAGTTAAGTATGGAGAAGAATGGGCCAGAAACTCCATAGGTACTTACTCTTTTGAAATGTTAACAATATTTTGTATACGTTAATTAATAGTTATATGTGAAGACGATACGAATAAACTAACTATAGGTATAGTCGGCAGCACATCAAGTTACTACAAACTGTCAAATTTTCTCATTCGATTTTTAAATAATAGATAACATATTAAGGTTTAAATCGTTTGGAGAAATTTGGCAGTTTAGTATAAACGATGTGCTGGCGACCGTACTACAATAGGTAAAATTAATGAAAAGTGAAGTAATGACAGACAAATTAATTATGTGATGGTGCATGGTGCTCACATATTTACAAACGTTATAAAAGGAAATGATTTTTCTAAAATTTTAACAAATAATAAGTCAGTGGTGACTGGTGCCGATTCCCTTGTACACAAACTAAACTAAATTTAAGTTCAGTGCATCTTTTTATTTTTATTTCATTAAGAAAAGGACAGAAGATAAATTTTAGTTTAGTCCTGTCAAATTTTTCAGCGCTTGTCACTACTCCATGCAAGTTTAGACGTGATTAAAAACTTGCCGACTAAAATTACGTCAGTTTACGTCAAGCACTGATTAATTTGACAGAACTAAACTAAAATTTATCTTCTGTCCTTTTCTTAATGAAATAGAAAGAAAAAGATGCACCGAACTGAAATTTAGTTTAGTTTGTGAACAAGGGAATCGGCACCTATTATGTGTGAGTTAAAGTAATCAGACTTGAGAAGGTCGTCTTCACCGAGTTCAGTCCATTCTGTGGAGATGGAGCCACTTTTGTCTCAGACAGCCTATTCTTAATCAAACATCCTGTCTGATAACCTTAATTTTTATAGTTCTTAATAACAGGTACGACGATTTCACAGTTAACTTATTATAGCAGAGCAAACAAAATAGTGCATCTACCCTAGAGTATGTGTACTACATGAGGTATCTAAGTGTCCATATCAATAGGATGGATAGATATTTTTATTAACAATACCTACTTTGCTACTACTTTGCTAATTAAACGGATAAACGTTTAGGTAGAAGATCCTGAAGAGTTTGCGAAAAATAAAAATAAATACACTAAATCGCTTCAACAAGTTGCCTCAAAAAAAAATTAAATTAAAACAGAACAGTAATCGTTTCCATTAGCACTTAAGAACCACGAACCACGGTGTCGGTAGAAATAATACGTACAATTGAAAATATTAAAAGCTCCCTGAATTCCATTAGTTTTTCCGAGTTGACAGCGAATAGCAGCAAACTCCGCCCCGCGTTAGGGTTAAGTGGGTCCGCACTTAAAAAGACATCAAGGGTACAGAAATGGCATTATATCTTCCTGATGACCCTCTTCAGAAATTACGTTCAACGATGTTAACCCCATTTCTCTCTGGGGACGTCCGTCTCGAACATCCTCGAAGGGAAATTGTGGTAAATGCGACGGGACAGATATTATGACATTGATTGTGTAAAATTAAGGTTAACCACCTTACCTCGTGACCTTACCTGTGAGTAAGGGTAAATAAGCCAATAGAAAATATTGAGCCTTCATTTTATAAAGCTGATCCCTCATACATTGCTTATAATATATAGCAGATAGTTAGGGCCTTATCACATTGGCGATTTGCGAGCGTGTTTTCAGCGAGGCGATTTGTAAACGTGTTCTCCGCGGGTGCGAAGCGAGCTAGCCGTGACTGCGCGACGTGTTCTCCGCGTTTTCACAAAATTATACACTCGCTTGTCTCGCTCTCTCTTGTATACTCACGTCAATAGTTCTCGTTACGGTAACGCGGCGAACACGCTGCGCACACGTGGCGTACTCGCTACGCATACGCAGCGAGCAGTGCCCGATTAAGCAAGCGCGGGGCCCGTAGCAAATTCTACCGAGGGACCCTTGATCTACTATGGGTTCTCAAGTATAAACGGGTAAAAAAAAAACAAGATGATGCCAAAATAAAGACCCTCTAAAAATTTCAGCCCTTAATATTGATATTTAGAAGTCACAAATCGAAATTTCCCATGTTCCATTTAAATAAAATGAGAAAAAATATGTATTTTTCGCCAACGAAAAAATCGGTTACCGATTGCCTGACGTGGATTGTCTTAGTCAGAAAGGGTGTTACGTTTCATGTTTTGTGACATCAAGTAAATTCAATATTCCACGTCTTAATAAGTTTCACTAAAGAAATTACGTTTAGGCGGAGTTGCGGAGGTGCCCAGGTTTGTATACGCGGGGCCACCTTTTGCGCGGGGCCCGTAGCAATTGCTACTCTTGCTACGTGGTTAATCCGAAACTGGCAGCGAGCGCGTTGAGCCATCGCCTCGCTGGAAACACGCTCGCAAATCGCCAATGTGATAAGGCTCTTAGGTAGGTATAGCGGGGTAATACCTCTAACACACCGTAGCAATAGGTTTCATTTTGACAGTTCAACACTTTGCGTTATTTACGTTATTGATCTGTACATTATGAAGCAATGGATTAGCAATATCCTTCAAAATCATTCAGATTATGATTGATAGTGTGTTACGCTATTATGGTGCAGCACCATAGTGGGGGCTATCATTTTTGTGCTCACCAGTTGGCGCCACTTTTGAGTAAGGTCCTGTCAGTACTTTTATTTTATATGTTTTGGATTTATGTTTAAGTACACATTACTTCATAAAATGTTTATTTGATTACATTTTAAAATATCAAATGAATATTTACATTATGTTTCTAAAATTGGCAAGCATCAAGTAGGCAAATATTATTCCCAGGTAGCATTTTTACGTCATTATGTCGTCGGTTTACGGTACTGCTCGACGTAAGAGACGTCATGTCTTGACGTCGGAGGGTCCCATCAGATGACGTCAATTTGTCACTGCCTCAAGACATGACGCTAAATCGACGTCACCAGGACGTTCCGTGGAGTACCCAGACGTTAAAATGATGTTAGTGAGACGTACATAATCGACGAATAAACTACGGACTCTAAAATGACCTTGGGATGACGTAATTTTTTTGCCGCAGACGTCATTTTGCTACCTGGGTTCTTCCTCCAAGTGCTACGAAATTAGAGCCTAATGGCGGGTTTTTTCACGTCCACTTGACGCACGCATATACGTCATAAATAGCGCTAACTATCCTCAAATAAAAAAAAAGCGTTTCACACATAACGTTCGTTAAAAAATAACGATTACAGTAACCGGCTGGTAATAACGTCATTTTATTCTTTTACATTTGAACTTTGACGATTGGTTTTTTATGCAGTGAATCAACGCTTTGTATTTAACGAACGTTAAACATCATAATTATGTAATCGTTATTATTTGACGTACGTTTGTTATGTTAACCAACCGTTTGAAACAACCGGCCCTTAGTTGTTACTTAAAATCTTAAGCCATAAATAATCAGGAATGGCGCAATCTTTACAATTATGAATAATTAGTAACAATTTGCGATAGAAAATCCCGCAAACAGTGAACATTCTGTTACACATTTGACATAGACCTTACTCTACAGTAGCGCCTCTAGCGGCGAATTCAAGCGTGATAGTTCTCATTTCGTAACACATTATAATCAATCGCAATGAATGTTATTGAACTGTCAAAATGAAACCGATTTCTACTGATATTGAGTTAAGGCTCGTACAGACTAGTGCGATATCGCGGGCGCGACGCGACTCTAGTAGCACAATTTCTTTGTCGGTGCCTGTCACGCCCGCGATATCGCGCGAGTCTGTACGAGCCTTTACGCAATTATCCCTCAGGTCTACCTACGTGTACCGCAGATAGATCAGTATACCTATACATTTGTGTAGCGAAATTTTGTAATCTTGCATAACATCAGCGTCGGACTGGCCATATAGTCGAGGTGGCGTTCGCCAGCCGGGCCCCAGCCTGCGCGGGCCCCCCACGGGCCTGGTTCGGCCCCGTAGGGCTTGCCGCAACCCCTGCAAGCCAAGACGACTTGTGAAAAACGATTAGCAGCGTTGAAGCGCTTTAAAACGAGACTTTCCTCTCTACTGGGGCAAGAACTGTTGGATTAGTTGATTATAATTAAACACAGAATCGGGTCTAATCAAGGATGACGAGAACAGCAGCTTTTATGATCGAATTAACAACAGCTTGGCTGAAAGTTCTCCTCTTTAAATAAATTGTATATCGTTGATAATTACCTAATCATTTGTATATTTTATTATTTTCGATAGTATCCCATCTACGATCATCCAGTCTCGGGCCCCGGGCTTGTGGGGAGCCACCCGGGCCCTTCCGGCCCAGTCCGACCCTAAGAACGCATGTAATCCCCTAACTAAAGGTTATGCAGAGTTCTTTCGTGTGGGTTTTATTTTTGGTTCATAGTAGACAACGACCATATAGCCATATAGGCTATATGGTCGTTGTTAGTAGGCTTCTACTTAGTTTATAATCTTGAAAATAAGGTAAGACTATCAAGTGTCTATGCATTTCCCATTAATTGGTCCTTGCCTCCTTGCAAATTCCTAGCTGTTACTTTAATTAGGACAGGTACGTATTGTAAGTTCTTATCACCATGGCACCTTGAAGAAGGCAAACGAACGTAATCAAGTTAGTACCTATTGAGTTCTGCAAGTAAAGCACGTAATTCCATTAGTTGGGAGGCATTGGGATGCACAGCTGGTGCTTTTCTTTCTCCAGAGATCCGTGGAACGTATCGAGTTTTTGCTCATGCAATGGTCTGGCATTGATCAGCAGAATTGACTTCATACAAACCGGGTTCGCCGTCTAATCATGCTTTAATGTCACAAAAAATCACAAAGGTAGAGAGAGAGCAGAACCACAAAAAATGCTACTAGCATATTTTGACGTATTCTGTTAATGATTTTTGTCCCGCTACTGCAACAGAAACAGGAGGGAATACATTTTATCATCATCATCATTATCATTTCAGCCAAAAGACGTCCACTGCTGGACATAGGCCTCCCCCAAGCACCGCCACCTCGACCGGTTTTGTGCTTCCCGCATCCAGCGGATTCCTGCGGCTTACATAAGGTCATCGGTCCACCTTGTGGGAGGCCTTCCAACGCTACGTCTTCCGGTACGCGGTCGCCACTCCAGAACCTTTCGGCCTCAACGGCCATCTGTTTTGCGCGATGTGCCCTGCCCATTGCCACTTAAGTTTGGCAATTCTTCGAGCTATGTCGGTTACCTTGGTTCTCCTGCGGATCTCTTCATTTCTGATTCGATCACGTATACATTTTACGTATACATTTTATATACAGGTATAATGAAAATGGTGCAAACAAACGCGAAAAAAAAGCCATGTACAGATGATTGCGTTTACCTAATTTGATTTACAAATTTTATGCTGACAGCTGCAGGCATTCAGCAAAATGCGGAGTAGCCTATAAATGGCCATACTTTTTTATCTTTGCGGTGAAAAACAGAACTTTTTCATAGACAAAGCGAAGGGGCACAATAGGGGGAGGAACGTTGGTACCGAGATCAGGCATTTTCATGGAACAAAACCAGTTTTGTAGTCCCGGCCGTGGTCGGACTTTATTGCAGCAACGGATTTTACAGTTCGGAGTTGCTGGCTAATTTCAGTCCTGATTAAAGAGCTCCTTACAAACTTAGCAAATGTACGAAACAACACTGGCCGTATTAAATAGCTTGGACCAAGTTTGTACTATTTTGTTCGATCGTTTAGCTTTCATTTTTGTTATGGTTTTGTTGATATTTCAGCTTTTAGTATTTTGTCAGAGAAGTATCTATTTATTGAACATGCATAACTACCAGCTTCTGATGATGAAGACTTTATCATCAAATATATTCAATCAGCCTATCGTAGTCCACAGCTGGACATAGGCTTTATACACACCATATCTTATACTAAGTAAGGCATGACTGGACAATAAGACATGACTAGGACTGAGGAGATAAATAAAACACACACACAAATCACATAAATTAATCATCGACACACAATAGCTAGGTAAACCACCATCGAAGTACCCCTATTTAAGGAGCGAAAACAAGAGCGACTCAGACTCGCGCACCGAGGGTTCCGCATCATCAAAAATCATCAAAAAAAAAAAAACTTTAATTCCATTATCAGTAAAGAGATGGCGCTGACCTTAAACTGCAATATTAAAAAGTGTGCTATTTAGAGAAATCGTTTTATTTTTCCTGTCTTTACATAAACTTCTATCACATAGATATATTTCAGATTTGTTTCTATGCAAACTTAGGAGATAAGGGGGACCTGTATTTTTTTTTTACATTTTACGTTAAAAGTCGATAAATATGCCGCTTAAAAAAAAATCGAAAATGTGCTAATAGCGCTCTTTCATATTATGATACCCCATAGTACTTACCACTTCGAATTTATAAGAACCGGTTCTTATAAATTCGAAGCTTTTTTTGACGGATTGGAAGAGGGCCCCCTTTCAATCCAGTTGATGCCATTAGTAGTTCTTGAGATATCCAGCTGTTATAGACGGACAGACCGACTAAGTTGCACCATAAGGGTTCCTTTTTACCATTTTGGTATGGAACCCTAAAATGCCTCTCCAAAAGAAAACTCAAAAGAGAAGTAACTGCTTTGAAACTCAACTTTCGAAGCCCTATGCCACTAATTCTGGTTATTTCATAATAAATAGCTAGCTTACCACTTTACTTACCTAGGTCCTAACTTCTTGCGCCATAACGTTGATGGTTCTTGGAGGTTTGCCCACGCTGGAAATGAAGGTGAATTTCATTGAATTTTCACTCCGGTCTCTAAGCAGTAACGATTTTATCGAGACGTTGTACATGTTAGTAAGTATTCTCCTTAACGAGTCCAAATATCTCCACCTGTCTATAGAGTTAAGTCGGTGCAAAATATCCACACGATGGATAGTAGTCTCTCACGAATATGACATTTTATTTACATGGCGATTCTAATATCGTCCAATGGTATGCTCATCATCGTTGACACTTGACAGCCTTATTCCATGAACTACTGAGTATTCTCCTCGTCCCTTTTCTGTCATGATTGGTTTGTACGAGTCTCATCTAGGGTCTTACACCCTTTGAGGTCTTCCACCCTTATTGCTTGGATCTTACACCCTTACCACCTACTGTTGGTCTGCCCAATGACCTGCCAAATGACAGCCCGTATAAATAGTCAATTTATGATCAGCAGCTGACATACTGCTGATCATAAGTTGACTATTTATACGGGCTCGATGCAAGTACTCGTGCCAAAAAATAGCTTTGCAGCCTTTCATAACAAATAACAAAAAACTATCAATGAAAGTACGTTATTATACTATACTAATAACAATAATGCAAATATCTGGGTTATCATGTAGTGTAAGGCAGTTAAGTCTGCAGAGGAAGATAATATAAATAAATAATAATTATTTACGAATTACGTATTTATTTTTTCTATCCTCGATAAGCGGGACTGAGCCTATTCCGCGCGGGACTTTTAATTTTGGGCAAAAAATCGGGACATGTGGCAACGCTGGGTGCGGTACTGCGCAGCGAGTTGCGCACTTCAGAGGCGCCATAAAGTTTGAAGCGTACTCTATATGACTATACTTAAGTGCTCATTCCCATTATTGAAATGATCACAATTTATCCGATCAAAGAGATTTTATTGCGATGTTTCTATTGATTGCCCGATATAAAATATTTCTGCGTAGTGTAACCCTTTACTTTGATTTATTTGGTACGGACCTGACGATATCCATTACCTGATTACATAAGCCGTTGCCGCTGGGTTCTGTATGAAACTTCCAATATATTGGATTAAAAATAAATATACTTAGGTATTTTTGCTGATGATGTTTTGTGCTCGCATAGTTTTAAGCACATTTCTTTATTAAATCCGTATGTGTCGTAAATATTGAGTATTAATAACTTTACCTTGGTATGTGAAAATCTATGTGAGGATAATGTCTGAGCTAGCAAAATAGTCTATTACAGCGGTTCCCTTAGACATCGTTGCCCCCTCCAATCAACATTTGACGTCTACTTACGATCGGTAGCAGGACAGTTGCGCGGAAAACATTTCCGCGAAAGACACTTGCGCGAACCCTTGCGCGAACCCTTGCGCGAAAAGATATTTCCGCGAACGGACTTTTGCGCGAATAGACTATTGCGCGAAGGGACACTTGCGCGAAAAACTTGCGGAAATGAGATTTCTTCATAACATCACTTGTGTTCGAAAATTTGCAAATTTTTGTCTAGTGTCATTTTCAGGGTTGTCGAGAGCTCCATCTTGAATTTTGATTTTCACCCCAGTTTTGTTAGCAGCGACCTCGAAAATAATTAAAGAAAAAAAAAAAAACTACAGTCCAGTCCCATTCTTCCAGTCTTCCAACTTAAACATCAGTAGTGAATTGTGGTTGTAATATTTACAGTCTACACCCTTGTCCAACCGTTTGAAAGAATGCAGGCGTGATGTTATGAAGATTTTTGTTTCCGCAACTTTTTCGCTCAACTGTCCTTTCGCGCAAGTGGAATCGCGCAAGTGTCTTTCGCACAAGTGTTCCTTCGCGCAAAAGTCTATTCGCGAAAAAGTCTGTTCGCGGAAATGTCTTTTCGCGCAAGTGGGTTCGCGCAAGTGTCTTTAAAATGTCTTTCACGCAAGTTTACCAGATCCCTTATAATCACATCCTCTCCCATCCAGCGCACATGTCCATCATATTTGTCTATTATTTCGGAAATTCCAAAAAGAATTTGGTAACTTTCTGCATGATTACATTCAGGGGTCGTTTAATGTCGGAAGTAACCAGTCTGCGAGCTTTGCCGTTGGGACCGAGCGAGCGTAGTTCGCTCGACCATGAAATTGCACCGCCGAGTCTCGCTTAAATGACGTGATAATTTACAAGTGTGTTCATCCACACTTCTGTCGTCCCGTAAAGGCGAAACTTTCATATTAATTTTAGCCGTTGAAAACTGGGCTCTCAAATTTCGTCCGTTTATGTGTATGTTTTAAAATATTTTGGCGTTTACAATTTACTTCTAGCTTTCATTTGAATGGTGTGGTGGAAATCTGTGTTTTCCACAGAAATATGTACCTATAGTGTTTCTATTCCTTGAATTTTTTTAAGCTGCTGGCTGCGCCTTCGTCCGCGGGGTTTTTTCTAAAATAAAAGCAGAAAAAGTCCCGTCAAAATCGGTCAAGCTGTTTCGGAGATTAGCTAGAACAAACAGACAGACAGACGGACGGACAGGGCCTCAAGTCTGCTATTGCAATAGTGTCAGAATGGTCTCGCCATTGTGAGTATTTGACAGTTTTTGTATGGCAAATCTGTCAAAAACTCACAATGAAGAGACCATTCTGACACTATTGTAATAGCAGACTTGAGGCCCAGACAAACAGACAAAAATTTAGAAAATTGTTTTTTTGTTATGTACTGTATATATACATTCATTTATGCATTATAACTGCGGCCAAGAAACTGGGCGTCCTAAATAGGGTGAAGCGATAATTTACGCCTGGACAGCTTTTAACCCTTTACAAAGTACAAGTCCGTTCCTGCGTGGAGTATTGCAGCCGTCTTTGGGATGGCTCAGCAAAGTACCAACTTGCTGCGCTTGACTCGGTGGAACGCAGAGCTAAGAGGCTCATTGGCGACGTAAAACTGGTGGATGCCAAGCTTCACAGCTTGGCTCATCGCCGAAAGGTTGCCTGCTTGTCGGTCTTCTACAGATTGTACTTCGGAGAGTGTGCCCATGAACTCCACGACCTCATTCCACCGGCCCCCTTCTACCATCGGACATCTAGACGCACTGCAAGTTACCACCCCTACCTAGTTGATATTCCACCAACTCGCACTAAGCGTTTTCAAACGTCTTTTATAATGCGCGCAGCAAAGGAGTGGAACTCTCTGCCTGCGTCTGTGTTTCCGAACGCATACAACCCTAATCTATTCAAAGTGAGAGTGAACAGGCTTCTTCTGGGTAAGCTCACTCCATCGTAGACTTTGTCTCTGTCATCCAGACCTAGACTAAAGTCAAGAGCAAACTCATAGTAGAATAAAAAAAATATATATATGTAAAAAGCTGTTATTTTGACATTACAAACAGACACTTCAATTTTATTTATTTGTATGTATACCTAGTTAAACCTGACGGTTAATTCAAGTAAAGTGAGTAAGTACTTATATAAAGTTGTTTAAAAAAAAAAAAAAGTCTGTGAAATTAATTGTTAAGCAAATTGATTGTCAAATTAATCGTTAACAGTTGTATGAAACGGCTATGGCATGTATTTAATCTAATCTTTAAGGCGACGATAGCCGACTTTTAATGATTTTATACTGAAGATCACGTCTAAACGAGTAGTGTTAATGATTTGGAAAAAATATTATGTTAAATTAGAGCATTTTCATAAAAACTTAATATATGAATATTTTAGATTATGTTTATATTACATAGTGGAATTAAAGATTCTCAAAGCCAAAAGTAAGGAATTTTAATGATAGTTCAGTTAGTTTAGTTCGGTGTACAAGAGAATCAGCACTAATGCCCAAGAATTTACTTATTGACTCGAAGGCATCTAAAATACCTTTTTAAGACATGACAGTGCTAGTTGGGTGGGCTATACAAAGTACAAATCTACCGTGAAATGAAATCCGTGTTGTAGTTATTGATAATTGACCACACCGCGCCCTGCCACTTTTAATTGCCACCCCGCATTGTGGTTAATTTGAAGAAGAAGCCTAACGAACCAACCGCACCTAGTTAGGAGACAGGTAAAGGATTTATCTGCATTTTTAAACATTTTATAAAGTTTGAATAAAAATGAAATGCCCGGAAAACTTCGTATTCGCTGCAAGTTTTCCCGGAACGGTTTTTACGGTGGGTCACTATGAAAAATGTACAATAGATTGTCAAGGTACTATCTGTATTCCTTAGTACCTATCTTGAGTTTTGATGACCTGCGGGGTATTTGCGTACACTTTTACAGTAGCAATAGGTTTAATTTTGACAGTTTAACAACATTCATTGCGTTATTTACGTTGTTGTGCAGACAACAGTTTCGAACATATGAAGCAATGGACTAACAATATCGTGAATTATAGTGTGTAACGCAATTAGGGTGCTGTTGTGGTTTGAAGTTTTCCATATTTCGGAAACACAATGAGTTCAACGAAACCTTTTATTCCAAGTCTCTAATTGAGATAATTTGTGTAAACAAAAACGAAAACACATATCAAAAAAATATCTACGTTATGGTAATTTACAAAAAATGGCGGAAAAAGGTTCCATTCTCTTTTAAGTACTGATTTTAGAAATAATATATCTATAAAAAAATATCATACCGTAATTATTTTTATAAATTCTTGGTTTTAAACAAATTTATCAAAAAAGGAGATTTTCTGGTATAAAATACTTTATGATACTGGTAACAAGACAGGAGATACAAACATTTTAAAACTTTTTACATCTTCAACAGCAAAAATATTACAACTCATATACATAGATTCATAATGTAAGAATAGAATAGAATAGAATAGAATAGAATATATATTATATATTTATTGTAATATATTTTTTTTGTAAGTAGCATAACTTGCCACATGTTGGATGCAAGGCTGTAAACTGTTCCGATTTTGGGAGGCCTACCTACGTCTAGCAGTGGACTTAAAGGGCTGATTATAAAGATCATAATATGCCGAGGTTCCGACACACTATATAAAACATTGTTTGGCTACGGTATTTTATTTGCATAGTTCTTATAATTAATTAACTTTAATTTTTTAGATGATTATTTACTTTAAAAAATATATATATATATATAAAATGTTTTGCACCACTGTCCTGTCATTTTGAAAGTGACATTTCAAAATGATAGGACAGGGTATATAAATGACTGCTTGCTGCTTCATTTACTTTAATATTAGTTCGACCCGCCGTCCAAGGCATGCACTGACCGACCCAGACGACCCCACTGCTCTCCTCCAGGAGAGTCGTAGGGAAACTAGTACAGTTCGCAAAATAAGAGCACGCAATACACGATCGTCATTCCGACCTCGCCGCCGAGGCCCCGCGCGAAATCCCCGACTAACGAATAGTCCTCCCCGACCCTTGACTGTAAGTGAAGCGCCAGCACGCGTTTTAGCTGAGCAGCATGTAATCCAAACTCCCCAGGATAATAATCAAAACACTGATTTTATCCAGCCACCGTCGGTCCCTTGCCACCCTCCCTCCGACTCAGCTGCCCTAAGCCGAGGTTCGTACCCCACAGGGGGCGCCCTTAGCGAGTAGCAGTCGTTTAGTTTATAGTTTTTACGCCCTGGCTGGAGGCATTAAGTTTCGTTAGGAGCTTAAGGCAGCCACAGGAAAGTCCGGTTAAAGAGTCGGAACCTTAGTGGTTACACTCTGAGATGCCCTAGATAAAAAAAAAAATCGTTTACTTGTGAAACTTATTTTACTGGCTTGAAATTAAAAAGTAGTTTTCTAAGGTATCTTATCACAGTTGCGTTTTTGCAAAGAAACTACGGAACCACTGAAAGTAACACGTAACACTAACGTGTCGGCCTGAAACAGAACACAGAAAGGGCTGAAAGATAAAATCTTTGCACCTGTCTAGTTATATTTACGATTACTACTTCTTGCATGTTCGCGGCTTTGTTTATTACCACATTAAAGTAAATAGGCTAAGATATGCCTGGTATTCGTCTAAAAGAATGCGAGAAGTGTTTTAAAATGGACTTGCGAAAGACTTTGAAACATTCTAGAATTTGAAGATGGAATAAAAAAGGTACCTAGAATTTGTGAAATTACTTCCTCCCTACCACGTTTATATTCCCTGAAACGGGTAAAGGCGAACTTTCGGAGACTTGTTACTACTCGTAGTTTGCTAATGACGACATTTCCTCTCAGTGTATCTAAAAGGAGTCCATTGCTATTTTCTCGGGCGTAGTCCTAATCACTGACTAATACTGAGAATTTCCTAATAGGAATTCGCAATTACATTTGGACGTTGGGATCGAATTCAGAACCACATAAGCGGGACCGGTCCGAGCAGTGATTAGGACTCCCGACAATGACGCAACACATTATGTACTCGATTTACGTCACTATTGCACCGTAACTACATATTTGCTGACACAACAATTTGTAAAGCAGAGTAAATGTTACTCATCAGTAATGTAAACAATTACCACTGACATTGTTATTATAGCCTAGACTATTTTTAATCGACTTCAAAAAAAAAAGAGCAGGATCTCAATTCGTGTATTTAAATATTATTTATGTTCGGGCATAACATATTTGTTTATGAACCGATTTTTATATTTATTTCATTTAGATCAGTGTTTTTCAACCTTTTTCATGGTGTGGCCCCCTTAGTATGGAAAAATATTTCGCGACCCCCTAACTTGGTTTCTAACTTGGAATTCATGTCTGTCACTTTGGTTACTTTTTGGTTAAGCAGAAAAACAGAATACCCACAATTAACCACAGAAGCTTCGAAGTGTTTAATTCCATTTGGAAGCTCCTACTTGCGCGAGATAACGTTTTTATCGATGGTTCAATTAAAAGGCAAATAGAGAAATAGCCGAAAATTAGAGAAAGAGTTAATCGAACGTGTAAAAAAAAATTGGTTAGCGAGAAACAGGAGCAACCATCACAATAATGTGGATGGGTGCGTATGTTCAACTTCACATTGATAATTCATGTGACTACTAGGTATTCGTTGATTTGTGTTAAACTAAGCCTTTAATAAAAAACGGTTGGCGCAGTGGTTAAGCGATTGACTGCTGCGCTGCGTGTCGTGGGTTCGATTCCCGCACGGAACAAATATTTGTATGACCTACAAGTAGATGTTCCGGGTCTGGCTGTTTGTCTATGTGAATTTAATGTTTGTAACGCACCCATGATACAGGAGAAATTCCTAGTGTGGGGCAACGTTTAAAAAAAAAAAATAACATTTTGAATATGTTTTTAAGCTATTGCATAGCTTCTATCGCGGGCCTTGAGCGCGGGGACCGAATCCAGAAATTCCGTAACGAAAAAACCTCACGCTCCCCACTCCGACGGTTTTACTACACCAGTACCCTCTAGTGATCTAATAATTTCTGGCAGTTCTTTTTTTTGTGTACTGCGTATTTTATTCTTATAAATATTAGTTTATAAAATTATGATCTTCACAAAAAGTGATTGTTGATAGTGGGGTTTGAACTCAGGACCAGTCGATTACGAGTACATTCAGTTCCCCTGTTGCACCGCAAGGCTACAATGACTTAATTAAAGCTTGCCAAATAGTTGATACCATTCCAGTTGAACAATTTTTAAACTTGAATAGACGGTTGGAAATGACTGACAGATGGAATTTTTTCGCTGTCAAAACAGTTTGTCACTCTTTTTTTATTTAAAATTACTTTAGGTTCAACACTTTCGTCTATTTTAAAGTTGTTATTATGCTTATATTTGAATAGTATTTGACTTTGTTTACGTAGTTATACACTTTTACGACGTTCAGCACTTATTTATTTTGTTTTTAAGCTATTGCATAGCTTCTATCGCGGGCCTTGAGCGCGGGGACCGAATCCAGAAATTCCGTATATCAAAGAAAGTATATAGAAAGTATATCAAAGAAAAAGAAATACTGCATAAATAAAATAAATAAATAATTATAATTGCATAAGTTGATACAAAATGCTATGCAATAGCTTTACCGCGGCAGTCCCCGAGTGCCACACGTCTTTTTTTTTATTTTTTATTAAATTTTAACGTAACAGCGACCCCCTTAAAGCGGCTTGGCGACCTCCTAGGGGGTCGTGACCCACAAGTTGAAAAACACTGATTTAGTTGAAGCTTGCGCGATGGTCCCGTTAAATTTTATTAACTTTTCTAAGGCAGTTTTTAAGTTAGCTTCAATAATAAGTATTTAATCCACTTCGTGTATGTTGATGATGTTATAAAACTTCCTGTCACTGTTGTTTACATAGCAAGTAGTGGTTTAAGAATTAGTCTGGGGTAGGTACCACAGCTAAAAAGGGGAAAAAAAAACATTTTACGAAAAAAAAAAAAAAACATGACTTCCAAAAAAATAATATAAAATTGAAAAATAACTTTAATTTCAAAAGTCGGCGGCAAGAAACGAAAATACAGAACCAAATACACCGACTTCCGAAATTAAAGTTATTTTTCACTTTTTTCTCTTGTTAGTGTTTTTTTTTTGGAAGTCGGTTGTTGTTTTCATACTTATTGTAGGAAACTTCGTGAATTAGGAAGACCTAAGTATATTAATCCATGTTTATTTTATAGAAGGCCTTTTCTACCATTGTTTGAACACACACACATACACACATAATATCATGGTTGTACTCCTCGGGGTTAGGCAGAGGTGTACCTTTGTTTGAAATAGGTACTTTGTGTAATTAGGTACTTTGTTATATTTTTGTGTATATACTCTATTTATGAGTACAACAAAGTATACCTAAGCTTACTGACGTACTAATATCAAATTTATAAAATAGTTCCATTCGGGCATTCGGGTTTGAAACTAGTCCTATCGCTGCCGTGTACGAACGTAGCCCTATGTACCTACATAAGTCTAGCGTATCTTCACAAGGCGCTGTACTGTATATTTTACAGTATAATAACCCTCTGTAACCCTCTGATCATAAGATAACAAAATAAATGCTGTACAAAACATTACATGAAAAGCCGTGTGTATGCCAATATTTTACCGTCAAATATCTTAAAGTATATAGTATCCTAGTATTAAGAAAATACTCTTGCCTTGCTAACACTTTAATTCCACAAAAAAAAAAAAAACACAAAGTAGAGTTTACTTTTTCGCAATCGAACGATGACTGCCACTGCACTACCTACATTTTAACATTTAAAACAAGGATTGCCCCACCCAGAAATAACGATAATATCGTAGCCGTTATTTCTAAGTATTGCCAATGTAAAATATAACATTCGGATGCCATGCCATAATGAAAATATATCCTACTAGCAGCCCGTCCCGGCTTCGCACGGGGTAGACAATTATCAGTTTAAGACTCATTTTTCTACACCTTCGGTTACATTGTTCAAATTTTACCAAGGATCCCTAATTTTTTTCAAAATGAAATGTAGCCTATGTCAAATTGGAAGAATGTAGCATTCTATTGGTGAAATAATTTTTTAAATCGGCCCAGTACTTTTTGAGCCTATTCATTACAAACATACAAAAATAGGTACAAATCTTTCCTCTTTATAATATTAGTGTAGATAAAAGTTACAATATTAATATTTTTTACTTTGACAGTGACGCAACAGTGGATATTATAATTTGGCATTAAAATTATAATAAAAATAAATAAAAAATAAAACAAAGTAATTACGACAATTTGTACGAAAGCTCGAAAAGCCATGGTCTATGCGGCAAAGCTCTCTAATGACAAAACATACTTATATAGATACAAAACTCAAATACCATTGGGATTAGATACAGAAGTCTGTTGCGAAGTTAGTGTTGGTATGTCTAGGTAACTTTTATACGTACTTTCGCTTGCCTTATCCGAGCCAGGCGGAAGGAAACTTGCTCCGGGTCGCGCTACACTGATTCAATAGTTATGTTGCTGTCATATGTAGGTATACATAGGTAGCGGGTACGTATAGTGGAAGATGCAAGGGAGGGAGACGTGATTAATTATTGTGTTTTTTGTTTATGGAAGACTAGCTTTTGCCTCGCTCGCGTTAATTTAGAATTTGACAATCACTTCGGGTTGTACTCTGCTGGTAATACATGATTTTCGAATCATGATAAACACGTGGCGCCATCTATTATCATAAGAATGTTATTGTTGTTTTCCTCGAGCACGGTACTTTTTTTCGGGATGAAAGATCCTATGTCCGTTTCTGTACATCTGACAACGTGGATTTTTTGTAAATAAACATGGAGCGGAGCTATTTAGGTATCGAGTTATTCATCATCATCATCATCATCAGCCCATAGCAGTCCATTGCTGGACATAGGCCTCTCCAATTGCACGCCATTCAGCTCGATTCTCGGCAACTCTCATACAGCTGCTACCAGCCACCCTGCGAAGATCGTCGCTCCACCTAGCCTGAGGGCGTCCTACCTTACGCTTGCCGATTCGCAGTCTTCACTCAAGAACACGTCTACCCCAACGCTCATCGGTTTTACGGCTAATACTAGTATGAGTATATCGAGTTATTAATAATTAAGAATACATTGTATTGTTCAAACAGTGTTCAACTGACTGGATTTAAAAGGCCAAAATCCGATCTGACTGGAATACCTTGGAGGAGGCCGAGGCATATACCCGAAAGGGTTCTTAACAGAATTATGCTCTTTAAAAATAAATGTTCTTTTATTATTTAGTTTTAGTTTACTGTTTTATTTTATTACAATTTTTTGCGCTTACTTTTACAAAATAATCTGTTTTATAAAATAAGGAAATAAAGGCTATATTATTATTGTTCAAACCGAAGTTCTGTGTGTCTTTAAAACAGCTATTCGTCACAGCCAATAAATCTATCGATCTAGGTCAGATTTGTATCTTGCTTCTCACCACACACTTCTCAGAGAGCGAAAACCTCAAATATGTTTTGGGTCATCAAATACTTCAAGTGCTTCCACGTTCAGGACAAGGAAATTGATTTTCATTTTAAGACTTGCTTACTGAAAGGTTTATCATCTCATCTAGGGTAGGTAGGTATTTACCTACCGGGAAAGAATTGGAAAAAATATTTAAAGGACTACAAAAGAAGAGTACCTACCTACATAAAAAGCCGCCCACGACAATAGATTTTCTTTGTATAGGTTAAGAAATTCTCGTTAAATAAATTCAGGCTCTCATCCAATACAGAAAATGTGCTTCAAGATAATGATTCATATCCTGCGCTTTATATACAGCCTTGTTTACATTTTATGTTACGAGGCCGTTCGACATCATTTAACAAGAAACTCAAGAAAAGAAACATGGTTGAAAGATAATTCGTCGTTTGAACGAGCCGAGTCGAAACGACGGATAAGGCGTAGGTACTCCTGATAATAAGCTGCATCCGCCATTGAATAACATGTGCTTATTCCGCTTTGATAAAAATAATGGTTGAATATAAATCAGTGTGTGTTGTCTTGAAGAATACTGAGCGACGCGTCCCAGCCGAGTACACACAAAGCCTTATTTATTTACAAATATTTGTTTACTTCGTGAGATCATTCCTGCGAGGGCCTGAAAACTGAGCCTCAAATTTTTTTGGCTTACAGTGTAAGTATTGTTATTTTAACTTTCTCGTGTACACATAATTTGGACTTATCTTTTGTCAGTTTTTGGGGTAAAGAATGGTTATTGCTACTTGCCATGTTAACATGTTTCAAACGATGCATGTTTGTCAAAACGTTGTTGAAATTAATAATGTGAGATATAATTAATTGGTTGCAGTTTCAGCTAACAAATATTGGTTTATCAATTAAATTCAGTTGAAGGTAAATATTTGATGCTATTTTACGTTAGAAATTAATTTAATCCATATTTTGCATGCATTTGTTGGATAACCATGGTCTAATTATTTAAGCTTTCATTGATTTGTGGTTGCATGTGTTTCTACCTACCTACCTACCTAGCTGGCCCCCCTGACCTACAGCAACAAAACCGGTGTTGAATGTACCTGTCTAATAGAACGAAACTGTAAGTTTGTTGAATGTACCTGTCTAATTGAACGAAAATATTCAATGTACACACTCGCTTTAGTGGCTACGTTCACACAGCGCGAGTAGGTACCTAGCTACTATTGGATGTCTACACAGCGATGGATGACACTATCTGTCACTGTTCTCACGCCACTATACGCAATTAGAGTTACCGACGAGATTATTCCGAGTGTTAACCGGTCAGCTTGAAATATAAGTAAATACAATATAAAAAAATCCTGTGTGGATGAATCGATTTTCAGTGCACAAAACAAGTATGAAGTAAACGTAGGTTTTTAATTTTTATTATTGGATAAAAATTAAAAACCGGTTGGTAAGTTTCCTTTTTGATTAGTAAAAAGCTATGTTGTACGTACAAGTTCGCTATAATTATCTAAATAATACCTAACTATAAAATATACATATAAATAAATAAATAAAAAATATAAAAATAATATATTTAATATTATAATATATTTTTTAATAATTAATATACATATACATAATTATATATTATATACCTATATAACTGTCCTTCAGTTGAGCCTGAGGTCCTGGGTTCAGTTCCCGGGTTGGGCAACGTGTTATTGTGCTTTTCCATCAGGATTTTTTTCTGTAGAACCCGCAGTTTGGATTTGTTAAGTTTGGTTATGGAAACAGGCCCCTTCTACATGAGACTTAATCATATGCATTAGGTACCGGTGACATGTGGGTATATCATACCTACACCTCTGCCCAAACCTTCGGGCAATACAGGCGTGATGTTATGTATTATCCTGTAGCCTCCGCATCTTCCGCGTCAATTCCAAACCAGCAATATAACCCACTTCTACGAAATTTAAAACGAATTATCCGTCCAGTTTTAGTGCAAAGTTTCAATAATTATCTACGTTCTTAGTGTCTGTGTGAGAGATCTAATGAATGAAGCTTGTTCTCTGCGCACTTCCGTAGCGAAAGCATTCGAATTGAATTACAAGACACCCCGCTACACGTGAACGAAGTATTTATAAGATTAGAGCTGAGACGGGGAACTGGAAAGCCAAGTCGGGCAGAGCTACGTATGCTAAAATTATAGCTACTTGAATTTCTGTAGAATTTATAGATTGAGAAAAAATTTAAAAAGACTTTGAGTTTATGTTGGTCTTTCTTCTCCAAAAGATAGATTATGTACATTTTCAGCTCATTAGTGAAGGCAGAATGCCAGTAACAAACGTCCCCTAAAGGATTTCAAACTAAAATAATGGGTTATTATCTACTTAGTCACTTCAGGTTGGTTATTTCAGGTAACCTCCCTTACACGTAGTGCCTCACAAAGAGTTTTTTTTTCTCGTCTATCCTCTGGTGTTGGGTATCGTTAGATGGGCCATTAAAAAATGTTGCGGGTTTGTGAAAACCATTTTTCGATTCAGGGATCCGTTTGTGTAATATTAAGCTTTAAAGTGTTCATTTTTGTTAGAATCAAGTGGGGGATACCCCGCCAGCTAAATGGTTATATGTGAAAAAATTCACAGCAGTAGTATATACATATAACGAAGTTAAAAGGAAAACTATTACATTTGCAGTTGAAAAACATGTTTTCCTGCACTGAAAAAAATGCAATCCAATCAAGTGACGTTTTAGCTTGATTGACGATATCTTGTTTAGATTAATCCAAATCTTAGTTAAGTTGATCATCACGACATGGTTGCAGCAATACTAGTTCAAATGATTAAACGCTCAAACAAGTTTCTCGAGTACCCTTAACATGACAGACATCATTGTAAAAGAGACAAGTTAAAAAAATGTTAACTGTAACAAAGTAAGTTAGTTGTGTCAATCAAGCATTTTGATTACTTCAATAAAGATCATTGAAACTTTAATCTAATAATGTTGGTTGGAGCAACTATGTTTTGACTTGATTGCTGCAAATAGGTTTTGTGATAACTCCAATCAAGATCCCGTTTCAAATCTCTATCAAATAAAAGTAGTAGCTGTGATCATTGTGCTTGATAGGCTCAGATGCAAACAATTTACTTAGTAAATCTAAACAAAACCTTGATTTTGGCAACTACTTATTTTTTTCAGTGTACAGTATGTATGGGTGAACATGTTTTCAACTACAATGCTAAGTTTTTTCTTGGGATAAATTCATCCCAACTACGGAACCCTCCCGACACGCACTTGGCCGGTTTTATTTTATAAACTTGTAGAGCTCTTGAATAGTTGATGGCAGAATTTCGTTCCCATGTTGTCAAACCCCTTTATTCAAAATTGGGAGAATCTCAACCTCTTTATTCAAAAAGGTAACATATTGAGTGGAAAATAAGTACAAAGCGTACACTCGGGGTGGCATTGTCGGCGACTTTGATCTACTGTGGGTCCTTCCTGATTTACGCCCCCGTTATTTGGTTTTCTTAATGGATTTTTGATACACATCTGCCGTTTTATGGAAGGACGCTGTGTTTGCCAGATGCGTTTTCTTGTTGTTTTGAAGATGATGGATAATACGCAGATTGGCTACTTCATAAATGTCTTGCAGGGGTAATAATAATTTATAATATTTATACCAAAAAACTATGAATTTGATTTCATGTCAAAAATATTAACTGAATAGTTTTATTGATCAGCCTCGGATCCTGGGCGATACGAAACATAAGTAGATAGGTTAGGTAGGTCAAAATCAGGGTCTCAAATCTTTTTGTAACCTCTAAAGATATTAAGAATCTCCCACAAGCACAATAATCTATGCCCGCATTATGCATAAGGAATGAAATAGTCGTCAAAGTTTATTCGACCCGGTTTGCGAACAGTAGGCAAGCTACCCTTTTATATGAGAACTTTTCCCATAAATTAAACTGTGAAACACCTCGGGTCTTCAAAGCAAATTTATAATGATTTAGTAACGCCTAAATAAAATGAAGATGAGCTATTCAGTCGAAGAAGCGTTGAGAATCGTGCATACCTACGTACGTAATGTGTGTTCTAAAAGTACCTGATAAAAGTGTAAACAAACCCAGCAGGCTTAGCACGACGCTTTCTATTTCTACGAAGAATAGACACGGCTTTTTCTATACAAAGTGACATTTCGTTTCTCCATTTTTGACATCGCACCGTAGAAATCCTTCTACAATCTGTCATTTTGTCTTTCGTTTCTAACGATATTTGTCTAGGTCCTTTTTTGTGTAGACTATTTCAGAAGAAAGTTTAAACTGTCAAAATCACACTGGCAACTGATAGTGAAGGTAGTGAAGACAATTTGATTTTGTAATCGCCATGCTAAAGACAGTAGAAAACTTTCTACTCGACGGCCACGAAGTATAATCGGTTATCTACAAAATCATGACTTTACAGGAGAGCGTTTGAACGGAAACTCGTAATTAATGGAAGAACAAAGCTATATTTTCCTATTTTACATCACTTAGTTAATAGGGCATTACCAAGGAAATGGTTAAAGGCCACTATTACTGTAATATTTTTTTTCCAAATTATAGTACTTCGACACTTTGAGAAAATTTGTTGTAGTTGTCTTTATATACCGACGCGCGACGTGACTTAATATTAGTAAAAATTGAGAATCAATCAGAAAAAAATACCTATGACAAAACAAAGAACCCTCGAGTCGAGTTATGTAAAAGAGTGAATTTCGAAATAAGTGCAGCAGACTCTTTCTACTTTGCTGCCGTTGTACTGTCTACACGGAACGTCATTTTTGTCTACTCTTCCGTCGAAAAATCGGTACACGTGTTAAGCCTGCTGTTCAGTTCACTCACTAAAGGAAATTAGTAACACGTTGATAGTGTAGATTAGTCACTACTTTTTTCAACAATTATTATTACAATTATTGTTTGAACAATATTATTAAATTGTAATTGAAAAATCCGGCCAATGAAGGGTTCCGTAGTTTGGATAAAGGGCCATGCCCAATTTTGGTGCCTTTTTTTTTTGATGGCACACTAACGCCACCTTGTTAGATGTGTGGAGTACTTCCATTCAAACAATAGTTACTATGGCAGCTCAGCTCTAAAGTACATCCGTCTCGAGTTATGCACCCTAATCTATGACGCGTATTTAATTAGGAAAACTGAAAATATGAGTTACCTATACTATTTATTCCATAGTACAAACTCTATTGGACTCAAGGTGCATCATATTGGCGTAAGTGGCATAGTGTGACATCAAGTTACTCTTCACCGTAACAATGTCATGAGTATTTTATTAACAAAACTGAAAATATTAGTGCTTCTTATGCCCTTATCTGGTCTATTTTTAACCGATTTCAAAAAGGAGGAGGTTATCAATTCGGAAGTTGATATTTTTTTTTTAATGTATGTTCGGGCATAACTCCGTCGTTTATGAACCGATTTGGAAAATTCTTTTTTTGTTTGAAAAGATATACTTCCAGATTGGTCCCATTTTTTTCAAAATTCAGTTCTGATGATGGGATCCATGAGGAATTGAGGGAACTCCTCAAATTTTATAGGCATTCAATTAGGGATTTTTATATTTTCATCAACAAATCAAGCATTTGCATTCAGAAAGTATCATTTGGTGAACCGAAACTGATGAAGAAGACCACAGATGGCCACCGGAACTCGTCAATGATACGTATTTCACAGGTAGCGATAAGATATCTCGATTAAGATAGTTAAGCGACTATGATGAAGCAAATTTAAATAAATGCTGATCAAAATGGTACCATCAAACAGATCTGATGATGAAGCCGGAAGGTAGGCAATGGAAGTCTGTAATAAAACAATGTATCCTAGCCGTGTTTGGGCTTATTGGATTTGTCATGAGATGCACTCTTGCTATAAAATGATGTTTAACCGATTTCAAAAAAAAAAGAGGAGGTTCTCAATTCGTGTATATGTATAAGGTGTTAAAAAATTTACTCTACAAACTTTAAGAGGTGCTTTCGACCAATCAATCTGCCTAGCCTTTTCCCAACTATGTTGGGGTCGGCTTCCAGTCTAACCGGATGCAGCTGAATACCAGTATTTTACATGGAGCGACTGCCTATATCTGAACTCCACAACCCAGTAACTGGGTAACACAATACCCCTGGGTAAGACTGGCTGTCAGACTTTTGGGCTTCTAACGACTCGTAACGACTGTCAAAGATGCACGAATGACAGCCGGGACCAACGGCTTAACGTGCTTTCCGAGGCACGGAGGAGTCTCGGTATGTAAAGATGGTCACCCATCCACGGACCAACCCCGGCAAGCGTAGCTTAACCTGACGGATCGACCCGTGCGGCTGTTATTACTTAGCCACGAGCTCCTCAGAGGTGCTTTAGACCATCGAACTGAATAACTTTTACTATGGGACCAGTTTGAAATCGCGAAAAAATAAACAGCTGTACCATACAGTTTAGAACACTAGGTAAACATTACTATGGAACAGCTGTTTTTTATTAATTAATTTAATTTAGCTGGTATTTAATGCACTCGGTTCATGATGTTATAAGATTTCCTGTCACTATTGTGGTATACGAATGGGTGTGGGGTAGGTACCACAACTAAAAAGTAAAAATAAAGACTTAAAAAAAAAAAAACACGAAAAATTTAAAAATAACTTTAATTTTGGAAGTCGGTGGCAAAAAACGAAAACACGGAACCAAAGACACCGACTTCCAAAATTAAAGTTATTTTTCCATTTTTTGTGTTTTTTTTTTGAAGTCGGTTTTTTTTTTGTAAAAAGTTTTTTTAGCCCATAAATTTCAACTGCAAATATAAGTCGGTGAAGCCGCGGTCGGTCTGGTGAAGCCTACTTTTCAGTGATAGTTTTCCTTTTAACTTCGTTATATTTACTACTGCCGTGATTTTCTTCCCATATCCAAAAACAACTATTCGCCCCACGCCAGGTAAATGGTAATGACTCTAACAAAAATTAGCACTTTTACACAAACGGATCCTTGAACGAAAAATGGTTTTCACAGAACCGCAATATTTTTGGACGGCCTATCCAACGATATACACACAGCGTCATTATGTCCTAACCCCTCAAGTTTTAAAATGTTACACTGCTACAATATTGAATTCGTTACGAATAATCTAAAGAATAATTCAAAAAGAGTTTACTGAATGTCGTCATACTCATACCGGCCGTTAGACACATTAGCCAGCGAGCCCATGAAAATTGCGATGAAATTGTTATGTAATATCGTCCAAGTAGTTTATCTTCAGGTCTCTGTCTAATCGATACTTCGATAGATGTTATCATTTGAGGGTATCCATTAATGTTTTCTTTATAAAATTAATCCACACCCTCAAATTATAACTACAACGTTGTCTAGGGACCCGTTTGTGTCAGTTGGCAAAATATTATATGTAATGACTAATGATAACAGTGTATTATCAAAGTATTCCAATACAAAAAAAAATTAAAAACAAAAACAAAGAACCTTTACAAAAAGAAAAAAATATATTAAAGAAAATATAAATAAAAATATTGTAAAGATAATATAAATTATTATCTTTACATTATATATATTTTTTAGTAAAATAAAATCAACATTTTGTTAAATAATAGCAATAATAAATATTATTAAATGGTTATTATTAAAATATTTTATTTTTCTTGATTTTTAAATTCTTTCTATATATTAGAAAGAAAACACATGTTGTGTCTAGAATTTGAACCTCCAATATTATGCACGGCAAGCAGTCTTGAAACCTCCGAACTACTTAGACGTTGTATAAATCTTCGTAAATGTTAAGCTTATTGTTGCTTGTCATTATATGCATTAATAAAAGTATTAACTTTTTATTGAATAAAAACAATATTTAAAACAGAAAATACTTATGTATTCACTAAAACAATAGATTAATTGTAATAACATGTTTTTGCAAAATACAAAAACCAACTTGGGCCTATCACGGATTTGAACGCACATGTCTTTTAGGGGGGTAAGGACTTAATGGAGCTTGACCATAACACGGGCTGGACGAGAAATAAAAATATCCCAAATTTAAGTGTAGGGGAGGTTCCCTCTTTTTCGGCGCGATTAATATGTATATCCATACCAAATTACAAGCTTTCTAGTACTAAGAGTCTCTTAGCTAAGCCGCGAACGGACAGACATTCAGACGGACATGGCAAAACTATAAAAAGATTCCTTGTTGACTACGGAACCCAAAAAAACATCGACGAAAATAAAATAAAAAAGCTGTACGTGACAAAAAGAACGCTTAGTCATTCAGTCACATTCCAATCGCGTTTTGGTACTTAGATGCATATTAGATATTTCACATCAAGTAAGTTAATATTTGTCTGTACAGTAGAGGATTTAACTTGACATGTAACCTCGGCGAATCATATAAGATTACGAAACAAATATTTTATTTGAAATTAGAATAGAAGAAAAGATGAGAGAGTCCGCTCCCCGAACTGTCAAGCACATGTCGAGCTCAGAAGTGTGGAGATAAAATCCCAATAATTACGCAATAAATCTCAAATAGGCGTTTTATTTATTGCGGTACTATTAGCGCCCCCCACACTTTACAGTACCTACTGAAGGCTAGGAATAGTGAGAGACAGGTGGGCGTTGTTTAGGTGTCTGAGGATTTATGTAAAGAGTAAATATAGCGTCAACAAAATAAGGTAGATATACAGTCAGTCTGAAAATTAAATTAAAACGTGAAACGTAAACAAACACGACGCGCGACGCGTACACGCAGACCTGCGCGTTTCCGCAGCGGTTCAACTGGCCGAGCCGGTATAAACCGGTTTCTCTTCGTATGCGATGAACCCGCCATTAGTACGTACACACGCGCCTCATGTTTGTAGTAGTGTCCTATCATAGCGCGGTTGTATGAAGCTTTGTCTTTGTTCCGTATCTTTAAGCGCGCGTTGCTTCGTGAGATAAAAATACTATTAAAGTAGAAGTGAAGTATTTTTTATAGTATCTGACAAATAAAACATGAGATACTACACATATGATCACATTTCTGAGTTTCGTACAAAGCTCAAGTGGCTTCCCATACGTCTTCGCCGGAATTCTCATATCTTATTTCAGCTCTACAGTATTCTATTCAATCCTAAAACCCCCTCTTATCTTAAAGAACGTTTCAAGTTCCTTCATGACACACATAATAGATATCTGAGGTCATCAGAAAACTTGAGACTAGAGATGCCAATGCATTCCACTAGTTTTTATGACAAGTCTTTTACAGTTCAAGCAGTACGGTTATGGAATGCCTTGCCCGTCTCGATAAGGCGTGCTCAATCTTTGTCCACTTTTAAAATTTTGGTTAAAAATCACTTCCTGTCTCCTTAAACATCATCATTACTTAAAGTTCCTTGCTCTTGTATCATGTTTATTATTGTATGTATATATATATATATATATATATACATACACATACAATAATAAACATATATATATATATATATATATATATATATATATATGGATAAGTATCTATATGCTTTGTGTATGTGTATTTATTGTATATATGTAAATGGTACACCACTGACTACCTGCAGTATTGTCTCTCCTTCTACTTTTTGATCCATCCAAAGATTGTCGGTAAAAGATCGCTTTTAGCGATAAGACCGCCCATTGTGACACCCTATGTAACAGTTCTACATTTATATCTGTAATTTTTATGGTGTACATAATAAAGAGTATTCTATCTATCTATCTATCTACACAAAATCCTTCACTTAAAATAATAAGAACATTTTATTACGCGGCCGTTAGACATAGTCTGCAGTTAAACAGGCGTTTAAACTACAGTTACGCTAACGAGGCATGCAAAGGAACGTGTGTCCTGCACTCATGCAGGACATGAATACTGCAACTATTTTGTCTAAAATTTAATCAAAGTGTGTCTAGAATTTTCTAATACCTTTTATAACGTTTCATATTGAGACACGAAGCAACTAAACTCGATCTAAAGAAAAGCGGCCACATTCCTCTAGATCGTATTTTGTTGCTTCGTGTCTCAATATGAAACGTTATAAGGCCTGTGTTCACCAACATTTTAATCAACGGTTAAGATATTTAATCAGTTGTTTACTCAAAATTTGTTAGGAAATTTGACATAAACCAACTGTTTAAATACCTAACCGGTGGTTTGAATGTTGGTGAACACAGGCCTTAAAGGTATTAGAACATTCTAGACACACTTACCGAGGTTTTTTATTGAGCCGATTTTCATAATTCCTTCTCAGTCACGAGAGAATATTTTTTTATAGAAGTGGCGACAGTGGACCGTTGTATACGCTCTTAAAATGAAACTCAGAATATTTAAGATAAGATATATTTATTTGTCAAAAACACGTGTAGGTAAACAATCAGTTGGTAAGATTAAAAAAAAAAAAAAAAACCACATTGTTTGTCTAGACAGGCGTACAAATACAATAATAATATAATTTAAAGTATAAGAATCATAAAGTTATGTTAAATTAACAAAAATAATAACAAAAATGTCTAAAGTATATCATTTAAATAGTCGTCAACATTATAGTAGCATTTATTTATTAAAAGTTTCTTTATGCTTTTATTAAAACTATTAATATTCAAATCTTTGTATGCCTTTGGTACCTTGTTGTATAATTTTGGAGCCATGCAGTATACACTCTTACGCATGAGAGCTGTTTTAGCACTAGGTGAACGAAGT